>CM063707.1:21511403-22861198 GCA_032441835.1 Slavum lentiscoides
AAGAAACACGCATACAATATATCACATAAATCGCATCGAGACACAGTTTATTATATTTTTAATTTGTAACTACTGATCGTATATAGATATAATAGATTTATATCGGCTACGCATACCTGTTAATTTATCAGACGGAACTTTTTGAAAGATGATAAACAGACGGTCAACGAGAAACATAACGCGTTATTACCACACGGTAACAACGTACACAATTATCGTTATACTTTACAACAGTTATCGAAACGCGTCTTCTTACTTGGTATGAAGGATGTTCTTCGTGAGCAGTAGACAACAGTAACGAATACAAACAACATTCTTCCGGATTCCATACGTACAATATTTGATCTTTATACGCCAGTAGATTACGTACGGTGTTCGCCCCGTTTGTTTCTAGAATTTTTCTCAACGTTTGGAACATGCCCAGCTGGTTTAAATTTAAAATGTCCGTGATTGAAGGCATTTTTTTATTTTCGCGTAACTATTAACTAAACGCGCGTTCGACAGACGGGGGAAAAAAAGCCGAAACGGTTCGAGAAATTTAAACGGAAATATAAATTCGCGTTTATCGCGTTTATCTCGTGCGTGTAGCGGCGGTCCGGCTTTGAAATGATAAGCGGCGTGTTCGATCAGTGTGACCACATACGCTGACATACAAACACATTAAATTTCCGCGGAAAATGCGCGGTCGTTTTAAAAACAAATCCCGTGTACTCAATTTGGCGTGCAGCGAAATTTGTACTATGAATTTTTTTTTTTATAAAATACCTCGGAAAAATTTAAATACAATAATGTGTTTCGGTGTATAAAATCAATTTACCTTTTTGTTTAAATCCCATTTCGAAATAAAAAAAAAATATATGTATGCTGCTTCATTTTTCTACTCCGTCTGCAGTACGCTTGTGTTGATTTTCAATTTTATTTAAATTTTTTTACTTAAAAATAAAAAAAAAAATGTACCACAAGAAATTAATACCATTATACTATTTCCGTTAAAATAATGGTTTTTTTTTTTTTTTTTTACTGTAAAGCGAATGCGTAAAATCTAAAAGGATATAAAATAATGTCATCGACCATTCAGATTTTTAATTAATTAAATTAATTCTTAATTTTTGCACATACTCGAGTTATATTATAAATTATATTATTTCAATTGAATATTAAAATATAATTTATATAAAATAACAATCGTTATTATAAATTCGCTTAAATTATAAAATCCGCAATTATCGATTTTCGGTATAACAAATATTAATTCGCGTTGAAAACGACGCAATAATATTTAAGTTTGATCTGTATCTTAAAAAGACGTGTACATTAATATAATACGAATTGATTATTTTGTTTTCAGATTTTGATATCGAAGAATTTACGATAATTTTATTTTCTTTTTTCTTCTATTTTTACCGTTTTTGAAAAACGTAAAATGTAGTATAGTTTTTTTATTTTATTTATAAACGATTTAAATGTTCGTAATATGATTGAAATAAGTAAATTTATTTACGTATATAATTCGATAAATATAATTATGTTATAAAAAAAAAATCGTATATTTTGAAATTTTGCTGTAGGTAATGGAAATTAACATATTTTGTAAAAAATTCACGGAGAATTATAATATACGTAGGTAGATACGCATTTATTATTGTGGTCGAGAATTATTCATATTCTTTTTGACTCTTGTGGACGCGTTTTTATCAACCGTCGTAACATTTATAAGCGAGAAATTCATATATTTTATTTAAAAATTTGTTGTTTTAGTTTTAATTATGATTTAACAGTCAAAGTGGGTAACTTAAGGGTTTGTACACAATACACGTTCGGTATATATATTACCAAAGTTCCTCGAAAAGTATATTACAATACAACAGTCCCAAATGAGTAACGTTATATTTCGTATATAAGTAAAATATTCATCGTCGCACCTATATATTTACTGCACTTAATCAACGTTCATTGGTAATAGAAATGTGTATACTTATATTTCCGAGCTTATTTCAATATAATAACATCAAAAAAAGTACTTTTTGTTAAAATATAAAAAAAAGAAGTAATCCAATCACACGCACGCCCATAAACATATATATATATGCAACATACCAATGATGATTTAGTCACAGTAAAAGCATACGTCTATATTTTATATATAAAGTAGCAGCTATTTTCACGGCCGACGTGAAACTATTTATTTTCACATCCTATCCTCTGATTGGCGGTGATAACTGATAATTGATAAACGATGGCAAATGGCAATATAAATATTACAATAATCTGTAATTAGCAATTACATATTGTACATAACAACTGAGTACATTCCAGATTTATAATTATGTAATATAATAATCAGGGGTCGGGTCACGGATTTTATAGCACTCAAAAATATTGAAATATGCGCTATAATATGACAAAAAAAAAAAAAAAAAAAATCTTAAAATAAGTAAAAAAAAAAAAGTCTGTTACCAAAACAGTAAAAAATGGCAAAAAAAAGATTGTTTTATTTATGATTTATAGTAAAGCTCCGCGCAAACTGCCAAGATTTTGAAGTAATTTGATAATAGATTATTATATGAAATGACAATGTGGATGTTTTTCTTACCTTCTTAAGGTTGTGTGATTTATGAAAAACAGAAAATAATTTAAATTTAATTCATATTAGCAATAAAAAAATAAATAATAAATAAAAAAAATAGCCCTAAAAATCTAAAACGTTAAAAATATGCTATATAGAATTTTATATTGGATGGAATTCTCGGTGCATAACACAAATTTAGAGAACACTCTGCTACTCCTATATGTATTCAATAATAATAACAGGGGCGTATACAAGGGGGGTTGTGGGGGTCAGATCTCCGATCCCCCCATGATCTATTTTTTTATAAGGGTTTTTATAAGGTTCCTTATTAAGGCCCATAGGCATAATTCCGTCCATAGGCCACCACATTCCTACATCTGGCCCTGATCCCCCCCCCTCCCATTGAATAATCATGTATACGTCACTGAATAATAATAATAATTACTAATTAGCAAGTGTTATGGAATCCGAGCAGCGCGGATAATTATATATTACACAGAAATCATATTTGTCAGCAATAATAATTGTCATTTATGTCCGTGTCATAACGATTTTAGCCGCTGTGTATCACTTTTAGCGGTAGGTTTTTTCTCTCTGAAAATTCCAATCATACAGAGTTTTATCTTTAATCTTAGTTTTCCAAAAATATTAGTTTATTAATTTTTCATGGAAAAATAATGTTATCCTTTGGTCGAGTTCTCCGAGGTAAAGTTGGTAAGTTTTCTAAAATCTCCGATCCTAATACCTAATATTTTATATATTATCATCGTTCTCGCAATGCGATCCGCATCGGGCGTCTTCTGAATATTATTGCCTTTCAATATCGTACCTAGGTGTTTATTTTATTTATTCGGTACGCAAAAAAAGAAAATGGAATTAATCAATTATAATATTATAATTGGCTCATCTCAAATGTTATTAATAATGTCTCCATAAAAAAAAACAATCCGTATTTTCAAAAAAATTTTAAATTGAATATTCATAATATGCGTTGCGCAGAAAGTTCGGCGCTGAGGTGCTTACGAATGCGCGTGTGACGATCAGTTAAATGGTTGTTATTGCGCTCGTTCCGGACGACAAGACTCGGTTCCTCCTGCAACCACATACGCGTAATATAGCCGATGCTGATGGTGGTAGTGATGCTGGTGGTGTCGCGCAGTAAACAAATTATATAAAACGTGAAATTCCGGTCACGTATACTCGAAACGTACACACACACACACACACACACACACACACACACACACACACACACACACACACACACACATGACCGACCCGCGAATTAAGAACTGTAAGGCCGAGAGAAAGGACGGGGGTCGGACGTAGTCGCACGCGAGCTCATTACACGAAACGGTATCTCGTGACGTGCAGAATACCGCGGCGAAGCGGTAAGTTGTGTACGGTGCAGGAAACGGAAGAAAAATATATAAAATAATTTTTTTTCTACCCTTTTTTTTTTTTTTTCTTGTATTTCATCTCGCGCCCTTGTGCCCGCGGTGTACGCTGCTGCTGCACGAGGTTCCCCCCTAAATTAATAACGGTCCGCGTGTGATGCGCGTGTACGAGTGAGGCGGGGAGGAAGGGGCACGTATAGCGCGCGGAATGTAAACAAGAAGAAACCGATTTAGTACGTAGTGAAATTTTAATCGAGCTTCGGCTATTATGTGATGAATGGCCGTAACCCTTCGGTGCTCTATTATTATTATTGTCGGTAGTAGAAAAAAAAAAAATACGCTTGTGTTTTTGTTTGCACTGCGGTGTTCGGAGGGTTAAGTCGGAACATATATATAGGTTTTGAATTATTAAGGCGACAAAAAGAAGAAAAAAAATTGTTTCGAAGACAATAATAATAGACCGCGGAGGAACGGAAATTGAAAAAAAAAAAAAATATATACATACCACGTTTCCCCGCGTCGTGCTCGTGTTATTGAACAACGATCAAATAGTGTTGGTAAATTATTAATAAGAGTCACCGACGGTTATATTTCTTACGTATATATATATATATATACACACACACACACACACACACACACACTTATATATTATATATCATTACTTTCCCTTCTTTATAACGACTTATCTCGGGATGTGTGCGCGTTTTTTATTTTCATTCCTTCTCCCGAGGGGATTCGTTTTGCTCTGCACCGGTGTGCGTGTGCACAGCGCGTTGTTTCAATAAGAATACGCGCGGTTATCCTTTATAAATACGATTGCCGCGTGCAGTGTTTGCCAACTTTTTTTTTTTTTTTTTTGTTCGCGCCGCGGTTATATACGCGTAATTCGTTTCCCGTAAATTGGACAATTTGGAAGATTGAATGCGTTTTACTCTCTCGCCGGCGTACTCCAACAACAACATTTTTTTTTTGATTTAAAACTTTTTTTTTTTCCGAAATTTTTATTTCACAGAACACGTGCATCTTGGTGCATTAGACAATATTTCAGGTTCGTCGGACACGGTATTGTCTCAAACGTGCACCATGGTAGCTATATCGACTGTTAGACGTTGACGATGACGAAATAGGACTTAAGAAAAGTCCTTACAGTGTTTTTTGATTACAGTGGCATATATACGTATATATTATATATGTTCATAGTGATTTCTTATACAATTCTTTACGGCGGGAGTTAGTTCGAAGAAAACGACTAGAATCCGTGGGCAAACAACTCTTGGATTTCGCATCACTCTAATGCACCGGCTGTACACGCTTCGTTTTTATTCCGTGGATTTTTAGTTAAAAAACAATTTGTCGTGATTCACCTGCGGATACGTCTACCGGTGAATTTTTCTTGTTTCCAAAAATGAAGAGGTCTTTGAAATTCGACTATAAATAGGAAATAAAAGAAAAACCGCTGTTCGGATTAAAAGCTATACCACAAAGTGCATACCGCGAGTGTTTTAGTGTATTGTATGGGATGGGGAGTATTTTCTAATATAACAGTAGCACTTTCTTTTTTTCTTTTTTTATAGAGTTTCGATCATAAAAATAACGTTTCGTTTCGAAAATACCGATTAAATAATTTATACGTTTTTGACTTTGTTTATGGTTTTAAATATTATAATCAAGTGTGTGTGCTTTTTTTTAAAACAATTATTACACGTTTTATTTTACAAAAAGGAAATAAAGTACAAATAATTCTCTGTCGTAATTATACGAAAACAGCTTTAGAGAAATTATGTATAAATAGAACAAAACTTAATCGTGTTTTATAATTTATGACAAATCAATATTTTATTGCGTGTATTTTATATATTAATTAGAAATGAAAAATTGTATGAAAACTAAAAGAAACAACGTCAAAATGTAGAGATGCCTAATAATAATAATGAAAAAAAAAAATTAAAGTTATAACGTAATTAAATGGGTTTGAAAAACATTGTTGTCGTTAAACATATACATTTTGTTCTAGAGACGATTATATACCTATTAATCATAGTGTAAATTGTGATGGATTTAGATAATTTCATCTAACATTTTATACATAGATGTTATACGCGGTGTCGAATTGTCGTGATCATCAATTATAAAACTTACGAGTTAAGTAAAATATTATATTTCTAAATTTAGGTATTTAAGTATTTTTTAGGAATTTACAACCGTGTAAGAGTGGAAACTAAACAGACTAAACGAACTGTCAGAAATTGTAATGCGAGAGAACAATAGTAATTATACTCTTTATACTAATCCATAGAGGCAATTTAAAGTTTGCGAATACCAACGTTAATCTCCAAAAGAGAAATGTAGCACGAATTTCTAAAATTACTAAAATATATGATTATGATAGATTGAAGTCAGTGCCGGGATTAAGTTTGTGAGGCGTAACGCGTGCTAGAGCTGTATACATACATGAGGAGTACTCTATTCAGCTCGGTAGGAGGGATGCTATAATAACCGTATTCAACATTTTATGTGGCTAAGTAGTCGATAGTGTTAAATCTATAAATTTACAAAAACGTTTTTAGCGAATCAGAGATCCAAGAAAATTATATATATATGTATAGTAAAATTTATTTAATTTTATTATTTTTAAAACAAGAACTAAAAATGTAGGTTCCCTTTTAATATTTTCAATCCACACTTTCCTCACAATTACCTCCCATCATCCTTTCCATAATTTCTTTCGTTAATCAGACTGCGGTTTGGCAATATAATACATTTTACTTATATTGTTTAATTTTGCACTTTATTTTATTTTATGTATTCCTATAATTTTAATCATGGTAATTAAGTGTATGTAAAAAGTTTCAAATTAAAAAAAAAAAATAGTAAGTATTTAAACTAAAAAAAAATAATATATATATATATTTTTTTTGATTTTTCCTCGTAATTATTCGAATATTTTAACACAGTTTTGGTCGTCTTGTAAATCGTACGTGATTATTTGCGTATAGAAATTATGCCATGCCACTCTCCCTTCCTCGATAAAGCGTCAAAAACCGAAAACCGCGTTCATATAATTAAGACGCGCTCCGGTTATATGGTGTGCCGAGGGGGGGGGGGTAGAGGAAGCAGCAGCAGCAGCAGCGTCTTTAACAGGTTAAATCTCTAGAATTCGGTGGTGATTTACACACAGGTGTAGAGACATCGTATAGGTGTGCGGGTTTAATGGGGGAAAAGGGCTGTTAAACGCACACTTGGGCCAAGTTTTGTATTCAACCATCCTTAACCCGTTCTGCTGTATGTGCGACACACGGGGGTTGTCAAAAGTACGTGTATTATATAGGTAACGTATCGCGCGCGCGGGTTCACTGTATACGAGTATAGTTATCGGACGTTTTTGCCGCCAACTACCTTGTCCGAAATGGATGGGGCGGTGATCGGGAGAGGAGAGGAGATGGTAAACGGGTAGACATTGGAAATTTATGGCCTCGATGCGATCAAAATGCGTACACGGCGGAAGAACCTTCCATCCGAAATAATATACCGATTGTGAATGTGTGTGTGTGTGTGTGTGTGTGTGTGTGTGTGTGTGTGTGTGTGTGTGTGTGTGTGTGTATTGTAGTGTTGAGGTTGCCCCCAAACTTTATCAATCGATTCGCGGATGATTTCATAACCCTCTGCGTGTGATTATAAACGGTCCGATGTGTATTACCTCACACCACTTAGTTGGCTCTAAATCGGGTGTATACAAGACTCGTATATATATATATATATACATTGCTCTTGTTTAGCGGCAACACCTTAAACGCCCTATTCAGTTGGCTGGAAATCGTATTCGTGTTTAAAAGACGTGTTGAATTCGAACTGAAAACAAAATTAAAATATTATGTCTACATATAAATAAATCTTCAAAAAAAAAAATATATATATATACGAGTATATATGAAGGAAGTAAGGAATTCTGTATTAATAAATTGTATTAAAAAACAAGCAAGGAAAAGTATACGAGCAACGGACACGCTAACGCAGTAGTAGTTTACTTGTATAATTTTTACATATAGAAAAAAAAAAGTACACGGTAAATACCTGCTACAGCAGTTTACTATACAATTTAATACTTAAAAAAATTAAAATTACTATACGGGCGACTAGCAGCGGATATAAATATGATAGTGTTCTATATGTATGCGTATAGTATAGAAAAATAATATTTAAATATCGTTTTTCAATTATTCAAAACATATATATATTATCGGAAATTCGAAGATAACATTCGATGTATCTGTGTCGAAAAAAAAATATATATAAATAAACGATACGAAAATGTTGTATAAATAATAGGGTTTTGTTTTTTTCGTGAGATTTTTTAAGCAAAACGAAATTATTCCGACGTACAAACGATTACAATTCGAGGACGATACAAATAATATAATTAAATCACTATACTGTAGGATATAAAGGATAAACGTCCACTGTTCGTACCGAATAGTCGTTGGTTATAGTATAATATAGTTCTTTTGCACACGAGTGTTTTCTGTACGTGTAAATATTTTTTACTGTTGTCATTTCTGTTTAACGTTCCAGCTTATAGGTGTTTCTGTACGTATCAACGGCGGTGTATGTACGAGAGAGAAAAAAAAACGATTTGCCGAATACGTCGCGGCAAAGGATTCCTATATACTTCCTATTATGTATATGCAGAGTATTATATTGAAGTTTCCATACGTTTATAAGTATGTATGCGTGTACGTACACACGACGCGCGTATATATTATTATTATTATTATTATTATTATTATTTTATACAAGTGGAAAAGAAACCACGTCAAAATCGTAATGCTCTGAGAAAACGAGGCGGAAACGAAAATGATACCGAGGGGGTTTAGTAATCGTTACGTATGCTATACGTAATGCATGTATATACTACTCGTACCACGCGTATGTGTATATACGACCAGACGTCATAGTAGCTCGTTGCATACGCAGGATTTGATATCCATCAAATGTTTCGTCCTGTCAAAGGGAAAGCGGGAAAACGTTTTTCTACAATAATAAAAGAAAAGAAAAAATACACACATTCTCGCGCACAGGGGTAGGAAAAGACCGGGAGACGAGAGACACGAGAAAAGAAATGTCAAAGCTTACAAACACATAATGCTAATATCGTTTGTCTTGAATACCACCGCGTTTTGTTGTCGTGTAGTTGTAAGCGGCTATAGTGTGCACATGAATATAAAAACCGGAAGCGTTCTGCCGCTGATGGCCATACATTTTCTCGTGTTTAAAGAAAAGAAGAAGAAGAAAAAAAAACTTTCAGACAATGACCGCGCGCGCGCGTGTACTGTGTATAATACGCGCGACACGCTCGTGTGTTTTACTCGTGGCGAAAGGGGGAGGAAAAAAAATGAAAGGCGGGTGTATACCCGTTAAAAAAAAAAAAATGGTAAAAATTTGAATTCGACGATCGTTTTCCGGCCTATTTACATGCAAAACGAATTCGACGAAACGACCGTGCATGCGAAATATAATATATTATCGTTTCGTAATATTTTTCTAGTCCTTGGCTTCGATCACGTGACCTCACATGCGAAATTCGTATAAATTAACCGCTTATCTTCATCGCAGGTCATCGTAACCCCCTCTTTTTTTTTTGTTTTATTTAGTATTTTTATTTTTTTTCCTTTTACGCGCGCGCTACCCTACGATTCAATATAGGTACAGTGTACACCCGATTTTGTGCTCGGGTTAAAAGTAACTATCGCCAGTCCACCCGCGCGTCAATGACCGTTTACCAGGTGTTCCAAAAATTCCGAATATAACCGTAATATTGTATGATATTAATGATATACGAGTACAGTGATCTGATAACGATAATAATTATTATTTTAATTGTAATATAAACGTCAGAAAAAAAAATGACCGATAAAAACAATCGCGTTTTTTTTCCTTCATAGTGAACAATTTGATGCCATTGGTTTTATTCGTATTTATAACATTATGACCAGAGCGCGGATTTTTATGACAATAAAAATATGTCGTATAATATGCAGGGAAAAAGGTTAAAATATGTAATAAAAACAAAAAAAAAAAAAACGTCAAACGTAAATATTTTATTTTTTGTTAAAAAAGTTTATCATTAATTTTTTTTAAAAACTATTTGTTATTGTAATGATGAACCGATAATAGGAATTGTGAATCGCTAAAGTTCATTTGTAAAAACGATTGAACGTTTGAACTGAACTAATTTACCGATAAACGTTAAAAGGAATTTGTGGACAAAAATAATGTTTCCTGATCGATTTGGTACCATTTTCTTTGATTATTTATTATACAAAATTTATTGGATTTCCAATTCAAGTATCTATATATATATATATATATATATATATAATATTATTTTTACATCTGTTTTGGATTTCGAATCCAGTGAATAATGTAATTATCTGCTTCAGTATGTAGTAAATTTTGCCGTAAGATGTAAAAATATGCAATAATCGTTAAATATGCAAAGAAAAAAAAATTACTTTGAAAATACTGTAATCCGTAATGATTATTGACGAAAATACGAAAATATAAAAAAAATAAAAATATACAATTGCATGCAATAGGTCAAAAATCATTAATTTTTTTCGGTACGAGATTTGGTATAGTATCCACGATAAATAATAATAATAATAATAATAATAATAATAATAATAATAATAATAATAATAATAATAATAATAATAATAATAATAATAATAATAATAATAATAATAATAATATCACGTTATACATTATATAATTATACTAATTTATACACTCTGTAACAAACGCGTTATTGCTATCAAAGTCAGTTTACTTATGGATTACATTACTGCTATTGTATTTTAGGTTCACTACTGTTTTCGTGTCGTTGAATAGCTGTGTTTTTTTTTTTATCATTATTATTATTATTATTATTATTTTTTTATAAAACGGCTTTGCGAACCAATGCGAAAACTTTTCGATATCTGCCGTTGTTTTGACCGAATCACGTCCGATCGTGTCTATTGTTTTCGAACATGATATTCGCTCGTTAAAAACACAAATAAGTAGCTTTTTTTCTCCCCATTCCCGTTGTCGGCCCTGAAAGTTATGCGGACAGAACACGTAAAACACTTGTTAATATATATACATACACACATTTTATATTGTATGTAACAAATTTCCATAGCGTAATTGAATACCGACCGGACGACTCCGCGGCCTGTAATTGAAACAGAAATTAATAAAGGCGTTCCGCCGAGCGGTAGAAATCGTGGCGGGGGCGGAGTGACCGAAACGCTAAAATGTATTATACGCTTTTTAACACGTGAACAAAAAAAAAAAAAAACACTAAAAAATGAACTTTTAAAATATGTATTTCGTTTACACGTGTACAAAACAGCGAAAGACACATATATTTCCGAAAGTGCGTATTGTTTCGGTTGAAATTTCGTAAATCGATAGAATACATTTGTTATACGAATATATAGACAATATATTCCTCAACAAGTATTTTCATTTAAATTTAATGTTTGCAGATTTGAAAATCAAAACAAAGTAAAATATAATAGAATAGTTAAAAAAAATACACTCATATTTCGAAATAAACGCCATTTCGAACCTTCTGTTTTTCGTTAATTCGTTTCGTAAAAATTATGTTAAAATATTAACCAATTAAAATTCGTATAATTTCAACATAAATTTGATTTAGTTCCTTTGTGTCAAAAGAAAGAGAAACATTAATACATTATATTTTTTTACTTGCCGTTATAAATCAAAACTGTCACAAAAAACAAAAAAATAAAATAAAAAATAGACTCGTATTTTCGGTAGATTACGATTCGGATAAAATCTACGATTCATTAGTAGGTAATGAGTTAATGTATGACATGCAACTATTGTGTATTTAAAAACTTTTCGGTTTTTTTTTCTCTCGAAATTTGCTGAGTATACAGTGTATACATTTGAATACTAACGAAAATTACAGCTTTTTTTTTTCTCTCCAATTGTACACGTACATTCTATTTGTTTGCGCGTACGATTTGTACAATAATTACGTTTAAGCCCATACTAAATAAAGAATAATATACGTTATAATTAATTATAATACGACTATTACGATGTACTTACGAAATGATTTTATACGTGTTAGTGTACCTACATTAATTAATGTTTGAACAGAGAATAATGAATAATTTGAAGAGTTTTCAGATTATGAATTTATTAGAAAAAAAAAAATTGTCACTCTTAAACGGCAGTGACAATCGTATTCGAAGCGCGGACGAGGAGAGTGAGTCGAAAAATCATTTGTAGTTGAACGCGGCTGCAGGAGAAAAAAAAAAGGCTCTTATTCCTTCTAAAAACTGCGAGTGCGGACTCGGAGGTTTATTTAGGAATATTCAAAGGGGGCGGGGAATATTTCGATATTTAAATCGTGGACGGCTTAAACCCCTGCCCCAATCAGTCCGTTTTTTAAAATCAATTTATTCAAAATCATAGCGAAAAACATTTTTTTTTTTTTTTTTTTAAATAAAATTAAGCCTGAAATAATAATAAACGGTTGCTCTCCGTGCGTCAGATTTTAATGACGGACAAAAAAAAAAAAACGTCAGAAACGGTAGGTTTTGAATTATTCCTTAGATCGTGGGAGAGGAGGGGGATTTAAACCCTATCGACGCCCCCTCCCCCCACACTATAAACACGCCACTGATTGCGGTACTTTATACTCGGACCTGTGTACGGTAGACCGAAGTTTTGGGCTGTACAAACGGATTAATTTTTTTTTTTCCCAGCACTCTTTGCTACGTTCTAACGCACTCGACGCCGCCAATTATGTGTATATATATATATATATATTTATTTACTGCTACGAGTTGTTTTCGCGCAGTACAGTAACGGACGCAGTCGGTCGTAAATCCAAAAAGTCCGGCGCGCTCGCGTCTCGTACACATAAAGTTTGATTGCTTTGGGCCGCGAGCCGCCACCGCCACCGCCGCCGCCGGATTCCGGCCGCGCGTCTTGTCGATCCGCCGGGCGACCGGGCAGTTTGTATTAAAAGCAATTACGATGTGCGCTATTAATTTGGACTGTTGGTGGTGCCCTCGGGGCATCGGAAAAGATATTGTTTAGCCAGCTTGCGCCCAAAGGAACCGGGCGCCGCCGCCGCCGCGCGGCGAGGCGGTAACTAATTACTCCTTTTGTCTTGGCAGAAGCCAAACCTTCTTAATTAGTTATCAAAGGAGTTCGGCCACCTCGACTATTCCTCGACCGTCTTCTTACCCAACCCGTGTCCTACATTACCTCCTTCCGACGTACACACACACATACGCACGTACGTACGTACGCGCACACACACATACATATGTATCTTCGAGATTCCCTATTACGCGAGCGTCTTGTGGGAAATCTACTACGGCTTTTTCCGTTCGCTACGCCGCCGTCTCCGGAGCTGCTGGGCAAACGGCACGCCCGCATAGTGATGGATGTCCGTTTAGCGGGCCCGCGGAGCCATGTCGGACGCCGTCCGCCGCATCCGCAGGACCGGAGATTTATACACAGTATACCAGTGAAAAGTTTACAATCGCCATTCGAATATTGCGGAATGAACAAGAGATTAATGTCGTATTGTCACAAAACGCTTTTATAATGTAGGTTTTTTTTCTTTGGAAAAAAATATGTCGCACGTATTTAAATAGGTTTTAATACGAACTCAAAACATTGTCCAAGGCATAGGCGGAAATAAGGGGGGGGGGCTTAGGGGGGCTAAGCCCCCTAAATATCTTATAATTTGTATGTATTTTGGATATTTGACTGATTATGACTGATGTTAAAAATGTTAGCCCCCCCAGAAAATTTAATAGATTTCCGCCTATGGTCCGAGGGCCAAGAAAACACGAAGATTTGTCAGCATTCAAATCGTATTGTTTGCAGACGATTCCGAGTTTGACATTATAATATACTTTCGACGTTTGGTCGATGAACGCGTGACAAATCGATGTATCGTTTTAACTGTGAACAGTGCGTGCGGTGTGGCGGCGGTTCAAGTCAGTGGCGTATTTACGGGCGGAAATTAGGGAGATATCATACCTCCTTCCTTGCCTTTTTTTTTTTTTTTTTTAAACATGTATAATAAATATTTAAACAATAATTGGAAAACATTAATTGTTAGGACTTTTGTGATCTTCAACACCTGGACGCACATTTTCACGTTTAAAAAAGATTAAAAACATATTTAATAAACACTACATGAAGGAAGTATATACTATTCACTATTTTCACTTAGTATGAAATAATTGTTGTATTTCATAATCGATTTAAATTTTAAGTATTATTTTAATTTTAGAGTAGGTCGAATGAGCTTGCAACGTTATCCATCCACAATAACATTAAAGTAGATGTTCAGGAAATAATCGACGAAATCGCTAAAAAAAAACCTAGAAGATTGACCTAAGAAGGAGAAAAACCTAGATTTCGTTTTGTAAATGTATGAAAATCGAAGGTTTATGTACACTTTACATTGTGTGTGTGTAGTTATTAAAAATTGATAGTACCTACCTGTATGCATTTCCGAGTGGAGGGAGATAATTTTTCTTATCCCCTCTCGAAGAAATCCTAAATACGCCATTGGTTCCAGTTATGGTGTGGAGCTGTTTTGTCGGAAATAAGTCAGGAGATGTCGACGGAGAGAATTTCGGATGAAAAAATATATCACGGCATTTTGTAAAATCACGCTTTTACAAACGGGCGGATGATCGTCGGTATTTTTCAGCGAAACCATCGTCCTTAAACACAGCATCGAAATATTGTGTGCGACTTATACCATGAACAAAAGAAGAGCGAAAAAAAAGAAATTAAAATATACGAAGAGGGGCCTCCGGGATCTGTTACGGGATTAATTAGACAGGAATGTGCGAAAAACTTAACCTACCAATTCAAAATAATTTTGTAAATTTCCAACAGTTCGCCGGAATCGAATTCAAGTGACAGTTCTGCGGAAATCGGTAGAAATAATGCCGAAAATACGTGTTGTTTGCAAATGGGAGATAATTTCGAGCAATCGAAAAAATGTATGAAAGAAAATTAATGTAATAATTTGTACATTATCAAAACATTTAATTAGTAATATACGGCTATTTTGTTTTAAAATAAAACTTTTTTGTTGTATTCCCTAACATTCCAATAATGAGTCTAAAAATTTCGACTGGTACGCAGTACTATTGTGTATACTGCGATCGCAGATTTGGCTGCGGCGGCAAACTATATTGTGTAAAGACATCCGTTTACTCGGTTAATTCGTTCGGCATATCGACGAAAACGATTTGCACGATACGTCCAAGTGTAAATAAATGTGTGTGTGTGTGTGTGTGTGTAATGAGATTTTTAACGTATAATTTTCGGTGCACGGTGTCCGTTGTATTCGAAACATTTTTCTCAAAATTGTGGTTACTTTAAATCAGAAAAAATAAACTACAAGTAAAACGACAGAATAATCTAGGTAAAAATGTTTTATTTTTGCAAGCACGCAATTTATTTATTTTTTTTTAATTGCACTTTTTTTTTTAATATGCAAATTAAAACACATTTCTTTATAGTGTATATAAATATATATATATATTTTAAAAATTTAATTTAACCTTGCCAACGTGAGTTTTGAGCTTAGACTACATTATTCATTATACCGGTAATTACACGTTTTTAAAAGTGTTACGCGGTATTAAACATATTAATGTTATTATCCATTCATAAATAATAAACGAAATAGTATACTTTATACAAATTCTTAGTTCATCGAAAGAAAAAAAAAAGCAATGGTTTTTCGTTTTACTTTTTTTTTATTTATTGTTTTGTAATTATTTTTATAACGGACAATATAATTACAAAAAAAAAAAAAAAAAATACTATATCATTTTATAAACAAATTAATTAGGGGCACGGTATTAAACACATATAATGATATTCGAAATATATACCGAATATAAGTTTAGGAGACTTTCACGTACATAATTATTAAAATTTATTATATTTTTAAAATATATATAGTTTTACGAAACATAAACAGTTTTACGGCATTTCGCAGACTACCAGGGTAACAACACATGTTTAAAAATTAGTTGCGAAATTTTAATGGTATATTTATACACCGTGTTCAAAGTTACACAGTTGTTCTACGTCAGAAATAAATATTTTTTTAATGCGGCTTTTCCGAGTAATAAAAAAGAAAAATGTACGTTGAACATTTGTAAAGTTTACTCTAACTTACACAATAAATAATATTAAATAACGATTGTCGTTTTCTTCATTGTTATTTAAGGTCGTTTTGAACTCATAGTTCTCACATTGCACTTAACATCCGCTCTGCCCAGTGCATCATTATGTTTAACAATGAGTTTGAACCGTGAATTTACATCCAAATAGTTAATTCGGGGTTTGGGCATTTATAGTAATGTCGCGCGTTTATATAATGTTACATATTATATATATATATATATATAAAATACGAAACAAAATAAAACAGAACGAATTCGTGCGCTAAAAGCTGTTATTATTCGGGTTTATTCGAGTATGCAGTTTAACTCAGAAGAATATAATATTAGATCAACATATCAATAAACATATCAAGAGATGTCACCGTATGTTATGGATGCACCTGAAGTTTTTTCGAGGGTGGCAAAAATGATTATTGAAATATGCGAGTTGGAAAGAGTTCTCGAATAGATTTGGTTTCAACCGATTAGGTTATTAGGTTGGGTTTTGTGATTTTTATGTATACTTTGGGCTTGCGAATAGAATATTAAAAATGTATAATATGAATAATTATAATACAAAGCGGTATGACAATCATCACTAATCTTTTGCAATCGATATTTGCGATAAAAAAAAATATATGTATAAAAAATACAACGATTAGCGAAGAAAATTAAAGGCGCTATATATAAAAAAAAAAAAAAAAAAAATCAATCTGTCTGGTATAATATCCATATTTTTATATACATAAATTATGTCTAGGTACTTAGAATAAAATTTGACATTGTCATTACATAATAACACGTGTATGAATAATTACAGAATAATTCGATATGTTTATTAATACGCAAATTATGTTATTTATTGTAACTGAAATATATTTAAAATTTATATACATATGTATATATTTATATATATTTGATGTTTGTATTTGTTAAACGTGCATAAGTTACACATAGCAATTACAGGTCCAAGAAAATCACATCTATATTATTTTCAATGAATTATCCAAGACAGTTGTAGTTTTATTTTAATGATGATTTATCATTTGAAATAAAAAGTAATTTCGATTATTAATTCCATTTTATAATATTATTTGCTGTACTTAAAATGAATTAATGTTTAATAAGAAAAATTGTTTTTATTATTTTTTTAGTAAAACTGGCATTTATAAGTTAATAATTACGTACAATTTTTTTCATATATTTTTGGAAATAATTATTACGAAACATTTTTTTTTTTTGTTTCATTAATATTTTATATAATGTTTGATACGTCGGAATGCATGATGACGTCTAGATGATATCTGTGAGAAAATCATCACCAAAGCTAATGACGTTTCACTATTTCTATTGCAGTAAATGTAGTATCATTATGGCGATAGAATAATAAATAATAAATAATTATAATTTAGTATCATTTACAAAGTAAATAAAACGAAATCAAAATATAAAATATAATCTTTTACTCGTGGAAAAATATACAGTTTGATTTAAATTTACGATAGAAATGTATTTTTAATTAAGAAAAATTATATATTTTATACATACCCACGTCGGCATACAATTAATAAATGACCAATTGATAAATATCGTGATTTTCAAAAACTCGCTTAAAATATTAAAATAATTTACGAGAAGTGTATTTTAATTTTAATAAATATTTAATTTTATTTATTATTAGATTTTTAATTAGAAAGAATTCCAAGTTTTGGTACAAATATAAAATTAAATTTATATGTATATGTAAATATACAGTTAAGCAAAGTGTATTATGTAAGACAAAGAAATGTATAGGAGTTGTTTTAATGAATTTGGTAACATATTAACTACTGGTCTCGACAAAAATTCATCATTAGGTATTGAGCGAAAAAAAAAATGCGACAACCTTAAAAAATAATTACTTTAACAAATTAAAATTAAAAGCAATTAAGTTAAGAACTAAAACCGTAAAGATGTTTTCTTTATTTATATTGTGTTTCAAATATTAAAAATATTTAAATATTAATTCGAACACTGACACCGTCTAGCAAAGTAAATAGTTTAGATTACTCGTGTTTTCCATAAAAAAAAAAACACAATTAAAGGGTATAAGGAAAGCTCATAATAATAATGTATACGAAATAATCGTATTAATATGTCATCATAGTTTTCTTTTTACACTACGAACACTGATAACAAAACACAACATGTCTATCTAATATTTACAATCGGCGGAGACGGATTTGAAATAATTTTTCGCTCGGGAAACGGGCGCGTTCTAACTCGACGAAAATATTTTCGGCCTCAATTTTCTACACCGAAGCGGAGCTATATAATGTTTTTGTGTAGGTATATTTTTTTTCTGAAGCTTTCACTTATTATTAAGGCGGTTCACCGTGTTTTTTTTTCCATTTTAGAACAATATATATATAATATGTTCTTAACTTGCTATAAAACGGCCGTAGCTCAACCGGCTGACGTTTACACGGCGTTCCGGACAGGCAATTGAGGCGCAGCTGTGAGCCGCCGCTCTATCGCCGGTATACGCACGGCGGTAGGAAAACAGTAGCAACATGAAGTTTGTTACTAGTTTTACTGTTCATTGAAATATTGTTGTACTATAAAATCAATGTTATTATATTACACGCACTCGGTTATCATAATAATATAAATATTGGAAAAACATTTGTGAAGTTTTATTTATTTAGCGTATGGTATTTTTGGTTACATGAATTAGGTTAATAGTTGAGTTATAATGATTAATATTGCTAATATATAATTGGTATTTAGATTTTAAGTTTTAGTTTCTCCAGCCATTTAATAAATGTAGGAGGGGTTGTGAAACAGTGGATTCTAGGTCCTCGATAGGCGTGGATTGGACATACAAAAGCTATGTGGAAAATGGTCTGCTTCTCCGCACCGCAGTCACATTCTGGTGAGTTTCTCATGCCCCATTTGTGCAAGGAATCGGCACATCTGCCATGCGACGTTCGTATTCTGTTAAGTGTGCACCACAGATTGCGATGTAAGTCAAATCCTGTGGGTATATGTCCTGGTGATATGTTACATAGGAGGATGTCGTTCTCTACTGCAGATGCCCATGTTCGATTCCAGTTGATCGATTTGTGAAGTGAATCATATATATATATATATATATATATATATATATATATATATATATATAAATTTGATTAAAATAAAAAAAATCGAGCCCTTGAAATGTGTAACTGAGTTGTAAAGATAGTTTTTTTTTTTGAATTGGAATAATTTTTAAATACATTTGAAAAGTATTTATATATGAATACGTAAATATAATATTTATACATTAGTTGTGTAAGTATTTGAATATGAATACTTATATTAATATATATTATGCGCATTTAACGAAATTTTACGGATATGATACGAAATGTGAAAAATATAATTGAAACAAATGGATACTGCATTGAATGAAAATAAATAATATACGATATAATACATTTGAAAGATAAAAATTAAAGTTACTTAAATAGATTCGTTGGGTTCCGGGGTCGAATGTCACGGGCTACAGCGATTTTTCGAAAGACATCGATCAACTAAAGACCAAATATAACTCTTCCGTTGTCGGTTACCCGGATGCAATATAAATACATTGGTTTTCAATTCTGGTTGTTCGAATTGTTGATTAAATCGTATTCTTTCTTAGTACGATTTGGACGCATAAAAAAAAATATTTTTATTCGGTTTTGTGTCAGTTATAGTAAAAGATTTATTTTTGCACAATGACGCATAAGACCCGTCGATTTATTGGTCAAGTATAATTAAAAGTAAAAATAAAAATGAAACATACACGATCACGGGAAACCGTGAAGATAACGAAAACGTGTATCGAACGTCGAGCTAGCACAAGTCTACATATTATCTTCTGAAACAGAAAACGAAAGTCGGGTCCGATTGAATATATGCGGAAGGTGCAAGTTTAGATTAATAGAAATGGAAAACGTCAGTTTCGATTGGAAGGATCGAGAGAAAGAGCTAAAAACGCTATAGAGAAGCCACACGCTTTTCCTTGAAATCGGAAGGATTTCAATACGATCGTCACGAGGAACGTGCACAGCGCGCAATCAACCGGATAGATCGAAATGATTTGTGTTTATCGCGAAGCCAAGAAATTCAAAAAAAAAAAAAACGAGCCCTTTGCAGCAACGGGATGGTCAAACACGCAAACCAAACACCGGACGATTTCTGAAAAACCTCAGGAGATTCAACGATTATTTCCAACGATGAAATTCCGTTCAAAACTGTGCAATCCTGCAGCTATATTGTACGATACGATGACACGGGCTTTTGTCGTCGCCGTATAACCGAATAATTCACAATGATATATAACGTACCCGTAATAAAACACGTGGTCTGATATTCTAAATGTTTGCGGACCGATTGCGAAACGCAACGAAGCATTAAATAAAGGAGACCGTTTCATCCACCGCCGGCAGCATCACCGCCGCCGCACACACATACCGTATAACACCGTATCGGCGGCAACGGCGGCGGGACATATTATATATTATTATTATTATTATTATTATACGTTTATTGTCTTTAGAGAACGGATGAGAAAGGAATATTTAATATATATATATATATATACATAAACAAGAGTAACGACTATCATAAAAATAAAAAATAAAAAAAATGCCGGGGAGCGGTGTTGTTCGCTTTTAATACCCCGGAGATATTCGAGCCAGGGTTTGTTTTTAATTAGTCAAACAATACGTAACGATGGCGCATTATCGTTTATTGTTTGCGAGCGCGAAAAAAAAAATCTATACCGCACGAGCAGGGGAAACGCATCGTTTCTTCCCTTCGTCCCGTACGTTCTCCAGATTAAACTCTACGCGGTTTTTTTTTCTTTAATATCATAGCGTCTCCCGAGTTTATCCCGTCCGAACGGCCTGCACGATAGACACAGTGAAAGAATTTTTCGCGATATACTTAAGTTTTTCTTTATACCTATCAATCGTTGGTCGTCGTCGTCGTCCGATTCCCGTACAGTAAATTTAGTATTAAATGAAAATTCATTTGAATATTATTAGACGAATATCGTCTCGGTAATAAAATATCTGCGAGAACAGCGTAGTACTCTGGCGTATGAACTATTTTTCACTTGGTTTGGGGGGGAAAAGTTAAGGCTTATGTAGTTTTTTTTTTTTTTAGCGTGTTATGCATATACATACTCTCACCAATACGTTTAAATATAATAGTATGGTAATTATATAAAAACGTCTAAGAAAGCGTGAAACCAGTTAAACATAACAATTATGCGTGAAAAATATAATCATATTTTTTTTTCTTTATAAGCTTGTATAGGACATATATATATATATATATATATATATATATATATATACTCATAAAATATATAAACGAAAATCCGTATACTCGATGATTGACACATTTACAAGTAATGTTGATAACTAATCTTGATGGTACTTACTACGTCTTCGGAACAACACAGTATTTGTTAACGAAGTATACATTTATTTAATACCTTTAAAAGAATAAATTATTTAATATAATAATCTTGTTTTTCATATTTACCAATATATTTTTTGTTTTTTTTTTTTTTTTAAACAGCTTATAAAATAAAAATATGCGAAACATCATTAAAACAAAAAAATCTTTTTTAAAAACGATGTCGAACGAAGCCTCATTAAAAAAAAAAAAAATAATGAGAAAATTTCAATACAAATAATTATCAGAAACTAAACTTAAAAAAATATTAGATATACAAAGTCGGGGTAATAAATTATTGTTGCTATTTATACAAGAAAAATGTTGTGGATTAAGTAAAAACATTGAAATTAATTTTATCCGAGGGGGCAATATTATAACTTTGCTCCATCCATAATTATAGCTGGTGGGCATTTGTCCCCTCTGCACCCCTTTCTTCGACGCCACTGACAGCGTGGTTATAGGTTTTTTTTTGACGTATTGTGCATATTATATGACGCATATTATGTAGTTGTTGTATTAAATATTAAAATAATGTTCGTGTAAGCGGTTTGCAACCGCGCTTGTTCACGAGTTGTTATTCCGGATCAGAAAGAAGGCGCGTTTTTCTCGATCGAGGACCAACGTTCGCACTTTAACGGAAGGATTTTCTGCCGCCTCCCCTCCCCCCCTCTCGTCCGTTTAACGGTTTATTTGTTTTCGTTTCACTCGAAGAAACTTATCCGACGCGATTCCCCACCCTCCATGATAAATATTTGGATAAACGTTTACAATGCGATTTGATCGCTTCAATTGATACGTCGTCTGAGAGAACTTTTCAGATATTATCTTTGAAACGGCGACGGGATAATTCCAATATTGTTTGTGGTTACGCGCCGGAGAATCGCTGAACGCGATTTAAATAAATAACGGCCGGTAATATACGCGATAGATTCGTTTAGTTTTTTTTTTTTTTTTTTTATTTCTGCGCGGAACTATCATTCCGGTCGAGACGTCAAGCGGGCCGACTAAGTTGAAAATGTGCAATTTAAAAATAATGTATCTATAACGTATTGATAGAATAGAGGAGAATATACTAATATTGTGTGGGTATTATTTATAATTCTCTGCACGGTCCGTAATTTCACGGACCGGACCGAACCGGTAAAACACGAGACCTAAACCGATTGCGTTATTGTCATTTAATTACGCGTTGAACTGAACTGCAGCTGTTTTTAAAACAATATTTTTAGCGGACCGGGCCGCGGACCAAATTTTCTATTACACCGAACCGAACTGAACCGAACCGAACACTTTTATGTAGTGTAAAGACAACCACACCCAATGTTTTTCTATTACGCCGCACCGGATCAGTATTATATCTGTGTGCATTAAAGACCAGATTAGAACACCGTTTAATTTCTACTGTTCGTGATTGCATTTGGTTTTTATTTTTCTCTTCATAACTTGTTTGGAAACACTTATTTTCCCCATTTTCCACAAAAAACATCGACCGAACGTCATTGAACTCAATACACGGGACGCGCATTCTGTATAATTCTCGTACATGAAATATGGACTCCTATAACGAGCCGCCATATGCATTCCTTTTCTACTTGTCTGTTTTTGTTACCGACTTCATTATGTAAAAATAACCGATTTTGGTGCTGAAATCACGTCGTTTTGTGTCCTGTTATCTCAAAGTAAATAATAAAACACGATAAATATCATGGAAAAAATTGTATTTCATTGTATCCTCCATGACTCTTGTATCTTATAGAACGCGTAATATGGCGACCTCCTACCTGGGGTCATATTTTGATTGATGTACGCGTTCTATGTATTGAGTTCAGCGCTGGACGTCAATTGTTTGACGTTTTTTTTCTTTATCGTTGAAATACGAATTTATTGTCACTCTATAAAACCTATTATTATTATTTATTATATTATACGAGAATCAAAATTAAATAATATACATCGCGTATACACCGCGTGTAAATTGTGTTGACGCCGTCCTACACAATAATCTCGTAAAATATCCGGTTCTAATAATATCACAGATTATCTTTTTCATCAAATCTGTAATAATGTGCTTGTTCAAAAGAGTCTTAAAAAAAAAAAAAGAAAACCGGACCTGACGGAACTGTTTGAAATAATGTGGCCGAAATCGTACAGAACTGAAATATATATATATATATATATATGTATATATTCTTTTGTTTTGTGAAAACCGGACCTAACTGAATACGTATGAATTCGTAGTGGGGGATTTTTTTTTTCGAAATCTATCAGTTGGACTACGCGGAGCGTTTGTTTCATGTTTATTCCTTCGGACCTGACCAAATCGGACCATGGACTGATTCAGACCGGACCGTGCAGAGCACCATGTGTAGTACCAATAGCTGCGGACGACGATAGAAACGATTATAAAACGAGTCCCGTGGAGACGAAACGATCGATCGAGTGGGTGCGCGTGTGTTGTGTGTGTGTGTGTGTGTGTGTGTTTATAATTCGCAGCACAAATCGGATGCTTACACGACCGACGAGGACGTATACTTATATACGGCGATAATATCTCTGCGGAGCTTTTGACATCCGCGGCGGCGGGATGATTCCAACGGATATTGCTCCTCGCGACTCCCCGTCCCCGACGAGAATCGTCGAACGCAATTTAAAATAATGGCGTCGAATGCGTATAGAACATAATACATATAAACCCGCGCGCGCGCGTGTGTGTGTGTGTGTGTGTGTGTGCGCACGCTTGTATGCAAATTTTCTGATGGGTCCCCGTGATGGGCTTCGGAGAGGCAGTTTAGCAGGTGATATTGTTTCGGTGCGCGTATATATACGCGTTCCCCGAAAAATCGTACCCCAGAGATGTGCGTCGCAATCTGAACGGAAAACTGTAGTGGAATTTAATGGCGGACGGGTTTTTTATACGACGAATACGTATATGTATAGTTCTTTTTTTCGTCCCCG
This sequence comes from Slavum lentiscoides, assembly GCA_032441835.1. Classification (NCBI taxonomy): domain Eukaryota; kingdom Metazoa; phylum Arthropoda; class Insecta; order Hemiptera; family Aphididae; genus Slavum; species Slavum lentiscoides. Next base: position 21,536,039 of record CM063707.1, read on the forward strand.
GCTCTCTCGACTTTTTAACAAGGTTTACATCCCACATTTGCATACACTCCGGTTAATTAGTTCTCCTACCTATATATTTATAATAATATGTGGGGCGTACGGAATTACGCGCGGTACACGCGGCGGCAGTGGCGCGAGCCGTTTCGAACGAAGTGGAGGCAAAATAATTTTTCATGTATACACGCATCTATCCATCCATCCATCTGTTTAGCGCGCATCAACAGATCAATCGTGTAGCGAAAATTGTATCTTATGCAGGGCACATTTTAAAAAAATCCTTCAAATTATTTTCTACTCGTAATATCCGTACTCGGGTCAAATGTTGACCGTTTGTTCGTTACGTTTTTAAATCTTTATTTTCGCGTTTTGATTTTATATAAAATATTTACATGGCATGACCAGTTATTATTACCAGAATTGTTAAGATCACCGCTATTTTTCTTGCCGCGAATACGCACAATGCTGGACGTTTTACTAAAAATGTAAAAACACTAAAAACCAAAAACTGAAAGCAAAATAATATTATAGCGTGTAATCATTAAGTTATATAACACATATAAGTCATATAACACAATACTATATTACCGCAAAATACGATACATATATTTTCTTTATATCAATACTGTACTGATTTCTTACACATAAAAAAGATATGTAATATCTATAATATATATATATATATATAAATTTATAATAATAATAATAATTTTAATGGCCTATACCCAGGAGACACGTATCTGGGGTTCTCTCTCGATCTTCACCCCATTGTATTAGTTTTGCAATCTTAACTCAACATGCGTACAAAAAGTAATTTAGTTTACTTCCCTTTGTGTGTTATTACATATTTCATATCAAATTTAACCAATGCCATATTTTCTACTTACCTTTTATTAATACATATATATATATATATATATATATATATATATACATATAACGTAAAAATTATAGCTATTATATAATGTATATTTAGTAATAAAATATCACGTCAGAATATCATAGGTATAAAATTATAATGTAACAATAATAATAATAATAATAATAATAATAATAATAATAATAATAATAATAATTATAATTAATTTTTAATAATAATATTATATAATTAATTATAATATAATTAATAATAATAATTTTATTATTATTAATGTTATTGCGATAAATATAACCGATATAAAAATTTATTTAAAATTTTAATCATAATAGAAATAATTATTTGTATTTGTTCGTTGGAAAACAATATTTGAATTGTGGGGTCAGTCGTAGCAAAAAATTGTTTTTTTTTATCGAAATAATTGTGTAAAAATCTTTTGTTTAAATTAACAATATTGATACTAAAATTTTTTCAAATACTTTAAATATCAATATTTGTAACTTGAGTTAATGCCATCAAGTGTAAATTAAATGTTCAGTTTTTTTATCGATTTTCAATTATGTTTTCAACTCGCCGATATTGATGCCCCCCACCGAAATTTTTTCGTTTTTATATCAATAATATTATATATCCACTAATAGCCCAACATTTTTTTAATATAGTAATATTATTGTTAATAAATAATATTTACTTGTTTGTCAAACTTTTCGATAATTTTTCAATCGAAGTGTTTTGATTTCGAATAAAATATTCGATAATTGATTAAACCTGTTATTCGATACTTAGTCAAACATATCGAATTTCCAATTTTTTTCCCAACATTTTTTAAATACACCCCCCACCTAAAATAAAATTCTTGATACGTGCCTGACGTTCGAATACGTAAAACACACCATTGCGGCAGAGGCAGCCCTTCCCTTCTTCAATTTGTCGTGTTTTTTAATTTAGCTCTATTTTTTTTTGCCATGCTAATTGTTTGCGGCCAGTGTCAGTCAGTCGTAACATCGTAAAAAAAAAAAAAAAAAAAATTCTATAATATTTTATGATAACGTCGTTGTCGCTCCTGATTTTTGATTACGCGTGTTATCAACGGAGAACACGTCGTAGAAAAACGTTTGCTCGAAAGAAGGTAACGCAGTTGTTATTATTGCAGGCATATTTATATTATTTTTTTAACGGTTTATTAAATCAATACGTACTTTAATTGCGAGAAGATTTTTTTTTTTTTTCATTTTTATCCAAACGGGTAAATACGGGATTCTTACGACACCCCTTTCCGCGTACGAAATTCCTGGCAACGGCACTGCACTGCGGTGTACACACCCACACATACTGCAGCATCGCCGCGTAATGGTTCATTTACGCAAATCCCACGTCGCGCACACACATAACGCGTTTAAAAGTTAGTCAGATTATCTTCGCGTATTATATCGTACAATAACGAAACTGTACGGTCGGCCCGTAATCCTTTCCCGTTTAATTTTTTTATTTTTTTTTCCCTTTTGAAATATGTTCGGTACGTTCAGTTGCCACCGCCGCCGCGTGTATATTCTTTATCGCGCCCTATTGTTTTTATTGCCTCCGCCTCTGCCCCCGACCCCCAAGCCCTTACCTCTCCGTCGGGGCTGCGTATCGCCCCGAGGAGACGTTTCACCGTCTTAAGCGTTTAATCCTCCACGCGCAGCATCCGCCGTCGCGGTCGTCCAGTTCCGTTTCGTCGCCCGATCTTTCTCGGCGAAATATTATTGTTATTATTGTAATTACTGCAGCGTCGTCGTCATTAACGCGTGTTGATATTATTAACGCGCGAATAAGGCGTAATCGCCAGTCCCCTTTTCCCGAAAACCAGTGGCGGATATAGGTGGATCGCGCCCCCCCTTGGTGTATATTTTAGTATATTTTGATACGTATAAATACACATTTTAAACGGTGGATTACCTATCCTAAACTTTTGAAAAAGGGCAGGATTTGAATACAGGCCTGTTCAAAAAGTGTCAACGGAAGAGGACGTGGATCTTTTTTTTTTTCCATTAAAACATCCGTAATTGATTTGAGTCGTAAACTTCTAATACTGATAATGCGGGTGTAGTGACGGAGGTTGAACTCAATGATCGGGGGGGAGGGGGGTGGGAGGTCGTTAGCTCATCATTGAGTTTGAGTTCGTTTTTGAAGACTTTGATATGACCGCCACTGCCGAAAACCGATAGTAATTTTACTAGGGCTGGGAAGTCGTAGGAGTCGAATATTGGTCTATGTACTCCCGACCTATAGCAGACCAAGTTAGAAATCCGAGTCGTTCGACGGTGACCTTAAAAATCGAAAAATTTAAAATGCATATTTTGCATATTTCGTCAATTTTAGGGGAAAAGTGCGTATTTCTTGAGTTTCATACGCGTATTCAATACTTTCTAAAATAAATTGATATTATTTTCTTTCTTAACCTATACGCATTTTAAATAACATATAATAGTAAACTCAATATTGTATTTAACTTCACGAATACTGAAGTTAAATTTTTGAACAATTTTTTTTTTTTTTTTAGTCCAATAAAACGCCAAAATGCCAGCCAGTTTCGCGCCATATTTTAAACTATATTATACATTTATTTTTCTATATTATACATTTCTTTTGTGCATATTAATAACTTTTTTGGGACTTGGAATAATTTTTTGCACATCTATGACACTTTTTCGCGTATTTACATTTTTTTCGTGCATATTTAACAATTCTTTTCGTGCATATTCGTTTGTAAATTTTGTCTTTTTTTTAACTTCTATCTTCCGAGCCTTAGTAATTACACATTTTTTTTCTTCAGATTCTGAGCCAAGCGAACTTTCCGACTATAGGTGTGCTCCGATCATCGTTACACACATACCCCTTTTTCGGTAGCGAATTTTACCGCGGGGTGGTCATTTTTTGATTTTCTCAATAGTTTTTATGCCGCGGCACCGAATGAATTGTGTTAAAAACGGCAATAACGCGATTTCGTCTGAATTATTTATCGTTTATATTAACGACGAATAATATTGCACCGGAGTTCCGTTCAGAATCGATTTATTGATTGCAATGATTTACCGCGTCGCTTTTAAATTTGCGACTCATTGATATTTTTGTAGATTATATTTAAATTTTTATCTCACTCCGATTAGCGTTTCGTTACTTCACGTGACCTTTTTATTTACACACACTTATGTAGCCAGCTAAATTAGTTTTTTTTTGGGGGGTTGGCGGGGAAATTGTGTTCAATTGGTAGTTTTTCAGTTTAGAGAAGCTTCATTCGGCAGATGTCTAGGTACCTATAATTGCTCGTGTGGATATTCGACATGAAGAACCCCGTTTGGCGACACGCGATTACTTTTTCTTTTCTTTCGAAAACTACATTTTTGAAAATATTATTCAATAGAAAATCGAATGTCCCTATAATATATAGGAATCAGAATGTCGACGTTCTTTCTAATCGCCACAATCCCTGGGCGCGTGCCCTGTCTGTCCCCCCTAACGCAGTAACGCCGGCCCCGAATTAACACTAATACAATTATTGTTTAATAATTTATTAAATAATAATAATTATTTAATAAATAAATATAAATTTATAAAATAATTAATATAGCTGTGTGTATATATACATATATATTATATATACAGTCATACAGGGTCGATCCGGTTAGATCCTTTTTTTTGTCTTCGGTCCGCGGGGTAAAGAAGAGAGAGAGAGAGAGAGAGAGAGAGAGAGAGAGAGAGAGAGAGAGAGAGAGAGAGAGAGAGAGAGAGAGAGAGAGAGAGAGAGAGACCGTCGGCCGTTAATCGCAAATTTACAACGCCTTTCCGAGGGGTCCTCGGATTGGAAAATTATATCCGCACTACATCATCGTAACGCGCGTATATTAATATTATAATATCGCGCAGCGAACAAAAGGGTTAAAGTGACCGTTTTTATTTGTTGTTTTTGCTTCTCTGCGTTTTTTTTTTTTTTTTTACTCGCCTCGGCAGGAGGTGGCGCGATAAAAGAAGGGTAAAACGACACACACACACACACACACACACACACACACACAGAAGGCGTCTTTGCCGGAGCCCTGTGTGTACACCCTGCGCACGGTGATTGAGGGACGGGGGGAATGAAAAGAAGAAAAACTTACACCGGCGGCGGCGGTCACATTAATATTGCAACTCGTTTTCTCCGGGCGGCCGGCGGTAAAAATGTATATAAGAAACATCAGTCTTATCGAAATAGGGAATAAACGCGGGCGCGTATTCATTTAGTGTACCGGAGTCACCGGCTGCACGTTCCTTATCTGAGCTCCACGGTTATTTACACATTTTTAATTACAACTTTCGACCATCGTCCTCCCCGTTTAAATACACAAATCCCCCTCCCCCCGGTTTCCTGGTTCTCTCGTTGCAGGATCGCCCTTCAACATATATATATATATATATAATATATATATATGTGTGTGTACAATCGTCGTTGCCCATAATATATACGCATAGCTCTCGCGGAGAAACGGTACAGCGTTGATAATTATTATCCCGCCCACGGTATTTTCTCTCTCTCTCTCTCTCTCTCTCTCTCTCTCTCTCTCTCTCTCTATCTTTAAATTACACCGGTTTAAAGCGTGTATATATTATGTATATAGTTCACGCGCAAACGAAACAGCAGAAGTCGTTCCGGGGGCCGTTTCTGGTGCCCGGGAATAACACTGTTCTGTCGTCGTACGGCAGCGGTAAATAATACAAACGTCATTTTTACTCCCGCGCCGAAAGCCAAAAATCTCCGGCTCGCATTTAATAAACACGGACCACGGACGGACTATGTGCATACACGCAGCGCGTCTCGGACCGTTCGACACGCGGTTCTCTCCAAGCCCGGATTAAGACCTCAAAGGGCCCAGGGGCCGATATTTAGTTGTAGGCCCCCATCAATGAAAAAAAACCAATTTTTGTTCTAATCCCTGCTTGAACCTTATAGTATTGGCTGCATTGACGTACACATAACTTTATGAAATAGCACAGTTAAATATTATATTAGGTACCTACCAATGATCAATTAATTTTTGTTTTATAAATACCCGTTAAAACATTAAGTTTTATACCTGTTAAATAAATTTACATATTATACAAATTTAATGAATAGTATTACACCTATTTCATTTAAAATGACACATTTATTTAATAATTTTGTTGACTGTTGTCGGCACTCGTCAGTGGTTATCTTCCGGGAAAAACAATATAAATATTCTAAAAATAAACAATAATCGAAAACACCGTTTGGTAACGTTTGTTCATTGGCTGTGATCGGGAAGGTGATAACGGAACTGTGGCGTATTATACATTTATAATTTAATTTAAAATGACCTCTGTAAAGTACTAATTTGATGATGCAATTTGCTACCGGAAACAAAGTATGACTGTAGAGATCGGAGCACTCTTTCTGGTAAAATTTTTTGGTACAGACATGAAAAAAAAAAAGAAACACATCATTGTACTCGTAAAACCAATAGATTCCTTGCTCCGCTCAGAATCTAAAAACTATATATATATACAAATTATCACTTGAAAAATTATGGGCCCTTTATATATGTGGGCCCCGGAGACGTGGCCCCCCCCCCCTTAATCCGGGCCTGGTTCTCTCTTATTCCCGTCTCTACGGTTCTGACATTTTATTTTCGCACAACGCAGCCCGTAAATAGGCCGTATTCGCGCGCGGAATCGTTTTACAATATGCGATAATATATTCTTCTTCTCCTCCGTGTAGCCTCACAACTCTGTAAGAGTTTTGGCTGCCACTGTCACTGACCTCCGATAACCACGATCCTTGATCCGTTCCTCCCAATGCGTTATTCTATAGTCTCTCCAGATCTTGACGCACTCCATCCGTCCATTGTTTCTTATGGGTCTGACTCTGGGTCTTATTCCGCTCGGTTTGTATTCAATTGTCGCCCTAGACTCATTATTTGTTTCTTCTCGTCTCATTGTGTGCCCGAACCAATGAATTCTCCGACCCTTCACGTAGCTCATTATTACATAATGTAAGGTACTCTGGTGATTTCCCTTATTTCCGCGTTTCTTCTTTTATACGCCATCTATTTATTTTGTGGTATCGAACACTGGTCCAGTTAACAACCGGGTAAATGTGAAATGGAAATCTTTGTCACGCATGTTCTCTGAAACTATTCATCCGATTATCTTATTATTATGTTTTTTTTTTAATGAAAGAGTACATCGCGGAGCGGGTTTTAGACTTAATTTCATTTCTATAAGTTAATTGTTTTAATTTATTTATAATTGTTTATTTTTCAATACCTACCCCACGGCGCAGTGCGGCAAAAAAAGAACACAGACGTATGCTCACCCACTGTCAGGCGTCCCCGCTCCCCACCGCCGCCGCAATATCGATACTTAATATAGGTAATAATTATAATCTACACTAATATAATAAAGCTGAAGAGTTTTTTTGTTTGAATCTCTGGAAAGTGGAACTACCAGTCCGATGTGAAAAATTCTTTTTGTGTTCGATAGTCCAATTATTGAGCAAGGTTATTTAACACCACGCTATGACACTTGGGAACCGAGCAACAGAAGAAAAAAAAAAGAGTCGGAAAGAACGCTAAGCGAAAACGAATAGTGATAATCGCGGGCAGGCGATGTGACGCGGTGGGTCGGCGGCCGACAACGTCCACAATATCAGCTACCTATTTATAAAGAGATGAAATAAGTTTTAAAAAGTCGGTGAAGTTTTATTCGTCGGTCATAGGTCGACATGTTACCTCAGCTGAGCTAAAAAAGTGGGAATTAAAAATAGGAAATGTATTGAATAACGAATTGAACAAAATTTGAACGATGTATGAGGTGGCATTTTTTACGGGCAACTAAGTGCACGGAGCTAGTCGTATTATATGTACAGTTTTTGTGTATTTCGATATAAGCTTTCCGAGAGAAATAATAATAACAATAACTGTTAAAAATACCATCACCGTACACATATTTTATCGTGGCCGTTTAACCGCCGTCACAGTCACTCTGTTTTATATTAATATTATAACGAACGTAATTTCAAGCTCAAATTCGATACACACCTAATGGATTATATTTTATGTGCGGTACGAGCGCCCACCACCACCACCACCACAAGTACCCACTCACCTTGGATACGTATGTGCAATGCAAATATGTTTAACCCTAATTAATGTTTGCACTTTTTAACCCTCCCATTCAATTAACCGAATTATTATCGTTTAATATAATACACATATACATATATGTATATATTTTTTTCATTTCACTTCTTCCTCCACGCATTCATAAATATATATATATATATATATATATATATATATATATAAATACATTAATGACGACGCTATAATAAATTCGTTTATACATTTACATGGCAAAGGCGTGTACGATAACCTGAGGATACACTTGTGAATGAATTATAATATGCGTTTATTACAAATTGTATATGATAACGGGCTGCGTATTCGATATTTCGAGTGGCTTTAAATTCTCTACGAAATCTATTTATGCGCGGTACGGATTTCAAGTGTAAATTTACCGTCGAAAACATTAGGTTACTCCACGCACATAATACAAATACACACAATAACCTTTATAAATTCCGTTACGAGTACGATTTGGAATAATCATATTAGTGAGAAATATCGCGATAAAAACGTGGATGCGTTCTAAACGGGTTGTGTGTGTGCGTGTGGGGGGGGGGGGGTGGCCAAACAGTAAATATACTTTGACGTATTTTAACATAATTACGAAAATTAATTCAACATTATGTACATTATCATATATATATATATATATATATATATATTCAAATACATTGTACTTGTTCTCGAAGCTATGATGAATGGTACGTATTTTTTTTTGTTTTGAAATTGTCTCTGGAGCCGATGATATTTGACATTTTCACTGTGCCTACTCCACTCGTCCGTCACTGAACGGCATTTTAAAATTGAAAAAAGAACAACAGGCTTTGTAAACATCAAAAATAATTTTACAACCAGTCGTCGTTACGACGTTCATTTGTAACGTGACAGATAATTTACTCAAAATTTAAATGAATTTCATAAACAATATAATAAATTACATAATTTATTGAATTTTTCGTAACAGTAACTTTATCCGGTGTATAATTATTATCGATTTTGATAACAATTTTTCGTTAGTATATATTATATTTTAAGACTTGATATACCAGCGTCAAATTTGTAAAATTTTTCTAAAAATTTTGTATTTCATCGATATTGAAAATATCGAGTTATTCACTACCAATACGAAATAATATTAAAGGTCTGAATTCACTACTTTCACTATAAAAATATAAATAACACGTTATGTACGCGATGAAAAATAAATCACATCCGTTCGGCCAAAAATTTAACACTACTAGTAAAGCCGAACACGTTGAAAATATTTAAATATTGTTAACCATAATAAAAAGTTTTTAAGTGGTGTTCCGTAATCAGTTTATAAAGTTTATTTATTTTTTATGCAAAGAAGTTTTTGATTAAAACTATTCAGTTAAAAATGTAATCCGATTTGCATTTACTTAAATAATTTATAATTTTATGATTATTTTCTGCCATAGGTTTATATTTATATCGTCGGCGCTGGTGAAATTAATTTCTTTCCTCGATATGCTTGTACAAAACGAAATACTCGTGTAACAGGATCAAGTGGAATCCTCCTCTCGAAGTACACAAAATACTTTATAAATAACACTAATACTGTACCTACAGTTATTTTCAGTGTAATCATTTTTTTGCTCACACTATACGTATCATCAGCTGCAGACAGTGACGCCGATCTGTTTTTGAACCCTTGGGGTAAAACAGTTTTATAGGTACCCACCCAATCCACAGTAGTGGCTTTAGGGGGGTCCAGGGGGCCATCTTCCCCCAAAATTCCTAGGCACGATAGTTGTTGACCATAATTATTATTAGCAAATAAGTAAAAAAAAAGAAAAGGTTAACAAAATTTTTTTTTTTGGCTCCCCTCCCAAATTGAATGCTAGATCCGTCACTGCTATTCCATGGTGTTCGTGTTCTAAAAATCAACAAAATATATGCACATGTGATTGAAAATTTATATATTTGTTTATACTTGTATATAACGAGGTAATTAATTGTGTAAGGCATTTAACCAGTTCTTTTTTAATATCTTTTTTTCTGTGAAAAACACATACATCTACAGACTTCAAGTACATAGGCGTGATTAGACTTCATCCACAGTGGCTGCCTAGCTATAGTGCGACCGGCGTTACCTATAAACCGAAAAAAGCAACCTTAAACCCAAGGTCATAATTTTTTTAAGAGAGTATAAGTCCTCCCCCCCCTCTAATGAAATGTTTAATAAAAAAGGTCTGTATTATCTATTTGCGATTAATAATGTACAGTACTTTCATTATCTACCTTTGAATTTCTAAAAAAATAATTCATATAAATATTAACAGTTACCCACGATCAACAAACGTATTATATTGCGATAACGACAAGGATTATAAAAATGGTCGGAGACAAAAATTCGACAATACTACCTAATTCTTTTGTACATGTTTTTATAACAACGTATAAAAGACGTTATTTTTTTTCAAGTAAAAGTTGTAATTTATTTGTCTTAAAATTCGGTCGACCGGCGCCTTTAAAAAATTGCAGGGGCAGCCCAGGCACCCTAGGCTGCCACCGTAGACACGCCTATGTTCAAGTATTATAGTTTTATAACAGCATCGAATTTGTTGCTATTTATTCCAATGATTTTATAAGTTTTTTAAATTGTTTTATTAGCAATGTATTAATAATAAATAATTATCATAAATTAATTGCAAGTTGCAATTATACGTAAGTACTTATTAAGGGATGGTATAACACTTAATGTCGTGTTTTTAAAAATAAGTTGTACATATCGATATATGCATATGAAATAATTGCATATCCTGAACTATGTATCATATAAATTAAAATATGTGCATTTCATCTTTAAATCGTTTTGATTATAAATGTACTGTAAAAAGACAATCAATTAATTGTTATTGTGCTTAAAACAAATGTACTTACCTATATTATATATTAAATGTGTACTTATACTTGTCTTTATCCTTCTTTATATATTTTATATTGTGGGATTTGTTATAAAATCACTCAAAATAATTTTGTGGCTTGGGTCAAGAAGGGCCAATGTCACTTTTTAGTCATATTGAGTTGTAGTTTCTATCATATAAAATTTAATGCGCTTTTTGTAGTACTAAAAGGGCGTATGTTTACATCTAATATTTTAAGAAGTACATGGACTAATGTCTACAATTAAATGTATTTTTTTATTTCTAAAACGACCAATCTTACTTCAGCCTTTATACATTAAATTAAAAGTATAACAAAAAGACCAATGTTGACATTGGCCTTTTCAGAATGATAAAAAAAAAAAACTTCATCAGTTTGGTCCTACTGTTTTTGTATTATCACCATTGATAACAATTATCAAAAATAAGTTTCATTACTTTTTATTGTCATATTCTGTGCTTTTACCCACGAATTATCAATTACCTATCATGCTTTACTTAAAATATTTTAGTTAGGTATTATTTAATAGTAATGTTATAGTACAGTTATTATTACATTAAAAACAATGAATATCAGAGCAAAACGTCTTGTGGCAATGTGTTCAAATGCGAAAGGTAATTAATTTTTAATACTTGTTTTTTTTAACCTTCTATAATTTTGAATTTATTAAATTCTTTACTATTTTAGAAGTAACGACAGAAAACTATTCAGATTCAGAAAGTGACAATGACAATGATTCTTCAAGTGATGAATATTTTCCTGTAGTAAATCAATCTGAAGTAGATAGTGATGATGAAGATGATCCAATTGATAATGGTAATGATAAAATAGTTTTTTTACTTGACTTAAATGTTATATTCAAAAAAAAAAAAGTTTTTAGTGCAAGTTCCTAAATTTAAAGGCGGTGGAAGAAAAAAACTTAGTGATGACCAGCGTTCTAGAAAACGAACTAGAAATCCTAATAAATGGAAAAAAAATTTAAATTAAAAATTAAAAACACAAGGTAAAGAATATTTGAGTACTAGTGGTAAAATTATTCCTGCTAAAACAATGAAACCACCATGCCAGTGTCGAAGACAATGTTATAAAAAAATAAATGAAAATGAAAGGTTAGTTATATTTAATAATTTTTATAATTTACAATTGGAAAGTCAAAATCAATATATATCCACTTCTGTTGAAGAATATCCAAAAAAGACTTTGAGAGTGAGACAAAACCTAGATAAGCCTAGTAGAAGATTGTTTTCTAAAAAATATTATTTAACAAAAGGTAATATTAAATTTGAAGTATGTCAAATAATGTATTTAAATACACTTAATATAGGTTTAAAAATAATTCGGATTGTAATGCATAAAAAATCCTTAGAAGGTGTTGGTATGTGTTTACCAGGTGGAAGAGGACATCATAAAAATCATATTAAAATTCCTGAAGAAGATAAACAAATAATAAAAAATCATATTAGTATGTTCCAGTTCAATTGAGCCATTACTCAAGAAACCAAAGTAATAAACATTATTTCTTAAATACTGATCTCACTATTAGTAATATGTATAAACTTTATCAAAAATATTGTGAGGAAAATCAAATAAATGTTTATAGTGAGTTCATGTATCGTAAAATTTTTGTAGAGGATTTTAATTTATCGTTTAAAAAACCTAGTAACGATACTTGTCAGAACTGTGATAAATTTGATACTCTTTTGAAATGCACAACAATAGATATAGATGTTCAAAATATTATAGAAGAAAAAAATTATCATTTAAAAATGGCTGATGATGCATATCAAGAGAAAAAGAAAGACAAAGCTATAAGTAGTAGTAGTAGCAAACTATTGACCGTTTCTTTTGACCTACAGAAATGTTTAGCTACTCCTTTTTTGAAAAGTGGGTTGTCTTTTTACAAGAGACAACTTTGGACATTTAATCTAACTGTTTATGAAACATATGGGAAAAAAAACTTGGCCTATTGTTATTTATGGGATGAAACTATTGCAGCTAGAGGTGGTCAGGAAATTGCATCTTGTATCTACAAGTACATACATGATAAACTAAATACTTGTAAAGAAGTTGAAGAAATAATTTTTTATAGTGATTGTTGTCCTGGACAAAACCGAAATATATACATGTCAATTATGTTTATGTACATTATAGCAACTTTTAAAGAAAATGGAAGACATATAGTAATTCACCACAAATATCTAATACCAGGACACACCCATATGGAGGCAGATACGATTCATGCAGCAATAGAAAAGAAAAAGAAACATAAAAATAACATATAAAATATAATATTAACAATGTATATATTTATTTTTTATTCTTATTTAATAACAAATGTAACTATACCATAACTAACTACATTGTGATAAATTATTAAAATAAGTATCTTTAACATGTAACTTATTCTCATTTGTGATTAAATTAAAGTCAAATTATTTGCTTATATTGCCTATGATTAAGATAATTATAATTAATAATATTTTATAAAATTAATATGACTATAGTAGCTGGATTCAAATTAGTATAGTAATTTATTGTGATACATTATTAAAATAAGTTCTTTGTGATAAAATTAAAGCCTAATTATTCTATAACAACAATATAAGTAAACACCATAATTTAAATAAATAGATATAGTGAAATACTGTGATCTCTTTTGTGATTAAGTATTTTCATAAGCGATTTCTAATAATTATTATATTGTATAATATTAACATTGTTTTTCTTTATATATATTTAAATATAGTACAATTAATTAATATAACATTTTGTAAAGAGGATTAAAATATAAATGAATTTTAAAATGTTAAAGCATTATTATTATTATTATATATGGGGCCAATGTCCAATTTTTTTAAAAAAATGTATGATTTTTAAGGACCAATGTCAGTTAAGTAATATTGAATACTTCAATTTAAACTAAATAAATAATATTAAACTATGACATATTATTGTTTTAAATATATACTAAGAGGAAAAGTTAAAATAATGAAAATTAAGATTTTTATGGAACAACTTATTTCAAAAAGGCCAAAATATGTATTTTCTGAAAAATAGCTAAAAGCGACATTGGCCCTTCTTGACCCAAGCCACAGAATTAATTAAATTAGTACTGAATTTTTATAAAAGATAAATTATTACAATAAAATACAAAATACAAGTGATGGAAACAAGGAAGTAATGATAAATGACAATAACTGAGACTACAGGGCACGTCACGGTATAACACGGCGTGTATCACAGAAAGTATCGCGTAGTACAGAGGTTCTCAAAGTGTGGGGCGCGACCCTCCAGGGGGGCGCAAAAGCTTTATAGGGGGGGCGCAAGACAATTTTAAAAATCAACATTGCATTGGTAGAAAAAATTAAAAAAATTGTGGAATGTCCGTAATAGCCCACCCATCACATTAAAATTGGCCTATTAATTAAAATATTTTATAAAAAATACATTTTATTTTAAAATAAATTTGTAATATTAATATTTATCAATATTTGTTGTTTGTTTTTAACATTTTTTTACTCTAAACATGACTATTAAAATTATTTTTATGAGGGGGGGGGCTCAGGTCTGGGGTTAACTAAAAGGGGGCCTGGCCTGAAAAGTTTGAGAACCTCTGGCGTAGTAGATTGTGTGTCTGGTTGGCCGCTGGCGCCCGTTGATCTAGATCAGTGGTTTTCAACCGGTGTGCCGCGAGCGCCCTTGAATGTGCCGATAAAATATGCGGGCAACTGCCCTCATGACCCCCCCAAGTGCCCCCTATGCATGTGTGAATACTATTCGTAACTATTATTATTTAAATGTTAAAATGTGTAAAAAAAAGAGATGTAAAATTGTTGTTCATACATTGTATGTATTACATAGTAAACTACGTTTAGTTTTCACTAATATTTCGTTTTCGTACTGGTGGGTTATTTTATTAATTTTTTATTTTAATTTCTACTTTGATTGTTTTTATTTTCTTCCTATATTGATTATTTTTGGGAACATTCCAATAATATTCCTAATGTTCATTGGAATCAAAAGGTTGTCTATGAATATAACGTGCTTGTAAAGGGTTTCTCAACATATGGGTCGCCACTAATTTTGAGTTAATAATAGTTTCGAGTTTGTCATTGCTGCTTAATAACTAACTTAATATAATAATTAATTTTAAAACAGTAATGCGTTAAATTAATTTTTGTTTATTTATGGACATATAGAAATATGTCTAAAAAAAGAAATCCATACTTTGCTCTTGTAATTCTTTATAAATTTTGTCTTGCAAAATTTTTGTGCCTTCTAGACATAGAACTGTTCGTTAAACGTTGAACATATTACTATAGACACAATACAACTAACAAATGTATTATATTCTTGTGAACAGTAATGTACCAATGTTTTTTTCTGGAAACTTTATACCATTAAATAACACGAAATCAACGATATACGCAGGATATGTGTCTATTATAAAAAAGAAAAACACGTAATTAAAAAATGAGAGTATTTAAACGAAATGTATTATGCGTTGTTACGGGTCATTAAAATTGTGTTGTTTTAAATGAAGAATCGAATATTAGATTATTTTAGTAAAATTAATAATACTACAGAGACATAGAGATGAATTGACGGGTAAAAATAAATATAATAACCTTTATAATATAATGCGCTACGAATCACGATATATTTTATTAGAAGCTTATAAAGCCTACGATCGTAGGCTCCGAATTTAGACTCGGTAATTGAAATTTTTTTAAAAGGAGAGCGAGAGTCGGTCATTCCGTGTTGACGAGTTGTTAGGGAGTCACGCTCACTGTGGTATCTGAAGCATCACTTACAATGGCCAATGGTGCGTTGAGCAAGAATTGTAGCGTGGTCAAGTTTCTCTTTGCATTTCTCGAGAGGAGCAATAGCTTCAAGCCTCTATTATTATTGGTGCTATTATTGCTGTTTTAGAGAGGCCTTCCTCGGCAACTGAGATTTCAAAATACGCTCCGGGTATAGGCACAGTTGATCTAAAATATTCTTGATTTTACTTTCACGGAAAAATCGTAGACTGTTCTACAACGCAAGTCTTCATAGAGAAGCGCGAGGGACGTTGTTTTCAACGTCGTCGAAACAGTACAATATTTCATTATGTAAAAATAATGTTAATGTTCTTCTGACAACATTCAATCATTGAAGAACACGCCATCAAGAATAGACGTATGCTAAGTTGACATTATAAAACACTATGTAATTTAGAGATAAAATTATTTAAACAAAATAAGATGTGTCATGTAACGTTTCTCTAAAACTGATGTGTTCAAATTAAAGGATGGAATATTAGAATGTATTCATACAACAAATGATGATGCACGAACAAAAATACGTATATAAAATAGTAAAAAGAATTAATAAAAAATCTTTTGTTTTATAATTCATTACAATTCACAATATAATGTATTTCTTACAAGGTCATATGATTACAATTATATTTTAGTTCTTTGTAATACATTTTATACGAATTTTATGTTTTTCATGGCACACTTTGACGCGCAGTTAACTGCATTCGTTTTTAAATATGGCAAATGCTCACGAACAGACATTACACTTGTTTACACAGTTGGCACATTTTTTCCGAGAATGCAAAAAACATGTGTTATGAATTCGTTATTTGTGAAAAATAAATACACTAAATAACACTTGGTACATTATTCGAAATCCGAATACGTGTTCTAAAATCTGTATACTCTATATACGTCATTGTATAAGTAATATAAGTTCATAACATCGTATTTTTACAAAAACGAATTCTTTACAATATATATAACACATTCATGTGTGCATAGGCGGCACTTGGGGATGATTCCAGGGCGAGGGGCAAACAATTAATTGACTTACATAACCCAATTCTCCCAAAATAAAATTTCAACCTTGATTTAATTTTTTTTTTGGAGTGCATTTTTACCAATTTTGACTTCAGTAAAAAAGTTTTTTGAATTAATTTCCTAAAATAAAGTATAATAATTTTAAAATATAACCTAAAATATTAGGATATATTTCAAACTAATAACTATTGTATTTTGGGGTATGAATATTTGAATATTTTACATATTTTGAAATTGAATTAGTTGATAAAATTCTGACGTAGATAAAAACTTTTGTTGACCACTGTGTCCAGTGACCACCACCGCGTTTATTTATCTGTACTAACTACTCAACTGATATCCTCTAATCAGTGACTGGCGTTGTAGATAGTGCTAGTAAAGTAATTACTAACCATGTTTTCTAGATGAATTAATTTTGATAACAATTATTACCATTTTATCAATACATATTCGATTATTCAATGAACATGAGTATAATTCTAATAATCTTCATAATCAGCTTCAACTTGAATTTGGAATTCCACAAACTATTTCCTTGTTTTACATCAGAAATTAAAATTACAGAGGGAATATCATTAATTATTTTAAATTAAATTCAACTTTTCGGCGTTCATTAATAAAAGATTGAAATAACAGGTTTTTTCGGTTAACTTTTTTTTGAGGGGGGCAAATGTATACATTTGCCCACCCCATAAAATTTGGCGGGCAACTGCCCCTCATGACCCCCCAAGTGCCCCCTATGCATGTGTGAATACTATTCGTAACTATTATTATTTAAATGTTAAAATGTGTAAAAAAAAGAGATGTAAAATTGTTGTTCATACATTGTATGTATTACATAGTAAACTACGTTTAATTTTCACTAATATTTCGTTTTCGTACTGGTGGGTTATTTTATTAATTTTTTATTTTAATTTCTACTTTGATTGTTTTATTTTCTTCCTTTATTGATTATTTTTGGGAACATTCCAATAATATTCCTAATGTTCATTGGAATCAAAAGGTTGTCTATGAATATAACGTGCTTGTAAAGGGTTTCTCAACATATGGTTCGCCACTAATTTTGAGTTAATAATAGTTTCGAGTTTGTCATTGCTGCTTTATAACTAACTTAATATAATAATTTATTTTAAAACAGTAATGCGTTAAATTAATTTTTGTTTATTTATGGACATATAGAAATATGTCTAAAAAAAGGAAATCCATACTTTGCTCTTGTAATTCTTTATAAATTTTGTCTTGCAAAATTTTTGTGCCTTCTAGACATAGAACTGTTCGTTAAACGTTGAACATATTACTATAGACACAATACAACTAACAAATGTATTATATTCTTGTGAACAGTAATGTACCAATGTTTTTTTCTGGAAACTTTATACCATTAAATAACACGAAATCAACGATATACGCAGGATATGTGTCTATTATAAAAAAGAAAAACACGTAATTAAAAAATGAGAGTATTTAAACGAAATGTATTATGCGTTGGTCATCGGTCGTATCGTGTATGATAAATATAATATAATTAATTAAGTCATAATTCACGATTAAAGTATTTTACGATATGTAAAGTAACTTATCTGTTTGGTCGTATCGGCATATAGTTGGACTTTGGACTTCAACCGCTAAACGACTATTAATCGAAATGCAGTACTGTGTGTCGTGTATTATTTTCGCATTTACTCGTAATAGCGCTTTTCAATTTTATTTATCAATTAAACTTGACCTACATATTTATTATTTTTAGTATTAAAAGTAATCTCGTATTTTGCGTGTTTACGTATCGTACATATCGTTATTAATTTTACTTATTTATTTTTTTTTGTTTTTCGTTTTATTTCGTTATAAATCATTCAAGTTTAACTTAAAAAATGAGTATCAGTGTTGGTGATGTAGAGCGTGCTAAGCGATCAATAAACCGCAGCATTATAAAACGCGATCACATTATCAGCCAATTTAATATTGTTGCGTCACTTGGTTCTAGAATTGCCACAGATCCGTCGGTGTTACCTATGTTTTCAGCTCGGTTTCGTGATATTGATAGTCTGTTAGCCAACTTTCACGTAGAACAGGATTCGATTTTGGATCAACTCATAATATTACAACGAAGTGACGAATTTAAAAAGATACACGCGCCGATTGAAACCGCCTTGATGGAATGTTTTTATTTAATTAAATCTTTCGGCATGGAATCGGATTTATCTCGTGTAGAAACCGATAGATCAATGAATGTAACTCAAACAAATATTCAATTACCAAAAATACATTTACCGTCTTTTGATGGTGACCTGTTGAAGTGGTGTTCATATCGTGATACTTTTACATCACTAGTTCATGACAATTTTCAACTTTCAAATACGCAGAAATTTCATTACCTAATTTCAACTTTGTCTGGTACCGCAGCCCCGATCGTAAGGTCTATCCCGCTTTCTGAGAATAATTATATGGTAGCTTGGGAGGCATTACATGAACGCTATGATAATAAACGCACATTGATTACACATCATTTAGATACGATTTTTCGTGTTCCTGCAATGAATTCGGAAACATTGTCTGGTTTACACGAATTTGTAAATATATTTCGTGAAAATATTGCTGCCATCCGGGCCTTTGATATTCAAGATTTATCTGGTTTTTTATTCTTTTACATCGCTTCTCGTGTTCTATCTACTACAACAAAACGTTTATTTGAAGCAGAAAATCAAAGTGACGAAATACCGAGTATCGATTTATTACTCAAATTCGTACAAAATCGATGTCAAATACTTCAAAATACTTCTGGGCCGTTTATACAAAAACCGAATTTTAATCGCAATTCCAGCCAATTGAAATCGTCTCTCGT
This sequence comes from Slavum lentiscoides, assembly GCA_032441835.1. Classification (NCBI taxonomy): domain Eukaryota; kingdom Metazoa; phylum Arthropoda; class Insecta; order Hemiptera; family Aphididae; genus Slavum; species Slavum lentiscoides. The sequence goes on from CM063707.1 coordinate 21,555,671, forward strand.
AATTTCATCTTCAAATTCAAAAAAAATATGCCCGTGTTGTAAAGAGCCTCATCTGCTGGCTCAGTGTGCAAAATTTAATGGGTTACAGGTTCAGCAGCGTTTTAAATTTGCGCAAGCACAAAGACTTTGTATGAACTGTTTAAGTCCTCAACATAAAACTAGTAATTGTAATTCCTTACATACCTGTCGACAATGCGCTCTTAAACATCATACTCTGCTTCATTTAGAGAGGGAGTTTCAAAAAGCTCCGACAGTGAACAATCCGCCGGAAAATGAGTCTGTTCAAACTTGTACTGCAACTACATCAAATACTTCGAGCGATAGTCAATTTGTGGGTACTACAACTACATCGAGCAGTGTTGTTCTTGGTACAGCATTTATTTTTATTACGAATCATTTAGGTCAAAAGGTACCTGTGCGTGCATTGCTGGATCCAGGTTCTCAAATTTCGGTAATAACAAGCGCATGTGTATCGCGATTAGGTTTAAAACGTCGCAAGTGTTCCACTTCGGTGACCGGTTTGTCGCATACATGTGTGTCAATTACAAAAGAAACTACTAGTTGTATTATTACTTCTATGAATTCTGAAGATTTAACAGTAGCTTGCGAACCTATAATATTACCACGTATTGTCACTCCAATGCCTGAGAAGCGCTTAAATCCTGCAATTCGCCAAGCATATTGTCTTGTTAAATTTGCGGATCCTGATTTTGATATACCAGCGCCTATTGATTTTTTATTAGGTGCAGACATTTACCCATTAATCTTAGGCAATTGTTCACGGATACTTCATACTCCGGGATTACCGTCAGCTCAAGAAACCAAACTCGGATGGATAATTTTAGGCCAAGATTCTAGGAACACATTTTCGCATTGCAAGTCGTTATTATTAACTACGAAACTTTCGGGAGAACATCGTTTTCATCGTTTTTGGGAGGTCGAGGAATCTTCTCCACCAACAGTTTCAATTACCGATGACCAAAAATGCAAAGACCATTTTCAACACACGACTTCGCGTGATTCAATAGGCCGTTTCTCTCTTTCATTATCACGCCGGGACTTTCCATCCATGAAACGTGGGTACATCCCAGGGAAATATGGTATTTCTTATCCATTCCAAGTATGTAGAGTTTCACAACGATTGGAACGTGAAAATCGTCATAAATTTCCGGCAGCGGACAATATACTTTTAACTAATTCGATTCTCTTCTGCATCCTTGACTCATTCGCACTTAAAATATTACGGCACTCGATATCACGGTTGGTGCCATTTATTGATGAGCAAGGAATTATTCTTGTTGGTAGCCGTATTCGCAATTCGGATCTTATTTTTGAACAAAAATGTTCCATTTTACTTTCAGAAGGATGTGTGTTAACTACTTTTTTAATTCGACACCATTGCTTCAAACTTAAACATGTAGGCTGTCAGACGGTAGCGGCAACCATCGTATTAAAATATTGGATACTTTTAGGGCGATCTACTATACGTAATATTTTATTTAATTGCGTCGTATGTACAAGACACCGAATCGTTACTTCACAGCCGTTGATGGCGCAATTACCAGAGTATCGGGTACGTCCTCCTCTCCTGTTTGAATACGTTGGGATTGATTGTACAGGACCGTTTTGGATTAAAAGACGCAGAAAAAAAGCACGAGTAGTGGAAGCATATATTTTTATATGTGCTTGTATGACGGTCAAAGTAATTCATCTTAAAGTCGTGTCTGAATTAAGCTCAAAGGATTTCTTGGCAAGTTTTAATCGTTTTGTTTTCCGTCGGGTATTCCTTCAGGCATTTATACAGATTGTTCATTGACACCAGGCCAGTTTCTTGTTGAGCAAACGTTGATTAGTGTACCATCTTATGATTTTACTTCGACTCCTCAGAATCGACTCAAGCCGTGGGATATTTTGCGTCCATTTTCTCAATCATACGTACGTCCGATGGCATAAAAATAAAACGTCTTGTTGTTAAATTAGCAATCTGCCCGTTCATGACGACCCAGCATTATGAATCCTTCCGTCTATATTTTTCCATCCGTTTCTTTATATTACAATTATTATAATATTTTTCTCGTTTTTTTGCAATAATTATGTAATATTTATTTATTTTATTTTTGTTATATATGTATTTGGTAATCGTTAGTTATATGTATGCAACATGTTTAATTGTCATTTATTATTATTACTTATTATAATTTATAATTATTGTTATTATTATTGTCATTCTTTTTAAATTATATATATTTTGTAAAACCTTTGTGATTGTAAATGATACTTGTTAAAATATGCGTGCAGGTAAAAAAAAATGTTATCATTACTTTGTAACCAGGAATCAACGTTTTCTCAAGGATGGAAGTCGCAGACGGTTTGATGCCTAAAGTTTGAATCGTCCATTTTGTTGGAAGACACCCTGTGTCTTCCAAGGCGGGAGTATGTTCCGACGTCACAGCGATAGTTATAATAAATAACTGTACGTGTGCGAACGCGATATCGCCTCCTGTGTGCGGCTTCTTCGTTGTTGTTTTTCGCGCGCACTGTAACCGTTCGGATCATATATTCGAGCGCGTAAATCTTGAAATTTTCGTTTTACGTCAATTTCTTCCGTCAACATTTTGTTGACGTGAGTACGGATGCTGCATTGCGGTTAAACTAACCCGTGCCATCCCTATATCAATCGTGCGCATTGCTAATTAAAGGCAATCGTTTTACGGAATTATATTCTATAGTGCGTTACGTCGCGTGTTATATACATCAACTCATCGCCCGCGATACAACCACGCCATTATTTGTCGTCATCAATGCCGTTTCTTCCGCTTTCGCCGCATCAACCGTTCAACTAGCTTCAATCGGATTCCATCGAGGTTCAGGTCATATTTTACGGTCATATGTAAATGTATTTTTTTTTTATTCACGTTTTTTATTGTCGGGATATTACGTGATTTATTATATGTAGTCCCCCCATTCCCTATAGTCAATTTAAGTTCTTTGTTATTATGTTTTTAAATTAGCATACATCAAATTTAATACAGTCCACTTAAATTTTCCGTTATTTTGTTTTATTCCTTTTTTTATTGCCCAAATAAAAACGGTCGATTTTCGGCAAAATACTGATCCGAGAAGCCGTTTAAACATTATGCGTTGTTACGTGTCATTAAAATTGTGTTGTTTTAAATGAAGAATCGAATATTAGATTATTTTAGTAAAATTAATAATACTACAGAGACATAGAGGTGAATTGACGGGTAAAAATAAATATAATAACCTTTATAATATAATGCGCTACGAATCACGATATATTTTATTAGAAGCTTATAAAGCCTACGATCGTAGGCTCCGAATTTAGACTCGGTAATTGAAATTTTTTTAAAAGGAGAGCGAGAGTCGGTCATTCCGTGTTGACGAGTTGTTAGGGAGTCACGCTCACTGTGGTATCTGAAGCATCACTTACAATGGCCAATGGTGCGTTGAGCAAGAATTGTAGCGTGGTCAAGTTTCTCTTTGCATTTCTCGAGAGGAGCAATAGCTTCAAGCCTCTATTATTATTGGTGCTATTATTGCTGTTTTAGAGAGGCCTTCCTCGGCAACTGAGATTTCAAAATACGCTCCGGGTATAGGCACAGTTGATCTAAAATATTCTTGATTTTACTTTCACGGAAAAATCGTAGACTGTTCTACAACGCAAGTCTTCATAGAGAAGCGCGAGGGACGTTGTTTTCAACGTCGTCGAAACAGTACAATATTTCATTATGTAAAAATAATGTTAATGTTCTTCTGACAACATTCAATCATTGAAGAACACGCCATCAAGAATAGACGTATGCTAAGTTGACATTATAAAACACTATGTAATTTAGAGATAAAATTATTTAAACAAAATAAGATGTGTCATGTAACGTTTCTCTAAAACTGATGTGTTCAAATTAAAGGATGGAATATTAGAATGTATTCATACAACAAATGATGATGCACGAACAAAAATACGTATATAAAATAGTAAAAAGAATTAATAAAAAATCTTTTGTTTTATAATTCATTACAATTCACAATATAATGTATTTCTTACAAGGTCATATGATTACAATTATATTTTAGTTCTTTGTAATACATTTTATACGAATTTTATGTTTTTCATGGCACACTTTGACGCGCAGTTAACTGCATTCGTTTTTAAATATGGCAAATGCTCACGAACAGACATTGCACTTGTTTACACTGTTGGCACATTTTTTCCGAGAATGCAAAAAACATGTGTTATGAATTCGTTATTTGTGAAAAATAAATACACTAAATAACACTTGGCACATTATTCGAAATCCGAATACGTGTTCTAAAATCTGTATACTCTATATACGTCATTGTATAAGTAATATAAGTTCATAATATCGTATTTTTACAAAAACGAATTCTTTACAATATATATAACACATTCATGTGTGCATAGGCGGCACTTGGGAATGATTCCAGGGGGGAGGGTTCAATATATAATACATTCATTTAACATAGGCTGTGTATTCAATTGTTGGTTGACATGTGATTAAAACAGATGTCTACAAAACAACAATACACTTGTGTAAATTACGTATGGTGCTACATTCCCACACAGTTTTAGTACAATCAGTACTGTATAAAAGATTGTGTAGGACAGTTGTTTCTATTAGTAGTTCTCAGCAATATTGTTAGCAATATTATAAATAATATACATTTATAGTTCTATAAAATCTTTAAAAAAAAATGTTTACCTTATCCACAAAAACATACTTTCTTGTTTTAACTTTGACAATATTAGTCTATGTTGCCGAAATAAAAGAAGCTGGTAAGTAGGTACATTATAAAACCATTTTTTCATTTTTAAATTATAGAATATCTGTTTCGAATTCATTTAATTATTCGTAAATAATATTTTCTAACCTTAATACATAGTGTCATACATAATGCAGGATTTTAATTTTCGCTCATATAAACAAATTTAATCTTTAACTCAAAACAAATTTTCCAATTTCTTTATGCAGCGCAATATTTATTAAAAAAAAAATTGAGGTGCAGCACTATAGCTTTTTTTATTATTTGAACAACTATATTAGGCATAAGTTAAAAAGCAAATTAATTGTAAATTAATAATGATCACATTGACCAATAATCTTTTGTCAATATTTATTTTTATATCGCATTAAATTTCCGTGTATAAAAGCCTTTATAAATAGTTTGTAAGAAAATGACTTTTTTTTTTTTTTTAGGATCACCACCTCGTATGTATATTAATAATGTACTCCTAAAATTGTAATGAGCATATTTAACTTCTCGTAAAAAGTCATCTCTATAACTAAATAATTAACTAAATCATATAATTTACATGAATTAGTTAATTTTAATCAATTCTTTCATATACATGAAACAAATATATAATACTTGTTCACATGTAAATATTTCGATGATCCTACAACACATTCTAGTTTTATGTACGTCTGAATAGAAGTATTTCAACTTTATTATGACAAACATAAATTTTGGTATCCGGTAATTTGACTGAGTTTAAATGCCCGACAAACATTTCGCCCGACGTCTATGATCATGCCGAATGAAAAAATCTTTTCTATTCTTAAAACTTTATTGCTTACTGCCCATTTGACATTTTTCTTACAGAACTAATGTACCGCAGCGCAATATTTATCAAAAATATAAATTAAGGTGTAGCACAGTAGCTCATATTTTTTTTGATTTTTTGAACAACAATATTGAGAATAAGTTGTAAATTAATAATGTTCACATTGGCCAATAATCTTTTGTCAATATTTATTTTTATATCGCATTAAATTTCCGTGTATAAAAGCCTTTATAAATAGTTTGTAAGAAAATGACTTTTTTTTTTATAGCATCACCACCTCGTATGTATATTAATAATGTACTCCTAAAATTGTAATGAGCATATTTAACTTCTCGTAAAAAGTCATCTCTATAACTAAATAATTAACTAAATCATATAATTTACATGAATTAGTTAATTTTAATCAATTCTTTCATATACATGAAACAAATATATAATACTTGTCCACATGTAAATATTTCGATGATCCTACAACACATTCTAGTTTAATGTACGCCTGAATAGAAGTATTTCAACTTTATTTTAACAACCATAAATTTAGGTATCCGTTAATTTGACTGAGTTTAAATGCCCGACAAACATTTCGCCCGACGTCTATGATCCTGACGAATGAAAAAATATTTTCTATTCTTAAAACTTTATTGCTTACTGCCCATTTGACATTTTTCTTACAGAACAAATGTACTGCAGCGCAATATTTATCATAAATATAAATTAAGGTGTAGCACAGTAGCTCATATTTTTTTTGATTTTTTGAACAACAATATTGAGCATAAATTGTAAATTAATAATGTTCACATTGACCAATAATCTTTTGTCAATATTTATTTTTATATCGCATTAAATTACCGTGTATAAAAGCCTTTATAAATAGTTTGTAAGAAAATGACTTTTTTTTTTATAGCATCACCAGCTCGTATGTAAATTAATAATGTACTCCTAAAATTGTAATGAGCATATTTAACTTCTCGTAAAAAGTCATCTCTATAACTAAATAATTAACTAAATCATATAATTTACATGAATTAGTTAATTTTAATTAATTCATTCATATACATGAAACAAATATATAATACTTGTCCACATGTAAATATTTCGATGATCCTACAACACATTCTAGTTTTATGTACGTCTGAATAGAAGTATTTCAACTTTATTATAACAACCATAAATTTAGGTATCCGTTAATTTGACTGAGTTTAAATGCCCGACAAACATTTCGCCCGACGTCTATGATCCTGCCGAATGAAAAAATATTTTCTATTCTTAAAACTTTATTGCTTACTGCCCATTTGACATTTTTCTTACAGAACAAATGTACTGCAGTGCAATATTTATCAGAAATATAAATTAAGGAGTAGCACCGTAGCTTATACGTTTTTTGATCTTTGAACAACAATATTGAGAATAAGTTGTAAATTAATAATGTTCACATTGGCCAATAATCTTTTGTCAATATTTATTTTTATATCGCATTAAATTTCCGTGTATAAAAGCCTTTATAAATAGTTTGTAAGAAAATGACTTTTTTTTTTATAGCATCACCAGCTCGTATGTAAATTAATAATGTACTCCTAAAATTGTAATGAGCATATTTAACTTCTCGTAAAAAGTCATCTCTATAACTAAATAATTAACTAAATCATATAATTTACATGAATTAGTTAATTTTAATCAATTCTTTCATATACATGAAACAAATATATAATACTTGTCCACATGTAAATATTTCGATGATCCTACAACACATTCTAGTTTTATGTACGTCTGAATAGAAGTATTTCAACTTTATTATAACAACCATAAATTTAGGTATCCGTTAATTTGACTGAGTTTAAATGCCCGACAAACATTTCGCCCGACGTCTATGATCCTGCCGAATGAAAAAATATTTTCTATTCTTAAAACTTTATTGCTTACTGCCCATTTGACATTTTTCTTACAGAACAAATGTACTGCAGCGCAATATTTATCAAAAATATAAATTAAGGTGTAGCACAGTAGCTCATATTTTTTTTGATTTTTTGAACAACAATATTGAGAATAAGTTGTAAATTAATAATGTTCACATTGGCCAATAATCTTTTGTCAATATTTATTTTTATATCGCATTAAATTTCCGTGTATAAAAGCCTTTATAAATAGTTTGTAAGAAAATGACTTTTTTTTTTATAGCATCACCAGCTCGTATGTAAATTAATAATGTACTCCTAAAATTGTAATGAGCATATTTAACTTCTCGTAAAAAGTCATCTCTATAACTAAATAATTAACTAAATCATATAATTTACATGAATTAGTTAATTTTAATCAATTCTTTCATATACATGAAACAAATATATAATACTTGTCCACATGTAAATATTTCGATGATCCTACAACACATTCTAGTTTTATGTACGTCTGAATAGAAGTATTTCAACTTTATTATAACAACCATAAATTTAGGTATCCGTTAATTTGACTGAGTTTAAATGCCCGACAAACATTTCGCCCGACGTCTATGATCCTGCCGAATGAAAAAATATTTTCTATTCTTAAAACTTTATTGCTTACTGCCCATTTGACATTTTTCTTACAGAACAAATGTACCGCAGCGCAATATTTATCAAAAATATAAATTAAGGTGTAGCACAGTAGCTCATAATTTTTTTGATTTTTTGAACAACAATATTGAGAATAAGTTGTAAATTAATAATGTTCACATTGGCCAATAATCTTTTGTCAATATTTATTTTTATATCGCATTAAATTACCGTGTATAAAAGCCTTTATAAATAGTTTGTAAGAAAATGACTTTTTTTTTTTTATAGGATCACCACCTCGTATGTATATTAATAATGTACTCCTAAAATTGTAATGAGCATATTTAACTTCTCGTAAAAAGTCATCTCTATAACTAAATAATTAACTAAATCATATAATTTACATGAATTAGTTAATTTTAATCAATTCTTTCATATACATGAAACAAATATATAATACTTGTCCACATGTAAATATTTCGATGATCCTACAACACATTCTAGTTTTATGTACGTCTGAATAGAAGTATTTCAACTTTATTATGACAAACATAAATTTAGGTATCCGGTAATTTGACTGAGTTTAAATGCCCGACAAACATTTCGCCCGACGTCTATGATCCTGCCGAATGAAAAAATATTTTCTATTCTTAAAACATTATTGCTTACTGCCCATTTGACATTTTTCTTACAGAACAAATGTACCGCAGCGCAATATTTATCAAAAATATAAATTAAGGTGTAGCACAGTAGCTCATAATTTTTTTGATTTTTTGAACAACAATATTGAGAATAAGTTGTAAATTAATAATGTTCACATTGGCCAATAATCTTTTGTCAATATTTATTTTTATATCGCATTAAATTACCGTGTATAAAAGCCTTTATAAATAGTTTGTAAGAAAATGACTTTTTTTTTTTATAGCATCACCAGCTGGTATGTAAATTAATAATGTACTCCTAAAATTGTAATGAGCATATTTAACTTCTCGTAAAAGTCATCTCTATAACTAAATAATTAACTAAATCATATAATTTACATGAATTAGTTAATTTTAATCAATTCTTTCATATACATGAAACAAATATATAATACTTGTCCACATGTAAATATTTCGATGATCCTACAACACATTCTAGTTTTATGTACGTCTGAATAGAAGTATTTCAACTTTATTATGACAAACATAAATTTAGGTATCCGGTAATTTCACTGAGTTTAAATGCCCGACAAACATTTCGCCCGACGTCTATGATCCTGACGAATGAAAAAATATTTTCTATTCTTAAAACTTTATTGCTTACTGCCCATTTGACATTTTTCTTACAGAACAAATGTACTGCAGCGCAATATTTATCATAAATATAAATTAAGGTGTAGCACAGTAGCTCATATTTTTTTTGATTTTTTGAACAACAATATTGAGCATAAATTGTAAATTAATAATGATCACATTGACCAATAATCTTTTGTCAATATTTATTTTTATATCGCATTAAATTACCGTGTATAAAAGCCTTTATAAATAGTTTGTAAGAAAATGACTTTTTTTTTTTATTATAGCATCACCAGCTGGTATGTAAATTAATAATGTACTCCTAAAATTGTAATGAGCATATTTAACTTCTCGTAAAAAGTCATCTCTATAACTAAATAATTAACTAAATCATATAATTTACATGAATTAGTTAATTTTAATCAATTCTTTCATATACATGAAACAAATATATAATACTTGTCCACATGTAAATATTTCGATGATCCTACAACACATTCTAGTTTTATGTACGTCTGAATAGAAGTATTTCAACTTTATTATGACAAACATAAATTTAGGTATCCGGTAATTTCACTGAGTTTAAATGCCCGACAAACATTTCGCCCGACGTCTATGATCCTGCCGAATGAAAAAATATTTTCTATTCTTAAAACTTTATTGCTTACTGCCCATTTGACATTTTTCTTACAGAACAAATGTACTGCAGCGCAATATTTATCATAAATATAAATTAAGGTGTAGCACAGTAGCTCATATTTTTTTGATTTTTGAACAACAATATTGAGAATAAGTTGTAAATTAATAATGTTCACATTGACCAATAATCTTTTGTCAATATTTATTTTATATCGCATTAAATTACCGTGTATAAAAGCCTTTATAAATAGTTTGTAAGAAAATGACTTTTTTTTTTTATAGCATCACCAGCTGGTATGTAAATTAATAATGTACTCCTAAAATTGTAATGAGCATATTTAACTTCTCGTAAAAAGTCATCTCTATAACTAAATAATTAACTAAATCATATAATTTACATGAATTAGTTAATTTTAATCAATTCTTTCATATACATGAAACAAATATATAATACTTGTCCACATGTAAATATTTCGATGATCCTACAACACATTCTAGTTTTATGTACGTCTGAATAGAAGTATTTCAACTTTATTATGACAAACATAAATTTAGGTATCCGTCCATTTCACTGAGTTTAAATGCCCGACAAACATTTCGCCCGACGTCTATGATCCTGACGAATGAAAAAATATTTTCTATTCTTAAAACTTTATTGCTTACTGCCCATTTGACATTTTTCTTACAGAACAAATGTACTGCAGCGCAATATTTATCATAAATATAAATTAAGGTGTAGCACAGTAGCTCATATTTTTTTTGATTTTTTGAACAACAATATTGAGCATAAATTGTAAATTAATAATGATCACATTGACCAATAATCTTTTGTCAATATTTATTTTTATATCGCATTAAATTACCGTGTATAAAAGCCTTTATAAATAGTTTGTAAGAAAATGACTTTTTTTTTTTATAGCATCACCAGCTGGTATGTAAATTAATAATGTACTCCTAAAATTGTAATGAGCATATTTAACTTCTCGTAAAAAGTCATCTCTATAACTAAATAATTAACTAAATCATATAATTTACATGAATTAGTTAATTTTAATCAATTCAGTTCATATACATGAAACAAATATATAATACTTGTCCACATGTAAATATTTCGATGATCCTACAACACATTCTAGTTTTATGTACGTCTGAATAGAAGTATTTCAACTTTATTATGACAAACATAAATTTAGGTATCCATAATTTGACTGAGTTTAAATGCCCGACAAACATTTCGCCCGACGTCTATGATCCTGCCGAATGAAAAAATATTTTCTATTCTTAAAACATTATTGCTTACTGCCCATTTGACATTTTTCTTACAGAACAAATGTACCGCAGCGCAATATTTATCAAAAATATAAATTAAGGTGTAGCACAGTAGCTCATAATTTTTTTGATTTTTTGAACAACAATATTGAGAATAAATTGTAAATCAATAATGTTCACACTGACCATTAATCTTTCATCAATTTTAATTTTTATATCGCATTAAATTACCGTGTATAAAAGCCTTTACAAATAGTTTGTAAGATAATGACTTTTTTTTTTTTATAGGATCACCAATTGGTATGTAAATTAATAATGTACACCTAAAATTGTAATGAGCATATTTAACTTCTCGTAAAAGTCATCTCTATAACTAAATAATTAACTAAATCATATAATTTACATGAATTAGTTAATTTTATTCAATTCTTTCATATACATGAAACAAATATATAATACTTGTCCACATGTAAATATTTCGATGATCCTACAACACATTCTAGTTTTATGTACGTCTGAATAGAAGTATTTCAACTTTATTATGACAAACATAAATTTAGGTATCCGTTAATTTGACTGAGTTTAAATGCCCAACAAACATTTCGCCCGACGTCTATGATCATGCCGAATGAAAAAAATTTTTTTTTTCTATTCTTAAAACATTATTGCTTACTGCCCATTTGACATTTTTCTTACAGAACAAATGTACAGCAGCGCAATATTTATCAAAAATATAAATTAAGGTGTAGCACAGTAGCTCATATTTTTTTTGATTTTTTGAACAACAATATTGAGCACAAGTTGTAAATTAATAATGTTCATATTGACCAATAATATTTCGTCAATTTTTATTTTTAAATCGCGTTTCATTACCGTGCATAAAAGCCTTTACAAATAGTTTGTATGATAATGATATTTTTTTCTATTTTATAGGGTCACCTTGTATGTAAATTAATTATGAACACATAAATTTATAATTTGCAAATTGTAATTTTCGTAAAATGTAATCCCTATAATTAAATAATTAACTAAATCATATAATTTACATAAATTAGTTAATATTAATCAATTCGTTTCATATACATGACAATAATAAATATTACTTCTTCACACGTAAATAATTCGGTGAACCTTCAACACATACTAGTTTTATGTACGTCAGAATAGATGTATTTCATCTTTATAATAACATAAACATAAATTAATTTTCCGTCCTTTTGCCCGACTGCAAATGCTTGACAAACATTTCGACCAACATCTATGACCTCGACAAATGGAAAAATATTTTCCATTCGAAAACTTTATTGCTTGCTGCCCACTTGACTTTCTTCCTACAGAACGATTGTATTGCAGCGCAATATTTAACAAAAAAAAAATTAAGGTGTAGTACTGTAGCACATATATTTCTTGATTTTTTTAACAACATTATTGATCATAAGTTGGAAATTAATAATGTTCATGTTGACCAATAATATTTCGTCAATTTTCATTCTTAAATCGCATTACATTGCCGTGCATAAATTCCTTTACAAATAGTTTGTAAGATAATGACTTTTTTATCATTTTTTTAGCGCCATCAAGTATGTAAATTAATAATACACAACTAAAATTGTAATTAGCAAATTTAACTTCTCGTAAAATGTCATCCCTAAAATTAAATAATTAACTAAATCATATTATTTACATAAATTAGTTAATATTAATCAATTCATTTTATATACATGACACAAATATATAATACTTGTCCACATGTAAATAATTCCGTGATCTTTCAACACATACTAGTTTTATGTACGTCAGAATAGATGTATTTCATCTTTATAATAACATAAACATAAATTAATTTTCCGTCCATTTGCCTGACTGCAAATGCCCGACAAACATTTCGCCCGACGTCTATGATCCCGACATATGAAAAAATATTTTCTATGCAAAAAACTTTATTGCTTGCTGCCCACTTGACTTTTTTCCTGCAGAACGATTGTATTGCAGCGCTATATTTATCAAAAAAAAAAAATTAAGGTGTAGCACTGTGGCTCATATGTTTTTTTACTTTCTGAACAACAATATTAAGCATAAGTTAAAAAGCAAATATATTGTAAATTAATAATGTTCACATTGACCAATAATCTTTCTTCAATTTTTATTTTTAAATCGCATTAACTTACCGTGCATTAAAGCCTTTACAAATCGTTTGTGAGATAATGACATTTTTTTTCTCTTTTATAGCGACTTCTGGTATGTAAATTAATAATGTGCTCCTAAAATTGTAATTAGCAAATTTTACTTTACGTGTCATGTCATCCCTTTAATTAAATAATTAATTAAATTACATATTTTATATAAATTTATTAATATTAATTAAATCATTTAATGCACATGACACAAATAAATAATACTTGTTTACACGTAAATAATTCAGTGATCCTTCAACTCCTTCTAGTTTTATTTACGTCTGAATAGATGTATTTGAACTTTATATTAACATAAACTTAAATTAATGTTTCCGTCCATTTTCCCAACTGCAATTGCCGGACAAACATTTCGACCAACATCTATGACCTCGACAAATGGAAAAATATTTTCCATTAAAAAAACCTTATTGCTTGATACCCACTTGATATTTTTCTATATGACGACTGTATTGCAGCGCAATATTTGTCAAAATAATAACTAAGGTGTAGCACTGCAGCTCATTTTTTTTTTTGGTTTTTTGAACAACAATATTACGCATGAGTTAAAAAGCAAATTAATTTTAAATTAATAATGTTTACATTGACCAATAATCTTTCGTCTATTTTTATTTTTGGATCCCTTACATTACCGTGCATAATTGCCTTTACAAATATTTTGTAGGATAATTACGTTTTTGTCTTTATTATAGTATCACGTGGTATATAATTTAATATTGTACACCTAAAATTGTAATTAGCAAATTTCATTTCTTGTATAATGTCATCCCTAATATTAAATAATTAATTAAATCTTATAATTTATATAAATTAATTAATATTAATTAATCATTTCATATACATGACAAAAATAAATATTACTTCTTCACACGTAAATAATTCGATGATCCTTCAACACCTTCTAGTTTTATGTATGTGTGAATAGATGTATTTCAACTTTATAATAGCATAAACATAAAATCAGGTATCTGTTCATTTGCTCGATTGCAAATGCCCGAAAAACATTTCGTCTGTCGTCTATGTCCCGACAAATGAAAAAATATTTTCCATTCAAAAACTTTATGCTTGCTGCCCACTTGACTTTTTTCCTATGTCTGATATGCGCCTGTGTCTTCAACCACTATTTCTTCGGCGCACTTTTAACCGCTTGCCCCAGGCTCAACTCTGCCAGGAAGTTCTCCGTGTCAGCCAGTTCTTTCTGGATTTCGATGAGCGCGGAATAGAGATCGGAGTGTTGCTTTTCGTCAAAGATGCGGAATCTGTTGTGCCACCCCTCGCTCGCATTGTTGGTTTTGTGAGAACCTTTGAGAGACATCTTGTGCTGATCCTAAAGGTGAGGTTTATATCGCGGTGGAACTGGTCTTCTCCTTCCTTGTCCGGGCACACCTACGACGTAGGTCGCGCCAAAATATTTCACAATAACATCGATGTTAAGTTTCTCGGGTATGAGATTTTTCAGTGAACGAAGAACCATCGGGATCTCGTCGCATATGGACGTACATTTTTACGTAACGATTTTGTGGGTCTTTATACGCGGTTTGTAGTCCAGCAGATGACACGTGCCGATAAACAGATTGACTAAATTTATCAGGCCAACGGACGGTAATCTAAATTTATATATAGTTATTTACAACAGAACTGCCCTGTAAAATTGTACTTATCCACACGTTATATTAGGCTTTTTTAAAGGGGGGATTATTCCTAATATATGTTACTTGTGATTTACGAGTATACAGTATTTAAAGTCAACCGTTGTATTGATTTTTTCCAATAATTTATTTAAGTTTATGGTGAAGGTAGTCAAAAATGGAATAATAAATGAGACACATTGTGTCGATATATATGTTATTCATTAAAAACTATTTTCTCGTGTTAACATTTGAATCAGTCGTTTGAGAAACTCGGCATGTCCCGAAACCCAAACTTTTGGAAAAATGAAGAAACTTTTCTTATTCGGTAATTATTATTTTTGACAACTCATATAAATTTTTCCTATTTAAAAAATTTAAAAAAATAGTTTTACTGAGAAGAATACATTTTTGTACCCCTTAATTCTACATAAATAAATTGTATTTTTGGACAAGTCCGGTTTCTCCTAAATTTTGTAGGACAATTTTTGTTTCTTTTGAATTGTCTCGGAGAAGTCGAGTTCTTTTTATAAATTTCTGAAAAGTTAAATTAATACGGAAATAAAAATAAATGAAATAAATTCTTGAAAAAAGTCTATTTTAAATTATAAATTTATTAAGTATAACTAATTATCAGTGCTTGACTTGGGAAAAAAGTAGTAGAGGTACTCTAGCTACTTTTTAAAGAGTAGCGTCCCTAGCTTTTTAACATCCCTCGCATTATTGCGGGGGGCTTCGCCCCCACACCCCCTTTTACGATCCCCTAAGAAGCATTAATATAAAAACATAAAAACGTATCATAACAAAACATAAAATAATAGATAATAAATAGAATATAATAATTATTAAAGTACCTGAATTTATAGATAATGAATGGTTATCATTGATGACTACTTATCAGTTATCACGTGTGAGATATGAGATATCTGATATCAATACATTTTGTATTGACAAAAGTTGATACCCAACTAAATCAGACGATGAGGACCGTGACAGGGACAGTGAGACCTACCCAAGTAGATTGGTTACCAGTCTTGGCTAATGTAGCACCCCCAGATTTGCGGAGGCGAGAATCCGCCAATCGGATATTGGACAAAATTAAAAACAATTTGAGTCTTCCCCTCTTTAATGACATAACTGACCATCCAAAAATGAGGCTAAAATCGAGGAATCCGATCTGGAACGTAACTCTCACGGATGAATCAGTACCGGTTACATGGAAAACCCGCTGGAAAGCCTCACGCGTTCGAAATTTCTTCTTGGTTGTAAATCCTGAACAAAAGGTTCCTGGTTTTGATCTTCCGCGTGCAAAATGGGTAACCCTAAATAGGATGATAGATCAGGGCAGGTGTGGCAGCTCTTTGTTCAAATGGGGCATGGCTCAGACTCCATTCTGTGAATGTGAATTGGAGCAAACAATAGAGCACATAGCGTTTAATTGCCCCTGGACAAAATATGAGGGAAATATCAAACAACTACACAACCTAGAACTAAATGCAAAAACCTGGTTAAAAGACCTAAAAATCCGACCATAATATTCTTTCACCACCATGTTACCATTTATTTATTTATTTTTAAATTTCATCTTGAATTATTTATTCCATGCTACTTCCATTTCTAGGTTTAGTTATTATTAATTTTACTCTCATTCTTATATTATTTATTTATTCATTTATTAATTCATTTATTTATTTTTTATTTTTACTTGTACCGATACACGTCATATGCAAATAAATAATAATACATTTTGTAAGCTTTATATATTTAATACGAAAACGTAAGTTGCGCAATTTTATAAAAATAAAAAATTTAATAAAAACCTTTCCCATGATGTCCCATCCCTGTTCCCTTTTAAAAAGTAGGGGTACGCTAGAATATCCAAAAAATTAATTGATGTCTTAAAATGTCTAAATGAGTGTTAAACTCAGTCCCCCCCCCAAATCAAGCACTGACCGTCCCCTGTGTTTCTCTTTAAAAAAATAGTAGGTGTACGCTCAAATATCTGAGAAAATAGAAGGGGTACTCAGTCCCCCGCGTCCCCCCAAGTCAACCACTGATAATTATAGTTTATTATAAATTGTTATGCTCCGATGTGCTTGCCTTCCACTAGTTTCCCATTGCTACTCTCATGAGGAATGCCTTAAACACGTGCTTTCTTAATTATTTCAAACTTATACTCTTTTTGTTTTACACCTTTCTTACGTTTTTCAAATGTTCTGGGATCAGACATTTTTTTTTAAGTAAATGCGGAAAAGATTTGGAAATAAAACGTTTGTTATTGACATCAATATTAACAATGATACGTAATATGTATTATTATGCTTATATTTTACGATTGGAAAATATCAAAATATATAACAGGTAACAGACCGGTTGTGACATGCACGTTGCATGTACCGACCAGACACATACGTATCGCGCGTGCTTTACAGACAGTGGTGTTCCCATAGAGTATACTCCATATACGCCATATACGCTCTCATGATTTTTTTGAAAAATCATGGGTATACTGCGTATACACTCAAATCTCAAGTTATACGCAACGGAAAAAACATAAGTACTGAAGAAAGGCCTCAAAAGTTTTAGTCGATTTTTTTTTTTTAATGATTGATTTTATTTTTGGAATTTATATTTATTAATTTTCCCACTGTAGGCCTCTATATTGCCGGTACGCACATCACAAGTATTATGCCAGTTTAACATTGACGTAGATAGCCGAAATATTAGCCATTAGGTATGTGGCGCGTAATGTCGATTAATAATTACGGCCAACGCGTAAATAAGAAAAGAAAAACGATTTATTTTTTCGCTTGTGTAAACTTATTTTAATTAACGACTTACAACATAAATAACGTAATGAACAACATAATACAATAACAATCCGCAGAACGGTAACACGGAGGTGCGACAATATAAAACGCGGAACGGTAACACGGAGATGCGACAATATAAATCGCGGAACGGTAGTGGACGGCACAGCACAAAAACGTGGTTCTTGCTAGTACGCAAAAAAGAACATATATTTTCTACGGAACGACGGTGCGGAAAGAGCGTCGTACGTCCACGGCAATCGGCGGGAAAAGAGAAGAGCACTGCTAGACGCGCGAGCGCCGCGTCCACTCATCGTCGAGACGATATGCAGTGGTGCCAACACACCGGTGCGCCGTCTCGTATAGGGAGGCACTATCTCCGGAGATATGGTGAGGAGATACGCCACAGGTATAACGATAATAATAGTAGTCAGATAAATCAGATATACTAGTATTATCGTCATTAAAATGTTATCGGCGTCCGGCGACTAAAGTTCCTCTGTACACAATTAATAAATTTTGAGTATTTAGTACATCCATGAAAAAACGAAGAAACTAAGTTCCAGAAAACTTTTTTCACTAATTTATTTAATTAATTTTTTTGATACTTGTATGGATTTAAGAAGAAATATAATTACTTTTAATTATTTTATTATTTTTCATACGATCGAAATCGCCTCTATCCTCGCATCTACTCCAGTAAATCGTAAGAAAAAAAAAAATATAATATTGAATGTTCATGTTTTGGACTTGGGTACTTAACAGCGGGGACTACACTAGGGGGGGGTGTTACACCCCCTCTCCCAAACACTCTGCTCAGTCGGCAAAAACAAAAAGTTGATGACTTTTTTTCTTGGGGAGGGGGTATACATGAAAAAAATCGGGGGGTGCAGCGTATACTCTCAACAAATTTGATGGGAACATCACTGTTTGCAGAGTACAGAGAAACCCGACATGTCCTGGACTAGTAGGGTTTCTCTTGATTCCTCCAAATTTTGCCGCTATAAAAAACTATTTTTAATGGTGGACAAGTCGGGATTCTCTTGAAATATGTAGATCTACATATGATGAACCCAAAACTACAGTAAAATGTGATTCCATTTTTTTGGACTAGTTGTGTTTCTCAAACGACTGATTCATTTTTATTCAAAGCTGCGGATTTTATTAAATTATCTTACTCGTAATCTTTTTTTTTTTATAATCACTGGTTTTTTTTAAAATTTGGTTTATAAGTATTTCAATATATCCAATAATCACAATGACTATTTATATCTTTTTAATGATATTGGATAAAACACTTATAAATTATAAAATATTAAACATAATTATTATAATATCAAACATTTTCGAATTAAATAAAAGAAGTTCTCATTAATATATCTTCCACTAAATATAACTCTTATATTAACATTATCAGCAATTCTTATATAATATAAGGGGTAGATCTGAAGCTCATTTAAGAGGGGGGCGAATTTTGATAATATTATGCGGTTTGGCACCAAGAAATATAAGCAAAAACCGGTAAAAACGCGATTTCGTCAAAAACGATTATCGTTTTTTTCTTAGTAATTTTAAAATTAATGGTCATAAAAACCTGAAATTTTCACCAAATGTGTAACTCTGAACTATATTAACGAGACAAATTTTTCAAAAACTATTTTAAATCGTTAAGTCGCAATTTTTTTTACGACCTATTCAAATTTTTCGACAAAGGCATATGGTCAGTTCCAGATGTTCCAGTTGTATGTGTAATTAAATGTCATGCAGTGTTGATTTAATTTATTCTGTGATACGATGTTAGAGTACCACCTTATCACTTTGTCGGTTACTGAGATAGACAACGGCTACTAGGGCGTAAACTCGTCATGTGGTATATCGGATACTCGCACCTTCATAATGAAACTATGAAAGTGCCCGTAAAGTCGTAAATCGATCAGAAAACGAAGAGTCTCTAACACGGACCAAGATATATATTATGTATATATCTTAGTCCGTGGTGTCAAATATCGAAAGGAAACTTATTGATTGAACATTCTGATTGATTTTTTAATTGAAAATTCCTAATTATATAACATTATAAAATGATGTTATGATTAACATCTTTAATATATTTAAAGATGTTAAAAATTATGTCACTATTAAAAAAACAGTCCAAGGGGGTGTGACCACTACGTCGCTCCCCCTTAAAACCGCCCCTGATTACCACCAAATATTTCCTTGTGGAATGATAAAATATCGATAGTTTGCGCATTGATTAAACACATATGTATTTAATCAATGGTTTGCGTATGCTTTATCATACACAGGGTCGGCCTGGCCATGGACGCTAGGCCGCGAATGCGGCCGGGGCCCCATCTTTTTTTTTTTTTTTTTTATATACCAATATTTTTGAACGCTATGTCTCCACCAGTTTTGAAATCTTTGCCTTGTATTATTATAATGTATAAAAAAAAATAATGCAAAAATTGATTTGAGAATAGCGGTTCGAACACCGAACCGTATACGTCAAATCGTGGTATTTATCCATTGGATTATTATAATATATAGTACAAGCCGAAAAATCGAAAAAATAAACCCAATAAAGAAACACGGTAAAATTGTGAAATTTCAAATTGCTTTAATTTAAAAACTAAATCCGACCACCAAATTCTAACTTCACCATAGATTCTTTTATTAACTCTATATGGAAACAGAAGGCGCTAGTCCAAAAAAAAAAATAATAATAATAAATAAATTTTTTTCATAAGTGGCCCGGAAAAATCTTATTCGCCCGGTAAGAATTTTAGAGTCACTACGCCCTTGGATCTGGGACACCCTATATAATGAATTGTTTTTCATTGATATGTATTTTTTAACTTCATATTAAACGAAGGGGCAGGGGGGCCTAGTATAAAAAGATCCAGGGGCCTTTGGTGTGCCAGGCCGACCCTGATCATACATATTACTCAATATTAGCATTAATAGAACAATAGAGTACAACATTTTATATACTATAATATTAAACAATTTCAACTTTAATAAAAGAAATTATCATTGATCCATTTTCCACTAAATATCTCTTGTATTAACCCTAAAATTATCGGTAATTCTTGATATAACACTTTAGATATACTTACTGGTAAATATACTTTTATGTTTATTCATTGCTAAATGATGTTACCTTTTTGAATGATAAAATATCGAGAATATAGTTCACATTAGCTTTATCAAACATATTAACATGTATAAATATTCCATACAATAATAATTTAATAAATAAAATTTAATTTTGTATAAAAAGGTAATAAATTGTTTTTTCTATTTTTCTACAGGCAAATTCAGTGAGTAAACTAGTATATTACTATATGTACAAAACGTAATTGATTTTATCAAATTTAATGTAAATGAACAATAAACATTCAATCATTGTATGTAATTAAATATTATATATGTTACCGGCAAAGTGAATAATAAGCATTATGCATAATGCCGAAAATGATCAGAAAATGTATATAATCCACAAAAAAATACTTTTAAAAAGTAAAAAACTTGGTTCTTTGCTAAATATTAAGCGATTGGGGTGTTCTTTTGAATTTTGAGGTAAATATCAGCCTAAAAATTCGATGCCTAAAAGGCCGAATGAAAGAGTACGAAAAAGTTAAATTACGAATTTCGAGGTAAATAAATTGTTGAAATCAAACCTCAAAATCCTGTGCTAAAATTTGCGGAATTTAATTTTTTTTTTTAAATTCATATTATTAAAAAACAATAAATTTCTCGGCAAGAGAAAAAGTAATACAGAATGGAGTATATTTTCAGCGGACATAACAAATAATAATTTCTTTGAATTCTAATGATCACTCACATTACCATCTCAACAAATAGGTGTGCAAAGAGGAAATGGTATCCATTTTCAAGAATGTAATTCTTATTGACTGGTTTCCAACGCGCGACAATTGCCGCGCAACAGAGCTTAGTCGTCGCGACTGGCGACCGTACCGGTCTGAGAGCAGTGTATCGCGACCGTCGCGCGCGACAGTATGGCGAAATTAAATAATTATTATGATTACTCTAAATTGTAAGATGTCAAACATTTGATATTTTTGTATAAAATTTTTCGTTAGTTAATCATTATGATCGTTGATATCGATCATTTGGTCTTTATTGTTAAGAGGACGCTACACTGACGTAAAAATCGACCTAAACATCCCACAGGATGAAACAGTGGGACTTTGAAAAGTCGGATTTCAATTCTGAAAACTGTTTTGAATTCATCAATATGTCTACTAGAGATCGATCGAGGTGATTTTTTATTTTTTTTTTTTTTAGCCATGTTATTTATCATTTTTGATAAATAACACTTTATTTGAACAATGATTTTAACTGTATTTCAGTCTTAAATAATAAAGAAAAATGCCTCGATCGATCTCTAGTAGACAAGCGGACAAATTCAAATCTGTTTTCACATTTATAATCCGACTACAATATGACGTTTCTTTGGACGTCGTGGAGACTGGTCTCGGCGACCAGTCTCGTCTGGGAAACCAGCACGCAACAACGACCGGTCGCCGAAACTGAACTCCGCGACCGGTCGCGCCTTGGAAACGCCCGTCATGTGAATCTAGCGCCGCGGCAACACGCAACGGCGGGCGGCCAGTAACCGCAGTCGCGCATGCGCACATGCGGTGAGACAACGCGTTTTCGATAAAACTGTGGAACTCCTCGGCTCGTGCCCATAAGAATAGCATGAGAGCGAGAGAGAAAACCACGAAATCATTCTACAGTAATCTCGCTAGACTCTTGCGCTGCGCTCGTGACGGCCGGCCGTCATTTAGCACAGAACAAGGATCTCTAGCGAGATCCTTCGATAATCACATTGACTAGGCATTATGAATAATGCGTAACGGCTAACACAAATCAGAAAATGTAAAAATACTTATATGTAATTAGAAATATTTATATGTAATACCGTTGATTTTATAATGTACTATAATTATATTATATTTATTCTATAATCAATGGTAATACTAGCAGTGCTTGAATTGGGGGGGGGGACGCGGGGGGACGGAGTCCCCTTTCTTTTTTCAAAATATTATAGCGTACCCCTTCTAATTTTTCATACCGGGACGCAGAGAACGGGACGGTCCAGACTATAAAATTTTATTGAACTAATGAAAATTAAAAATTTTATTTATAGAGAGTGGTCACAATATACAAACAATATATTTCTTGAAATGACAATCGTCGATTGCCAATTTTTCTCGGTATTATTTTATTATTATGAACACAAAATGTAATCTACTTTATTATATATGTTGTTATTTTTATAAAATATGTTTTGTTTTATTTTCATAAGAACATTACTGTTCAACACACAGTTTTCTCGTCAAAACAAAATACAAACGATTTATGAAAAATTAACCAGTGCGAAACTAAAGTTAACGAAAAAAAAATATAACACTTCAAAGTTTAGTAAAAGAAAAAAAGCAGACTGTATTTAACAAATTATTAATAAAATTCAATACAACAAACAATAATTGATCTTAAAAATAAAGGGAATATTAAATATAATGTTTACATAAATTCCATACAAAGTTACTGGATAATATAATTATTAATTATTATAAAAAGATAAATAGACCAAAAAGAAAGTAAAAAAACCTGATCCTCGAATGGATGAAACTCAGTGAGCTTTTCATTGAGTTTCATCCACAAAATACAAGGGATACTCGAACGATAAAGTTTTCTTGTGTAAAACACAAATAATAGTTTTTGTAAAAATAATGACAAAATATTATAATTTTGACAATGACACAACAACAAATTTAAATATCAATACCAATAATAATAATCATAGTATTTGCTTAATTAAACAAGTAAATAAAAGTAATCGTAAATTAATAAAAACAAAAAAAAAATAATAATAAATGCTTCTTTACTATATGTGGCGCGAATATTTACAGTTAAAAAAAAATTATGCTTATTTATTATTGTATAATGAAAAATATAGTGGGGGGTGTGGGGGGGGGGCGAAGCCCCCCAGGAATCTACAAGACATTACAATCTGCTGGAACGCACATTATTTTTGTACTTTTGCATCCCCCTTCTAATTTTTTTCCAATTCAAGCACTGAATACTAGCTGTTCCCGTGCACTTCGTTGCCCGTAAAAACAAATACTCGAATACTTATATATTAATAATATATATTATAACAATATAACAATACTCGGTGTAAGGATGTTCAAAACCTAAAAAAAAAAGAAAATATTTAAGTTTTAGTTTGATTTTTATTTTACTTTCAATACAATAATTATATTTTTCACATTTCATCACACTTATTGCGTTTAATTTACATTAAAGTTTTTAGATTCTGAGCGGAGCGATGAATCTATTGTTTTTACAATGATGTTTATTTTTAGATTTTGAGCGGAGCAATGAAATTATTGTTTTTTTACATTAATGTTTATTTTTTTTTCTATCCTGTGTACAGATTTTCGACCAGAAGGAGTGCTCCGATCTCTTCGGTCACAGTTTGTTTTCGACAGCAATTCGCATCTAGTTGGTTCTTTAGAGAGGTCATTTTTCGATTTTCTCAAAAGCGCCTAAAACTATAACTCAAAAACGCTAAAAATGCAATTTCGTTTTAATCGATTGTTGTTTATTTCTTCATAATTTTGAAACTAATAGTCATAGAAACCTGAAATTTTCAACAAATATGTAACTTTAGACCATATTTACGAGAAAAAAACAGACTCCAAAAAAAAAAAAAAATGCACTAAAAAGTAACAAATAATTTCTTATCAAATATAGAAATATTCTTATACAAAATTACAAATAAACATATGTCTTACAAATATTATAATTTTTTTAGTCGGTGATAAGGTTTAACGAAAATGTAGGATCTAATTAATACGATAAATTGTGATTACGTAATTATGCATCTGCTGTTGATTACCCGATATTGATTATCATAGACCTTATACTATAAGGTCTATGTAAAAGTCTATATAAAATCTATGTATAAAGTCTATGGGTATTATAAATATGAATATTCTGACAATGTATACAGATTCAAAAAAAAATAATTTCCAAATCGGTTCATAAATGACGGAGTTATGAGGTAACAAACATAAAAAGAAAAAAAAACAAAAAAAATACAAACGAATCGAGAATCTCCTTCTTTTTTGAAGTCGGTTAAAAAGTAAGCTCCGCTCAGAAACGTTTTATCGAATGCAATGACTTATCATTGCTTTCAAATTTAAAATAAAAACAAAACTCTAAAACCTTTATTCAAGTAATTCACTTAAGCGATAACCACAACACCCCGCGGCTCGTTTACCTTTTCTTCATTTTTATTTTATAAAATGCTTATGAAAAAAATATAATATCAAGATAACTTCTGTAATACGATATACGATGTGTGATCAAAAAATACCCGGGCTGTGTTAATAATATTTATATCAATTAAGACAACGAAACCCCGATAATGTCATTCGATAAAGTAACTTCTAACGAGAATTTGAGCGTTGGTTTGAAATCGATAACAATATTTATTTTTATTTTATGGCATTTTTACGAAAACATAATGTTTCAGTCATGCGGCGAATTTCGTAATGGAAGCAATAGAAGAGCAACGTGTGTGCGTAAAATTTTGTTTTAAATTAGGGAAAAGTTCTAGTGAAACATTTGAACTTTTGTAGCAAGCTTTTGGAGATGATGTTCTGTGTCGGACAACAGGTTTTGAGTAGTTTAAACGGTTTAAGGAAGGTAGAATATCCATAACGAACGACCTGGTAGACCCTCGACCAGTAAAACAAATGAAACTGTTGCTCGTGTTAATATTTCTTGGCAAGAACCATAAGATATTCCGACGTCTTCTGTAAATTCTCTGATAGTTAATAACATATATTACATATACTGTTGTATTATTTTCTTTGGTATTATTATTTTTGATGTGGTTTCACTGTCATCGAGAAAAATGTGTACTTTGTACCGTCGCGTTCTCGCGAAGTTTCGAGTAATGATAGGATTTTTCGTTCCTTTTGCTGATTCGTTCCTTTCGTTCCAGGTCCAAAAAAGGAACGATTCCGAATGACTCGTTCCATCGTTCCTTTCGGTACTTTTTACTATCGCTACCTATCGAGTACCGATACCGAACTGAACTACTACGTTTTTTTCCAGCCACACGTGTCGTACTTCAGTTCCCGAAATTCCGATAATAGCGGTTTTCGCGTCGTGGAGGGAACTACGAATATTACTAATTTAAATTGTTTATTATTGATCTTATAGTTTATATATTTATATATTTACTCGCACTTTTCAGTCGCTGCAAGTGTGTAGTCATTTAGGTCCTACGTGTATAGTCTCTTTGAGTCACAATATCCGACAATAAAATTTTATTTCTTTCAAAAAAATCATCGGTGAATTCGTCATACGCATGACAAAATAATTTTTATCATGGTCATACGTAGACCACCGGGTGGCTTTGCCGCCCGATCCTTTTTGAATGTGTGTTATTTCTTTAATTTACATCTGGAACGGAGTGGGATTATATAATACACACATCGTACAAATTACAAATGTGGATAAATTGATCGATAGGACCTAAAAGTAACGAGTAGGTGCAATCGTTCCGACTTGTTCCCCCTCTGGACTCATACGAATGGCACGAACGAAAACACAACCAGCCAGCTAGACCAGGCCACCAGGGAACGGTAATACTACGATACGCGGTACGCAAACGCAATTACGCAAGATTCGTAGACAATATTATCTACGAACATTGCGCGGTAGCACCGGACAAAGGTAATCGGTAGCGTTTCGAACGATAAAAGATGCGTGCGTCATGTCAGTCTCAATTCAGTGTAATCGGTGCGCGATACGAATATGGAACAATTTGGTTTTAGACCTATTGCACCTAAAAGGAACGAGTAGGTGGAATCGTTCCAGTTCGTTCCCCTTTGGACTCGTTCCAAAGGAACGATTCGTTCATGAACGACCCACAACTAGTTTCGAGAATATTCTCGAAACCGATTGTTGTTACAAAATGCGGCCGCCGACGCGCGGAAGTTGTCACTCCGTCGTTCGGTCAAGTTTAGGTAAAGCCCTTTTCACACATACACGGTTTCCGTGTAAACGGTTCCGTGACGGTTTACTAATATATAACAGCTTATCTGACGTTTCACACGTTGCCGTGACCGTGTTGCGACCGTGCAAGTCGGACACGGTTCGAAATTCCGTCACGGCGGCTTATCGCACAGTAGTGTATTGCGTTCTACGATACCGTTCACACACACACGGTTTCCGTGTATACGGCAAGTATTTCGTATTTATTAAATTGAATAAATTATTGCAAGTTAATTCTGCAGTGTGTTATAAAATGGATATCGACTTAATGATTTCATTGATAGAAGCTCGTCCAGTTCTTCAAGGATGAATCCAATAAATTCTTTCGCGTAAATTTCTTACACGGCGCCTATGGCGTCTGTGTAAAAACATAAGCGCAATTTTTTTATTTTTGTCCATTAATTCAACCGACTACAATGAAAAGAGAAGCAAACTATGACTACAAAGGCGCTATTGACAGTGGACTGCGAAGAAACCGTACGGAAACCGTGTGCGTGTGAAAGGTCTACAACCGTGTAAACGGTTGCCGTGTACGCGGAAACCGTGTATGTGTGAAACGGGCCTTAGGGCCTTACTACGTTGTGTATGTCGTCGTATGTTTTTTGAAAGTAAAGTTTTCCTCGTAAAAGTAAAACGTTTCGTGTTGTTTTTTTTTTTTTTTTTGAAGGCCTATTACCCCTCCAACAGTATATTTATTTATTTTATAAACGTATGTTACTATCTTACTTTTCTTACTTATTTTACTTTTGTAAAATGTTTACATTACATACTGAGCAGTAAATGGAAAAATTAATTCGGCGAATCGGGACGTTTTTTCAATCTGTAAAACCGGTTTATTTGTCGGCGAAATGGGATTCGGCAAAACGGAATTCGGCGAACTGGGACGACACGTATAAATATATATATATATATATATATATATATATATATACTTTAACTACGTGAAGAGTAATACATATTAAGAACTCTGAATCTAGAATGCCTTGGTGCACTGGGTGGTTTTTCATAATCACAAACCGGTGTGAATTTCCCCTCAAAAATGGTACCGGTGTGAATTTTAGAAATTCTTAAAAGTAACCGGTTTCATGATTTAGTGATACCGGTTACATTTTTCCTGACCGGATCGTCGATGTGGTTACTAATACCGGTGCTGATGGTATCCCCTCCTATTAACGATTTCTCCCCTACATGACTGTATCATGTCACTTATCATATAGATAAGAAATCATAAACACGGGCACACGGTTTTATTTATAGAAAAAATGCTATGAAAGTGTGAACCACATTTAATAGCTACATTTGGAGGGGGTATCCCAATCATTACAACGAATTTCCTCTTAAACCGGTACGAAATAATCTGTGTCTTAATAGTAACCGGTATCAATCATCGATAACCAATAACACACACCGGTTTGAATTATCGAATTTCTGGACAATGTCAAT
This sequence comes from Slavum lentiscoides, assembly GCA_032441835.1. Taxonomy (NCBI): domain Eukaryota; kingdom Metazoa; phylum Arthropoda; class Insecta; order Hemiptera; family Aphididae; genus Slavum; species Slavum lentiscoides. The sequence goes on from CM063707.1 coordinate 21,584,164, forward strand.
AAATACGAACATATTATATTATTCGACTGCGTGATTTCAAACAGAAAAGCGCGCACGGATCACACGGTTACTGATCACATCACTTACTTCAACGCGACGACTCGTTTCACGTATTTATTTCATTTTGTTATCGCCGTCAGCGCGGTTTGGTTGTGGCGTTGTCGATACCCAATTGTTAAAATAAAACGCGTGGTTATTTTATTGTAATAAAAGTTAATCCAGCGCAACGGTCGTTGCGCGCGGTAACGACAGTGTATATTACCACAGTGGCGTCATTTCAGTTTTCGAAAGAGGGGGGCAACAGATTTAACCGGCCCCATCCAACTATTTCCCATATTTACATTTAGCTCAATACAATTTCTATTTTACATGATTTTGATATTTTCGTTATCATATTCACGAATCACCCGATATTATATATATATATATATATATATATATATATATATTTTTTTTGTGGGAGGAAATTCATTATTTTGTCGGCTATAATAAATGTATCATAAATAACTATATAGTACGTAAGTATTACTAGTGATTCAAGTTCTTGTCATAATACGAGTATTAAACGCGTTAGAAATTACGTTTTGTGATCGGCTCTGAGCGACTTGTTCAATATTTTTTCTCTCTTTCTCGCCGTCTTTGCCACACCACCTTTAGCTTTTTTATTTTTTACACTTGCCAGTCACAAATTTATATATACATATATTCATAAAACATACGTTTGGAGCGTTAAACAACGGTTTAACAAATTCGTTTGTACCGTACGCGATAAAGGTTCGTCAGCTGACAACTGTCAAACGTACATCATATTCTTCGAATTTATGGGTAACGTCAATAATTTACGCACTGCCTTTAACAATATAACTATGTTTATCGAAAAAACCCCAGAACCGCGATAAGTTGTAACCACTATTTAATCACCTTTTATCGCGGTTATGACCTGCATACCTTTTTATTTTATTATTAATTTAATTTTAATCCACTGTTTGCCACGCGATTTGTTATTACGCATTACTATAGATTTGGTTAGAATTATTTATATTTACATCATAGGTATCTGCATGAATCATGCCGGCCCACTTTTAACAAGGGGGGGGGGGCAAATGCCCACCCTGCCCCCCACCAAATGACGCCACTGTATTACCTCAAACAACAACGTTCCCATATAAACGCATGTAAAACGGCTCATATTTTTTGCTCACGCATAACTATAAAACTACTGAATCAGTTGACTTCTATTTTATGTCAAAACATTACAAATGTTACTGGGAAGCCTCTATTTCTAATTTCATGCAAATCGGTTCAATAGAACGAAAGTTATGAGCAATATGTTCATAATTTTTACCAAAAAAAGATAGTGTTAGCATTGATTATAGAATAATATATTCTATAATCAATGGTGTTAGTGTTCGGTCCCCCACTCTACTTTGTTTCGTTCTCGGTACGATTTAATATTATAATAGGTGGGGGTAAACTCGGCGGCCGAGAGCCGAGCGCCGAGCGTCGCGCGGCGCGTACAGTCATTAGACAATCGTCGTTGTTGTATGTTGCCACATTAATTTATTACTAACAAAGAAATTATTGTAAAAACAATATCTTCTCAGCTATGCATAATGCATATTGCAGTTAGTTGCAAAAAAGAGGTGATATCACAACAAAAACACTTCGCCTGCAGCTACGTGTAAAAAAACGGCCAAGTAAAAAAAAATCTATCACCAGTTACCTATTACGTAGGTATCTCGTAAGTGTTTAGCATCATAAAGTTGTGATATCATTTGTGATGCTAAGTAAAATTTTCGATTTACTTGGCGAGATCAAATAAACTTCCCTAATCAGTTATTATAACAGTATCACTTCTTATTATAGGGTGCATAGTTATACAGTGTACAATTTACTGTATTTTTATAATGATGGGTACATAATTAAGTTTCAATAAATTTACAAATACTTAAAATACTTTATATTAGGAAAGTTTATTTGATCTGGCCAAGTAAATCGAAAATTTTACTTAGCATCACAAATGATATCACAACTTTATGATGCTAAACACTTACGAGATACGTAATAACTGGTGATAGATTTTTTTTTTTTTTACACTTAGCTGCAGACGAAGTGTTTTTGTTGTGATACTAATGTCTGTAGAGAAAACACGTGAACAAAAGTTTACAGTACACATTGTCCCAATTAATTTTTATATCAATAATATGAACTATGAATTATAAATTATAAAATATGTAAACGCAGTAAAAGAAAAGGGTGTGGGGTGATAAATCATCCATATCGCCGCCCGTAGTTACGCCAGTGGTCCATTGTAATTAATTTATTATTATTTATTTATTAGTAGGTATATAATCACAAAATATAAATATTAGTAAATTTAAATTAGAAAAATTACTTATATTTATATACATATATAAGTATATGATAATTACTCGAAACAAATATTATTATAAACATTCAACATAGTACATATAGTACATACCTACGATGTATGTTATCATAGTTCGGTGTGGTACGGCTCGTTAGCGGCAATTGCCGTCATGCCGAGTGGACGTATTTATATGGACACGTCCAATTTTTCATTTTCTTGTCGATTACTCGACTTAAAACGACTGTATCTAAGTCAATTTTTATAATAATAATAATAATAATAATAATAATAATAATAATAATAATAATAATAATAATAATAATAATAATAATAATAATAATAATAATAATAATAATAATAATAATAATAATAATAATAATAATAATAATAATAATAATAATAATAATAATAATAATAATAATAATAATAATAATAATAATAATAATAATAATAATAATAATAATAATAATAATAATAATAATAATAATAATAATAAGTCATTTATACAATATTGTTATTAAATATTATGTAAATGACCATTAAACATTCAATCATTGTATGTTAAAGAACATTATATACACATAATACACGTAAAAAATACCTGCTTACATTTACAAAACCCTGTGATATAACATTTAGCTTTATATGGATCAAAATAATTTTATGATCATTCATTACGATAAAATATTTCGTTTTTGAATTATAAAATATCAATAGTTAGCATTTACTTTATCATACATATTAGCATTATTGATACTTTATACCAGCGGTCAGTGGCGCATACAGAGGGGGGAGGGTTAAGGGTTCACAACCCCCGAAATTAACAATGAATAAATAAATACATAAATGTATAAATAACTAATAAAGTAAGTAAATAAGTAAATAACTAAGTGAACAAATAATATAATGATGTAAAGACTAAAGACTAAGAATTTGGTAACTGTTAAGTTGTTTCAAAGGCGAATGTCCAGGTTTTCTAGCCATTTAATCGCGTTTTCTCCACCTTTATGGATACCTCTCAATCTTTCGTCAAATTTTGTTAAAGGACAAGTTTCAACTACATGTGTCATTGTTTGGGTATCTTCACAACCACAAAGAGGTGACTCACTCATACCCCATTTGTGGAGTAAATAATTACACCTACCATTAGCGGTTCTTATTCTGTTCATGATGAGCGAGGAAAGTCGTATCCTGGGAGTTTCTGGGTCGGGCCTTCAACCAACTCTGCGTTTCTTACTTCAGCATCTTTCCAACGACTTTTCCATTTGTTCTCTATGACCGCTTCTGTTTCGAGTTCGATTCATACTGGACTTCTGCGTTTCTTACTTCAGCATCTTTCCAACGACTTTTCCATTTGTTCTCTATGACCGCTTCTGTTTCGAGTTCGATTCATACTGGACTTCTGGACTTAAGTCTTTTTGCTGGGTGTTGATAAATGTTCTCGTATATTGGAAGGTTTGGATTTTGTATTATTTTATACAACAGGGAGTGAGCTGCTGCCTTTCTCCTCAGATCAGCAGGCGCAATGTGTGCAAGTACAGGAAGGCATTGTGTTTGTGTACTTTTTTCAGTTCCTGAAATAATTCTCATAGTCTGATTTAACTGTGTATTGACTTTTTTACTATGAGTGCTTCTTTGCCAAGCCGGTGCACAGTACTCTGCTGCACTATAAACTAATGCCAAGACTGAGCACGGCCGTCCCTAGGGCGGGTCGAGCGGGGTCTATGCCCCGGGCCCCGCACTTAGATCATAATTTCAGGCCCCGCGTTTTTAAAATTTTAAACTGTACCTTTAGGTTTTAATAAAGAAAAAATTATTTTATTTATTTATTATCACTATATTTTATTAGTTTTTAATTTGTAATGGGACTATTGGTGCAACAGCGACTGTTTTTCTACTTGAATGTGGCAAAAATATTATTTCACTGTCCAAATACTCCATTTTAGATATATGTATTTTAAAATCACAAAATAATCGCCAATGCTTCTACACAAAATAATCTATTTTAGAAGAAAATCCAAGATAAAATTTCTTATCATTTTAAATTTATCCATGTGCCATGTCTTCATCTTTTTTATTGATGTTCGGATGTCTTTAGAGATATGTTTATTTTCACACTGCTTCAAGTTGTGAATGAGTGAATGCACAGTATATTTTTTCCGTTATATTTTAAAATTTAATTGTTGAGTTGTAATAGCTACCGGCTAATAATAACTATTAATACTAATAATACTAATAATAATAATAATAATAATAATAATAATAATAATAATAATAATAATAATAATAATAATAATAATAATAATAATAATAATAATAATAATAATAATAATAATAATAATAATAATAATAATAATAATAATAATAATAATAATAATAATAATAATAATAATAATAATAATTATAATAATAATAATAATTTCTTAATATAATCTACTTGTTATTACGAGTATACAGTATTTAAAATAAACCGTTGTTTGATTTTTTTTTAATAATTTATTAAGTATAAAGTGAAGTTATGGAATAATAAGTGGGACACATTGTGTCCAAATATATGTTATTCATTAAAAACTATTTTCTTGTATTAACATTTTTATTCAAAGCTCCTGTTAATTCACCACCACCATCACCACCAAAAGGAAAAGGTATAATATAAATTTATTTTTATCATCACTAAAAAGTATTTCCTTTATGAATTATAAATAAAAAAAATAAAATAAATAAATAAATAAATAAATAAATAAATAATAAATTAATTCTAAGTAAATTAATATATTATATTTATATACATTTTTAATTAAATGTCATACATTTCTTGTTTTCAATATAATACGTGATTTACTGATTTTAAATTTATTTTTCACTTCTTTGTTTTCATTTTTATTTCACTAACTCTCATTCCTGTCCAAACCCTTATTTTCTATTAATTCTAATCACACTTCATGAGAAATAATCAAATTTTTACCACCGTTAATTTTTGTTTTATAAATACATTTTTTTTCTTCTTAATTTTGATTTAAGGAATTTTAATATATCAAAAATTCACAATTTCCATTAAAATTTTTTTCTTGATATTGGACAACACACTTTAAAAATATAAAAATAAATACTTTGAAATATTAATATCTACAAAATTTTAAATATTATAATATTAAACAATTTTGAATTTACTTGTAAGTCGTAATAAAGAATATTTTCATCATTCACGAAATTCACTGTGCCCCCAAAGACGATTTTTCTATAATGTAGACACACGACAAAATCACAATGACAAAACAACGTGTACACAACGGAATAAATGCCTGTAAAACAACCTTAACTGAATAAAAATTATTAGCTAGCCCTCAGCTACACGATTTGAACGATATTCACCGGAGAGTTGAATACAAAATTCACGAATATAAAAGACAAAAAGAAAAACTTTTGTTTGAAAAATATTAAAGAGTCTCCTTTCTTTTATTTTTCCAATTCGAGCACTAGATGTAACACATTAGGCCCTGAAAGTTTAGAGGACCAAAAAAGTAATAATACGTATAACACAATACTTTAACAACACCGAATAATATTGTTATCATTGTTCATTACAATCAAATATTTCCTTCTTCAGTAATAAAATATCGATAGTACGCGTTTACTATGTCATACATAATAGCATTTACAGATTTTCTAGTAAATAATGAATTTAATAAATTGATAACAATTTTATTTTCAAAAACACCCACAATCAATATTGTCGAAAGCTTTAACGTTCACAAAATTCAAATCCAAATTGTTATTTTCATTGAACATATACTGAAGCAATTATGAAAAAAAAACATACATATTTAGGAAAAACTGAGCTTACAACGGTATTAATTCGAACATTATCGATAACTCTCCATATAACACTTCAGATAGATCTAAATAGGTAGGTAGTAATATATAATATGGTTTTATCGTTAGTCATTACTTTCTATTATTTCCTTATTTAATTATAAAATATCAATAATTCATATTTACTTCGCCGAGCATAGTAGCATTTACGGCTGCATCCGAATTTCGTGCCAAAAAAAAAAAGAGCGATCTTGCAGCTCGACAATCGAATTGCGTGCGCGTATTTTTCGTAAATTTTCTTAAATATATTTTCACGTAAATTTTAAATAAAATGAGCATGTTTGAGGCGTAATCCAGAGTCATAATTTTGTTGTATAAATAAGTATAATAAGTGTGATTGTTCGACAATGTGTTAGTAAGAATTATTAACTATCAGTAGGGAACGGATTAATATGCTATTCATAAAATACAATTTTAGAAAATTATATCCGCAACACGACGTAGACTGTTCGAATTCAGTCGAAGTACATTCACATACATTGAAAATGTATTATTTCCGACCAATAACGGCCGATCGTAATAAAGTAGGTAAAAGGTACGCGTTCCAAGACACGGCCGTAGTCGCACGGCTAACTTCAGCTGCTGCGACTCGCGGCCGTACTGGTTTCGGAGCAGTGTTGCGGCTGCAGCAGACTGATCGCCGTGAGTCACGTGAATTGCCAAATACTTCATATGCAGGAAAACGTACAAGCTCAAAAGTAGATAACTTGAATATGATAAATTCAAAGAAATTTAGCGACCGAAGAGTTACAGTTATTGAAAAAATACAGAAACAAAATGAAAAAATTTTAAAATTTTAAATTATAATATAATAGTGGATACGCCAGACAAATCCTGGTGCTTAAACAAATGTGCAGGATGATTGTCCGCACGTGATTTTAGGCCGGTTAAAGGAGATGAATAAAAATAAGTAAAAATATGATAACAAAAGTGGACTGTATTAAATTGCACAAAAAAAAAAAATGTTATAATGGTTATGCTTATTCCTTAAATGTAATGCGAATGGGAGGGGGGGGCAAAGTATACACAATATATAATAAATACACAAAAACGATTCAAACAAATTACATACGTAGTTTTACAATATGACGACGGTGGCGAAAACGTGACGTGATGTGAGACAGTACAAATGAAAAACGTTTACGTACTAGTTTTATATATCGGCACAAAGGGCGGCGACAAAGGCGCGACACGATGAAAAACAGCGACTCATAAAACGAATTTTTCATTAATATTGTACGTCGGCACAGAGGCGACGGTGAAAAAAGCGCGAAACGACGTAAAACGACGGCGGACACACGCGAACAGATACGCGACGACGGCGGACGCGTCAGTTCAGCAATCGCTCCTGAAAAACCACCTTCAATACCTTTTAACCAAGATTTTACAAGACATTTAAATGCCTATTTATTAGTATTTTTAAAATAACCCTCTTGTTCACGATTTATATAAATAGCATTAACCGACTTGCTTTTTTTAAACATGGATATCTCCTTCTCTTCTTCATCCAGTAAATATAATAATATTTGGTTATTATTATACACAATATTATATAAATCCATGCCTATATATATATATATATATATATATATATATATATACAAGATTATAATAATTATTTGAATCTAAAGACTACATTATAATAATAAATAAAAACAATAGACAATACTTGAACCACCTATTTGAGAAATGACGCAAGTTCAAACTCGGAGAAAACAACAAAAAACTGTTTATTTTAAAAACGGTTTTATTTTCGTTAATCGTACAATCGTTGTCTATAAATCCGGAATTCATACAATCATTAACATTATTATCAACAAATTGTCTTTCGTATAAGATATAAGATCCACAGAATATATATAAATAAATTTATGTTTATGAATTATAATATACAAAATGGGTATATTTTTATTTTCAGTTGCCATTTCGCAACGGCCGGGCCGCAACGCGTTGCGGCTCCAGCCGTGTCAAGGAAAACAAACAGGTCGCAGCGGTTGGCGGCTCAACCTAGACGCAGCCGCAAGCCGCTGCGGCTAGCCGCGTCTCTTGGAACGCGTACCTTAAAGGTTGTTTTAAAGTTTTGAAACTATCATGATTTTAAAATAGTTTTTATTCAAAAACGGAATTTGACAAATTTTTATAGTTGAAAATAAGAATATAAGCTGAAAACAAAAATTTGCACTAAAAAGTTACAAATATACATTGAATGTGCAAAAAAGATAAAAAAAAGTTAAAAATATTGAAACATTTCATTAGACGTGAAATTTTCAGTTTTGAAATATTTCAAATTTAAAACCCTATATATGTAAATATATATATATATATATATATATATACATTTTATAAATTTAGATTTAAAGTATTTTAATATATTCAATGTTCAAAAACCTTTTATTTTCTTCTTTTTATTAAATAAAATACTTTACAAATATAAAATCAAAATTTTAAAATAAAATAATATTTTACAAAAGTTTATTTATACCAAATTATGAATGCAAATAACATAAAGATTTTACAAGCATTGTGCTTAAGTTTTAATAAGTCATTATTGAAAATAATATATGGGATACATTGTGCTCATACTCACATTTTTACAAAACGATCATTTCTAATATTAATTGTGATATTTTTATGTGCATTTGTTATCAAATATTAATAAACCGAATTGTAGAACTGATAATATCTTTATTTGTATACACAAACAAAATGTTTATATTTTTTTAATTTCGATTTTAATTATTTCGATATATTTAATATTCATAATACCTATTGTTATTGTTTTTCTTAAAATTGAACATGATACCATTAAAATTATAAAAGTAAACACTATAAAACAATAAAATACAAAATGTTATCTATTATAATATTAAACAATTTCGACTTAAATAAATGAAATGAATATTAATACATTTGTCTCTAAATATAACTCTTGTATTAACCCTAATATTATCCTTAATCCTTGATATAACACTTTAGGGAGAATAAGTAAATATACACTTATCATTATTCATTAATACTTCATGTTTCATTTTGAATAATCAAATATTATTCAAATATAATTTATCACATATATTATCATATTTTATAGAAATCCTATACAATAATAATTTAATAAATATACATTTGTATTCTGCAAAATTATAATAAATCGTTTTTCTATTTATTTAAAGCTAGAAGCGGTAAGTAAATTACTATTATACAATATATACAAAATATAATTAATTATATTAAATATAATGTAAATGAACAATAAAATTCAATCAATGTATGTTATAAAACATAATAGTGTATATAAAAAGTGTAATAAAATAAATAATACTTGTTCACATGAACATACATAAATATAAAGAATTTGCTTTATCATACATAACAGCTTTTATAGATTTTCTATAAAATATTGAATTTCATATATTAATAATAATTTTATTTTATAAATACCTACAAATGTTGTCGAAAGTTTTATTTTAACATCATTTCAATATGTACAAAATATAATTGTTTTTCTTAAATATAATGTAAAGGAACAATAAACATTTATTCTCAGTGTTTTTATAAAATATTATATACACGTAATAGAAATAAATAATACCTGTTCAAGTGAACATAATTCTGTTAATCTAATTAATAAATTATAATTTTTTTCTTTTTGTTTAAAGTGACGCACAGTAGTGAGTAAACTAATAATAAAACCTGTCCACGTAAACATAATTCTGTTAATATAATTAATAAAATATAATTTTTTTCTTTTTGTTTATAGAGGACCTTGGTGAGTATATTAATATTTTTCTATATGTACAAAATGTAATTCATTATACTAAATATAATGTAAATGAACAATAAATATTCATTCACCGTTTTTTTTTTATAAAATATTATATACACGTCATTGAAATAAATAAACCTGTTCATGTGAACCATAATTCGGTTAATCCAATTAATAAAAATTATTGTTTTTTTAAAGATAAATCTCTTAGTGAGTAAACGGATATTTTTTCTATATGTACTGAATATAATGTAAATGAACAACACAAATCCGACCAATGTATGTTATAAAAATTAATTGAAACAATTATGGAAATAAAACGAATATTTAAGAAGAAGTTAGCTTATACGAATATAAGGACAGTCAAAAATGGAAATACAATGTGACGCACATTTAGCTCATATTCATTTTCCATTAAAGTTCACTTCTTGAATTAATTGTGATGTTTTAAACAATACCAGTGCATTTGTTAAATGATCCAAAATGTAATATAATACTAATTCCATTATATAATTCCAATAGAGAAACATCTTCAATAGAAAGCACTATACTTTATTCTTTAAAACAAGGAGAAACTCTACTTTCCATACACATTATTGCAAAAGTATTTTCATGAAATACGCCATAAGGCAGAGATGGCGAACCTATGACACGCGTGTCACAGAGTGACACGCGCACACTCTTGTAGTGACACACGCAACTGTTTAAAAAAATATCATTGTTTGATTCCCAATGATCAAAAAAAACTGTTTGTTACTTACCCACGCAAAAATTGAGGTTATCATAAAAGAAAATAAACAAAGGCAATTGGTAAATAGTAATTCAAAGTGGACTGTATAATAACAAAAAACCTTTAACAGTTACACGTGATTTCAAAATATTGATACTCAAAATAAAATAATTGTAGGCGCCCACCTAATACAAATAATCATATACATTCATATAATGTTAATTTTACAATAGATAACAATTTTAAATATTAAACAAAGCTTGATAGTGTACAAACATGATACAAATGTAATACAATAAATATACAATGTATATTCCGCATAAGAAAATATTACGTTACCAGATACGGCTGACCGACGCTAGTGAATTCCGATTACGGTTTTAACCGCCCTGTGCGATGTTGATTGACCGTTTCACTGCTTCGCAATACATATAGGTACCCGCGTGTATATGCACATATCACAATTGCCGAATGACCATATATTCGGAGCGAACACGGACGCCAAAAAACGTTACGCGCACTCGACCGTTCGAATATTGCGACGTAACGGACAACCGCGAAGATCGGCGTTTTGTACGGCCATTGCCTCGTACAGTTTCCAAACACACGTCCCCGACGGACCGATGTGTTGTTACACCGACACAAATCAACGGCGTATTATAATGGTCGCACCGTAGCTACCGAAAAGGACATTGCGCACACGACAATTCGACCACACGTTATGTTACCAAGAACGACGTCAACAACAAAAAACAAACGAAAAACGACGACGAGGCGAGAGACGCGGGGACGGGCACCGATGTTTACACGCGCACTCGTATCACGAATATTGGCAGTGTAGGCAACATTCCCAACACTATTCCCGTATCGCGCCGACACACGAAAACGATACCGAACATCCTCCCGCCTTTGAAATTCCCGAACTTTCAAACCATCGAGTAAAACACTTCCAACGCGGTCAGCAGCTTAACATAATATACTAATAAGAATATAAGATGACTAAATATAATACAAAATTATAATGATAATTATATAAACATAAAAATTAAGAGCAGGATGGAATTAATAAAAAAAAAAAAGAAAGAGAGACCTGACACCAACAAACAATTTTATGTGACTGGCAATTTTACAAGTTTTACAACGGGGCGTTTTTGCACCCCTTCCGCTGTTCTTATGGTGACGACACGGACAACTTGATCTGGACCAGGGTGAACTTGAATGACACGACCGAGCAACCAAGCCATTACTGGGCGCGAAGGTGAATTGACGACGACCATATCATTTATTGCCAATGTTGGAGTCCGAGTGAACCACTTTTGGCGGCCTTGTAGGTGTGCAGATACTCGAGACCAACGAATCCAGAAGGATTGATGTGCCTGCCTGACAAGTTCCCATCTCTGCAAGCGGTTGAGGGGAACATTGGTGACGTCTGGCTCAGGAAGTCCCATGAGTGGCTGACCTATTAAAAAGTGTCCCGGAGTCAGCGCATCCAAATCGTTGGGATCGTTCGAAGTAGCCGTAAGTGGGCGCGAGTTCAACACACCTTCAACCCTAGTTGCGAGAGTCGTCATTTCTTCCATCGTTAGCACCTGGGCCCCAATGACCTTTTTAAATGTGTCTTCGTACTCTTGATCGCAGCCTCCCAAATCCCGCCAAATGAGGGGCTGCCGGAGGATTAAAATCCATCGGCATGGAATTCGAGCACTGAGTAACTCCTGATTAGCTACTTCACGGAACCAACATTTTATTTTACGTGCCGCACCAACGTAATTCGTACCACAGTCTGATCGTATTTCTACCGGAATACCGCGCCGTGCGATAAAACGATCGAATGCAGCAAGGAACGCATCCGTCGAGAGGTCCGATACCAACTCTAAATGGACCGCCTTCACCGATAAACATACGAATAGAGCCAGGTAGACTTTATTAACTCTGGAATTTCTACGACGACTTTCCTTTACTGTGAACGGCCCTCCAAAGTCCGTTCCAACGAAGGCAAATGGGCGTTGTTGCTGAACTCGTACAGCTGGCAAGTCGGCCATGACCGGTTGAGGACACGCCGCTCGGTGCCGAACACATGATATACATGAATATATTGCTTGTCGTATAGCAGCTCTACCTGAAACGACCCAAAATCGTCGAACAATCATACTCATAACCAGTTTAGGTCCTGCATGTAATAAACTTAAATGGTAATGTCGAATAACAAGTTGAGTAAGATGAGATTTTTTGGGTAGCAAGACTGGATGTTTCATCGCTGAAATGAGGGCTGAATGCCTTAATCGGCCACCGATACGTATAATGCCATCTTGATCCAGGAAAGGCGCCAGTTGCGCTAATGTGTTCGGCGTGATTAACATGGAGGTGTTCCTTAACTGTTTCTGCAACTGTGACCAATATACGTCTTGTGTAATTCTGATGGCGACGAACAAAGCATGATCCATTTCTTTGTGTGTGATAATTCCCTTTTCACACGTTCTTTTCCTAAGGATGTTGACAAAACGAAGACAATAGACGATAATTCGTTGCATTTTTAAAAGTGATGAAAAACGTCGTAGTACTTCTTCTTGATCGTGGTCGGCTTGGGTAAATAACATGCATTGAACTCGAGTCTTAAATTCCGATAATTGGTCTGCAGGAACTGTAGACTCTATTGATATCGGCCATTGACATTCTGGCAGACGCAAAAACTCCGGGCCATACTGATGCAGTTCACATGCCACCAATTCCTGAGGAAGGAGCCCTCGAGATGCCGGGTCTGCCGCGTTAACTTTGGACCGAACATGAAACCATTCGCACTGCGGTAATATCTCCTTAATTTTGGAAATACGATTTGTTACGAATATTTTAAAATCTTTGGGTTCAGCTGACAACCAGGACAAAACAATGGTTGAGTCCACGAAGGCGCGCACCAATTGATTTGTGGATCAAGTACAAAGATTATATTTGTGATGATATTTTGTATCAAATACAGAATAGAATGGGAAATCCAAATATACAAATCAGTGAAGAAATTTACAATGAAGCATTGATTTCAATTGAGGACATGTGCTTGATAATGTCAAACAAACTATTAATTCAATTAGGCCTGACCGCGCCCAATCGTCCAATGCATGACGCTTTTAACCAAGAGTTGCATCGAGAAAGACTGTATGATCTCAACGCTTTGAAAGAATTAATTCAAACAAATCTTCCACTGTTAAATGAACAACAGAAGTATGTATTTGAAACTCTTATGAAAGTAACAAATGATGAAACTGGAGGATTTACTTTAGATGCACCTGGTGGTACAGGAAAACTTTTTGATTTCATTAATATTAGCAACAATTCGCTCACAAAATAAAATTGCACTTGCACTCGCTTCGTCGGGAATCGCAGCAACTTTGCTTGAAGGTGGTCGAACAGCCCATTCAGCACTAAAATTGCCATTAAATATGCAAAGCAATGAAACTCCAACCTGCAACGTTTCGAAGAACTCTGCAATGGCAAAGGTTTTGCAGCAATGTAAATTGATTGTTTGGGATGAATGCACGATGGCACATAAAAAATCTTTGGAGGCTTTGGACAGAACCTTAAAAGATCTACGGAGCAATAATAACCGATTTGGTGGTGCAATGATTTTATTAGCAGGAGATTTTCGTCAAACATTGCCGGTGATTCCAATGATCAACGCCAGCTGATGAACTCAATGCATGTCTAAAGTCCTCCAGTTTGTGGAAACATGTCAAAGTACTTCATTTAAGCAAGAATATGCGTGTCGAGTTGCAAAATGACCAATCTGGAAACATATTCTCTAAACAACTCATTGACATTGGTAATGGCAAATTTCCTATAGACATGTTGACTGGCTGCATTAACTTTCCTCAAAGTTTTTTGCCAGTTAACTCGATCAAAAGATGAACTTATTCAGAACTATATATGTAAATATATATATATATATATATATATGTATACATTTTATAAATTTAGATTTAAAGTATTTTAATATATTCAATGTTCAAAAACCTTTTATTTTCTTCTTTTATTAAATAAAATACTTTACAAATATAAAATCAAAATTTTAAAATAAAATAATATTTTACAAAAGTTTATTTATACCAAATTATGAATGCAAATAACATAAAGATTTTACAAGCATTGTGCTTAAGTTTTAATAAGTCATTATTGAAAATAATATATGGGATACATTGTGCTCATACTCACATTTTTACAAAACGATCATTTCTAATATTAATTGTGATATTTTTATGTGCATTTGTTATCAAATATTAATAAACCGAATTGTAGAACTGATAATATCTTTATTTGTATACACAAACAAAATGTTTATATTTTTTTAATTTCGATTTTAATTATTTCGATATATTTAATATTCATAATACCTATTGTTATTGTTTTTCTTAAAATTGAACATGATACCATTAAAATTATAAAAGTAAACACTATAAAACAATAAAATACAAAATGTTATCTATTATAATATTAAACAATTTCGACTTAAATAAATGAAATGAATATTAATACATTTGTCTCTAAATATAACTCTTGTATTAACCCTAATATTATCCTTAATCCTTGATATAACACTTTAGGAGACTAAGTAAATATACACTTATCATTATTCATTAATACTTCATGTTTCATTTTGAATAATCAAATATTATTCAAATATAATTTATCACATATATTATCATATTTTATAGAAATCCTATACAATAATAATTTAATAAATATACATTTGTATTCTGCAAAATTATAATAAATCGTTTTTCTATTTATTTAAAGCTAGAAGCGGTAAGTAAATTACTATTATACAATATATACAAAATATAATTAATTATATTAAATATAATGTAAATGAACAATAAAATTCAATCAATGTATGTTATAAAACATAATAGTGTATATAAAAAGTGTAATAAAATAAATAATACTTGTTCACATGAACATACATAAATATAAAGAATTTGCTTTATCATACATAACAGCTTTTATAGATTTTCTATAAAATATTGAATTTCATATATTAATAATAATTTTATTTTTATAAATACCTACAAATGTTGTCGAAAGTTTTATTTTAACATCATTTCAATATGTACAAAATATAATTGTTTTTCTTAAATATAATGTAAAGGAACAATAAACATTTATTCTCAGTGTTTTTATAAAATATTATATACACGTAATAGAAATAAATAATACCTGTTCAAGTGAACATAATTCTGTTAATCTAATTAATAAATTATAATTTTTTTTCTTTTTGTTTAAAGTGACGCACAGTAGTGAGTAAACTAATAATAAAACCTGTCCACGTAAACATAATTCTGTTAATATAATTAATAAAATATAATTTTTTTTTTTTTGTTTATAGAGGACCTTGGTGAGTATATTAATATTTTTCTATATGTACAAAATGTAATTCATTATACTAAATATAATGTAAATGAACAATAAATATTCATTCACCGTTTTTTTTTATAAAATATTATATACACGTCATTGAAATAAATAAACCTGTTCATGTGAACCATAATTCGGTTAATCCAATTAATAAAAAATTATTGTTTTCTTTTTTTTAAAGATAAATCTCTTAGTGAGTAAACGGATATTTTTTCTATATGTACTGAATATAATGTAAATGAACAACACAAATCCGACCAATGTATGTTATAAAAATTAATTGAAACAATTATGGAAATAAAACGAATATTTAAGAAGAAGTTAGCTTATACGAATATAAGGACAGTCAAAAATGGAAATACAATGTGACGCACATTTAGCTCATATTCATTTTCCATTAAAGTTCACTTCTTGAATTAATTGTGATGTTTTAAACAATACCAGTGCATTTGTTAAATGATCCAAAATGTAATATAATACTAATTCCATTATATAATTCCAATAGAGAAACATCTTCAATAGAAAGCACTATACTTTATTCTTTAAAACAAGGAGAAACTCTACTTTCCATACACATTATTGAAAAGTATTTTCATGAAGTACGCCATAAGGCAGAGATGGCGAACCTATGACACGCGTGTCACAGAGTGACACGCGCACACTCTTGTAGTGACACACGCAACTGTTTAAAAAAATATCATTGTTTGATTCCCAATGATCAAAAAAACTGTTTGTTACTTACCCACGCAAAAATTGAGGTTATCATAAAAGAAAATAAACAAAGGCAATTGGTAAATAGTAATTCAAAGTGGACTGTATAATAACAAAAAAAACCTTTAACAGTTACACGTGATTTCAAAATATTGATACTCAAAATAAAATAATTGTAGGCGCCCACCTAATACAAATAATCATATACATTCATATAATGTTAATTTTACAATAGATAACAATTTTAAATATTAAACAAAGCTTGATAGTGTACAAACATGATACAAATGTAATACAATAAATATACAATGTATATTCCGCATAAGAAAATATTACGTTACCAGATACGGCTGACCGACGCTAGTGAATTCCGATTACGGTTTTAACCGCCCTGTGCGATGTTGATTGACCGTTTCACTGCTTCGCAATACATATAGGTACCCGCGTGTATATGCACATATCACAATTGCCGAATGACCATATATTCGGAGCGAACACGGACGCCAAAAAACGTTACGCGCACTCGACCGTTCGAATATTGCGACGTAACGGACAACCGCGAAGATCGGCGTTTTGTACGGCCATTGCCTCGTACAGTTTCCAAACACACGTCCCCGACGGACCGATGTGTTGTTACACCGACACAAATCAACGGCGTATTATAATGGTCGCACCGTAGCTACCGAAAAGGACATTGCGCACACGACAATTCGACCACACGTTATGTTACCAAGAACGACGTCAACAACAAAAACAAACGAAAAAACGACGACGAGGCGAGAGACGCGGGGACGGGCACCGATGTTTACACGCGCACTCGTATCACGAATATTGGCAGTGTAGGCAACATTCCCAACACTATTCCCGTATCGCGCCGACACACGAAAACGATACCGAACAATCATTCTTCGTAAAAGTTTGTCATCGAAAACCACTGGTCGTAGACCAAAATATATTGAAATTACAAAAATGAAATATTAAGTTTATGGTATTATACCTACATTCATTGAATTGAATATCTACACTACTGAACAACTATTAATCTCATTACTTTTCGATAAGACATTTTCGACACCGGATATAACGTGTAAAATTGGCTCACGGCTAGCGGTTTATACTCAGTCGTCGTTTCGTGTGTTAAATTTTATCGTCGCCTTTGATATAGGTACTGAATGCATCGTTTTGGCAATTTTCATTATTGTTGAGTGTTGTTTTTATAATAATTCGAAGGTTATATGAAATAAAATATTATATTTTTGTAGAATTAACGATGTCAAAAAATAAAAGTGGAAGATCATTTCACGAACAATGGACCGTAGATTTTGGGGTAGTTCAAAAAAATAATAAAGCGTTATGTTGTTTATGTAATGAAACAGTAGTTAGCCGCAGTTTTAATGTAAAAAGACATTTTGAAACAATTAATGCGAATATATTTTCTTTATCAACTGAAGAAAAGTTGGAATTAATTTCGCAAAAAGTGATGCGTTTTAAAAATCAATCAAATAATTTCAAAGTTACATTTAAACCAAATAATAATTTAACAGCTGCTAGTTTTTCTGTATCCCACTGTATTGCACAGCATGGTAAACTAGTTTCTGACGGAGAATACATAAAAGAAGTTTTTTTAGTGACATCAAATACTTTATTTCAAGATTTTGCGAATAAAAATGAAATGATAAAACGTATTCAAGATTTACCTATTAGTAGAAATACAGTTAAAGAACGAATTCTATGTATGAGTGGTGATATATCAAATCAGCTTCAAACTGATTTAGCTTCAGCAGACTTTTTTTCGATTTGTCTTGATGAAAGTACAGATGTAACGTCTCAGGCTCGTTTAGCAGTTTTTGTTCGATTTATTAGTGTTAATATTATGAAAGAAGAATTAATAAAATTAATAACAATTTCTAGTAAAACAACTGGTCGTGATATTATGAATGAGGTACATAAAGAGTTTATAAATTCAAAAATTAATATTCAAAATATCGTTTCCATAACTACTGACGGGGCTCCAAATATGGTTGGTAAACATAATGGATTTATTCAACATTTTTCCAATGAAATTTCGCATCCTATAATCAACTTTCACTGTATTATACACCAAGAAGCGTTGTGTGCAAAAGATAGTATGAAATTGCTTCAAAAAGTAATGGAAACTGTTACAATAATTGTTAATTTCATAACATCTCGAGCTCTATACAACCGACAGTTTGCCAAATTATTAGAAGAGGTCGAGTCGCAATACTCTGGCCTTCTTATGTATAATAGCGTTCGTTGGTTGAGTCGCGGGCAAGTTCTTCATCGATTTGTTGAATTACTGGAAGAAGTATGTTTATTTTTGTCTGACAAATCTCAAGATTATCCAGAGCTTACTGATTTAAATTGGTTGAATGATTTAATGTTTTTCACAGATTTTACTGCAATTTATAGTGATTTAAATAAAAAACTCCATGACCGAGGTCAAACAGTTTTAACTATGTTTGAAAACATTAAAGTTTAAAAAAAAAAAAAGTTTTTTGTAAAGATCTAAAAAATGAAAACTTTAAATATTTTCCTTATTTAAAAAAACAATTAATAAATTCAATACATTTTAAAGACAATCAGCTTGATATGAAATTAATAATAACAAAATATGTAAAAATATTAAAAAATGCATACGAATTATTTTCAAGCAGATTTTCCCAATTTCGCCATCTAGAATCAACTTTAAAATTTTTAATAAATCCAAATAATATTAAATATGACGAACTTGAACTTCGTTTTTTTGAGTGGTTAAGTATTGAAAATTTAGAAATGGAGTTACTAGAATTTCAGGGAAGTAATATTTGGAGAAATAAATTTATTAATTTGAATAATGAGCTGGAAAATAATCATAGTGAAATTGGTATGAATGTTAAATCGAAAAATTTGATTCTTATTGAGTGGAAAAGTCTTACGAATTCATTTGCATCTATGAAAAAACTAGCTCTTTCTTTATTGACAATGTTTGGATCTACTTATGTGTGTGAGCAGCTATTTTCTTCAATGAATTTCATTAAGTCAACTGTAAGGAATCGTCTTGGAACAGATTTAAGTGAAGCATGTGTTCAACTGAAATCAACCAATTACAGTCCGAGGATTGATTCATTAGCCAATAAAATGCAGCAACAAATTTCTCATTAAAAATGCATGTATAACAACTTTATATTTTAATATTTCAATATTTTTTATTTTTTATAAATTAAGATTTTGTTTAACATACTTACGTGCTATTTATACTTTTAGTATCTAATATATTTAAGTTGTTTAATAATGTAATATTTGATTTGCTTTTTATCATTCAAACCATGAATATAGGAATTTT
The DNA here is from genome assembly GCA_032441835.1 of Slavum lentiscoides. Taxonomy (NCBI): domain Eukaryota; kingdom Metazoa; phylum Arthropoda; class Insecta; order Hemiptera; family Aphididae; genus Slavum; species Slavum lentiscoides. The sequence continues at coordinate 21,604,358 of CM063707.1, forward strand.
TAAATTTAAAAAAAGGGTTATCAAATTAGTTGACACGCAGGGAAAACAAAATCCAATCAAAATTTTTATTTGACATGCGGGTACAAAAAGGTTCGCCATCCCTGCCATAAGGCCTTCAATTTCAACAAGAAGCTATGGATTTGTCTATACTCTATATCAATGGAACTTGCAGATAATGTTATGAATGCAGTAGGTTCGCTGCGTATAAACGCTACAGAAGAATTGAAAACAATATTCACTGGCGTCAAAAAAAAATGTGGGTCATTGGGGATTACAGTTTCAATACCTCAGTCAGCTATAAGCCGAACAAATCGTTTTAGTGTTTCAACAGAATCACCTGAAATCTATTTTAGGATTTCGATTTTTATGTCTTTTTTAGACAATTTTCGTGAACAACTTAATGATAGATTTTTTAAATTATAAGGCATTATTAAAATTTTTTAATTTTTCTTAAATGCATATGACAAAAATGAAACCAAAATCAAAGAACTTCTAAAGACATATTCTTCAGATATTAGAACAGATGAAATATCTGCAATTGATGAATTTACGATATGGCATCAACAGATAAAAAACAGATCTTCTAGAAATACTACGGATGCTTTCATTAACTGTAATGATGAAATATTTCTGACTGTTCTTAGGGTTTAACTAATATTGATTATTTTACCAGTGACAACAGCAAGTAATTAAAGACCCATTTCAAACTTACGATGTTTGAAAACCTATTTAAGGAATCCAACTAGTGAAATTTTTTAAAATGTATTAACGGTTATGAATATTTATCGTAATGTAGTTGTAACCACGGACAAAATAATAAATACACTAGGTTAAAAAAAACTCTTCTCATTAAGTTAAAAATACGATTTATGTTTTTTATTAATAATAATATATAAGACACAAAATGTAAATTTTAAATTTTAATAAAATATTTAAACTTCTCCTCATAAGTCAATATCTGTTCACTTATTATATGTATGTATTATTGCCCAATATAGTATGTTACGTCTACGTTGAGTCTTGACAGTTACGTAATAGTTTTTAACGCAATTTTGAAAATAATGAAAGTTCTTTTATTCTTGTTAAATACATACAATTTGCACAAATTTAAAAGATACAGGCGATATAGAATACCTAACGGTACGCTCCAATAGATTAGCGATTGCGGTAATGTACGGGCTTACGACCCACACTTCCGTAAGATGACTGGTTAGGAATATCCAGACACACTCCTCTAAGTGGTCGGGAAAGAGTAAAGTACAAGGTACATTCAACTAAGTGGCTTAAGAAACGGAGTGCACACTCGACTAAGTAGGCAAGGAAGTGAGGCGTACACACACCTAATCGGTGAGATAGGAAGGTCTCAAGGACGAAGGCATTCAACTAAGTGGCCGATGAAATTATAGCCACTGGGTCGACGGTTGTTGATGTCATCCTGCTACCCTTGGTCGATTGTCCGTTAGTTGTCGGTTGTTGATGTCGCCCTGGTCGTCGAAGTCGCTGACTGTTGCCGAGTGGGTGGATTTCTCCAGAAATGAGTTGCCTTTTGTCTCGCCTCGGGCCCCTTATCTCATTTTGTGTGATTTCCTAACCCATGCTGTTTATTCTGTGTCTTATCATATTTTTTTGCTCCCTTTAAGTTTATCTACTTGGTCGGAACACACGGGCGTAATCCGTGACTCTGTGCGTTTTATATTGTATACACGTCATAAAAATAAATAATACCTGTTCAAGTGAACACAATTCTGATAATCAAATTAATAAAATATAATTTTTTTTCTTTTGGTTTAAAGAGCCACGAAGGGGTGAGTAAACTAATATTTTTTCTATATGTACTAAATATAATGTTAATGAACAATAAAAATTCAACCAAAATATTGTATAACAATTCTTTGAAACAATTATGGGGAAATAATATGAATATGTAAGAAGTTAGGTTATAAGAATATAAGGATAGTCAAAAATGGAAATACAGTGTGAAGCGCATTTTGCTCATATTCATTTTCCATTAAAATTTACTTCTTGAATTAATTGTGATGTTTTAAACAATACCAGTGCATTTGGTAAATGAACCAAAATGTAATATAATACTAATTCCATTAACTCTTCGACTACAGTTTGAAGAGTACGACGTGTGTACATTAGAGTAAACGTTTACAACTTCATTAATCTGGATGAACTACCGAAATCGACGAAAACTTACAATATCAAACGAACAACCCGAATGTATGGACTTTCTGCCATGCTTGAGCTTGCTAGGGCTTTCTAACGGAGTGCAAGAAATAATAAAACAATCTTCCTCATTAGCACTGTACATACACTGTTGCTCTCATTCTTTAAACTTAGCTATATCTGCCGTATGTGATGTAAAATAAATTTGTAATGCTGTTGGAATTATTAAGACAGTATGTAGTTTTTTTAATACGGATAAACGACAACCTCTTTTGTAAAATTTTGTTGAACAAATTGCTTCAAGTTCAAAAAAAATTCTAAATCGAAAACTTTATGACCAATTAAATAGGTCAAACAGCATTAAGCGATACAAGTATTTTTGGAACTTTTTGATTCAATAATTGACTCTTTAGAAGTATTTCATCATGGTTTGATAGAGAAACATCTTTAAAAGCAAACACTGTACTTTATTCTTTAAAACAAAGAGAAACTCTACTTTCCATACACATTATTGCAAAAGTATTTTCATGAAGTATGCCGTAAGGCCTTCAATTTCAACAAGAAGCTATGGATTTGTCTATACTCTATATCAATGGGACTTGCAGATAATGTTATGAATGCAGTAGGTTCGCTGCGTATAAACGCTACAGAAGAATTGAAAACAATATTCACTGGCGTCAAAAAAAAATGTGGGTCATTGGGGATTACAGTTTCAATACCTCAGTCAGCTATAAGCCGAACAAATCGTTTTAGTGTTTCAACAGAATCACCTGAAATCTATTTTAGGATTTAGATTTTTATGTCTTTTTTAGACAACATTTGTGAACAACTTAATGATAGATTTTTTAAATCTTAAGGCATTATTAAAATTTTTTTTTTTTTTTTAAATGCATATGACAAAAATGAAACCAAAATCAAAGAACTTCTAAAGACATATTCTTCAGATATTAGAACAGATCAAGTATCTGCAATTGCTGAATTTACGATATGGCATCAACAGATAAAAAACAGATCTTCTAGAAATACTACGGATGCTTTCATTAACTGTAATGATGAAATATTTCTGACTGTTCTTAGGGTTTTACTAATATTGATTACTTTACCAGTGACAACAGCAAGTAATTAAAGACCCATTTCAAACCTACGACGTTTGAAAACCTATTTAAGGAATCCAACTAGTGAAATTTTTTAAAATGTATTAACGGTTATGAATATTTATCGTAATGTAGTTGTAACCACGGACAAAATAATAAATACACTAGGTTAAACAAAACTCTTCTCATTAAGTTAAAATACGATTTATGTTTTTATTAATAATAATATATAAGACACAAAATGTAAATTTTAAATTTTAATAAAATATTTAAACTTCTCCTCATAAGTCAATATCTGTTCACTTATTATATGTATGTATTATTGCCCAATATAGTATGTTACGTCTACGTTGAGTCTTGACAGTTACGTAATAGTTTTTAACGCAATTTTGAAAATAATGAAAGTTCTTTTATTCTTGTTAAATACATACAATTTGCACAAATTTAAAAGATACAGGCGATATAGAATACCTAACGGTACGCTCCAATAGATTAGCGATTGCGGTAATGTACGGGCTTACGACCCACACTTCCGTAAAATGACTGGTTAGGAATATCCAGACACACTCCTCTAAGTGGTCGGGAAAGAGTAAAGTACAAGGTACATTCAACTAAGTGGCTTAAGAAACGGAGTGCACACTCGACTAAGTAGGCAAGGAAGTGAGGCGTACACACACCTAATCGGTGAGATAGGAAGGTCTCAAGGACGAAGGCATTCAACTAAGTGGCCGATGAAATTATAGCCACTGGGTCGACGGTTGTTGATGTCATCCTGCTCCCTTGGTCGATTGTCCGTTAGTTGTCGGTTGTTGATGTCGCCCTGGTCGTCGAAGTCGCTGACTGTTGCCGAGTGGGTGGATTTCTCCAGAAATGAGTTGCCTTTGTCTCGCCTCGGCCCCTTATCTCATTTTGTGTGATTTCCTAACCCATGCTGTTTATTCTGTGTCTTTTCATATTTTTTGCTCCTTTAAGTTTATCTACTTGGTCGGAACACACGGGCGTAATCCGTGACTCTGTGCGTTTTATATTGTATACACGTCATAAAAATAAATAATACCTGTTCAAGTGAACACAATTCTGTTAATCAAATTAATAAAATATAATTTTTTTTCTTTTTGTTTAAAGAGCCACGAAAGAGTGAGTAAACTAATATTTTTTCTATATGTACTAAATATAAGGTTAATGAACAATAAAAATTCAACCAATATATGTTATAACAATTAATTGAAACAATTATGGAAATAATATGAATATTTAAGAAGTTAGGTTATAAGAATATAAGGATAGTCAAAAATGGAAATACAGTGTGAAGCGCATTTTGCTCATATTCATTTTCCATTAAAATTTACTTCTTGAATTAATTGTGATGTTTTAAACAATACCAGTGCATTTGGTAAATGAACCAAAATGTAATATAATACTAATTCCATTAACTCTTCGACTACAGTTTGAAGAGTACGACGTGTGTACATTAGAGTAAACGTTTACAACTTCATTAATCTGGATGAACTACCGAAATCGACGAAAACTTACAATATCAAACGAACAACCCGAATGTATGGACTTTCTGCTATGCTTGAGCTTGCTAGGGCTTTCTAACGGAGTGCAAGAAATAATAAAACAATCTTCCTCATTAGCACTGTACATACACTGTTGCTCTCATTCTTTAAACTTAGCTATATCTGCCGTATGTGATGTAAAATAAATTTGTAATGCTGTTGGAATTATTAAGACAGTATGTAGTTTTTTTAATACGGATAAACGACAACCTCTTTTGTAAAATTTTGTTGAACAAATTGCTTCAAGTTCAAAAAAAATTCTAAATCGAAAACTTTATGACCAATTAAATAGGTCAAACAGCATTAAGCGATACAAGTATTTTGGAACTTTTGATTCAATAATTGACTCTTTAGAAGTATTTCATCATGGTTTGATAGAGAAACATCTTTAAAAGCAAACACTGTACTTTATTCTTTAAAACAAAGAGAAACTCTACTTTCCATACACATTATTGCAAAAGTATTTTCATGAAGTATGCCGTAAGGCCTTCAATTTCAACAAGAAGCTATGGATTTGTCTATACTCTATATCAATGGGACTTGCAGATAATGTTATGAATGCAGTAGGTTCGCTGCGTATAAACGCTACAGAAGAATTGAAAACAATATTCACTGGCGTCAAAAAAAAATGTGGGTCATTGGGGATTACAGTTTCAATACCTCAGTCAGCTATAAGCCGAACAAATCGTTTTAGTGTTTCAACAGAATCACCTGAAATCTATTTTAGGATTTAGATTTTTATGTCTTTTTTAGACAACTTTTGTGAACAACTTAATGATAGATTTTTTAAATCTTAAGGCATTATTAAAATTTTTTTTTTTTTTTAAATGCATATGACAAAAATGAAACCAAAATCAAAGAACTTCTAAAGACATATTCTTCAGATATTAGAACAGATCAAGTATCTGCAATTGCTGAATTTACGATATGGCATCAACAGATAAAAAACAGATCTTCTAGAAATACTACGGATGCTTTCATTAACTGTAATGATGAAATATTTCTGACTGTTCTTAGGGTTTTACTAATATTGATTACTTTACCAGTGACAACAGCAAGTAATTAAAGACCCATTTCAAACCTACGACGTTTGAAAACCTATTTAAGGAATCCAACTAGTGAAATTTTTTAAAATGTATTAACGGTTATGAATATTTATCGTAATGTAGTTGTAACCACGGACAAAATAATAAATACACTAGGTTAAACAAAACTCTTCTCATTAAGTTAAAAATACGATTTATGTTTTTTATTAATAATAATATATAAGACACAAAATGTAAATTTTAAATTTTAATAAAATATTTAAACTTCTCCTCATAAGTCAATATCTGTTCACTTATTATATGTATGTATTATTGCCCAATATAGTATGTTACGTCTACGTTGAGTCTTGACAGTTACGTAATAGTTTTTAACGCAATTTTGAAAATAATGAAAGTTCTTTTATTCTTGTTAAATACATACAATTTGCACAAATTTAAAAGATACAGGCGATATAGAATACCTAACGGTACGCTCCAATAGATTAGCGATTGCGGTAATGTACGGGCTTACGACCCACACTTCCGTAAACGGACTGGTTAAGAATATCCAGACACACTCCTCTAAGTGGTCGGGAAAGAGTAAAGTACAAGGTACATTCAACTAAGTGGCTTAAGAAACGGAGTGCACACTCGACTAAGTAGGCAAGGAAGTGAGGCGTACACACACCTAATCGGTGAGATAGGAAGGTCTCAAGGACGAAGGCATTCAACTAAGTGGCCGATGAAATTATAGCCACTGGGTCGACGGTTGTTGATGTCATCCTGCTCCCCTTGGTCGATTGTCCGTTAGTTGTCGGTTGTTGATGTCGCCCTGGTCGTCGAAGTCGCTGACTGTTGCCGAGTGGGTGGATTTCTCCAGAAATGAGTTGCCTTTTGTCTCGCCTCGGGCCCCTTATCTCATTTTGTGTGATTTCCTAACCCATGCTGTTTATTCTGTGTCTTTTCATATTTTTTTGCTCCCTTTAAGTTTATCTACTTGGTCGGAACACACGGGCGTAATCCGTGACTCTGTGCGTTTTATATTGTATACACGTCACAAAAATAAATAATACCTCTTCAAGTGAACACAATTCTGTTAATCAAATTAATAAAATATAATTTTTTTTCTTTTTGTTTAAAGCGATAAAAAAGGGTGAGTAAACTAATATTTTTTCTATATGTACTAAATATAAGGTTAATGAACAATAAAAATTCAACCAATATATGTTATAACAATTAATTGAAACAATTATGGAAATAATATGAATATTTAAGAAGTTAGGTTATAAGAATATAAGGATAGTCAAAAATGGAAATACAGTGTGAAGCGCATTTTGCTCATATTCATTTTCCATTAAAATTTACTTCTTGAATTAATTGTGATGTTTTAAACAATACCAGTGCATTTGGTAAATGAACCAAAATGTAATATAATACTAATTCCATTAACTCTTCGACTACAGTTTGAAGAGTACGACGTGTGTACATTAGAGTAAACGTTTACAACTTCATTAATCTGGATGAACTACCGAAATCGACGAAAACTTACAATATCAAACGAACAACCTGAATGTATGGACTTTCTGCCATGCTTGAGCTTGCTAGGGCTTTCTAACGGAGTGCAAGAAATAATAAAACAATCTTCCTCATTAGCACTGTACATACACTGTTGCTCTCATTCTTTAAACTTAGCTATATCTGCCGTATGTGATGTAAAATAAATTTGTAATGCTGTTGGAATTATTAAGACAGTATGTAGTTTTTTTAATACGGATAAACGACAACCTCTTTTGTAAAATTTTGTTGAACAAATTGCTTCAAGTTCAAAAAAAATTCTAAATCGAAAACTTTATGACCAATTAAATAGGTCAAACAGCATTAAGCGATACAAGTATTTTGGAACTTTTGATTCAATAATTGACTCTTTAGAAGTATTTCATCATGGTTTGATAGAGAAACATCTTTAAAAGCAAACACTGTACTTTATTCTTTAAAACAAAGAGAAACTCTACTTTCCATACACATTATTGCAAAAGTATTTTCATGAAGTATGCCGTAAGGCCTTCAATTTCAACAAGAAGCTATGGATTTGTCTATACTCTATATCAATGGGACTTGCAGATAATGTTATGAATGCAGTAGGTTCGCTGCGTATAAACGCTACAGAAGAATTGAAAACAATATTCACTGGCGTCAAAAAAAAATGTGGGTCATTGGGGATTACAGTTTCAATACCTCAGTCAGCTATAAGCCGAACAAATCGTTTTAGTGTTTCAACAGAATCACCTGAAATCTATTTTAGGATTTCGATTTTTATGTCTTTTTTAGACAATTTTCGTGAACAACTTAATGATAGATTTTTTAAATTATAAGGCATTATTAAAATTTTTTATTTTTTCTTAAATGCATATGACAAAAATGAAACCAAAATCAAAGAACTTCTAAAGACATATTCTTCAGATATTAGAACAGATGAAATATCTGCAATTGCTGAATTTACGATATGGCATCAACAGATAAAAAACAGATCTTCTAGAAATACTACGGATGCTTTCATTAACTGTAATGATGAAATATTTCTGACTGTTCTTAGGGTTTTACTAATATTGATTACTTTACCAGTGACAACAGCAAGTAATTAAAGACCCATTTCAAACCTACGACGTTTGAAAACCTATTTAAGGAATCCAACTAGTGAAATTTTTTAAAATGTATTAACGGTTATGAATATTTATCGTAATGTAGTTGTAACCACGGACAAAATAATAAATACACTAGGTTAAACAAAACTCTTCTCATTAAGTTAAAAATACGATTTATGTTTTTTATTAATAATAATATATAAGACACAAAATGTAAATTTTAAATTTTAATAAAATATTTAAACTTCTCCTCATAAGTCAATATCTGTTCACTTATTATATGTATGTATTATTGCCCAATATAGTATGTTACGTCTACGTTGAGTCTTGACAGTTACGTAATAGTTTTTAACGCAATTTTGAAAATAATAAAAGTTCTTTTATTCTTGTTAAATACATACAATTTGCACAAATTTAAAAGATACAGGCGATATAGAATACCTAACGGTACGCTCCAATAGATTAGCGATTGCGGTAATGTACGGGCTTACGACCCACACTTCCGTAAACGGACTGGTTAAGAATATCCAGACACACTCCTCTAAGTGGTCGGGAAAGAGTAAAGTACAAGGTACATTCAACTAAGTGGCTTAAGAAACGGAATGCACACTCGACTAAGTAGGCAAGGAAGTGAGGCGTACACACACCTAATCGGTGAGATAGGAAGGTCTCAAGGACGAAGGCATTCAACTAAGTGGCCGATGAAATTATAGCCACTGGGTCGACGGTTGTTGATGTCATCCTGCTCCCCTTGGTCGATTGTCCGTTAGTTGTCGGTTGTTGATGTCGCCCTGGTCGTCGAAGTCGCTGACTGTTGCCGAGTGGGTGGATTTCTCCAGAAATGAGTTGCCTTTTGTCTCGCCTCGGGCCCCTTATCTCATTTTGTGTGATTTCCTAACCCATGCTGTTTATTCTGTGTCTTTTCATACTTTTTTGCTCCCTTTAAGTTTATCTACTTGGTCGGAACACACGGGCGTAATCCGTGACTCTGTGCGTTTATATTGTATACACGTCATAAAAATAAATAATACCTCTTCAAGTGAACACAATTCTGTTATTCGAATTAATAAAATATAATTTTTTTTCTTTTTGTTTAAAGGGCCACGAAAGGGTGAGTAAACTAATATTTTTTCTATATGTACTAAATATAATGTTAATGAACAATAAAAATTCAACCAAAATATTGTATAACAATTCTTTGAAACAATTATGGAAATAATTTGAATATTTAAGAAGTTAGGTTATAAGAATATAAGGATAGTCAAAAATGGAAATACAGTGTGAAGCGCATTTTGCTCATATTCATTTTCCATTAAAATTTACTTCTTGAATTAATTGTGATGTTTTAAACAATACCAGTGCATTTGGTAAATGAACCAAAATGTAATATAATACTAATTCCATTAACTCTTCGACTACAGTTTGAAGAGTACGACGTGTGTACATTAGAGTAAACGTTTACAACTTCATTAATCTGGATGAACTACCGAAATCGACGAAAACTTACAATATCAAACGAACAACCCGAATGTATGGACTTTCTGCTATGCTTGAGCTTGCTAGGGCTTTCTAACGGAGTGCAAGAAATAATAAAACAATCTTCCTCATTAGCACTGTACATACACTGTTGCTCTCATTCTTTAAACTTAGCTATATCTGCCGTATGTGATGTAAAATAAATTTGTAATGCTGTTGGAATTATTAAGACAGTATGTAGTTTTTTTAATACGGATAAACGACAACCTCTTTTGTAAAATTTTGTTGAACAAATTGCTTCAAGTTCAAAAAAAATTCTAAATCGAAAACTTTATGACCAATTAAATAGGTCAAACAGCATTAAGCGATACAAGTATTTTTGGAACTTTTTGATTCAATAATTGACTCTTTAGAAGTATTTCATCATGGTTTGATAGAGAAACATCTTTAAAAGCAAACACTGTACTTTATTCTTTAAAACAAAGAGAAACTCTACTTTCCATACACATTATTGCAAAAGTATTTTCATGAAGTATGCCGTAAGGCCTTCAATTTCAACAAGAAGCTATGGATTTGTCTATACTCTATATCAATGGGACTTGCAGATAATGTTATGAATGCAGTAGGTTCGCTGCGTATAAACGCTACAGAAGAATTGAAAACAATATTCACTGGCGTCAAAAAAAAATGTGGGTCATTGGGGATTACAGTTTCAATACCTCAGTCAGCTATAAGCCGAACAAATCGTTTTAGTGTTTCAACAGAATCACCTGAAATCTATTTTAGGATTTAGATTTTTATGTCTTTTTTAGACAACTTTTGTGAACAACTTAATGATAGATTTTTTAAATCTTAAGGCATTATTAAAATTTTTTTTTTTTTTTAAATGCATATGACAAAAATGAAACCAAAATCAAAGAACTTCTAAAGACATATTCTTCAGATATTAGAACAGATCAAGTATCTGCAATTGCTGAATTTACGATATGGCATCAACAGATAAAAAACAGATCTTCTAGAAATACTACGGATGCTTTCATTAACTGTAATGATGAAATATTTCTGACTGTTCTTAGGGTTTTACTAATATTGATTACTTTACCAGTGACAACAGCAAGTAATTAAAGACCCATTTCAAACCTACGACGTTTGAAAACCTATTTAAGGAATCCAACTAGTGAAATTTTTTAAAATGTATTAACGGTTATGAATATTTATCGTAATATAGTTGTAACCACGGACAAAATAATAAATACACTAGGTTAAACAAAACTCTTCTCATTAAGTTAAAAATACGATTCATGTTTTTTATTAATAATAATATATAAGACACAAAATGTAAATTTTAAATTTTAATAAAATATTTAAACTTCTCCTCATAAGTCAATATCTGTTCACTTATTATATGTATGTATTATTGCCCAATATAGTATGTTACGTCTACGTTGAGTCTTGACAGTTACGTAATAGTTTTTAACGCAATTTTGAAAATAATGAAAGTTCTTTTATTCTTGTTAAATACATACAATTTGCACAAATTTAAAAGATACAGGCGATATAGAATACCTAACGGTACGCTCCAATAGATTAGCGATTGCGGTAATGTACGGGCTTACGACCCACACTTCCGTAAAATGACTGGTTAGGAATATCCAGACACACTCCTCTAAGTGGTCGGGAAAGAGTAAAGTACAAGGTACATTCAACTAAGTGGCTTAAGAAACGGAGTGCACACTCGACTAAGTAGGCAAGGAAGTGAGGCGTACACACACCTAATCGGTGAGATAGGAAGGTCTCAAGGACGAAGGCATTCAACTAAGTGGCCGATGAAATTATAGCCACTGGGTCGACGGTTGTTGATGTCATCCTGCTCCCCCTGGTCGATTGTCCGTTAGTTGTCGTTTGTTGATGTCGCCCTGGTCGTCGAAGTCGCTGACTGTTGCCGAGTGGGTGGATTTCTCCAGAAATGAGTTGCCTTTTGTCTCGCCTCGGGCCCCTTATCTCATTTTGTGTGATTTCCTAACCCATGCTGTTTATTCTGTGTCTTTTCATATTTTTTTGCTCCCTTTAAGTTTATCTACTTGGTCGGAACACACGGGCGTAATCCGTGACTCTGTGCGTTTTATATTGTATACACGTCACAAAAATAAATAATACCTCTTCAAGTGAATACAATTCTGTTAATCAAATTAATAAAATATAATTTTTTTTCTTTTTGTTTAAAACGATAGAAAAGGGTGAGTAAACTAATATTTTTTCTATATGTACTAAATATAAGGTTAATGAACAATAAAAATTCAACCAATATATGTTATAACAATTAATTGAAACAATTATGGAAATAATATGAATATTTAAGAAGTTAGGTTATAAGAATATAAGGATAGTCAAAAATGGAAATACAGTGTGAAGCGCATTTTGCTCATATTCATTTTCCATTAAAATTTACTTCTTGAATTAATTGTGATGTTTTAAACAATACCAGTGCATTTGGTAAATGAACCAAAATGTAATATAATACTAATTCCATTAACTCTTCGACTACAGTTTGAAGAGTACGACGTGTGTACATTAGAGTAAACGTTTACAACTTCATTAATCTGGATGAACTACCGAAATCGACGAAAACTTACAATATCAAACGAACAACCCGAATGTATGGACTTTCTGCCATGCTTGAGCTTGCTAGGGCTTTCTAACGGAGTGCAAGAAATAATAAAACAATCTTCCTCATTAGCACTGTACATACACTGTTGCTCTCATTCTTTAAACTTAGCTATATCTGCCGTATGTGATGTAAAATAAATTTGTAATGCTGTTGGAATTATTAAGACAGTATGTAGTTTTTTTAATACGGATAAACGACAACCTCTTTTGTAAAATTTTGTTGAACAAATTGCTTCAAGTTCAAAAAAAATTCTAAATCGAAAACTTTATGACCAATTAAATAGGTCAAACAGCATTAAGCGATACAAGTATTTTTGGAACTTTTTGATTCAATAATTGACTCTTTAGAAGTATTTCATCATGGTTTGATAGAGAAACATCTTTAAAAGCAAACACTGTACTTTATTCTTTAAAACAAAGAGAAACTCTACTTTCCATACACATTATTGCAAAAGTATTTTCATGAAGTATGCCGTAAGGCCTTCAATTTCAACAAGAAGCTATGGATTTGTCTATACTCTATATCAATGGGACTTGCAGATAATGTTATGAATGCAGTAGGTTCGCTGCGTATAAACGCTACAGAAGAATTGAAAACAATATTCACTGGCGTCAAAAAAAAATGTGGGTCATTGGGGATTACAGTTTCAATACCTCAGTCAGCTATAAGCCGAACAAATCGTTTTAGTGTTTCAACAGAATCACCTGAAATCTATTTTAGGATTTCGATTTTTATGTCTTTTTTAGACAATTTTCGTGAACAACTTAATGATAGATTTTTTAAATTATAAGGCATTATTAAAATTTTTTATTTTTTCTTAAATGCATATGACAAAAATGAAACCAAAATCAAAGAACTTCTAAAGACATATTCTTCAGATATTAGAACAGATGAAATATCTGCAATTGCTGAATTTACGATATGGCATCAACAGATAAAAAACAGATCTTCTAGAAATACTACGGATGCTTTCATTAACTGTAATGATGAAATATTTCTGACTGTTCTTAGGGTTTTACTAATATTGATTACTTTACCAGTGACAACAGCAAGTAATTAAAGACCCATTTCAAACCTACGACGTTTGAAAACCTATTTAAGGAATCCAACTAGTGAAATTTTTTAAAATGTATTAACGGTTATGAATATTTATCGTAATGTAGTTGTAACCACGGACAAAATAATAAATACACTAGGTTAAACAAAACTCTTCTCATTAAGTTAAAAATACGATTCATGTTTTTTATTAATAATAATATATAAGACACAAAATGTAAATTTTAAATTTTAATAAAATATTTAAACTTCTCCTCATAAGTCAATATCTGTTCACTTATTATATGTATGTATTATTGCCCAATATAGTATGTTACGTCTACGTTGAGTCTTGACAGTTACGTAATAGTTTTTAACGCAATTTTGAAAATAATGAAAGTTCTTTTATTCTTGTTAAATACATACAATTTGCACAAATTTAAAAGATACAGGCGATATAGAATACCTAACGGTACGCTCCAATAGATTAGCGATTGCGGTAATGTACGGGCTTACGACCCACACTTCCGTAAAATGACTGGTTAGGAATATCCAGACACACTCCTCTAAGTGGTCGGGAAAGAGTAAAGTACAAGGTACATTCAACTAAGTGGCTTAAGAAACGGAATGCACACTCGACTAAGTAGGCAAGGAAGTGAGGCGTACACACACCTAATCGGTGAGATAGGAAGGTCTCAAGGACGAAGGCATTCAACTAAGTGGCCGATGAAATTATAGCCACTGGGTCGACGGTTGTTGATGTCATCCTGCTCCCCTTGGTCGATTGTCCGTTAGTTGTCGGTTGTTGATGTCGCCCTGGTCGTCGAAGTCGCTGACTGTTGCCGAGTGGGTGGATTTCTCCAGAAATGAGTTGCTTTTTGTCTCGCCTCGGCCCCCTTATTTCATTTTGTGTGATTTCCTAACCCATGCTGTTTATTCTGTGTCTTTTCATATTTTTTTGCTCCCTTTAAGTTTATCTACTTGGTCGGAACACACGGGCGTAATCCGTGACTCTGTGCGTTTTATATTGTATACACGTCATAAAAATAAATAATACCTGTTCAAGTGAACACAATTCTGATAATCAAATTAATAAAATATAATTTTTTTTCTTTTTGTTTAAAGAGCCACGAAAGAGTGAGTAAACTAATATTTTTTCTATATGTACTAAATATAATGTTAATGAACAATAAAAATTCAACCAAAATATTGTATAACAATTATTTGAAACAATTATGGGGAAATAATATGAATATTTAAGAAGTTAGGTTATAAGAATATAAGGATAGTCAAAAATGGAAATACAGTGTGAAGCGCATTTTGCTCATATTCATTTTCCATTAAAATTTACTTCTTGAATTAATTGTGATGTTTTAAACAATACCAGTGCATTTGGTAAATGAACCAAAATGTAATATAATACTAATTCCATTAACTCTTCGACTACAGTTTGAAGAGTACGACGTGTGTACATTAGAGTAAACGTTTACAACTTCATTAATCTGGATGAACTACCGAAATCGACGAAAACTTACAATATCAAACGAACAACCCGAATGTATGGACTTTCTGCCATGCTTGAGCTTGCTAGGGCTTTCTAACGGAGTGCAAGAAATAATAAAACAATCTTCCTCATTAGCACTGTACATACACTGTTGCTCTCATTCTTTAAACTTAGCTTTATCTGCCGTATGTGATGTAAAATAAATTTGTAATGCTGTTGGAATTATTAAGACAGTATGTAGTTTTTTTAATACGGATAAACGACAACCTCTTTTGTAAAATTTTGTTGAACAAATTGCTTCAAGTTCAAAAAAAATTCTAAATCGAAAACTTTATGACCAATTAAATAGGTCAAACAGCATTAAGCGATACAAGTATTTTTGGAACTTTTTGATTCAATAATTGACTCTTTAGAAGTATTTCATCATGGTTTGATAGAGAAACATCTTTAAAAGCAAACACTGTACTTTATTCTTTAAAACAAAGAGAAACTCTACTTTCCATACACATTATTGCAAAAGTATTTTCATGAAGTATGCCGTAAGGCCTTCAATTTCATCAAGAAGCTATGGATTTGTCTATACTCTATATCAATGGGACTTGCAGATAATGTTATGAATGCAGTAGGTTCGCTGCGTATAAACGCTACAGAAAAATTGAAAACAATATTCACTGGCGTCAAAAAAAATGTGGGTCATTGGGGATTACAGTTTCAATACTTCAGTCAGCTATAAGCCGAACAAATCGTTTTAGTGTTTCAACAGAATCACCTGAAATCTATTTTAGGATTTCGGTTTTTATGTCTTTTTTAGACAATATTTGTGAACAACTTAATGATAGATTTTTTAAATCTTAAGGCATTATTAAAATTTTTTTTTTTTTTTTAAATGCATATGACAAAAATGAAACCAAAATCAAAGAACTTCTAAAGACATATTCTTCAGATATTAGAACAGATCAAGTATCTGCAATTGCTGAATTTACGATATGGCATCAACAGATAAAAAACAAACTTCTAAATATACTACGGATGCTTGGATGTACGTCAATTCATCGCGCGTTAATTTATCGTGGTCGCAATTAATCGCACGTCAATTTATCGCCAAATTTTATCAAATATTTATTAATAGTAATTATTTAAATAATCAACCAAAAAATCACAAAAACATTATACACAATAAATATTTTTTGTCGTTTACATAATATACATTATTTACAAAATTTACAATTGCAATTGAAAATTATGAGCTATTCCTTGTAAATAGTCATCGATAGGTCTATTTTCAAAATCATAACAAATTTGCTTCAGACGTTGAGCTTTATCTTAGTACTTTTTTTTTGCTGGTGGACATTCTCCAGCTATATATTGTTCGATTTGTATTTTATTAGTTTTTTCCTCTTTTTTCAGTGAACATCCTTTTAGTTTTGCTTCAGGAAATTCATAAGCTATTGCATTCATTGCATCTTTTTCAAAGCCGACCATAATTTTCTTAGGACTTAGATCAGACACAACTGTTTTTAGTGCTTGAAACGTAAGTTTATAGGTGTTTTCTTTTTTATCTGGCAATAAGATGTAAACAGACGGTAACACATTAGATTACTGAACAGCGTGAATTGTATAAAATTGATAAAATAATGATTGTTTGGCCGTGCCGCTCCTCACTAGCGGTTGGCGTCAACGGCACTAATTAAAACTTGTCAAGGAACTAAAAAACAATATAAAATTAAGTGCTGTACAAATAAACGTGTATTATACAAACAAATGCGATTTAGAAGTTATTGGGACACAATGTAGTTCTCTGGCGCTTGCTAGCTGATCTGCTGCGGCGGTCCAATACGACGAATGTGTTTGTCTGCATCATCCGAATATTATTAACAATGTGTTCAAGCTGAACAGAGCTGGGCCCGAGCTGGCGTTTGTAAGCGTCTTGTAATAAGTTCACGGGAGAAACTTTCTTGCACACACGATAAACAAACCGTGTGAGCTCTCGGCCGTATCGGTGGCAATGTACCCGAGCGTACAATGTTATTTATTTTAACGATTGAAAATTTTGAGTGAGTAGAGCAACTCAAGAAAAACGCGAATGGCGACGCAAGAAAAAAAACAACGTCGAATACAGACGGAAAACACACACGAAGAGAAAACGTGTTTTTTATCAGTCGGAGCTGACGGCGACGAGAGAGCTACACACCACCACGATAGTGTGTGAACACAGTGCTACCAACTGCTCGAGTTTTCCCAAACAGGAAAAGGCGGGCTTGAACAATGATGGGGCACTAGAAAATGTGCCATCACAAAACCAATTGTCGCATTGTGCCATAAGATTCAATAAACGTGTTGTCGAAAAAATTAAAATTCGTTCAGTATTAATAATGATAAAATTAAAATCGGTCGGACTGTTGGGCAACTGTAATGTTTGCTTACGTACACGTTGAATAGTACGTTTTTGTCTATTTATATTAGGTAATTGCCCAGACGATCCAAGAGGGATTTGACTAAGTGCTGAACCTATTACCGATTGTGTACTCATATCACTGTTATTACTGGCTATATCTTTTAGATTATTAAGTGTTTTTTTTACCTCAACGTCTGATGAACTCGGAACGTGATTATGGTCAGTGTTTTTTATTATTTTCCCTTCGCTTAAGTGAACGACATTTATTTTTATAATATTGATTACATTTCCATATGGATTTTGTATCATATTCTTTTTCTTTAAAAAAAAATACAGCTATTGTAACAAAGCATACCTTTCCCTTTCTCAGTTTTTAGCATTTGAAAAGCCATAATAAAATAATTTTATTAAAAAACAAACAATAATAAATGAGCGTACTCGATAAATACACGACGGTTAAAATGACGATTTGACGGTTGTCAAAAGACTGAGGCAGATTTAGCAATGGCAGAGTTCAGAAATCATATAATACGGTAACACGCGATGAATTGACGCGCGATTAATTTAAAACGCGATAAATTGACGTTGCGATAAAATGACCACGATGAATCGACGCACGATGCATTTAGCCGCGATGAATTGACGTGACACCGGATGCTTTCATTAGCTGTAATGATGAAATATTCCATACTGTTCTTCGGCTTTTATTAATATTGATTACCATAGCCGTCCCAAGGGGGGCAAATGGGGCAAGTGCCCTAGGGCGTCCAATGTATTATGAATACATAGGGCGTCAAAAAAATGAAAGACAAAAAGAAAAAATGTGTTGTTTTATTTTAGATATTAATTTCCCATTAAATTCCCATGTATCTATATGATGATTTCGAGGATGAGTGTATTTACTATTAAAATATATAAAATGATGTAATTAGATACTACGTTAGTTGTAAAATTTTTTTTTTGGAGAGGCGTCAAATATTATTGCCCTAGGGCATTATTGGTGGTTAGGACGGCACTGTTGATTACTTTACCAGTGACAACAGCAAGTAATTAAAGATCCTTTTCGGGCCCCTTATCTCATTTTGTGTGATTTCCTAACCCATGCTGTTTATTCTGTGTCTCTTCATATTTCTTTGCTCCCTTTAAGTTTATCTTCTTGGTCGGAACACACGGACGTAATCTGTGACTCTGTGCGTTTTATTAAAAAAAAAACAAATTACTAATTAATGATATGTTCTAGATGATATTCAAAAATATTATACTTTTTGCAATATTCATCAACACGCATGCTACTGAAGATAAAAAAAAAAAATGTGTTTTAAAACATATTTATCACATTACTGTAAAAAAAAAAAGTTTTATAAATAAAATTTTTGTTTATATAAAATATACTTTTACAAACTGTTACCTTTTCTCTTTTCGATATTTGTTTTAATAATGCCTTATATTAAATTTAAGTTCATATTATTATATTATTATTATATTCCTCATATATGTGTAAATATAAAAAAAGAAAAAGCGGTTTCCCTTAATTTTGTTTAATAAATTATGAATGTATATTATATTATAATAAGTAAATTATTAAAATTGTACAATGGATCTAACAATATCGGTAATAAAAAATAAAAAAAAAAAACCTATATCCTAGTCTGAATATGTATGCAATGCTACAATACGCCGTTGAAAAGTGGACAAATGTCACGAAAAAAAAAAAAAAAAACAAAAACAAAACCTCACCTTACAAAATACACATGGCAGCCTGCTGCTATGATATGCATATATTCTTCGTTCTCTGCAGAATCCAAAACATGGAGCTTCAAACAAAAAAAAAAACACACAACCACAACAACATAAACAAGAGCGGAAACAGCCACGCTCGTTTGAAAATTATGGAAACACTGGGAACTATTATGAAAACACATCGAATGTGCCACTTATACTATTACAAAATGTCAAATAGCCACTAACAAAAAAAAAGGGAAAGAAAACAAAACGTCGGCATAAAAAATATGAGGACATATTTTTCGTTACATTGGGGACTGTTGTAATATGCATATTCTTTTTGTTATGATAACATAACACTAGGAAATAGGAAGAAAAAATAGATTAAGAAAACACTGTAACATTTTAAAATAATAAAATTATTGTAGTCATTAGTAAGTAAGTAAAGTACTATTAGTAGTTAACTACTATTAGTAGTAAGTAAGCAAATAATAACAATTGTAGAATATAAAAAAGGGCAAAGACAAACTGGAAAGAGGAGTTCTTGGGTGATGCGCGTATAACGCGGTCACGGTAAGACATCGTTTTCAATAAAGGTTTAAATTAACTATACTGCGTATTTTATTGTGTGTGTGTGTGTGTGTGTGTGTGTGTGTGTGTGTGTGTGTGTGTGTGTGTGTGTGTGTACGTCGAAAGTGAATCGACGTTCACCACAAAATATAAAAGAACTAGTGAGCTTAAGATGAAGTTTGCCAAAAATAGAAAAATAATATGATACACATTGTGCTTGTATTCATTTTCCATTATGGTTCATTTCTTGTATTAATTATGATGCTTTAACAGTACCAGTGCATTTGTTAAATAAACACAAATCTAATATAATATTAATTAGTAATTACGTTGTTACAAAGAGTTTGATGAGAATGTGAAATGATTTCAAATGTAGTTGCCATTCCTTTTTTTCACGTTTTTGCACAATGTTTATGTAATTTGTCATCTCTTTACCCATTTTATTTTACTCATTCTTGCAGAAAACTTTGTTAGAAGTTATCAAATTTTTACTACCGTTAATATATTTTTTTTTCTAATTTTTTTTTATTTCAATTTTAAGTATTTTAATATATCCATTAATCACAATATCCATTCTTATTTTATTCTTAATATAGACAAACCTGGTAATAATAGTACATTAATAAAAAATAATAATATTGATGATAATAACAACAATAACAATAATAATATGACACACATTGTGCTTGTACTCATTTTCCACTATGGTTCATTTCTTGTATTAATTATGATGTTTTTAACAGTACCAGTGCATTTGTTAAATAAACACAAATCTAATATAATATTAATTAGTAATTACGTTGTTACAAAGAGTTTGATGAGAATGTGAAATGATTTCAAATGTAGTTGCCATCCCTTTTTTTCACGTTTTTGCGCAATGTTTATGTAATTTGTCATCTCTTTACCCATTTTATTTTACTCATTCTTGCAGAAAACTTTGTTAGAAGTTATCAAATTTTTACTACCGTTAATATATTTTTTTTTCTAATTTTTTTTATTTCGATTTGAAGTATTTTAATATATCCATTAATCACAATATCCATTTTTGTTTTATTCCTAATATAGGCCCATCTGGTAATAATAGTACATTAATAAAAAAAAAATAATAATGATGATGATAATAATAATAATTACAATAACAATAATAACTATTAATTATTAATTTGGAATTTACTTTACTTTTGCATATACATACGAATATATATAAACTTAAATTTTTTTAGATTAATCTATTTTTTCTTTATTTTAGGAAATAATTTGGCAATTTCAATATCTTGCATGAAAAATCATTATCGGAAAATCACACTTGCCGTGAAAATGTGTTATTATTTTTTTATTATACTTTAATTTGAAAGCTAATTATCAATAATTGAATTTTACATAAAACTATTCATGTTCTTACATAATATAAATTTATAAAGTATAAATATTTAAGCATATATAATATGTATAAATATATATATATATATATATAGCATAATATAATTATAATATATTTAACAAGCACGGAAAAAGTTTATTTATTTTCGATACAAGAATTTATTTTCAATTTTCATAATTTATTCTTTTTGATTCTTAAGTAACATGGGGTATATGATTCAAAATGCCTGTCTTGGATGGTATTGCCAACGTATAGCTGAAGCTAAAAATGGTATTGTTTTTTTTTTTTTTAGCAGTCTCAGCGCGTCTCAGTTAATTTTTTTGTCACCCTGAGTGAATGGCATGAAGGCTAATTGGACTTACATCTCAATTCTTTTTTTTATTTTGTTTTATTATAATAACATTAAAAATTATATATATATATATATATATATTCCTATGATGTATATGACAGACATAACGGATTCGATAATGATCAACATTGAAAAATTTAATATAAGTTTTGTATAGGCTTTTTAATGAGTTGATTGATTTGTATTGGTAGACCATTGTTTTTACATTCATGTTTGGAAGTTATTCATTTTGTAATATAGTTATTATTGCTTTCGTCGATTAATTTTATTTTATTATTAGTAGTTCGTTTTTAGTTTTCCGACGTTGCTTGTAGATTTTCTGATAGCTGCTTTTATATCAATTTGCATTTTTTTAATATTCGCTCCACAAATGTAAATAGATCTGGAAGAAATTTATAAAAAAAAAAATTCGAACGAAAACTCCGACAATTATAAATTTGCGGATGCACTGTGCTTTAAAATATATCATTGATAAAACACGATTAGTGATCTCTCGGACTTCTTTTTCGTTAGCTTAATCGTCCATTTAATACCAGCGATGCCATCAAAATTTCTTTCCATCTGTCTCTCTCATACGCTCTTTGTAAGGTCGCTGCTCGGTCTATCAATTATAAATCCTTGCCCCTTGGTCACTAAATCAATCCATTGAGTTTTGGGTAGTTCCAAGGGTCTTTATTTTATCTATTTTTTTTGATCAATATTTTTTAAAGAAGCTGATCATCCGCTCTTCATGTATGCCCGAACCATTGTAGTCGTTTTATCCTAATACAGGTGAGTACATTTAGCCTATTATATAGCCTCTTTATATTCTTATTGCTTCTTCTTTCCCATATATGTATTTCCGGTTTTATGATTGGTCCATATATATGGGTCGTAGCACTTTCTTTTCGAACGTGATAAGTCTCCTACTATCGCCTTTGGTCAACGACCAGTTTTCTCAAGCATATTTTATTACGGGTCGAAGGTAACTATGGTATAATTGTGTCTTTGATTCTCTAGATAACACCTTAAATATTAGTAGTTTAATAATACAGAAATAGCATCTGTGTCCACTTTTTATTTGTTCATTTATTTTTACTTGCATGTCATTTCTACTATTGATATTGACGCCTAAATATTTGAACTCATCAACATTTTCAAATTTATAATTATCTACTTCAATATGATCTATATTTGGCGGTCTTCTTGATAGGACCATGTACTTACTTTTCCCTTCGTTTATGTGCAGTCCCATTCTTTACTTGCATTTATGCATTTATAAAATTAATGACTTCCTCTTTGGTTTCACCCAAACCACAATGATAATGTCATCTGTGTATGCTAACATAATTATTGTTTATCACTTATTTCTATTATTTGGTCGTCGTTTTTATTATTTTTTGAAGTTAGATAGTGCGGGTGAAAGGGCGTCACCCTGTTTTAGTCAAGATTCAACTTCAAAAGGATCTAAGATGGCTTGTAAAAAACATTTTAAGTGGATATGATAATTTATGAGTACATTAAACAGCTGAAAAACAATGGTTAGATGGATATAAATTTCTTGTATTAAACAAATCAAAATGTATTAACTTATTACATTCTCTGGTTATACGTTCAAGCGGATTATTATAACCATAGGATGTACGATGAAAAAGAATTTCAAAGGTCGGAGAGTGACGTGATTGATATTATGGAATATGGAAGTTAAGTAACTGTAATAATTCAGGGCAAGATATCAAACCTTTAACTAATTTAGACAAAAAACAAATATCATTGTACCTATGTCTATTCACAAGAGAATCTAAATTTAAAGTAGGCAGAATTGAAGAAAGGGGTAATAAACTGGACGGGTTAATATTAAAATGAATATTACGCTTATAAGCAATGAGACGTAAAAATCTTCTTTGAACTCGCTCAGTCATTTCGACTAGACCTCTTCGAGAGGGATTGAATGATTGTCATGAACGCAGCGCAAGGGCCGTGTAAGATTACTGTACAGCGATTTCGGGGTTTTCTCTCTCGCTCTCATGTTATACTAATGGTCGCCGGTCGAGTTTCACATTTTTGGCGAGAAAGTTTTGTATCACCAATTTTGTTCCTACCACGTGCGCATGCGTGAAACCATATGCGCATACACGTACGTTTCTCCAGCCCCGCCCCTAAAACATTTTGAAATTTTTTCTACGTCAGTATTTAGCACGTATTTTGCATGAATTTGCACGACTAATCACTGAATTTGCATGACCTTGGCTTAAGCGCAAATCTCAATTAACTATGGGCGGGGTCAGAGAAACGTTTCCCAGCCCCGCCCCTATTTAAATAATGCAAATATCGAATTTTTTTCCGTCAGTATTTAGCACGTATTTCGCATGTCTTGTTAAGACTATTTCCGAAATTTGCACGACACTATTTCACCCCCTAAATCGAATTTACGTAATTCGCACACGTTTCTCTAGCCCCGCCCCTAGTTAAATAATGCAAATATCGAATTTTTTTTTCCATCAGTATTTAGCACGTATTTCGCATGTCTTGTTAAGACTGTTTCCGAAATTTGCACGACATTATTTCACCCGTGAAATCGATATTAAGTAATTTACAATGTACAATATTTATATTTTAGATTCTGAGCGAAGCGATGAATCAATTGCTTTTACAGTGATGTTTATTTTTTTCTTTTCTATTCTGTGTACAGATTTTCGACCAGAAGGAGTGCTCCGATCTTTTCGATCACAGTTCTATTTG
The DNA here is from genome assembly GCA_032441835.1 of Slavum lentiscoides. Lineage (NCBI taxonomy): Eukaryota > Metazoa > Arthropoda > Insecta > Hemiptera > Aphididae > Slavum > Slavum lentiscoides. The sequence continues at coordinate 21,628,674 of CM063707.1, forward strand.
AGTTATCTATTTGGTACTTTAGAGAGGTCATTCTTCGATTTTTTCAAAAGTACCTAAAAATATAACTCAAAAACGCTAAAAATGCAATTTCGTTTTAATCGAATGTTGTTTATTTCTTCGTAATTTTGAAACTAATAGTCATGGAAACTTTAACAAGACATGCGAAATACGTGCTAAATACTGACGGAAAAAAGAATTCGATATTTGCATTATTTAAATAGGGGCGGGGCTGGGGAAACGTTTCTCTGACCCCGCCCATAGTTAATTGAGATTTGCGCTTAAGCCAAGGTCATGCAAATTCAGTGATTAGTCGTGCAAATTCATGCAAAATACGTGCTAAATACTGACGTAGAAAAAATTTCAAAATGTTTTAGGGGCGGGGCTGGAGAAACGTACGTCATACACTACATAACGTACGTCATACTCATACAATATAATATATATTTTATAATAGCGAATGTTATTGGTGCCGTATTTATTAATATATACATATATAAATATAATAATAATATACTCGTATCGTACCTTACGTATCATAGTCACACGGCAAACGATGGCGATTTAATAATTGATTGTGTCACACGGCTATAACAGTAATTATTATAATATTTATTTATAGGACTTGGCGCGAGTCAGTGACGTAATTAGACGTGAAAGGGACCCGGGGCAATAAATAAACTAGGCCCCCTCACTATAGTACTATATGTTTATTAACGTTCAAAATAAACACATAATATTATTCTTTCAAACGTAAAGCGAGTTGCCCCAAAAATCCCAAAAAGGGATTTTTGAATTATTCTGTCTTCTGTGTGGTCACACAATTCACACTTCAGTGAATCGTCGCTGTCTCATCGCGTTTTACATAAGTAAACAGAACACAATAATATTGAAACTTTTCATTAGCCCGTTAAATATAATATATAAATATTTTTTCTAATTTCACATTTGTATTTGAATACATTTTTACTGTGATTATGCAGACTGCCGAAAAACGTGTTACGATCAGTGGTTGACTTGGAGGGAGAGGGGGGACGCGGGGGGACGGAGTACCCCTTCTATTTGTTCAGATATTTGAGCGTACTCCTACTATTTTTTTAAAGAGAAACGCGGAGTACGGTCAGTGCTTCATTTGAGGGGGGGAATGAGTACATCAATTATTTTTTTGGATATTCTAGCGTACCCCTACTTTTTAAAAGGGAACGCATGGGACGGGTTTTTATTAAATTTTTTTTATTTTTATAAAATTGCTCAACTTACATTTTCGTATTAAATACATAAAGCTTACAAAATGTTCTAATATTTACAAAATGTATTGATATCAGATATATCATATTCTCACACGTGACAACTGATAACTAGCCATCAATGATAACCATTCATTATCTATAAATTCAGGTACTTTAATAATTATTATATTCCTTATTCTGTTTTGTTATAATACGTGTTTATGGTTTTATATTAATGCTTCTTAGGGGATCGTAAAAGGGGGTGTGGGGGGCGAAGCCCCCCGCGCTAATGCGAGGGATGTTAAAATGCCAGGGACGCTACTCTTTAAAAACTAGCTGGAGTACCTCTACTATTTTTTTCCCAAGTCGAGCACTGGTTACAATGGTGACATCACGACGCCCTAAACCCCCCCCCCCCACCCATTGCCGCCGGCGCTGCCTATATCGTATCCGCACTATATCGGCGCGTATTCGAAGATACGAAGCTTATATACGAGCGAAGACGCGCGGATGAAACCGTACGATAACAATAATAACATTGTGCGTCGGTCAAAACAGATCTGTTTTGTCGTTGTTATTATTGTTATTATTAAATTTCCAGAACCGAAATATTTCACAAAAAAGTGAAATCAAGTAAATTCGAGGCGTCCGACAGTACCTACCCAGAAAACGGTAAAATATCGTTTACTGTTAAAAGAACAGGGGGAAACGGGGGCGGGTTTTTGAATCCGTAACTACACAGCCGGAAGAGTGACAACAGTAACAAGTCACAAAACTTGCGCCGGGTTAATCACGGGTGTACGTGTGTGCCGCGCACGCCTCGTATGCACGGACCGCCGTGTGCGCGTGCCGGACAAAAACACACGTTTCACTTTCGACACGCACCGCGCACGTCACATAAAACGCGTATCGCGTCGGTACGTAATATCTTTGGGTATTATTATTATTATTATTATTATTATTATTATTATTATTATTATTATTATTGGTTTAACAGCCTAAGGCGTCGGTGTCTTCCCGCGCGCGTCCATTAGCGGCATTAGCGGATCTGCCCACACACGCGCGCGCGCGATAACCCACTGGGGACGCGCGACGACGCCGTTGACAGGATATTAAACGCGACCTCTTTTCCACTTCTTCTTCTTCCATCACGTTTTTCTTTTCTTTTTGATTTCACTCCCTTTTGTCGTCGTCCCGCGCGTTCCGTCTCCGTTTGGTGCGCGTACCGCACCAGCTCTTTGTCCACTTACGCGCGCGCACGTTTATTCTCGCGGGTGTTAAACCAACTCGGGCACGTATAGTATCGCCGAACGCCTGAATCCCCTTTCCGCCGCCGCATAATATCGTTGTCGAAGAATCTAATTTCGGACAGCGTCGTCGTCGCCGCCGCCGCCGCCGCGATCCGTGTCGGCCGGGATATAAAGGGAGCGAGAGAGAGAGAGAGAGAGAGAGAGAGAGAGAGAGAGAGAGAGAAAAGTAATAATATCTTCTTCTCTATACCGCTACACGTATAAGTGAATTTCGAGGATTTCAAACAACAACAACGACGACGTCACCTGCCGGCGACAAAAAAAAAAATAAACACTTTCGTTTTCGAGGGTATTTTTTTTTTTTTTTGCGATATATTATATACGCGCGTAATACAATATACTATTATACGCTCGGCGACAATAATAATATTCGAGTTTACTCCGAACTGGATGCTCCACGGTTCGGGACACGCACACGAAACGGCCCGCGGTTGCGAGAGTTTGGGGGTGTTGGGGGTTGGGAATAAATTTCGAATCGGACGAGGCGTCACTTGCAAACGCCCCCTCCGCGTATATCGTTTGCCGGCGGCGTTGGCTCTTCACGGACTCGCCAACAGTTTATAACTTTGCTGGTGGTGGTGGGTGGGGGTGTGAGGGAGGGGGTGAGGGGGGTGTGGTCGAGTGGAATCGGCTGCGGTTTTCATTAACGCGACGCCGGCACCGGCGGCCGTAGTCGCTGGCGATATTTTAATCGGTCGCCGTTTTTAAAATCAACGTGAATAACGGCCGTATCATACGATCTCGAGTGCGGCGGCGGCGCTCGCGCGTACGTCCCCGACAAATGTCCACTAAATCACGCGGCCCGATCGCTGCGCCACATCCGTCCCACTCTCGTGCAGCGTCCGTTTTTATTCCGATACGTTTCGCGTTACACCGCAGCGCCAGTGGCGTAGCCAGGAGAAGGCGCCCGATGGGGCTGCGGCAGACTTTTTGCAGAAATTATTTCGCTTGATTTAAAACTCGGTTCTTACAGAGCCGGATTAAGGGGAGGGGGGCTAAGGGGGCTATGGCCCGGGGCCCCCTAATGAATAGGGGCCTCGAAATAATTTTGGGACTATCATTTGCGTTTCCAAATTTATAGGCAGGGTCGGACTGGTTAAAAAAGGCCTACCGTGCAAATTAGTTTTAAATAAGTTTCACCAAACCAAAAAAAAAAAAAAATTTGCTCGCTACGCTCGTTCATTATATACCATAATATAATTTATAATAAATGTATTATAAATAAAAAAAACTCCTTCAACTAAAGGTACGATTTTAACAAACAAGCTACACCCGTTCATGAAATAATATCAGCTTCGCGGTTTATGAGTATTAACGCTTCAAGACGATCTTGGCCCATAAGTGATCTTAAACGCCTTAATAGAATAATATTTACACGATTAAATTAATATTTAAAGGGCCCACCGTGCGATTACACGCTAATACCATGGCACAGTCCGACCCTGTGCATAGGTATATATTGCACTGAGATTGTATCTGACAATACCTTTAACTAATTGTGAAGTAGAGCGATCATTTTCAAAGTGGGCTCTTATTAAAAATCGACTATAAGGTCAGTGCATATTTAAGATGGGTTAAATGTGTTAACAAATAAATATATCTACTGAAAAGTACATATGCAAAAAACTCATGTTCAACGATGTTTTGGACACTTTTGCATCAAGCAAAACCAGAAAAAAATGTTTTACATAAACCATTATTTGTACGAGTATATTCGCTTTGTTATTAGTTATTATTATTATTATTATTATAATTATTTATTTTAATATTATTATTAAATGTTATTGTTTAATACATTATTTTTGTAACGTACCTACTTAATTTCTGACGTGAAAATATTTATTAAAAAAATAATAACATCAAGTACAAATTTCTATGTGTTTTTAATTGATTTATAACACCTCTTTCTAAACTTTTTTTCGTTGCATCACTAAATACACATATAAACGTGCATACACGTAAGAAATTTTTTGTTGTTGTAAAATTAGGGCCTCCTGCAAATTGAGTTAGCCCAGGGCTATTTTTCCATTAATCCGGCTCTGGGTTCTTATAATAAATAAAATATTAACAAAATACAAATTATTATTGATAACACGGTTTAATATTTTTTTTATTGGACCGTAGCGGTAGCGTGTCAACGTAGTCGGTATATAAGAGTCATCCACGTGTTTTTTATACGTTCAAACACACTAGGCGGCACATTTTTTTACATTAACACGGAAAAAACTATTTCGTTTGATTTTGAAATAGAATAATTCGATTTTTTTTTAAAGGCCGTAGGGTTAATTAAAAGAAAAAAAAAAAAAATCTTTTTTAAAATCAACATATCTTTTCGCACGTTTTTTAAAAATGTGTTTATACGTTATTAACTTCAAGATTATAAAAAAAAAAAGTATTTGAAAACAAACATTTAGTTTTAAAGGTTTTTTCGGCACACACACACGGGGGGGGGGAGAAAATAGTGAATAAAATGATTTATATAGCAATGATTTATTCCCGTAAAAAGTCATTGTAACGATTTGAGCAATTAAAACAGTTTAATAGGTAATTAAATCGTTTAAACGCGAGTGAATTATATTTTTTAATCGCGTATTCCTGGGCGACCTCGTACAATATTATATTATTCAACAAATAGCGTACGTAATACATATTTTACAGAAAACATTTTAGCGATAACATTTTATTAGATGATATCTGTCGCTGCAGGAGTAGATAGACTTTCAATATCAGGTAGGACGAAAATAAATTTTACACGTTACGGATACTGAAACGAACGAGTTCCTATTCTAAATTAACTTATATAATTATATTAATATTATTATTATCGTTTATACATTTTTTCGTATATTTGTATGTATGTCTTTATGGTTTATTATAACCAGCGCCGGCGCAAGGGCAATGACAGAAAGGGTAGCTGTCCAGGGTCTCGTGCCGTCAGCCGGAAACGTTATGCCTAGAATTTCGTATTTTTCGATTGATTGAAATTGATTTCTGCGACCAAGGCCAGAAAAAAAAAAAGATTTTGATGTTTAAAAATTCCCCCTTTTTTTTTTCCAATATTGTTGTGTGAAATTTTTTTTTTAATATAAACATTTTACTATGCTTTTTTTTTAAAATATGAAAATTCTGTCAATATGCACAGTGTACTAGCAAACTAGTATTTAACATCCGTTTTAAAAATAAATACGTATTTGAAGAGTTTACCGTTTGATTGTATGCGTATATATATATAAAAAAAAGTTAGCTTCACAAAAAGAAAAAAAAAACATTCTGGGCCCCGCAAAACCTCCCGCCGGCGCTGATTGTTATTACTTACAACAAACCGATACTAACCATCGACGAGCGAATTTTCAGCAAAAAAATCTTGTTTCTCGTAAGCTGTTTTCCATTCCCCCCCCCCCCACCGAACAACTATTTTTCGCATACATTTTCAAATCAAACGAGACGACACCGTTTTCGACTATTACCACCACAGCCGACTCCCACGATTTCCGGTCTATTTATTCTATGCGACGTTTGACCATATAGATTATAGACGAATATTAGATTATGTGGTTTGACAGTTACGGCCTCGCAGGAATTTCGCTAGGATAAGGATTTTTTTCTCTCGGCTTGTTATATACTCGTATTTCATAAAAGAAAAAAAGTTGTTACCCTAGTGAGATACTGGTAACTGATAACCTGCAGCGCAGCAGTATCCGATACGTTTCGGTAGTGCACGCGTATCGGACGAAGGATTTTCACTCGCGCGACGAAAGGAGGCAAGAGGGGGAAAAGAACGGACGTAAAAAATAATAATAATAATAATAATAATATACCGAACAAACCAGAATATACAAAAAAAAAAAATCTTTCGACTTCTTTCTAATTTACGGGACCCGACGAGTCCTTATCTACGTTGCCATTAATTACCGGAAAACTTGGCAATATAATATTGTATAACTCATTTTTTTTCCTCCCCAAAACCCGTCTCCAATCGCGGGCACCGCCCCGTAACCTTCATAAATATGTATATTTGTTATTATTATTTTTTTTTTTTTATTCTGCCGTCGCCATCCACCGCGAGATAATTCAATTTCCCTTAACCTATCGCGCGGGCGCGCGCGCGCCCGCCGTAATTTTTAATTACTTTTATCGGCTTTGCTATGGCGGACGGGATAGGGGTAGGGGACGACGACGACAACGGCGGTGGCGACCGAAATAACAAACCTTTATTTTTTTTTTTCTCTCTGTTCTGCACTCTTTCACCACCGCCGCCGCACACACACACACACACACACACACACACACACACACACACACACACACGACGGTGATCCCGAGGAAGTCCGGCGCGCGACGCGGCGTCACGGAGGAAACGATTTATGTTCGGCCGTAGTGCGTTCCGAAATAATTAAACAAACGCGATGGGATATTTTTAAAGGGGGTTTGGTGAGGAGAAGAAAAATAAAATACATAAATAAAAACGTATCGCGTTTCCCCCACCGCCCCCCTTTGATGATATCTCTCCGGCGGCGAGCCGGTCGAATTTCCTAAACGAGACGCATTTTAAAGAAAAACTTAACAGTATATTATACTGGCAGTCGGAGAAATTTTCCGAAGGGCAAATAGTTGAACTGTTCCGAACGCGCAGGGACTTTAATTTTACAAAAAAAATTTTCTTGTAAGAAAAAAATTCGGGCGACGTCATTGTGGGCCGGTATCACCAACTATTGTTAAATACGCTCTAACACGGTGTTAGTTAACAGTCTGTCTAAATTTAAAAACCGGTTAAATTATATAAGTTTCACCGTTACATTATTATTGTTGAATTCTATTTGTTAAGTAGGTAACAAAATGTTAGTTGCGTTATCAAGACGGTTACCTTGAGTCTAAAGCCTGGTCCACACCGAGGCAACATATAGCAACACGTAAGTTGACACATGTTTCCTGCAGTTCCGTAAACATGAAAACGAATTGCGACATTGGAAACATAGCGTACACACTAAAGGAAATAAAAACATCAACATTTTCACAAAATGTTGCCGAAAACGTTTTTGTAACTTATTTGTCCACATATAAGCAACATAAATTATCGCGTGACTAAATGTTTTTTAAAGTTTATAAGTCCTACATTTATAAAATAACATTAAAACAATTTGCACTTAAAAAAAAACTGAAAACAATATATAAAATGTGGGACTGGGATGGGAAAATAACAAATTAATTTAATTACAAATAGGTACCTAAATAATGAAAAAAATCAAAAAAGTAGGTAATCGAAATTATATTGGAATAGTAGTTCGAAGTTTGTGTAAATTACAGACTACAGTAAGCAAGTTATCATATCGATACTGTTGATAAACACGTGCGACGCCTAAGTGTCCACACTGCATAAACTTGTAGTCACATGTTGCCGATTGTTTACCAGTTTTGTATATACAGTTATAATTTTTACATTGTTTTGTAGAAGAAACATGTTTCGCTAATTATCGAAACACGAAACAATGATAAACTTTTGTCGCTTGTTGCTTGTTGCTACAAAATATTGATGGAACATTTAGAAACATATACAAACTTTTGTTGTGTCAACATACTGCGACATAGAATGTTGCTGTATGTTGCCTCAGTGTGGACCAGGCTTAACGTTCTCATTGGTTACCACGAAATTGGATAACTGATTAATGATAATATAATATTAAAAATAGGCGATAATTTTACTACAGTGGGGATCTATGGCATTTTAAAACGCCGATTAAATTTTAACAAGCCGATTTCGGGTGGTTAACTTAACAACGCGTTACGGCTTAACAAATCTCGGTGAAACCTAATTTTCACTAACTAATTGTTAAATACAATTAACAACGTGTTAAATCGTTAACAAATGTTGGCGAAACCGGCCCTATAATATGTATTATATTGTTGACGCGCGCACGAGTAAAAACCGTCTGGAAACGGTAGATGGCAGCACATTAGACGGTTTAGAAACACGTTGTATAGCAACGCGGAGAAATGCGTTTTAATAAAACATTCGGATTCTACTGCAGTATTGCGCGCGTGTCACAGACCGTTTAAAACTGTTTCCGCGTAGAGCAATTGAATAACAACTGTGTATAGGTACTTTTTCATTCAGTCCGGGGACGGTTTTAAGAACGTTTACGTTGTTTTTGTGCCGTAGACGAGATTGACGTGTATGTATTTTGAAATACGAAAATCACTGCAATACTGAATGTTATACCGATTATCGGGCCGCTCCTGAAAAATTTCTTCCAAAATGTTCGCGCTGTTCGTGGAAACCGCGGGAATAAGGATATATTTCGCTTCGTAAAAACGGGTAGCGCCTCATCACGCTTTTACGCGCGTTTTTTATACATACCGGACGAGAAACTCAGATCGTTAAAATATATTTGCTTATACGTTGCACCTGCGGAAACGAGTACATTCCAAGTGGCGTCATTTCGGTTTTCGAAAGGAGGAGGCGAAAGATTTAATCGGCCCCTTATTTAAAACCATTTCCCGCTTACATTCAGCCTCAATACGATTTCCATTTTACATAAGTATATTTATTTTTAACAATAATTTGTAATGATACACGTAATGCATTCATTTTTTTTTTTTTAATATGGTTATCGCTATCGCCATGGATATCGCCATGGTTCCGCTATCGATAGCGGTGTCGTTGTCGCTCTCACTATGGTTACAGCACTCGCTTTCGCGATGGCCATCGCTCTCACTCTGGCGGCGGTCTATCGCTCTCGCCATGGTTAGTGCTATCGCTACCGTTTTAGCTCTCGCTATGGTTATCGCTCTTGCTATCGTTATGGTTATCGCTTAAAATCAGACTACACGGTATACGAGTTACTAGTTAGTCACATACTCGCGCTAAACGTGTTTATAAAATTTAAATACACAAGAATATAATTTTTAGAGAACGACAATATTAAATGCGTTAGTTGTGCCTGTTGTTATCAACCCACGGTCTTGTTCGCGAAACAAAATTATCGTTGGGAAACTTTATCAAACCTTATTCTTAAAATAGATTATTACTGTAAGTTACAGAAATGATCATATTTATATAACCAATACGACATAATAAAAATTGTACTCTATACGTAGGTATATAGATCAGGATAACTCGTATTTACGTGATATTAACGCGCGACTGCGCGAGTCGTGTCGGCGGCCCGTATGACTAGTCCGGCACCCGCCTACCGCAGTGTTATAAACAGTGTTGAGACAAGATAAGTGAAAATGTATCTAGATAAAGATTGTTTGCTAAAAATCATCTAGATACAGATAAAGATGACATATACTTAAATTATCTTAGATAAGATAATAGATGAGTGAAATTGATCTAGATATAATATAAGATAAAAATTATGAGTTATTTGAATAATTACAAGGGGTATAATATACAGGTATACATTATTACACACACACATATATTTATATATACATACAAATTATGTGCGTGTGTATCCAAGTCTCCCTGAAAACATTCCCAGGTCATTTTTTCTTATTTATTGCAAAAAATACTGAAAAAATAAGTAAATTGGTTAAAATTTGTTATCTAGATAATTACAAGAGAGATAATGATTTTTTTTTTCGTTTAAGATAACCTTCAGATAAGTAAAAAAAAAATTCATCTAGATGAGATAAAAGATAAAAAAATATTATCTAGATAAGTGTCAACACCGGTTATAAATAAAGGGGGCAAATGTTCCAAATGACGCCACCGAGCACATTCCGAGTGGATTTTTTTTTTTTTTTTTACCGAACGAGGCCAACAGTGACATAAAAAAATATCAGCGAACACAAACGGTGCAGGCCAAATAATGGGAAACAGTGTATACGCATATAAGTCGCTGCCCCTGATACAAACACACTTTACGCGTGCAATACAAGCAGCTGTACACACGTGACGCGTGTGTGTATTAGACGTTTGCGACCTGTGTGCGCGCACGTTTGACGAACCATCCATCATGGATTTCGGTGTCGGTGGCGGTGGCGGCGACGGCGGTGGCGGCCGATCGTGCGCTGAATTCGCGATGAAGAGCAGTAAATTGATACGCCGCAGAGCCGGTCCCTCTTATAAAAAGCAGCGACGACTGTTTGAACGGAGACGGGTGCGCGTCGGTGGACGTTTACGTTATTATTGTCGTCACATAACGGCGGCGCCGTTGTGAGCGTTGTAAGAAAACGACGCGTGTATGCCGTTATGACGCGATGGAACCGGAAAATCGGCGTGGAAACTATTGGACGAAAGGCGTGCGACGTGTATTAATAACGCGGTTTATAATGGGCTAATGATTTACAAAAAGGGTCCGGCGGAGAATAACCCGTACAAGAGATCGTCGGCGGCGGCGGCGGCGGCGGCGGCGGCGGCGAAAAACGGGTGCATATAATATATTATATCTGTTGCTTAATTACGGCGGCCGCGCACCGGTCACTGTTTAAAATACAATTTGGCCCCGATCCCTTTAACCCTCAACGCGCGCCCTTTGATTTTCGGCATCGACGGCATACCCGGCCGGCCGCACGTTCATTATTATCGGCTGCCTCGGCGCCGCCGCGTTTATTGTATCGTCGTTACTATAACCGTAACCAGTATTTAGCGGCCAGTCATACGGCCGGCGGACGCCCCGTCATACGCGGCAAAATTGTTAGTGAAAAGGTAACGAGCCGCGGGGTGTTGTGGATATCGTTTAAGTGAATTACTTGGATAAAGGTTTTGGAGTTTCGTTTTTGTTTTAAATTTGAAAGCAACGATAAGTCATTGCATTCGATAAAACGATTCTGAGCGGAGCTTACTTTTCTCGTAAATATACGGTCTAAAGTTACACGTTCGGCGAACAGTTTTCAGTTTTCTATGACGATTTGTTTCAGAATTACGAAGAAATAAACAACAATTACGAAATTGCATTTTTAGCGTTTTTGAGTTGTATTTTCAAGTGTTTTTGAGAAAATCGAAAAACGACCTCTCTAAAGTATCAGCTAGATGCGAATTGCTGCCGGAAATAAACTGTGACCGAAGAGATCGGAGCACTCCTTCTGGTCGAAAATCTGTACACAGGATAGAAAAAAAAAAAGAAATAAGAAAATAAACATCATTGTAAAACCACTAGATCCCTCGCTCCGTTCAGAATCTAAAAAGTCGATAAGAGTTGATTATCGAGTAAACCCCGTGTAAACGGTCGAGACTATATTTATAAGTGGTTTTTAATTTAATTTATTTAAATTTTTATTTTAGATTCTGAGCGGAACGAGAGATCAAGTGGTTTTACAATGATGTTTATTTTATTTTTTTTCTATCCCGTGTACAGATTATTGGACCCAGAAGGAGTGCTCCGATCTCTTCGGTCACAGTTTGTTTCCGGCAGCGATTCGCATCCGGTTGGTGCTTTGGAGAGATCATTTTTCGATTTTCTCAATAGTTTTTTAACGCTACGCGATGAATTACCGATAAATTACGGAAAACCGCTAAAAATGGGATCTCGTCAATATCACGTGTAGTTTTTTCGCTATAATTTCGAAAATAATCATTCTGTTGTCTTGAAATTTCCGACATAAATGCGTCTATTTGTACTGTACAACTCTAAGGCTATTTTAAGACAATTTTAGTCTATTTATAACTATTTTTAGATGTTGAGGTTTTTTTTATTTGTAAAACAGTTAATTTTGAGTTTTTCGACTTGAAATTTGGACACAATATGTCAGACATATTATATTACTTTAATTTCGTAGAAAAAAAAAGACAAAGTGTATTACACCGAAGCTCCGCTCAGAATCGTTTTATCGAATGCAATGATTTACCATTGCTTTCAAATTTATGATAAAAACAAAACTCTCAAATCTTTATCCAAGTAATTCACTTAAGCGATATCCACAACACCTCGCGGCTCGCTACCTTTTTTAATAATAAAATTGACATCGCGCCGAAATATCCTGGATCGCAAGGTTTGCGGATCGGACCGGAAACGAAAAATTTCAATCCGACGATCGCTCGTATTCGACACGGCAGATTCGCAGGAAAATAATAACTAAAATTAAATGAAAAAAAAAATATCCCTCCCGGTGGAAGAAAAAAAACGTTCTCGACGTTATTCTTCTCCATTACCGATTTGTATTATTGATTTTTTCATGTATATCATATGCAAGGTGATGGTAATCGCGTATTACGACCGCGGTTATTGTAATGTTTACGGTGCTTGAATTTTCGAATGAGGGAGGGTGATTGTGAAGTACCTCTTTTTTTTTTTATCTGCTAACTTTTATAAATGGAACACGCTGGAGAGGGATTCATTTTTTTTATTATTAATTTATCGCAAAAACCAAAAGGGATTAAAAAAAATATATAGATAACATTTTCATTGTATTATTGTTTTTATTAACTTTCAATGTTATTCGGTTTATTTGATATTAGCTGATTTATGTGTTATATGTACATTGAAAATAAGTTCCATTCAGTCTGACATCGATGTTCTTGTACAAAATAAACAACAACAAATTTGGCATTTAAAAATCGCAATTTAAATATTGGAATATTTACCTAAAAATTAAGATTTTTTTTTTACTTTTATGTATACAATAAAAATTTTAATAATAAGACATATTTGAAAACATGTTTGACTCCTAATTATTACTTTTCGAATTAAGGTGCGGTGCGCATATTATATAGATCGCATAAAAGTGTTCGGTGGTATTCGGTGATAGAAAGGTTGGCGGCCTCTGGTCTAGGACATTTTGGCGTGACGCAGTCAATTTTATTACTGTTAAAAAATAAAAATGTAAATTAATTTATCACGCTTAAATTTTACCTCTTATACAAAAAAAAAAAAAAGTTGTTTCAATTATCACGCAATAAATTAATAATTTAAAAATTCGATTATTCGTGTCGACGTATATTTCTTCTTTGGCGGACTCTTTCCTGCTTCTAATTATTGACTTTATAAATGAAATAACACACACACACACACACACACATATTTATATCTAATATACATAGCGTTTAAACCAATCATAAATAAATAAATAAATAATAAAATGGACCCAGGGGCGTATTTAGAAATTTTTTTTTTTGGGGGGGCTGTGGCATTGAGTAAATATCATTGTTGAATTATTTCTAAATTTTTATCCAAGACTAAATCTTAAAAATAGGACAAGTTACCAAATTCTCAACATTTTAAAAACAACTACATACTAAGAGTTTATTAAAAAAATTACATCCTATAGCCATAGGTCATATAGGAATTAGTAAAGAAAGTTACTGAAATTTCGAGGGTGGGGGCTGGAGCCCCATCAGCCCCCATAAATACGCCCCTGAATGGACCTCACGACGGCCACACTGATATAGAACAACAAGCGTGTAAAACTTTAAAAAAAAAATAAAAAATCCTCCGCTTTTATTCTTCCGCCGACATTACTTTAGTGATTATATTATTTCTCGTGCGACTTGGACGAGACAGGACGGACAATGTATGAATAGGTATTGTTCTGTATAATCGGTTGAACGTTTATTTGAAAAGTACGCGAAAATTAAGAGAGTGACGAGGGGGGAAAAAAGACAACGGATAGAGAAGTTATTACGGTTATTTACGAGCTCGACAAATACTATATATATATATATATATATATATTCGAGAATATTCAACAAGTCATTATAGTTATTTTTGCGATTAGTGGCGTGATAAATAATGTTTTTTTTTTTTTTTTTTTTGTGTTGCCCCGTTCGTTCGCTGGCGGACAATAGATTTTTTTCTCTTTTGCACAGTCAGGGAGCGAGAAAAACGCGCTGTTTAATTCTCCGGATTCTTATCGGAACCGAGTTTAAATGCTTCGGGATCTCGTTAAAAACAAACGGAGTAGGAGGAGGAGGAGAAAAAAAAGAGACTAGAGGAGAAAAAAAAAAGTTCGATCTCGACCCCGCGCCCGGAGCGGATTACAGTAGAGAATCAAGACCCGAGGGGGGGGGCTGCACTTCACACTCCGCAGTAGTGTTTTTCGCTGTGGGGTCAAAGCACCACTCGTTCTCATTGTGTTTTCGCACACAATCCACCGTCCCTGAAAGAAAATATTGTAAAAAGAAAGAAAAAGGGCGGCGGCGGCGGCGATCAACGCGACATCGTCCAGCAGTCGTTGACGACAAGTCCCTGCAGCGTCTCCTCCGCGCCCGCCGACCCAACAGAAACGGTTCATTGTTTTGGTCCCTTTTGTGTGGGCCGGGACGACAAGACGCGCGAAAGAATAACTAATTGTTCGTAATTCTCTTGTACACCGCTCGCGCGCGCGCGTTGTTACGCTCATTTTCCCGTGTATATTTTTCCGCTTGTCCCGCGTCGTCGTCGTTCACGGTGCCTGCGCGCCGAGGTTATAACCGGGTATAGCAGCGGAACAATGCGAGGACTCCGCGCGCGCGTCCCCGCCCCGTCCCTTCGAGTCTCCGAAAATCGGAAATCTTCAGGACGTTTGGTTTCGTGAAACCGTTCAAAGAAGCGTGCGCACTCGACGAGGCCGGCAGCAATTCATTCGATTTTCAACGAATAATGGCTGAAAAAGTAATTGTAAGTCGTTGACAAACAAAAGGAACGGTTTAGTGAGGGAGCGGCGGCGGAGGCGAGTTTCAATCGTGTTAAAACGCGCAACAATAATAATAATTGGTCTCGACGGTATACCGTCGACCGTATAATAAAACGTATATACATAATACATAGTACGCGAGTATTACAACAAGTACCGCCGCCGCGGTAATCTATTGTTGAACGTAACGAGTTGATTTCATTATTTTTTTTTTCTTTTTAGAAAAATTCCCTATACGCGATTTATATTATGAAACATTCGCCGATATTGTTTTTGTTTAATTTAAATCCGTGTCTGCAGTACGCGAACCGTGCAGCGAAAACTACCGAAAACATCGTGACGAGGTGTTATACGTATAATATGTTTTTTTTTTCTAGTGTAATTCATGCGCGCATCTTTGTTAGGCATAGTTTGTAGGAAAAAGAAATCCGTAGGAACGACAAACTCTTAACGAATATTTCATATTTTATATATTTTTAACATTTTTTAACCTAACAATATTTTTAGGCGTGCGCAATACGCGCGTGGGGAAAATTAAGCGGTCATATTATTAGTCGTTATTATATTGTATTGACAAGTTTCAATATATTTCGTTATTTCAACTGACCTCTTAAATTCTCGGCTATTTATAGTAATTATAGATTTTGAGACTTATTTAATTCGTAAAAGAGGTAATTTTCGGTTTCAACGCTTCAAAATACTCTAAATATTTATTTAAACTTATTATGTCAATAATAATAATAATAATAATAATAATAATAATAATACGAGTAATAATAATTAGGTAGCCGGTTTAAAATTGTGATCGTTTTCACGTTTTTAATATATATATCTATAAGTACCCAGTGAAATTGGAAAAAAGTCAATGAAGGAGGTTCGAACGGTCAAAACCCTCACTGCGCCCGTGCGTACGCTCCTACAGTTGTTAAAACAATTTTTGCGCCACCACCAGTTCGCTCCTCTGTTATGCCGTGCCGCTAGATCCGTAGACATATAATATATAGACCGCAAACGACCAGTGTATAACATGTAATGCACTAGAGTACTAGACACAAGATATGTTGGAAAGAGAGAAAGAGAGAAAGAGAGAGAGAGAGAGAGAGAGAGAAACCGTAGACCTGTTAACTGTAGTTAATAGGTCTACGAGAGAGAAAGACTTAGAAGAGTTTTTTTTTTATGGATGATAAAACAAAATTGTGGCGGCGAGATATCCGGGATCCGTAGTGAATGGTGATACATATGATTGTAGGTACTTTTTTCTATAATGTTCTTTTTGTTTTTGTATTTTTAACAAACAACGAACATTTTAAAACCAGCATTACACACACTATAAATCGTAAATATGTATTTTTTGTTTTATTTATTATCATGATATTATATTTTGTACCGTGTTTATTATATTCGTTTTGTCTTGCGCAAAAACTCGAAAAACAAATATTACGATTTATTCGTCCATGAAAAAAACCTCTAATGGCTCTTTTTCTCTCACACATATCTTCGTTCCGTATTTCTGGGTACTCCTTGCCACACACAGAACTGCAATGGTGTGTTCTCGCTCATAATCGTTGAAAATTATAAAGAAAAATAGGTTACTACGGGTAACCGACAAATTATATAAATATAAGAAAACCTACGAATTTGCGGCGACGGGATAAATAATAATTAACCAGCGTACACCCATAATACGTTCATTTCACGACAGGGTGTACGCAGAAAACCGAAAATAGGGATCTGGGTATACGGCGTACACAACACTGGATTGTACTATACAAAGAGATTATGATATTTTGACGGCGAAATAAGTTTATTTGACGAAAAACATTGTTATTTTTTTGAAATTATTTATAATTACGTTATTTTTGAGAATTATTTTATTTTATTGTTACGAATAATAATATAATATTTACGATGTATTGTTTGAAAATTTTCCCGTTAGAAGCGCTAGCGTTAGAATTTGATAAAAAGAAGGTTTGCGCGAAGAGCGTCTAAAGACAGCGCCTCAGTATCAATTTTCTTATCAGTTATCACTATCGTACAGTGATACGTATCAATTTGACTTTTTTTTTTACTACAGTTAAAAAACGAAATTCAAATATAATCTTTATTAATAATTTTGCTTAATTATTGAGTGAGTGGTAATCGAAAAACAATTTCAATATCGATAGCCGAAAAACACAGGTTTTTAATATTTATTTATGTATTTTCCACAGTTTTTAGTACGT
Source organism: Slavum lentiscoides (assembly GCA_032441835.1). Taxonomy (NCBI): domain Eukaryota; kingdom Metazoa; phylum Arthropoda; class Insecta; order Hemiptera; family Aphididae; genus Slavum; species Slavum lentiscoides. The sequence continues at coordinate 21,645,987 of CM063707.1, forward strand.
GATGGCTTTTTGTTATTATTGTTAACGTTGTCTTTCAAATTATTAATTAATATAATTAAGCGAACGTTTTAAAATTAATTTAACTACCAGTAGATGCTACCGTTATACGTGAGTATAAACAGGAACGTGATTTTAAAATAATTACACTATTTGTACACACTTGAAATACAAAAATCAACAGCTTGACAGAAAAGACGAAATGTTAATATCGATATTCGATACGTATTAAGAGTGGTAACACTAGTGCCGTCCTAACCACCAATAACGCCCTAGGGCAATAATATATGACGCCCTTCCCCAAAAAAAAATTTACAACTAACGTAATATTTAATTACATAATTTTATATATTTTAATAGTAAATACACTCGTCCTCAAAATCATCATATAGACACAAGGGAAATTAATAGCTAAAATAAAACGACACATTTTTTTCTTTTTGTCATTCATTTTTTTCACGCCCCCTGCATTCATAATACTTTGGACGCCCTAGGGCACTTGCCCCATTTGCCCCCCTCCCCCCCCCTTGGGACGGCTATGGGTAACAGGTTGTGATAACTGTTAAGAATTGATATCGAGGCGCCGTCTCTAGACGCTCGTGTTTGCGCGTCAGTATATATATATATATATATATATATATATATATATATATATATGTATTTTATTAGAGCTCGTTGTCTCTTTAATCGTGGCAAAAACTCGAAATATAAATATTACGATTTATTCGTCCACGAAAAAAAAACCTCTTATTACGGCTCTCACAAACTTACTTATTTCACTGATCGCGGTCCCCATACATTATACAAAATATCATTACGATGGCTGGATAGCGCGACCGCGACACGCGCGTTTTTCGTATTCGTCGCGCGGCGTTCGCGGATATTATTTTTCCGGGTCGACGGGTTTCGCTGCGGATGACCGCCACACCGCGGTGGTCCAATCAAAACGCGTGATCGCGTATACCGCCCGAGCGCGTTCCGCTCCCTCTCTCCACTCTCTCCCGTAGGTAAATTTTAGAGTACCCGCGGGACGCGAATTAAAACCATTGCTGCTGCTGCTGCTGCTGCTGCTGCGGAGGAGGAGGTGGTTATGTCGAGCCGACGGAGATCCAACGGGTTGTAAATTTCCGTTGGCGCGCACACGAGGTATGCGCGCGAACACGGACGTACGTAATACGCTGTATCGCGCCCCGTGTAATTTAAAACGTATCGTCGGCGGCGACGAATTTACGAGGCTGCGCGGCCGTCGTGTTTTCGAAAATTCTTCCGCGATAACTGGGCCGTATACAGGAATTGCGTTTTATCGTCGCGCCACATCGAATGGTACGCCACTTTAATCCGCGCGTATATACACTGCAAGCGTTTTACAAACACCACGTATACAGGTACTCGGTGACGGTAAAACGCGACCGAGGGTCGGTGGTGGTGGTGGTGGTGGTGGTGGTGGTCGCCGTCGTCGTCGTCGTCGCCGCCCGAATTTTCCGTAACTTATGTCGGGAGGGGAAGAAGAAGCAAAAAAAAAAAACGCGTACACGCGCACACACCTATATACTGCACTTACCCCATTATTCGTGTTTATTTCCAAACGGGCCGTTTCGTTTTTCCTTCCCATTTCACACCCCTACTATTTCAAAGGTAATATACGCGAGCGGCGCGGGTTTATTATAATACGCATGTACTCGTATAGTGCCGCTCTACAGTCTCGTACAATAACGTTTTCATCGCCGCCCAACCGCCGGTTGTTTCGTGTACGAGCGGTTCGAACGATCGCGGACGGCGTGCGGCCGCCGTCACGTTTCGATTTTCATCTCTGTACGAAAAATCTGTTGACAATCGATAATATATTATTACATATTATATCAGTGGAGTAGCCAGGATTTTTATTTGGAGGGGGTGGCTGAGACTGATAATTAATTCACTTACACGTTAATCATTAATTACGTATAGACCGGTACTTATACTAAAAAAAAAAAAAAACTGATCGTTTATTCATTTTTTATTTAATTATAGTACATATATATATATATATATATATATAGAAACAGGGCGTTATGTGAATCGCGTTCAATTTTCATAAAACTATAGGTGAACCGCGTTCCTGTTGTCATTTAATACTAGGTGAATTGCGATTAGCATTACCCAAAAGACACAACAACACCGACGTCGTGTATCATTTTGTTAGCGTAGACCTTATATACTAATAGACGGAATACGGTAGTAGTTCCTGCGGTCCACGGTGGGTGCGCTGTACATGTTGTTCTACGCTTCTGCGCACGTGCAGAGGACAAACCAAGTTGTGCGATATTCCTATACAATAATACAATACCGGGGGCGGATTGGAGAGAGATTTCGGCCCGGAAAAATAAAAATTAGCGGCCCACATATTGGATATTTGCAAAAAAATTTACTTTAAATATTTGATATAGAACACCTTTATGGATACAAACGTGCAAAATCCGTGATAGGTAAAAATCCCTAAAAACTTTTTTCTATGCTAGAAATATCATACGTGATTAAATTATGTACTTCAATAATAAACTTTGTTTCATAATCGATAATTTCATAATCACCAGCTTTTTTTCTCTTCATCTAATATTTTACGCTTCCGAGATTTTAAAGCGGGAAATTCAATTTCAATATCTCATGTAACATTTTGCTAAAATAAAGTTGTTATAATTTTTCGAATATATTATCTAAACATTTTTAGAAATTATTTTAACTCCATTAAAAATCCTATCGCATTTGTTTTAAATCCCAAATTAATCCACTAACCGAGTAAGTCAATTCCATTTTTTTTTTTTTTTTTTTTTTTAAAAGATATTTCGAACATATTATTTAAATGCAGTTAATACTGTTGTATAACATAAACATGTTTTTTTTTTTAAATATCATTTTAATAATTAAAATTGAAATTTTGCTTCAGACGCACGAATCGATCCAAATCTGTTATAGTATTCAGTGTTGAAATAACCTCGAAGTACCCATATAAATCTTCATCTTTTTACGTTTATTTTTAAATTTTACTCTGGTACGGCACAAAAATTACTGCACAGCATCATGATATCACGAGCGTTTATATAATAATACGAGTACCTATTAATAATATTTTTAAAGAGTACCGCATACATTTTATATGGAGCCAAAACAGCATCCCAAAAAATGATTTTTTTCGTTGTATGTAGCAGACCGGCCCACCGGGAAAACTCCCGGATTCCCGGCAGCCCAATCCGCCCCTGTACAACACTAACATTGAATTTTGATAAATGATAATGAATGTATTCGTTTTTTTAAATTTTGTTTTATTAATATTATTATATGATATAATATAGTATATATAATTAGTATTATATAATACAGTATATTATATTATAGTAACATATAATGACTTTTACATAATTTTTTTCTAATTTTTATTGGAACAATATTTTGTACTAGAGAATCGGCATCACTGCACGACTAGTTACTCAAAACCGCAGTACCCACCCGCACCCAAACGCTCCGTCTATTGGTTTAAGGTCTGTGTTTGTTAGAAGTTTTTCGAATCGAAACTTAAAACCATCAATAATCACAATTTTTTGAAAAATTGTTTCACTCACTGAGAACTCCATTTTTAACGAAAAATCACACACGTATAATACGATTGACGACTGCGGACTGACAAACAAGATTTGTAGAAATTGTATCTCACTGCTCGGTCGTATAATAATCAGTTGATTGATAAATTATTATTTATTACTTGGGTACTCCGACAGGGGTGGCTCCAGAGACTGGGTTGGGCGGAGGCCTAAGTCATAACAAGCAAAAAAAGGCCTTACTTTACCAGTGGAAGAGAAACCGGGAGTTACGGTTTTAGTATAATAAACAATATGAATTTTTTTAGAAAAATACAGGCTTGGGAAGGGGCCGCGGTCTCTAGGGACCCCCTTGGAGCCGCGCCTGTACTCCGATAAGTTATAGAGATAAGAATGAAGGAGCATATATAAATACTGCGAAGATATATTTTTCCAAAACATTGAAAATTCCCTATAAAAACGTTTTTATTATTATTTTTATTTGATTATTTACACGCGTAGCTACAATTTATTGTGTGTATGATTTCAAATTCAGTTAACGCGAACTTAATTAAAAATATAAAGAAATCTACTGCCGATTTTTAAAATATGGTTCTTAATATGGGCGCCAATTTGGGGGGAGGGGGGCGGGGCAAGACGGGCCACTTGGAAGAATAATATGAATTTGTAATTTAATAAATATCATTATTATTAATAATATTAATATATGAAATAAATTTTAAAATACACGTTTGTATAGAAAAAATAAAGCTTATTTGTGAACACCATCAAATCGAAAATATTATGGAGAAATCTGAGGTTTGGCATCAGTGTCGGATCGATAAACATTTCGGTTGAATCCTAATGTGAATGTGTTGTCGATTTATTTCCTCATTGTGAGTATTGTCCTGAAATTGTTCGAATACTGAAAATCACTGTCTCCAACAACCAGTGGCGTATATAGAAATTAATTTCGAAGAGGGGGGGGGTTATATACAAATTTTATTTAATTAATATTATAAATTAACTTTATTTTAATAATTACCGTACCAACCATACATTTGGAGGGAGGGGGGTTTGAACCCCCAAAACCCTCCCCTATATACGCCACTGCCAACAACGCATGCAATAGTAAAATATTATACACATTGCATATGTGTCGTCTAGACGTTAATGTACCTAAATACTTAATTTGATTTGTCTTGTCGGAAAAAAATTTATTTGAATAAAGCACGCGAGAACTAATAATAATCATGCCCGTTTCCATACATAGAAACGTCTTGTATCATAATATTTACGATGAATTCAAATCAGTGCGTGCCAGATTTCTTTGGAAAATATCGAAGTTAGGAACCTATAACCCGTATTCCGCTCCTGTCCTACTCCCCTAGTATTGAGAACAACGTTCTGTGTAATAACGAGACTGATTAAAAAACGCGGATATATGCCAGTGAATTCGTCGCGTTAAATAAAAACTAATCGAATTTACCGGTGGCGTTTCGAAGAATATCTCGCGTCTCGAACATTCGTTTAAATGCGTATAATTCGATTTTCTTGGTGACCGTGTGATGTCCTACGACGTGACATTAACGCGTCGCGAACTCCGCGGATATTGCGAGTTACATGATTCGATTTAATTTGCTCTTTACGAAAGAATAATTTTTCTTCTTCCTCACCATATAGGTATAATATCATAACAGAGCTGTGTGTCGTTATAATATAAATGCTATGTAATTTCACCTGTACACAGCGGTTTAATATTCAAAACGACATTGGATTACGAAACTATTATTCAAAGTACAACATGGACCCCGATCGTATTTTACTAAAACGTGTGTGTACGTGAAAATAAAAATGATGTTTCGAGAATTTTATTTCAAACTCACGTCTGTATTCGTTCATATTTTACCGTATTAATTTATTTATTCGCAACGTAATAATAATAATACATAATAATAATCGTCGATATTATCGCGTATCACGTCGGAAATATCGCTTTCATTTTTCGTGACAGACATCTCTACTCAATTATATATTCATTATTTACGTATTTCAAATTACATATACCATCGTACATTTTTTTTTTTTGGGGGAGTGGGCGTTTTAACGTCGAACAGTAATCCATCATGTACATAAAAGTTGTTTTTTTATTTGTCTGCGTCTAATAAATTCCGAAGTTGCGCGAGGCCCATAAAGTATGGGTTTAATTAATAATTCCCCCTCGGGGTTGTATCCAAACTCGGTCTGAATCATTCAGATATATGTACAAATATAATCGAATTACATAATATAATGAGTCAAACAAATTGTTCGGAGGGGTAACGTTATTCAAAAATGACACTTTACAGTTGAATTTCGGTTAGTGTTTCCACGTTTCAGTTCAATTGTTGTTGAAACCCCGCAAAACTTATTAAATGTTTACTTCGATATTAGTTATGCGAGTTAAATACAAGTTTGATATAACAAAGTTTAACAAATAATATTAAATTTCACGTCTATATTTACGTTTAAATAATATTCGAAACTCGTTTTCGATTTACAAATATATTTTTTTTTTATATACAAATAAATAACAAGTAATAACAGCGATGATGATGACAAAATAATAATAATAATAATAATAATAATAATAATAATAATAATAATAATAATAATAATAATAATAATAATAATAATAATAATAATAATAATAATAATAATAATAATAATAATAATAATAATAATAATAATAATAATAATAATAATAATAATAATAATAATAATAATAATAATAATAATAATAATAATAATAATAATAATAATAATAATAATAATAATAATAATTACAAAACTTATTTAAATTCTTATTCATTTATTTCATATGAAATTAATGTCGTTAAAATATTTTGGTCTAAATGTAGTTTATATATCGTTGCCTTTTTAAACATTCTTTTTTTCTACGAAATATGTGTTTTATTACGCCGAAATTGAAGTTGCAATCAGAAATTACGGTCAGATTTATTTTTAATGTAATGCACAAAAAAGTAATTTAATTATTTTTTTTTTTTAAATAAAACTTAATTTTTTTTTTTTTAATTTTCCATATTTTATTGAGTACTGGAATGAGTAAGTGAGCCAAGAGAACGAGAAGGTTGAAGTCCGATGTTTGTAGACACATATTTTATTTTAAATACCTTCAGTTTTACTTAAAATGCAGATATTAATCGTCTTGTTTTCTTTCTTGTCGAAGAAATCGACAAAAATGTGCTTTGTTTTTTACTAAAATATGCTTGAGAACTTATGGCTGTTTTATATTATACAGTATAGACTATAAACTCAAAATAATCCAAATAATATACTTTTATTGCGTATACATATTTCGATAACTCCGTTGTCATTTTCAGCACGAACCAATTACTACTAAACCGTTAGACACGCCATGTACACACGTATTTATGCAGTTTATAATCTCCGATGACGTCACCACAAACAGCCATGTCGTTTGGTCGTGAGTCAACGACCACGCCCACGCAAGTCTATGCTGCCGCCATCTGGTTTATATTAAATTAATTTTAATAATGAATTCTCTATACTTAATTTAATTTAATTCTTTATAATCATTTACATTATAATAATGTAAAGAATTATAAAGAATTGAACGTAAGAGAAGCAACAGAATTGTCAAAATATAAAAATAACTTGTTAAACTAGGATTCAAGTCCATTGCAGAATTCATTATTAAAATTAAAGTAAACCAGATGGCGGCAGCGTAGACTTGCGGTGGGCATGGTCGTTGACTCACGACCAATCGACGCGGCCGGTTTGTGGTGACGTCATCGGAGATATGAACTGTATAAATACGGGCGTAAACAGTGTGTAACGGTTTAGTAGTAGTCGGTTCGCGTTGAAGATAAAAGTGCATTATTTTTGTGATTTTGGGTTTATAGTGTATAATATATGACATTTTTTTTTTCACAAACATTCAGTCATACATCCAAAAGCGAGCATACCATGCGAGTTCTGTTTTAACTACGAAAATTAGTGTTTAAAATCATGCGGATTAAAAAAATATATCGAAAAATTATTTCTAAGAAATGACGAATCATCGGAGAATATAGTTTTCAGTTTATAACTCACACAGTTGAGAAAAATAGAGAACTTTTGATATCAAAAGTGGTTTCCGACTAAAAGATGTATCAAATAATGGGGGAAAACCCACCACATTTCGTTAATTTTTCGTTAATTGGATAATATTCTTCATAACATAATATTTAAGAAAATATTGGCGATTCGATTCAACGACATATCAGGTAAAATAAATAAACACAAATTTACTTATTACGCAAAATATTGAAAATGTATTTACGTAGGTACATATATACATTTTGTTTCACTACACTCCTGGAACTATTTTTTTTCGCTTCAACAATGCCGAACAGTTTCCCACCAGATTTCATAGAATAATTTTTTTTTGAAATTCCTACCTACCCGTATGTAATGTAATATCGAATAATAATTCGTTTTCCATGTTTATAATAACAATATTATTTTTGCTGTTTTAGCTCCAACAACTTCCGAGCCCTAAATTAATAATGCTACGCTATTACCGCACTGAGCAGTTGAACGGCACAACGTCACTTGCAGATAGTCGATAATATGTGACCGTCGGTTAGGTTTGCTATTATATACTGTATTCGATGAGCGAAGGCGATCAAATTGTACAATATATAGCGCGTCAATCAAATCAGATTTATTTTGTCGCGCACGCGCTATTATTCCAGAATTAAAATATTCGACTGTAAAATAAAAGCATTCAAATTATTTCAAGACACACCACCAATAGTACGTGTACAAAACAGTAATAATAATACAAGATTTGAATTCAGGACTACTGCCCTCCCCCCGAAATTTGTTTGCCCCCCCCCCCGCCTCTTCTCACGTTAAATGTGAGTAAATAAATAATTAATTAAACACATACGAGTATAAAAAATATAGTAAAGTCGGCGAATTCGTATTATATTAATTGCTGCACCTCACATTGCGCCTCTCCTAGAAAAAACGTCTGAATTCAACACGGATTCCATATCGTTAACTTATTATTACTAAAAAAAAAAAAAAAAGAAGTCAAAGAAGGTGGTTTGAACCCTTAAAACTCCACCCCCCTAGCTGGCTTCGGCTACTGAATTGTTATATTCGATTCGCCAAATTTTCGGAAACCATTCGTCGTAGGTTGTTTTTTTTTTTCATAATATATTAAATATTTTCCCCGTGTCCCACCCTTTTCCGTCTCACTGCGCGGCACTTGATTGATATTGACGATGTCCATAGATCGAACAAAATCAAAATACAGTCGTCAAAGCCTCGTCGTGTAACCAAATATACGTGGCGTGTCGAACACGCCGTGGCGGGTCCTCGTTCGGATTTTGCGGCTCCGAAAAATGTAGCGCGCGGTTTAGTTCCCGACCAGCGCGCCACCGCGGATTTTCGCGGTTTGCGGTCCGCCGTCTCGCCATCATTTTTCAAAACGGTATTTCTCCATCGCGTTCTCCTCTCACCGTTCTCGCCTACGCAGCGGCGCCCGATAACCCGGTATAATAACGATCCCGTCCGCGGACGTCATCGTACATTTATTGAAAACGTTTTTGGTCGGGGAGCGAGTGAGCCGTTTCTCGGGGGAAGGAGAAAAAAAGAAATATCCGGCGGCGAGCCGACGACAAATAGAAACGCAATGATTTTTAATCATAATGTTTACCCCCGCCGTGTGGCGAGAGACCGCGTTCGGGCCGGCGCGCGGCGGCGGGTCATCGGTCCGCGCCCGGAGGAGCAGGTGATGTACGACGCCGCCGCCGCCGCCGCTGCTGCGCGCGCGCCGAGGAGACGTCGAACGCCGTTTTTGACATACGCGCTGGTCGTGCCTCGTGCGTGCGTGCGTGCGTGCGTACAAGACAGTGTCGGACGGCCGGCGTAGGAGAGGCGCGCGTATACGCTAACATCGGAAACGGCTGGACGGCGAGGAGGACGGCTGGGGGAATCTTTGATAAATGACATCGTCCTTATTGGTATGGACAGGGTTTGTTTCAGGGACATGTGAGAAATGGATTCTTCCGCACACAACACACGTACGCGCGGGGTTTACGGTCGCCCCCTACGAAAATATGGGCACTTTTTTCTCTCTGTGTGTGTGTGTGTGTACTTCTTTCTGTTTTTCCATTCCCACTCACCGACGTTTCTCTGTATATATATATATATATATATACACTTGTTTTTCTCTTCGAACGGACTACGACGACGCCGCCAGGTTCTATTAAGGGACAATGCACCGCCGCCGCCGCCGCCGCCGCCGCTGACGTCGACGACGGTTAATGGACGGTGGCGCAGTTCGTCGCGATAGACGACGAGGAACAAGAGAAAAAAAAAAACAACACAAAAACCATCAAAACGTCTGTCCATTGTGCGCGCCGCCTTTAGGTTTTCGTTCCGATACTGCACGTGTTACGCGTATCTCACCGTCGCACTCGTATACGAGTATATATGTATATGTATATGTATAAGCTCTTGCGGCGGGCGAACCGAACGACACCCACGAGCTGTGCTACCGGTCGAACGGAATTATTATTTATTTATTTCGGTAATTCGCTTGTGGAACCCAGTTGGAACGTACGTTCTTGAACCGACGTAATTTTCATTTTTTTTTTTTTTTTTTTAATCGGTCGTTCGATTTCTTTCATTTTTTTTTTTTTTTTATTGATTTTAATATTGACATCGACAGTAGTCACGAATAGCGTTAGGGAGTTAAAAAAAGGCAAAATATGCACGAAAATAAATGTTAATATACAGACACAAATTCGATAATAACGCAAAAAATTATTCAAAGTTCCATAAAAATTATTATTAATACGCACAAAAGGAATGCATAATATTTTAAATATGGCGCATATTTGGACATTTTATTGAACTAAAACAAAAAAAAAAAGTTTAAAAACGTAGTTATAAATACGAAATGAATACATGTGTTATGTTACAATACCTGTTGAGTTGTTGCATTGAGCCCCACCAACGTCTTCTTAAGATTTACAATTTCAAATGACCGACGATTATTTGATAGAATATTTGTTGACAGCGACCGTTGTCGTTAAATTAACAGTCCACTGCGACGCTAACAATAATTCGAGTTTTATATTGTATGTCGTTTGAAATACACATAGGTCAGAAAGAATAATATCAATTTATTTTAGAAAGTATTAAATATGCGTAATATGCGTACGTAAATCAAGAAATATGCGCTTTTTCCTCTAAAATTGACGAGACGTGCAAAATGTGCATTTTAAATGTTCCACTTTTAAACTCGCCATTGTATAGCTCGAATTTTCAGCTCGGTCTGTTATAAATCGAGAGCATATAGAACGATAAGCGCCGCTCACAACTTCCAAGCCCTAGTTAGTAATGAACATCTGTAGAATTTCTAATTTGTTTTTTCAATTTTACATTTCGATTAATATTTTATTATATTAAATTATACGTATTAGGTTTTTTTTTTTTTTTTAAGAACTTCAAGTTTTGATTGATTGTTGGTGTCTATGATTTATTTCTATATAACGCGAAATCTAAACATGGTCTACGTCTTTCAACGTTTCGTTTTGGGACGTGCTGCAGCGTGTAAAAAAAATGTACTTAAAGTCCACGCGAACGCGAATAGAAAATCCGGTAGTTAATTTTTTAAATAAATTTTTTTATTTTTTGATAGAGTACTGAGCGTACAGTGGTTTTACAAATCTTTTTTTATTTTCTGCGTGTACGACTTTTCGGTTATAGAAGGAGTGCGACGCCGAAAATCCGGTTTACAGATTTTGCGCGCATTAAAGAACTTCGATTTATACACAAAACAGTGTTTTTAACGCTTCGCAACAGAATATTAATTGTATACGTTCGTAATTTCGAAAATGACCGTTCTAGAGTTTTGAAGTGTTCGTTGAATACGTATTTTTAATATTATGTGTACCCGTATTGAAGAAGGGAAATTTCCAAAAGACTTAAAAAAGAAAATGTAGAACGAATATGTTAGAAGAAATGCCGCCAGTCGCCTATATAACGACGCGCAATAGTAATTACTACTGTTTATCCTTTTAAGTTACTGTAATAATTAATACGATATCAGTGATATACATTTATTTGTATTTTAATCGACTGTACACACCGCGCGATTGCGAGTCGGTCGGATTCAGGTCGGTCGCGCGGAAGTCTCACGTCGTCATTTTTCTCGTTCGGTTTCGGTAAAAATCGTTGAAACGTGCAAATCATAATATACAGGAAATCGAGAGATTCGGAATGGATTTATTCGAATCGTTTGTCTTGGTAAGACGTTTCGAAACGGCTTTGTTAACTCGTCCGTTTCGTTGTGGTAACCACACGAGTTATATCCCGTAACGCGTAATTTGAAACGGCGTAACTTTATTTTTAATTAACTCGCGTATAACACCGCGTTTGGCGTTTGTGTCGGTTTGTCTGTATCGTATGTGTAGACGCGTTCTAATGAAAACGAATGAAATTGTGTTGTTACGAGACTTGAACTACAGTTCAGTCCCTCGATATACCGTAGCATGCAAAGTCGTTCATCGTATAATGTTCTAATTAGTAACTTGCGTTGTATGTTTCAAGGAATGCCCGCGCGTGTGTGTGTGTTTAACTATTTTTGAATTCGTTTTCTTTTCTTTTTTTTTTTCGTGTATATTATTCAAGTAAAACGGTCGTTTTATGATATCACATTACTTTGAACCTGTCCACACACGACTATTTAATAAATTTCAAATTTAACTACTAATACATTATACGTAAACGGGTAGGTAGCTCAGTCTTTTCGTTTTTACGGTCAAACTACTCTGGTGTTTGCATTTTTTATATACGAGACAATAAAATTATACAAAACTAAACGTGTAGAAATCAAACGTAGCGTAAAAAATCGACTGTTTACTATACGTTATACGTAGAATGGTACCGCGTAAAATCCAATAGTTGTTTTTATTCCGTTTGAAAACTACCAATTGGTTAAGACTTTATTTTTGTATCCCGATTGTACACAAATAACTGGAAAAAAGTGAATAACAGAAAGAGAAAACGAAAACAAATTAATATTCGAAATAGGATTAAAGAATTATTTTTAGACGACATTCGTAGCAAACGCGTACGTTTCATTCGCCGTTTGATAATTAAATTTACATTCGCAGTATTTGTTTTGTGTACACGAGAATAATTCAGAGTTCGTAAATCCGACGTATTTTTTTTTTTTATAAAAAATAACGCAAGAATTTTATAATAATTTCACTAGAATTTATTTTTGTATAATTTAGATTTATGCTGTATCGTAAAATGTACATTTAATAATAGCGATATTATTTAGATCAAAAATGTTTTTGTCGGGTATAAAACCGTTATATTTATGTTCTACTTTAATGTTTGATCAAACATATAATAAATTCACGTCGCGTTCTAAAATTAATATATTAGATTTTTTTATCCATCACCATGCGATTAATGGATAGTGCATATACATATTATATATGTATAAAAAAAAGTGATATACGATTCGTGCTTAAGTGCTCCGATTTTTTTTTTCGTGTGTATGTGTTACTACGACATTATGTCGTCGTTATATTTTGCGCTTAAATTTGAAACGAGAAGGATTAAAAATACATTAAAGTTCGCGGAATTTAATAATAATAAAAAAAAGTGTTAGGATAAGATATTTCTCGTAGAAATTATTTAAATTACTTTTTTTCAAAAAAATAATAAAAAATACGATGAAAAAAAATTAACCGAAAATTACTTTTTGAAGCGGTTAAAAGGTGTAGAAAAAGTAAAGTATATATTATTTTTTATTGCCAATTTCTCCGGTTAGTCCTTTGACTTTAAAATTACTGTACTGTCAGTGCGCGTTAAATTCGTCCGAAACGATATTATAACATACCGCGTATTATATTGTGCACGAGAATCGAGTCGTTTCGCTGTAATTAAAAAAAAAAAAAAACGAAACGAAACGAAACGAAAATTTCAAATTACGTCGATTCGTCTAGCACTAAAACAGCGCACGTTCGAATTAGAAAGGGGTAAGTATAGAGTTCCTCTATTAAATTTAAAAAAATAAAATAAAAAAATTATAGTCCTTTTACTATAATTTTCAAAGAAACGCGGTGGGAGAGTTTATAACAGCGGTGTCCCTAATGATTCTATAGATATAAATCACGAACAAATTGTGTATTTATTATTTTTATCATTGTTTATTACCTTATTGCTATATTGAGAACTTGATAATAACAATTTATTGTTGTACATCACTTATCCACAAAATAATATTATTTTTACAATTACTTTTACAAATGTATGGATAAACAACGTCTTTAATATTGGCGAACCGTCTTGAAAATTCTGTAATTTTATTCACGGATACGCTAATATCGCATTAATAATAATCGCCATTAAAAATATAGACGCGATCGCGTTTATGTTTTTGTTCGAACGACAGACGTTGTATATTGAAATTTTACATATATTTTTTTTTTCCAGTGTTTTACTTAATTATTGCACGTAATATACCTTATTATAATATTGTTATACACTTATGCACAGATCCGTGATATATCACTAGTGTAGTCCATCAGATATTAATATGTATATACAGTTTTAAATTAAATATTCTATTTATTTACAGTTTCAGTTATTATCGTTATACATATGTAATTCATTTTTACATATTATTTCTCTTATTTAAATTTAAATTAATTGTTTGTTTATATAAAACGTTGTGGAATACCTACTACTGTATTGAAAATTGTATAGAAAAATTTTTAATTTTTTTAATTGAAAAAAAGAAAACAGTTTTAGAAATCGGGTTATAACATTATACCGGCAGCGGTGAACGGGGGAGGGGTTGCGATATTATTCGTATGCGAACACATTATTTTTTAATTTCCAATTGAGCTACTGCACTATTGTTTTTTACTATCCAATTCGATAGCACTGCAGCGGGGTTCAGTACTCGAAGTGTAACAGACGTAAACGAATGCACCGGAGCGCTTTTTGTAAAATATTCCGAAGTCTGATCGCGCTGGATACGCGTCTTTCCGGCGAAAATCTCTCGCCGAGGGGAGCTGAAATTGACCGATCGAAAACGTTTACCGGCCGCGCCCTTTTTTCGCGTACACGGGTATTTAAGACGATACTGCATAGTAATGAGATACGTACAAGTCTCGTATATATATATATATATATATGTATCGTAAGTGCCGATTAAATTATCGCTTTTTCCGCGGTCGACGGCCCCGAAAACGCCGTAATAATAAAAACTCGGCGTATTAATTTTTATGTTTTATTGCGGTTATTAAAGACGGCTGAAACGAGACGAGACACAGCCGCCAATTCCCTTTTTAATCGGTTCACTTAAAATATAATGACACTGTTGCGGTAATTGATTGAAGCTCTGGCGCGCGTCCCCCGTCCCCCACAATCGATCGAAAGCATAATTCGACGAAATTATATTGCCCGCGATTAACAAAGTTTTTCGCTAATTGCAGTTGTTATACCGCCCCCGTTATTTTTTATTGAATATATAAAAAGTTTATAATATATACACGCGCACTGGCGTTAAAGACTTTTTCTTTTGCCGTAGTTACACTCGGATAGCGGTGTTTACACGGTACAATATTAAATCCGGAGATTTTCTGGTTTTCGCCAATCGTATAATAGACGAGACACGGTCCTCGTTTAATAGCTACTATAGCTGAAGGGCCGTACATCTGGTACAGGATCTGACGTCGGTCCAGTATCGTCTGCAGAACGTACCGCCTGCCGGATTCTTCGGGATGCACCGAACGTTCGTTACGTTTGGCGGCCAACCCGAAGTCCTCGCGCACTATATTTCAGTCACCGAGCTGACCGGCTTACATGCTACAGATTCGGTTCGTTCGCCACATAAACTGGAACTTCTCAACAACGAATTGCTTCGGATTTGCCGGCCATACTTCCCGCGTTGTTGAGACGGTAGCATCATTCTTAACTCCGGACCGAGCACGGGGTTGTCCGTGACTGATTCCGTCTTAGTCACGTGGTCGTCGCTCTAAGGTTTCCGCCTAAGGGTGGTTCTATTCTTTTGTATAGCTCTCAGATTGAGTTCATATAGTGCCGATTACGTGTATATTCGCCGTTAATAAGCCATTATTTCAACACGTTACGATATCACAGTGCACTCCTCGGTTACTGATTTTTATTTAAGGGTTTAGATATTTAAAAAAAAATCATAATCGTTATTTATGGTTTTTTATCGAGTCTCTATAACATATCCGCGAATTCACGAGTCTTTCTGTATATATTTTTTTCTAATAATGTTCGTCAAACTCGTATTCCTTGTCGTACTGCAGTTGTACAATTCAGGTCAGTTATAGAAGCTAATCGGAAAAAAAGTTGTACAATATATTATATTTCAATAAGTTTATATATTATGACTACTGTAACTATTATTATTTGTCGAAAGTTACACAAAATAATAAAGCACGCGTTTCAAGTATTAGCGCGGTTCTGCGTTTAAAATGGTAAGTCGGCTTTTTTCCATTAACGAACTACAATAACTTCGATACGTGTACCGCGATTCTAAAACAATATCAACGAACGAAAACTAGTTGCGAAATGAAATCGTCAAAGATGTCGACGGAATTGTGTTTAAGAAATCATAAATTCCACGGTGATTTGGCAATGAACTAATTTAACATTATTCATAAGTTTTAACACGCTCTGTGATTTTCCTAATAAATAAAATAATTTATTAAATATTTTTTCAAATGTCGTGTACATATATATATATATATATATATATATATATATTACAAACAGAATATACAAATAAATATTGAATACGTCGTTATTATATTTATAAATTTGATTTGCTTCCACATAATATTAATAATTTTGAGACTTTATCTGTTCGTTAATCGATATGAATTCTAACGAATAAAACACGAATCCGAGGGTCTATAAACGAGTGTATAATGATAATTATTATTAAAAAATAAAAATAAAATTATAACGCGAAGTAATAAGCGTTTGAATTGAACGTTTTTTTTTTTTTTGCGCGCGCGACATTAAAACTTATCCAAAGTACGTTATCTATAAATAAAACACTTTTATCTAGTTGAATGAAACACGAATTATACGAAACTCTTAATTTATGTAAGTACGCGAGATTAATTGATTTTTTTTTTTTTTTTTTATCTTCTCAGAGAGAAAAGAATTAAACGGTTTACTACTTTTTAAGATTACTGCCTTACGGGGGAAAAAAAACGTATCCCACTAAATCATTCCTAACGGATCTATAAGCGTGTACGCTCGAAAGCCGCTTACGATTCATTTCACGTCTCGGTAACGATAGTCGATCGTTTTACGATTTTGAACTTTTTTTTTTTACCATACATTTTTACGTTTTATTTTTTGGTACAAAAACTCACTCGAACCATTTACAATCCGAATACTATTTTATACGGAACATTTTGTATATGTACAATGTACATCGTACTTAATATACAGTAATCGTTATACAATACGATCACGGTTACGTACAAGCGAGACAGACTAATTTTAAATTTACGTTCTTCCGCGTCAAATTACCGACCGAACGATAAAAAACAAAAAAAAAAACCGTTTCGGTGCCGGTGCGTGGGACGTGCAGAGTACTCGCGCCGTAACGGCTAAATAATATAAAGCTCGTTGATGAGATCGGACCGGATCACCTTTAAACTTTTCGGGATTGCCTACGGCTCTTAATGTCTCCGGGTAATAATAACGGCGCGCGAATACGCGGGAGGGCGCGAAGCGAGTAGGAAAAAAAACAACGAAAAATAACCGAATAATAATAATAAAAAACGAAACAAATATATATATATATATTTATGCGTATATATCCGCAACGAAGACCCTTCGGTTCTGTGGTGGAAGGGGTGGGGGATGTTGTTGTATAACGGGACGGAAAAGCGGCGCGGTAAAGATACGACGATCCAGGGAGCCATTGATAGAGCGCATTAATATAAATGATAGCGTCGGAATGGAAATATGAAAAAGTAAACAGGACGCCGGGACTGTTGTGCAGGGACGTATGGGGTGGTGGTACGCTACCTAATTTGGTGAGACAATATGGCCCGGAGTTTTATTTTTTTTAAACTCTTATAGAGTTTCCCTCATCGGTTTTTATTACCATATTAATCCCTACGTGCAGTTATAATAATAAAATCCCGTTACCGCGTTGTCGTTCTTCTTCTCCGTCTGCCGCTCTTACATCGCGCGTAAATATTATATATTTTTTTAAGTTTTTTTTTTTTATTCACGAGAAACATTACGGACTTTGGAAAAGTTCGAAGATAAGTTACGCGCGCGTCGCGAACGACCGAAACGTAAGAATTTTATTTTTATTTTATTTCCGCGCCGCCGTCGTCGTCGCGAGAAAACAGTCTCTATAGAAACGTTTTGGACAATTATTTTAATAATTGCAGGAACGCTGTTTTTCCCGTTATTTTTTTTTTTTTTTTTTTTTTTTTTTATAAACCCTTTCTCACGTCCGCTATTTATTTTCCGAAGGAATTAACCGGCAGGACTCGTCCTTTTGTCCGCCGAGTTCATCATCGCGCGTATCAATCAAGTCGCGAACCCGGGGGATATTTAAATCTACCGAGAGAAAAACGGAACGAATTCGAAAAGGAAATGTTAGAACAACGGGCTAAGGATGCGTACGATTGGGGGAGAAAAAAACGTTTGGAATTTTCACGCGAAATCGCGCGAGATTTTTCGGTTTTTTTTTTCTTCCTTTCTGTACAAAACAGTGTTGTTTAACTCGTAATTTAACCGTCTATAGAAAAGCGCACGTTTTCGTTTCGCGATTCAAGATTTTCTTTAATATAACGTCGAGATCGAATTGAATTCGAAGAATATTCTGTTTTATTTGAAAACGTGTTTTGTTACACCGCATAGCCGCCGCTGCTTAGTGCCAAAATAATTCGTCGCTGCTGTTTTACGCGAAGAACCGTTTAGAATTTTTCCTCACTGCACTGTACACGCGCAGTCGACGGTGGTTTTTTTTCCAAAACATTTTTGTCACAGTTTCACAAACGCGGTAAATTTCCTTTCCACTTTGTTACCGAGTAAAAAATCACTTCGGGTGAATCACGTGATTTCCTAACTGCGTCTCAAGATTTTTTTGTTTTTTTTTTTTTTTTGCAATTTTTATATTAATCAACCCCTTCCCCGCGTTTGAAAGCACACTGTGATTTTACACTCAATGTACGGCGGGGGGCATAAATACCGTCTCGTTAATAGGAAAGCAACGGATTTTTCTGTCGGGAAACCTGCAGTGCTAATACGGCACGTACTGCCACTCGTTTGTCCGGGTCGAGTCTCTGGGATCGCGTTCAGAAAAAGAACAGAAAAACACGAATAGTAGTACTCGGAGTGATCATTAAAAAAAAAAAAAAATTTGCATTGCGGCACGTCGAGTGTTCGACCGAAAAGTGTTTTTTTAGCAATCGAGGAGGAGGACGACGGCGATATTTCTCTTGTTAATATTACTTCGCGGTAATTTATAATAATAATAAAGTCATACGCGTGAACGCGACGTTCGTTTTGCGCGTATTTTTACAAGTTTTTTTTTATTAAACTTCACGTGTATGTGCATACGTTTAGTTCAAATGTTGCAAACGAAATTCGAACCACTTCCATTACGCATTAGGAGTATATTTCACGATTGTTCAGTCCTGGCGACAACACGCCAAAACGATAGGAATTTATTAAAATCAATTAATCGCGAATTAATATCAATATTATTTAATTAATTTAAGTAATTTTAATCAGTGATTCACTGCGCATATTACGGGCTTAAAAGTAAAAGTAAAAAAACAAACTGTTTCAAAAACAAGTTTTTATTAAGATGCAAAAAAAAAAAAAAAGGAAAAATAAACCAAGGCGCTCGTTAAATCCATAATAAACCGACAATGCGGTTGAATGCGGCTGCTCTGTAGAAGAGTCATCAGCAAAACCGTGATAAATATAGACGCGTACTATCTATAATCAGTACGATTGTGTTCTCATGTGATTTTAAAAAGCAGCTTGTCGCGTAATTTACTCAACCTATCCCTCAAAACAAAACTCGCGACGACAAGCTTTTGAATCACATAAATAGTTCGCGTGCCTGTTCGTCGTAGTTTTCGCTGATGACACTTCTATAGAGAACTGTTGGGGTTTACACGACGTGTAATGGATTTCACGAACTCTTCGGTTTATTTTTTATCCATTTCTATAAAAGTTTGTTTTTCAAATAGTTTTTCTACCTCTGATCTATTGCCGAGCGATAATATTATAGGACGGATAGAGACATTTAAAACCAAACGTCGTTCTAGTGGTCACGAGTGGATTTGTTTGTTTTTTTTTTCGTTTCCGCACAAACACACCGGCGCTCGCGCGCGTCATGACGCGTTCGACGGCGGCGCTGCGAGTTGCTGCTGCTGCTGCTGCTGCTGCTGCTGCTGCTGCTGCTGCTGCTGCTGCTGAAGAACGCATAAAATAATATATTACGTACCGAATTTTACAGGGGTGCGCCGGCAAGGAGGGGCTGCTCGGCCGCGCTCTCACCCCGGTTTCGTATGGTTATTAATATTTGAACATAACCTCAATCCTTTTCTGCTGCCGAACAGCGAGACGTGTGGTGGGGGGGGGGAGAGGATGGGGGTGAGCGAGTGGGCGACGGCGGAGGCGGTGTACACGACGACTACGACGACTGCGACGACGAGGCGAAGGGTAAAGGGACATTTGCATATATTATTGATCTTTGAAAAGCTCTCCGAAGGCATCCGACAACAATGAGGGTTTGTTGATTAAGGGTCTTTCTTTCCCCATGCCCGTTGATTGTAGTCTTTAATGTGACATGAGGGTAAAGGGAGATTTAATTCGGATCAATACTCGCGACACGATAACATATACCGAACCGATTTATTATATTGGCACTCGCGGCTGTGTTCCCGTAGTAATATTTATTTTCATTCTCTAGATTATAATGTGCTGTGCCCAGCCGTTATATCGGATAAGACACGTGCGTGCCGAAGACTTGCGGTAGCGTCATTTCAATTTTTTTTTTTTTTTTTTTTATTTTTAATACGCGTATTTTTTTTATGCAGGACACAATCCTGTCCGAAATTTTCATTACAGCAACTACCGTTGTTTCCCCGATATAACAGTACCCAGCATGACTCATCGTGGTTTAGACGGTCTAAAAGTTCGTGAATTTGTATTTTTTTTTTAAAATTAATTTCACGAGTTAAAATTTCAACTACTCTATGTATGATTTAGTCTGTAAAAAAAAAAAAACGGCTTCTTGTCGCACTAAACCCGCCCGTTTTTTCTGTACCCTCCATTGTAATAATTATTTTAATTGGAATAATTGACCATTAAATCGTCTTATATATATTTTAGAAAACGTGTTATTGGTCTTTTGTACGGTTTATTCATAGGATACAGTGAGTGGTATTATCATTTTAAGTCACTATCACCCAAGGCTGCAGATAAATATTTAACTGAAACCACGACTACCGCATTATATGTTTTTAAACGAGGTATAAAAATAATTTAACAATGTCACGATTCGTGTTTGTTAAGAATAAACGCAATTCGATTTCCATTTAATCGATAATATTAATAACTACGTAATCGATTTGTAGTTTTTGATTAAAAAAGTAACACAAAATTCGTAAGTAGACCGGTGAAAGACAAAAACAGTACCTATTGCACGGCACAGCCAATTTATAAAGCGGATCAAATCAATATAATATTTAATTTTAAATACGCAAATGTATCCCTTGCGCGGTCCAAATGACGCCATTACCGAAAACGGCAAAAAAAAAAAAAAAAAAATTTACAAAAACTATTCTACATAAGGTGTGTATTTCACTCTAATGCAATTTACATATCGTATTGTCTTAACCGAAATTATCTTATTACTTTAGACAATGCGTTATTCGTGATGGTTTTTCGCGGGCGGGTAACATGTAATTATGTCTTTCTTTTTCGAAAAAAAAAAAAAAAACATATTCTATTCACTTTATTGCACAGACTAAAATTCGAGTTCTACGTTTTATAAAGCACAAATAATACTGTTTTTTTGTAAAAAAAAAAATATATATATCGCAGAAATCGGTCGGATAGGAAAAACGCTTGTTCGAATAAAAGTAGAAAAAAAAAATACAAGTTTTTAACAATTATCGTTACGTTAAGAAAGGGATTAAACGAATATGGGTAAAAAATAGCTCAGGTTTTGCAGCCCATATATAGTGTCATATATATACACGCGATTCTCCATAAAACGGGAGAGATGAATTTTTTTTTTTTGGGCGAGTACACGATAAACTCGTTTAATGCGTTTCGCGTATACTATCTCGAGGTGTGAGAGGACTGCGGAATCGTACGGCTTTCCTACAATTGTTGTTGAACAAAAGAGAAAATTGCGTTAAGATTCGAACGTTGAAATTGTTATTTATTTGAAATCGTTGTAACTGAACTCGACGCTGCAGCGACGTTAACGTTCGCGTTTGGTGAACGATCCGAGACTGATTCTGTGCTGGCAACAGAACAACTGTGAGCTCGAATACTTAAATTCAATAAAAAAAAGCCATATTCCCTCGTTTTTTTTTTTTTTTTTTAGTGTTATACTTTTGTCATTATACCGTGTATGAAAAGAGGGGAAATATTATTTTCTTTTCACACGCGCCGGTAGAATGTGACTCGATATCGCTTTACGATTTCCAAAAGCGTATTTAAATCCCGCGTGAATATTCAACAGCTATTTTCAACAGGTATTTCACGTATGTACGCAGAGAGACTATACTCGTTGACATATTGTCATTTCGCAGTCGGTATTTAATACGCATTGTTAATACACGATCGCGTGTACCCGTCACCATACGCATTGCAGACGGACACGACTCGTTTCCCCGAGAAATCGATAATTCGATAATTTTCGGTTAAATCGACAGATCATTATCGGTAAGTGTTTTCGGATTCAGATCTCCGGAGTATAATTTTGTGCCGTACGTTTTGTATTCATGTAAAAATCATTTTGCGCACTACGCGTTTATAAGAGCACTTTTGATAATTTTTCGTATTCGTGTTTACGAGTGTTGGCCATTTTTATAATTTTTTTTTTTTTTTCCCCCGGTTTAATTTATTAACAATAAAGTACGCGGAACGTTTTTTTCATTCGTACGCGTATAACGTTATCGCGTGGCGACTTTTAAAAAATTCATAAGAAAAAAAAAAACCAAATCGTTTACCTCTGCAGTGCGTTTCGAACATTTCAAAATTCCGGCCGGCCTGTAACGACTGACGATACAGTAACGGAGCCAACGACTATAAGATCGAGCGGTCATTATTAGCTGGGAGAGAGAAAAACGGTAATCGACACGATCTACACAAAACGATTGTTTTTATTACGAGATAGAAAAAAATGTGAAAAACGAGATCATTTTTGTAAATATTACGCTTATATATCGATTACTGCGATCTCTTCGTGTTTCGGAAAAAATGTTTTTTTTTTTTAAATAAGGGTTCCGTTGCAAACGATTTTCAGGTGAAATGATTTCGTCGAATCGACGACAATATAATATAAATAAGGGGTGAAAAAAAAGTATATATACGCCCGCGTGATATTCAAAACTATTGTTTTGTTATTTACCACCGTATAAAACAGAAATGAACCCGATCCCTCGTATAAAAAGCTTTCACATGAAAATGTACACACACACACACACACATTTGGAATATCACTACATTGGCCGTTGTTTTGTTTGCTCGGTTCTCTCTGCTGTTCGCCTTCATTATTACCACTCGCCCTATAACAATCCTATTATGTTCGCCAATGACCGTACACGCTCGCGTATATAATAATAATAATAATAATAATAATACGCTGTACGCGTATGCAAGTATAAAATACTTTCGCGCCTGCAGTTTACGTAACAGGAAATTTTCGTATAATTTTCCCCGTAGAGAACTTCTCTGGAATCCACCGCTCTGCTGGTTTTTTTTTTTTTTTAATGATATTGTGTCGGAACATCAAGGGGAAAAAAACGACGATTTTTCATTAAATTTTCAATTATAAATATCTGTTAATATTCAAATGTAACGTGTTGCAGTCAGTGGCGTATTTGAGACTTCACCTCAGGGGGGGGGGGCGATGGTAAAAGAACTCCCTCCCTTCCCACCAATAAAAAAATTATATCTAGGAATATAATTATTGAACAAAACACATTTTATTTATTCAGATAATTTTTGATAACTATAGTATTACCAAACTAAATAGTAGAACACTTCAAATACCTTGGAGCGTGGGTGAATGAAAACGCGAATAGTCACGAAGAAATAAATGAAAGATTAATAACAGCAAACAGATGCTATTTTGGACTATCAACACTGTTCAAATCAAAATTACTCTCAAGAAGATCAAAAATAACACTGTACAAAGTTTTAATTAGACCCATAGTACTATACGCAAGCGAGACGTGGGCAACCACCAAAACGGACGAAAACAAATTGGGTGTTTTTGAAAGGAAAATACTCCGAAAAATTTATGGACCAAAAAAGAATGATGTAGGTGAATTTGAAGTTAGGACAAATGAAGAGTTGAGAAGGTTATTTGGAGAAGCCAATATTATAGGAATTATGAAGAGTAGTAGATTAAGATGGGCAGGTCACATTTGGAGATCGGAAGGAGTACTGGGGAACACAACGAGATGGAGACCGAACACAAAACGGCCCAGAGGACGACCCAGACAACGGTGGGTAGATAGAATTAAGGAAGACCTCAGAATGATAGGGATAGAGAATGGAGAAGAAGAGTCAAGGGACAGGGAGAAGTGGAGGGATGTTGTTGCTGCGGCAATGGACCTTAATGGTCTTTAAGATGCCTAATGAATGAATGAATAGTATTACCAACGTTTTCATAAAAAATACTTGTAACTTATAACACAGAACAATATAAAATAATATAATTTTTTTAAATCTCTTGGGGGAGGCGATTGCCCCTATCGCCCCCCTCAAATACGCCACTGGTTGCAGTTGATGTCGCTTAAGTGAATATTACACGGATAAAGATTTTAGAGTGCGTATTCGGTGTAAATTTGCAAGCAGTAGTAGGTATACGCGGTAAATCGTTGCGTTCGATTGTAAACGGATACTGAACGGAGTTTTATATTATATAATAAACGAAATTAAGCGTGTAATTTTCCAAAAAAAAAAAATAAATAAATAAATAAAATACACACTTTGTCGCGAAAAAACTCGAAATGTTTATAAAACTGTGATTAAAAATTTTCAAGATTTCTCGAATATAATTTGATTTAACGCGTACGCGTTTGATATTGTGCTAGATTTTTTTGACTTTAAAACTATTCTTTTTTTTTTTATGAATTAAAAAACCTTAAAATCTATAAATATTTCAAAACTGAAAGAAATTTTTTTTTTCAACATCTTTTTCGACCTTATATAATATATAAAGTTATATATTTGGTAAATATTTCATGTTTCTATAACAGCATTAGTTACAAAATTACACGAAGAAATAACGATAATCGATTCCGACGAAATCGCGTTTTTATGTAATTTTTTTTTTTTTTTGGGCTCTTA
Source organism: Slavum lentiscoides (assembly GCA_032441835.1). Taxonomy (NCBI): domain Eukaryota; kingdom Metazoa; phylum Arthropoda; class Insecta; order Hemiptera; family Aphididae; genus Slavum; species Slavum lentiscoides. Next base: position 21,671,207 of record CM063707.1, read on the forward strand.
AGAGAAAATCGATAAATGACTTCTATAAATAGTACCAAATAGATGCAATTCGGTACCGGACACAAACAATGACTGTAACGAACGGCGGAGCATTACTTCCGGTAGAATTTTTGGCCGCAAAAATAAAACACATCGTTGTAAAACCGGTATCTACATTCCAGGATCTAAAATATAAATTCAATTAATATACTTATTTTGTTAAAAAAAAAAAAAATTCTCGCGATTTAAAATGTTTAAAATTTATCGCGTGTGACAGAGTTTTTAACAAAAACGGATTTTCGAGTCGAATATAAGATGATACCAGTTTGTGAAAATCGGAATCGAGAAGTACGGCCGGAATATGTAAAAAGTTATCTTTTATCGTCGTTAAAAAGAAATTTTTTTCGTAAAGAAGTTTTACGAAATCGTAAATAAAATTTGAAGTGAAAATATTATTAAAAGTCGGTGTCGCGAGTTTCTTCCGCTACAGCGACGATATTCCATCGGATTTATCGAATTCTATAACAATCGCCGAAACGGCCCAAATTATTATTATTAATATTAATATCCCTCCGCTGATTATTATTATTATTATTATTATTATTGTTTTATAATATATGCGCGATAGTCGTGTATTAGTCGAGAAATTCTTGTTGTATTGCGAATAGTGTAGTGTACGTGTGTCGATAGAAGACGTAATAATTTGTTTGCCATAAAATTAGATTACTCGTGGCGACATGACGGAATTTGCATAAGGACTAGGACGATATATATATATATATATATATATATATAACGGAATAAAGTGTACAAGAGCCGTTCCGTTGTGTCCATACTATAGCGTTTGCCTGAACATAATTGTTGACATTTGAAAAACGGGTCGAAATAAAATAATACGAGCACGCAGTATTACGTTGTTTCGAAAAGTTATTTTTTTAATCAAATATTTCAAAAAAAAAAAAAAAAAAATGGCTTCGTAAGTACAATCAAAGTTAGCTTTTGTTATATAAAAGTTGCATCAATGCGTAAAAAAATGTGCGTGAAGTAGGCCTCCCGACTTTGTCCGATCGACTCCAAATCCGTTCCAATAGCCTTCAACTAATTTGTAACTATTTGCAACTAAGTTTTTTGTAATTTATAATGAAATGCGTGAAAAAAAATCAATCATTTCGCAATCCATGCAGATAATACATACGTATCGACTGTAACCTGCAGTGGCAGAATCAATCTTTCATGACCGCTTTACGATCTGCAACGGAAAACTTTAAGAAAATTTAATTTTTAATTAAGTTCTTTTTTATTACGAAAGAAAATGTATGTTTTTTTACTTTTTACTTTTTACAAACAAACCAGCTGTGTACCGTCTGTGCTACGATTTATTAAATCTACACGTGTACTGATCGAATGCTGCGTGCGTATATTAGCACGAAATTACCCGGTTTCGCTCGGGTCGAATTAATAAATGGATACAAACTCGTGTCGAATAATATTGGAAACGATCGTTAATAGAAATTTTCAAAACTGCAACATTTATTATTATATACGTTAATTTGAGAAACAATTATTACACATAGTAATCGGAAACGAAATTCTATAAAACGTTACACTTTTGAATACGCACTTACCGTTCGTCTTTCGCGTGGAAGTGAAATAAACTGCGAATTTTACTCGCACGAGATAAGGCCGCTTTTGAGCTTTATTTATCGTAAAAAAAAATATATATATATATATATATATACATATTTTCTTTGTAGACCAGTTGAAGTAATTTGTAAGCTTACGTCACGGTGCCATTAATGCAATAAGGCCTTGGGTGATCCGAGGTTCTTGGTTTGCGTAATAAATTCGGATTGTTTTGAGAAGGACTCTTGGGGACAATTCATCTGGGACTTTACACACTATCGATTAGAATTATTTCAAACTCGGTGATCCGTTTGAAATTTTTTCAAGAATTATATCGTTGGTTTCGTCGGCAGCAGAGTTTCTAGACGGTCAGATCTTTGGCACGGCCAAAGTTTTTCTTAATAAATTCCGAGCTAGTAGACGTTCCTGATAAGAGCCGTCATAATGAATAGACTCAAACGCCTCTATATTACGCACTCTACTCGTGTTTCAACTAGGTGATTCCTCGGCGCGAATCATTGATGTCGAGTGTGCCGAGTCGGGATTCATTGTCAAAAGTACGAAAACGTTTATACCGTTCAGAAACAAGAACGCGCATGGCCGGCGCGATAACTATTAATTATTGCGATGCCGAGGCAGTAGAACGAGATCAATAGCAGCCAGTTCGTAACTCGTGCGAACGTTCCGATATAGTTTTCGAGATCATTTCGATTGCCGCCGCCGCGTACAGAACATTTTACACGAGCCGTGCGACGTCGTTTATTAATTGAAAAAGTCTGTTTTCACGGACAGAAAGGACGGAGAAGTATCGAAGATCCTTCGGTTCCCAGGAGTACGTTTTTTGTACACCGAGTCGCGAAGGAAGTGCGCGCGCGACTTCGAAGCGACGGGGAACGAAGTTATATAGTGTGTGTGTGTGTGTATAGCTCGACAATAATACGCGCGGCGCGGATATTATTTTCTATATAGGTGCAGCGCGTTTAAATTGAACGCGCCGTCTCGTCTCGTTTTTTATTTTTATTTTTATTTTCTCCTAGTCGGGTTGGGGGAAATATGATATCGCGCGCGCGGAATAACGATAAATAAAAAAATAATAATATTTCCTTTTTTTTTTTGTTTTTTTTTACTTTTACTTTTATCAGTCAATAAAAGTTTTGGTCTCCCGCCTTTTCGACACCGACCGTATTGCAAGCAGTGCGCTGCGAGACGACAGGGTTTTCGGATATACATATATATATATATATATATGTATAAGAAAAAAAGAACTTCTCCGCACCCGACCCCCGGCGCGCATATATGAGAAAACTTTCGCGTAACGCGTTTGACGATGACTTTTGAATCGTTAACGGCTTCCGCAGTTTTAAATAATCCGGCGCACTTCTCTTTTTGTCGCCGCTGCTGCAGGTTTCTGGGAACGACCGAGTAGTACACACAAAAAAAAAAAAAAACACTCGATTTTATTACGGCGGATTGTGAAAAAAAAAAAGAGAAATAAAAAGAAACGCAAAAGGAAAACCGCAGTCGAATTGTATATTCAATAATAACAGCGCATATATTATATTATATTTTACGCGTGTTCTCCTACCGCCGCCGTCGAATCATCACCGGCCGGTCGCGAATTTGCGAAATAAACTCTCGTGGCCAGTGGCGTACACACGGGGGGTTTGGGTGTTCAAACCCCCCATTGACTTTTTACAAAAATATTTTTCGTAGTGATTTTAGCACCATAGCACCATATTTGGCGCGCGACCGACGACGTCTTAATTTCATAGAAAAATAATTTTTTTTGTTTTCATGACTGTGCAAAATTCACCATTTTACATTGGATTATATATTACACTATACGATCGGTATCGGGAAAGAACGACCACAGCATGTTGCGGTCGTATTCCGTCGGTTGCGGAGAATCGGTCTAATGTGATTGCGATAGTGCGTTTGGCGTTTAAATATGTGTGTATTTTGGGTGTTCCCGTTCAATTACCGATCGGGTCCGGTTAATCGGTAACCGACAAAACGCATAGTGTAGCTCCAGCCTAATAATTCTGCTGCTACAAAACCCAGCTATATTTAGTTTGCATTTGATCAGTAACCGTGTGATCCGTGCGCGCTTTTCTGTTTGAAATCACGCAGTCGAATAATATAATATGTTCGTATTTATTGATATTGTCAATTTACCGCCAGCACCGCAGTTATATATTTATTTTATTGTCAAGTTTTTGGAATTTAGCAAGACTGATATCTTGTGAGCGTTTATAATATTACGATTTACGAATTACGACTTCGCGAATGTGTTTTGTTTTAATATTTTGCTGTTCATTCGTATTTGTTTAAAATTTAAATATCGAAGAGAAATGAAGAGAATAAATGAATATTTTTTGGCGGATAGTAAGAAGAAAAATATGGAACAATTATTCCTTTAACAGCTGAAGAAGTCATCGATGAATTAGGGCAAAAACCAAGGAAATTGGATATTGTATTATAATTATAATTATTATTATTTGTATTATTATTTGATACGTTTTATAAAAATCTTTTCAACTAATATATATTTTTTATATAACCCCCCATTGAAAATTTCTGTGTACGCCACTGCTCGTGGCCGCCCTTAGAAGAAACACTATACGAATTCGTTGGTGAATTCAAATGACGACTGCGGTTCGTCCGACCGGCGAATCCGAAATAAATTCGAATTCACAATTTTAAAAATATCTCACTCCAGGGCCGTATTTAAGAAGGGATAGGGAGGCTTAGACTCCCAGAGACCTACTTTAGCCCCCTCCACCCAATCGATTATTATATATAAGCTTTTTTTTAAAATTAATAATTACATTATTTAATTTGTTTAGGTTTTTAATATTAACATTCTAATTAGTAATTTATGACATAAAATATTTCTTGGAGCTTCAGCCCCCCGCTCTGTAATTACTCTTTAAAATACGGCCCTGTCTCACTCTCCTCTTCGTTTCCGTCGAATCCCAGTCCTGCAGAGCACTTCGGAAGTCAAATGTCTAGGGGCATAGCGCTCGACACTACTCGTCTTGAACATAAAAAAAAACGCGAGCTCATTCGATACAAATCTGTTTTAACACCACACAGACGTCAAAATCGTTTAACCGATTAAGAAGAGAAATATGTATAATAATATTATATAGTATATAATAGGTATAACCGTAAAAAAACCACGTTGGATTTTATCACTGGACGATCCCACTACTCGTAATATATCTTGGTTCGTTTTAATTGTAGATACTCGTATGTAAAAAAATAAATAAATAAAGATTTTTTTAGACTTTTGTTATTACCAGTGTTGAGGCTTATCTAGATAATATTTTTTTATCTTTTATCTCATCTAGATGCAATTTTTTTTACTCGTCTGAAGATTATCTTAGATAAAAAAATCATTATCTTTCTTGTAATTATTTAGATAAAAAATGTTAACCAGTTTACTTATTTTTTTTTTAGTATTTTTGTAATAAATGAGAAAAAATGACCTGGGAATGTTTCCAGAAAGACTTGGACACACACACACACACACACACACACACATATATATGTATCTAAATATATGTGTGTGTATTAATGTATACCACCTGTATATTATATACCCCTTGTAATAAATAATAACACGATTATTCAAATAATTATAATTTTTATCTTACATTTTATCTAGATAAATTTCACTCATCTATTATCTTATCTAAGATGATTTAAATATATCTAGGTGGTTTTTAGCAAACAATATCTTATCTTTATCTAGATAAATTTTCACTTATCTTGTCTCGACACTGGTTATTACTAATAAAATCGTAAGCAATTATAAATCATAATTGCATCCGAAAAAACGATTCTGAGTGGAGCTTCGGTGTAATATCGTTTATTATTAATAATATGGAACAGGTACGTATTATTTACGCAATTAATCTTACAATTAAACGAGATTTCATAAAATAATCCTATAAGTATAGCTAAAAATGTTCAAAAAAATTTTTTCGTAGAAAGTTACGCATTTAACGAACATTTCAAGTTCCCATAACCGTTAGTTTCAAAATTACGTAGAAATAAAGATAATCATCGCGTTTTTATGTGATTTTTCGGTAGTATTTGAATTTTTTATTTTTTTTTTTTAGGTGCTTTTGAGAAAATTGACCTCTTTAAAATGATCAAATAGATGTAGTTTACCACCGCGGAAAAAAACCTATGACTGTAAAGATCGGATAGCACTCCTTCTGGAAGAATCGATCGGTACAGATATTAAAGAGAGAAAAAAAAATTGTAAAACCGCAATACATTCCTCGCTCCTGCTCAGAATCATAAAATATCTTATTTTCTTATACGACATAGATTGTAAATGTTTTTTTTTTATTATTACTGAACAATAATAAATTATTATCATAGATTCATTTCGCGGAGGCTTGGACATTTTCGTTTGGAAATGTTTCGTAAATTCGCCCGTTGAAAAACACTCGAGCGTGTCTTTTTATTTTTATGAATTAATCGTCGCGCGGACAACAGTCTTCATCGTCGTTTATAATAATATCATCGTGATTGTAGTTTATAATAATTATTCGAGACGCCACAGCGAGATCACTAGATGTGATACACGCATATTCTGCAGCTGTTCGACAGTATATTATTTGGTCATAAAACCGTCGTCGCGACGTGAATTTTCCACATTCGTACGCTTTTAATTAAATTTAACGAACTGTAAGTATTCGTTCTCGCGTCAATTTCGCACCGTGAACATGTGCACTGCGTTTACATAATACAGAGGTTTTTTCGCGCATTTCTAAATACCATACTACTATACATATAATAGGAAATCACATCGCTCGCGTTATCATTTTGTACGAACACGTTTAAGTTTTATACGACCGTATTTGGAAAAAAACCATTAAAAAAAAAAAAAACTTTTTTTCGGAGGCTTCGGTACGGAAGAAAAAAATTCATTTCATTTTTATTTCAAAACGTTCGGAATAAATTTCGATATTTTATATAGGTACGCTGTTTTCACCGAACGTCCACAACTGCAGATTTTCCGTCAAAAACTTGATTTTAAACGCGGTAAACGTAATATTTAAGAGCTCATAGTAATGATTCAACGACGAAAATCGATTTTGTATATATAGGCGAGTATTTTATTATAAAACAATCGATTTATTTTTTAATATTTTCACTGTTATTGTTGTTGTTCCGAACGTTTTCATTTTACGTATTTCACGTCGTAATTTATTGTATAACGCACATTTTCGACTAATAGAAAATTATGGAAATAACGTTATAATATATAGTTGTAATATTTAACGTGCCGATCGAAACGCGAAAATATTATGGGCTTTTACGGGAGTTAAATATAATACGTTATATAGATATTATATATAGCAACACGAGTATAGATTGTAATAATTTTTAATACACTTTTCTCTTCTTATTATACGCGTACAATTTTCTGCGCGTAAAATTTACTTATATATATATATATATTTTTTTTTTTTTATATATTTTAAATCACCTACACAGTGTAGTCTAAATTTATAATATGCATTATAAATCGTAAATTACCGTAGTAACATAAAACAACAACAGATGAGGGTCTTAATATATTTTGTAGAGGGCCGTATCCATTCAACGCCTCTCGTAATCCGTCTCCACAAGAACACGGACTATTAATTATTATTAAATAATGAAACCCTATTTATTGAAAATGTCGGATATTAAAGACGAAGTATTTAAAACATTAATTATGCGAATATACGTAGTCCGATTCGTTTGGAAATTATAATATTATCACTATATAGGTTAATACAATCGGTAGGAGACTGTTCTTTTCTAAATATATATAGCAGATTATTAATATTAAGAGTATTCCATACAAAGAGCTAAATACCGCAGATGGTCCGGTATTAAATACAATTAATAAAATCTACGGTAAAGAAAAACGTTTATTACTATATTCGTGATATACGGTGAAAAATATCAAATAGGTGGGATATATTACAAAAAAAAAAAAAAAAAATAACAATAATAATACGAGTAATACTTTAAGATTTTATTCCCGAAAAAAATGTATTCACATTTTGAATTACTTTTAAATATTAGTTATTTATTAGTAATATTTAACACGTAATATATTAACGTATTTACTACTTAAAATCCGTATACCAGTACGTTGATTTTAATAGAAATTCTTATTTATTATATGATACGAGTTTAACTTTGAAAAAAGTACATATTGTTTGTACACTTTGTCAAAATCGTTTAATCCTAATTTTTCATTTTTTTTTTTTTTTTTTTTTTTTTACATTTTTTACATTTTTTCATATAAAAACACAAATTTGTTTTGAAATGTTTTTACTTCTTATAGTTAAACTAATTTCACGTATATACTTTCCAAACTGTCATGGAAATTCGTAAAAATTTTATAATAAATACAAATCTACGTGAAATAAAAATAAAAAAAAAAAAATTGTAAATGTAGGCGGGTGCGTGACGTTAAGAGTAACTGATATTATTGAAACTGTACACGCATATTTTTTTCAAGAACTTGTCACACATAATTTTTGTAACTTTATCAAGTGGTTATTTATTTTGAACGTTTCGAAAAATTTCGTGCTGACGCGTGTTTGCAAACCGTACGTTCGTGACGCGTTGGAATCATTCAGGATCTATGCGAACAATATTATCGTATGAATTTCAATAAATAAAATAGATTAGTTGTTATTATATTTATAATATTTTTTTTTTTTTTGTTTTTTATTTGGCTTAATATAGGCCATTCAGGCCCTTCGCCGCAACCACCACCCTTCTCCATGTCTCTCTGTCCTTCGCCAATTCTTCGCCATCGCTAATTCCTAGCATTTGCAGATCACTCTTAACTCGGTCTGCCCATCTTTGTCTTGGCCTTCCCAGTGGTCTCTTTCCATTGGGGATCCATTTTGTGACCTCTCGAATTACTTGGTCTTGTGCTCTCCATATATGTCCTGCCCAGCTAATACGCTTGCTCTTCAAAGTTGCTATTATGTCCGCTTCACCAAATAATTCCCCAAGCTCCAAATTAGTCCGTCGTTCCCACAGACCCGTTATACGATCTTTTTTTTGGCCCAAATATCTTTCGTAAGACCTTCCTTTCGAATATAGCTACTTTTTGTTCATCCGATTTTGTAGTTGTCCATGTTTCACTCGCATATAAAGCAACTGGACGTATCATACGTACGTACGACGTAATATAATATTATATAAAATCAATGCGGTAACGCTGTAATATTATGTTTTTCTTTTTAAACCTTACGCCCAGTGGCGGCGCCAGCTTAATTTTCCAGAGCCGAACGGGGTCCAGTTGCATATGTTATGGCAGTCATACATTAGAGTGAAAATTGGGCGGAGGGGGGGGGGAAAGACGGTGCCCACATACTGGACCCCCCTCAACCTTGGGCTCTCCATTTATCATATATGTATACGGTAACTTTGAAATAAAAAATTCTTTAATCAAAATCCGCGGTATTTAATCTCTTAAGGTTTCCAATTCTCGTCGCGTCATTGAGTGTCAGTGACCAAGAGTTTCGGACGGTTTTCATAGAGATATTTATTTAAAAATAAATAAAGTTTAATTAAATATTTTAAGCGTAATAATACTCTAAATACGTTTTCTTACATTTGAGTAGTACTTAACGTATTTATATTTCAAAATTACATAATTAAAAAATATATTGATACTGTACATGACTGAGCGTGAGGAATATTCGTATTCAAACGGTCGAACCGAAATCATGGCTGTTTTCAAGGGGGCGGGGGGCACGGCTTTGGCCATGCGAAAGTTATTCGATGGAATTACAAATGCAATACGGTAAATAGTCGGTAAAAAAAAAAAAAACAAATAAATAAATAAAAAAAATAATTAATTTCCTTTATAGCGTGCGCACGGCGCGAGAAAACAGTGACACAACGCGCGCGCGTGTTGTCCTCTCGCGTTGGGTTATGTCGTTTGTGTGGCGGCCGCGGCCCGGTTGTGTCCGAAATTCGTGAACACTGCAAACACACTATGATCTATGATTTAGCGGAACGAGGCGAGAAAAGAGAGAAAAAAAACGCGCCTGCTAACGATTATTAAAAATTATTATATATTCCGCGTCTTAATTAGATTTTAGAGCCGTTTCGCCGCCGCCGCCACCGGGTGTCCGTAATTCCGACAAAAAAAAAAAAAAACAGCGCAACAATAACAACACCGGGACATAATAAATCCGAGTCGGGGAAACGGCATAACTTTTTATTTAGCAGCCAGCAGCACACAAATTCACGGGGGTCTTGAAAACTTAAAGCATGATATATTGAACCCGGTTTTGTGTACTATATACACGTCGTATTCGCTCGGTTTCGTTTTTTTTTTACGTTAAATTTATTTATTTTTTCGGCCGCGTGGAGTGATGTGGAAGCGGAGAATACCGGGGAAATAAAATAACCGTTGCTGCTCGGCGAACGCCTCACAGGCTCTAATTATTATTAACTTATTAACGCCCTTAATTAATATAAACTACCTTTCTTAATTACTCGAAATTACCCGGGACCCACATACTTTCCGAATGTCTCCTCGCGAAATGTTTTCCCGGGCGCCCCCCTCCCCGCCGCACCCACTCGCAGAGTGTAATAATACATGCTCGTCTTTTCGGTGCGCCCATTATCCCTCCTGGCTCGTGTCACGCCGCCGCCGACGACGCTAGGAAAACTTTTTGGGGGTTTTGGTGATACGCGCGCTCGAGAATTTACTGCAGGCGGCCGTCTGAAAGTCCCTTCGGATCCCGCGAGGTTACCACCGCCCGTTACGTGTGCCCCTGCGCACGTGGTGTGTCCCTTTGACCGGTCACATCGGAATGCCACACACACTGCAGAGAGACCTTTTTTTCTTCTTCTATACTATACCGACGACATTTTTTATTTTTATACTTTATTCGGTTTTTTTTTTTTTTTTATATAACTCGCCGATCTAGTGGTGCTGCAGTTTAAACGACGTTTAGAAAGAGAGAGAGAAAAAAAACTCGGTTTAACACGCGTATACTAGGGGGACGCGTAACCGAGACGTTTGGCTAATTTTTTATTTTTGTCTTTTTATCAAAGTCTAAACGAACCAATGAGTCTCGTTTAAATATTACACAATACGTTTCACGAGAATTAAACAGTGAAAAAGTGTGACTTAACGGAACAGATATAATACGTATTATTATTCGTAATTACTCGACCGTCGCGTTAATTTACTTTGTACAATTTCGTTTTGGCTTATTCTAAAATTGCGTTACGGAATTTTCAAAAAAAAAAAAAAAAACACGTTTTACGAGCACATCAAAACGCATTATGACTCGTAAATAACGTTATTCAAAAAAAAAAAGTTATTTATTATTTGCACTGCAGCGATGTTACCGTCAATTTTTTTTTCCCAAAAGGAACGCTAAATCTTCGAATGACACGCTTTTTATGTTTCTTTGCTAATCGTGGCGTTCGAAACGCTCGCGCCCGTTCGACACACTATATTATGTAGTCGGTCGCGTTTTTTCTTTTTTTTTTTTTTTTGATAATAAATATATCGTTATAACTTTATCAGTAGATTTTAGTTAATTATCTTAATTGTTGAGCTATTATAGTGTTTCTAGTAGCTAAATAAAAAAAAAACTTTATCAGTGTAGTAGTCGTTCGTTAGTAGCGTACTCGGTTATAAATAAATAATAATAATAATAATAGTATTACTCGAAAAAAAATGAATTTTGCGAAAAACGCATAAAATTTCTGATCGCCGTGGATTAGTGTTTATACGCGGAAATCTCGACATTTTATACCAATACGTAGCATATTATAGGACGAGGTTAAGAAAAACAAAAACGGTGAAAAATTAACAAAAATCCTTTATCGCGGAATATTTTTTTACGATTATGGCGGCCAGGCCCGTAGCTAGGATTTTATTTTAGGGAGGGCTGGGGGGGATCTATTTAAAAAAAATTGGAAATTTGATATATACCTATATATATATATATATGACTAGGTATATCAATATGTATATATATATATATATCAATAAAAATATAATCGAATATTTTATTCCAGACCGAAACATTTCGATTGAAAAATTATCGAAGAGTTTCATAAAAAAGTAATATTATTTATTAACCACGTGTTATTGTATTAAAAAATATATATATATATATATTGAGTGGGTATATACAAAATTAATATCGAAAAGAAAAAATTTCGTGTGGAGCGGATACATCACTAATGGCGGCTTATAAGAATAAACAAAAAAAAAAAAAAAAATATTCGCAGCTTTTCTCCGCGTTTATAAACAATTTTTTTAAAAACAACTGATTCCGATCCGCATAAATATTTCTTCTCCTAGTGGACGAAGCTTTACTCATAGTAATGGAGTTTACTGTGTTCGAGAATAAATCGTGTACCTCGAGCTCGCCTTACAGAAACGTGCAGGCGAAATGTTCGTCGGATTTCGTTGCTCGAGATTACCTATATTGTATATATCGCGTATATCTATACCGATTATTCTTTTTTTCAACGCGATACGTATCTCGTCCGAGGCTGATTTTCGTATAAGAAATAACGTATGAAAAACTATGATGTATATCTGTCCGATATTTATGAAAAACATTGAGCAAGGGCTCGTTGCCAGCGTATAGGCACATCGCGTGTGTATCGGTTTCGCGCAGAATCCCGTGACGAGTGCCGCCGAGGCGACGGCAATGTAATTATTACGTATATATCCACACTGAACCCCGGAAACGGCCGGAGCATGCCGACGAGATACGATGGCGGGATAGGAGTATGAGACAAAAAAAAAAAAAAATGCATAAATAATATCCGGATGACCCGTCCGGTATTTATAGACGGATGAAATATCATCCCTTTGTGCTTGCGCGCCGTGCGTGTGTATCTCTCGCTCTCGTTTTTTTTTTTTTGATATGAAAAAGTTGAAACAAAAAAAAAAAAAATAAATAAATAAAATAAAAAAGGCACAGATGAAAGAAACGCGTATGTGGGCGAAAAAAAAACGACGACGAGTTATACAGGCGAAGGGGTGAGAAATAAGTATAATTACCCCTCTTTTGTCCCGGTGGCTAAAAATGTTTTGATATATTCAGCACCGAAAAATATCTCCGCTACCCCCGCGTCGTCTTTACAGTCGGCCGATTCCGACCTTTTTTTACCCTACCGCACACACACACACACACACACACACACACGCACACGCACACGCACGCACTACATCCCTTCTAAGGGATCGCCTTCATAAAAAGGGTTACACAATGAAACAAAGATAACGGATATGACGTATGGATTAGTCCCTTTTATTTTTAACCCACCACTACTCCGCGCGTCCGGCCGCCGGCTGCTCCACTACACTCGCGTTTCTACGTACCATGCGCGGTGCAAACGCGCGCGAAGGGATTCAGTTTACCATAAGGGACGCGCTGTCCGAGCCAGGATTAAATGTCCCCCTAAGACAAAAGGTGTTATTATAGGGAATATTTTATAATATTTTTGTACATGACGGCGCGCAGCCAACGCAATTACAGTGTCCCCCGGCGATATCATTTATAACGATCTGCAAACCGAAAAAGTCGCGGCCAAAAGTGCTGCCGCGCCCGTCCCCATTACAAGGGTTTTCTGGGGCGGCCGGTAAACATTTTTTAAGAAGATATCTCTGCCGGTGCACGCCGCTAACGCCTAATCCCGCGCGTAATTCTCTTACGCCCCCGATAACGGGCGTTCTCGGTATACGTGTTTTTTTTTTTTTTTATTATTATTATTATTCAATAATCGCGTGTAAAACGATTTGAATCCGATCGGTGTTGTCTACTGTGTAGTAAAAATTCAATTCGAAAAATACAACGACAGAGTCTTTCATAAGCCGTATAAAAGAGAAAAAAAAAACGAATTTCTATCCGATTACAGTGTTCTTTTTGGAAACGAATTCGTTTTTAGTTCAACGCGTGCTATATCGCCGTCAACCGTTATAATTTTAATATTAAAACACGCCGCACCGCGCTGTAATAAGAGACAGAATGTATTATACGAATTAACGATTTCTAATTATTTTTTTATTCCGTTTACGACTTTCTATATTATCTGGTAACTTGTAATTTGGGATCACGACTAACAAAAAAAAAAGCCAATGTTTTATCGTATATTTAATGTTATTCGTTTATAGTACGAATAGCGAGTAAATTGTATTAATTCGATTAGAAATTTAATTATACTGTAGACTGACAATTTTCAAGTACGTGCCCGTGTTAGTTTTAATAAAAAAAAAATGTATGTATTTCAATTTGTTTTTGCTCAATCGTCGACTGCAAGCACGGTCGGTTTTCTCTAAATCATAGACGTATTATAATATTATTATTGTCGTCGTCTGTATATACGAGGTTTTTCTTTTTTAAACGTTTTATTTATTACATACGCTCAGTGGTCGAAGAGTGGGGGACGCCATCCCTCCAATTTTTTCAGTTAGCATATTCCATCCCCCCCCCCACTTATTTTGTCTAAAATTACTCATCCCTCTTGGATTTAAAATTTTTTTAATTTTTTTTTTGTAAATATGTAGTTGTTATGTTGCCTAATATTTTTTTAGAAAAATATCTTTGAATCTTTTTTTTCTTTATGAGAACTATTTGGTTTTCTAAAACGTTAACATTCAGTAGATCTATAAACGTCACTCAATCACAATCATAAAGAATACAGTTCACCATCAATAGGGACTGCGTTAGAGACTACTGTTACAAAAATCCTTTTTTTTATGCTTATTTTTCAACAATATGGGCCGTTCACAACTTTGCTTCCTTCTTTCAAGACGCTGCTTCCACTCCCCGCCCCCCACTTATTTTGATTCACTTCGACCACTGCAGCGTACGGCGTTTGATTCGAAAAACCGGCAAGAATTCGAGTAATAGGCGTATAAAACGGTAGAAAATACTTTTAATATTTTGCGTTTTCCGACTTATTACCACTGTACGTATCGGAATTATAATATTTATCACTGCTCTCGTCGACACGATCTGGCCCCCGCCGTTTCTTCGCTGTCTTCGGTGAACCCGGTCTTTGAGTACAACATTACAACGCGTATACATATAAAAAAGTTATACAGGATTTGTGCGTGTGTTTTTTTTTTTTTTTTTTTGTTTTAGTCGGTTTATATTGTTGTCGGTAATCGCTTTTATGTTATTGCGCTTTTGATCTCGGAAGTTTGTCAACAATTTTAGCATCCAGTCCGCAGCTGGCATGCACCGGGAAACTATATGTATACACATTTCGAGTGGGTGGGTATATACGTTTACACTGTAAAGTAATTCCGACGCGAGTCTCGTATCGTGGCAATGCGTTCTCAAAATATATTATTGTATCGTAATACACACAATATTTTAGGCGATTTTATAAGGCGCGCTATAAATAATAATTACTACTATTATTACGCGTGTAATTTTCACTTAAACAGTGAATCTAGTGTTAAAATAGTTTATGCGCGAAATCCTAAAAAAATATAAGGCGCTTCGTCCCCCTCCAATATCTTAACAGTATTATAATATTGAGAGTAATCCGCGTAATTGAAAACTAAATTTTTTTTAAACAAATGACAATATTTTAATATTAAAGACGTTTATTAATCTTGTTTTTCGATTTCTCGAATAAATGTATACATAAAGGAAATGCATGTCGATAAATGGTTATCAATAAAATGTGCCTTGGAATTAATAAACGCGGTCACTACTAGTACGTATTTCGCTGTTAACCGCGTATTTTTATCAAAATATTTTTTATCACATAAAACTAAAAAAAAAAAAAAAAAAAAATCGAATACAAAAATCGATTTACCATCGGTTTTTCACATTATTTATTATACTTTTTTCTTATGTTTAACGTTTATCGGTAAACGATTTTTTTTTTTTGTTTTTGATACATATTTTCTACCGCATACTCGCGGTCTCGAGTTTTTTAATACGTAGTTCTTAAAATACGGGAAGTGCATACCTTCAGTTACGTCCACTTGAAATGTAAAAACAATTTGCTTATAGATAATTTCAGGGAGAATTCGATATTATTTTATAACCCGCGCGTATTATTCTTTCGCATTATAAATCACAAGAGTTTGATTCGTAATATTTTTAACGTTTTTTTTTTTTCTGTCTAATATTTTGACTAATGTTCTAATTATGTTTTTTTTTTTTTTTTTTAGTCTTTGTTGACACGGGTCCGTGGAAAATATTATCATAAAAAAACCCCCACACACACACACACCTCTACACAGCACCTACACGAAATAACGTTTTTACTTATTGTGTTCGCGTTGATCGAACGCGATAGTGAACGTTTCGAAATAACGTATTATTATTATTTCATTTCTCGTTAAAGAACGAGCGCGACTTGATTTTCGAATAGACTCGTGCGACACGTGAATGTGCAGTTAGCATCGTTCGTGCGTATTGCGTAAAACGTGACGGATGCTGTTACAAGAAAGGCAAAAAAAAATTGTCAGAAATGTTACATAGCGAAATAAAGACGATTTATTAATTTTTTTTTTGTTATTATTTATTTACTATTATTTTTGACACTCGCGGGGCGGGTAATTAACTGACAACCGCGCGCTTTAATAAAAATCCGCGTAGGATTTCTCGTGTGTACACACTTAATTTGTAGTAAAAACGCGCAGAGTGAGGGCATTAAAAAAAAAAAAAAAAAAAAAGTGATATCAAGAAAAACGCCGGCGGCGCCGCGCGTTATCGTACGCAGCATCGCTCGTCGAGTACTCGTATTTGGCCTATCGAGGTTATATTTATGGACGCCAGCGCCAGATCGGTTTAAGATGAAAAGCAAACATTAAATCTTCTGTGACCGCGGAATGATTTCCTTTTTTTTTTTCTTTAAATATATCATTTTTTCTCTCTCTCTCTCTCTCTCTCTCTCTCTCTCTCTCTCTCTCGGTTTCACGAGCGATAAAACTCGCGAGTAAATTAAATTTTAGAAGAGGAAAAAAAATAAAATAAAAAAATAAATAAATACACGAGAAGTATAAAAACCCATAAATAAAACGCGAATCGAGGGAGAACGCCGAACATCAGTATTAAATTATATTTTGAGACGAGACGAAGAGATGGAGAGATGGAAAGAGAGAGAGAGAGAGAGAGAGAGAGAGAGAAAAAACGTATATACTACAACGAAAATGTAGTTTCGTGCTCATATTTGCTCTTCTGGCAATAATTAAAAAATATACATTGCAAAAACGACGACGACGGTCGAGATCATCAGCCCGGAAACGAATAAATCTTTCTTTTTTAATTACGCTCGTTCTTATCAAATAAACCACCGGTTTCCCGGGAGTTATTGCAATCTGCATCTTATAATACGAGTTCGCTTTTTCTCTCTCTCTCTCTCTCTCTCTCTCTCTCTCTCTCTCTCGTTCTCGGCCCCTCCGTCGACTTTGTATACACTCGCGGGACACGTGAATTATTACTCTATATTATACACTATTCGGTATATGATTTTTTTTTCCCGCGTTCCGTCATACGCTTTTTGGTCTATTTTTTTGGTTCTCTATTGGATTTCAATTGATTTTCTAGTGACGAAGCCTTTTTTTTTTTTTAAAAAAAGGAAATTTCTCGAGTTTTGCGGAATCGAAAGAAACCACGGGAAAAAACGGCCAACGAATTTTAACATGTTTTTTCTCTCTCTCTCTCTCTCTCTCTCTCTCTCTGTCTCTCTTCCGTTTTCACAACGTCATAATATAACGTCATTATATTGTTCGGTTAAAAACCCGTCGGTTTTTAGCTGCAGAGACACCGTGTGTAATGATAAAATATGCGAGTGCAAATTGTGTGTGTGTGTGTGTGTGTGTTGTGTAGAAAAGCCGCTGACGGACTGCGAGAGAGAGAGAGAGAGAGAGTGAGCAGCGGAAAAGTGTAAAACATTACACTACTGCGCGTAGGTACGTATCCAATTACACGTGCAGGATACGCATATTCGAGCGTTGTGTTTAACGCGAAGACACGGCGTTGTTCTCGATGATTTTTCCCTCCCCCGGAAACTTTTCCTCCGGCAACAGCTCCTCCTTCCTCCGTTTCCTGCTCTCTGACCGAACGGCTGGCGGACCCCTTCTCCGCCCCCCAACCCCGCCGCAGGAGCCGAACCGAAGTCAGCGTAACGCGCTGCAGGACGAGACGTGTACGCGAAGAGGTTATTATATATAAACACGAGCGAATCGGAGCTAAAAATTTCCAAGCCGCCGTCAAGATGATATTTAATTAAAACACACGCTTAAGTATATATATAATATATATATATATGTATGTATACGCGCTACGGAGAAGAATAACGCTCGCGGAAAAGAGGTATCTGTCTGTCTCTGCTCTCTCTCTCTCTCTCTCTCTCTCTTCACTCGTGTATCACTCCCATGACAATAATATGATATAAACCTCTCCGCGTCTCGACACCTCGACGAGTCTGTGCGCACGTCGTATTTCGAGAAGTTTTCGCGGGGACCCGGGGCGGAGGGCGCTGTACACGACTATGGCGCGTTATACTAATTTCACTATACGCGTATAAGACTGCTGCAAAAGTATACGGTAGCCGTGTACTTATAATGTATTGTAAATACGCGCGCGCGTATAATATGTTGTGTACGACGGCGGCGTGTTTTACACTCGGAACCGGTGCAGAGGGTTAGGGCGAAACGGAGAAATGTGACGTAACGCTAACGATTCTTTAGAAGGTGTTAAGAATATATACACGGCGGCCGGGCAAAGTTTTCGGAAAGGTAATAAAACGTTATTAGACTCTTAA
Organism: Slavum lentiscoides; assembly: GCA_032441835.1. Lineage (NCBI taxonomy): Eukaryota > Metazoa > Arthropoda > Insecta > Hemiptera > Aphididae > Slavum > Slavum lentiscoides. The sequence goes on from CM063707.1 coordinate 21,689,624, forward strand.
ACAAAAGACAGAAGCCCGGCCGTGTCCGCGACCTCTGCCGCACCGCAGCATCCGCGCGTCGTCCTCACGGCCGGATCCCCCTTTTAATTTTAATGTTACACCGTGTACAAGAGCTCTCTCTCTCTCTCTCTCTCTCTCTCTCTCTCTCTCTCTCCTTACTCTCGTCTCTCGTTATTAACGGCACGACACGCCGCCGACGACGATGACACTGCTCGTATTATATAGTGTGGCGAAGTAACGTCGAGAACGTCGCGACACACTATTCATTCCCTATAGGCTTTTTGCACTTGTACCGCATATAACGTACACTGTTCCACGCGCCTTTTTGTCCGCGTTGTTTTATATTCTAAAACGCGCCTATTGTACAAACGATTGTATTTCCGTTTACGTATACTCCGCTGCAAATGCGTATATAGATTAATAATTTTCTCGGCGTCTCGACTTTCGTCTGGACCGGAGAACGATCTTTCGAGTTTCACACGAGCCGCTCTTCGAAATTCCGATTTCTCGCCGCTGCTGTTACGGCGTGTAAAGCGTTAACGACTTTGCCGTTTACCTGGTTTTCGTACACGGAACAGACGAATTTATCCGCAACGGTTATAGAAGAGAAACGCTCTGCAGAGAGCTAAAAACTACCACAACGGAAAAAAAGTTTTTCTCGTAGCGGTCATTTTTTTTTTACCCGATTTACTTTCTTAAAGTGCACAGTATTGAAAACAAAAAAATAAGGCGCTTTTACTGGACTATAGTGATATCGTTACCACAGGTGTTTCCAAGAAGTATTCGAGTTGGACGCGGTTTGAATTGATATTCAACGTAGTATTCGACCAGAAGACCAGAGAATTCGTCTAAAACCGATCTCATACCAGTTCTGATTGCACAACGAAAAGATATATTGTTTTTGGGGTAAGTAAATTTTTCGTTTTCCCCCGACGAACACGAATTCGAGTAAATCACTGCGGCGAAATAAAAAATTAATAAACGCGATACCGATTCCAAATCAAAAAAAAAAGTAATAACGTACAATATCGTTGCAGCTGCAGGCGTTGCGGCCAACACGAAGACGAGTGTGCAGTTTCTTTTTTTTCTAAGTAAATTTATATTAATTTAAATCAGTGTTTCCCAACATGGCGGTGCGCCCCCTTGGGGGGGGGGGCGTAAACGCAGTGCTGGCGAGGCGCGAGCAGTCATCACGAAGAAACAAAATTGTTTATTATTAAATTATAGAGCGTTTAACGGCTAAACACTCGTCATCTATAAATTATACGAAAAAAAGGTGATCAATTTTTTTTCGATTTATAGGAGGCGCCGTTGTGAGATTTTCGAAAACCCACAAAGGGGGCGTAGAATAGAAGAGGTGTTCAAAACCACTGATTTAAATAAAACAGTAGATTGAAAAGAAAAAATTATAGTTCACGTCTATTTGGTTTCAGTGCCATTTTCGTCGAGTACGCGTTCGCTTGCAGATGTACATATTTCAATGAACTGCCAGCGGCATAGCATAATAATCCGTTTATAATCGATTGTAACAAACGTATGACATTCGGTTCAAGGCTCGTCAGCGTTCGTTTTTCGACCGAATTTTCGACGGCGCCAGACGACGGTCATCCGATAGTTTATATATAAAAAAAAAAAGAGTTTATATTTTTCCATCCCACTAATATAAACAGTAAAAAGGGCCAAGAAGGGTATACGAATTTTTGCTATTCTGTCAGGCACACACACACACTGCAGTAAAAGAACGACGAACACTGCGCCCGAATGACAATCGCTATTAATTTTCAAGCGTTCATACACACACACACACACACACACACACACTATTTTCTACCGAGTTTTCTCCGCCTGCAGCAGTAAAAGGATTCGAGATATAGTAATTGAAACAATTCGTTCGTATTATTATTATTACGCGTTCACTTTGGTGATTAAAATCGTTACATACGTATGTACCACACGCGCACAATATCGACCTGTACACGTGATAAAACTAAAATATAATTCGATTACTGTAATTTCTAATCGCCCTAAATGCGAGTACACCGCGTTATAATATTATACAGTGTGTGTGTGTGTGTGTGTGTGTGTGTGAGTGTCTCGCGACGACGGTGTAAATATAAAACTTCGAATGAAATTACTCTAACGAACACGTGTGATTCGGTTAATTAGTAATGCCATATAATATTTTCTTTTTTTTTTTTTTTGCTCGGCGTTTTATTCGTATTGATACGCGCGCGGTGGGACAAACGAGGAAATAAAAATTACTATTCGGACGAGAAAAAAAATAATAAAAAATAAAACGCTCGCTTGAATAACGTTTTAAAATAGAAAACCGTAAAGGAGTAACACGTGTTCGACGAATAATATAGAAGACGCTCTGTGTGTGTGTGTGTGTGAATAATTAAATTACACTTTGGTACTGAACGACAAAACGTATATGTATTTTATCACGCGTTAATCGCTAATAATTTACAATAAATTATTTTCAGAAATACCTATTTGCGTATATAATATGACGAGTAAAAGATTATTTATAGTGATTTTTCACCGAAGGCACTGCGATGTTTTGATAAAACGCGCGTTATAAATAATAAATACAAAACGTTAATTCTATTCGGTTTTTAAACTCTTTGCTTAATTTTCTCCAGCCGCGTGCCGCCCCTTACTGAGATTCTGCTTGCGGAGCGAGGAATGTATTGCGGTTTTACATTGTTGTGTTGTAGTTTTTTTTACGTCTGTATCCCCGAAAATTCTACCAGAAAGGAGTGTCTTTACGCAATCATAGTTCGTTTCCGCGATAACAAATTGCGCGTTACACTTTGAAGTGGTCGTTTTTCGACGTTCTCAATACTTTTTTTCAAGCGTCGGGTGGGTGAAAAAAATTAACGAATAATTACAAAAAAAAAAAAAGCGATTATCGTCGAAACGGCGATTACAGCTCTATTTCTTCGTAATAATTTCGAGAAATTAACGCGGTTATATTGAAAGTTGAAATATTTACCAAATACGGTAACTTTATATCATATTAGGTGAAAAAAAATTACTTTCAAATTTGAGTTGTTTTATAGATTTTGAGGTACGTAATTCATAAAAGAGGGGTAATTTTTGGTTTTAAAGCTTAAACTTTTCGTACAATGTCGGACGTACATTACTTCAACTATACAAATACTCAAAAAATCTCGAAAATCACAATTTTCTAAATTTTTCGCGACAATAAGTGTGTATTTTATTTTTTTTTTTTTTTTCATGGAAATAATTTTCGTTTAATAAATAATATCACAACGAAGCTCCGCTCAGAATCGTTTGCAATCGCCAAACGCAAATGATTTATCTTGTATTACCTTCAAACGCGTATAGTAATACCAATACAGTATTAAATACATTTCCGTGTAATTCGTTCAAGCGATGTCCACTGCAACACCCCGTGGCTTGCTTGGTTGAATAGATATTCAATTGAAAATTTAATGGAAAAATCGTCGTTTTTTTCTTTTGTTCCGACACAAATAATAAAAAAAAAAAAAACGATACGGAGGCTAATACTAAAAGGTGAATTCGAGAGACGTTTTCTGGAAAATCATACAAAAATTTCCTAATATAACTGTAGACGCGAAAATAGGTGATTCGTATAAAAAAAAAAAAAGTTTTAAAAATCGCGTTTAATCGTGTCTGTGCGAATGAATAACATTTTTTTTTTTCGATTTATACGTCAAGGTCCGAGCGTTCGTATTGAAATTAAACGTTAAACACGCCAGTCACGTTGCGATATTCATTAATCGCGACCATATATTTTCGATATTTTTTCAAAAAAAAAAAAAAACGAATCAATACCTATTTGTACCAATATAAACTCGTCGTGTATCGACAATTCCGCAGCGATCGCCGTTGATCGTTTGTCGTGTATATATATATATATATATATGTAATCGTTATGTAAATGATATTATCTCCTGCTGTAGTACGCCGTCAGAAATATTATAATATTCGTCTTCTGTACTTATTACGAAGGCTGTTCCGGCGCTCGTATTATCTGCGCAGCGCGGCGTACCGCACCCAAATCGGTTGGTTGGCCCGAGGTAAAAATTATATCGTTCCCTATCGACGTCTTTATTGAAATTTCTACATTGCCCCGGTATACACTACATAAGTTACAGCATCCCATTAAGATGCGCCGGCAAGTATTATTATTATTATTATTATTATTATTAATCAGCAGCCAGGGTTTTCTTATCGCGCGGTCCCCCGGGGGTGTAGCAAAGTCTTGTTAATACCGCCGGGTGTTGATTACACGTTCAATATAAACCCGCTCCTCCGCATCTCACCAGCCTCACAGACTTATCACTTTCCGATCGCATCTCAAAACCACGGCCATAATCATAAATTATATACCGTGAAATATTTATATATAGTTAGGTGGAGCAAAGGGAACGTTATCTTTTATAGCCCCTAATACCGCGTCCAAACGCAACGATTCCGCGCGTGTGCGCGCGGCCTGGATGATGGCTGATCCTTCTCCTCGATTATTATCGATACAATTATTATGTATTACCCGCTGTCGGACGGTCGCTACTAATACCCCGTTATTAATCGTATTACACTTGAAGCACACAAGGCACGTCTTTCTAAAACCTTTCTCACGAATCGTGTACGCGGACGCGTCGGTCGATTTTTGGGAAAAAAGTTTATTCGAATTTTTAAATTCGGCATAGTGACAAGTAGGTAGCGTAGTCACGGTCCAGCACTAAATGACAAAAAAAAAACTCACAAAATTCCTCGTACAACATATGTTGGCAATGTATTCAAAAGTTATTCGGAGTACGATTATTCGGTTTAGACATTTTTTTTTTTTCAATTCCTGGATCGAACGGGTTTTATTCTGTTTTAAAAATCGTTATTTTCTCGGCAGATTATTTCGAAATGAGTTATTTTGGACTTGTTTTGGATTTTCTTTTTTTTTTATCCAAGCGCGTATTTATTTTTTGTAAATTGTTTAATTGCTTAACAAAGGTTTGTCGTAAAAACGGCACTACAAAATTTAATGTCCGTGTTTTTTGATATTTCTTTAGAATTTTAATGTTGCAGTCGAACGTGATAATTACATATTTTAAATCCCCGATGACCAGTTCTGTTATCCGTTTAACACGACTTTTCAAAGTGCTATTTCTCTAAATCGTCTTTTTTCCACGCATTGATCCATAACACTATAAATCGTTCACAACAGCAGAATCGATTTATTCGGGTTCCGGTGCATTTAAAACGCAATATTTTAATTAAAATATTTGCTTAAAAAAAAGTAATTAAATAACAATCAAATTAAAATTTTTTATACTTTTTTTATTTTCAGCTGAGATAATGTAATTGCGAGCGAATCACCTCGAGCGCAGACGACTGCTGCAGTCCGTACCGACTTGGAGCTTGGGAAATTGCAAAAATCAGTTAACTGTAACAGCGTTTTATTTGGCTCGTTTTTAAATCAATTATATTGAAACGAATAAAACGTTGTAGATTTCACATTTTTTTTTTTTTTTGAAAATTACTTGATGATAATATATTTTTTCAGTTAAAAAAAATCTGAGAATAATTTTTATAATATAGTTTATTCGAAATTTTATTTTTTATTTTGAGGTGGTTTTTGAAATATTTTTTAACAGTACCTACCGGTGTAAAATGTGAAAACTCATTGAAGCAGTGATCCATTCCAAATGACATCAGCAGAATCTGTCTACCTCACCGTCCAGTACATTAAAAATTATCATCTAACCAGACCGTGTTCGGCCCGATCAAGTCGTACAATGTGTGCTGACATTTTCCACGTTAACGCATCCATTGGCCGTAAACTTTATGTACGTAGAAATTTATATCGTTATGATCGGGGCCGAACTTACGGATTGTGAATTGTCAAACAAGCACTCCTTTCTATAAAATATATCGATTAATAGTCGTTGTCGACGTTAATCGTGTTGAAAATAAAATAATTATAGACCTACACGACTTCACAAGTAAATAAAGACTGCTTTCGGTACACGAAATCGACGTGTTACAATTGTTTAATTCAAATCTATTTGATACATTTCAAAATCGTCAGTGTTGACTTAATGACGGAATAAAAAATTTGCGTCCTAGCCCCGGGCATAATGTGTTTTATGCGTAAATCCGCTTCATGATTATGACGTACACGCAAGTGTGAGCGAGTAAATGGAAAAAATTAATTTAACTGAGTTAAGTTGGTTTAAACGTCTCCAGTTGAATGCAAAAAGGTCAACTAAAAATTACTTTAACTGATTTTGTTTGAAATTAACATCGAAACAAATATTAACGTTACTCGTTATTTTAAAAAAAATTTATTTTTTATTTAACATTTAAGAATAATATCTCGAGTTTTTTTTTTTAAACAATTTAACAATAAATTTTTATTATACTTACTTTTTGAAATATATTACGTATTTAGTAACCTAAATTATTATTATTATTTTTTTTTATTAAGAAGATTTGTCTTTTCAAGAAAAATAAGAAATACTCGACTCGTGATAGATTAAAACCAAATATATTATATTAAACGGCCAATGCTAATCGCTAACAGTAAAAAATAAAAGCAATCAATTATCGTCAAACGAAATTACGAATATTTCGAAGGAAATTGGATTGGTCGTGTAGAAGAAGAAGAGAACCTAATTTTTAACTATAAAAATATGGGACTGCTGTAATTTAGCGTCTGCAAACTTACTGCAAACTAAATGTTCTGTGGAAGGACGGTACAACCGTTTCACTGCAATGCTAGACTCTTCGTTGCATCCGTCAATACGGAAGTTTCTAAATGCGTCGCAAAAGGGACAACTACAAGTGATCCGTATGAAAATTGAGCGACATATAGAGAACCAAAAAAAAATATATATATATATAAAGACCGAAGTTTTAAACGTAAAAAAATATGTTTAGATTATGAATATCAAAGAAAATCGAAGAGCTGTATATCTTCGAGGCGTGTCTTGCGCATAATTTTCAATTGCGAGTTTAATGCGTTTTTTTTTAATTTCTTTTTATTATTTTATTTTTTTTTTTTTTTTTGTACGATTTAATTATTACTATAAGTTTTTTTTTCCAACGATTTTCATATTATAATATAATCCTATTTTCGATAAACAATAATTAGATTCTATGTATAATAAATATTATAAACAATAATAGGGGTTTTTTAAAAACTATAAATTCAAATTTTAATTGTCTACTGACATCGTCGTACTATCAATTTTCGTAAACGGTCAATAATTTACAATTATTGTCGAACGCGATCAATTGACTGCTATTAATAATTGGTACGCGCGATTAGTTGTCCTTTATTTATTGTCGTATATCAGAATTTTTTTTATTTTAATTTTTAAAAATTTTTTTTTATCAGTGTTTTTTTTTCCACTTTGTCGCGCGATTTAAAATTCGTGTAACGTGTGAACGGCGTACTGTTCACGTTATAAAAATTCACACTTATAAATAGGGCAGAGCACTTGTAACATTTGTATATTTGTTTTACTCAATCAAAACAAATGCAGATTAAGAAACAAATACCTTTTATGCTAAAACGAAGCTAGATTTCTAATTTTATTTTGCATATATATATATGTATATATATGCAAATAAATGTATATTTTGAGTTTTTGTTTTGTTTTTAGGGCATATTTCTTCCATTTGATAATTTTTGAGAAATATTTAATACAATTAATAATTTTCTTAATATTTTCTTTATCGACGTTTTTATTTCATTTCATATTACAATCAGAATCGATTAATTTAAATTAATTTTTAATTTTTTTCATATTAGTGTTATTCATTGTTCGCACGTTTTTCCTAGGAACGCTTGAGGCTCTTCGATTATATTAATTTCAATTCAATTTAATTGAATAATTATTTATTATTTTGATATTATCAATGTAATAATGTACCTACTAATGTCTACTCTTTAATTAAATCAATAAAAAGTTATTATTTAAAATTAAATTTTATTAACAATTTTGGTAAACAATTATTTATATTTTTAGAAAAAAATATTCATTTTGCATATTTTTAGTGCATATTATAGGGTTTTTAAGTGCACAAGTGCTTGCATATTTAGTGCTTTTTTAGAGGTACAAGTCCTCTGCCCTACTTATAAAGCTTACTCGGCGGTAATAATTACGCAGTGTTTTTTTTTTTTTTTATTGCGTGTACCGCACGGGAAACTCTAACCGTTTTAATTGATTCGCTATTAACGGAGGCGATTATTATTTTCGCATTTTAATCGGCCGTAAAAGTCTTCCCCTTTCGACGCCCTTCGAGTCGCCTCGACTTTTCGGGTAAATATCGGGAAAAAATCTCGCGTTTTCACACGGTACCGAGGCGGTTAAGGGTTGACGACGGCCGACCCGTCGTGCCAACAGGTGGGTTCGCCGATCAGCAATTGAACCGCGGCCGACCGTTTTACGTCCCTTCGACAAGTATACGGGGGGGGGGGGGGAAACGAAATAAATAAAAAATAAATACACCGAAAGAAGAGGGAACGGGGGGGGGGAGGAGAAAAAAGGCCATCGAGCTTGTTTATAGGCTTAACCCTCCACTTTATACGTGTTTTTAACTTCTGGTTTTTTTTTCTTTTTTTACAGCCTTTTTTTTTATCTCACCCGATTTTTTTTTTTTTTTACACGGTAGGGTTATTTCAATCGGTAACTGACTGCCCCAGATATTTCCCCGGTAATCGGTTTTTTTTTTTTACTAGTGTCCACACGATTTCGATTTCGGGACCTCGCGGTTATGCAAACACTACGACTACAACGCATTATTGTTTGCGTCTTGTCGGCGACGGCTACTGCTTTTTTATCAAAAAAAAAATTTGTCGATTCGTTTGTTCCTGAAGGAGTTCCGAATAGGCAATTTTTATGAAATTAAAAAAAAAACCCCCCGAAAAAAACATCTAACAATTTAAAAACATTTAAATACGTTTCGGAAAAAAGCCATTGAAAAACATTCCCGTTTCTTTATCGTCGCGATTTTGATAAAAAAAAAACACCCCCGTTTTGCCGGGGGACGAGGTCTTTCAAATTTTTAGCAGGATTTTCAAATTTTTACAATATATAGAATTTTAGTTGGAGTGCTATATATATATATATATATATATTTTTTTTATAACGCTACTCGATACTGAGCCGAATTTGAAGGGAGGGGGGGGGCAAGTGTACCTTGTTGCCCGGGGTGGCAAATTTTTTAGTTATTAAACAGGCGGTAAATTTTTATAGACGTAATATGGTGTAAAAAAAAATTATGAAGCGTAGTTTTTTAGCGTAAAAATTGTGTTGCCCCGGGGCGCGAAAAACGTAAATACGACCGTGACTGTTTACTAAATAAATGAAGAACTAAAAGAAATCGAACAAAGACGAATATAACTTATAACGGTTAAATTAAATTTTAAAACGCCACGACACAGATGAACTTTTATATTGTAAATATATTCCTAATAATATAATATATTTTATATTCCTAAATATTTCTTATATTTTTTATTGAATTAATTACGTCAAATTTATAGTATTTGAGAAACTTAAAACTGTTTTATACGCTAATAACTGTTTAAAATAGTGTTAATAAACCGTTTGGCAAATTTTTTTTTTGGACGCCTCATATTTCAGCGTATTATTATTGTAGCATTTTAAAAAAAATTTTCTTAAACGCATTATTTTTATTGTCAAAACGGAGTTAGAGAAAAACAACGTGAACGTCTACATAAACCGAGTTTATACATCTTTTTACGCGCTTTTCCGTATTACTAATAATTCGTGTATAAAAAAGTTTTCCTGGAAGTTTTAATGCGATACGTGTAAACGTGTTTTATTCACTTCAATTCCATATATTAGTTTGCGCGTTAAAAAAAATAAAATAAAATCTCGTTACCAACGATATTTACAATATAAACGTTCCTTTTTTTTTTTTTTTTTAAGTAAGACGAGAAATACGTTCGTCGTTCGCAAAAGTTTCGTATCTATAACGCGAATAAAACAATATATCAACTCGATTTAATATTTTCCGCTAAAATTAATTTCGGCGATTAAAAAAAAAAAAAACCGCCCATTTTTATCACTTTATCGTTACTTAACGACTGGGTGTACGTTTGACTGCCTACACGGATTTCCGTTTTATGTAATATTTATAAAAATATAATTATTATTTTTAACACGTACCGGGCGGCGGTGTATAATATTCAGTTTCAACTTAATCTTTAAAATCAATTTACGTTTAAATTTATATTCGTATCTGTTGCAGATTAACGACGCATTCAGATTATGTCACTGCGTTCACATGTTTCGGTAAAATATATTATGTGTAATTTAAGATTCGTCCAACACGGTTACATCCGAAACACGGAACATTAAAATAATAATAATATCCCGTCGATTCGCTTATCGTAAAAAACGTAATAAATTTCCGTTCTGACTACGAAACGAAATTATATTATTTCGTTCTTATTTCGAAAACACTATAAATAAAATTATACGAAATCATATTATTATATAAGCTAATGGTTTTTTTGTTCGGATCCGAATGCGAATAATATCGTTATTTGGATATAAATGTAATAAAATTACAACCGATAAAAAAATATTTTTAAAAATATAATAATAAGATTATATTTTTAGGAGATGTACAATTTTCGAAAATTTTTTTTTTTATTACGTTTCTGACAGTTATTGCGAAATAAAATTATGATAATACGCACGTATTAAAAGGTTTTTACCGATTTTTAACGTGGAATAAGAAAAATTGTAAAAAAAAAAATCGTCCCGCGCAGACCACAGCTAACTCGAGAGCGTTACCAGTCGGTTAAATGACAGAAAAACCTTTGTTGTGTTACAGCGTACAGAATTATATTTAAAAAAAAAAAAAAAGATTCTATAATAATCACGTGGTAATACGTGCGATTTGTTTAATAACGCGACATTAAATTCAATTAATTAGGCCCCGTAATAGTATTAATTATACTAGACCGCAACTTTGAATAATAATAATAATAATAATAATAATATTATTATTATTATTATTATTATTATTATAAATCGTGGTATTTTTATTTCAATATTAAATGTACGAGTTGAAAACGTTCATTGAAAACGTACAATCGATTACTGTGATCGACCGGCGCTTTCCATTACCGCACACGAACAAAGTAGATTTATTAAAATCAATATAAATTAAAATATAAAAAAAAAAAAAAAAATCACTTGAAAATATGTATATTATTAAAAATGTGAAATTTGATGATAATTAATTAAAAACGAGTGAAATAATAGTACAATAAAAAAAAAAATAATTTACGAATACCCGTTCTCATATTGGTCTCAACTGTATAACGTGTTCTTTTAACACATTCCATTATTAATAATAACGAATATACTGATATACCAATAATTGTCTTCTCGTTCCAAAATACACTTTCGTTTTATCGAGTCATTTCCGTTATTGATTTCTCGCATTTTCGCTTCGTTTAACCACGTTTTGTTGATCTATTAAAACAGCGATCTAAAAAAAAAAAAAAATAAAAATTACTAGGTACCGACACTTTAATAAATAGTTTCGATACGTACAACTTGAAAAACAGACGTATGTGGCGTATAAAGTTCGAACCGGAGTTTGATACGTTTCAGCACCGTTTGTCGTTCTTTTCGTACCACTAGCTGGACTTGTCGATAACCGAAGATGACCGCGAAATATATACACTGTTAAATATTAAATTCACGTGTATTTCGTTAGTGTACTGCAGTAATAGACATTATCACAGAATATCGGGAAATCTGTGTGCGGTTTAGTCCCGTGCATTTCTTGTGCGGAGCGATGGGCTACGACGGTTCGTTTCGGGTATAAAATTTCAAACGTTTCGCTGCGAACCAGCCGTCGGATTTTCATGTAAAAAAAAAAAAATTCAAAAAACGATCTTCGCCGCCGGAACTTGACGGCCGCCCGCGATCAATTTTTTAATTGGTTTTCAAATGGGTTACATAAATTGTTTTTCGATCGATTCGTTTCGCGGTCGTTCGAGTAATCGACTGGGCATATATAATATCGTATGATTTTCGTCGATCTCTATACGAGAGGGGACAGGGCCGGATAAAAACGTTTTTGGACGTCCATCATAATAATAATATTACGCGGGAATAAAGCCGACGGCAGCCGGTGTGTGTGTGTGTGATAATAAATTGCCGGTCGTTGATAAGTTTGATAGGATTTTGTGACTGGGGGGGGGGGCGGGAGGGGACGCGTGTCTGCTGATACCTGAAGTCGTTTAGACGGTGTCTGGTGCGGCACGCCTCGTACGCGATATTATACACACACACACACACACACACGCCGGTCCGATCGGCGGAAGGGATTGTCGGAGGAGAGGGACGATATAATAATAATAATAACAGTGTATTGCGATTTCTCGGTGGCGCAGGACGCGCAGGAGTAAGGGACGGAGGAAGAAGGAGCGCTCATATTTCGTTCGGTACTTTGTGTCGGCCCGAGCCATCAATTTTACTTTTGCCACGAGTATATATCATGTACGATTGTTGTGTTATTCGGCCGCGGACGGTGGGAAGGGGATGGGTATATACGGCCGACGAATCTATTATGTACAAGCGCATGAGCGTACCTCATGTGCGTAGCGGTATTGTATAAAATATTATATTCTTTTCTCTCCCCCGGCTCTATACTCCCGTTTGCTTTACTCTCCGGACGGACTGCAGGAATTCGAACGAAAAAATAAGTACACGAGTAGCGTAAAAAAAAAAAGTAATATTTCCCGCAGACGTTCGCGAATTTCATTTTTTCACCGACCGATTCATTCTAAACAGCGGTCCGACTGTTGGTTTTTTTTTTTTAATGTTTTGATAGTACAGATTTTCGAGACTAGAAAGAGTGTAATGACTCTGGAACGATCCATTCCTGCAGTACCTATATATGTACTTGATCCGTTCGCTTCGTTTTTCGATTATCTCGGTAGCTTTTCCTCGCGAAACTCACTATACGGAGGAAAGACTATTTTCTCGATAGTTTTTAAACGCGGCACAAAAAAAAAAAAGAATCGACCGAAAGCAATACGGTCTTGAAATTTCAACAAAAAAAAATTTCTTTTCATTTTGGACTGTTTATATATACGAGCAATTATACGTCGAGCTGTTTTTCAAGGATTACGTTTTTAGTTTAAAGGACCGACAATTTTATACGGCATGGGTCCTACGGTACTTCAATTATATATATAAAAAAATTTTGACAAGTCACAATTTTTTTTATTCTATTACCTTTTTAAATTTTCCGTCAAAGTGCACTGCGCGTATTACGCCGCCGTCGAAGCTCTTCCCCCCCCAGAATCGTTTTATTCAATGCAATCGTCGCTTTCAAATGTATATCAATACAACGAAAATTCTATAAATCTGTATCTAATAGTAATTCACTTAAGCGAATAGATATGATTTTTAACATCGGTATAATATATTATAAAACCGATAATTTAAAAATACGTTTTTTATATTTTATTGTGTGTTATCTGAAACCGATTATAATCACCACCACCCGTCCGGTATTTGTTTAAACAATATCGACAAAATGTTAACGCGGTGCACTAACCTCATTCGTAAAGTTGTATGCACGCAAAACACGCATTTTATTTATAGTAAAAATATATTTCAACGGTTCTATCGTTATTGTTAAGATAAATACGAAATATTTATATATATATATTTGTTTCGAACGTTAACATATACACTAATGTAACACATGTACGATGTTAATTAAAATTAATTGAAAATTTGAGCAGTCAATCCGTCTAGAATGTATTTCTGATTTCTCAGTCCTTGAAGTGTAGCCAAGACTGGAAGTCGTATTTTATTAGACTATGAAACTACATTAGAAATATTAATTGAAAAATTTCCACTGTTCCCATTGTATCATATACCCAACAACTGACCTCGGCAAAAATAACACACATATATATATATATATATGTAGTATTTTGATCTTAAAGGCTCGTATTAGACGTCAGAAGTTTAATATTAGAACTTAATTTACGATATAGAATATGTTTTGAAACGAAAATCGTTTTTAATTATTAAATACATATAAAAAAAAAAAAAAAAAAACTAAATTAAAACACTTTGATATTTTTATGAACATTTTACTAATCTTATTAAATAACGTTCATAAATAAAAAGAAGAAAAAAACACACACGTTTTTTTTTTTTTTTGCTAAAACCTCTAAACAATATTAATGATCCCCCAAATGTACAAAATGCTATTTGTAGTCAAGGACACGATACTAGTGAGAAATTAATCGACCGAACCGAACAATCGCGCGTATTGTGTCGCGTAGTTTTTAAATAATTACATAAAATTATCCTTGAATATATTAATCGTTTTTGATTAAAAATTTCTTAAACTATTTTTAAAATTTATCTTTTTAATAATAATAAAAAAAACACGATTTTTTTAATACCTATGAGTATCAAGTTATATTTTTAAACAAAATTCGTAATTCGTGATAATTCCAATAAACCTGTTAAGTGTTACGAACAATGATCGATATCAGATTAAGAAAAACATCGGAATTATATTCCGATTATAATATCTAAATAAAAAAAAAAAAAAATGCAAACGAGTAAGCGAATGAATAATAATAATAATAATAATAATAATAATAATAATAATATATATCTACATACATATATTTATCCTCAAGACTTATAAACATATTTCAAACGGTTATGAAAAAAAAAAAAAATGTATTAGAATTGAAAGAAGAATTGCAGTGTTTATCGAGAAGAGAAGTCGTTTGTATAAATATAAATACGTTTAAAAACGTGTGGAAAAAAATACGTGGGTAGTTTGAGTGGTCTCAACATTTTGCCAGGCTCCAGGCAAATAAATAAGTAGGTACGTTATTACCGGTTATACCTTCGAATAATTTCCAACCAAATATAGTATTTTTTTCCCCCATTTTAACCATTACTCGAAAAAACATTATATATATACATATATATTACGTTATATTAGATATATATATATATTCTAAAGAATATTCTTCGACGAGAGGATTGATATTGACCGATGTACGTAAATCTACAACACTCAATATAATAGAAACTCGTTCTTCGTCATTTACGTCATCAGCACAAATCCGTAATGATGCCGAACAATATTTAACACTGTTTTGAACTAAACTAAGAATTTTTATTTATTTATTTATTTATTTTTTGATTTACCTCATTAAACGTTAAATTAACTCGTTCTGAATTTCAAGGCCAAAATGTGGCCATATACACAAACGTTGCCGCCTTACGGAAAGGCAATTATTAGTGCATTCATTACGCACGAACGCGTTGGATCAAAATTTTCAGTCGTTATTTTTTGTAAAATCGCAACAGACTTTCCACACGATCCTCGGCGGGTCGAATTTTAATGTTTTTTTTTTCTCGAGAACACGCCTACAAATAGAATTATTTTCTATTAAACCTAAGTGTTGTTCTCGATCGATCCGTATAATATTATACACTCGTTGGTTTACTGTTTAAACGGTTTTTTAAACCGTTAAATAAAGCGGCGTAGCCAGGATTTTTATTTGGAGGGGGGGAGCTAAGGCTGACAATTAATTAATTAATATGTAATAAAAAATAATGTATTATTTATTTATTTCAGTGTGGTTGTAACCCCATCAGCCCCCCTAGCTACGCCACTGGTAAAAATATTTTCTCGATTGATTCGATTTTCTTTGCGTAGAAAATTGTACGCAATATTTTTTTTTTTTTACCGTATTTTCAAATTTGGCACCAGATAAATTGGAATCCGTTCACGGCATCGGATCTCTGGAGAGACGACCGCATAGAGTAGTACACGCTATACACGCGTAACAAATAATAAATATAAGAATGTATAATACGTGCGCTAATATAGAAAAATTACAGATAAAACTTGCCCCCTTATATACTAGTATATATACGAGTATATACGATGACGACGGTCTAAATTGCATTGTAAACTTTTGGCGCGTCTTTCGACATACAGTCTACATATGTTCTTTAAGACAATATCCACTGGTTGTCGGTAGAATGGAGGGGCCAGGGATCCCTTGAAGATTTACTGCAATTCAATAATATTTCACCCTGTTTTGTCAGTAGGGGTCCCCGAGATATCCCGTGGTTATAGCAGTGCGTTTTTTTCCGTCCTCCTCCTCCTCCTCCTCCTCCGGCTCCTCCGCCGCCGGGCGACTTGTTAAAAAATATTTATGTTTTTTCCGACCGACTTGGCGCGGCCAAGCTGCGGGAAACGCGTACGCGCGCCACGTTCCTTCTCGTCCTACGTCCTGCTACCGCAGCAGCACAGTCCCCTTTCATCTCGTCGGGCATCGGGAAAAAATACGAAGGGAAAAAAAAATATACGAAAAAGGGCCAGTGATATAAATGTATAGTTTTTTCGTATTATTCGTTCGGTATTTTTTTTTTCTCTTTCTTTATCATTATTATTATTATTATTATTTTTTATTTTTATTGTTATATTTTTCCGATTATAATATTCCCGGTCTGTGCCAAATCTCTTGGAAATTATCGACCGGTATTACACCACTGTTCTCTTTTGCATAAGCAATAAATTGATGTCCCGAGGATTAGGCTATCGGGAAGCGTCCATAAATATCGTACACTCGAGATGAGGCAATATATAATATTATGTAATACGCAGTTTTTCTCCGTCTCCGCGTTTAGCGGAGGAAAAAGTTTCTCCGGAATTTTTCCGTACAAAACCGCGCAGTACGCGGCTGCGGCCTCTGCGCAATAATATCATAAAATACATTGTAACGCTCTTATTCGGTTGCGCCTATACTGTGTAAAACGCATTAAACCGAGTTTAAATCCGAAACGGCCCTACAGGTACACTAGTATAGTATATTTATTTATATCGGCCGGTATAATACGTACATTAATTATATAGATAGGTACGTACGAATGTTAACGGAGATCTACGGCGGCGTGGCATAAATTATTATCACCGTATTAGTATCTGAACGAGGCGAGAAATACGTTTTATTGATATTTCAAACGGAATATTATAATTCGTCGATTTATAGACACCAGGCTCGGATGAATGGGGCGGGGCGGGGCAGCCATAAATTATGAATATCGAAACGATTTTCAATAAAATATATAGTTCTAAAAAAAAAATGCCACACTTATTGATTCTTACCCATTGGGATTTTATACCATATCGCTGTACGAGACATTAGTGCATTATTAATCTGTTTTAACGCGTATTATCTAATTTATGTAGGCGTGTCCCCGGACCGAATATAATTCGGTAATACAGTAGTAGTGCAGTTTCCTGAGTAAAATATAACACTAAGCAGACCTTCAGTAATGAACGCTCGACGTGTTAATGTACGTGATATTATTGGAAAAGGTTTAAAAAAAATACAATAATCGATGTTTTTCCCAATTAACCCGTCTCGCGCTTACGATATGTTAAACAATTCCGCGTGCTGAAAGGGCTTTTTCAACATTTGGAATAATGAAGAAATTGATTCGGAACGACCCGCAGCTGACAGGATAGTTTAACAGCACTTATGGTTTCGGCGTCCGAAAATGATATTTTAGAAATAATACAATTCGATAACTGAATTCGCCAAACGTAAAGCGAGATAAAATGGTTTAATTCTGTAGTTTTTTGAAATTTGAAATTAAATTACAGTGTATGAAATGTTTTTTTTTTCATATCGGAGCAATAGGGTTTCGTGGAAAATGTTGGCCCCGAGGCCTCAAATCATCTTAATATTGTAAAACAATATTATCTAATTCATAGTCGTTGAGTCGAATACGTAAATAGATAAATAAATGAACATTCGGTTTTTTCCGATTATAGTTTATTAGTAAATTTCGTTAATCACAAAAAAAAAAAAATCCGCGTATTCGATTCGTAATTGAATATAATATAAGTAACGGTTTTCAACGGTTTTCGTTTTTAACCCTCTGTTAATTGTTAAAAACCGATTTTTTACAAAAACTTTTCGAAACGAAAATTCTCATTTAAAAATGTAAATGTTTCGTTTGAGACAATCTTATATAAGTGTATATTTAATTTATATAGTATCGCGTTAAAAACCAATTAATGAAAAATATAATGACCGGCGAATATTGTGTTTAGCATCTATAAAAGAAATATTTATAATATTAAATTATAAAAATATTTATTCCGATAATATTTTAAGTAACCGCGTTGGTTTAAAAACTTTCAATTAAAATTCTTTCAAGTCACTCGCGTATATTGTTGATAATTTAAAGTTTTTGGTAAAAAAAAAAAAAAAAAAAATAGGTATTAAACGGAATTATTTCTGACGTAAATCGATACTCGCTCGAGAAATAACTAATTTATACGAGGGACGTCCGGAAAGTAAGGTTACAAAGGCTGTGTAGGACGTGGGAATTTTTTATTTTCAAAATTGGCACCACTGACGTGTAGGGAATTTTCTAACGGTCAAAACAAAATATCATCGAGTGCCTCAGTCCGTTACGAAATGTCGTCACAGCGTATTATATTATTATAACAAAAGTCATGAACATTTTTTTTTTTTTTTTAAATACTACTCCCTATTATCTCCAACGAGTATTGAATGTACCGTTATTTTTTATCGAAACGTGTGAAAGTTTTCTAATCGACGTGAAGTGAAATCCAACGACATTTCGGATTTTGCCTTCCCCCCCCAGACTAAAAAAAAGTATTAATTGCCGCAATAATACACACGTGTGTCGTGTAATTTACCATTTACACATTCGCGCAGAAACACATTCGCGCCGTAGTGGTTTCGTCAGACACTTCCTCGACAGGGCGCCACGCCGCCGGATAACCGCACTGAACTCAATACGCGGGGCGCGTATATCGGGCCACGAACACTTCTCCCATTATACTTCGATTTTTTCATTTCAGAGCGGAATGATTGATGTTGTCGACACAGCGGAAAAACACGATGTCAGTAACCTAACGTTTCTACGCAAATTAGGGGTCTAGGAGTCACTAATTATTTTACACATGGGCGTACCTACATAATTATATTATATAATATATGAAAAAATATACAATTATTATACCTACAAGATACGAGTGTAATAAAAAAATGTATTATTCTATGATTAACGATAACGCAATGTATAGAATAAAAAACCGTATTGTTGTTATTTCTGTAATCCATCTCGGATGTTAGGAAGTGTAGTGATAAGTATTAAACAGCTGATTTCGAGGCCATTGATACCACAATCCTGCAGAGAACAAAGGAAAAACGTTCAGTGTCCCATCTATATACTAACCTATGCGCGTATCAATCAAAATATGACGGCAGATAGTAGGCCGCCGTATGCATTCTACAAGATATAAAAGTCATGGAGGACACGATGAAATATAATTTTTTCCACGATTATTTTATATCGTGTTTTATTATTCACTTTGAGATAACAACAGGAGGACACAAAACGACGTAGTATCGATGTTAGCAACAAAATCGGTTATTTCTTACCTATATAAACGAAGTCTGTAACGAAAACAGAAACAAACAGAAACGGAACGCATATGACGGCTCACCGTAGGGGTCCGTATTCCGTAATAACACACGAGAATTATTATAGAAAATGCGCGTTCCGTGTATTGAGTTCAGTACGGATAACCGTCGTCGCCCAGTTGTCGTCATCGCCGCGGCCGTCGTCGTGTATACAGTGCGTCTATACGCGAGTATATTTTTATTTATTTTTTTTTTTCCTGTTGTTTTTAATAGGACGTACACGGGAAATAAATCAGTTATGGGCAATGAGTTTCGGGAACGGTTCCAGCAGAAACCGTCGAAACCGTGACCGGACAAAAGCGGCTTAGCCGCACTGGTCTTAAAATATAAAGGACTCGACGACGTACTGCCAGTACGCGTGTACTTGTGTGTAGAGAGAGAGAATGAGGCTGGACAGGATAGACGTTGACGGGGGAGCGGTGTTATTAAAAAAATATCCGCGCAGATATATTTACGTACACAATATAAAAATATCGTACACGCACAATGTGCGTATGGGTGGGTGCAGACGCGCTAGAGACCGGATTTTTATTTTAATTCCGTCATTTATTTCTAAACAAATATCAACCGTGACAATATAACCGATCGTTTCTCATTAACAACACACGTCGTCGACTCCTTTATGGCGGTGCCAAAAAATCGGGTAAAAATCTTCTTCGTTTTTTTTTTTTTTTAAAAGCTTTCCTATCCCCACGCCCGATTCCGCTGCATCACCACTCGTGGTCCTCACGCCGTCTGTCACGCTCGTGTCAATGGCGCCGAAGTTTTGCCGCGCAATCGTTCGTACTATACGCGCGGCTCGTCGAATAGTGCAGTGGTGTCCGAAAAACTAGGGGCGTGCTCATGAGGGTGTAATTTGACTTCTTTTTATTGTTCTATTAATTTTTCATTAATACAATCATAACCATTATTTAAATAAATATAATAATATAGTCATATATATATATATATGTATGTGTGTATAGTAAATATATGAATAAAAATAATTATGTTCCCCTCTTCATGAGGATCCACTGTGATCAGTCAACAAATTAATATCTCCCCCTCTTCCAAAAAAGCTGAGCACGCCACTGCGAGAAACGTACGCTTTTCCAAACCGAAGTGAAACAATTTGGTATAAAAAACAAAAAAAAAAAAAAGTATATATACTCCAGTGGCGGATTCAAGGGGTGAGGAGCTGCTCTTGGCCGTTTTATATTCGTAGTTGAAAACGATTACAAGTCGTCGAAAATTAAACATACTTTTCAATTAATCGTGTGTTAGAAAAACTGTTTACAGCGGAAAATTACGTTTGTTCAAAACTTAATGGTCCTAAGGTCTTGTGATTTCTACCAAATACGTAACTATTTGTACCGTATTAACGAAAACAATTTTCGAACATTTTTAACTGCCTAGATTTATATGTAGGAAATTACGTTTAAAATGGTGTACAGTAAGGTTAATCGTAAATTACGTGTTCTATATACGCGTTATATTTATATATAAATATATAAATAAAAATAATAATAACAAATTATATCACACCGAAGCTCCGCTCGGAATCGAACGCAATGATTTATCGCGTTGTTTAATAAAACGTATAAAGTATAATAAATAACAAAACCCTAAAATTTGTATCCAAGTAATTCGCTTCAGTATCGTCCACTGTAACACCCCACGGCTCGTTACATTTTTTTTCTAATTATCTTTCGTACCTAATTAGAAAAAAAATTCGTGCTTCGATCAACTTTCTTTAAATTAAATACTACACATAATATTATCGTCTTAAAAATCCAAATATTATTATTAATTTCGACTTAAAATACGCGTGGAAAATGCATTATACCGAATAACACCGCGGTAACGTTCGTAAAAATATAATTTTGATAATATTCTGAAATTCCGAATTTGTGTACATTTCTTTCTGTTGCGCCATTTCAACCATACTTTAAATGAATGTCCATTATTATATTTCTTAAATTTCGTAATCTACTTTCTCCCCGTTTCGGTGTAAACTGTCAGAATTCGACAATTCGTAGAAAGTCGTTATTCTATTACCGTTATTAAAGTTCATATTACATTATAATATTGTCATCATTCAACTCTACAAGTATTTAAAATCTAAATGATCATTTTTTCGATGAAAAACGTCGAACGTAAACAATTTACACCGTTTGAAAATTCGTTTAAAATACAAAAGCATTTGGTCGATGAATTTGCGTATTACGAAAAAAAAAAATCCACATTTTCAGGCCGCCCACGTTCTTGCGGGTATTATTGCGTAGGTATTATTGGCCGATAAAATTTTACTGGGAACGAATAATCGTTTTGCATTCGAGAGCGAATCGCGAGCGACGGCTAGCCCAAGCATCAAGCGCGTTTTCTCACGGTGGTCGGGAAGGCGTTTGAAATTAAAATTGTTTTTTTTTTTTTAGAACGGATTAAATAAAGTTTTAATCACTCCGCGATAAAAAAAAAATTATTTTTCCCAGTTATTTTAAATAAAATACATGTATTAAGGTGTAATATGTATAAAAATTGTGGGGGAGGGGAGAAGATTTCTAAATTTTTCTAAATAGTATTAAAAATATTAATATTGAAGACGTAACCCGAAAACGTCTCCTCCTGTTGGCTACGATCCTGAGCAGCAATCTTTATAAATATTTTATTATTATCACAATTCATTGAGTACAGTGTGCGCCCGATCGATTGCCAACGATTGTCACTGGCCGCGGCCACAATAATTATTATTCTCGAAATCCTTTTACGCGTTCCAATATATATTATGTTAGTTAGTGGCGCGCGGTGTTCGGCTGTGGCGGCGTGTGGGGCGGACGGAAAGCGCGAGCGTGGGCGCTTCTGCGACCGATTTAAACGCGTCGGACACCAACTACGTGGGCGGTGGCGCGATTGGATTCCGTTCGGGACGCGCGCGCGCGCGCGCGCCGATCGGCCGAAAATATACACGGCCGCGCCGCCGTCGCGCAGTGACTGCGTCGGCGACGAGACACAGGACACGGTTTTCGCCTCGTTCGCGATTTATCGCCGTAAACGACAAAAATTGACAATTTTTTTATTTTATTTTTTTTAGATTCCGAACGGAGCGAGTAACGCGCAACAATAATGACGTTTTTTTTTTTTTTTTTTACGTCTGTACCCGAAAATCTTTACCGAGAAGAATCGGTGGCGTGTCCAGAACTAATTTTTTTCGGACGGGCCACCGGAGTCAGGTTCAAAACGGTTTTATTCCCCCATCCCACCTATTATTAGAAGAATTTAATTTGTAACAGATTATATATACCCGTTATAATACTAAATAACACATTATTTTAATATCAGAAACGGTAGTTTATCTTTTATTACATAGATTAACACCAGCTGCTGATAGCTATTGAATAGGTCATGGAATTCTGAAAAAAACGACACGTTTGAGAATCACGATTACGTCAAAAACGTACGAGATCTTAATAAATTAATACGATTATGAAAACGATATTTTTTTTTTTTACTTTAGCTGTTTTCAGGTACTTTATTTCGGTTGAAATACGTCTCGGTCTTATGCACACCTCCTGGACACGTCACTGGAAGGAACGTTCCGATCTTTACAGTCACAAACGGTTTCCGATAGAAAATAGATTGGCACTTTAGAGAGATCATTTTTCGATTTTCTCAAAAGCGCCCGAAAATATGACTAAAAAACTATCGAAAAATTACATAATCACGCGGTAAAAACGCGATTTCTAAACTAATCGTTATGGAAACTCGAAATATTCGTCAAATACTTAACTTTATATGCTATTCTTTACGTCTTCAACCATTCCGTTGGTTTGCTGCAGTCCTCCGTGCTTCCCTGTCGTTACTCGATTCCTTTAACTCCTTGTAGCTATTCTTCCTCGCGTCTATCATCATTCGCTTCGTGTACTCTATCCTCGGTCTTCCTCTTCCGATATTATTGTGAACTTCGACGTCACCTTCTATGACGCTTTTCGTTAGGCTACCATGGCGCAGTGGACGTCCTATCAATTTGTCTCTTCTAACAATTATGCCATACCTACAAAAGTTCCTTTTATTCTGTCTTCGTTATTTTTTCAATTCATGTAATCTTTAGCATTTTACGATAACACCACGTTTCGAAGGCCTCTATATAGTTTCCTTTTCTCAACCGTACTGATTGTACAAGTTTCACAGCCATACAAGGCAATACTCCTGCACACATATACGTTTTCCAAAACTTTTTTTCTTACCTTCAAGGTCACAATATTAGTGGTCAATAGGTGTTTTTTATCCCGAAAACTTTATATTATGTCGAGGAAAACAAATTTTTCAAAAACTTTCATTTAATTTTGGACTATTTATAGCGATTATAGATATTTTGACGTATTTAATTCGTAAAAAAAAGTTTAGTTTTTTGTTATATACCCAAAATATATTGCATCGGAGCTCTGTTCAGAATCGTTTTATCGAATGCAATCATTGCTTACGAATTTATAGCGACAACAATCCACTGCAAAAACTTTTATCCGAGTAATTCGCTAAAGCGATATTCACAATACCCCGCGGCTGGCTACCTTATTTTTTCTCGATAATAGAGAAACAGACATTTCCGTTTTAAAACGCGTAATTTCGATAATTATTACACTGCTTTTTTTTTTTTTTTTAAACGAATCTAAAATTTGTCCACGATATTTTTGCTGAATACTGTACGTTCTCTAGTTATATCTTTATAGTATATAGTATAATATAGTATAGATAGATATTATATAGGCACATAAATTTTAATACAATACAATAAACGTAAAAAAAAGAAAAATAACCATATAATCGTAACATTTAAATACGTTTCGAAAATCTTCAACGGCAAACCTACAGCCGTACTAAAAAGAGTTTAAATACCGATAAAACAACGTCTTCTATTTAATGTTTACAAACGCGTCGTGTATATAATTCAAAAATAAAATTCTACGCGTTACAATCAAATAAATCGTTACCGTTGTCACGTGTTAAAAATTCGTAAATTATCTCCTCCAGTTGTAATAACAAAAACACTCATAAATGCGCCCATAAAACCGTGAGTTTTCTAAAATATTTTCGTTTACACGGCTTACAGAAATGTTTGTGTGTAAATCGTACGGGATACGTTACATACGAATAATATTATGTTCATTTCCTCGACGCGTTTCAACGGCCAATATTAGTGTGGAATTTTTTTTTTTTTTTTGATTTTGCTAGCGTTTAATAGTAAAAAAAGCGTATAAAATTTCGTTTGACAAAAAATAATTTGTAAAAAAAAAAAACGTTACGTTTTATCGATTTATCCTCGCCCACAAACGTTTTAATATTTAATTTTTCGGACCCTCCGAATTTTGGCGTAAAAATGATTTAAAACGAATTTTTCTTCGGACGATTATTCGTGTAAATTGAATATGATATAATATACTCAACTGATACTATATATATCCGATTCGAGTTTTTATGCGATATTTCTTAGCGCCGCCGCCGCCGGCACGAGTCCTTTCAATCGTGTGCATAATCGTATATAATTTATTTCGACTCATAACTGGCACGTATTTTACAAGTAATATATACCGCGGTCTTGGCAACACCGACCAGACCGAGTACCTACCGTTTAACGACGAGAAAAATCGCTCTTCTCCTTTGACGCTCCTTAAATCCATCGTCGTCTTTGAATATATTTTTTTTCGCTTCGCCGCGTATTACAGTACCCAGAATTATAAATCGATTACCCGCGAGAACCCTTCGGATAGTGTGTCGCGCGACGCTATATACGAATAATATCAATAATAATCGTTTTTTCTACGGAAATATTATAATTGCAGTAAAATGTATATAACAATTGATATTTTCTTCTGCGGAGAATCAAAAAAAAAAAAAATGTTTTTCAAATTAATTACCCGTAAAGTACATCTCTCTGAGCAGCACGCTCATTCGATTGAACAAATAAAAACGTAAATTAAATATACATATATGTAGGTAACAGGTACATATAAAAATTATTCAAAAGCAACGTAGGTGTATAGAGTATTTTAAAAGTCCGTGTTTTTTTTTCATTCGTGCAAATTTGTTAATAATTTCATCGACGGGCATAAAAAAAAATTTTTTTGTGCACATCATGCGCAGGCAAAACCAAAACGTGTTAGTTTATTTTTACTCATGATTAGCTATGTTTGAAATGTACAAAAAAGACAAAAGAAAAAAAGTCAGGAATTAAATGATATATTTTAAATTTCAAATAGAATTCGTCAAAAAAAAAAAAAAAAATGGGGTCTTTCGAGAAAAAAAACTTCACAAACACATAAAGTCACTATTTTGATTAGTGTTACAACAATGAATAAAATAAATAATGGCGGTATCAGTAACCGGTTGCAGTCATGCCTACAGGTTATTGGTAAAACACGTTTGATTTCGCGACAAAACAGATCGTTTTGAAATGGATAATTTTCAACAAAAAAACATATATAAATCCGTAAAAAAAAAAAAAAGACGAATCAAAATCAAAAACATTATTATGTTCTCGCTCAAGTTGATCTACACGATTAGGGAAAAATACGTTAGAGAGTAAGTCCTAGTTGTATCAGCACCGCGCAGTTATTTTATTTCCTACCAATATGTATTATATACATTTTTTTACTTCCTATTTTTGATGTCGGGCCGAAATCAGCGAGTGATGGAGTTTTTTTTTTACATATAAAAATTCAAAACGATCTTTGGGGCAGGTGAATGCTCCTCCGCGGATACGAAACCATTGATAAGACAATTCGATTCGACAATCTTCGACTACGTCCTATTTCGGTATCGGCTCGGTTCACGGTCTAGTGGTCCCGTACAAAGACCACACGCACACGCTACGCTATTATACTCGCGACTACTATAGTAGACGTTATATTTTACATTTTACACAACGACGACGGCGCTTATTCATAACGTGTGTATGTGTGTGTGTGTGTGGTTAACTCGTTCGATTTGTCGGGTTACACATCGTATGGTGTAAGTGAGATGAAATTATAATAACAATATAATACGAGTGCGTGTTCTTATTATTATTATTATTTTGCTCGCGATACTTTTAATGTCAATACAAAAGTATTATTGTTACGATATAAAATATCGTTAAGGCGAGCGCGCGCGTGAAACGGTCATTCGATATTGCGTTTAAGACGGGCGACGCGACGTGGACGGAACAGTTGGCGTACCGGTGGCAAGGAAGACTGCGGTGGTGTGGGCACCAGTGGCAACGAGTGGGTAGTGTAGGAACACGAAATAATTGGCGCGTATCAACGGTAAAACAAGTCGACTGAGTCGACAATCGCCGAGCGTTTGTTTTACCCGTCTGTATCGAATAATACACGTTGGACCGTGTCAAGAAAAGAAGAAAAAAAAACCGAATAAATAGGAAAATTACGCGAAATGACGATGTACGCGCGATCCGTCACAAAAAGCTGCTCTCGTGCATCTTCCTGCGTAATAGTATATTACAGTTAATAATTACCGTATGACTACGTTATTATTATTATTATTATTTGTTTGATTACGTATCATAATAGCATATATGGTATATGTACGTTATAAGTAATCGCAGTTTTTTTTTTACTCAAATAATAAGCTAAGTTTTTTAACAAAAACTTTCTATCGCATATTTATTTATTAATATGTTTGCGGCACGTGCTCTTGATTAGTGCAACGTGTTATCAAAAAAAAAAAAAAACGTTAAGCGGCTTAAATGGAAGAGGAATGTGCGTAAGGATAGGAGAATTTAAAAGAAAAATCAAGAGAAGAGCGAGGAGTGTAAAATGGCACAGGGAAACGAGTAGAACTCGAAATTTAAGCGAGATAAAATTGCACGAGGGTCAACACTTTGGCAGAAATATAGGTGGTTGCAGGACACGAAGCGCGTAGGCTAGACGAGTATCTGTCGGTCCACAAGAATTGAAAGGGCACGAAGAACAAGGGACTAATCGCGAGGAGGACAGTGAGTGTAGAATTTGTGCACCGTAGAACGAAGATATTTTCTTAAAATTCGTTCAAGCAGTGTGCGTGTGTGTGTGTGTGGATCACATTCGAGAATGGTACGCAAAAAATCGTGTATATGATAGCAATATTATTATTTTGCGTCATAATATTTTGCTGGTAGGCCAGTGGGCGGCGAGAAACGTAAAACAAAGAACATAAACACAAATATGCTATACTCGATTCGTTATAAGAATAGACCACGCGATGACCGCGCATGCGCACTAAAGACAATCCGTATTGCTGCTCATAAATTTTATGCGTATTACAGGGAACTTTTGTCTATTCGTCGGTACACACTCGTCGTCGAAATAATGAATTAGCTTTCACTCATTGGCAATTAGAGTTTGTAATGTAATATTAAATTTAATATTTTAAACGTGTCTACGTTGTGTCACGTGTACTTACACGATCCTATAAAATAAAAACAAACGTATTTCGCAGTATTTTTTGATAAAATGGTTTTTTTTAATATTATTATAAAAACGACCGGTAAAACGGAAGAAAATAAAAAAAATTTTAAAAAAAATCATATTTATTACGTACAGTCATCGTTGTAGGGTTTCAACGCGTATTCTTACTATAGATGTAACTTACTTTGCACTAATTCGTGCGATTAAAAACACTTTTCTTACCGAGTTTAGCCGAGTTGCAGGTATGTATAAGTTCAAAAGGATTAAAAGTTCGGCCGGGTATTGCCGCAATCGGTGTATACTCACAAAACGCGCGAGAAGAGGTGAACACCGCGCGGGCGTGCGTCGGATTTCAAAACGGCAATCTCGGCTGGGGCGCACACGCGAGTAAAACGAGAATGAAAATTTCGAAAAACTAAAATACATCGGAGACGCTAAACAAAGGGCCCCGCCGGCACCTCTTAACGGTTGAGAAACGTGAAACTGATGAGATCGGATTTAAAAATATCGTTTTACAATAGTGAACGTCGGGAACGAACCACCGTTATATCTCATCAAGGATATCGTACAAATTAAAAGAAATAAAATATCCGTTCGATATTGTAACGTTTATTATAATATAGTATATATGCGACTATGCGAGATCCGTTCGATATACAATACGGAAAAGACAAAGGTAAGATTATCCGGTTTGTTTCTCGCGAAAACTGTTTTTTTTTTTTCGTTTAAGTAACGCGAGTGTTTTTTTTTTCTTCTTTTTTTTACGTTGTCAATAAAACGTTTGAAAAAAAAAATAGTACTCGAAAAACTCGAGAATTAATCAAGTTCGAGAATAATAATTCGTTTGATTCGCAGAAAACTTTAAGTATATATACAATCGTTATAACAAAACACGATGTACTTACGTTTTTTTTTTAAACGTATTACTCGTCGAAAAAAAAAATGCAGAGAAAGTTATTTAAGAACTTTATAATATACATTTTCGTCGGAATTTAAACTGATTAATATCATAATATGATTAAACACCAGCCACTCTCTTTTTTTTTTTTTTTAAAAAAACATTATTTTCGTTTTATATAAACGTAACAAATATTATAAACTGGTATTGTTTAGTAACAATCGAGATATAGTTGATATATAATTGTTTTAACTGTTATAGTCTTTTTATGTCTAGATTCGAGGCTGGACGAATCAACGATTTCTTTTTATTGTAACTCGTTTCAATCGAGTTAACAAAATTTAAAAGTCAAAGTTAATTTGAAAATCGAAAAAAGTCAGTCCATGCATTTGATACCGACTCGGGTGTATTTTTTTATATAAAAAACTATTAATAATTAATTTATATAAACACGATTTTCAAAAATATAGAAATACAAAATCTGAAATTTCTTTCATCCGCGTACTCGTGTTCAAGTATTATTATTATTATTATTATTATTATTATTATTATTATTATTATTATTATTATTATTATTATTATTATTATTATTATTATTATTATTATTATTATTATTATTATTATTATTATTATTATTATTATTATTATTATTATTATTATTATTATTATTATTATTATTATTATTATTATTATTATTATTATTATTATTATTATTATTATTATTATTATTATTATTATTATTATTTATTCGCGAAAATAAAACGTGTTGACAAATAAATATTCGGCAATTCCAAACAAAACTTATCGATTAAAAAAAAATATGTATTTATTAACTGAAGTCGCGTTAACGCGATGGGAAATTAATTTCAACTTTTGGACCCTGTATTCATTCGCTAATGCGTTCAGCCTTGAACCTCTTGTTGGTATACTCGTTTAAATAGATTTTTATCAGTTTCGCGGGTTATATTTTTGTCCGCGCAATCGATTCGCTTTTTAGCGGATTGTATAAAAAGTGTTTTTAAATAAAAATTACACAGTACCACTTTAACTGCAGGACCGCAAAAAAAAAAAAAAAAATGTGAAATTTCATAAGGCGTGACACTACGTAGGCCCGATGCCGATTTCTAAAAGTAACACATTTGTATTGCAGGTCTCATGAGATCGTTAACACCGGCGCGTTATAACGATTTCATTGAAAATTTTGGAAAATTTAAGAAAAATTAAATCGCCGTGCGGTGTTTTTTATTTTTTTTTTATTTCTGCCCAACGAAAAAAAATCGGTATGTCGGCGGCCGCGGCGATCGAGCGGCGACTCACCGACGTTTTCGCGGCAAGCTCAACAGACATAAATCTAATTCCGCCAAGGCTGCGAGGAGCGCGCATTAAGGAAAAACAATAAATATAAGAGGCGTACAACGATTTTTCAACGCCATAAAATTAATCAAGATTTTTGCATTAAAGCCAAATATGTTTCCGACCGTTGTTTATAATAATATTAAATACGTATATATTATATACATATATATATATACGCGTCGTTTTAATGCGTTTTCGCAAAAACAACAAACGGATTCGTATGCCAAGTGAAAAAATAAAATAAATAAACTATATAAAAACGAAACGTGTGTTGTGTGATCGAACGACGGTAACGATTTATAACGACAAAATAATAACGATATATGTATTTTTTTTTTTACTACAAACCGTATTCCGCGTTTCGCTAAATGTTATCATAAAACGAATACACGAAATCGTCTATAATTTTTTTCTTTTAGCTCAGTGGTTCTCAAACTTTTAAAAGCAGCCGCCCCCCTTAAAAGTAAACGACTTTTCAACGCCCCCCAAATGAAAAATCAATTATTGTGGTTATAGGGAAAGAGGACAGAGCTAATTGTAAATCTAAAACAAAATGATGTGACCGATAAAAAAATAAAAACATTGTGCTAGAAAAACGTTCTGTATTAAAAAATTATAAATTTCAAGATCGAAAACAATTTAATATTAAAAATGAAAAAGTAGTAAAAAGTAAAAACACTGATCAGTGAGATGGTTGTGCTTGGTGTTGCAAAGCCAGTTTTTTTTATATCAACTTCGATATTTGTAAGATGAAAGCGCAAGTCTCCTCTTTTTACAATATCGAGTCGATTTCTTTTTTTTTGTGATGAGATCAGTCGCAGTACTGAGTCTTACGGTATAATTATAGTTTACGTCCAATATATACTTACTGCTCTCCTATTGGACAAAATATATAATTACCGCCCCCCTACTGCCCAAAAAAAATGTTGAGAACCACTGTTTTAGCTTATACTTTCCATCATAATACAATCCTTTTTTGTGTGATTAAAAAATAACCCCTCCGTTACCCGTCGTCGTTTGCAGGCCTGTTCTTACAAAAGTCATTTGAAATTGGCGAAAAACTTTACATATCGTTTCTGACGATAACTCGCGTTATACCGCGAATGCTGTTTACGCAGTTATCCACATGGATTGTGATATTTGACACCAGCCGGTTTATGCAGTATGGTCGACGGAAACGTTATCAAACTCGTGGGACATTCTTAACGGATTAAACGAAAAAAAAACAAATAAAATTTAAAAATGGAATCAGGTGGCTAAATATTAATATATAATTCGTCATTTTTTTATTTCTCGCTTTTCGGAACCGTTTCGTCTGTACGTTTAAGTGAAAATTCTATATAAATAATTTTTTTTTTTTTTAATGCGGTGTAACGCGGAGGTATAATGTTTTTTTTCCTCCAAGTTTATATCGTATACAAACTGATTTCATTCGAATATTTATACTCGCGTAATTCTTTTTTTTTCTTCTTATATCCGACTTTATAGATTTCAATTGATATTTTTCGAAAAATCTCTCGTTTTCTTTTTTTTTTCTACGTTATTTATTTGAATCATATTTTTTTACAACGGACGTTTGTATCTAAAAACTTTAGCGATAATATTTATTACGTTGCAAAAAAAAAAAAATTGTTATTATGTTTAAATATATTTTAACGGGCGGTAATACCTATATCCCGTGTAGGATATAAATCGCGATTTGCTTATACACGTTCTGCAGTACTCAAATCGGGAAAAATATTTAGTAGAGAGGCGCGTAAAAGTATATTAAAAAAAAAAAATGTCATACCGAAAGATTGAAATGCGTTTTTAATACACGCCGTAATTTTCATAAATATTATTTAATCCGCAATACAACCATAAACAATAACGGCTATTTTAAATGTATACGTATATATTATAATAGAGTATTATATATTATTACTTTATTTTTAATTTCTCTAATACAATTGAATCGGCGATTGGAAGAACGGTACTAGTCCAGTACCAGTAAATTCAATATTTCATTTTTTTTTTTTTTTTTACGAATAGACTCTACTGATGTAGATCTATAAATATTGAGTGTAAGAACAGTACTAATACAGCCTTCTTTCAGTAAATAAATTTTGATGAACGGAAAAACAGTACTTGTCCTGTAATAATACTATTTTTCCACTCAGTCGTTTTTTATTTTAACTCGTTTATCTCTATTGTAATCGTTATTGTTGTGATGTGATTACACTGTTATTACATTTCCCGGAGAATATATTGAGTTGATTGCTAGTAGCAGAAAAAACTCCAGACCTTTTACATTTCAGCCGGTCGTTGACGAAAACATAATAAACTTTAAAGATCGGTGGCCCACCGTTTACAAAAAAAAAAAATTCAAAACCCATCAGAGCCAACAAGATCGTGCGTTTTCTGTACCAGAATATATAAAATGTTTGTTTGTGACTGTGAAATGCCTGGCTACGTGCCACTATACATCGATGAACTATATTCTAGGTCTTTCAAACTTGTGAAGAATCGAGTTGATTGCAATAATATTGTACGTGTAATTTACAATAATATCGAAATACTTATTTAAAGCGTAATGATATACATATATATTAAAAAAAGGTAGCGAGCCGCGGGGTGTTGTGGATATATCGCTTAAGTGAATTACTTGGATAAAGATTTTAGAGTTTTGTTTTTATTATAAATTTGAAATCAATGATAAACCATTGCGTTCGATAAAACGATTCTGAGCGGAGCTTCGGTGTAATACACTTTGTCTATTTTTTCGTACAAAACTAAAGTAATACATGTCTGACTTTGTGTCCAAATTTCAAGTCAAAAAACCCGAAATTAACTGTTTTATGGATGAAAAAGCTCAAAATATAAAAATAGCTAAAAAAAGCTTAAAATTGAATGAAATATTTTTGAAATTGTATAGTACAAAGGTACAATTTCGTTGAAAATTTCAAGACAATAGAACGATTATTTTCGAAGTTATAGCGACAAAACTGTACGTGATTTTGACGAAATCAAATTTTTAGCGGTTTTTCGTAAGTTTTCGGTAATTCATCGTTAAAAAACTATTGAGAAAATCGAAAAACGATCTCTCTATAAGGTACCGATTAGATGCGAATCGCTGCCGGAAACAAACTGTGACCGAAGAGATCGGAGCTCGCCTGCCGGTCGAAAATCTGTACACAGGATAGAAAAATAAAAAATAAAATAAAAAAATAAACATCGTTGTAAAACACCACTAGATCCCTCGGTCCGCTCAGAATCTAGAAAAACGTATTTTTCTAGAAATCAATAATATATTATAACCAATAACGCGTTTCAATACTGCGTTTATATACGTTTTTCGATAACTACCGGACCGCCGCCGCTGGCGTTTTATACAAATCCGTTTGTTTATACGCGGTGTAGGTTTGTGTCGGCGCGGCGGTCTCATAAATCGTCCAATTTGTCGGGTTACAGCGACCTGCAACGGAGAGACAACGTGTTTTTCACCATATCGTCGCGCCGGCTGTTTTTATTTCTTATTTGTATTTTATAACGCGTTTTTAATAAACGCCCGCGACACACAACGCCGTGCTGCCCGAGTAGTTATGTGTATTTTTTATTTATTTTTATTTATTTTTTTTGGAAACCGGTGGAAAGCCGGCGTGCGCAGCCGGGGAGAGCAGCGCGCGTGCTCGAGAACCTCACACGACGAATACACGACTACATAGTGTGTTCGTTAATATTCTCACTTTGTATACACGTACCCGGTTCGCGTTTACATTCCGTTTGCCTACGTATTAACAACTGTAATATACAAATATATACGATTCCTATGTACGGTATATACATATATAATATTATAATATACTCGGTTGTGATTTATCGGCTAATTTGCCCGTCGAAATGACCGCGGCAAACTAATAAATCGTTTCGTCCTCCGTTTTTTTTCTTTTTTTCTTTATTCGCCGACCGCGAAATCCACGGATTTATAGCCAGCGCGTACTACACTGCACTCATCACAATAACGTCCCCGCCACGTTCTTCGGATCTCTTTCTTACCGTCGTCCTTGTTCCTGTGCAGCAATAACAGCACCTGTACTCTTGTAATCTCGACGGATCACGCATCCGATCTTCGTAATCTCGTTGCGGTATATTTTCCATAGTCACGTGGTATCGGTTTGATATATTTTGTATTTTCGCGAATAACACCATTCGTGAAAAAAAAAATTTCCGGAAAATGGGAATTCGAGATTTTGGTTTCCGTGTAACGGTCTATCCGGAAAAAAGGATAGTTCGGGAAACCGGATTCGGGAATCCGTCAGTCGGCCGATCGATTATAACGATAAACGCACGCGTCGTTTTATTGGCTTATGTATATACACGGACTTTACGATATTACTAGCTGAATTACTCGGATTCGCAGTTTTGAAATGAAATGTAATATTATTTATGAAAGAAAAAAAAAATTCGTAAAATTTAAATACGTTCCCTTCTCAGACAAAAAAAAAAGTGTCAATGAAAATGTCGGACGCGGGGAACACGCGTGGAAGTATTTGGAACAAGTCTGTGAAAAAAAAAGAAATTTGGAAAAAAATCCAATACTCTCGTCGGAAACTTGGTACATAAAAAAGGCCTGTTATTTTATATATATATATATAAAGATTATACGTAGGTTTCTTGTATTCGCGATTGCGAATTACCTAAACCTAAGTGAAAAACAAAAAAAAAAAAAAACGTTCGAATATAACACGTCTAATATAACTTACAAACGAAAAAAGTCGTAAAATGCGTATATTTTATTTTAAAAACTTTATGTTATATGGGTTTTTCGTTACTATATATAGTTTTGTTTGCATAACTCACCGTCGATGATTTCTTCGTATGATTTTAGATTCTGAGCGGAGCGAGGAATGTATTGCGGTTCTATAATGACGTGTTTTTTTATATTTTTTTATGTCTGTATCCCCGAAAATTCCACCAGAAGGAGTGATCCGATTGTTACGCAGTCAAATAGACAGTCAGAGTGTGTTCGTGAGATCAGATTGTCTATTTTTTGTCTTGGACTGGAACTCGACCTCAAACGAGTATTAACGCGTTTGAACGCTGAGAAAGAGCTTTCTCTAATGCAGTTTGTACGAGACACGGTTAAATATTATACACTTGTGAAACCGTCACAATGTTAGGAAACGTACGATTTCTCAGGTATATATAAGTCGGTATTGAAGATAACAGCACATAGTTTTATCAAAAAAATTTTCTTATTCTTGAAACTGCGCCGTTTCATCGACAACGATTTCTTTAACTCGGGCGTCCGAAAAAAAAAATCGATTTTACGTAAATAAATAAATATTTAATAATGTTTTTTTAATGTCGGCCCGGTTCGGAATATCTGGGGGTACGACCATTGGTTTAATAATACCAAATTAAAATTGCGTAGAATCGACGGCACAATAATACCGGTCACTGCATGTTCAATAATAGTAAAAACTCATTGCGTTTAAATAAAATAACGTTCCACACCTTAAAGCGATACAAACAAATAATATAAATCATTAAGGAATAATTAGAATTTACTCGTAAAACAGAAATAAAGGAAAATCCCGCGAATAAAACAGGACGGTCCAGTATAATAGAATATATTACGAGCATTTTTCGCGTCTCATTTCGTGGTCAACTATTTGTGACCGTCGTCGGTTCCTGTGCAACGAAACGCGTGACAGACCGCCGCAGAATAAATTTCCACGGTTTACGAATAGTTTTCCACGTTCGGTCCTGCGAAACGCATTAAAACAGTCTCGGCAAACTCAAAATTGTCGACCGAAGGGACTGCACCGCATCGATTTTCTTTTTATTACGCGTTAGGTGAGTGTGGTTTCTCGACTTTCCAAACTTTGTGTAGTTCATTACGCGTCACACGCGGGTTCGACGATATTTTTGTTCGTTTTCAATTGCGATTTCAAGACAGTTAATCTTTTAGTTTAATCTTTTTTTTTTTTTAATATTATAATCGCTTCAATTCTTCGTAAAAAGGCAGACATTTTCGTTTGTAAATAAATTACATCGTTATAATAATAATAATAATTTTTTTTTTCGCGTACCTATTGCACATTATGTGTAGACAGTGGCGTATTCGGGTTGAACATCTAATTATCTATTTAAAGACATTTATCGATCTCGCACACGATTCGCTGCAGGGAATCGGAAAATTCTAGGAATATTCTACACAGTACATCGGATGTAGCTAATATTTATTTTTATTTTTTCCAAATAAAACGTTAATTTAATATCGGTTATTATATTTTTAACGCGGAAGAGTTAATGGGTCACGTATTGCAATAAAACCCGAAAGTGGTTCTCACCGAGTTGTCCAAAACAAAAGTGGACGTTTGGAATTTTTATTACGATTTTCCGCTTTCTAAAATCTAAAATGAATGACCAGCGAGTTCTAATTATTCGATGAGTAATTTATCACAATTTGATTCATATATTATGTATACGCCGTATGTTTTATTTACTATAAAAAAAAAATAAAAAATTTAATTCGAAATATTACTATAAATATCGTTTAATTTCTATACGTTATATTTCAACCCCCTCCCAGAGAGTAAACGAATGTGCATAACATTTTTATACAATAATCGTAATCGTTTTTAATCGATTCTCGGACGGTTAGTCGAACGGGTATACATAAAATAACAAAGACATCGAAATCGCTTACTGCGCAGCTCTGCGGCAGTGTTATTATACTCGCGTATTAATATTATTATTAACTCTGACAAGTTGATTCGCCAGCTCTCAAAGCAGATCGTCGCCTGGCTTGTTCTTGTCTTCTTAATTCTGCACGAACAGAAGATTCTTCTGATCGAGCAATTTTCACCACCCGGGCCCGTGATGAATTTCTAAACAGGTTAGATTTATACGCTTGCGAGGCATTTCGAAAAAAAAAACCGGAAAACAGTGTAAGAAATAAAAAAATAAACAGTCTTTCGTTGTCATATGTGGCAACATGAACAGTTTTTCGATAAAAAGTATCCTATTATAGTTCATGACTAATAACAATAACGATTTAAATGGTCATCGTGCGGTAACTACTTAACGCCTAGAATCTCAAAATTTCCCGTATTGGCTACCTACCTGCACTTCAAGCCTTTTTTTTTTGGCGACAAAAGGTAGCCTATAGCGTTCTCCAAAGTCTAATCTATCTCTGTACCGAATTTCATCAAAATCGGTTCAGCGGTTTAGGCGTGAAAGCGTAACAAACAAACAAAGTCACTTTCGCATTTACAATATTGTTAAGGATTATTATTATCCAGCGTTCGCGCGCGTGTGTGTGTGTGTGTGTGTGTGTATAGTTTACACCGCAATTCGTTGTCAACCGCGAAATCATCGACGTTTATAAATCCAAGGCTTAGGATTCAACCGTTTTCGTGCGTTTCAAAGTAGTTTTTATCGAATTTTAATATCAAAAAAAAACACTGCAGCACGTCGCGCACAATGTTAACGAAATATAATAATATACGAACAGACGTTCATCGATGCGCGCGCGCGTGTATTTTTATTGCTGTGTTTCTTGCGTATAAAAATACATATTATATTATCATATTATGTGTGTGTGTGTGTGTATTCCAGTCGAATTTTCTACAATGTTATATACGATTATTGTATTACGAAAACCGTTCGGCATTTATGGCGTCATTAAAATAAGGTAAAAAAGCTTGTAAAACGATAGTATAAACGCGATAAACGAACGCGCGTTTGTTGCGGTATACGCGCGGTTTATCGTTCGCATGCGACTCGACGGGGCCACCGAATAAGGGCCCCGGGCATTTTTACTATTTTCACGTATTTTGTAACAAAAAAAAAAAAAAAATCGGTTCGTATATACTGAAATAATAATAATGACAATAAATCTCTCCGGTACTCGTTATACTGCCTGCAGTTGTACGCGTATTATTGTAATGTCGAAGAAAACAATTGAAAAAATAACTCTGCTTAGTGCCGTCCTAACTACCGATAATGCCCTAGGGCAATAATATTTGACGCCCCCCCTCCCAAAAAAAAATTTACAACTAACGTGATATCTAATTACAAAAATTTTATATATTTTAATAGTAAATACACTGATCCTCGAAATCATCATATAGATACAAGGGAAATTAATATCTAAAATATAACAACAAATTTTTTCTTTTTGTCATTCATTTTTTTTACACCCCCTGCATTCATAATACTTTGGACGCCCTAAGGCACTTGGCCCCCCTTGGGACGGCTATGACTCTACTTTTCAAAATCATAGTGTTCACCCTTCGGCGGCTAACACGCGTATTGATAATGACGTATCGCACCTTTAATTCACATTCCTGCGGCGGCGTACCGCGTGAACGGTTCTCTCGTTTTTTCGAGTATCGCGGACTGGGAATGGAAAAAAAACACAAAACAAAACGGTGTCGGCCGGGACGTACAGCAGGAGGAGACGGGGATCGAAATGTCCCGGCGTTGCGCGAGGGACGCGCGCGAACGGGAGGAAAATTGAAAAAAATCCCTTTTCCAGAGGACATTTGACTCCTGAACGGCGGTGCGCCGGAGTCAAGCAAAAGTTCAACCGCAATATTATATACCGGTAAACATAAATCATTCGGGTTTAATGTCAGATTTCGGATTACCGAAATGAAACGATTTATAAATGTGTATATATTTATTTATATATATATATATATATATATACGTGGAGGCTATGTGCGCATTATTTCTTTTTTTTTTTTCATCCTTCTCCTGCGGGTCTCTTTAAATAATAATAACGGAAAAAAATATACATATCAGCCTGGTAACCGCGGATAAAAAAAAATATAATATATATAATAACAACGATATCCGCACATCGATTCGCGGTCGGGTTGACCCCGAACAGCAGCAGCGGCAGCAGCAGCAGCGAGCGGCGGTTATTTGCCTCTTAACATTTTACGAATGAGCAAAAAAAAAAAATATATTTATTTTATCGACGAAAATTTGAAATGACGCGTTCGTGTTATACCGATGTAAATGACGTTATTAGAAAATTCTTTTAGAATTCTTCACTTAAATACGTTTAAAAATCGTAAATTACAAAAAAAAAAAAAAATTGACAATATCTATAGCGTAAATTCAGTCTATATATGTATAGTTTCATTTGGAGTTTCTTTAAAAAAATCGTATCAAATCAATATTTATAAGTCAATATTATTGTAACTATTTAAATTCGTGTTTAATAAACCGGCTGTTAATTTATAAAACGAATTAAACAAAAATTCTTATTTTTTTTAAGTATTTAGACATTTAAAAAAATGTATTCCCTTGATTATGTACGGTAATAATATATGATAAGACGCGTTACGGTTCTATGCCATAATCGTGTGAAAATTCTTTTGAAAATTCGTTCGAACATTATAATATCGTACCGAGAATGAAGATTACTGTATTCGAGAAACTAAGCACCTGCCCGAATACACGACATTTATTGAATTTCGTATAATTTAAACGTATTGAAAAAAATGTATATATTCTGGCCGATACGCGATTTCGATATGTTCTTATAGTTGATTATAAAAAAAAATTAACTGATTACGCACGGCCGATCTGGACCCACAACGGAGGTGGGCACCGCCGTACAGTTATAATAATTATAATGTGGCGCAGCAGTGTATATACCATTCGGTTTATATACATTTAATTAGATAATAATAATTTTACGAAAATTCGAAAGTCACAACGTGTTCAATTAAAAATCTTTAATTGTTTGAAACGCATTAATTAATTATTTCGTAATCGAAAGTTTCGGTTTTTGTTTTTTTCCATAAGAATATTGATCGAAATATATCGTATACGTTTTCCACGTGTTATGTGAATAAAAAAAATCGTAACTGTTGACGTTTGAATGAATAATTTTATTTAAACGAAAACGTAAATTTTTACGGTAATAATTGTACGTATATTATTTATTTTATTTCATTATCGAAAAAGAGACGGCGCGACGTACATTTCGGCATTCGATACGAGACTAAACAGAAAATAATATATTATCGTGATAGATCCGAAATCCCGAGTTTGCGTTGCAGTTTATCGATTATTATCGATTTTTATTCGAATAATAAATTTGATAAAACGTTATAGCCAGTATAACTATAATATGTTATACAATTGTTAATAACTTGTTCGTATATAATAATATTTTCGTTTTACTTCGAATCGTTCAAATTTTTATATTTCGATTCGTTCGTAAGATTTTATTATTTTTTTTTTTTTGGTCCTTTGGCGTCCAAATACAAATATATAATTCGAATATAAGACCTCCGGACGCAACGGTGTTATTGAGTATAAGACGACGAATGGAAACCAGCTGTTATTTCGGAAAAAAATTATAATATAATTATTAACACTCGTTTTCTCTTACGATTTCAAACTGGAAACGAGTGTTCTATCAATTATTATAGATCATAGGCAATTGAAAATAATTAATTCGATACAAACGACAGACGTAGTATATACGCACTTGTACCCGACGAATGGTCACTGGAATTACGTACAGCGTATTACATATATATTATGTGTATTCGTGTGTCGCGTATTTTAATGCAATAATATCGTAACGAATCGTCCATAAATTATTATCAGAGTTAGTTTAATTTTGCACGGTATACGCGGCGTAGTGTAATGTTTTAGGACTCGGACGGTACCTACCTAAAACG
Organism: Slavum lentiscoides; assembly: GCA_032441835.1. Lineage (NCBI taxonomy): Eukaryota > Metazoa > Arthropoda > Insecta > Hemiptera > Aphididae > Slavum > Slavum lentiscoides. Next base: position 21,730,568 of record CM063707.1, read on the forward strand.
TTTTTAATTATTACTTTTTATTTTTGTCGCCAAAGTATTATTCGTATAATGACACAATTTATATTCGAAACTCGTATAATGTGCGCCGCCAACAGTGAATGTATGTATTATTAAGGTTACTCGATCCGATTCGATTTAAATATTCAAAAGTTTTTGTACGCGTTAAACATAAAGTTTACGCCCCTGCAGGTTTATGAATACGCTGTAGTGTGCAGTTTTAGAGGTGATTCGTCCCGGGTCCTAATTACTAAATAAAACCTATCGGATTATAAAACGTCCGAAAACACCGAGAACATGTACCCGGCAACGAGTCCTCGTATCAGTGCCAATGTATCAGTGAAATCCCTATCCGGGAGTTAATATCAAACGGTTTTACTCGAACCTATTCTTTATTTCCACCGTTATTTCTATTGCCGAAAACAATTTTCGCGCGGAATAAATTTTTAAAAAAAATTTTTAAATCGGCTTATTACTGCAGTTATATATTATACCGTTGAATAGTCGATTTACGCTTTATGTTTGTAATTGAAATTAAAAAAGAGAACAACAATTCGTCGACTGTAAAACGTATTTTGTTTAGTCGGAGGAGACATTTTAACCGAGTTCGACTGCAACGAGTTATCCACGTATAAAATCGTCATCGTACTGTAGTAAGTCACCCCGTTATTAATGTTAAACACGCGTAATTAAACGAGGTAATTTTTATTCTTGTGCGATATATTATTATACGCGTATATCGAATGCCGCGCGCAATAAAGCGCGTATTTATTGTACGTTCATATCATATAATATATATATATATATATTATACGTTTTTCGTCGTCATCACGTTTGAAATTTCCATATAATATATTATTATTATGTGTAGAAGAGGGTGCAGTTATAAGAGCGTTTTAATATCCTCGCTGGACCTATGCACTCGATTAATTTTCGTGTCGTTAAATTCCGAATACTGTTGGTTCGTCGATTCCCCAGAACGTATTATTATAAATTTTTAACCGTTTTCTCCGAGCCGAGGCGGCCGGCAACGGTATAACGCCGTGTTTGTAATGCGTCCCGATACGAAGAGAAACTTTAATAGTTCCAAACAATATTGCGGCTTTTTTCCCTCGCCGTTCTTTTTTTTTTTTGTTTTTTTGTTTTTTAACTCCGTACTACATAAACCCCGCGAAGAGATGTGGATGCTGCGCGTTTTACTACCGTTCGCGTACCATTAACGTCAATACGCCGGTCGCCACCGCGCGCGCGTTATCGGGTTTTTTTTACTCTCTCCTTTCGTGCATTTTTTCAACCGCCGTTTTTTTTTTTGGTCGATATAATTTACGACAGCGATAAAATAACGTGACGTACAACGCGTTATTATTATTTGAAAAAAAAAATAATAATAATAATAATAATAAAGCGACAAAGGATATTATTTAAACAGTCGTTAAGGCGCGCTGCAAAAAAAAGAAAATGGTTTTATACGAAAACCAATTCCAATAATAATATTTTTCTAATTTAGTCGATTATTATTAGTTTTTTTTTCTCCACTGCCTTTTTAATGCGTACTAATATTTATACCGTTCGCACTGCGAATAACGGGTTATTTTCAATGTTATCCCCGTTAGGAGGAGTTTATCGCCCATTGTCAAATGAAATAGTTCCGCGCCGGTAATCATAATATATATTATATACACAAATACGCAATACACCTGCAGCCAGGGGCGTAAGTGTTTATTAGTTATTAGTAATATAGATTGACGTGAAAAAGAAAAATCGTAATTATGAGTGAAAGGGTGAATTGAACAAATTTTTTGTAAAATTTTATCACGAAAAATATTCGTCTTCAGTCTACAATTAGGAATAATTCTCTTTTTTTTTTTTTTTGAAAAGTCCTTTTTGTACTTTGCAGTAGGTACTTAAGCGCAATAAAATTTTAAAAATTATTTTTATTATTTATTAACTAATTGGAATCTTTTAAATGGGGGCGGGTGTTATCCCTTTGCCTACGCCCCGGGCAGTGACGTATATATGAGTGCGGTGATGATTTCTACGATTTTTATGGATAATAATTTATTATTTAACAGCGTAGGTATTGATAAGGATATCGAACCGTTTTCATGTAGTTAATCACATTTCACCGTGACGTTTCTAGCTCCGCGTGATTTCTTCTTAAGATACGTAGTCTGTTATTCGTAGAAAAAAAATATTGAATTTAAACGTTTTTGCATAAAACGAAAAAAATGCTATGACGGTTGACTTTTTTGTTTTGGGAGGCGCGGCGGCTTTTAAAATTAATTTTTGATTTCCCCCACCACTTCGATTGAACTTCATAGTGTGTTTAATAAATACGAAATCCGTTTTTTTTTCTTCGTTCTCGTAAAACCTATATATGTAAATATACGCCGATAATAGGTACCAGAGTAAAACCGGAGCAATAATGCTCGCCGGCGAATTAAAATTAAAACTAACCAATTATTATTGATGTGCGCTTACATGCATATAACATCCCTGTGCGCAGTACAAAACAATTAATGCGTATACGAAGACGAATAGTCGTTGGGGTTATTACTATTATTATTTATTACGAAACCTGTAAGAATAATAATAATTAGTTACGTCACGAATAACTGAGTGGTTAATAACCGCGAATCGAACGTTTGGGAAGTCAACGGCGGCGCGGAAAACGAGTTATACCGCGTCAATCTTCTATACGTCATACGCGGCGGCGGCGTGCGAGTCTGTATTATAATATTATGTTATACTCTTGAAAATTTGAATGCCACGTTAAATCTATACACACGTATTATATGCAATCGTTTCCGCGGTCTTTGCGGTCGATTTGATGATGTAAATGTGCGTTAATCGACGCGCGGCGATCGCTGCTACACAATACTATTTTGAAAATAAAAAAAAAAATTAATAAAATAAAAAATATATATAAAAAAAATGTCGTTATAAATATTATAAGGAGGGAAAATCGAATTGAACGAGAATAGTGTTGTGTGAAATACTCGCACACACACACACACACACACACACACACACACACATAAGCTCATCGGAAAGTGTTCATATTATTACGCGCTCGCGCAGTGTATTATAACGTGGGCTCGGGACTTTGTGCATATTTATTCGGGAAAGCGAGTGACGGAAGAATTTTGATTCGATGTAAATTTATTTTACGACGTCTCGATTTGAAATTTAAATTTTCTTTTCCGAGCGCACTGCCGGTTTTGCATATATTTCGCTATATTTTTTCTCTATAAACGAGTTTTTCAAAATATACATATATATATATATTTTTTTTTTTGCCACAGTAGATGAAATTTTAAGGTAATTTCCAGAATGAAAATAATAAAATAATTTTACAGTATTTTATTTATTTTTTTATCGTATTAATTTCAGAAAGTATTACGAGTGTTATTTACGCGTTTAATCAAATACTTTCAGTTATTTTTATAATTATTATTAATTTTTTTTTTTTTTTTGAGCATTTTTAACGTCCATGAATTTGGCCCACGCGCTTTGCAAAAACCGTTCGAAATATATACCAAAATTTTGCGAGTGATTTGATAGAATTTGCGAGTCTATTCGCAGAATTCGCTAGTTATTATTTACCCTGCTATTCAAGGGGAGGCCAACTTCAGGCAGCCCACCCATTTTACACAAATCCGTCGAAAGTCTTTCCAAAATTTTCCTCTCGATTTGCTAGAGTCGGCGAGCCCGTCTCCCAAAGCTGAGATATGAGCTTTAAAATTTCTGAAGACGGCCCATCGACTTTGAGCGAGAGAGAGAGGAAATAATAACTAGCAAAATCTGGGAGTAGACTCGCAAATTCTAGCAAATTACTCGCTACATTTCGGTATACAAATTTTGAACGGTTTTTGCTAAGTGGGCGAGCCAACTTCATGGACGTCATTTTTTTTAGGTTTTTTAAGTTTTTTTTTCTTTTTTAGGTTTGTTTAGGGTCATTAAAATCGTAGCCCTCTACAGTAATAAGTAATAATACGTTTCCGCGCGAATTCAAATCGCGGTTACACAGTGTCGGCCGCGGAGTCCGCGCTGTTATAAGGACATTGTATAATATTATTCGTATTAATTATTATTTACATCGCGTCAATTTAACGTGTAAATATAGTGTTTTCGCGTTAAAATTTCGCTCTTGTTAAAAGTTTCTGGTCGTATTATTATTGTTATTATTAAATTGTTATGAATATAAACGCGCTTCGGGCACGGTTTTTTACCCTTCCGCGCCGATGAACGCGCGCGCGTGCATATATAATTAACGATCGTTTATTACTATTACCATATACCGCTCGGTATATTGAGAATAATTATTAACAAAAACATGTATTACTACACTGTACTCGCGCTGCCAGAATTAAATATTTCACGTAGGTATTACTCTGTACCGCTGTGGTGCAGTCCTACTGGCTAGACGCCATTAAGAAGATAAATCCGTATAAACACATACTAATAACAATATTAATTCGGCTTTCGCGTCGCGTAGACACTATACGCGCGTTCAATCCCCGCGCGGCAATAGCCGTCCAAGGTTGTCTTGTTTTCAAAATTCACACACTGCTGAATCCGTTGCTGTATCGATGTATCGTTAACTGGACTTTAAAAAAAAAATAAAAATAAAAAATTACTTATTGACAGACACGACGCGCGTTTAAGAGTTGGGTACAATCGGACCGCGGGTTTTTTAACGATGGCAAATCGGCGGCCTCGCGACCACCAACGCGGTATAATTTTTAATAAAAATATTACTGTTCTGCGTTAAATTTAAAAAATAACAATAAAAAATTCGTTTATAACGCGAATTGAAGTGATTTATCATTATAATTTTCTTTATTCCCGTTATCGATTTTATTTCTGTTAATGATTTAATACAGTTGTGTATTAATTATTATTATTGTTGTTTATACAGAGTGATAATTCAATAAATATATGAATAATTTGCCAATACAAAACGACCAGGGGCGCCATTCGGCGGGGTATCGCAGGTTATACATTGGAGGGCCCGATTTTTTTTCCGTACCATAATTGGCCTACTATAATAATTATGTTCTGCGCCGGTACAGCTAATTTCAAAATACATTATAATATTATCATATTTATCAATAGCCTATCGTGTCATACGTAATATTATTTAAACATCTGGTGTACTGACAGTATTTCATATATTTCAAACATATTTTCATAGATGAATAAGATGATTACAAATTTACATTTTTTATTCTGAAAATATTGGCTTCTTATGAAATCAAAATTAGTACCCAAATTAATTATTATAAAATGATAAAATACAATAATTGAGGCGTTCTCCGGATAAAGGGCTTATCGGTAGGTAGGCCTTTCTTCCAGAGATCGTTTTAAATTAGCCTCCATGTGGTAATATATCTATGGTGAAATTTTCGTTTTGTTGTGACGATCCTAATCAAAGTTATGGTATAATAATAATTATTATTTATAATTATTACCGCATTATACGTTGTTATTATAAACACGTGTTATGAAGAGTTTTACCATATTAATACATTTGCAAAAAAATATTTAAAATCAAAATAATTTGCAATACAACAAGTAATGAACATTTTAATTTTCTTTTTTTCAAAACCACTATTTTACATATAGGCCATTTGTCCGGAGAAATTATTGTATTATATTTAATACACAAATAATACGTACGTAATTCGCTTCCTTTTGAATCTAAATAATACTACAATTTTATAGGTGGTATTTTTCATTCGCTTATTTTATGGAAAATTAAGTTTTTTTTCCAGATTATTGCACTGTGTAATATTCTTCGTATTCTTGTAATATGCTGTTTGGATAATCTTGTGGGCCAAATATATTATATCTTAGGAGTTATTTCTGTGGAGTACAATTAGGAAAAAAATGTTTGTAGCTTATAATTTTCAATTTATAAAATTATTTACGCTGTTATCATTATGGCCTGGCGGAAAAATAATTTTGCTTGCCTAAAAATTTGGTAGCACTATTTTAAAACAGAAATGGCGCTCCTGCTGAAAACGTTTTTAAATTCTACGCTGTCCAGTTTCTAAATGCACAACTATTCAGCAATTAGCGGCCATAAGACATGGTTAAAACGTAGGTTAATAAAAATTTTAAAATGATCGTATTTAATAATCTGTCGATGTCTGTACGCTTTACAGGTGAAGCGTGCAGGTTTATCAGTCGAAATAACAACATAACGACAAAATAATTCAGCGAACAGAAAACAAAATAATACAAAAAAAATCGTCGTAATACTACATTATAAATAATTTCATTTAAATCGATTGTAACGTAAATAAAACAGATTATTTCGTTTCGTATTCAAATTCTTTCGGCGAATACAATAGTAGCGACATTAAAATACCCTCTATACCGAGGGCGATTAAAATCCTAAATAAGTCGCTTGTTCTGTAGGATATACGCTGGCGGCGACGCGAAAAAATCGTCATCAAAGTACCGCAGTTGAATTGTACAAAAAAATATAATTCAAAATCGTAAAACGTATTTTCATACTCATATGACGGTGTCGTACACATTATTTGTTTATTTTTATGTTATTACGTTGAAATAAATAAATGAAAAAAAAAAAGAAATCGCGTCAAACCCGATAAATACAGTATAAACGGAGTTAATGAATAATTTTACGTTTAAAACACATTGTAAAAGAAAAAAAATTTAAATTTCCGGTTTCGGTAAGTTGAAAAACCGTTTATAGATTCTGATCGGAGTAATTACTGTTTGTTTGAAATGACATTTACCACGACGAAGTCTACACACGTTACACTACGACACTTATATACACGACATATTTTTTCTCGTCACGACCGAATACACATTTTTTTTTTTTTGCAGCTGAAAATTAAGTGCGCCGGTCTATCAGTTCTGTACGATTTATAAACGACTACCACAACGTACATTACATAGTAAATTACAAAAAAAAAAAAAAAAAATGTAAATACTCCGGTAGAAATAGTACGTATTTTTATATATATATATTTTTTTTATTGGGCAAAAAATGAAATCGGTCTTTTTTTTTCACATCTGACCGCGGTAAAGGGAAAGGCACGCGCACCAGGATATATAACGTTCAAAATTATAGACATAATAAAATTTCGATTAAAAACCAGTTGTGTGCTCGTGTAAAACGTATTGAAATTCATATTTTAATTTTTTTATTTTCATTTTCGCGTTCGTCACGGTGACGCGTGCAGCAGTTCGTTCGCGGCCGAACAAACGTGCCGACACGACACGCTCGACGACGACGACGACGTTTCCCGCCAGACCAAATCGTCACAGTGTTTAATATAAAAAAAAATTGTCAATTTTAAATAAAAAAAAAAAAACACTCTGATCACGGCCTGTAGATTTTGTCGGCCAAGAGACGTACGGGCCGCACTCCCTTATTAATGCTCTCCTATAAGTGCTCCACGTTACGTCCCTCGGACGATCGCAAGACATCCTTTAAAATGTCCACATTTTCAGATCCTGTATTGTGAAGTCCCGCACGCGACGGATGGTTTACCGCGATCAACTTATTCTGTTTTCGTAGGCGATCCGAACGGGCTCTCCCGAAGTCCCGTAAATATAGAACACCCGTGTGATTTTCATTTATTCCAATAGCTCAGCGCGGTACTTTTCGCGGCGAGAGAAAGTATAGGCTATTTGATTGATTCCTTCTTTATTTTCAGTTTATGTTTAAAGTGTACTATAATACAGGTACAGAAACTGCGTGATTAAACGCCCAGCTGCCCTGGACTCGGAGGGACAATTCGTATGTAAAAAGAATTTGGAATTTAGTTTTGGAATTCGCGTCGCGTCTACTGTTACGCAGAGACTAAAGTATAAAAAATAATAATAATAATAATAATAAAAAAAATTAAAACATTACTTATTTTATTAACGCGATATACGCGCCAATATAACGAAATTTGTAAAACGAACCGATAAGTTTTGGTAGCATATATGTATATAATATATATGATGGGCCAAAACTTGATACTGCGTCCCGGCCGGGGCCCTAAATTTATTGTTACGCAACTGAATAGAAACACTGCATGCGCAGTAATCGAAAACTGATAAAAAAACAGGCACGAGACATATTAGAGAAAACGCCAGTATTATAAAGGTTTATACGTGTAAATTAAATTTAAAATCGGAAAACCGAAAAAATCGCAATGAATATAAACAAGAAGAATAATTTGAAACGATAATAAGAGGAGTTGAAATCAATAACGTGTTAAAATGCCGAAAAGTCGATTTCGAATTATTATTATTATTCAATTTTATTTGTAAAAAATAAAGACATACCACAAACGAGTGGACATGACGCGTTTTACGTGTTATTGGGCTCGGCACCGTAGCACGCTATTCCGGTTTCAACTCGATTTTTAATTTTTTTTTCTTTTGTCGGCACTTGGCGCCTTATTGATTTCAAGTCCTCGTATCACTCTGAACTCAATACACGGAATGCGTATGTCAATCAAAATATGAGCCCAGACAGAAGGCCGCCATACGCATTCTATAAGATATACAATTCACGGAGGATACGATGAAATATAATTTTTTTACGTGATATTTATCACGTTTTATTATTTACGTTGAGATAACAGGATACAAAACGACGTAGAAAAATAGTAATAGATTATCACTACGAACCTTGCGAAACGACGTGCTCGTAGTATAGATGTTAGCACCGAAATCGGTTATTTTTACGTTATGAAGTTGGTAACAAAAACAGAAAAATAGAAACGGAATGCATATGGCTGCTCACTACAGGGGTTCATATTTCATGTACGAGAAACATACAGAACGCGCGTTCCGTGTATTGAGTTCAGTGCCGGGGACGAACACTTGCGCCGATAAGGTAAAACGGTTGGTTAAAGCCAGAAAAAACTTGGCCAGTGAAAAACAGTTTTTCTCCCTGTATTACTGTAATGGCGTGAAATTAAAAAAAAAAAACCTATCCTCCGAAACGCGGTGCTCGAGGACTAACCTCCTCCTAGTCGATATACTCCACTGGGAGAAAGGAAGGATAGCCATAAAAACACACACACACACATCCTCACTCGGCCGTTCTTATCTTCACTTCTTCTCAATAATTCGTCGCCGCCGACAAAGTTATCTTCCCGGATCGGGGTAGGCAATTTGAAATACACGCGCGCGTTGTTCCTCCCCCGTGTTCACCACGGGGTCGGGTGATGGCGTCGCAATAACGACGATATATAATATTATAATATATGCGCGTTCACGCGTCGCACACGCGTGGGTGCTGCGGGTAGGCGGGTGGATGGGTGTGTATGGGTTATATATAATTTTTTCTTCGTCTCCCGTTTCGTATCGGCCACCGCCGCCGCCGCCGCCGCCGCCGCCGGCCGGACACGCGCGAAGTCGTCGATCCCTGTCTCGACGGCCGACCGCGACGATGCGCACGGCGCGTCACAAAACCCGTCCGGACGCGTCAAAAATTTATGTGACTCGCCTTCGTGTTTCACAACATAATTATTACAGCGGCGGCGGCGGCGGCGGCGGCGGCGGCGCGTTTCGTTATATTATTTTTTATTATTATATTATTTTTTTTGTTGTTGTTGTTGTAGTAAATAATAAATTATTATTATTACGTGTTGCATCGGATGAAAACATCTCACGTCCGAATCTCTACGGGGTCGATGCCGTGGCGGAGCAGGACAAGGAGCGAGTCGCATTTCGAAAATTATGTCCACTGTCCTTTACGCGCGTTATTCCTCGTATACCGCGTTCGATTTTTATCTCGACAGCGCCGCCGCGGTGCGCGCCTCCGCCACCGCCACCGCCACCGCCACCGCCACCGCTACGGCACGCTACACTGCAATACGCGCACTATACACCGCGGCGATTCGTCTGCGGGTATTGGATTACACTTTTGAAACGAAAAACCGAAAAATAAATTTAAATATTATATTGTGCGTATTATTACGTTGTTATTTTCTATTTTTTGCCGAGCGCCTCCAGACTGCTGTGAATATTATAATCGATCATAAATGTCTCGCTTATTATTTTAATACAATATATGATGCCAATATAATATAGTGATAATAATAATAATAATAATACGAATAATAATAATAATAATAATAATAATAATAATAATAATAATAATAATAATAATACGAATAATAATAATAATAATAATAATAATAATAATAATAATAATAATAATAATAATAATACGAATAATAATAATAATACGAATAATAATAATAATAATAATAAATAATAATAATAATACGAATAATAATAATAATATTAATTATCGGATTATATACCACTATAAAGTACTGAAATACGTGCTATAATATGTCCTAAAAACATAAAAAATAGCAAAAGATATTTTAATTCTAAATTCTTTTTTATTTATTCATAATAAATGAAAAAGGATTTCGATTTAAATAATAAATTATTATCTTGTATAAACATTTTTTTATTAATTTATATATATATATATAATAAATTTAAAAAGTTTGTGTACGTTATACTTGTACGAATCGTTGAATGCCGTCGAATAATATTAGGCGAAAACACATAAATACGTTCATTGCGGGATGACCTCATCGATGGTGTACCTACAACCGATTACAAGCCGTACGTTTTTAATTGATCGACAGTTAATCGATTGATTTAATTCACGGGCAAGCCACGTCGAATGGCTTTTAAAATATATTCAAATATTTTTAAATCGTTAGATTTGTATAGTTCTTAAAATTTCATAAATAAAAAATCCTATTCAGAACCCCTTAAAAATCTCGTGTGTTCTCTTGATTTGGAATTTTACATTATAACGCGCACGTGTTTTCGTTTAAAATCATTATTTCACAACACAATATTTTATTATTAAATGTTAAATTTCGATATTTTTAATAAAAGCGTTTAAATGTGCACGTTGAAACTTAACCAATACTGTATCGTAAAACGATACTTTAACAACATTATAATAGTTACCGATGCGCGGATTTTACTTTATAGCCGATACTTATGATAATTTATTAAAAAATTATACATTGTATACAAAAAAAATTTATAAAACACATTCTCGTTATATGTACAAATTCAAAAAAAAAAAAAACACCAGTCGTCGTAACAATCATTAGACATTAAAATGCGGATTTTGTAAATTGTAGCTGGTTACACTTCCCGAAAAACGAGTTTTGCACAATTTATATAGATACGATCTGGGCACGAAAAATTTACGTATCGGTTTTATTTAATCTTCTTGTAAAAATATTAAACGCGTGTAAGCGTTTAATTTTTACCTAGTAATATTTAGCTGTAATTATATATAAAAATAACAGGGTATAAGATTTTTGAAATATAAATAAATACATCGTCGAAATCCTGTTAGACATTATTGTTATTTGATGGGTTTAAAACGTTTTCAACGTTTTTGAGCCGTTCATACATATATTTTATAAGTTTTTAATAATTCGATTTATTTTTTTTTTGTTTTTTAATTGCATACGCGCGCATGTGTAATTTACAGACCTTCGATTATTATTCTTCGGTTCCGAACAGATGCGCGGTGGAATCTTTGATTTTCTAACCACCTGTTTTTCTGTGTATAATATTACACGTCAAAACGCTGTAAACGTATGATTATACGGTTTGAGTAATAATTATATTTGATGTTTTACCTAACGCGTATACGTACGGTCGCCATACGTCCCTGTGTCCCTGTGTCGTGGATTTCAAACTGTAGTTGTTAAAATACCGATTAGTAATTTTGTGAACAAAAATTATCGCCGTAAACGTTTGATAAAATAATTAGAACGAAAACGAATAAAAAAAAAAAAACCAGTAATGTTTATGCGCAACGTCTAAAGCAAACAACGTTACTTTAGACGGAGAAATGTGTTTTTCGAACACACGTTTTCTCATCGCCAAAACGATGAGTGGCGCAGTAGTCGAGCAGCAGAAAATAAATGATTACTTATTTTCAAAAAAAAACAAAACATTTGCATACAACAAACGCGAATTTTCTACGTTATTATTGTGTAAAAGTTGTCGAATTCACTTTTGTTTTGCCTGGCTCGAACGCAGCTGTGTATTTTCTCTGACGAACTGCAGCAGCACACGCGGAAAAATTCGAGAAATAAACTCGTTATACGTATAGAAGCTCGCGTCTTATTATAAAAAAAAAAAAAAACGATACTATCGGTCTCGTACAGAATTCTACGACGACCAAATATTGAAAAATACATAATAATAAAAAAATAACTATAAATTATAAAATAAGTTATATCGTTTCGTTACAATATTGATGAAGAACAGAAAAGTGCGATTCTAAAAAAAAAAAAAAAAAATGTGGTAAATTTAATCTGCAGTTAACCCTGACCAAACGCGTATATTGTGTACAACGTTTTTATACAAACAGTCAAAATATCGATTTCGATCGTGTTCAGTCATGGCTTACTGTTTAGGTATGACAACAGATTGTCCGAATCGCGACCCGTTCTGCGCATCCATGGAAAAAACAATAATATCGTATTTTTTTTACATGAAACTGGCACCCGCCGTGTGAATTGACCTTATCACGTTGAATTAAATGATAAACACAAAACCGAAAAATCGTGCACAACATTAACACGCGATATGATAAAGATTTTTTCTTCTATGGAAGCGATAGTACTTTCATAGAAGAAAAAATCATAACTGCGTATCACAAATCTAGATATATTTAGCCGCGGTATTCAGCGTGATTCGAAACATACGTTTTATGTTGTATAAATGCAAACATTTAATTGAAATACTTTCGTTTTTTGAAATTGTTATACGTATTTTTATTTTCTCGAATCTCATCGGCGGCGGCCGAAATAAATCGATTTACCGTTCGAGTACGGTACCCCGGACGCGCCGAGAAGAAAACCGATTGACGTTTAAACGCGTGCATTAACCCTAATAAGAAAACGAGAAACCCGTTCGATGACATTACGTTCGTCTGTGTCGTTCGATATTGAGTTGAGCCGAACGAAAACGGTTTGGGCACATCTTATGCGCCCGATGAAACGAGAAACCAGCGCCAGTTTTTAACTCGGTCACCGAATCGTACCGAATATTGTCATCTGCGCACGAATAAAATATTTTCCGTGAGAACGTGAGAAACCAGCTCGTTATATAATTTTTAGCCGGTGGCTTGGAAGAAATTGTCTCCGTTCTCCTCGTACGTATACAGTAAACGAACGCATTCTGCGGTGTTCGAAAGCCGGCGACGAAAATAATAATAATAATAATAATAAAAAATTACCTTATAACGTTTCGTACACGCTATAATATGTGTATTCTGTACGCATATATTCACGTTCACTCGGGTTTATAACACTGTAAGATGCGATCAGCGAAACGTTTTTATGCGCTCAAGATGAATCAGGAAGATCTGACATCAATACGTGATATAATTAAACGCGTTTTAAGTGGCGCGCAGCGGTGGTAAATTTTTGTTTTCAAACAGATAACAATATGTTGCACACGCCACGATTTCGTTCTACGCGGCTGGAATAAAAATCGGCAATAAACGCTGCGGAGTTATTATTATTATTTATATGCACAACCGATCGGTTTATTTATTTAATTTTTTTTTTTTTTTATAGATAATTAATATATCCGCGCGCGCAGCACTGAAAATGCGGCGATTCGTTCAACGATATTCGAGAAATCTACATTATTATAGAGTGTTAATTTGTGAGCTTAGCGATGGACTCGTCAGTGATTTACGCTCGCGCGTATATATTGCAGGTAAACCTATATGGTACGAATCGGCCAAATTAAAAAAAAAATAAATAAAAATTGAATTTATTAGAATTTTGTATATATAAAAAATATATATATATATATTTAAAAATTGTTTGTTCCATAATTTCGATTTTTTTTCGTCGAAAATACGTAGATTATGAAACAATGAATTCGTTGAAAAATCCGTAACACTGTTTCGTTTCGACCGATATTGAATTCGCTAAAAATCAACGAAGAAATTCACAATAAAACAATGATTATACGATTTAATGTTAACGCTTCGTCGATAAAATCGTAATTTTCTTCGTGTCTGCAGGGTGCGCGTCGCGCAAAAACTATTGAAAATAACGAGGCGCGTTTTGTTTTTTATTTGTAGATGTAATTCACGCCGATCGTTTCAGGCGTGTGGTTTGAAAAATATCCGTGCGGCGGAAGAAGAGAGAGGAAAAAATATTAAAAAAATATATAAGAGAAAATACACGATTTTCCGTTGACCACGGACGTACGATGCGGTCAATATTTGTGTTTACTATTCTTAAATTTTATAAACGCGAAAAATCTAAAAAAAAAAAAAAATTTGAGAACAAGCCTTTTGTGACGAAACTATTTAACTTAATTTTTTTTTTTTTTTGTCACAGAGTTGTTCCAAATACGCTCCCGAGTGTCACCGCGTCGTCCGATTTTTTTTTTTTTTTTTTTGGTCTGAGGGGTGGGGGAGAGGGGGTACTGTACTTTTATGTTCCAATTTTGTGACGACAATGTTTAATTTTTTTTTTTTTGTGTCGATTTAAGGATTTCATTTGGACAAAGCAAAAAAACTACAACACGCGGGCCAAACCGGGTAATTCAGCTGTATATAGTAATAATAATATAAACGCGCGTACGATATATACCGACGTTTGACGTATTACTCGCGAGAATGCCGTTTCGCGGACATAAAAATATTTTTCGCTCCCCGTGCGGTTTTCGAACTCTATTTTTTTTTTTTTTACTACGAAATTATCGAGAACGCGCTAGGGTTGTTATAGCGATAGCGGTTTTTATAGTGGCCGGACGGTCGGGTTAAAAAACGTGAAGGGACTTCGATGACGGAGGAGTCTCTTGTGTTCGCGATATGCAAATGTCGTCCTAGCGGTTTTTTACGATGTCAATAAAACGCTCGACCCGAAAAACCGTAAGCGATCGCGTGTGATACGGCCCCGATACGCGTGTACGCGCACCGCGAGAGAATTGCAAAATTGCTCTCTCTCATTCTCTATCTCCGGTATTTATTATTGTCATTATTATTATTATATCCGCCGTTTTATATATTATTATTATTATTATTGTCATCATCGCGTTTATATATTAAAACGGTTTTGCAGGCGCCCCCGAGTCGTCGTTAATCGGCCCTTTTCGGTCGAGTATCGGTCTCGGCAGCCGTCGTCGTCGTCGTCCAGAGCGTTTCGCATTCCGCCGCCGACGAATATTCGCGTATAGTAATCATCGCAATATAATAAATTACAAAAACGTCATTCGCCCGCCGTTCGATTCGACGGCATTCTACACCGCGTTTTTGTTTATCACGAGAAATATTTTTTTTTTACTATTTTTTACTACTTTTGTTTTTTTTTTTTTTAGAGTCCGAGCGATCGCTGTTTTACAACGACGCGTTATATATTTTTTTAATTCTACCAGAAGGGGTGTGCGCCGGTCTTTACAGTTTCCGGTAGCGAATCGCATCTGGTTTCCGGTACTGTTTAGAGAAGTCGTTATTTTGATTTTCTTATAAAAGCGCATAAAAAACAAACTGGAAAACTACCGAAAAATCATACGTAAAAACGCGACTCCGTCGAAATCGATTATTTAGTTATAGAAATTCGAAATATTCGTCAAACACTTAAGAGGACGTTACACAGGAACGAGAACGTATACAACGACCGATAGAACGCGCTGTTAGACGTTTTGTTGCACAAGTTATCGGCGTAATTTACCAAGCAAGAATTTGAGGAGGGGATATTGGCCGTTTCCGATTGTATTGCGAAAATACAGAAAATGTTCAAAAATTGAAATTTTAACTATAAAACCGTTTCACGGGAGAAAGAACCCCGAAGGCTACAGTTATACTTAAGACACTAAATTTTCGCACAATATAAACTACAATATTATCTATACAATATCAGAGCTCTTTTTTAAATATGTTTAATTCTTAAGGAGTTACGCGATTTGAAAAAAATTGTTAAAATAGTATTTTCTAAATGCTTATAACTTTTTAAGAATTAAAGATATTTAAAAGACCGCTCTGATATTGTAATTTATAATGTGCGAAAATTTGGTGTCTTAAGTACAACTGTGGCCTTCAGGGTTCTTTCCAGCGTGAAGCAATTATTTTGATGAAAATCATAGGAGTGTAATAGCGTCCTCTTAACTTTATTAACGAAAAAGAAAAAAAAATGTCTAAAACTTTATTTTTTAATTTTGGACTATTTATAGCGATTATATAGGGTTTTTTTAGGTATTTAATTCGTAAAAATGGTTAGTTCTTGTTATACGTGAAAAAATATTACACCGAAGCTTCGCTCGAAGTATCGTTTTATCGAACACGCAATGATTTAACGTCGCTTTCAAATTTTCAAAACGCTCTAAAATCTTTATCCGAGTAAATCCACTTAAGCGACATTTACAACACACCGCGGCTCGCTATACCTTTTTATTTTCTCTCTTTTTATACGCGTACCTTTGTCATTTTTTTTTTTTTTGTTTTTGGATTCCGAGCGGACCGAGTCACATTGGTTTATTCATTTTTTGTGTGTAAAAAAAATGTTCGGCTAACAAATCGGTATATCCGTATTTGTCGGTACTATATTCGAAAGGTTCTACATTCGATTTTCTCAGTAGCGTTTTCCATTATAAAACGACGGCGAAAAAATCGGAAGAAAACCTATTTTCTCGATAGTTTTTAAACGCGACACACACACAAAAAAAACCTCACCAAAACTTTAGAGTCCCGTAGTAATCGAATTTACACCGAATTATATGTAACTCCAGTGGCGCGTTACTATAAATTCGAGGCCGCAGGGGCAGTATCAAGTCTTGGCGAATTCGTTTTACAAAATTTAATTTCTTTTATTCACATGCATCGCATTAATAAATAAATACCGTTTTAATATTTTATTATTATTATTTTTACACTTTATTCTGTATAACAGTGTACGACGTGAATTCAAAACAAAATTCAAAATCGTTGTACATACGAATTGTATAGAAGAAGGCCCCTCCAAGTGCAGGGCACCGGGGCATTGCCCCGTCTTGCCAATCCGTAATTACGTCACTGTGTAATATATATGAGAAAAAAATTTCTTTCAATTTTTTGCTATTTATAGCAAGTATTAGATTTCGAGCTATTAAAGTCATATATTCTGAGTAGCAATTTTTTTTTTGTTTTTAAGCGTTTGAAAGGTTTCAGGAGCAAAAAGTTTTGGGCTCACAGCAAAATTAAAAACTCTGGAAATTTCTTATTAATTTTCATAATATATATCGTAGGACGATTTTTTCCTCCGTTCGTTTTAGCGTGTAATATTATTTTAAACGAGATTCGTCGTCCACGACGTTCGTATACGATTCCATTGATTTTTTTTTTTTTTTATTTTATTCCGATACCGATTAAATCACAGAATATAATATACCTCGTTATAGTCTATAATAAACGCATGAGTAATAAAAAACATATTAAATTATCGATTTACACGCGAGTTCGGCACATCGCCGTATTATAAACGGCCCATTAATTCGATGTCGCGCTGACGTTTTTATTCGATTTCCAGTATAATTTACATTGATTCGAAACCGTAATAAAATAATATTATAATGTATTTAAAGTACCTACGTTTGGAGAAACGGAATACCGCGGGCACGGTGTTTTTTTTTTGGAAATACAAGTATACTTATAAGAGAAATCCTGTTACGAATATTAATATGCCGTACAATGTTCGGTTCGTTCGATTTCGGATACGAATAATATTATATTACTGCTATAAAAAAACGAACCGTGCAAATCCAACGGGAGGTATTGACTCGGTTTATCGACAATGTAATATTATTGTAAATGTAAACGTGGAACGTTAAAAATTATCGTTGCGTTTGACAATAATATTTCCCGTATACGAATAATTTCGTTATTATTTTTTTTTTTGTCATTCTTAATTAACAACGACAATGGCCATTATTTATAATAATCATTTGTAGAATACCTAGTTTTATCACAATTTTGTATTTTTAAATAATATATTATATTAAATTATGCGCGTTTGATTTTTTTTTTTTCTTATGATTTTCGAGATTCGATTGATGGTGTCCGTGTTTGTTCACGGTGTTGCGTCTAAAATGCCGAGAACGTTGGATTCGGTGATGTCTTCTGTATGTACTGGCGGAAAATATGTATTTTATTGTGAGATCCAGACCCGGACTCAGGGGGAGCCAGAAGGGACGCGTCCCCGGGGCACACGCAATTATAAGGCCCTCAGTCAAAAATTAAAATAACTATATAATTAAAAACAATTATAACCTGTACAATTGTTTTATATTTTATTTTAAGTAAAATTAATGAATTTTTTGATATAGTTTTAAGATCTCACAAAGTGCAATTACAATTTTAAAACAATTAAAACGAAGTACCAAATGTAATTTTTAATTTTGACATTTCTATAAGAATTAATAATTATAAAGACTGAAATATTGACGAGTATTTTGTATTTTAGAACTTTTTATGAAAAATTATATACGTTTGGTAGGGCCCGTTTTCACTGTACATGCCCCAGGGCCCGATATCCTTTAAATCCGGCTCTGGTGAGATCCGTTCCGCAGGTTATGCTACTTGGTTTTTCGCCCTTTCGTCCTTAAGGCGTCCCCGTGTGTTATTAGTCTGGTATATGGCGGCCGACGCGGGGTCTGTTGATTATAAATTTTTTCCGTTCCGTTCAAAAAGCGATTTCGCCAATCGGAGACGGCGTTTTTTTAGAATTTCTCTTGTGTTTTGCATTTAAGCCACTGGGCTTCGATTTTTACGTGTTCTTTGATTTGACGACATTTTTGTGCGATACTTTAGTCATAATATTTTGCGTTATTTTCGGTTAATTAACGCGTAAAAAAATAATCGCATTTTTTTACCGCGGAATTTTTTCTTATCGATTCAAGCAGTTTATTTTTAATGCGCAGTTCAGTGCATACATATAGGTTTTCAACCGTGTGTAATCACTCGTGTCACTACTACTATTACTACTACTACTACTACTACTACTACTACCCCATACATTATTTTTATATCGGCCATTTGTACGGTGGCGTACAGAAACCCATAAATTAGTTTCTGGAAAAAATTTCAAATACCAGTTTTAATCTCATCATTGCGCGCTGACGCGTTCTCGTAAATCGAAAAATGTTGTTTTATTCAAATTAAATTAATACCGACCGGGAGTTCACTATCGAATATAGAGAAAATTGTACATTAATTTTAAATGTATATGTGTGTGTGTGTGTGTGTGTGTGTGTGTGTACACGTACAAAACTTATTTCCCAAAACTAAAAGCCAAGACGCACTTAACCCGTCAGCGTGAAAAACTCAACACATTAGACAACTTTTTCATCCACTGCGGTAGAGGGGAGGGAGGTGGTGGTTAGGTTCGAAGCCCCTTTCGAACAACGTTAATAAATCAAAAAAAAAAAAAAGGAAAGAGTGTATCAAATCCATCGTTGCTGCGTCGGATGGTTTTTAGAAACCGCTTCTGATCTATAACAGAGCGTCGTTAATGAGAATGAGGTGTGACTCGCAGCACTTGTACGATTTAAAATATTATTGTGAAATCGGTCAATTTCTGTATTAACGCGCGTTAAACGCTACTCGTGTACTCGACACGTGACATCTGTAGTCGACACACTGTTATGACGACGATTTTTCGTCAATATACGTATATATATATAAGTATACGGTGGAGATCTGCGGGAAAATGAATAGACACAGGCTTGATTAAATTCAGAAATGACGAAAAGAACGCTATAAAACCCGAAAAAATTCTCACCGAATTTTCAAATAAATAAATGGAAGTTTTTGGAATTTTTTTTTTATAAGTTCTCTATTTTATTTTCTAAATTCTAATACGAAAACAATTTGCGAGTCCTATTATTCGATTTGTAATTTATTACTGAAATATGAATTTTTTTCTCCCTAACATTTAGAATATAAAGTTACATATACGGTGAGTATTTCAACCACTAGTTTCAAAATTACGAAGAAATAACGAGATTTCGCCGAAATCGCGTTTTTATTACCGTTTTTATGTGCTTAATGTTTCGGCAGTTTTTGAGTATTTTTTTTTTAAGCTCTCTTGAGAAATGACCTCTTCAAAGTACCAACGCAGTTCGCTACCGGCAACAAGCCATGATGACTGTAAAGATCGGCGGATCAATCCCGGTGGAATTTTCGAGTACAGACATCGTTGTGAAACCGGTACATTCCTCGCTCGGCTCAGAATCTAAAAACGTATTCGAAATATCAGAATCGTTTGTGGCGGAGACGAAGTTATTGTAGTGTTTCGTCCTCCTCATATAGCTCCCTATCCAGAGATAAATCGTAAGTTACACTCCACACTGTGTATTGGCAAAGTGAACGTTGTCATTTAGGTGCTAAAATCGAAATCGTCTTTTCTATCTCCGAATCGTCGTCTAAATGTCTCATTCGCGCTACAATAATATTGCCACCGGCAAACCAAGGGGGAGATTGTTTTTTTTTTTTTTGTCATTTTTACCACACACACTCTGTAGCCGTCGTCGATTCATTTACATAATATATTATTATTGTACACACCCTGCTGCGCGGGTCGTATAACTTCGTAAATCGTATACCGCCGAGATATATAGGTACCAGTACGTGTACAGTACTGGTCCAATACGCTTTATACCGTCAAGATTTTATCGGTTAAACGATAAATTTCAACGGATAAATTTTTGTCGGTTCGCAGACGTGCCCCCTTATTTATAATTCAAAATTGTCTCGCGTACGAATGCGGCGTCTTGTCAATAATAATCACTATTACTTATAGCTATAATAATAATAATAATAATAATAATATGCGCGTTTGTTGTGTATCAAGTGTTTTCGACATCTCTCAGGAATGTTTCGAACAGAAACGTTTTATAACAGAGCGCCACCATTATTGTCTCTTGTGTGTATTAATACTCGATATGTTTTATAGTCAGTCGTGTTTTTATACCGTGTTTTATTTCAACGTGTCTCCGCCAGTGATTCCGTATGATAATTCGTGTTTTAGTTCCAGCTCGTGTGGAACGATAAAACGAATGATTTACTTCGGGTTACGTACGAAGAAACGATCGTTCTTTGAGGGTCCAGCAGCGGGAAAAGTAACTCTTGTGATATACGTATACACACCACGAATTCCTCTTTAATATACTTGCCGTTTAAACGTTTATACGATCGCCTTTGAACGTTTCTCTTATAAATAAAATAAATAGAAATCTCAACGGTTCGCTGCACACCTTTAAACGTACTGCTTTTTTTTTTGTCCACGGACCGGGAAATAATCGATTTCTTTTTTTTTTTTACGAAACGCAAATTTATCCGTTAGTGTGTTGTATATAAACACTGCGCCAAGGGGGAAAGGTTTAGGCTTCAGACCTCCCGGAATTTTTTCTTAAAATAAAATTAAATGATTTTTATATTCTGTTATTAGTTTATTATTTTTTATAATTCTTCGACGACTGTATTTATTCCATTTGAGCATTCATATATTTTGTAATAACACACGAGATTCTAACACGGAGAAATTTCCGCCGGAATTACCTATTGAAATTTTTTTTTAAGTAGGTATGCGGTGAAATGTTCAAATTTTTATCTCCTCTTTCCTAAAGAAATGGCGTATTTTCAGCATCACACTGGACTTGACAGATTTTTTTTTTTTTATAAGTCGATTTTTAAAACTCGATTATAAACAGCGACGTAGTCCGAGGATGCTTTTCCTGGACTTCGCTAAAAAAAAAATCAAACTTCTGCGTTGGCGAAAAGAATTCAAGACAAACTCTGATCTCTCGCTATACACCGATATTGTCGGTATTAATATATTATTTTCGTAGTGCGCTGACTAATTACGCAACGCGTTGATAGTAACTGTCGATAAAATATGTTATATAAAATTGCACGGTTTTTAACGCGTAAAGTTTTTATTGCATTATAAAGTTTATTTTCGTAAATACTACATCTCAGCCTTTGGTTTGCAAAAAAAAAAAAAGATTTTATAGTGTTTACGTGAAAAAAAAAAAAAAAATTACTCGTTTACGTATTGTGTACACGATTCTTTCCCACGAGAAGTTAATTTTTAGTAACAAAATATATTTTTAGAATTTTTTTTTTTGGGGAGAAGCACGTCTCGTTTCGCCACCAAACCCGCGAAATCGACCGAAAACAGCGATTTCAAATTTTAACGACGAAAAAAAACGTAAATTAATTTTTTTGAATTTACAATAATATTACTAGTGTCATTTTTTCCGCACGCTCTTGTTTTCGAGTAGTTTTATTCCTCCTACACACGATAGTGTGGTTTATAACGTTTTAAATCGTATACATTAAGCGTAGGAATATCGTTCCGGAAACGCCGTCCAATTAAACGCGATTCGCGTGACGTGTAAACAGCAGCGCTTGAATCGAAGGAGGGACTTTTCGTTTTTTAAAACTGTTTTTTCGCGCGCGTAGATCATAATTTCAGGCACCGGGTTTTTAAAATTTCGTACTATACCTTAAGGTTTTAATAAAGAAAATAGTATTTTATTCATTTTTTATCGCTACATTTTATTAGTTTTGAATTTATAATGGGACTATTATTGGTGCAAAATCGACTGTTTTTCTACTTGAATGTCGCAAAAATATTATTTCACTGTCCAAATATTCCGTTTTAGGTACATTTTATAATCACAAAATAATCGCCAATGCTTCTGCAAAACATTATCTGTTTTGGTCTATTTTGAAGGGAAATGCAGAATTTAATTTTTTATCAGCCCGAATCACTCGTGTTGTTCCCGACGACGACGGGAAAACACCATGAACTCGGCGAGCGAACATAATCGTCGTACACACGAACTCGTAGTAAAGTATAAGGATTGCCTCTTATTCGCTGGGTAAACGAGTTGTGTAATAGTCGTGTCGTTGTTGGTCTCGGGTCTTGATATATTGATTATTATTGGTTGGTATTACTATTTTATATTGTCTTATTAAGTATAATATATTTTATTTTCATAATAATTAATATTTGAGTCTAAAACAAGAAAAAATTGTATTTTATTAAATTTTGCTGTCGCCTGTCGTTGCAGGTAAGGTTAAGTTGCAGGTTAAGGCCCCGGGAAAAATGTTATGGCCCGGGCCCCGCAAACTTTAGGGACGGCTCTGTGTTTTAGCGTACCCCTTCTAATTTTTCAGTAACGGTGCGCCGAGAACGGAACGGGACGATCGGGGAACTCTTTTTACAATTTTATCGAATTGACGAGAATAATAAAAACGTCTTTGAATGTTTTATCGTTATCGTCGACACGTTAGTAATAAAGATTTTGCGTTGATATTACGGATTCAATAGCCGATTTTATTTAATTGAAAATCAAGTGACGGCTGTGGGCCGCCGTAGCTCTCGCGAATTTTCAAGACACTGAAATTTTCGGACACTCACATTTTTTTTTGTTTTTTTTTTTTTTACACTTTTCCGTCGCCCTTCTAATTTTTTTTCCAACTCGAGCACTGGTGAACACACGACATAAATGTATTTTGTTCGAAATCATCGCGAAGTCAATCCGTGTATCCGTAATATATATATATATAATGTACTGATACGATATGACGAACGAGTTACCGAAAACGATCGTTTTGTCGTCATCGTCGTCGTTATAGTCACACGAACACACGTCCGTGTGATTTACGAGCGACGAGACGATTTCGGAAATATACGTATTATTATTATACGAAAAGGCGTATACGAGACGGCGTGGAAACGCTCCTCTGTGCTTGCAGCAGATGATCTCGGCGGCGCGCAGAAGAAACGCATTTAAATACGACCCGAGGGAATCGAGTAATACCGTATGTGCGTGTGTGTGTGTGTGTGTGTGTGTATAAAGAGCGGATGAAAGGGGTGTTGTTCGGAGAGAACAGTTTGGGATATGATGAGAGCAGAAGAGAGGAGATCGTGGAGCAGAGGGCGTGCGCGACATTTGTTTTATTATTTTTTTATTTTTTTTTTAAAAACGCTGGCGCGCGCGCGCGTGTAACGTACGAGACATCGTGTTGCACCGCCGCCGCGCGCACTTATTTCCGTATACGGAAATACAATATCATCAATTATTAATGAAAACGCCGACAGTGATGGAAACAAAACGAGAAATTGAACGGCAACGGAAACGGTCTCGGGCGCGAATAGCCCCGACATTATATTATTATTATTATTATTAATACTATTATGGCGATATTATAATAAAGTGTTACGCGGCAGCGACTGCCGGTGTGACTACGCGGAATCATACGAATAAATCAGCGTACAATATTATAAATATACACAGATGCGCGCTCTTCTATTTGGAGGAAAGAGAAACCTTTGCCCCGAAAATTTGTTTCGCAATAGATTTCCAACGAACAGAATTGAAAATACGAAAAGGTATATTGCGTGCAACCGCTGCTATTTCGCGCAGCGGCGTGGCCAGGGAAAAGGGTGGAAATGACTAAATAATCGATTTTTTTTATTAGGTACCGTCCGTGCGTATATTAACATATAAATTAATCAATTATCAGCCTCGGCCTCCCTTCCGAATAAAAATCCTGGCTACGCCACTGATTTCGCGGCAATACAAAATTGTCGTATAGAAATTTACTCGAAGAAATTCCGTTCCGTAAAGTCGATCCGGCCATTTCATCACTAATCCCGAAATAACCTACGAAATACCAAGTAAAAACAAAAAAATAAAACAAATACTGAAAATCGACAGCGCGTTTTTGTAGACCGAATTCGAATGAATGGATATTAAATAATTCGAGACGCTATCTCGCGCGTTTTGGGAAAAGTTTGAGGAGTTTACAGTTTTTTTTTTTTTTTTTGCTCGTAACCGAATAATGATTACTTGTACGTTCGTTTACGATTCGCGATGAAGAAATGAAATAATTTTTTACTAAAAATTCGGTTACGTTTTAAGTACATTATTTTTCTACGCTTTTTGATTTTATACCGTATCGCGTACAAAACGTGATACGTCAAAGACACATTGAATTAATATTCGTTGAATAATTTTGCTCTTCCCCCATTTTTTTTTTTATCATGCTTATACGTGTACTGCAATTATACCATTCTTTTTTTCTTTTTCGTCGAATACATATACAAGTGTAACGTCTTTGTGCACGTTCACACTCGAACGATTAAATAATAAATACGGATTTTTTTTTCGTCTGCCAATATAAATTATTGTTATTTTAATCTCGAAACAAATTCATTTTTAAGTTTTTTTTTTTACACGAATCTCGTATACGGAATTTATTTTTTCCATTTTTCGGGTTTAAATGTTTAACCAGAATTCGGCAGTCTATCTCCCGTGACGTGTTTAATTTCTTAAAACCAACAGTACGATCTATATACGTACACAAATCGGTGTTTTTAATCTTGTTGGTACGTTGGAAGAAAAAGAAAATTAAAATCGAATTGAAAAATAATTATGGAATAAATAAAACGCGATACAATTTATTCACATCGAATGTTTTTATACGCGTTAATGTTCGGCATTAGATATCCGTGTATGATTTCAAGGAGAAAACACGTTTACCGACTGTATTAATATAGTGTACAGTGAGTATATATATATATATATATAAAACAAACAATACGTATATTTCAAAATATATTGTTGTTTTAATTATCGAATAAATAAAAAAAAAACGTTTACTCCGCAGTCTTCGTTATGATTATATTTTTCGAATTGTTATACTTTTTTTTTTTTTTTTCATTCTTAATATTTTATAAAACTAAATTTTTCCATACCTACGTATACTATTTACATAACTTTAAAATCACAAGTTTGTTTATGCAGTACACGCGTCGTCTCGCGAATCGCTGCGGTATGCCCTGCTTCCACGAGAATCCAAAGAATTCTGCCACTACGGTTAAGTAGTCAGTAAGAGGGTTAGTGATTTCCAAGGATAATCCCTTCAAAGCGATTCCTCAACGCTGACATATTATTCCTCTATACACGGTGTACATAACAAATTTGAAACGAATCGATCTCGTCCGGAACGTTTAGAAGACTCTAAAACACTACAGGCATAAAATATTATATCGTATGATAAAAATAAGCATTACGTAAATATTATAGTAATTTTTGATATTTTTGAAATAACGCGCAAATCACGTACGCAGTAATAATTGATCTGAATGAAATTCACGGTTTATTCATCTGACGTAATAATCTAACCTCGCAAACAAATTATTTAAAATTTACTCTATCAGTATACAAATTATAATATACAATTGAATTTAAATTATACATAATATTTTCTATTTTCTTATTAACAAGTTTCGACAATTGTTTTTCATAAATGTATTACCGTTGTAATAACGCGCGTGTGATTTAAATTATTCGTTTACTGTTTGTGAATAGATGTGAATATTTTTGAAGCGAAAAAGATAATTTTGTTTAGTTCTTCGATTTTTTACATATTTAATGATTCGCGTCGAATATTCATTTTTTTTTTTTTTACAAATTCTTCGGCTCGTTCAAAAGAATAAAATCGTATCTGAGATCATCATCTACGCACGAGTGATACTGGTCTCAGCGATTCGACACTCCTAAATACTGAGTCAATGTTAACAGAACCACTAAAATCATGAAGGAATTTACTAAACCAAGGATAATTCCATCGTAGAATAAAAGACGTAATAAGAGTACAATAAATTATTTTAAATTTCAAATGTTTTTATTAATAAATTTTACGTTGTTATTTTATATAGTCATGATACGGTTTCGTAAGCATTGAAAAAATTAAATTAAATAAACATTTGTATTGATTTATATTATTCGTTTGTACATAATAAGTCTTGAAACGGAAAATCTTTTCATTCGTTTTTTCGAATGCAGTAAGGGGGATGGGAGGAAAAGCAACAAATAAATGTGTACACACCTTGGTCAATGAAATTCTGACCACGTCACTATACGAAGCAGTCGACTTATAATAATCAGTTCGAATTTCGTACGTGGGCGTTGAGGTGCAGTGACGTCACGAACATTTTAATTTTGTAGACAAATATTGAAACATTATTATCACCGCCCATCCGCTTGAAAAAATTAGCGTACATAAATAAATGTTTTTTTCTGTGAAAAATGATTTTTTTTTTTTATATAAGCGGCCATAGATCGCTTTGTCCGATAGCTGATTCTATTTAATATAATATTATAATTAAACATTTTTTTTTTTAGACTCCTTAACGCTCGAAATCGGGATTTGAGGGGAGGCGCTTATAACATTTTCCTGTTCCTCCTCGTACAGATAATTCCTTTACTTTTTTTTTCACTTATCTTTTCACAACACCTCATACGCGTATTTATAAATTATTAAAACTATAACACTCGCGTGTAATTTTTTAACCGTTTGTTTCGAATTTATACCGATCCCGTAGCCCTATAACCCCACCTGCAGGACACGTCATCGGGACTCCGTCCGAAATCGTAATCACTACCCCTCATACTCTTCTGAATTCGTTTTGTCGGAGCAATCGCCTCTTCCCAAAAAATAGATTCGTGATGCCACCACTGTAGCTTATTAGGAGTAAAAGATATATTTTTCATTTTGTCGGTGTACGTTGTCGCGTATAGTATCGTCTTGCTTACCTCGCCGCAACGCAATATGACGCGTAAAAAATATAATAATATTGATATTATTATATAAAATATAATAATATTGATATTGCGAGGACGACGACTTACACACACTCGCCGACTCCTCGTGCCGTACAGTACTCGAATCGGGAAAATTAAAAAAGAGGAACTCTGCTAAAAAAAAAAAACGAGCGTTCTACAATAAGAAATTCACCTCAATATAATGTGCGGACTACGATGTCAGGTAAAAAAAAAAAAAAAAAAAAATAGTAGTATAACTCCTGCGCAATCCTCCGAATTCTAGCACTGCGGAATGCGTTTGAATATAACATGCAGGACCGGCGTTATAGGCGGGGGCGAGTTGCAAGACAATTTTGATCCAAAAGTCCATTTCACACTTGTAAAAATTTTTACGTATTTCAAATTTCGATGAAACGTCTATTAAAAACATTCCGTCATATTAATGGTTATAAATATTACACAATCCAGCAACGTAAATAGCTGTATATAATATCGTTTCCTCGTTATTCTCCTTTCTGTTTATTGTTATTAGCTGGCCACTTATAGTTTTCTTTGGGTACAATTATTTTATACAATTAATACCAAAAAAAAACATACAAATTATAAAAATCGTTATTTCGACCTACACCGGAAAGTTTGAATTCTCGTGTTTTTTATACGTCATTAAAAAAAAAAAAAAAAAACACGGTAATATTATCAAAATCGATATTTTTGCTCTACGCTCGCACACATCACGTTTGTTTTTTTTCCCGTTATTTAATAGATAAAAAACCCCCCGTTTTATCATTTATATTATGGGGCCTCGAGTCTGTATTGCGTTTCCGCGACGAATTCGCGCGTATTACAATTTAAATATAATTACAACTTTTTTTTTTTATGACTAAAAGCAAAAAAATGATTGAATCCGTAGGACGAGTAAATGTACAAATATAATACGACGTACTGTTTTTGATGGGATTCAGCCCGGAGCGTGGCAAAACCACTACGCGTATACCGAGTACGTGCAATAGTAGTGCAGGTTTGTGCAATAGGTACTACATCCTCTCGCGTTTCGATTATTATTCGGACGTGTGAACAACTTTTCGGTGTCCCCCTCCCCCGGCCGGACGGGGGCGCCGCATCGTTGTCGCGAAGAGCGTTTAAAAAAAAAAAAAAAAACCTCCAAAACGGGTTTCAAAAGCAGCTCGAAACGTCGGCGCTTTCTTGATTTATTGTTATTATTATTTCGGCGGGACAGAGCAGTCCGTTGTTGAAATAAGCGAACACGCTCGTTTCGCGCGAACTTACACGGTGCGCGCGCGGTGTATGCGTGTACATCCGCGTTGAAAACTTTTCGTCATTAGACCTCCCCCCTGCTGCCGTCCTGTGCTCGCGCGAGCTCGTGTATAATAATAATAATAATAATAATAATCATATGTAATAATAATCGTAAAAGCGCGGACAAATAAACATTGTTTGTGTGTATAATAAACGGTGTGACGAGTGTAACGGCCGAACGGCGAGGAGCGGACAGGCGACGGTGTACTACTATGGCGGTATGACGCGCGCGCGCGATATTTTCCAGTGAAACGTACACCCGAAATAAATTATTCTCGTTCGGCTAAAACACTAGGCACGGGCGCGTAACGGGACGCGTCCCCTCCGCGTCGTCCGCGGGCCAGAGCAAATCGCGTTCCATAGTCGTGTACATACATACGCAGGTGTACAAGTGCACGTCGCGTTAAAACGTATTAAAACCGTGTAAAACCAGAAATTACGAGACGAAACGCCACTGACACGAATACGCGTACAACGTATAATACCTATATACGCGACACACAAAGGCCGTCGGCTGGTATAGGTACGAGAAACGGAGTGTAGTGCGGCGATGACTATAATATTATGTTTGTATAGAGAACGGATTTTTTTTAAAAATTTTTTTTATTTTACAATCCTCGACTACAAAGGTTACACGGCAGAGTCGTCTTACGGGGCCTTTAAATATTTGGGGGCCTTTAAACACTTAAATTCTTGTGATGATATATAATTTTTTTTTTTTAACACTTAATATACGTCATATTATTAGCTATTAAAAATTATACTTAAAAAACTAAAACGACAATTTTTTATCAGAATCTCTGTGTTACTTTATTGTTTATTGTGATCAATTTAGGACCTGAAAAACACGCAAATACGCATAAAATGTCATAAAAATGACTTTAAAAATTTATTGAAAATGTTAAAAATACAGGAAAATAAATTGAATAAATGAATAAATTAGAAAATTATTAGTTTTAAGTATTATAATTAGTATAAGTATTAATTGTTAGAAAATAAATAATTTTCTAATCATTAAATATTGGACAACTAAAGTATGCGTAATACATTTTCAAATAAAGAGAGAGATCGGCGATTGTCAGATAAAAGAGCTTTGAATACAGAAAAACTTCTTTCGACTTCCACAGATTTTCCGCCGATTTTAATATTATATATTTTTTTAAAATTTAAATTCAATAAATTAATATAACATGTTTGTGCAGAACTATATAGCTCAGTATTTAAATAGTTAAGCAAAAATAATGCAAATATACCTGCAAAAGTAGAAAAATGCACTGAGATAGCTTAAAAATGACCTATAAATCAAGAATTACTGGAAAAATGCGAAAAATGCAAAATAAAATTCATACCGTTGAATTCTGTGTGACATAAGTCGATCTTCTATAAAGACGAGCGTCGATTATAAGCATTAGAAAAAAAGATCCGGGCCCTAAATGATAATATTTTAAAATTTAAATATTTTTTTTTATTAAAAAAATAAAAATTAATATATTGTATTTTATAAATAAATCGGGGGCCCCGGGTCCGTGCCCTCCAGGCTTTAAGACGGCACTGCAGGTTACACTAGGTCTTACGAGAAGACGGTGTTACAATATTACACAGTGGCGTAGCCAGGATTTTTATTTGAGGACGGGGGCCGAGGCTGATAATTTTTTATATAGAGGTTTAAATAGGATCCTTATTATTATTTTTTTAATATTGAAAACATTAAATTTTCCTTAAATGTCGGGACGCCATTTTCAAATGCAGCGCCGTCAGCCCCCCCTTGACTACCGATATTATATATTATAATATTTACAACGAATTTGTACCAAGATAAAAATAAAATTAAAGTTTCCGGATGTACGAACACAAAATAATAGATTGAATTATACAGTTTCGAACTGGACGATTTTTTTTCCTATATTCTGTTTTCAACGCTTCGGGTGAATGTTCAGGGATGTTTAGACGTTCTCTTGTTTATGCACGGTTGTATGTGTTTGATGAATAGAAGAGCTTCCCCACAAGTTTGAACGTTTAACTGGTTATTCTCGTCTTATATAAGGTGTCTGTGCGTTATCCATGTATTTTTAGCCCGTTAATTATTACGTCGTGGCGTGTTTTTCACACCGGATTTATATTATGCGTTTAAAATCCAATAACAATTTTTGATGTTTTCATATGCTCTATAATTTCGTCCAATTTATTATATGCGCGTAAATTATTATCTATTTTTTTTTTTAAATATATAAGATGTTTCATAAAAATACTGAAAAAACAAAAGTAACAATATTTATCAAAATTTTAAGAAAGTTAAATTAATCTTAATTTTAAAAAAAATTATACTTAAACTACCCATACTTAATCTATAGACTACTGGTGATGAGTATATTTTTTTACTTTATTAAGTGTACTAAAAAAAAAAAAAAAAAATTATGTACATAATGCGACAAAAGTATTCAGTATTATGAGCTAAAAACAATAATAACACGTTCAAAAAATATATATATTAATTTACTAATTTAATATATCGCGCGTTCAAGTTGAACGGTAAAATTCACCCGATCACGCGGCGCCCTTCGGAGGTGTATAAACTGACGGCGGTCACAATTCTTTTTGCACGATATTTTTCTTTTCATTAACCATTATTACATTATTTTGTGAAATGTTCAAATTAAAATATTCAAAATATATATTCGTAAAACATATAATTTCGCCGAAAAAATGCACTTAACCTTGAAATATGCTTTTTTTATGTGCTAAAAACCATTTTTTTTAACGCCGTTATGTACACGACACCAAGTCCGAATACTCGTTAGTCCGTTTTTAGATTATACTACCAAATTTATGCATGAGATGTCTTTGTTTACAAATCAATATTATTTATTTCTAGGTATTATGTATCGCAGGAAAATGTACGATCAACACCGATCCGAACGTTATTTTCTCAAAAAAAAAAAAAGAGCCAAAATCGCCTTACAACTTTCCCAATCCATGCTGAGAATAGATTTTCAATCGATCATTGTGTGTGTTTAACGAATACTGATAGTGTTGTCGTCGTGGTTTTCGGTAATTCTCCTAAACGACACAGTTTGTAATAAATGTATGGGAATAAAACAAGCAAATCATTAGGAGGTATTCGTCACTATAAAACGTCTTGGCAACAAACGTGAATTATCTTTTATTTCCTGCTGCAATTGCAGTATTCCGCCGACCAGCGGATAGCCGCTGTCTGCGATAAACTATATACGCGTACGCAAATAGTATATAACGGAGATGTGCAGATAATTCGCGTGTCCTTTCATGGATAATTCACGTTTATAAAGCGCGAAACAAACGAAACGCTAAACCGTTTTGAGCATAAACAACATTACGTGAAATGCCATTAATTATTCTCAACGAGTGCGCGTTGTGTATGTTAAAATTTACAAGTATTATAGGTTAAAAACAATTATATATATATATATATATATAAGTGTCGGTGGTATAAGCGATAATAGCTCGTGTTACAAACGTTTCGTTTGGAATACAATAACGATATATGCTCACTCGCGAAGTAAGACTTTATTGGATTATAAAACAAACAATATATAAAGGTTATATCATATTATGTTATATCGCCACAACATACGTTGGTGTGATACAAGATATAATATTCATGCATTCTACCGTTATTAGACGCGTATAAATTATTGTTTTAAATGTCATCGTATGGCGTTAATATACGTAATTACGGCGAGTTTGTTTATTGTGCCGAGATATTTGCATTAATCGTAACGAAACATTATTTTTTTTACCGTATATTATAATAATCGACAAAATGATTACAAATGAAATAATATATATTATCAAAAATAATAAATAATAATAAACTAATAAAATTAGTATATATTATAAAAGTAATATTTATATTATATATAGAAAAAATGCCTAGATTCAGTGTCGCACACTGAACTGCACATTGATGGGTCTAACGATATTTTACACGTCTGGCCACCACCCAATAGACAACTAGTAGACACCCAATGACAACCTTGCATGCACTATGTTATTAATTATTATGATTAAAAATATATTATTTACATTTTTAAGTTAGTTAAGTTTAAGAAAGTAATAATAACTAGTTTCATCAGTCATCGTCAGGTTACAATGAATAATAAAAAAACGAAAAAACGGTATATTATACGAAATAAATATGAAATTAATAAACAAAACGCATAGAATATATCATAAATAACAAGAAACAATATCATATATCGATGACAGTAGTAACATGGATTTTATTAAAATATTAAAACATCTGGTAGAAAATTATGATTTATCATTGTCTGATATGTATTGATAAATATCATTGTTTTTAAAATCCGTTTGTGTATATACATATATTTAAAATATTACTAAAACCATATCACGTTCAACTACGTTATAAATGAATAATTCTTCCGATACCGAATTTATAAATTAATTTTTTTGTTCGTGTAATATTATATTCAAATCTTTTTCCATATCGAAATGTATATATACTATGATTACGTTTCGACACGATTACGTTTATTTCCTCGGCGATTGTCACATACGAGCGTTTGGGAAAACGACGACGTTTTATAAAAACGAATAAATCGTAAAAAAAAAAAAAAAAATAATATATTTTTTTCGTAAACGTTATTTGTCCCGGTCTGCTGCACGCGTTTTAAAATTCAGTATTCAGTATTGATTTACATTTACTGTACGGATTAAATACTGCAGCACCGGTGTTAAGGAAACGTTTTTGTTTTACGGAAAAGTAATATTTATTGTGGGCGTAGCAATAATAATAATAATAATAATAATAACTCGTTTGAACGTTTCACAGTTTTCCCCGCCGCCGTGTAGTCTTTAAAGGGTTCGTGTAATAATTATTATATTGCGATAATGTATATAATAGCTGTTAACGGATTCAATGAAATTACTACCGAGCGTAATTGTTTCGAAGGAAAATGTGCTCTATAACGGCAAAATTAATTTATTTCGAAACACTGCTTCGCCGGCTCTCTTGGAAGTATTCACTGTCTTGTCTAATATTTGGTTTTAAAACACGATATAGTGTATTAATGCGTTTATTCGGAGACGCGAGTATAATTAATTTTGACTTTACCGTTTTCGATTCGACGGTTCGGTTCGTTTTTTTTCTCCAACAATATTATATTTATTTTAATTCGAAAAAAAAAAAAATCACACGTTTTCGCTTTTGCTATTCGTAGAGAAATACATCTTTTCCGTTTTGCTCGCGTATATTGTTTGTGATCAGTTATTATACCGTTCAACGTCGAAAAGCTAAATATTTATAATATAAGTGACGGACGTTTTTGGAGTATTCTCTCCCAATAACAATTTTCGTTTTTTTTTTTTTCTAATCGAAAATTTCCATATAAATTCACGTTTTCTTTCTATCGTTTTTCACTCGATTCCGTTTCTTCTGTTTTTTATCGATTTATTTTCTACTCATTTAAAACGTTTTATTATGACAACATTTTTTGTTGTTGTCATTTTTTTTTTTTTTTATTCTTTACTCCTCATGTTCAGTTCTAAATCGTTATTGTCATATTTTACGTCTACACGACGTTTGTCGGCGGTTGCTTTTATTTCGCATTTTATTTTATATTATTAATAATATACGCGTGTTTACTAATATCGATTATTTTTCTGTAGTTTAAATACATTTTATGTAAATTTTCTGTATCGTATATTATGTTCTATAACGAATTGAATTATTATTATTATTATTAATACTCTGAAAAGTATTTGAAATATTTTGAGAAATAAGTGTAATATTAATAATCGTTGGGAAATAAAAAAATAATAAAATTTACTCGAATATTACAGAAAATAAAATTTAATCGAATGTCGTCACACAAATTAGAATTCGCGCATAATTTCTACTCTCGTCGACGTTATTAAATTTGTATTGAATACTCTAATCGCGGTATAATATATTTTATCCCGCATACTCGAAATGTTCGCCTAAACGTACTGAACTAAACATTTTTCTCTTTCGCAATTCGTACAAGTCACCAGGCATAATAATTGAATATAACGTACACTATATTATACTTTTAGTAATAATAATAGTGTTTTTCAAAATTCTTATATATTATATTTTTCGTCTTCTTTCGCGCACAAATAATAATCGAATTTGTTCCATTACGCGCGCGTACAACGCGGCCTTTGTTCGTTCGTACCGTTTAATAATAATTATAATCTCGTTATCGCTGAAGACTGTTCTAACACTGATGCAGTAGTGTAGTAGTCCGTTGCGAAACGCTCGAGCTAATATTTGCCTCTTTTTCTTTATATCGATCAGTATTCGGCGCACGATTTCCCGGTAAATATTGTGCAGTGTAAATATAACATAGGTATAATAGAGTAAATGTGCGTTTAGCGAAAAATCATTTTTTATACGGTCGATTGGCAAGTCAGACGTTTAAAAATAATTACTCGAGACGTCAATAATATTCGACGGTTGGAGTGGAAAAAAATTAATTTAAAATAAATGTCGATGATCGACAGTGAAAAAATATATCAACGACAACTATATATATTAACTGCCGTTAAACGTATTTGCATTTTTTATTATTATTATTTTTTTTCTTTCATAACTTTTGCTCGCTGGTTTTGATGATGAAACGCTAAAGGTATTTGGCAGCTAGCGCGGAGGATATATTTTGCGTGTTTCTACGCCACGTAAATACTTCAAAACGCGATTATTGAACGTCTGAACGTCTAAAAACGACTCGTGTGTGTGTGTGTGTGTGTGTGTGTGTGTGATATTCTAATCGCGCGCGGTATGGAAGATAACATACAACGGTCGTAAACATTGTAAACATAATAATCAGCCGAGTAGACCGTGTAAGACATCGGAAGAAAATTCAGACACCTTGCCGTTAAGATCGAGTTGGACGATACTACGCTGCGGGGTAAAAGCGAGTTTATCGAATAAAACGTGATTTACATAACGCGCGAGGATTCGACGTCATTTTCGTTTGTTATCTCCGGACGGAATTATTATTATTATTATTATTTTTTTATTAATAAAACGACTAAAATGAAAAACTAAATAAAAAAAAAAAGAAACCGTGTAATTGATTTTATTACGTACACCGGTGTACCGGTGATGCAACGATATCAATGGGCCCACGCAGTGCTGCGGCGAGATACGTGATTTCGACGAGTTTATGGGATTTTTAACGGATCCGTTTGTATAAGATTACCGCCGCGTATATTGTTTCCATTTGCCTACTCCAGGGGCCTAGTTATAACGACTGACGTCGCGTGGGTTTCTCGACGGTAGTGTGTTCTGCGATAGAATGGGGTTTAGATAAAAACAAAAAAAAACCAAAATTCGGTTATTTTGAAATATTTTCACGTTATTCTTAAATCCCGTTTCGATTTTTGACTCGCAGTTGTGTATCAATTATTGTTTCGGACGAATGTGTTTATGAAAACTGATAATTTAATAAATATATATATTAATATATAATTCATAAAATATAAACCATTCGTATAGAGCTGAGAAAGTTTTCAAATTTTATGCTGTCCGGTTTTTAAGTGCAGCTCCTCGGATAAATCTTTTAGCGGTTTAAAAAGAGATAACAAATATCTAAAATTTAAGATGACAAACGATCGTCTTAATAATCTAGCAATACCTACATAATATTATATATTTTACACAGAGATTGCATATTTAACGGTCAGTGTATAATGGCGAAATTAATTCGTCGAATACAAAATCAAGGCTTAAAATACAGAAATCACAGTGGTGTTATTGAACAGCTGGAGTGGAAAAAGTATAATATTCATCAACGCGTAACTTTCGGACGAATTAAAGAAATTTCCCCTTGATTTTTATTTGAATAAAAAACTTATTTGTACAATATACGAATAAACCTTAAACTTCTTAGGATATGAGATCGTAATAATCAATAGTTTTTTTTTTATATACATATATACACTTAACATTTAATGAACTGGAATTTTTTTCGTATTTTCCTTAGCTTAACTCAGCAGTCAGATGTTCCGTTTTTAATAATGTTAGTTTAATTGATTGTAACATAAATAAACAGCCAATAGCGCTTTTTTACACATATAATGTAAATTTTTTTAAGTGAAGAAGAATAGTTGAAGGGGCGGAATTGAATTTTTACTTAGGGCAACAAAAACCTAAATACGTTTCTGAGCTCACCTCCACACTAATATCATTTATATCAGATATTTATAAAATATCTTCTAAAGTGCAGTGAAAAACTGATATACCTATAATTATGTATACGGAATTTGTTGAAACCGAACCAATTGAGAAAATACGAAAGCGGGGAGAATTTGAAAAAAAATTTAAGTTCGTCCATAATATCAACGACTTATATTGACGTTAAAATTATTTCGGAGAAGGCAATTTTTTGTTGTTTGAAAAGAAAAAAATATCCGACATTTCTACTAGTTTTCCAATTCGAACGTTTTTGTACCAATATTATTGTATAAAATAAATAAACCTGTGTCGATGTATCCTCGCGGTATATTTGAAACGTTTTTTTTCGATAAATAACGCGTACAAAATTAATTGTAATTTTTTTTTTATGACAAAGAATTAGTGTTCGTTTCCGCCGAATTTCAGACTTTTTTAGAGCTTATGCAAATGGCGTGACGATTTTTCTACACGACACTTGCAGCGTCCATACCGAAAATCTGCGCGTAAGACGGCTTTTATTTATAGCATATATACGATAAGTCTTGACTACTGGGGCGTAAAACCTGCCTTTTTCGAACATATATTGCGCGCCGTAAAAATAACCGATAATGTCCACTTATCAATCATACTAAACGACTCCGTCAGTACCATAACCGGCAATATCCTCAATGTCAACCGACCGAACACCATGCCCAACACAATTCAAAGTCAGTTTTCATTCCTAAAACAAAACGCTTTTTCGATACGGATTCCTATAATAACCATTCATAATTCCCGGCAATGAGACGAAGGTAACGAGCCGCGGGGTGTTGTGAATGTCGCTTAGGTGAATTACTTGGATAAAGATTTTACTGCAGCGTATTGTTATAGCTATATAAATTTGAAAGCAATGATATAATCATTGCATTCGATAAAACGGTTCTGAGCGGAGCTGCGGTGTAATAGTTCAGGTATTATTATACGAGTATAACAAGAACTAACTCTTTTTACGAATTAAATACCACAAAAATCTATAATTACTATAAATAGTTTAAAATTAAAAGAAAGATTTGGAATTTTTTTTCCCTTAAAATTTACTTATTTGACGAATAATTCGATTTTCTATAACCGCGTTAGTTTCGAAATTGTACGAAGAAATAACGACAATCGATGTCATTTTTCGGTAGTTTTCGAGTTTGTTCTTTAGGCGCTTTTGAGAAAATCGAAAAATGACCCCTCTAAAGTATCGACAAGATGCGATTTGCTACCGGAAACCAACTGTGATTGTAAAGATTGGAACACTCCTTTTGGTAGAGTTTTCGTGTAGGGACATAAAAAAAACACAGCTTTGTAATATACCAATAAATTCCTCGCACCGTTCTGAATTAAAACATTAAATAGTAAACGGTTCTATTGTTTTTTGGATAATTAGAAATTTGGTGACTTAAAGTGGCCTTCAATCCGTTTTCGAAACTGTTTTATTGTAAACCGTTTTAACATTTTTTCGGTTTCGCCTGCGCACCCTGAACTCAATACATGGACCGCGCGTTCTGTATAATTCTCGTATACGAAATACGGACCCGTACGGTGAGCCGTCACATGGGTTCCGTTTCTATTTTTCTGTTTTTGTTACCAACTTCGTTATACAAAAATAACCGATTTTTGGTGCCAACACCGGCACTTCGTTTTGTGTCCTGTTATCTCAAAGTAAATAATATAACACGATAAAATTATCATGGAAAAAAAACATAGACATATAATAATATATAGACCGCGATTAGAGAAAGAAGTACGGAAAGGAGATATGTGTGAGAGAGAAAGAGCCATAAGAGGTTTTTTCATGGATGAATAAATAATCGTGTATCACCATTCGCTGCGGATCCGGATATATTGCTGCCATAATTTTGTTTTATCATCCATGACGAATCCTCTTCTAAGTCTGTCTCTCTCATACACCTATTAACTATATAGTTAACAGGTCTATGGTTTCTCTCGCACGTATCTTGGCTCTAGTGCATTACGTACGATACACTGGTCGTTAGCGGTCTATATATTATTAATACGTCTATGGAAAAAAAATTATATAACATCGTATCTTCCACGACTTTTATGTCTTACGGAATGCATATGGCGGCCTCCTTATATCTGGCGTCATATTTTGATTGATATGTACGCGTTCCGTGTATTGAGTTCAGTGCCTGCGTATTATAACGTCCTCATAAGCGGTACGCCACTACTACTACTTATAGTGCCCTCGAAACAACTTTATTTTTATATCGCGGTCCATCGCTTAAATCTCTCAGTCTCGTTTTACAATAATAATAATAATAATAATAATATCGAAACACCATATACACGCGCGTCGAAGTGGAATTATTACGCGTCGTTCGCCGTGTACGTTATTTTTATATTATAATTTTCAATTTTTCTTTTCCTTTCGCT
The DNA here is from genome assembly GCA_032441835.1 of Slavum lentiscoides. NCBI lineage: Eukaryota > Metazoa > Arthropoda > Insecta > Hemiptera > Aphididae > Slavum > Slavum lentiscoides. The sequence continues at coordinate 21,770,169 of CM063707.1, forward strand.
CGCTTTGATATTTTCTCCATGCAAATTCTCTCGCGCACTCCGCCGCCGTCGGCTGAGATATTGATGTGCCGAGATTATATATGAACTATATACGCGAAACCGTCATGCCCCCTCGACTGCGGACCGCCGCGCCGTTCCGTCGACCCGGCTCTTTTACATGCATATTGATGAGATGCCATCCATATTTTTCTTTATATACGCTCGCGTCCCATACCGAGAATTATTCATGACACCCCGCCTGCGCACAATCTCTTCTTCGTCTTCGTCCTCGTCGTCGTCGTCGTCGTCGTCGATTCCCACGCGCCCCACCACCACCACCACCACCACCACCACTCCACCCGTCCCTTCAAAGCACAACTCTTCCCCAGGCCGCCGCGCTACGATCCTGCAGTGCCGAACGGAAATTCATTTCGTTGTCTCTCGTGTACTGACTAATATACGAGTATACGTAGGTATATATACACTTTACGTATTATATACACGCGCGGAATAAAATATTATAAATTATTATCGATTATCCCGCGGCAGAGACGGAGAGAAAACGAATAAAAAAAAAAAAACAAAAGACGTGCGTATAGGAACGTTGGAGGAGGAGCGGAAGGAAATCGGGCTGCCAACCGGATCGAACGGCAACGCCTATAATATTACCCATCATCGACCGTATATATATATATATATATATTATATGCAGCGGTCGTATCGATTCTTCTACGGTGGCAATTATAAATTTTCCCGAATCTTTCGTAGAGTGTTTGCTGTGAGATTAACGCGATTCGTGAGCCATTCGTTAGTATAGCAATATGTTTTTATCGTGAGGGCAATGTTTTTTTTTTTTACTTCGAATTCGAAAACCGAGAAAAAGCAATATAAGTAATCCAAGCCGTGATATCGAGATGGAGCCGAACCCGAGACGAGTATAAAATATTTTTTTTTCAACGAGAGAAAAAAATATACGATCATTTTTGGATTTATAGCCCGCTAAAACTATGTGTGATAATGTGTTTGACAAAAAAAAAAATATCGTTATTCTATTAGCGTTCGGGCCTGCAGTAGCAATATTATGCGCGCAATAAAATTGGATATTATTATGGATATTGGTGCGAAAACGTGTTTTGTGTACAGTTTGTATATAGGTACTAAAAAATCGGTAACAAAGTAGATTGTGTTCCTGCTGGTATAATTGATACAATATATGAATAATTAAAAATCAAAGCGAAATACGTAATAAAATAAAATGCAATAATCGCCTTTTTGGCTCAAAAAACCAGTGAATTATTATAATCGACGATTTGTGCCGAGTGAAAGTGTACGAATTTCAGCTGTATTAGATATTAGATATTATATGCTAAAAAAAAAATAGATATGAAATCAATAACTCGCAATGAAATTCACGTACGCGCGGAATATACTAAACGAACGACTGTTTACAATCGTTTTAAATTCAAAACATTATAACGACGTGTTTAAAAAAAAAAAAAAAACAATGTTTTCTTCGTGTCACGCGAAGCGCTGTGTCATGCAAATATAAATAGGAGAAAGTATCGAGATTATCGTGTAACTCTATATATACTCATAATCGTATCACGACTTATGGCAACATAAAAAAATAATCTTTTGAATACCTACCGCCGTTGTTCGCGCGATCAACATTGTGAACGCTGCAGTCAAATGATTATTCCGAATAACGTCTTATATAGATTTCTGATTTAAATTTATTACATATACGCAGTTATATACGCGTTTTTAGCTAATTCGTATGACGCGGTGCTAAAATAGAACAAAAATAAATAAATCGTTATTTTTTTAATAATAAGAAAATAAATCATTATTATTATTTTTATTTTTTTTTTAAATACGTGAGCGTTATACTTTTTTGATATATACAGTGAAGATTAAGGAGAACAATGAGTCAGGTACGCTGACAGCGTTGGCGATTCGTACACGACAATTATTATTCGTATTTGTCACTCAAGGATTTGTCGATATGTATTCCGTAAAAAAAAAAGTAGCGCTTATAACCTCGACAACGAGCGAACGGCCTTCGGAAAATAGATTCGCAGATGAAGATAATATAGTGTTGTTACACGATTTATACAAATCGTTCGTTACTCATTACGTTTCGATTGAAATTTAAACATTTTACTGACGACCGACGGTGACATTGAATCGTTGGATTTAATCAATGGCGCCGATGTGTTTAAAAAGTACTATAATGACGTCATGCGTCAAGAGGCCACCCTCAATTTTTTTTTCCATTTAACAACTGTATAAGCCATTTATTTTTTAGCTTAACAAATATTTAAATCTTATATTTAAGATTGGATTTGGGTTTTGTGGGCCCCCAGCTACAAAATCTATACTGTGACGTATGTCATATATAAATTAGGCGATCGGCGCCACTGGATTTAATTCGTTCATAAGACTCGTATAACTTTAGCGCCGTACAAGCGAGTGCTGCAGGTAATGTCGACACGAGCAATAGGTCGTTGTCCAACGTCCGAAACAAACTATTTTTTTTTTTTTTGAGTATTTTGCGAATATTTCCGATTATTATGAGTTGGTTTTTCGTATCGAACATAAAAAAAAAAAATACGTTTTATTTTGGAAATTATACGTATTTTACGACGTAATATTTCCAGACAACCGTTAACCGATCGGATTTTAATTTTGACGCCGCCTAAAACGACTGAAACGAGCGCAGGATTTTTGACGGAAAACGTGCTGGATTTAATATTTCCGTATCTCCTGAACTGTCGGCCCTACGGCAAATTTGAAAACCCCATTTTTTTTAGAAATCATACGCCATACAAGGTTCCAATATCATGTTTCGCAATCAACAATGTTAAATTCGACAATTTCTGAATTTTAAACGATTTTTTTTTTTTGTCACTCGGATGTGTGCAAAATATTCACGAAAATTCCACCGAGAAAAAAAAAATTTGCGCTTTTAATGTGAAACGAAGCAACGGTAAAAGCCCCCCCCCCCAATGACTCATATATTGATAAACTACTTCATCCCTTCCTGCCGTTTGAAAACGCCTAAATAAGCCTTTGACGGAATATTTCGGTGTACGCGATCATAAAACAATAAAATATCGCCCGGGCTTCGGAAGCGAATATTTCTCCAGCGTTTATTTTCCACACGATAAACCGCCGTGTTTGCGACAGATTTATATATCGTCACGTTATACTTCGGTCGGTGGCGTTCGCCATTATCGCATAACGCGACAATATACGCGAAACGATTCGGCGGGGGCTTTTTTTTTTTTTGTAATATTTCGTATACACACACATTTTTTTATATAAATTCGTGGTGACGAAATGGAATTTGCCTCCCGTGCCCTTAAATACGTAGTTATTTCACTATTTTTTTTTTCCTAACATTCGTAGTCGATTACAATTTGTATTAATAATTTAACTTATAAAATAATTTAATTCATAAATAGAGTTAGTTTTTGTTATATATATACCTAAAATATTACGCCGAAGCTCCGTTCAGAATCGTTTTACCGAATGCGACGGTTTATCATTGCTTTCAAATTTATATAGTGATAACAATACAATCTAAAATCTTTATCCAAGTTATTCACTTGAGCGAAATTCACAACACCCCGCGGCTCGTTACCTTTTTAATTTTTCACAATACGTCGGTAATAAAATAAAATTGATATCAATTGTGGATATCGCTTAAGTGAATTACTCGGATAAAGAATTTAGAGTTTTGTTTTTATTATAAATTTGAAAGCAATGATAAATCATTGCATTCGATAAAACGATTCTGAGCGGAGCTTCAGTGTAATTAAATAAACGACAATTGATTGAGACGAAATTTCATTTTTTTTTTATGTAATTTTTGGTAGTTTTTCCTGACTGTTGAAAAAAGTATTGAGAAAATCGAAAAATGACATTGTTATAGTACAAACTAGACGTAATTTTCAATCAGAAAAGGTGCTACACGAAAAGATCGAAGCACTCCTTCTGGTAGAATTTTCGGGTGCAGGCATAGAAAAAAAATTGAAAAAAACCACATTATTGTATAACCAAGAATCTAAAAAAAAAAACCTAATAACCTAAAATACGGTTTATTTATTTTGCGTTTTCTGGACGTCGAAGTACGACACATAAGTAAGCTTATAATATTATAAGAGAATAAATATTGTGAATTTCCCCACCCCCAAAAAAAAAAAAACAATTATTTGTACGATCAAGTTCGAATTTTAAAAAATGGGCGGAAAATCGGTTAAAAAAATAGCCGTTGTAATCAAATCGGATCCACCACACACTTCGCTCAATGCCAGCTGTAGCTCGGCCGAAGACTCGACAGACAAAAAAAAAACCGCATTTGTTACGGGGGCACTAATAACGTTAAACGGCAATAATAACTCGCGGTACAACAGCAACGGTTTTCTTTCCTTTTTCTTTTGTCTCGTGAGACGGAGGAAAAAAGCGCTAGTGGTGTGAGGCAATAATAATACAATAATAATTTGCTGTTGGTATATATCGTTGTTTCGGTTTAATTACACGGTGCAAGGCGGCGGAGTTTGCTCGTTTTTTTTTTCTCAACCCGTTCTCCCGTTGTCGAACACTGCTACGCTCGGCCGCGAGTAGTAAATAATAATAATAATAAAGAGTTAAATTCTTAATTTCTTTCCTCCGCGGACCCCCCACCGACATATCGGATAATCGTGTATATACCTATATATATGATCGCTGCTGACAGTTAATTACTGCGAGCGTCTGCGGAGAGTTCGTGCGGTCTCGACGAAGCTCCTGTAGGCAGTCGATGATAGTACATATTATATGGAGGCCGCGGCGGATATTATTATTATTATTATTATTATTATAAATACCGGCGCGCGTTATAATATAATGTTTTATAGACGGCACACGACTGCAGCGGGCAGATCGATTCGGTTCGTATACGAGGAAAATTCTAATAATAATAATAGTAAGCGGCACACGAAATTATACATTCAAATTCATTGGCGGCCGATAGCGTAGTAATAATTATTATTATTTCATACCCGTCCGGCGCGCGGACGAGTCCGAGTTTTTGACGCGTTCGGCGGTACGGCCCCGACAGACGCGTCTCTCTCTCTCTCTCTCTCTCTCTCTCTGTCTCTCGTCAGTGCGTTCTCTACTCTTTTCTACGGTTTTTATTTATTTCGATTCTTTCTCAGACCATCGTGACGTGGACGTCGTCTCGGTGTCAGACGTGCACCGGGTGGTATACAGACGAACGGGCGGCCGCGATCGACAGCCGCGTACGCCCACCGATCTCCTCGTTCGCCGAACGTTATTTTTTCCCCGCCGCCGCCGCCGCCGCCGTGTGATTACACGCATCGCATAATATTATTCGGCGGCGGCCGTCGCTCGACCGGTTCCGCGATCGACGAGCGCGAGCGCGCGCTCGTGATGTCGGGGCAGAACGAGACGAGATTTATCAATTATTTTTTTTTCATATATTATACAGTATATACACTGAAAACCGCAGATTCCAGTAGAACTGGTTCGTGTATTATAACGTCCACGAACGTTCCATAATATTATGGCGAAACAATAACAGACGCCGTTTGTTTTTTTTTGTTTCGATCCGCCAGATCACGAGATATCTGTAAAAATATACGGTGAAATCGTTTTGGTTTTAATCCCCTCGGAATTGAATAACATAATTTAGTAATTAATCGATTCGTGCGGATTATTATAGACAGGTTATTGACGTGTATACGTCTTATGATGGCTGGGGCCATTCTGTACATTTGCGCGACACCGAGAGCGTTACCACGACGTCACGAACCCGGCTCTATTCACCACCCGACCAGGTCCCCCCACTTCTATACCGTCGTTGCCAGTTGCATTGGAACGGCGATGGCAGCGCAATCTATCTATATATGTTACCGGAAAAGATTACATTCATTTGAAATGTCGACAATGACTAGGCAACAACGACAACGCCTGATTTAGTAAGGAATTGTCATAAATGACTAGTAATTGACGTTAGTTCCTAAAAAAAAAAAAAAAGGCAATGATGCTAAATATTGCAATAATATTAAAATATTAAATAAATCAATAATTATTTATTATTTATTACGGCAGGGTAAACTACTATGGCGTTTAGAGTCACATAATTTTGTAGAGGCACGACAAGCGCCAACTATTAGTACTACACCGTGTTTTACAGTTGCATCTGTCTTTATTACAGACCAGGGCCGGCAGTAGAGTCATTGGCGCCCTGGACGAATAAACAAATATGCGCCCCTCCCCATATAAATAGTAGTCGTTTTATTTTAAATTATATACGTTATATCATTGAGGCGCCCCCCCCCCACTTTCAACAAGCGCCCAGTGGGGCTATTCTGTAACTCGATAACGTGTTAACGAATTAATTCGATAAGAGCTTCTTATTGAAATTTTAAAAATGTATCGAATTTTATTGTTGACATCGTGATCTGTAAATGACTCTATCGATACCTTGCGCTTACAAAGTGTATGTCCACCAAAATGATAAGAAATCGATAGCTAACGACAATTTTCTGGGAATTTATAAATCGTTTCGATAGCTTAACGAACCGAAATTGTCGTTAACAGGTCTTATCGAGTTACAGAATAGAGGTACTGTGGGGCTATTCTGTAACTCGGTAACGTGTTAACGAATTAATTCGATAAGAGCTTCTTATTGAAATTTTAAAAATGTATCGAATTTTATTGTTGACATCGTGATCTGTAAATGACTCTATCGATACCTTGCGCTTACAAAGTGTATGTCCACCAAAATGATAAGAAATCGATAGCTAACGACAATTTTCTGGGAATTTATAAATCGTTTCGATAGCTTAACGAACCGAAAGTTGTCGTTAACAGGTCTTATCGAGTTACAGAATAGAGGTACTGGGTGGAAAAGACTTTCTCGTAGAAAAACGTACGACTTTGCTAGAATTCGTGAAATTCCGGACGGCTTCAGCCCACTTGAACCGTTCACCCGGCTACCCGAATGACGCCACTGCAGGTCTTCGGACGGACGTGGGACGGAGAAAAGGCCGTACCGGTCTGTGGGAATCGTCACGTCTCTCGTGTTTTCCCGCAACGTTTGTGCGCGCACACTATAACGTTTATTATAATAACCGCGGTGAATTCAAATTACGTGCCTCCGCACATCGGACGCGGTACAAAGTCGGCGGCGGCGGCGGCAAGTCTCTTTGGTCAACGCGTCACGTTACGATATCGTTATATTGCTCCGCGGTCGTACCACTCAAAATACGATATGCGCTTAGATACATATATATATATATAAATATATTTTATTCGCCGACGTCTCCGGTTTTTTCTCTCTCTCTCTCTCTCTCTCTCGAAATAATAATAAAAATAAAATAATAATAACGATGACAAAATAATAGTAAAAAAAAAAAAAAGTAAAAAAACCACGGCAATCACGTCTTTTGCAGATAACGATCGCGCGCGGTTATTATTATTATGTATAGGAAGTAGTAATATAATAATAATAATAATAGTCGGTCGATCCGCTTCTCGGACCATAACTCATACGGTTCTGCGTGCGAGAGGCAAATGAACCGTACACACACACACACACACACACACATTATAATAATAATAATATTTTTATTATTATACACCGTCGCCGCCGCCGGTGTTTTTCATATATATATATATATTTTTTTTTATAAAAATGGTGAAACGAGCATTTCTAATCGGATAACAGCGGCGGCGGTGGCTGTACGTACAACGCAGTTGTGTGATGAATGCGTGCACAGAGGTTGCGCAGAGTGTCGCGTATACGTCACAAACGGCGGCGCGTCGCACTGCAACGGCGGTACTGGGTAGCACATGCGCGGTACAATTTTTGTACTACACGAAAAAATTATTTATTTATTTATTTTTTCAAATAGCCATTTTTTACTCAATTACTTTTAACGGTAATACGGAGAAAAAATAAATTTTTTGAAATCGGTTGAATTCTGAATGAACGCAGAGCAATTTCAAAAATACGGCAATATTCGTAAAGTCGTACGGTATTCGCACTTTTTAATAAATTATTTCAATTAAATTCGTAATGTATAACGTTACGATATTATTTCGAAATTTTTATTATATCTCATATAAAAATAGTATATCTCCTGCGTTTTTTTTTTCGTGGCATAGTGTATATTATATTTGCATATGACGTGTATCGGCTATGATATATAAAAGAAAATAAATAAAAATAAAAAATAAATAAATAAATGAATTAATAAATAATATAAGAATGAGAGTAAAATTAATAATAACTAAATCTAGAAATGGAAGTAGCATGGAATAAATAATTCAAGATGAAATTTAAAAATAAATAAATAATAGATGGTAACATGGTGGTGAAAAAATATTATGGTCGGATTTTTAGGTCTTTCAACCAGGTTTTTGCATTTAGTTCTAGGTTGTGTAGTTGTTTGATATTTCCCTCGTATTTTGTCCGGGGGCAATTAAACGCTATGTGCTCTATGGTTTGCTCCAATCCACATTCACAGAATTGAGTCTGAGCCATGCCCCATTTGAACAAAGAGCTGCCACACCTGCCCTGATCTGTCCTTATCCTATTTAGGGTTACCCATTGTGCACGCGGCAATATTTTGCGCGATTCAGCGTTGTTCACAAAAAAAAAAAAAAATAAATCTTTATACTAATACACTAAAAATAAGACGATATTTTTCATATTTTAACGATTAATCGAAAACAATTATTTATTTCAGATGTTTACTGTAGCATTTTTTTTTTCCGGCGAATTGTTTTACAGTATTCTGTTTAACATTCAACAGGTTTTAAAATAAACCATACTTTGTCCACACAAATAATGTCTTAGCACCGTGACTGGTCCATATGGGAAGCGGCTCGGTGTACGCATTTTCTCACCAGCCCTCCGCGCCTGGTAATCCGTTTCTGGTAGCGGTAAACTGCAGCGATCTTATTATAGCCGATGTAAAACTCGCGGCCTAACATGAAAATCGCAAAGATTTAAGCTTATAAAAATAAATGTAAAGTCCGCGGTTCCCAGACCACAGCGGCTCGCGGATTTCGAAAATATCCTTTCGAATTAAACGCGTAATCCGATCGTAATAAAAATTGCACCATTCTTATAGTGAGAGAGACAAAGTAAAAAGCACTATATCCGAGTAATCCTATATTCATATGTGATAACGCGCGGGTGTCTACTGTCAAAAAAGAAAGTAAAACCGTACCGAAACTCATGAAAACTTACGTCTGCGATTCGAAGACACACAAATATTATATTATTATAATAAGTATATAAGGACGAATTTCTTAATTATTTCCCGATCTTTAGATAAAATGGTCAAAAAAAGACGGCGAAACGTTGTAATAATACTGTTTGATGAATACAGTAAGTATATAAAATAACGGAATATTTCCTCAACACTGTTATTGTGTAATAAATTGATTTTAATAAACGGATTTTTTCTTTTTCTAATTTTTTAGAATTTTAAGAAATAAATAAATTGCAGCAATTTTATAGTAGAAAAAAAAAAAATGTTAGTATGGATTCATTACATTTTTACACCTATTCGTGCGCCAAGAAATCTGTGCTCGACTTTTTTTTTGTAGATCGCAGTAATATAATAACGATAAAATACCATTTATTTTCCTCGATCAGACACGGGAAAATTTCAATTAAAAACAATAGTTATAATCCGAATGCAGTAAATTAAACCAATATAGCGCGGGGCGTATTAAACGATTTTAGGGGCCAAAATTTTTCTGCGTTACGCCTGCACTGGTTCGAACGGATACCTATACGATTTCGTACGTCCGGTTATTATATTATTTCGAAATTACGCGCGTGTTCCGAGCCATATGGCGGACAAAATATTATCTCTCGCGTAAACGTTTATATTTTATTACAAAACAACGAGTTTGTCGTTCCGTTCCGTTAACTTACCGAGCATATGGTGCAGGTGGACTTTGCGTGTGTATCCTTATTGATCCTGTCGGTGCCGCGACTACATAGAGTTTTTGGGGCCTAGGACAAAGAAAAATCAAGTGGTATTATTTTCGATTATATATTTCGGCGCGTTACGAGCGATTTCTTTATAACGCTGCAACAGTAGAGAAAAGACAATAATGCGTTATTATAAAACGTTAATGTTTTTCTATATAATTTTAAATAGGCGCATGTACAGTATTTTTGTCCTACGGTTTTTTTTCTTCTTCTACAATGCTTTAAGGCTTTTCGCTTTATACCGATCAAAGATATTCGACAATATTTTTAAGCAAACACCGACAGTGTACATATAAATATACCGTGCATAAATGCTTTATATATATAGTTAAGATAAAAAGAAAAAAAAAATCTTAATTTGTACTATAAATTAAAATTACTGGGACTATTACACTTAAAAAAGTAGCGTATTTACGGGGAGGTTAGGTTAAAACCCTCCCCCAGGACCAAAGAAAAAAGGATACAAATTATAAAGTTGAAACAATGATGCGGTATTTTTTTATGTCTGTACCCAAAAAATTCTACCAGAAGGAGTGCTCCGATCTTTATGTGTAGCACTATTTTCCGATAGTAAACGGCATCTAGTTGGTACTGTAAAATGGGTCATTTTTCGATATTCTCAATACTCTTTTATAGCGTCAGGAAAAACTACCGAAAAATTACATAAAAACGACGAAGGCGCGATTTCGTCAAAATCGATTATCGTTTTTTCATCGTCGTTTTAAAACCAATGGTCATAGAAACCTGAAATTTTCACCAAAAATATGTAACTGTATTAACGAGACAAATTTTTCAAAAAACCTTGAAAATCGTTAAGTCACAATTTCTTTTTATAACCAATTCATATATATATATATATATTTTATTTGATTTATTTCAATAATATGGTTGAATTCGAAATTTCAATGTTTCGTATACCCCCCCCACCACCACCACAAAGAGAAATCGAAAGTACGCCACTGAATCGTTATATCATATTAAATATTAAAGGGTGCGTATAAATCTAATCTTTGCGTATACACTTTAATAAATAAAATATGTAATAGTGCATATATTATTATTATATTGAGGTTTCGACTTTCGATATAAAAAATAATTACTTTTTTTGTGTGCAATACATATATTTTTTCTCCGTATTTAAGTGTGTTACAACAAACCTACTTACTTGGTGTGTTAAGAAATACGGAGCGCTAAAATTTAGCTCGATGTCCTTATCCTGAGACACTGTCCCGGTTTCCCGGGCGGGATTTGCTGCATTGGATCCTGTCGGTAACTGTAACAATACGTTTTAGCGATTCGTGTACCGGAGACGCGAGCTGTACTCGTGTGGTGTTGAAAAAAGAAACGAAGAAAATCCAGGTCAAAATACACCGAAGTCTGAGAATATAATATTTATATTTTGATTGTATACGCGTATATTATAACGATTTTGTTGTATATATATATATATTTTTTAACGCGAAAAAAACCGTATAATCAGAGTGCACTGACGTGTAAGAATGTCGTTAAGCAGTTTTATCGCGAATTAATAATAATAATAATACGCTCTCGTATTATATATTACGTATTTAGTAAACGACCTACGGTTTTTTTAAAATTTTTATTCTAATTTAATTATACGTAAAAAGTTCACTGCCGCGGCGGCGTTTCGTTGGAAATCGTGTAATATTCAATTACCGATGTATACAGGCGGATGTATATTATTTTTAATTTTCAACTGAGCATTATAGAAATATACACGATATTCGCCGCGCAACATTAGCATTGGTAGGGGCAAAAAAAAAATTACTTTTTGTTAATTTTCGTAAATAAATACACTCGGCTAGTTTGCCAGTCGTTCGAACACGATATTATATACGCCGTACCGTATCTCACATTCCGAATTATAATATATAATTCGAAATTCCTATACGAATTATTATTATAATACCTATACGTATACCACGTATATTATTATTAACGTTATTCACGTATATCTTGGTTTGTGATGTAACACTTGTTGTATCTCAGATTTCATAGCTTTTCGGGGAACGAAGAACAAAAAAGTCCGTTTTCCTCGGAATTAATTTTTTTTTTTTTATCATTTTCACGTTAATTAAACGGTTATTCGTTATTTCAGTAAGTAAAAAAAAAAATAATTAATTACCGAAAAATTCCCAAAGTAATTGCGCTGTGGTTACCGTATTGAAGGTGTTACAAGAAAAAACAGATCGAATTAAAATATTGTAGCTCGTATACAGTAAATTGTTCTATCCCAATAGAATATTTACCAAAAAAATATAATTAAAAAAAATAAATAATAAAATTTCATCGGAGTACTAACGCGTATCAGTGTGTTCTCTTCAAAACTATATTAAACATTACTCGAATAAAATTAAAAATAAGGAAATTTTTAAAAAATTTCGAGATAAATATTGAAGCTCACCGAAATGATATTATTAATTTGACTTAAAAAAAAATATATATATATATAGGTAACGCGATAGAATATAAAAATATGTACAGAATAATTTTTATTTAAGTTTTTACGTATTGAACGAGGTAATATACTCGTCACGCGCAAATTCGTTAACTCTTGCACATTTTTTAATTTTTTAAACTTTCGATCGCGATGTTGTATATGTGTAAGCGTTTTTACGGTCGATCTCTTTTAATTCTCCTTTTTATTCTTTAAATAACTCCTTTCAGCCGTGGCACGCCGCGAAACCGGAATAAATGAAATTCGTCTGCTGTACACGTCATCCGTTAGCTCGGTGATCTCATTTAATTTGGACACGTGTGTGTATCGTCGTTCGACATACGTATATTTTCATATAAATACGTACTATGTTAATCACGTTTTTAACAATTACAATTTATTAAGTATTACCGTTGTTTTATTCATCTCCGTGTACCATACACTGTAGATTGAATATTATTAAAAAAAATTAATGAAGAGATAAAATAAAATTTAAAATTCGGTCGAGAATACCGGAAACGTTGCCGTTGAAGAAAATGTTGTGTGGTCTTGGACTTTTTTTTTTTTTATTACTTAGAACTTCTAGCAAAAATTATTATGTTTGACATTTATTTGAGTCTTGGACGTTATTCGTACGACGACGTGCGGAGACAATAGTGGCGTGTAATTAAAATTTTGTTCGACAAGTCGAGATAATTTTATAACAAACCAATCTATTCTATCGTAAAAAAAAATCCTGCACGAGACAAGTGTTCGGAATTTAACGAAAAACTCTGCCGATTTCGCCAAGCTCTTTTAAACGACGATCATTATATTCGTTTGTTAATTTTTCGCCCCCCGAGTATTGAGTACATACCTACACGTTTCCTGGTGTAATTAATGTGGGCAGTCGCGGATGTGGCGCGTTATTAATAAATAGACACGGTGAATATTATTGCCGGACGAGAATATTATACAATAATTGTTATATTTTACTCGTTCAATTTGATAGAGTCGAACGACGAGGAAGACGATTGACAAAGAATTCCGGTTTTTATTACGTTTCAAGGTCTAATATTCTCATATAATTTTTCCGCGTCATTTTTTTTTTTTTTTTTTACGGGTTTTGTTCTTTTTTATTATTATTGATACGGGCCGTGCGAGCATATACTATTATTTATATAGGTATGTTAAGACATACACACAGAGAGAGAGAGAGAGAGAGAAATCATCCTGCACATTTCCAGACGCGTTTAACAATTAAGGATTTTCGTTGTGAAAAAAAAAAATAAAAAATAATCGAACGGATTTTCGTGGTGCTGCGCAGGACTCCCTACCGATGTACAAATATACATATATGTATATAGTACGTGTGGACGACATGAGAAATGTAATCGCCTAAATGCGCATGAATAATGACGAAATACACCTGATCTGATAACGTTTAAAGCTGGTTTTCCGTACGTATAGGTATATACGTAATACGTGTATGTGCGAGTAAACGCGGGGCTATATTTTATACAATATTTTCACTGATAATACGTGTCTGATAGTTTTATTGGTCGGACGATACGCGTTGGGGTCGTGACAGTAGTCCTGCGCAGTATACGTGTACATATAGTATAATATATTTTATTAAAAGAAGAAAAAAAAAACTTAAATAATTTATTAAACGAATTTTTTTTTCTCCTCCTCCTCCTCCTCCTCCTCCTCATCGCCTATCTCTTTTATGCGTATTGTTATGTTATTATAGAATTCCTTAGGTTTTTTTTTATTATTATTTTAATGCTTGCCGGCGACGTGACAGAAAAGTCTGCTGCTATATAATAGTATTATATAAAGGCGAAGGACGAGAACGCGCGATCTACGAACGATTGTTAGTACGAAAAAACTGTGTTATGATTCGAGAAGGATTTAGAGGGCAAGTGCTATTTGGCCCCATTCGGCCGGGGTCGAAATCGGTATTAAACGCACATTCGTCCGGTAAACATATCGTAACATTCTTGGAAATCGTGTCCACAGCAAACTCAATATTTCTTTATTATTATTATTATTATTAGTACTTATTTACTTATTATTTTTGACTGAGGTTTTTTTTTATCGAACATTATCCGTGAGAAAATTCCAATATTACAATTTGCGTTTCAAAAACGAATTAGTGTTTATTGAATTGAATTTTTTTTTTTACTATTTTGTTACACTCGGTTTAATAGAAAAATCATTTTAATCGAGAGTAAAAACTATTATCAAATCCGAGACGGTAAGCGTGTCTTATAATTTTTTTGTTTTTTTAACACAAAAATTGAATTCGTTATATTTTCAATGTAATTAATTTTTTGAAATTATCATTCACACTCTTCACTCTTTTTCAACTTTTTTTTAACTAAAATTAAAACTATTAACGTGTACATTAGCTTCTAACACGAAATGACTAACAAAGTTTGTCTTTTTATTCGGTATTTGTTTTTATAACTATATGAATAAGAGTATCGTATGAATATGAGTAATATCTTATTTTGTCTATATGAATAGATTCAAAGAAATAAATAAATTTACAATTTATCGTATAATTGTGGTCGATTGCGTGATTCGATAGACGTTATTGACGTAGACGTGGAAACAAGAAGTAAACCAAAAATCTTAACACGACTCAAAAAAAAAAAAAATTCTACTTTCCTCCTACGATTATAACATATTTTTTTTTTCGCATTGACGACGACCGTGCTGCGTGCTGCAGTATATACACACGATTTAGTTTCATCAACAAACGATATTTCAAATAACGTTTTTGAAGGATCAGAATATTTTACACACAGTACAGTTTACTCACTGTTTTGTCGTGTTGTCATTATTAAAAATGTACCCTTCAATATTATGGCGTTCCACATTGAAAATATAATATACTTACATATATTATTATAATACGCGATGCTTGCATCACGCATATATTATACTGCTGTGTAAAATGTATATATATATACATGTACAATATTATATAGTATAATAAACGCGCGTAGGACACGTGACGTGTAATTTTTCCGTCTTCAGACTCAAGTGTCAAATATCGTTGAATTTTATAGTACGCAAAATAATGAGCAATTTAATAATTTAGTTAGTCCAATACGTGTATACGCGAGCCATAAAACATTTTGGAACCGACGTCAATTCATCTTCACTACGTGGCAGTGTACGTCGACATGTAATGGAATACATCAAAATTCAAAACCCTATATACGTTAATCATACGTATAATGATTATTCTACGCGTGTTCATAAAAAAACGAAAAAACGAAAAAAACCGTAAGTTTTATAATAAATATTCAAGTTTTCTTTCTTCATTAAACGGCCGATTAAAGAAAGTCAAGAAATTTTCTTATTGTCCGAAAAATATTTATAAAAAAATTTACATTATAGTCAGTTATTTTTATCACAATATTTTTCCTATTATTTTCAGTCATATATAGCATGTGTTTACGAAATTGTTTTTTTTTTTTTAAGTACGTTTTGATTATTATTATCGATACTGAAAATAGAATCGTAAAAAAATTATTAACGAAATGAACGGATCGATACACATCATAGTATATTGCGTAATCGTAATACGTATATAAACGATTTGTAAACTTTAGTCCGAAACGACTAAGATTTAAACGATCTGTGCGTATGAGTAATAACTAATAATATTGTATGGTTCCGGAGCAGTAAATTCCGTTTAGAAATCTATTCGTATTCTGAAACAAAAAAAAAAAAAACTAAAATAAAGTTTTAATAGTTGTACATATTATGTGATTTCAATCTAAGTCGTAGCACAATACTCGTAATATATCATTTTACTGTATAACACTGTATAGCAATAAATCATATTTATTATTTTTAATTAAATGTATACGATTTGAGCAAAACGAGATATCGACTTATTCTTTACTATAATAACGGTTTTATCTGACCGTCATGTTGTCCCTATTGATTTTTCGATATATCGTCGTAGACAAATAATTGTAAAATTTATCTGTGTCCGTAATTACATATGACGAGAAACGCAAAAAAAAAAAGAAAAAAAAATCAATCGCTAAAAGAATACAGAAAAAACCGGTTTTGACGAGTTAGTCATTTTTTTTATCAAAGATTTTCGCAATTTTTTTTTGTTTCTTGTATAAAACATTTTTGACGTAGAAATTGTATTGGTTACTTTATTTCGGCGGTTTTAAAACGTAGTAAAATGCGGCATTTTTTTTTTTTATCGCAGTCTCACGCAGATTCTTAATTGTGAACAGTATAGTATATAATATCGCGATAAATACAACGAATAATAATAATAATAATAAGAGGAATTTCTTCAAAAAACAAAAAATCTCCCGTTTCGTACGTACGTACGTATAGTATCACGTTTATTTTTTTCTAATTTATCGTGACATTTAAAGGAATAATAAAAAAAACAACAACGTTTTCCCATCGTGATTTTTTTTGTGTGTGTGTGTGTTTTTTTTTGTAAAAAAGACATATTGCAAACGATCTCGATGTAAATATTACTCTCCGTGTTTTTTAGCCGCGTTATTGCGTGTACAACTCGGTACTAACACAGACATTAGATTATGAGTATGAGCAGGACTCGGCGTCTAATACCTGCGCGCGTTTCCGTTCCCACAGAGGTCAGACTTTAGTTACGAATTTGAACGGGGTTCAAATCGCGTAGAAACGCTGTCGTTATCTCGTCGAGACTCGCGTTTTCGGTGTATTGTTTCGGATAAATCACATCCACGCGCTTCGTCGTCCAACATAGTATACAATATATTATAATGTTGTGCGCGCGATTTACTCATATAAATATAACCAAAGATTTTGCACTCGACCGGAGGGGGGGGGCATACGCCATGTGTATCTCGGCGTTGTAAAAAAAAAAAAAAAACGCGCTCGTACAGAACACCGCGCGCGGAATGACTCATTTCGCGTTCATATATATATATATATATATATATACGTATATATAATACCTATAAAAAAAAAAATTTTAATTTTTTTTTTTTTCTACCGAATGGATCACGAACTTGTACAGATACCTCTTGATAACATCTCCGAACGTCTTATAATATCAACGAGAGAGAGAGAGAGAGAAACGGTGTTTGCGAAAAACAAATCTACCGACAAGCGGCAAACGATACCGCTCCCATTAACAAATATATAATAAGTATATAATATTTTTTTTATTGCCAGCCGACGACTACGTTTGTTCAATGGAAATTTTTACCTCGACTCTGCAGTATAACAGCGCGTATTATTATTATTATTATTATTATTATACAACCGACTCACGTACTGTACGGTGACAGATTTTTTTTTTATATATATATATATATATTTATATAATATATGTAATGCCCACTTCTCCTCCTCCTCGTTGTGTGTGTCGGTTTCTTATTATTATTATTATTTTTTTGTTCTATGAGTTTTTTTGTGTCAGATATATTTATATTTTATTGCTTCAGACGAATAAACAAATTATTATCTTTTATTATTAAAAAAAAAAAATAATAATAATAATAAAATAAGAAACGTGAGTTCACGGAGCAATAAATATCAAAAAAAAAAAAAACAGGCGCGCGCGCGTATATCGGCAATCTTCTTTTTTTTTTTCTTAACTCGCGAGGATTATAATATTATATTTTAATAATCAAAAACCCGCACGTCCTTATTTATATATTTATACGTATTATCGCGTTTTCAAATCTCGATAATATTTTGAAAACGAGAAGTTCTCTACGTCTCTTTTTTTTTTTTTTATATCTCGGACTTTTTTTATTCTTTACGGTTTATTCGTATATACAATGCACACACAGACGCTGATCGCGTACAAACGACCCTGTTCAATAAATCGTTTTGACAATAATATTCGATCCGTACGAACAATATTCATCGGGGAAAAGGGTAAAAAAAAACACGTTCTTTAAGACCGTCCGAAAAAAAAAAAAACGTTTATTATGTAAATTTGCTAATACACACGTACAAAACGAATATTATTATTATTATTTTTTTGTTCAACGGCTGTCAATATGAAAATTATTTTATGTATATAAATATGAAAAATCTACCGCTATATTATATTTCATTATACTACGCTATACGCGCGCGTAAATGTATCGAAAAATATGTGTTTTATTATACGAGAATACGCGCGGTTTAAACAAACAGGCGCTTATTAAAATGGAAAAAAATAAAATAACGTATGTAAAATTCAATAAATCATTGACTCTGTTGTATTGCATACTATTCCGACGTGTTTGGATTATGTAGGTTTTTTTTTTTCGAAAAGTATTTCGTAAATCATCGGGAAAAATATTACGAGTCGAGTAAATATGACATTTTTTTTTTAAAAAAACGTTTTCGATTACGTAATATAAATAATAATAATTATTACCAGCGGTGACGAGAAAAATATTAATCATTTTAACGTGGTCGCATATTTATTTCATTGTAATATATAATTTAATACGCGATTGCTGATTATTATTGAAACGAATTCGTTTTGCGCGCTGGAAAATCAGTCGAACAAGTCGAACAATTCGAGTACCTAGCAGGAAGCACGCTGACTATAGCGATGGTATAGGCTCGACAGAAATTAGACAACGAATAAGCAAAAGGCGGCTAATTATAAATAAAAAATTGAGTATAAAAAAGAGAAAATTCGTCGTCAAACGTTATGTACGGAGCTATACGTATACGGTCGTAGACCGCATCAATAAGAAGAAGTTGGAAGCCGTGGAAATGTGGACGCGGAGAAGGTTATTATTGAAAGTCGGCTGGACGGAAAGGAAAAGCAACATTAATGTATTAAACCGAGTATAGGGGGGAAAGGATTCTGTTGAGCGTGATAAAAGAAAAAAGTGGAAAAACCTTTGGTCGCTTACCGAGGCGTAATCCGTTTACGACAGACATGTTTGAAAGTCGAATAAATGGACACAGAGGTAGGGGAAGACATGTGTAGAAGAGATGATGAAAACGAGCTGACTGTAACTGATACGTAGACATGAAAAGACTGGCTTTTAGCAGAGAAAAATGGAGGACCAGAATCGCAACGAGAAGACGAGGCCTTTAGTAGAAGCGCGGAAAAAAAGCGTATACCTATATTTTTATCATAATTATAAATTTTTACATTTTTACTCCGAAACAGCAGTTTGCGGAGAAACGCACGCGTATATTCACATTGTACAATTTTTTTTACTCTATTTTTAATTGTATAATACAGTGGTTCTCAACCGTTTTGTACGACGACATCCTAATTCAGATCCATATATACAAATAGCGACGCAGTTAAAACATTTAGTGAATATTTTTTAAAAAGTAACAATTATGAACCTACGCGAATTATTACATATACGTTGTCGTTTTATTAAAAAAATGATCAATTTACATGATTAAAATTTAAACGTATAGGTATTTAAATAGTTTAGAAATCAGTGCGATACTTGTGATTGGCGAACTGAACGCATGAGTTTTCAATTTGTGGGCGAATCCTTGTCGGTTTCAAAAAATTTATAAAGTATAAACAACTATAAACAATTTTTTTTTGGTAACACTATAATACGTAGAAAAAAAATATATATATTTTTTATAACAATCGATACAAACGAGATTAGGCGAACAGACAGCTGTCTCGATTGGAGACGCTGTGTTCAACGACAGGTCTCCGGACTCGACGAGAACAGCTGGGAATCAAATCAGCCGGTATCTACCGGAATAACGCGCAGGAACAATTTCGATTACAGCGTGCTTTCGTTGATTTTGTACGGTTCAGAGCGGAGACCGGAAACGTTTTTGCCGTCCCAACGATTTGTCTGCGAGTTAAAATTAAAATACAATTAAAACCGACGACGATCAACGAAAGGTTTCATAACGAATATTTTCAATCCGAAAAAAAAAAATGGGTAATTTTATCGCTGTATTAAATTCGTTTGTTTATCACCACCGGTTTCGTCACTAAATAGGTATTTGAGCGAAAAACTCCAACAGTAAAAATCTTTCTACAATCGTTTCTATAAAACGGTCCAAAAATTGAAAGACGTTTAATGTTTTTTTTTTTTTTATTTACCGTTATTTTCGAAATACCGGAGAAAAACGACAAGATGAATTCTGACGTTTTTAACGCGATTTTCTTTTTTCGACAGTGTTTTAAAGACTATCGAGAAAATCGAAAAACGACCTCTCTTTCTCTAAACGAATGGTTCCCAATCTATTCTATTTTACGCCTCCTTTGTAGATTTTCGAAAATCTCACGTCCTAACCCTCCTATAAATCGATCACCTTTTTCGTACACTTCAGAGATTATGAGCGTTTACTCGTCAAATGGTTGAACACTATAATTTAACAAATACAAATATTTTACTTCGTTATGACCGCTCGCGCATCCCATTTCCCAACGTCGGGAAACACTGCTCTAAAGTACGCTATCCCGTTTTCTTCCGGAAAACGCGTGTAACGATGATCGGAACAATCCTTTTGTGTATATAATAGTCGAAAACTGGGTAAAAAATGAAAAATGAAATAAACGTCGTTGCAGTAAATAATAAGCGTCCTCGTTTCGCTCGGAATCCGAACCGCGTATTAATATACGAATATTTGCGAATTCTACACCCATGGGCGTAATTTGAGCGGTTTTTATGGTGACGGGAGGGCAGACTACGCGTTTTATATTCTCTGGTAAAATTTACGACTTTGGCGCGCAATCACATCTGTGTTATCAGTTATATCTTATAACGTATCGGCAATATCAATTGTATTGTAACGTAGTACCTATTATATATAATTATATATGATATGTATATATAGGTGTATATGCGTATGTCTGTATATGTATATAGGCACACACTAAGAATAATAGCGTACCCTAATAGCACTGGGAGTCCCGGAGGCATACGGGAGTCTCCCAGTACCTTCCTAAATAAGAGTAGAATATTAGAGTCCAAAGGAGATCCGAGGGAGTACTAAATTGGCTCATTATAATTCAATGTTAATTTATGTATTAATATTATATGATTATAAATCATATATTAATATATTAGTTAATTTGACTGGGTACTTAGTAACATATTCAGTAATACACTTACATATATACTTACTTATATTATTAGGAACTAACCTGGAGTCCGAGTTGCATAGGCGTGACTACGGTGGCAGCCTAGGGTGCCTGGGCTGCCCCTGCAATATTAGAAAGGCGCCGGGCAACCGAGTTAAAAGTCGGTGACTTACAACTTTTATTTAAAAAAATAAATAAAATGTCTTCTGAATTGATGCACTCGTTTATTTATGATTCTTATCGCAAATCGCAATATAATATCGTGTAATTATTATGCTGGTACCGGGTAACTGTCAAATGCCAACTGGTACAATTTATGAGAAATTGGTAAAAAACTTACTTACCTAATTATAATATGGTGTAATCCTGTAGATAAATAAGATTTCCGAAGTTAAATTTAAAGGTACTGAAAATACTGTAACATTTATTAGGTAATTAAAAATGATAATACAGATTACAAACTTATTTACATAAATATTTAATTGGGGGGACTATCCCCCCTTTAAATTGTGTAGTGGTGGGGGGTATGGTGCTTATTTCGGTGTATTAAGGTGGCGCCGGTCATTAGCTAGGCTGCCGCTGCGGATGAAGTCTAGTCACGCCTTTGCCGAGTTGTATGTTCCCGAAGAGTCCCACTTTGGAGCTCCATAGGATAGGCTATTCGGATCATTGGAGGAGCATCCCTGGAGTGAAAAAAACATTCCGTAGGATCTCCCTAGGACTCCTTGTGCTATTGGGGTACTCATCAATTTACGACACTCACGACACACAATATTATAAATACACCTAACACAATAATAACACAGAGAGTTCGCAACACACCACCGTCCGGCAAACTCGATAGCAGCCACCCGTGTCATTTGTAAGTAATTATTACTATGCATTAATAAAAGATAAATAATTAGACATTACCAGTGGAACTCCATTATTGAATGTTATTAAATTTTACCCCCGGCTACGTAATATTTTTATATCCAAAAGGTCCTGAAATCCTTCCCTGGATATCTTATGTGTTAACTGGTTTCCCGGCCACGTTACAGTATCAATTGTATCACAATAAAACATAATATCGCCACGAATATAATACAAATTAAAAAAAAAAAATCAGTTCACAAAATATCAATGGAGGGGGCATGCGATTTATACTAAGGGGGAGCAGCCGCCTCCTCTCGTCCCCCCCCCCGCGAGTTTACGCTCATGTCTACACGAAAAACGAACACGTTGTGAAAATGGAAAAATAATTATCGTCGCTAAATCAATGACGTCTCGCGCCGCTAAAGGGTACGTTTTTTTTTTTTTACCTATCCTAAAATAATAATAATATCGTATATTTATTATTATTATTATTCAAGTATTAAGGCTGTTCGGCCGGTAGTGTTAATAACGAACGGTCGAGAAACGAGTAGGAGGGGAATAAAAACGAACGGGCGAAAATTGGAAATTACAAATTCCATTTGATTGTACCCGAGGCGAACTTATATATATATATATATATATATGCCGAGACGAAGAGCGGCGGTTTCAATCAGAAAAAAAAAAATCTTTATTTCGACGGCTAATTTCCAATTCCGATGTCGATTATTACTTTTTCTTCTTCTTTTTTTTTTTTTTTTTATACGATTATTATTATTTTTAATCATTCCCGATTTCTCCTCGTCGTCGTCGTCGTCGTCTCCTCATCTCCGCACTATAGAATTAAACTCCAATCACGACGCCATCCACTTTTTTTATCCGCCGACCGTTAGAGCGGCGGCTCTTTCGTTCGCGCTCCGCACTCGCCCGCTATATAATAATAATCGGCCGCGGGTGCGGAACGTTTTTCGCCATCAAAAACTCGTTAAAGAACGACAGATTCGATTTTAATGGCCAAGGTAATAATAATAATAATATCTTCGGCGATATTATAATAACGATAACAATAACGATATTAAACGTTACCCCCTCGCGGGTGATTAATACGAGGGGGTTTACATTTTTTTCTTTTTCTCTTCGCCGCCGCCGCCCGCGCTCTTCTTATATTATTTCACCGTCGCGCGCCGCGAGATTAAAAACTTTGCGCCGCGTACAAATTTTTCCATTTTTTTTTTTTTTTTTTTTTCACTTTTCTTTACACTTCCCCTCCGCGCTCAACACGCGCGTCACGCGGACTTTTAACGACGCGATCCGATTCCGCCCCCCGGAAAATGACTCGCGATAATAATAATAATAATACGCGTCTCGTGTAACGATACACGCAGTACCTATAAGTATAATAAGCGAGAAGTTTGTCAGAAACTCCGGGGGAGACCCGTTTTTTTGGCGGTTTTGTGGCGCGCGGGAAAAGCAACAAAAAAAAAAACAACTCCGTGTTCGTTATGAGCGCGCGCGCGCGCGCATTAAACGAGCGACGATTTTTCACGGGGCGACGAGAAGAGAAAAAAAATAGGGTCTCGGTTATTACTTTTTTTTTTTTTTGTTCTCTGTTTCGTTTTAAATAAAACGGTTTCGAAACGCACACCGTACCGACGACGGGGGCGCAATAAAGACGTCGAACGAGCCCACGCGGTACGGTCTGCCGTGGCGTTAACCGCGAGGAACATTCAAACGGGGCCGTGGCGCGTTCGCGTTATCGCGCGTTGCGCGTCAAATGACTGGCAATAAGGGCGCGCGCACGCTCGCGCGGAAACGACGACGTGACGACTTTTCACCGATTTTCAGACGAGCGCGCCTCGCATATTTCTCTTGTACGGCGTTTTCTGTTCACTACTAGCTGCTGCTCGTTCGCCACGAATACATCACTCGCGTTTCGCTCGATTATTATTATTATTTTATATTTCTGGCGGGGGTTAGTGTGAAAATACAGAAACGCATATATTATAATGTACGGCGATTTAGTTCGTATTGAAATTTCAACGGCAGTCGAATATAATCCCGTCGTTTGCGGCGGCGACCGTTTATAAATAAAGTGTGTGCGTGCGCTCGCGTGCAGTGCTGCGTAGGAACCAGAAAAAAAAAAAAACTACAATAACGACGCGTTTCGCGAATACCGATTTGTCGTCACGCGCAGCGGTTCACCCTATAATAATACGATAATCAGTCTTGTAAAGTATTTGAGTAAAAGTATATTCAAATACTTTTACGGTACTCAAATACGTGTTTCAAATACGTCTTGTTGTAAGCCGGGTTTTCTAAGTCCGGTTACAAAAATAATTTGTGAGTGGGGTGAGTCGAGTTCAAAACGCGATTAAAGAATAAAAACAATAATATAATTTGTATTTTAAAACAATATCGTTATACGTTTTGAAGTTTGGGCTACAGACACCGGGTGAACGCGTCCAGCACCAAATCTCAACTGTCTTTCTGTTATACATATTGGATATATATATATATATGTATTATTACAGTAATATTATTCTTAATGGATATAATATGATTCATAACAAGATTAATGATTTAAATATTATATTATATCTAAAATAAAATTATGATAATTAATAATTAATTCTGGTGTGTCACGTGAACAAGGTTCACGACATACTTTTAATAAGAGTATTTGTAAGTAGTATTCTAAATACTTTTTTAGAGTGTCTGTATTTAAAATCGAATACGTTTATTAAATCTTTTTTCAGAGACGTGAAGTAATAACGGAACAAAATTTTCGTCATTTTTCGTAATAATTATTTATGATAAGTTGGCAAACTATTTTGGTCGTGGATATCGTCGTTCACTGATGGTTTTTCCGTTCAAGTCGATGTAGGTAAAAACCCGACTAGACCGATTTATGTTATCCCCGGTCGCGACGGGTCGAAGTCCGTTATTAATCTTTTATTATACGGATGTAAAACAACAAATATAATACATACATTTATATTCTCGTAATATTTCTTTTGCGAATGCGTGTGCTCAATGCCTGTATAATATGCTGGCGCGGTTTTATTCGGCGGTTTTATTCGTGTGTGGTGTGTCGTGTATAGTTTATGAAATTCATAAATGAATATCATCGTAGGGCAGTGGCGCACCCAAGGGGGTGGACTCCACCTTGACTTCAGTGTGGACTAAATAACTTGTATTAAATGAAACCATTTAATATTACCGCTATATTATACGAAATAAATCGAGAACGCGTAGAGAATTACAATTACGGTTTTTTTTTCAAAGTTCGATGTACGATATTCGTGGCAAATATTTAAAAAAAAAAAAAAGCGTTTTTAACTAATACATTTGACTATATCAGCTGTTAATAACGTTTAGTCGGACATCGTTTTTTGACGTTTTCAATCGTAATATAGACGGAATTCGAAATTAGTAAAACGTTTACACTATTCAATCGGCCGTATATAATTCGATTTTCGTTGAACGCGCCGTGTGTTTCGAACGCGCAATAAAATATATTGTCACATTATTATACACAAAATAAATTCGTAACCGCGCAACACGGCTTTGTATTTATTTTAGTAAAATATAATATAACAATTGCGTAACGATGATTAATGCGAGATTCGTATGGTGTGATTGCGCTCACCGTGAAAACAACAAGCGCGCGTACCTACACGTTTTATACATTTGTATAAAAAAAAAAAAAATCCATTTTATTACAGGTCAACCGTAAATCGTAATTAATATAATATGCTTTTTCGCAAAAAAAAAAAAAAAACAACAACAACACTACGGCGAGCGTATAATGCGAAATCTGGAAGTTGTTTGGAAAATTACTTTTTTTTTTTTTTTAAACATAGTTTTCGTGACCGGCACGTAAAAAGGAAAAATTGATTTTAACGCGGAATGTTTAAATTATTAATAACACATTAAACTATACGGTTTGTGTAATATATTACGCAATTTATTCGGAATATTTTCATATATATATATATTCGTGTCCTCAGTTTTCGGCTGACGTTTCGACTGAAAGAAATGAAGGACTGCAGATACGGATATGTCTGAAAATATTCTGAATAAATCAACAGTGCGTGAAAACTTTGCACATGTTACACAATATTTTCACGATATCGATACCCAGCGCCGAGCAAGAAATCGTGTAGTGCATTTGCCGTTAAAAAATGTATACGAGGAAAGGTTTTAGACATTATTGAGTGTTTGAATAGTGTACGAAAACAACGTACGTTTTATAATAACACGTGGGAGGGAAAATAGTGATTTGTATTTATCGAAAAATTAAACGTTATTCCAATATCGCGAATCGCGGAATGAATTAACACAGCAGTGTGTTAGCCCGAGGTACCGGACGATTGCCCGCGGCGACCAGAAGTTTTTGAAGGGATCCTGAACCCGTAGAGGTTTCGAACGTATCGCTGTATAAAATTCTATTACTCTTTGTTTTAATTTTTTTTTAATTTATCCTGCGTTCTTTTTTTTCGATAATCTTTTTTAATAATATAGGTATGTAATTAAGTCGTCACTGCAGTGTAATTACACATATCGACTGCGTTTCCGTCTCGACGAGAGGGTAAAATATTTGTACACCTCGACATATTTTTTAACCCTCTTTGGTGTGTAAAATATTCGTTTTGGGGTTTAAAAAAAAATCGCGTCTTCGCAGAAAATAAAAACATCACTCAAAAAATGATACTGATACATACTCGATTAGTATTTTTATCACGTTTATAATCATTTAAATTGCTGAAAAATCGTACTATTCGGTATTGATGATCCCGCCGATTATGAATATGCACGGAGAGAAAGAGAGGGAGATAAATCGGGACCATATCGGCCGTCAAATTTAACAATTAGAAATTGAAATACCTACAACTATTGAAAAATAACGATAATGTTAAAAAGGGTCGATCGACTTCGTGATTGCAGGTTACAGTGGTCAAAAACATCTGACCATATATTATTTTAGTAATTTTTTTTTTTGTCGAGTTGTTCAAAAGCGTATGAAATACAACCTGCAGTTATTATAGTGTGACAGGTCTTTTTCAAAATTGTCTATTATATAAAATTCCGAAAGCGACAACGATGCAATTAGACACGGATCAAACGATGCTTCTCAGCGTAGAACGAGAATTAGCAGTAAAACTTGATACACGTGCGGTGATTGATCATTTTTAAAACTAAAGTCGAGCACAAACGCCTTATCACATTGTAATAACTAATATTATTATTGAGTATTATATATATATATAAATAAGAAACCGAAATACTATTGTTTATTTAAAAGTTATTGTGTTCGATATACCTGCAGGTTATTTGTAGTTTTAAAATAAAAATTGTTTGTTGTTGGATACACTCGTACTATTAAATAAAATATTACGTTATATCAATTAAATTCGTTTTCAATAGGAACGTAATATATTTACAATTATTATTTTTTATTTTATTTTTTTTTTTGTGGGGTAGATTTCCAGAAATATTTGCATCCCCTCGCTGAACATCATCAAGGCTCCGCGTACGAAAGGACTTATTTATTAATTATTCGTAACAGACGTTGCAGACTATAAATAGCGGAACCACTCTCCAAACACGAGTTTCGAGTAGTATAAACACAAGAAGACTATACGTATATAAGACGGTCGTGGAAATCGACTGCGTATTTTTCCTAGTAATCGCTTTTACCATATATTATACGTTTATAAGTGTAATTTGTATATTATTTTACAGCGCTAGTACACTATATATATATATAAGTTTATATAATATATGTCACGCGTATACACGCGGTCGGGAAAAGTTTTAAAAACGTTACTCGGCCGACTACGACGATCATGATGTTAAATGTAGAGAAGACAAACATAAAAAAAAACCGACTCCGCGTTAATCCTGCATCCTCGAACGCGGTTGTTTGTACAGCGTCGCGTAAACGAGCGCCCAGGACCAGACGTCGTTTCCCGTCTCCAACCCCTTTGTTTTCGATAATAATTATTTTCGCTTAGCCACGTCCGAGGTCGGCTCGAGTCGAAACCGGGTGTTTACTGGGCGAAATCATATTTTGCCGCTACTAAGACGATAACTTTAGACCGTACCCCGATAAAATACGAAAAAGACTCGCTTCATTCCATTTATTTATATCTTATAAAATATATCGTATTAGACAAACGCGTATTATTATTTTTGTTTTCACAGAAAAAAAAAATATGTTTACATTTATAGGATACGGAATTAAAATAATATGAACCGGATATTATTTCTGTTATACTAATACGATATTGAATCGTGTTCATCGTTAAACGAACCGGGCCGTTTTGACGATGGATACTCGAGAAATTCAAAATCAAAACACTTTCATCGGAAATGATATTAATATGTTCTATTGGATACTACACGTTAGTTAGACATTTTGCCAGAGGTGGCAAGCAGCCCTAATATTGCAGCCTTTCCCCCCTTCCGACACGTAACACCAGCGAATTAGCAAATAACTTTCAGTCCTATCACCTGATCAGCGTGTGAAATATTTAATAGGTAAATCTCTCTCTTGCTATCCTTTTGCGAAGCCCTCTTCCAAGCGTAGCTCATAAATAACTCGAAAAGTGGACTGTGTGGTGCAACAAACATTTTCAAAATGTGTCCATCATAATTTCGCAGCCCGGGGCGAAAGTCTCCTGCGTCCTAGCTGCGGCACTGCCGGCCGTTGGCGATATGACTCGGTCAGTGGCGTGCTCAGGGAGGGGGGAGGTTAGGGGTTATATCCTTCCCCGTTGTCTTTTTTGCCGACCTACAGAATACGCTATTAGATATAAGAGCCGTTTTAGAGTCATTATACTTAATACTTTTTATTAGTTATTAGCAAAAAGTTATTACTTATGACAATAAACATTTACACAACGTATGTTATGTTAATTGAACAACTTGGTATTAGTGTGTTATAATTTAAATTCATTTTGATTATAGAACAATTTACAAATGTACACGATTATAAGCTAGAAACGATTTTGGATAGCTCGAAACATAAACATTTGAGTTTTTGGTGTTAACATGACGATTTATTAAAATGTATTATTACTATATTTACTTATAACATTCCCCCCCCCCAATTGAAAATTCCTGGGCACGCTACTGGACTCGGACAATACTTAATTATTGTACGCAACGATATTTTAACGTGTACGTACAGTCAGATTTAACTGGTGAATTAAAAAAAAAAAATAAAAAATATTTTTTTGACGTGTAGACATCTGTTACGGCGGTGTGAGGGTAAATCTCGGGAAACGGGACGGAAATGTGTAAGCTGTCGTCATGGCGACTAATAATAAATGTTTATTATTGTATTAATAATATTATTACAATAATAATTTATAATATTATTGCATTTTTATCGCTCACACATCAATGTCTCGAGTATTAGCAGACTCGTTTTTTTTTTTTCTATTCTTCTTCTAACACGACGATATTAAATCTTAAATAAATTTTAAGGATCACTTTTTTTTTTTTTTTTGCCGCCCTTTCGAGAGTGCCGTTCTAGTCTTAGCTTCTATAGGCGCCGTGCAGCTCGCCCCCGCTTCGATCCGGCCCTACGCTACGGCGCGTTTTCTCGGGCGGACGGGGGCGGATCGCGTTAATTCCCCGGGAAAATTTACAGCTTCCCGACACTAAACATTAAAAGCCGGACCGTTTCCGGTACGCGCGGCGCGCTGGTATATATATATACGGCCGCCGAACACGGATACCCTCTTAAAAGCTAAAAACTTCATAGCCGTTTACTCCGGTTTTCAGTCCGAATATATATATTGGCGGCCCTCGGTTTCAGGTCTTTGTAGGTACGCGTTTCTGTGCGCGCTCGCGGCGACGGGCCGGGCAGAACGTTGCCGCGTCGCTGGAGGACGACGGGCCGAGACGGGAGTGTGAACGCCGCCGGTCGTCGATCGCTTCGCACCGGAGACACGCGCGCCGTGTTCGGCCGCCCCGAGAAAAATCACATAAATCTCGCCGGCGACCGTTGTGCACAACAGCTTCTGTTTTTCACTTGTTCTTCTTCCACCGGCGCGTATCCCCGCTTTGCCCGCGTGTAAACCCGTCGGAATGGCAGTGACAGTCCGCACGAACACTAACCGCGGCGCGCGAGTGCAAATGTCATTTCATCTTGAAAACCGACAGACAAACGCACAATATGACGGCCCGAAACACCAGCTCTCCAAACGAAAGAATTATAGCGGCGCGGACACGCGCGCGGGTTTTCGGTCCGGCGCGCGAGAGGGCGTGAGCGAGTGCGTGTGCCACGTTCTTTTTTTTTTTCCTCTCACGACGTTCTCGAGCGTTCGCCAGTGGTTCACCTATACGCGCTTGTTTTCCAATGTCAGAAAGTTTTTTTATTTTTACCCGTATTTTTACCCGGTAAATTAACGGCGCAATGGGTGAAACGAAAACTTCTACGGAATGAACCGTCCGCTCGATACAAACAAAAACAAATCCGCGGTATTGCGTCAAACTCGCGAAACGTTACAATGAGCCGTATTCATAAAGAAAAATATATGCTTATACTCGCAAAATATGAAGGAAATCCTTCTGCTTGTATTCATAATAATACAGAACCTTATACTTGTAGAGCAGAAGCATATCCTTATACTTACATAAAAGTAAATAGGTATACATAAACTTGACCTTTTACTTTAAATAAAAAGCAAATCCTTCAAAAAAGCTGAGTTGGCTCAGTAGTGGACTCACTTCAGTACTGAAAGGTTGTTTTATCCGATTCTCATCAGTCATCACGATGGTAGATGTTGTGCATGTGAGGGATGTTAAACATTACAAGCCCCGTTTACCTACACTTGTTCGTGATTTCAAAGATTTATACCGTTTTGAAGTAAGAAATGTACAGTGGCTTGCGGACAGATTTTTAGGTACGAATGAAGAAACTCGGGGAGGTGCTTTGTCATCTGTTCATAGAATGAAGGTTTTTTTTGCTTTATCTCAGTGATCCTGGTTATCAAAAAGGTGTTGGTGCTGAACTTGGTGTTAGTCAAGCTACGGTATCTCGGACTGTGAGATTTTTCCAATATAACGGGAAATTCGGCAACCCCTTCTGCTATGAACTTAAGTTCGTTACTAGCATTTTTTTCGCTTTCACTGTCATTTTCACTGTTTGAGTAATGCAGTTTTACTAATACAAAATGGTACACACTCACTAAAAGAACATTTGATGTGCTCTGTAACACAACTGAATTACGAATGAGTATAGCTGGGTTTAGGCTGGGGATAATAGAGCCACTATGCGTTTTGTCGGTTACCGATTAACACGAAGCGATCGGTATGTGAACGGGAACACCCAAAGTAGACTCTATTTATAAACGAAAAACGCGTTATCGCGATCATATTAGACCTTTTAAAGTTTACCTTTTACTTGTATTTGGAGGATATCCTCGCGAGTATAAGGTAATCATTATGAATACAGAAAGAAGAAAATGCTTGTACTTCTACCTTTCGCTTTAAAACATAACCTTACACTTCTACCTTATGCTTGGGAGGACATCCTTCGTTTTTATGAATACGGCCCAATATATCCATATAATAACAGCACGCTCGCTCAATTATATATACGTTTTCCTTATACATTTCGTCGCCGTCATGCAAAAAGCGTCCGAGTGTCAAAAGTGACCGAGTGCAATTGTATGACCAAATAGTCCCTATATAGTTGTCTTTGAAGTGTAGAAAAATTGACCAACTAAAAATTCAAAATATTTACCAAGTTACGTGTTGTTATATATAATTTGACTAAGTGTGTGATTTTCACGGCATTATGAACAGTAAATTGTAGTTTACCAAAAATGTTAAAATTTCACTCGGGACACTTTTTGCATGACGGCGACGATTTATTACTGTCGATCAACGCGCACTACTCGTCCATCGGTTCACTCCTTCTATTTTTATCCTCGAATGATTCTCCTTTTTGTTGGATCATTTTTTTTTTTTGCAATTCCTCTCGTCTCCTCTTCAACTGTCCTTTTCTTTACCATCGTAAGCGGCGCGTTCTCGCACACTGCTTCGCTTCCAATAACAATTCCCTTATTCACTCTCGCTCGCATGTCTTTCAAACCACCGACGTTACCGTTATTTCATTCCGTTTTTAATTTCTGACGTGTAAGCATCAGCTGTTAAGGAGGTATGAGGGTAAATCTCGGGAAACGGGACGGAAATGTGTAAGCTATCGTCATGACGACTAATAACAATAATGTTTATTATCGAAATCACTTTGAATAAAGATACCAATATTTACGAATTCCGCACAAATCTACCGCTCACGCGTCAACGCCTCGAGTACAAGCAGACCCGTTATTTTCATTTCCTAGGGTTTCGTATTGTTATTTGCTTTTATGTTTTTTTATTATTTTTGTTTAATTAATTATTGCCGAGGCAAATGTTTATTTAATTTATAGGAAAAAAAACCCCTATAGATGATATGAGTGTAGGAAGGTGACCGAAGAAAAAAATTCGCAATCAGTAAATATCGAAGTGTTTGTATTTATTTATTTAAAACATCAAAAAAAAAAATGACAACAAGCGAATTACACTAGTCCATTTTTTTTTTCTTCTTAATGCAAATCACATGTTGAATTTTACCTGGTTACTGCAGGAATCATCGTTGCACGCGTTTGTGTATTGGATGCATAGAATAAAAACGGGGTTAATATGTGAGAGAAATACGATTGACGACAATGTGTGTTGTTGTACGCTGAAGAGTAAATAATCCGCTCAAGACGAAGAAGAAGGAAGAGGGACGCTGCTCGGAGGTACGCTGCTCGTAGGTACGCTGCTCGCAGGAAGGGAACTCGGTAAACAGCTTTGGCTGACGGCCGAAGCGCTCAGACCCGGGCTCGATGAGGAAATCAGAGGTGTCGAACCGGTTGCTTCTTGTGCGTCGGCTTCCATTATTGCCATATTCTAAAATTCGTATAAATCGTTGTTAAGTAATTTTTTTTTTTTTAAATTTCAGATCCGATCTTGTGACGCGCAGTAAGTTTGAAATCAGAACGTGTTACATTATTATTATTATTATTTTATCATTATTTTAACGAATAACGCACTAATATTTTGTATTTTGTTTGATACCACCGAGTTATTTCAATGATATTAAATGACAAAAATAAATAAAAATTGTTCAAAAATATTCCAAAAGAAAGTTGACTGCATTTTTTATATTTGATTTTATAAAAAAAAAAAAAAACATTATACGAATACGTATTTCATAAAGTTTTAAAATTATTTAGACTCTCAATAATATTATTACTTATTTCACTCGTATAATATAATGTTTTCGCGATACTCAGAAGTTTAATGGGAGAAAACAATATGTGTGTGTGTGTGTGTGTTACAAATACTACTAATTACTTATAATTATGACTATTTATTCACGAGTAATTCTGACTGTCGTTAAAAAATATATAATTATAATGAAAATATAGTATATACGTGTGAAACAAGTAATAATATTATTGAAAGCCTAAATAATTTTCAAACATTAACAAAACGTGTTAATTATTTAAATGTATTTAAAACGGTGCTTAACGGAAATATCATTAATAAAGTATAGTAAGAATTAGTCGAATTACGTTAGGACAAATGTAGGTATAGTAATTAAAAACAATGGCGTGAAATAGGAAAAAATATATATAATATTGTACGAAGTATTATAATTTATGTTTGAAGTGTTTTGAAACACGATTGGCACACACGAATCTATTACCGATATTCTCGTTTGTAATATATTTGATACGTTTGAAACTGTGGACAAAAAAAACCCGGTAAATTGTTCCGAATTCGATTTTCGTTATTTTAACTCGACCTGACGCTGCAAAACGATGGACTTTACGTAATATAAAAACACGTAGTTGTACTCACGAGACACCCGTAGACGACGAAAATCGCGACGAACAGTTTAAAACCCATTTTTTTTTTCTCCTGCCGATATTTATCCTCGAAAATACGAATTATAGTTATTTGACAATACAACGCAATGAATCGAATGAATTTGTTACGGAAAATGTAATGCTTTTATACGCGATCTTTGGCAATTAATCATCCGTATATATATATATAAAATACTCGGCTTATAATATTTTGTCAGACGGACAAACCGAATGTCAACTCGGCGTAATAATATTGTCGAATCAAATATTTTAGCGTGCGAACCAACGGTAAATGTTTATTTAATAAATTCGCTACGATATGCGCGTGCCGTCGGCGTAAATGTACACTGAAAAATTATGTCGCAATCCAATGAAATATAACGTTCGTCGAATTCAGAACGGCTATAACGCAATACGGACGGGGGGTGGGGGAGAAAAAAAAACCATAATTTATTGCGTAGTAATTGTTGTTTTGGAAATTGTAGGCGAATCCTATTCGATTTTTCTGATACTCGTAATCGTCATCGAAGCAACGAACTGTTACCGGCTGAATTCGACGGATCACTTCAAAGAGAAATATTGTATTACGACCATCGCGATTCGACTGTTTCGTCGAAAATAACGGACGACATTACTTGGTAAAAAAAATCAGAGCTCTCATTTGAAAAAAAAAAAAAATGTTTAACGTTTTTTTAACGTTATTTACTTTTTTGCGTTTATCGTTACGGTATGTTTTAGCGTTATGGATTTATTTGTGTTTAACGTTAAAGAAAGTTTTATCGTTACTTATATAATATTTACGTTTTCGTTTATCGGTATTTTAACGTTATTTGGTTTAATATCGATTTTTTTTTTTGTCCAAATAAATAAATCCATTCGTATTCCATAGGCAATAGCACGTTTTCAAATCTCATAAACGTAACGTACTTCATTAAACTTATTCATTGATTATAAAAGTCCTAATTTTTATCCTTAATTTTTGATTTTATACATTTTTTCAGCGAGAACCTTGGTTTATTTTTGACTTTATATTCCAATGCAGAATATTTTTCTTAAATTGTTAATTATATTACCAATAGAAACTTTTCTGACTAGCTGACATCTTCTCAGACGTATCATTGAATAATTTTTACGCGTTATTATAGAACTGTAATAAACCTACACCATATAGGCTTATATTTTCCGTAATAAATCGGAAAAAAAATATTAAAATAACGGTAATTCTATTTTTCGTTTTTCGATATTTTGATATATAACGTTAACGCATTATTTCGTTTAATGATATATTTTAATTTGTGATAGTTTAAAATTAGTGTTTATTGTTTTCCGTTACGTTTTTTGATATCCATTTCAATTGATATTTTGCAATTATAACGTTATAATCAAAACGTTATTATAACGTTTGCGAGCCCTGAAAAAAATACGTTTATATAATAATCGTTCAATTTTTTTTTTATGATTTTTCACGTATATATTATATACATTACACGATAATAATTGAAGTACGCTAATAAATTCCACTTCACTGCCCACCGCGATCAAGTGTAAAAACACTCCCTCGCGTATACTGTCGCTACACGAAAATAGCATTTACGCGAATCCCGTTTGTCGTCTGGTAGAAATCCGTGCGGAAAAAAATTTTCGAAAAATATTATAATATACAAATGGTATAGTTATAACACGGCCAGAGGACTTATAGCTCTAAAAAAAAAAACACTAAATACGCGAGCACTTATGCACTTAAAAACCCTAGAATATGCACTAAAAATGTGCAAAATAAATTTTTGTTTTCTAAAAATATAAATAATTTTTTAATAAAATTTAATTTAAAAAAAGTTAATAACTTTTTATTGATTTAATTAGAGAGTAGACATTAACAGGTACGTTATACCGATAATATCAAATAATAATTAATTATTGAAATAAATGTAAAAATAAAAAAATAATTGATAATAATTATTTTCTTATATGAATGAATATGATGGATTTATTAATTACAGTTTAATTTGAAAGTTTTTCTTCTGACACTGAAAAATAAAATTCCTAGTATTTTAGTAAAAAATTATTACGTCGACGGAGAAAATGTTGAGAAAATTATTAATCGCATTAAATATTCCTTAAAAAGTATAAAACGGAAGAAATATAATGCCCTAAAAGATTTTTAAAAAAAACTCAAAATATGCATTTATATGCAAAATAAAATTAGAAATATACTCCCGTTTTAGCATAAAACGTATTTTTTTCTTACTCTGCTATTTTTTTTTTTTGATTGAGTAAAACAAATGTGCAAATGCTACAAGTCCTCTGCCCTAGTTATAATACCTATGACTTTCAGTTGCAGGAGATTTTCGTATTCATACGACTCGTTTTACGTTACAGTTATTGTACACGCGCAGTAAAATAAAAAAATTAAACTTACGGACCGTATTATAAAATATTATAGTGTTACAATAATCGAATGATAAATTCTAGACGACCGTCGCGGTTTCCTTCGACGCTCTTCTCGATTTCCGAATGTGTACGTAATCTTTTCTCCGTCATCAGTGGAACTCTAATTTTGGTCCGAACCGAGTAGAACGATATTTTTCGTAAATATAATGGAAATCACATTTAATATTTTGCGAAACGTACGTATAGGAATATAAATTCGATTAAATTATTCGAACATAAGTGTTCTTATTGAATCGACTTTTTAAATTTCCGAATACGAAATGAAATTTAAATGGATTGTCGTCGATAATAGATTCGAGCGTAAGGATTTTATCTTCAAACGATATTTAATTTGATCCGCGACGGATTCTCGGTCGATTTAGTGTTGGTAAAAAAAAAACCTACTAACGGGTAAGAATATCTAAATACGGCAGCGCGTTGGATTTCCTGCTGTCGTTTCCGTGATTGACGAACCGGATGAGACGTTGGTGGTACATCAGTGTGAGTAATAGCTGTACTATATATATATATAAGTTCTTATAGTATATATTTATACATAATAAAAAAAATCACAAATATTATTTTAATTATACGTATATTCAAAGTAAATTCGTAGGTCATGCGCACGATGCTTAGATAAACATTATTTTTAGTTAGAATATTATTATGTACGCCGAATTAAAAAAAAATATCTCAGTCCCACGGACTGATGTTAAATGTTTTATTTCTAAAACCGCGCTACAGAAAGTGCGTAAAGTAATACATTCAGAACGGTTCTAATCGAGAAACATATTTAAGTAACTATACTAAAACGTTTCAATATTTACAACACATCTCGAAATTTATACAAATATCAATATTCAATTAATAATTTATATTTTTAAATACATTTTATCGTTTATACTGCGGAGTGTATGAAACCGAAATATATTTTTTCGTTACCCAAGAGTCCGTGTCCGTTTTAACGTGTTTTGAATTTTAAAAACAAAATATATTTTATTAACAATTTTCAATTTAGATTTAAGTAAAAAAAATACGAATTTCAGTGAGTCACGATGTAAGAACTCTGCTTATTTTCCATAAAACAACTGTATCTCGAGTACGCCATTATTTATACTCACATAAACGTATATTATGACGTTCAAAAACCAAAACAAATTCATATTCGACAGATATTCATTTTTAAAACTTCAGTTTTTTATTATTACACATACGGATTAATTCCTATGATTATAGTTTTTTTTCTTTTAAACAAAATTCGCAAAACATACCGAGTAGAAAATTGTCATAAAATAATTTTTTTTTCGTACAATTTAAATAGTAATTATAAAAAAAAAAAATTATTTTTAATTTTGTGCCAACACAGGATTTAACATCGGCAAAATTTTAACAGAAATAAAGAACTTCTAAAAAAAGGTACATAACGTGTACACTCATCTATAGTTACATGCAGTTACACAATAACCGTAAATTAAAATAAAATAAAATATTACAATTCTCCTCCTACCTCGCCTCTATCCCAGCTATTTGGGATAAATATTACAATAATTAACAACGTTAAATCTAATTTTTAATTTGAAAAATACGAATTTAGTATCGCGTTCAAAACAATAATATACGAATTTTATAAAATGTATGTTTTGAAAAGAATATTTGATATAATTCGTAACATCATTTTTATAAATTTTCAATTTACTACACCGCAATCCAAAAAAAAAAAAAAAAAATTACGTAATATAACAATGCGATATGAAAAACCGTAAAAAATAAACGAAATAATTAATTAAAGTAATTATTAATTATGTGTTTAAACGCTTTTTAACTCGTTAATAACGAGAATGTTTGTTTTTCAACCGTAGAATATGACAGTTTATTAAAATATTTATATCGTATAAAACGTCACCGAATTCGTTTCGTAAATTTTTCAGTACATTTTAAACGCCGTATTTATTTATTTTTTCACGTGAATTTTCCAATTCGGTACGTTTCCGATATGACAAGATCTATTCGAGTAATATTTTGATATTTTATTCTGTTACAATTACGATTTCTAAAAATTGATGAAATCATCTTTTCATTTATAGCTGATATACAAACCGAGTCCATTTTCGACACGGCAAATCGAAAAAAAATTTCAACATTTCTCCTATAGTAAATATAGGACTGTGTGTCTGTTTTCATATCGAATCGTCGTCTATCCTGCATTGCACACGAATAGCTCCATCACACTGTCGTTTCGAGTGGTTTTTTCGCATGTGTTCGGTATGCCAAAAAGTCAGTCAATGATTTTTATTAACGATTTCGCGTGTAAATTAACTACTCCATATAATATTGCGCACTGGTTATAATATCGCGTCGACCGATAACTAGAACACGTAACTCGTTACATTTTCCAAACACTATCACGAATATTTCGCTATTATTATTATTATTATTATTATTATTATTATTATTATTATTATTATTATTATTATTATTATTATTATTATTATTATTATTATTATTATTATTATTATTATTATTATTATTATTATTATTATTATTATTATTATTATTATTATTATTATTATTATTATTATTATTATTATTATTATTATTATTATTATTATTATTATTATTATTATTATTATTATTATTATTATTATTTGGCAACCCGTGCGCCGCGATATTCCGCAGAAAACGACGAAGACTCCGTGTCTGTCTGTTAACCGTTGTAATTTATGTCCGAAATTTATTTTATTTTTTTCCGCCAGCCGCTGCCGCGTCCAAATCTCATCCGTTTCTAGACGTGGACTAATGTACTGACACGAAGCCCGTAATATAATAATATATTATACGCGACTACGTATGTGTTCTACGACATATTTCTATTAAATCGTTTTCGGCAAACGAAAACGTACACTATATTATAATAATATATACGCGTACAACGCGGTATAGTATACGCGTTCACTGCAGTGTGTGTATTATAGAATATTTTTATTTACTGTTCGTTGGCGGCGGCGGCGGCAAAAAAAAAAATACCGGAAACTATACGCCCTAAAAAACAACGTTTGACAAAAAGAAAAAAAAAACGTGAAAAAAATTTGAAATATTTTATAAATATGGCTGGGATTTCGATGCGCTTTACGCACCGTTTTCCAAAGCTTATTGCGCGACGCACGCGGTATTGTGACAAATTCGTTTTATACGTACAATTTCG
Source organism: Slavum lentiscoides (assembly GCA_032441835.1). Taxonomy (NCBI): domain Eukaryota; kingdom Metazoa; phylum Arthropoda; class Insecta; order Hemiptera; family Aphididae; genus Slavum; species Slavum lentiscoides. The sequence continues at coordinate 21,810,081 of CM063707.1, forward strand.
AATGACGGACCGAATAAGGAAATTTATTTCGCATTTTTTTTTATAGGTGTTTTACAGTTTTCGGAGCATTTTCGAACAGAAAACGTTTTATTTTAAAATATTTACACACACCAACACGATTTTTATACGAATATAAAGTATAGGAACGTTCGTATTATCGAACGATAATCTGTAGTAATAGTTTTCATTTTCGGATAAAAAAATGAAGTCCAATAAGTCGATAGTTGTCTTCATTGTTTATACCGAAATTATTAAAAATCAACAGACTTATTTTGACTATTCGGGCATAAAAGCTGCTGTTTTTAAGAGCTTCTGTTTAGAGTTTTATAGAGCATTACATTCCCAGCCCTATTTGTATAATTATGCAACACTGAAATTAATTACACTATTTTAGCGGCTGTAACGTTACACGGCCGTGTGTTGTTTGAAAAGCGTCAAAAAAAAAAAACACGGATTTTTCACGTAAACAGTGTCTATTTAGATTGTATACGAAAATAATGCGCGTTGGAAAAAGCGAGAGATTCGCGGATGTTTGTGATTTGAAAAAAAATTGTGTGAATCACCGAATCGTTTTCTGTATATTATGTATATTAATCGTGAGATGCAGGGTTTATATAATAACCTTTTTCGTCTCGATTTCTCTGTCAAACAATAAATTCTAAATAAATAAACGAAACTCGACGTACGCTACCTACACGGGAAAAAAATAATACATTTTTAAAGACATCGGTGGTATATTAAAAAAAAAAAAATATTTTCATAACGAGCGTGTATACAACACGGGTACGTGCTCGATAAAATGTTTTTAAAAACATCAAGAGTTTGTTTTTTTTTTCTTCCGTTACAATAATATTCAAAACGAACGTACTATAGCTGTTTATCCACAGAAATATAATAATTTGTTGGGAAAAAAATAAAATGATTCTCGTCTCTCGTAACGCGCGTACAACTAAATTTACGTCACGTGTACACGATAGTTATGCTTTCTTTAAATAGTATTAAATTATTTTTTTTTTTTACATATACCGACGACGCTCACGTATATAAATAATTTATGTAATATCATTTACATTTCGAGCGAAATCCCCCCCCCCCAAAAAAAAACTCACCGTCTTCAATTAATTTAAAAAAATCAGTGACCGGCAGAACAGGTGTTTTAAAATTGTACACGTTTTTCTAATAAAAAAAAAAAGTCATTTTGCCCGAAATATTCGCTTATAGTGAGACGAAAAAAAAAGAGACGTTTTAAAAAAAAAAATCACCGAAATCACTCGGGAAACATAATAATCGCCGCGTTTAATTTGAACCGCGGCGGCGGTATTTGCAGTAGACTTCTACGCGTCCACTTTCTACCAGAAAACGAGCGGATGAACGGTATTCGATTTTACCGGGTTACGGCGCGTCGCTGCTAGATGGCGGAGTCGGTATACGGTCAATTTATATAATATTGCGTTATAGGCATATAATAACGCGCGTTGTATTATTACTTTTTTTTCTTTTTACAACGTTATTATTCTTTTTTTTTATTTATTATTTTTATTATTCGAGTGTAACGCGCTGGCGCGCGGCTTTCTTTTTCGATTGAATTTCGTCAAAATCGCGCGCGCAAAACAGCTGGTGGTGTCTCCGCGACCAGCAGCAGCAGCAGCAAAACCGTTCAACCCTTCATAATCCGCAGAAAAATACGTCTCGGTGCTGCTCCCACGTCGATCGTGTCACTTGAGTGTTCGGTCGACCATTAAAGTCCCCGTGAACAGTCAAAACAACGTCTGCACCGTGGTGATTTTAAGATCGGCGGTAAAGATTACGAAATTGCAGGACGAGAAAAAAAGAAGAAAAAAAAAAAAAAAACGCCGAAGAAATTTTCAAACGATAACGTAGACAATTGAAATAGAGTAAAAAAAAAAAATGGCCCGCGCGGTGCGCACGCACAAAAGCGATTTACAGCAATGCCGCCGGTGCTGCGCAGCACAAGTGTTAATACACGCGAGCGCGACAAAAAAAGAAAACGGAATAAAAGGAATAATATTATGTTCGATACGTATTTTTTTTCTCCTGAATTATTATCCTTACGGGTTTTTACGCTCTCTTATGTTTGAAGATTTTTTTTTTTTTTTTGAACCCTTCGAGTGACGTGAAGCTGCAACGATTCGAAATATCTCGGCGTGACAATATAGGTATATAAGGCCCGTCTATATATATATAACTCAAAATCGTATCTCGCAATTTTTTTATTTTATTTTAGGATTTCGTTTTATATACGTCGCAATCGCGTTCAGAAACGGTCAAAATTGGAATTGTTTTTTAACGTTTCCTTTTTTTATTAATACAAATCTGTCGCGGAGTCTGACAATTTTTTTTTTTTTTTTTTTTAAATGAAAAAAATGAGTATTTCGCCCTTCGTATTTACGTTAAATTAAACTCATTTTAATTGTCTTATACCTACGAAAACCACACTAGCATATACTCTGTTCGTGAACTCGCTGAATTTAAATAGAAAGTAATTTCCCGATTCGCTTTGTGAAAACGAGATGAACAATAACGAGTAAATCTAAACGACGAGTTTCACGAACCAAATCTGATCGTCACAGTTACACAATATTTATATATGGCTATACAAACACATATTTTTTCCGTCGTTTATTTTACGCGATATATCCATATTAGATTTTTTGCAAAAACTCTCGGTAAAACGTATTCGTTAATAACGAAGTGAGTCAATTTCTCCCGGAACAACGGTAATTGATGTATACAATTTTATTTTTTTTTTTATAATATACGGGAATTATCGCACTTACACATACATGTTTGCGGTTTACTGGTGATTAAAAGTTTAATATAATCTAGTGTTTGTTAAAATATCATAACAAAAATGTAATCATTTAGTAAAAAAAAACGAATCGGGATTTATTATTTTATTAGATGGCCCGCGCCTATAATCGAAATACCTATAATAACTTTTATCGAACGAAATACAACTCGAATACGTAAGCCACGCGAAACCGTCGAATAAAATGTGTAAACACATTCTCGTAACAAAAATACAAAACGTTATCTAAACGGATTAATGTATCAAATAAATTGGGGGAAAAAAACGGAATACGCTTTTTAACAATTTTGGTGGTAAATGGCGCGTATGGTGGGAAAACGTACCTCGATTTTGACGGAAAACGGATTTACCACTTTATAACATTGCGATAAGATTCTGATTACGTCGACAACACGCGTTATTTAACACGAAAAAACGTATTTAAATTCGTGTTCTCGAAACGCGAATCGAGTTTTATACATTTCACCGGAGATTGGCAGTCCTCATATAATGAGAAATAATTCCCGTATAGTCGCGGCACTGTCGCAAACAGCGAAACCGAAAATTAGTTATGAAAAAAAAAAAAAAAACTTAATTTTCAGATCAGTCGGATTAAAATTTATTAGATTTATTAGTCGTTTTAATTCGTATGATTTTTTTTTTCGAGTCGTCAATAACAGCGTATAAATACAATTGAGGATTTTCAGAGCTATACGTACGCTATATATAGTTTTATTTATTCAGACGAAATATTGTTTTAACACGCAGTAAATCAATCACACCTAGTTTACGCGTAAAAAATTGGATTCAGTTCGTTTTCCACATTAAGATCGATTTGTATTACTTTAAGATTCAAATATATTCCTTGTATATATACAGCGTATTATACCTTTCGAATTTATTAAAAATTCAGATTTATATAGTCTCAATTTTATTTACTATATAAATATAATACTAATAAGTTTGTTTAGTTTTATCGTTTCCTCGTTTTTGCCGCAATTATTCGAATGCCGAATAACTATATACCTATCTAGACCTCGATGTCTTACGCGGCATAATTTTACTTTTGAAAACTATTTAAAATATCGTCCGTTTAATTCATTCAAAGTATAAAACGAAATATATATATATATATACACTATACAGTGTTTTTAAACATTTCACTCACGGAGGAATAACAAATATTATTATAATCAACTTCATTAATAATATTTCTCTCGAAATGCGTGCTATATAATATATATATATATATAGATATGTGTAAACTTACGTTTTAAATTAGACTAATTTTCTTAAAAATATTCCGCTACAATACGCTTTTAATTTGCAAGTATGATGTGATCCCAGCTTTTTAGAGTTCATTATATTTCTAATATATATATATATATACACGCTTATTATTTTCATTATCCATATATTATATTTGGGAATTATTTTAAAGTTTTCGACAAAAAGAAAAAAAAAAGATGTATTATATATTTTTAATTTATGCGCATAATACGCGTAATAATTGTTAATACATTGTATTGTTTACCCCGATTAAAGGAATTCGCTCGAATAACAAACGCGGTTCATCGCTGAAACTCGTAAAACCAGGTAGGTATATATTTTAATGTCTTTGAAGGTATAAAAAAAAATAATCGATTTCATTTCCCCTTTCATCAATAAATTCTACTGAAATTATTGACCATTGACGTTATAATATTATAGTATCGTAATTAGTGTATGCGTCATATCAGATTCAAACGCGGAACAGCGTAGTAATATATAGAATTTATTATTATATTCAGACGCCTAAATATATATATACATAATAATAATATGTTGTATAACGTTTTCGAGACGAATATTTTAATACGTTTTGTACGCGTATGATTTTTTTTTTCTGTTTTTGTTTTCTTTTAAAACCGCGTTCCCGTAATAATTTATACAATTAAAAGTTACGGTTATAATATACGCGCGTGTAATAAACGTCGTTTTAAAAATATCTCCGTATAAATCATTAAACGAAATCACTTTGATTATTAGCGTTTAATTCGAAACATCTTGAAGACTAAAATGACTTTTAGCACCCCCTCGTCAGCTATAATAAGTCTCGTTTCTCGGCGTGTAGACACATGCGCTACCCTAATTGTTTTTTACATATATGTACGCACGCACTGAACCTATTTACGATTTTATTTCAGTAAACCATAACATCCGAGAATAACCGGTAGGAACACTAAAACTTCGGCGGACAGCATTAGAAAATGTAAATACGCGCCGTACACTGCTGGTATAGTGTAGTGTGTTTTCAAATCGAGAACAGCTACTCCGACACTTGATCTGTGTACAGCATATTATATGGATCTAATTGATTTGACGTTTCCGAAAGATTTTCAGAATATTTGCTCGATATTTTTCGAACTGTGTACGACGATTGAATGTAACGTTTTCGAGGACGAGAAAACGATTTGAATTGGCTGCCCTAAACGTGCAAATTCGACTATGACAGTCGCTATGACGACCGCAGAAACATACGATTAAATGTCAATTTGTTTACAGTCAATGTGATTCTTGTGATTCGTCGACAAAAGCGTAAGGAATAAAATTTGAAAGAAAATTTTGAAAAAACAAAAAGGAAAATTATTCCAAACGCGTGTTATAGTTTTTATAAGACTTATAGCACCGCGGTTAATGAAACATCGAAGCTACAACAACGATTTAATACGAGTATATAATGATAGGTTTATTTAGAACGAATAGAATTTAATTCTTCTGATAAAAGATTTGAACACGACAGACTGTATTTTGCTAAGTTATCTCCGTAATAGATTTCTGAATAAAAAAAGGTTTAATTTCATAACATATAACGTGAGTTCTATTTAATAGGACGGAAACGTTAAGAAACGAGACGATTTTTACATAACTATATACATAGTATTATCATTACTTTATAATATTATATATTAATTAGTATCGATATAATCAAAGAGAAATCCATATTTCTCGCAGTTAGTTGCAGGGCATTGTCATTTCACTTAATTCTTTCTAAAGTTTTGACACACACACACGGGGAAACTATAAGTTATTCGAATAGAAGAGTACACTGAAATCTCTGTGCTACCCGTTACTCGCACTAAAAATTGAATTTTAATAAATTTCGCGTGGTAAAAATAATACATCTTGGTTATTTTATACAAAACCAGTACAGTGTATTAAGTGGTTGATTATAAAAGTATTATTTTAATATTCTTAAACAGTAACTGATAGGCCTACGAGGCTTGACTGGTCCGCTGTGCTACTGTTCTACGGCACAGTAGGCCGTAGGCCGCGATTTTATAATAAAATACTCGAGTTTATTTATTGCCGAAAAAATGTTAAACGTGTAAAAAAGAAAGTTGATTTCTGAATGTGCATTAGAAAAATTATCAGCGCTTGTATCTGTTGACCACGCTCAAAATTAATATCAGAGCTCGTACGTTTTGCTAAAACGCGCGATCAAATTGTGGAGGCATTGTACACAAAAACGAGTTATTTTTATGACGCTAATAGTGATGAAAACGACGATTTAGTAAAATGGCTGATCTTGTTAATGAAGAATTTTTTTTAAGAATGGAACTACGAACTGATCGTATACGGATAAAATATGTTTTTAAAATTTAACGAATATATAGTGGTAAAGTATAGGAATAATGTAGAGAAAGTAATAATAAGGTACCCATAGTAAGTTTTAACTGATGCGATTTCAACACACTATTTACTGTATTAAGGGGATTGAAAGCGGGTATTTTCTCTCTTTGTCTTACACACATGAAACATAGTAAAATAGACGTTTCGTACTTCCAACGTACCGATCGATCTATTGGTGCGATAAGAAATTTGAAAACAGATTTGAATTCCTCGTGAATTTTACTACAAAACGACTTTCCCACTTTTTTCATTTTTTTTCATAAACCCTTAAAAAAATTAACCGAACAAATTTTTAAAAAAAAATTGTTAATAATTCATTTTTGAAGGTCTTAAAAAAAAGAAATAAAAAAAGCGGGAAAGTCGTTTTGTAGTAAAATTCACGAGGAATTCAAATCTGTTTTCAAATTTCTTATCGCACCAATAGATCGATCGGTACGTTGGAAGTACGAAACGTCTATTTTGCTATGTTTCATGTGTGTAAGACAAAGAGAGAAAATACCCGCTTTCAATCCCCTTAACTGCGTTTATAAAAATTAATTAGGTTTATATCGTGCCTATGGGCCTCCTGCTTACTGAAAATATAATAGTCCTGTGTCTTCCTAGTCCGGGCACTGCGGCTGCCCCCCTCCCACAAATTACGACCATGACGCGGCTTCCTCCCGGCCCTGCACACTCAATCGCGTGATAGACGCCATTGATCTTATCCTGTAAGTTCCGAAATTCGGGTGCACGAGAAGTTCTATTAAATTTCAGTCTGTCGCATCGTCCGCGTAGTGTAACGAAATATATTGTGAAACGGCGACGAGGACGACGACGACGCTATATTTTCACCTCGTACATCATTTATCCGCGTACACGCGACGACGAGAATCCATCGGAATTGAACGATAGGGTCCGATCAATCTTCGGACGATCACTGGCACGCACACGTATAGTACAACCCTTTTTGGCGGACGCGCATTATTATCGTTATTATATAATAAGGCGAAAAACAACGGGAACGACAAGACCGCCGCGTTGTCGTTTAAATTGTCACGGTCGATCCATTCACGTCAGCGGCAAACGCGGGATTGCGTCTGATTTTTCTTGGCTGCCCTGGCCGTTATTAACCCGTGCAAACTCTCTCTCTCTCTCTCTCTCTCTGTCACCGTATAAATAAATACACCACCAGCCTCCCTGTACACACACACACACACACACTGCAGCCGTCGTCGACGGTCCGCCGCCGCCGATCGGCTCATAAGTCACGGGGAAATTAAATTAAACTTACCCTCTCCGTCGTGGTCGGGAGTGGAGGAAAATCTTACGTTACGGGAGTCTGGGTGGTACGCAGCACGTACTGACGTGCTTAACCGGCCGGTCCACCCGTTCGACACATGGTCGAGAAATTCGTCTCTGAATAATTACACGTTTACATTGATATTGTGCACTGTGTAATACACGTGTCGGTTTTCATATATGACTCGGACGCGAGTTCTGTATTATATACGAATATAATGTACGCGACGAGGTGCTGCAAGAACCGACGGTAATGCGCAGAACTCATTGAAATACACTGCACGAGACTGACGTGTACGTGACAGCGGGACGAAGGAGCAGCTCCGCCGAATGATTATGCTCCGATAATAATTATTAATATTACTGTCGCTTTTTCATCGACGCACCGAGCGGGGCTCAGGTTTTTGGATTCTTAACGGAGCCTGCAGGAATGTATTGAGGTTTTTACAACAACAACGACGTGTTGACGCGTCACGTGATGAAATTCTACCGGAAAGAATGTTAACTCGTTCAGGTGGTGGCGATTCGCATAACGTATTATAGTTGGTACTTTATACAGAGAATATTTTTTTAAAAATACTTTGGAAAAAACTTCCGAAAAAAAACGCGATTTCGTCGAGGTCGTTAATTATTCGTGATTTTGAAAAATATTTAATCGTAAAAACTTGAAATATTCACGCCGAACTTTATATATCATATTAGGGAAAACGATTTTTTTTTTTGCAAAAAATTACTTTCGATTTTGACCTATTTATAGATTTTAAGATATTTAATAGGCTTACAAATTAAATATACGGTGTCATCAGACGCGTAATTTCAACTGTATTCAAAAAAAAAATTCTTCAAAATCTTTATATAGACACAATTTTCTTTTACGTACGTTTCGAAAATTTTCGGTAAAATGTCTATTTTATTATTATTATTTTTTGTGGAAAATTACGCACGTTATTTCATTTAATAAAATAATTTTACATCGAGGCTCGGAATCGTTTTTTTCTCTCTAAAATGCGCTATTATCGCTTTTAAATTTATAATACATTTTGTTCGTATAATAAAACTCTTAAAATTCTTTATCCGAGTAATTCACTTATAAGCGAATAACTGCAATATCCCGTGGTTCGTTACATTTTTTTTTTTTTTGTACGGTACAATACACAATTCGTCCCCGCATCTACGATAAAGGTTTTTAATCGAAAACTTCCGTTCGTACCGCTGAATATTTAAAATATTAAGAATCCTTAAGAATTGCACCGAAAAAGTCTCGAATTCCGACGATCCTTTTTCTCCAAATAAACAAAAACGGAATTTTTCTACGCGGCGTTTTAGGCCAAATGTTCTCATCGAAGTGAGACGATCCTCATGTACCGGTCCGAGTAGGACTCAAGATTTGGCGAATTACTATAGAAATCAGTGGTTGGACTAAAAAAAAAAAACACGCATTTTCGTTAACAGCTAATCTCGAAAAGTATACGAGTCGCTGAAATAAAATATTTATTTTCCTTTAAGTTGTAAATTTTTAAACCGCAATACACGCTTTGAATTTCGTTTTTTTTCCACCCGCAACCACTGAATTCAGTACGCGGAATGCGTATATCAATCAAAATATGACCCCATATAGAAGGACGCCATATGCGTTCTACAAAATATGAAAGTCATGGAGGATACGATGAAATATAATTTTTTCCATGATATTTATCACGTTTTATTATTTTACATTGAGATAACAGGATACAAAACGACGCGCTCATAGTACCGATGTCAACACCGAAATCGGTTATTTTTACATAGGTAACGAAATTAGAAAGAAAAACAGAAAAATAGAAATGCATATGGCGGCGGTTCACTATAAGGATTCATATTTCGTGTACGAGAATTATACGAAATGCGAGTTCCGTGTATTTGAGTTCAGTGCCGGAAACACACATAAAACGTTTCCGTGCGGATCGAAATCGTAGAGCGCAATAGAAGAGACACTTACAGGCGATAACAATTTGTTTAAAAAAATTCCCGAGGCCCGCCGGCCGAGAAGTCGGCAACGAACCCGCGAGGCTCCGTTTTGAAGTCAGTAACGTTCATCCCGCTACGAAGCGATAACCAAATCCTGGAATGTAGCACGGTGTTGCGTAGCACAAACGTAATGATCCCTTTCGAGGACCGCGAGCTAATTGCTACATTCCAATGACATTTTATATCGAATATATGAAAAATAAAATAATCTGTTAATTATCGGTTCTTCCAAGGTTTCGACAATTCCGCTGCTTATTAAAAAAAAAACCCCCCGATTCCGAGACTATTTATATAATATTTTATTCGCGATTGAAAAGTATTACAGATACTTCGCGGTGACGAGACCGATCAGCTGATTACAAGGTTAGGAAAAATATATCGACTGAACACAGTGGCGTGCCCAGGAATTTTCAATGGGGGGGGGATGTTATAAGTAAATAGTAATAATACATTTTAAATTTTAATGAACTGTCATGGTAATACCAAAAACTCAAATGTTTATGTTTCAAGCTCTCCAAAATCGTTTCTAGCTTATAATTATGTACATTTGTAAATTGTTCTATATAATTAAAATTATAACACACTAATACCAAGTTGTTCAATTAATATGTTACGTATAGTGAATGTTTATTGTCATAAGTAATAACTTTTTGCTAATAACTAATGAAAATTATTAAGTAATGACTCTAAAATTGCAGCTCTTATAACTAATAAGTTGTTTTATGTAAGTCGGCAAAAAAGACAATGGGGAGGGATATAACCCCTAACCTTCCCCTCCTGAGCACGCTACTGACTGAACAAAGGAAATGCGGGGACAGTGTCGTTTTCTATTATGCAGTTCTATGTCGAACGGGGTATTTTTCGGTGTTTTTTTTTTCTGGACACGCCCCGAATCGGGTCTATAGGAGGGGGAGGACAATCCTGGGCGCAGATTTCGAATTATCGATTTACTTAATTAAACACAATTTTTTTGTTTTTTTTTTTAATTATAAGCAGTGGTGTTCCCATAGGGTATATATTCCATAATATACCCGAGATTTTTTTTAAAAATCACGTGTATACTGCGTATATACTCTCAAGTCATAGTGAAAAAAAAAAATTCGAATTGACTTTCATCTCCGTAAATGACTCTCCCCAACTATAGACGTCAATCCACGAATATGCGTGAAGGTCATAGTTCGGCAGATTTCGCATTACTACGTGATAAAGGAACCAGAGCAGAAATGGGTAGGGATATAAGAAACAATTTTCAATAAATATATTTCAAATAAAATTTAATTAAATATACATTTAATACCTTTAATTTCTAAAATCAATGAAAACGAAAATTTGTCTGTTATTATCAACACTCTTCTCTCATTATACCGAGGTCGCGATCTGAATAACCTAGAACTGGCGTGTGAAAAACCATATTTTTTTTTTTTTTTTGAGCACCCCAGACTTTTTCGTTGAAATTGTTAAAATTGTTCTGCGTATACCCTCAACAAATTTGATGGGAACATCACGCTGATTTTATAAAACAGCGGTAAAATCATGCAGTAAAATTGTCTAGATCCGGTACTATACTACCGAACACGCGTACCGCACACACGTGTTTACGGAGTCGTGCGCGATCATAAATTCCGTCGTCATTCCAACGCGAACTCGGCGGCGGTGGGGTGTAGTCGACGTGCGCAGGACCACCGCACGGCGCGAGGAAGAAGAATAATTGGACGACGGCGCGCGTGCGGGACGAGAGGAGGACGACACGGCGCGGCGGCGGTGTTGCACCGCTGCAGAGGTTTCACGAATGAATGGAAAATCGGCAGTCTTCGGCTGCTGCGGGGTCCGCGCAACTTTTAAAGCAAACATTTCCCTTTAAATCTTATGAATATTCAATATCGCATCGGCGGCGGCGACGTTGATTAGCTCTGCTGCAGCTGCACAGCCGCGCTCACCTCGATATCCCGGCCGCCGACGGGTTGTATTTTAAAGCTTATTTACCTCCGTCGTCGGTGATAGGACGTGTACGCATCGAAAAAAAAAAGTACCTTCGAATTACGACGACCACGACGTATATCTGGCGGAAAATTGTGGCGTATTACTTTGGAGAGGCGAATAAAAAAAAAAACAAATGGTACGATCAGAGCTGCTTCCTCTCCACTCGGCGGAACGTGCGGTGTTTTTTTTTTTTTTATCCATTCGCGAGTCCTCGGCCGCGCGGTTTAATTCAATCGCCCGCCGGGCCAACGCCGAACGATCGTTACGACGACGATATTTACACACTGCCAACCACTGAACTCGATATGCACGGAACGCGTACGTCAATCAAATTACGCGACCCCGGACCATAGAATAAAAACAATCAGAATGGACGCCGGAAAGAAATAACACGAGTGGTATAGGACGACGGCAAAAATCGGTCGGCCATTTTGTTTCAGGTAACGCAGTGTGACCCACCTTGTAAAAATTGAATCGTATACGTTATCGATTAAAATGGGTATTTTATACGGCAGTACAGTGCACTGTAAGTATCACAGAAGTCAGGAACACAGAGTGAAACGATATGTAGGTATGTACCTTATCACAAAATAAATTCGATAAAAACTACCTGAAATAAAATGGTGACCGATTCTCTGTTATCGGCCCGCCGCCCAGAAGTGTCCACCTCTTGCCCGGACGGGAGGCCGCCATATGCCCGTCGGGGGCCGTTCTCCGACACATTGATAAGAATGAGCTGTTAGGTTTCAGACCTAACGTCACACTGCTTTCAATACCAACAGAAATCTTTTAAAAATATGCAGAAAGAAATTTCGTAATGTATATTATAAATCCCTGATGTAGTATTCGTCTGTCCGGACTTTTTTTAATAAACTTTAAAATGTCCTTTTTTCCTATATATTATTATATCATGATAGAAACTACAAATATGTCTGTGATACAAACAGAAGTTCCAGATGATAAGAGGTAGTTAGGTTTATGATTTTTAGTTAGATTTTGAATTATTCGTTGAGAATACTTTTTGTTCTCATTGTTGGTAGCACTAAATGCTTATCTACACTATGTTCTTATCAATGTGTCGGAGAACGGCCCCCATCCCGCCATATGCATATAAGATATAAATGTCATGGATGATACGACGGAATACAGTTTTTTCCATGATCACGTTTTATTATAATCGCTTTGAGATAACAGCGAGCGAAACGACGCGCCCGTAGTATTACACGTAGATGTTAGCGACAAATTCGGTTATTTCTACGTAATGAAGTCGGTAACGAAAATGGGGAGAATAAAAACGGAATGCGTATGGCGGCTCATTGTAGGGTACCGTTTTTCATCAAATATACGAGAATTATACGGAATACGCGTTCCGTGTACTGAGTTCAATAATCGCAACGCTCTGCAGGGAAGCGGCGGACGACGTTTCTGCGTACAACGTTTTTGTTTTTAATCGATTTCGGCGGTTTTTTTTTTCAGAACGGAAACGTATGGCTTACGTTTCCCTCCCGTCGGGGAAAAAATGTTATCGGCTGCGTTTGAAAACTCGTGTGTAGAAACCACGCGTATAAATCGTTGGTGATTTAATAACGTTAAACGTCAACCGGACCGCGAGGCACAGTAAGCATACACGCACAGACAATAGTGTGGTAATATTTTATTGATTATATGATATTTTTATGATTACCGTATTACCGTTACCGTGTTAACGTTACCGTGGTCGTCGGTACTTGCGATAGCAGTACTGGCGACGACAACGCCGCTTTTCGATGATGTAATTTTTTTTTCGTTCGTTTTGTCTTATACGCGCAACCATCGCGAGCGGTTGTTCTTTCCGTGTATACAAGTATTTTTTCCCCCTTGTGTAAAAATCGTGTTCAAAAATTAAACGCCGTTTAAGAAATAAAAAAATCGTTCTTTTCTTTTTCCTGTCATTTCTCTCGCGACTCACGATCAAACCTTGCCGTAGGCAAAAACGTCCACAATAGTTACTCGATTGGCCGTATCCTGTTACGCGCAGTAGTTAATCATAAATCGTTTTTCTATAGTCACAAGACCGTTTGGAAATGCGTAAATACTTACGAGTCACAGTAACGATAAGTAACGAGTTGTTTATTCGAGAGAATAACGATTTTACTAAATATTTTTCTATTTGTATATATACGATGAGAGGTTCGTTTTAATAACGTATTTAAAGTATTAGCGTGGAAATTTATCAATACCTTTATAAAATATTTGTACGCGGTCTTAGAACTCGGTACGTATGACAAAAATAAAATATCAGCTTTTGAAATTGGGGGAGGAGTGCTACTTTACTATTTTTCTAATATTTTGTATTATTACTTTCAGTACCTATACGAGTTAAATATTTAAACAACATTTTTATTAGGTGTTTATTAAAAAATATATAGATATATTTCAATATTTTTAAAAAGGTAGCGAGCCGCGGGATGTTTTGAATGTCGATTAAGTGAATGATTCGGATAAATATTTTAGAGTGTTATCACCGTGGATTTGAAAGCAATGTTGTTAAATCATTGCGTTCGATTGCAAACGATTCTGAGCGGAGCTTCGGTGTGACATTTCGTGTATTTTACGTAATTTTATGTAATTTTACGAATCAAACAGCTCAAAACCTATAATCGCTATAAACAGCCCGAAATGAAAAGAAAATATTTTTGGAAATTTGTTTCATTCAATATAATTATTGACGTATTTGATGAATATTTCGAGTTTCTATACGCTTTAGTTTCGAAATTACACGAAGAAAATATAACGACAATCGATTTCGACGAAATCGCGTTTTGACCGCGTGTTCGTGTTATTGTCGAGTTCATACGTATTTTCGGGCGCTTTTGAGAAAATCGAAAGATGAACTGTCTAAAGTGTCAATCTCGTATATTCGCTACCGGAAGCAAACCGTGACTGTAAAGATCGCAGCGCTCCTTCTGGTAGAATTTTTGGGTACAGACAAAAAAAAAAAAGCACATCGTTGTAAAACAGCAACGCATTATCAGAATCTAAAATTACCGTTTAATCTGTGTATGCCGCTGATAACGCGTCCGATTATTATATCGAAAAGACGCGTATATAGGTGTTGTGTGTTTCGTATATTTTACATTAAAAAAAAAAAAAAACGAGTGAAATTTTAAAATTTGAAAATATGAAATCGCAATATACCTATAATAATATAAACAGTCACGAACGTAATAACTCAGCCATATACAACATTCTTGCCCGAATCCTGAGCGTATCGGTCTGTTTCGCACGCAGTCGCATTTTTTTCTTTTTTTTTACCGTCATTGTCGTTTATTATACATTTTTTTTTTTTTTAACGAAAAAAAAAACGTAACGAACCCCGTATAGTTATAACTCACATTTTCGTGACGGTTCAAAAACGGTTTAATCTCCTTAATATAATAATAATAATAATAAGACTTCAGTCGTTGTCATACGTATACTGCACGTATTATGCAGGCGGGTGTAAAAAAAAAAAAAAAAAAATAGCAGCCGGCGTAGGAGTCTGAAATTGAAAGAAAAAAAAAACGGGTTCACTCGGATTTTTTCGCGCTCGCGCGCGCGCTTGTGTGTATATTAAAAAACATAAATAACCGCCGCGACGCGGTACGCGCTCGCTGCAGTAGACGGCGTGGCGACGGCGGCCGTCGTACGAGGGTGGAAATCACGAAGGTCCAGGTGTTCGCGACTAGGCTCGCAATATAGGTAAAAAAAAAAATATATTTATATTATACGAGCTCGCTTACAATATGGAGCGAAAAGAATTTTTTTTTTAGTTTTTTTCATTCCTCGCCCTCGCGTTCGCCTATACCGCAAATACTCGTTCTTCTTTTTTCTCCTGTCTGCTGTCTTAACTCCCTCCCTCCCTCCAATTGTGTCAACGGGGTTCATATCTCGTACGTATAAAATATATGTATTTTTTTTTTTTATTATTTTATCCACCGCCGGTTTCCCTGGCACGGCGGCGCGGTATATATATATATATATATATATATATATATATATATATATTATATATTGCCGACAATGTTTCTTTCTTATATATATATACGTGTATGTGTGTTTGCGCCCGCCGTCGTCGATGACACTCGAACGACTTTTATAGAATAGTGCGAGAGAGAACGTATATTCTTTCTGCGCTCGCCCCGGGATTTTCGGCGACAATAGAACGGAGCTGAATGTACCGGCGGTACGGCGGGCGCGCGCGCGCACGTGATGAATATCTGTTTCCCCAGCTCCTCCTCCTCTCCGCTGTACCGTATTTTATACCGAACACGACGAATATTATTATTATTATATTTATACGGTTTTTTTTTTTGGTCTTGTTCTTCTTATTTTCCCCCGGTCGTCGCGCGTGGGAGAAAAAAAAACGTACTCCGCGCGCTCGCGTATAATAAATTATTACCGGTCGTTATTGGCGCGATACGCGCGCGTACAATAGGACGAGACGCGGACGAGTAATCGACACAAAGTGCGCTCGCGGTACACGTATATATAAATCCAATCACGTTTATTGCGCTCGGACGTTAAGCTCAGTGCGTTTTAACGCGCGTATTGCACAGCGTCCGGAAAAGAATACGCGACACGCCGATTTATGCGCGAAGAATCCTCTTATGGTCCATTAATACAGCGTCTTGAGAAGCTGCTGTTCGAGCGGTGCACATATGTCGCCGTGGGTTGTTCAATGGGTCGTGAAACCGACAACCGCGTATATTAACTACCTATATAAACTCGCAGAGAGAGAGAGCGAGAGAGAATTTTCGAGTGCCCTCCTCCGAGTAGTTTATTAGAAAAAAATAAAAATTACAATTTAAAATTACTATTATTACTACTATACTCGTATACGTCGTCGGCCGACAAATGAACGAGTGCGAGAACGTGCGCAAGTTACGACGTGTGTTTGTGAATTAATCGCGTCGTCGAGTGCGCGTATATTATTTAAATAATAATAATAATAATAATAAATAATAAATGCGCGTGGCGAGAAGTGGTCGAGGAAAATAAAAATGTAAAATTTTTTTCTTTTTCTCTCTCTCTCTCTAGAGCAGGATTTCTCAAACTATTCAAATTCGTGCCTCCCCTTTTGTACTATAGTGTATTAGCTGGTCACGTCCACCCTCTATTAGATTGTAGTATAAACTATATAATAGTGTGTACACTATATACACTACAGGGCGATTGGTGATTGAGTGTACAAAATACATGAGGTTATTGTATACCCCTGCAAATGCTACGAAAATAGTTCCTTTTGAATGCATTACGCATGGTCCGATTCTCAAGTATAAGCAGGTAGAAATAGCGATTTTAGTTGTTTTTCTTTTTTCGATAAAACCTATAATTTCTCTCCTTTGACTAGTCGTATCTCCCGAAATCTATGTTGGTCCTATTATAGCGAGAATTTGAAAATTCCATTGCGAGGCTCGTGCGATTTTCATCGAGCAAGCGAGTTGTTTCCAGTACCGTTTTCGCAAACGCAAGCATAGTACTAAAATTTAAAAATCCGAAAACGTCTACATTTAAGAAAAAAATTGACGTCTCTCTAACGATTTTTCACTCGGCGGTTTGCAAATTTCACAAAGACTTCACTTTTTAAAAAACTTTCACGCCACCCAGTTTGAGAACCCATGCTCTAGAGATTTCTATATTATTGCTTTCAAAATTATAATACGGTAATTACAAAACTCTGATATCTTTTTTTTTTGATTTTCAACGCGCGAAAACTTATGAATTAATGGAAAAAGCGGAAGGTGACTTTTTTTTTTTCTTTGCCTCCGACAGTTTTTTTTTTATCGATTACGCCACTGACACTGCGCGTAAATTAAAAAAAAAATAAATCGATCGACGACATAAATACGATAATAGGTTTTTACATTTTACTATATTTAAATGAATTGGGGGAGGAGGGGATTTTCGGAAATCGAATATTATACAATAATCCTACGGGTATTAAATAATAATAATACAGACGGTTTATACGACTGCAATTATATACCTACGTCATAATATAACAGAGTCGCGCGTTCAAAACGAATACGAATTACGTTATTTATTACGTTAATGCCACTCTATTTATAAATACAAACCAATTAAACGAGCTCGATATCTCGTGTGTGTATCATCCACATCTCGTGTGTGCCGCACGATCAAAAACAATATTATATAATTTCGACGGAATTATACTCTGTCGGACCATTTATTTCGAATGGAGTGAGTTATTAAAAAAATTAATAACAAAAAAAAAAATTGTCGCGCGGTGAAAATAGCGTTGGGCGTTCATTAGCGTTTTGGCGTGCCCGGCGCCGCGGCGGCGGCGGCGGCGGCGGCGGAAATAACTGAAATGTCGCCAAAGCCGCCGCCGGCCGGTCAACTGCCAATACGCGAGAAACGGCCGACGGCACCGAGTCCCGTTCACCACCGGCCCACGACCAGCGCCGGATTAATGAAAAAAAATGAGCTAACTCAATCAGAAGGGGGGAGGAGGGGCTCTAATTTTACAAAAAAAAAAAATGTCTTACATCTATGTATGTGTGTTTATTTAGTGATGCGATAAAAAAAAAAAGAATTTTAGGGAGATGCCGTTAAATCGATTAAAAAACACGTAGAAATTCGTACTTGGTATTATTATTTTTTTTTTCAATAAATATTTTCGCTTCAGAAATTGAGTATATAGGTACGTTACAAAAATAATGTATTAAACAATATAACCAGTGGTCAAAGTGGGGAGATGATGCCGTCCCTCCACTTTTTTTTAGTTAACACATTCCATCCCCCATTTTAAAATTATTCATCCCTCTTGGATTTTTAAAAATTTATTTTTTTTATAATTTATAGTACATTTTGAATCGTTTTTTTCTTCGTGAGAACTGTTTGGTTTTCTAAAATATTAACATTCAGTAGATCTAATACCACTCACCATCAATACGGACGGTGTTTAAAGCCTTTTGGCATAAAAATCCTTTTTTTTTTTGCTTTTTTTTCAACAATATGGACCGTTCAACATGCCCCCCTTTTAAAACTTGTAATGAAGAAACTGCTTCCATCCCCCCACTTTTTTGATCCACTCCGACCACTGACAATAACATTTAATAATAATAATAACAAAAACAATAATTATTAATAAAACGAATATACAAATAATACTTTATGTAATACATTTTTTTATTATGCAAAAGTGTCCAAGACATCTTGGAATGAGAGGTTTTTTACACACGTCATTTTCAATAGATATATTCTTAAACACATTCAACCTATATATTCAATCTGCACACTGATTTTAGTCGATTTTTAATAAGAGCCATCTTTGAAAATGAGCGCTCTGCTTCGCAATTATAGTCAAAGTTATTGTCAGATATAAACTCAATGCAATATATACATTTGGAAAAGCAAATGATAGTCCTAAAATATTTTCGGGGTAGGGACCCAAAAAAAAATATACCTACTAATAACCCAACATTTTTTTAACATAATAATATATTGTTAACAATCTTACTTGTTTGTGAAAGTTTTCGATAATTTTTCAATCGAAACGTTTCGAATAAAATATTCAAAATACATTTTTGAAATAGACACCGAAAAAAAAAAAAAAAACTAAAATCCTTGCTACGTGCTTGGGGCCCCGGACTTATGGCCCTCTTAGCTAGCTCCTCCCTCCCATTAATCCGGCTCTGGCAACGACCGTCGACGGACTTCGGTGACCGGTATAGAAGTCAAAACGCACGAGTAATGTCGACAGAAGAGAGAAAAATAATAACGACCGATTACTGCAGCGATTTGTATAAATAGTGAACGAGTGTGTCCCTATCCGCGACGACGACTAGCACTGTCCGCAGGTGAAAACGGCGTGTGCAGCGCTTCCTCCGAAGACAAATGGCCCGAACCATTGTGTGCGCGCGTGTACCTTTAAAACGGGAGATTTATTTCGTTTTGGAAACGTCAACGAGTCAAAAGCAACAAAAAAATAACCAGGAAAAACGAAAAACAAAAACGTCTTTATTGCGTACGAGTATATTGTATAACGCAGTCGAAAACCGGTTAAAAAACGTTAAAAAAGGAAACATTTCGTTCGTCACAATATTCATTTTTCCCTCATTCACGGTCCGTTCACGAAAAAAATGCGGTCTGATTTATTTACTTTTTTTTTTTAAAGAAAATATATTTCGGAATATAACGAGGAGGATATACCGGCGGCGGCGCAGTAGTTACACTCGTCGAAAGAACGTAATATTTTTATTTATTGTTCGTTAAATCCAGTCACGTTTTCGTTGGAAATTTTGAAAACTCATTTGCTTCGTTTTTACGTAATATCGTGTCGCAAGCAAATATTGTAATGTACTCCGTGTATACCGAGAGATACGCATATTTGTAATAGAAATCATGGAATAGGCATCGACTACTTGTACACCGCGTTGAATAATGAGAGTGTAAAACTATTACGAAATAATAATAATAGATAGTAAAAAAAAAAAATGTTTTTTTTTTTATAATTTATTCTAAATATAGTATTTATCACGTTTTAACGCGTTTCACTCATAGTCTGTGTTTTTAGATACATATATATTATATATCGACGAAACCATAAACAGTTCTATTCACCACAGTTTTGGTCTTTAAAACATTCCTCAGAAACTCTACGTATATTAACAAAAAGTCAACGTTAAATAACACTGAAATAGAAACTAGTTCATACAAATATATAAACACTTGGGAACATGGATAAACAGCAACGGATATAATACTGTGAGCCAAACAATAAATGTAGAGTGGAAATCGCGAGAGCGGCTTTCTTAAAGACGAGGAAAAGTTT
Organism: Slavum lentiscoides; assembly: GCA_032441835.1. Taxonomy (NCBI): domain Eukaryota; kingdom Metazoa; phylum Arthropoda; class Insecta; order Hemiptera; family Aphididae; genus Slavum; species Slavum lentiscoides. The sequence goes on from CM063707.1 coordinate 21,830,645, forward strand.
ATCCGACCGGGACCGGTCCTTAAGGTTTACGAACAAGGATGTTGAAATGTTACGCGTGTTTTCAACCCCGCCGTATGGAATTGAGGCCTGGACACTCGAGAAAACAGGTTCAAGCATTTGAAACGTGGTGCTACCGCGTTGGATTTCATGTAAAATACATCGTGGGTAGACAATGTCACGAGTCAAGAAGTACTGAGAAGGACGGTTATAATGTTATGAATATTATCAAATCGAGAAAATTGCAGTGCTTTGGACACGTGTTACGAGGAGAAAAATGTCGACTATAAACAAAAAATTACCGACGGGAAACCGTAAAATATTTAAAGGGAGTCGAATTTTGTTTTCGCGGTAAATGTTCGCGAAAAAACTTTGAAAATCGACACGTCGTGGCAGTGCTTATTTTAAAGTTGTTTTTTTTTTTTTTTAGATGTGCGTATGACTTGGAATCCCGATCTTCCCGTAACTTCTACCCTTCACCGCCGTCCTTTCTCTTCCTATCATACCTCTCCCCTCCCCTAACTTATCACATTCATCCCCTAACAATACTTTATCTTCTTATCATGTTTCCCTCCTCCTCCTCCAAACAGAGGGTAGTAAATAGTAATTTAGATTAAGGTGTTTTAGATACGGATAAATGAAAAGTTTGTTGACGAATTAAAAAGAAACCAATTTTAACATTGTCGTATCCTCGATCAAAATAATAAATGTAACGATAATTGTATTGTTACAAGTAAAAATGTTAAAACTTCGTTACAATTTACAACTACGCGCGTTTCTTGGCGTTAGAGCTGAGCGTTTTCTACTTAGAATTACGCGAAATGTAAACGGACGTCAAAATGAGCATTGCACAATGGAGGACAGCACGCGTCGCGATTCGGTGTATTCCGTTTGAAACGTTTCAATTTCAAAACCGAATAATAAAAAAAAAAAAGTAAATATTTTTATTTATTTGAAAAAAAAAATGTAAACTCGGGCCGCCAGAAGGGATTATGAAGAATACGTATCGTCGTTATTAAACCGACCATGACGAAATAACAATTGAAAACCAAATCGATTACCGGAGATATATTATTGCACGATAATAATAATAAATAAATAATAAATAGCTGGTTCTTTTACTGTCGTCGAATAAACTGTTGTCGTTGCGAGCCACTCACTATAGTGTACCGTTTTACAGCATTCTCGCAGCTGTGTCATCGAGAAAATCTATATAAACACACACAAAACGCACTCAACAACTGAAGCCATGTGTGCGAAAAACGATTCTTTCCCCGTTCGCGTGCCACATAAAAGAAGCCGCCGCCGTCACAGAGTTAGTCCGCCGTATACAATATAAGTACGCGCAGACAGACTGACAGACAGACGCAGTAACCGTCGTCGAAACAGACGTGGCTATAATTTTCGTGAAATATTATAAAATAATTATCAATGTACGACGACGATTATCTGTTGGGGATTCTGCAGTGTACAGAATTTTATCGGTACGGATAGAAATATAATGATTACGGAATGAGCTATATACGCGTTTGTCTCACGCGTCCTGCGAGTATATAAAATATACATTCTAAAAATCGCGCGATTTATTTGTTTTTTTTTTAACGTGTTAGTGGCACGTCTCACAAAACCGACACTGTCTATCCTTTTCTCGTAAGAGTCCTAGGTTTATCCTTAGTTATTCGTGAGACGCGAGTCACGCGTGGTCGGCGGTTTATGAAGAATAAATCGCTCGCGCGTGTTTTTTTATACGGTTTTTCAATTTGTCGACATCGAAGAATACAGATTGCGTAGTCAATACATTATTTTTTTCTTCAAATAAAACGTCGGTTATTGTTTTTGAACACTTTAGCGGGTTTAGCTATAATATACATATATATATAATATATATGCTCCCGATTGGCGGAATAAACGCAAAAAAAAAAATGAATTTTTTAAATAATTTTCTGTTTTTCCAAATTCTAATAGATATGTTATTAATCGATTTTTATACGTATATTTAAAATGTTTGATATTGTTTATTAATTCGTTTATAGCGGGGAAGAAGTTATTTTCCTCTTCTCGCCTCTGTACGCACCAGAGAAAATAAGACACAGATCACACGACTATACAAAGTACCGAATCGACATCCGCGTTATTACGAATAGTCACTGTTCGAATTTTATTATTAAATTTTCATATAAAATCCAGATTTAGAATGATACAAACGCCGGATTAAAAAAAATCCAAGACTTTAAAAGACGGATTTATAGAATTACTCGAGTTGAAAATCAGAGCGTTTTTTGCGTGTATTTATTTCGATATTTCTGTACGAATTAAAATACTAACGGCTCAGTAAAATGTTTCGTACAGTTTTTTTTTTATAAACACACCTCCTATAGATACGAGTATAGTGAAAAATAAAATATGGAAATTGTTGCGGAAAAAAAAAATTGTAGATTCTCAAAATGATTTCTCAAACACGGCCCTCAGATCTCACAATATCGTCAACGAAAGATGTAATAATAATAATAATAATAACAATAATACGCGTTCCCCTTAATGGTAACGTGCAGAGGACGTATATTGAGAAACTATCCAAGTACTCTGATCTGCAAGTTGAGCTGAAGAGCCAGTGGAGACTGGATAACATTAAAGCTGTTTCGGTGATAATTTCCAGTATTGGGCTCGTACCCAAGCAACTGAAGCATGACATCGAAGCGCTGAATATTAAGAATTATGTAAGTGTGATTGAAGAGATTCAAAAGTCAGTAATCAATAGGTACCTGTCATACCACGAGAAAATTCGTGCAGCAGAAGACTATTTCATTTGGACTAAGGTCCCTGGAATAGATTTAAATTTTTACTATCCGTAATAGCGAGAAAACCGAAAATAATAATAATAATAGTTGACATAGCTACACACACGTCACGTAACGTTTGGAAACATTCGGTGATTAAAAAACCCAATATAATAATATCCAGTGGCGTTCCTAAAGTGTACGTACCACCCCCAAAACTGGGGTACTCTTCAAACACACAAATTGTCAATATACGATTGCGGAACACGCGAAAACGTACCAGAGAGAGAGAGAGAGAGAGAGAGAGAAAAATCGACGTTTCAGTGACATCTCTTTCACACAACCGGCGCTGCATTTTTCCCCCGAGTCCGTCGTTTAAAACAATATGTCTCCCGATATTCATAAGCGGAACGAAACGATTCGTGATTACTATTGAAATCGATTAATTTTCACGGGACATTATTGTCGCGCGACACCCGCGTTTCGTGTCGGCAAATCGTCAATCACTGCAGCAGGTGATCCTCTAAACCCATCGAATTCCGAAGACAACACTGGCGGTAGTCACACACGGCTTACCGCGGAGAACGCGCGTACACAGGTAAAAGGTCTAATACCGACGAGGAAATATTTCGTCGAGAACAAAAAGTCAAAAAAAAAAACAAAAGAGAACCGTACGCGTGTATTATAATATTTTATTAGATAGGTTTGTGGACTGCGGAGAGAGAGAGTGACGGAGAGGAGAAACCACCGCGTTTTTTTTTTTTGATATATTCCGTCCCGAAAAAAATAAAGAAAAGAAATTATTATTGGACGTAATAAACGACGTCGATGCTATCCGAAGCCGTAAAATATTATCAAGTTTTATTTTATTATTACTGAGCGCGCGCGCGCGCGCGCAGGTACGTGTGTCGTATACGCGCGTGTGGACGAATAAAAAAAAAAAATATGTATATTTTTTAAAGTATATATTTTTTTTATTAATCTATAGCGCGTTATATTACCCCGCGATACCGTCGCCCGCAGTCAGTGCGTACACGTACATCCACGTCAATTGGCTGTCACCCGCCGACGACGACTCGGATTCCTCGGGGGCATATATTTTTATTTATTTTTTATTTTTTTTAATAATAATAATTTCATCGTGTAAAACGTTAGCGCAAGAATTCTCTCTATACGCGCGCGCGCACATATATTACTGCGGTACAAAGCGCGGTAAATAATTGAAAAAAAAAAATGTTCACGACGAGTCACCGCCGTAAATATTTCTCGAACCGCCCCCGTCGACCCTGTATAAAAAAAAAAAAAACGGTCTCCTCCCGAAAGTAAAAAACCGAAAAAACAAGACGTTTGCGCCGTGAAAACACGTGTCGCCGAGCAGATCGGTTCGGCCGATTTCTACACCGGCGGCGCGGTGTTACGCCCGACCAAAAAAAAAAAACAGAGAGAGAGGGAACGGGCTATTGTTTGACGCGACCAGATCTCCGCCGATATTATAATATTATTCCAAATACGTCGATTGTTCGAAAAACACGATTATCCCCCCCCACCCCCTCGTTCCCGCCGAGAATATCGCGTTTATTATATTTTATTTATTTATATTATTTCGCGTCATTTTCACCTCGTTGGGGAGAAATACCGATCGGCGATCGGTCCGACGATGCTGCGAATAGATACGGCCGCAGCCGAAAAAATGCGTATACGAATCGCGTGTACGGTCTTTGGTGGCGGCGGGGTGTAACCCACGGCGAGAAGAGAAATGTATAAAAAAAAAAAAAAAAATCGATCGTCGTGCAGACGATTTATGATTTTCGGTTACCAGAATCGACCGAAAAAACGTATGTATAGTCGAGAAAAGACCAAGAAAACAAAAAAAAAACGTTCTCGTGCGCGAACGCGTCGATATTTCTCGAGACATTTTTTTCGCGGCCCGTTATAAATCATACGAAACCTACGCGGCGCTTTGTGTATTATTGTTTTTACGCGTTTTTATTTATTTTATTTTTCCCGATCGGTGATTTTCGCCGTGTAAACCGGTTTATTATGAAATAAGACACAGATCACACGACTATACAAAGTACCGAATCGACATCCGCGTTATTACGAATAGTCACTGTTCGAATTTTATTATTAAATTTTCATATAAAATCCAGATTTAGAATGATACAAACGCCGGATTAAAAAATCCAAGACTTTAAAAGACGGATTTATAGAATTACTCGAGTTGAAAATCAGAGCGTTTTTGCGTGTATTTATTTCGATATTTCTGTACGAATTAAAATACTAACGGCTCAGTAAAATGTTTCGTACAGTTTTTTTTTTTATAAACACACCTCCTATAGATACGAGTATAGTGAAAAATAAAATATGGAAATTGTTGCGGAAAAAAAAAATTGTAGATTCTCAAAATGATTTCTCAAACACGGCCCTCAGATCTCACAATATCGTCAACGAAAGATGTAATAATAATAATAATAATAATAATACGCGTTCCCTTAATGGTAACGTGCAGAGGACGTATATTGAGAAACTATCCAAGTACTCTGATCTGCAAGTTGAGCTGAAGAGCCAGTGGAGACTGGATAACATTAAAGCTGTTTCGGTGATAATTTCCAGTATTGGGCTCGTACCCAAGCAACTGAAGCATGACATCGAAGCGCTGAATATTAAGAATTATGTAAGTGTGATTGAAGAGATTCAAAAGTCAGTAATCAATAGGTACCTGTCATACCACGAGAAAATTCGTGCAGCAGAAGACTATTTCATTTGGACTAAGGTCCCTGGAATAGATTTAAATTTTACTATCCGTAATAGCGAGAAAACCGAAAATAATAATAATAATAGTTGACATAGCTACACACACGTCACGTAACGTTTGGAAACATTCGGTGATTAAAAAACCCAATATAATAATATCCAGTGGCGTTCCTAAAGTGTACGTACCACCCCCAAAACTGGGGTACTCTTCAAACACACAAATTGTCAATATACGATTGCGGAACACGCGAAAACGTACCAGAGAGAGAGAGAGAGAGAGAGAGAGAAATCGACGTTTCAGTGACATCTCTTTCACACAACCGGCGCTGCATTTTTCCCCCGAGTCCGTCGTTTAAAACAATATGTCTCCCGATATTCATAAGCGGAACGAAACGATTCGTGATTACTATTGAAATCGATTAATTTTCACGGGACATTATTGTCGCGCGACACCCGCGTTTCGTGTCGGCAAATCGTCAATCACTGCAGCAGGTGATCCTCTAAACCCATCGAATTCCGAAGACAACACTGGCGGTAGTCACACACGGCTTACCGCGGAGAACGCGCGTACACAGGTAAAAGGTCTAATACCGACGAGGAAATATTTCGTCGAGAACAAAAAGTCAAAAAAAAAAACAAAAGAGAACCGTACGCGTGTATTATAATATTTTATTAGATAGGTTTGTGGACTGCGGAGAGAGAGAGAGTGACGGAGAGGAGAAAACCACCGCGTTTTTTTTTTTGATATATTCCGTCCCGAAAAAAATAAAGAAAAGAAATTATTATTGGACGTAATAAACGACGTCGATGCTATCCGAAGCCGTAAAATATTATCAAGTTTTATTTTATTATTACTGAGCGCGCGCGCGCGCGCGCAGGTACGTGTGTCGTATACGCGCGTGTGGACGAATAAAAAAAAAATATATGTATATTTTTTAAAGTATATATTTTTTTTTTTTATTAATCTATAGCGCGTTATATTACCCCCGCGATACCGTCGCCCGCAGTCAGTGCGTACACGTACATCCACGTCAATTGGCTGTCACCCCGCCGACGACGACTCGGATTCCTCGGGGGCATATATTTTTATTTATTTTTTATTTTTTTTAATAATAATAATTTCATCGTGTAAAACGTTAGCGCAAGAATTCTCTCTATACGCGCGCGCGCACATATATTACTGCGGTACAAAGCGCGGTAAATAATTGAAAAAAAAAAAAAAAATGTTCACGACGAGTCACCGCCGTAAATATTTCTCGAACCGCCCCCGTCGACCCTGTATAAAAAAAAACGGTCTCCTCCCGAAAGTAAAAAACCGAAAAAACAAGACGTTTGCGCCGTGAAAACACGTGTCGCCGAGCAGATCGGTTCGGCCGATTTCTACACCGGCGGCGCGGTGTTACGCCCGACCAAAAAAAAAAAACAGTGAGAGAGGGAACGGGCTATTGTTTGACGCGACCAGATCTCCGCCGATATTATAATATTATTCCAAATACGTCGATTGTTCGAAAAACACGATTATCCCCCCCCACCCCCTCGTTCCCGCCGAGAATATCGCGTTTATTATATTTTATTTATTTATATTATTTCGCGTCATTTTCACCTCGTTGGGGGGGGGGGAGAAATACCGATCGGCGATCGGTCCGACGATGCTGCGAATAGATACGGCCGCAGCCGAAAAAATGCGTATACGAATCGCGTGTACGGTCTTTGGTGGCGGCGGGGTGTAACCCACGGCGAGAAGAGAAATGTATAAAAAAAAAAATCGATCGTCGTGCAGACGATTTATGATTTTCGGTTACCAGAATCGACCGAAAAAAACGTATGTATAGTCGAGAAAAGACCAAGAAAAACAAAAAAAAAAAAAACGTTCTCGTGCGCGAACGCGTCGATATTTCTCGAGACATTTTTTTTCGCGGCCCGTTATAAATCATACGAAACCTACGCGGCGCTTTGTGTATTATTGTTTTTACGCGTTTTTTATTTATTTTATTTTTTCCCGATCGGTGATTTTCGCCGTGTAAACCGGTTTATTATGAATTATAACGTTCGAATCGATATAATATGAATTGCGCGCATTATTATTAAAAATATGCGTCTCTCGCGCGTATGGAGCGAAAACATAATATTTTTTTTACTTGTTCCGCGCACGGTTTTCAATCTGAACGCGCTTGTAGAAAACCGCGAATTCTTTTTACACTTTATTACACGCGTATTCGGTGCCGGGAAACGCAATAGTTATTTCGAGAAAATTTATTACAATATATTTTATTTTACACTTATCGGAGTTGTCCAAAATTAATATTATTATTATTATTACTGTACACGGCGGGGTGACGTCGATGTCAAGAAAGTTTTAAAACAATCTGTACGAAGGAAAAAATATATTAGAAAAAGTTTTCAAACTTCCTAGACACCCTATTTAAGTCATTACTTGTGACGTAAACATATTATTATTATTATGTTGTAAAATCAATAAATATATATATATATATATTTTGATAAAATCGTAGACAACTAGACAACTATTCGTCTCGACACTATTGCATCTATACACGTCAAATAAAACAGAATTATTATAATTGTTTCCGTCCGGATTACACTATACCTACGATTCCAAGACAGAAATTTAGTACGTAAATAATATATAGGCGCGGTAAAAAAAATTTAAGAAAATTTCTCTCCAATTCTCTTCGATTTTGCGCTGGAGAAGGCAGTATAATGTTTGATGTGTAGATGATATTAGCGATATTAACGTGTTATGAAGTATAGCTGTAAGTGCTGCTAGGTCCGAAAGTCGATAGGGAGAAAATACTATTAGAGAACCAAGAGATAACTCTGACACAGTAGTTGAAAACTACGCGCGTTTCAAACAGGAGGTGACTCGGAACTAACTGCAGCATAAACAATTATTGTAATATCACTACGCGTGACGAAATTAAAAATAAGAACGTCTTCGGCCAACAGAGGCTGTTTAATATCGGGAAATCTGTTTAAAAATCAAAACTCTTATGGAAAAGATGAAAGGAAATCATGTATTCGAGCAAACAGGTATAGAGGAATTCTACAGGAAGCCAAACGTAAGTGCGTATTTAACGATCGAAACGAATAGAATGGTCAGTGCGGTACCATACCTATAGAAAAATGGCAGGGAAAACAGATGCGGGAAAAGGCCGAGACAACGTTTGATAAACGGAATCGAAGAAGATCCGAACAGACGTGAACAAGGCTTGAAAATAGAAGACGGAGAAAGATGCGGGAGGAAGCAGCATAGGTCCTGGACGGATCGTTGAAGTTTAGAAGAAGAACGATAAAATGTAATAATTGTCACACACGAGCATATGGATGTCCTACAGGAAGATAACATTGTACGTTTTATGATTTTTAACGTATACGACAATACGAACAATAATTATCATACAGATTGTAAAAAAAAATCGAGCTGTAATAATACGTAAAATTAAAAAACACTTATATAAACGTATTAAAGAATAAAAATATAAAACCGCGTAGGCGCGGCGTTGAGGTTTGTTATAACAATCGAATCGATATGGTTAGATCGTGAATATAATACGTGAAAATGTATTTCTACAACTCGTGTGTGGAGTCGTTTATCGTTTTAAAACGACGACACTTTCTTGTGTCGCTATTGTTGAAAATATCAAATACCGGGTTCAATGTCGTCAAACACGATATACACACGCCCGGTATGAGTGAATACGTTTTCATCGCGTATGGCGCACAATGAAAAATTAAAGAAAGAAAAAAAAAACTAGTTCTACGGGAAGTATCGAATGAGCTGCAACGTCTGGCGTATAGACTTACACACTGGGAAACGGCATCGTCGCTGACGAGAACACGTCGTCGTAGGACGATCTCGGTCATTCAATTCTCGGTCTCGAGTGATAAAAACTTACGGAGGAGACACAATAATAATAATAATAATAATAATATATACATCCTCGTACCGTGAGGCTGCACAGAGAATATTTTGTAGTAATTAATTAAGCGGATAATGTATAATAGAATTCGAGACGCGGTACGACTTGCGCATGGACAATACGACGAGAAACGAGAATGGTGTCTGAGACGGTTCTCACTCCTCGGGTAAACCGAGTGTATATTGAATTCATATTATTCTATATAAATAATAATCGTACGAGTATATATTTGGTTAGACGCGCGGTTAATACACGATATTATATTATAATACGGCTGTGGGATTGTTTTTTTTTTTATTATTTTGAACGAGATCCGCTGCAGCCCACGCGCACGAGAAGCGTATATCATTCGCGGTGCTGCTGCTGCTGCTGCTGAGATATCCATTCACGGCGAACGCCAACCATCATATACCATCATCAACTACAGTCTACAGAGAAATAATAGAGAACAGCCAAGTATAACCGACTGCGTACGAAATTTTGATTAGATCGTCGTCGTATGATTTCCGCGTAGGACTGTACGCGGGCCCGATGTAGGTGAACGGTTATATTATTACGTTCTCGTCTGCTGTGCAGAATCACAAACGCGCCCGTCAAATCGTTTTTTGACACTCGACTCCGCGTCTCGTTTGTACGATCATAAGCGTTTACGCGTTGGAAAGCTGAGCTGAGGAGACGCTATGAGACGATGAAAGCGGTCTCGATAACGATTTCTATAACCAGAAAAGGAAAAAAAAACAATTTAATAAACGTTATACACACGAATAAACAATAGTGTACTAACAATAGTATTGAAACGGTGACAGAATAAAACGATACCAAAACGATCGACTATAATGAGTGAACGATCAAATTTATCCGAATGAGATGTAGAAATCGGGATCGGTGTTGGCACAAGACGGTTTGAATCAACGAAATAATCGGCACGAAAAACGCGGAATATGACATTTTAAAGGATTTCAATGGGTTACGCGTGAAGAAAAAAAACGGGCGAACGATACACGGGAGTGTGTACGTATCGGGATTGATCTTATGTTATTTCAGGAGTTTGTCCCAGACAGTTTTTTCTTCGTATTATACTGTCCGAAAGTTTCTATAAATTTCATATAGTATAACTATATATATTATATAATAAGTAACTTCGTTTATTCCTTATTCAGTTTAGTGAACTAGTGAAGTATATAAAGTAGAGAGGGGTTGACACCATCAATATGAAACAATACTATTGTATAAATTCCTTGATTCTAAAATGTACATTAAAACAGATCAAACAAATAGATCCAAGATTAGATATCTAATCACAATGAATATAACACAAATTTAAAAAAAATTAATTCACAAAATATCAACGGGGCATGGCTCACTTTGATTTATACCAAAGGGGCAGCCGCGCGTCCTCTCGCCTATGATCACTACTATACTTATTTAATTTAAATAATATCATATTATAAAATCGCGTTGTAAAAATACAAATCGGTAACAAATTAGTGTGAGTGAATTAAACGTGAAAAATAATAATACGTATGAGTGAATTAAACGTGAAAAATAATAATACGTATGAGTAATAATTAAAAATGTCCGAAACTTTTTTTGATTTTATTTTTACAAAATCTTCTATTACATTGTATAATACCTATTATTTGTTTGATGAAAATTTAATTTTAAACAGAAAATTTAATTTCCATTCTTTTTTTTTTATTATCTGTAACTGTAAAATAATTACAAAAGTGCGGGAGCCCCTGGGCTGCAGCCCACTCAGCCCCCCTCTCCTGAATCCCCCTAAATCGTTAAAATTATGCGGCATGTGTAACGAGAAGATCTTCCAGAAGTGTTCACTGAGACTATATTTACGCGCTCATCGAACTGAAAATACGTTACGCGTATAATAAGCGTGTAATATCCGAACAAAGATGTGCGCCGTCCGGCACCGCGGTATTCGTTTTAAATACTAATAATAATATTAATATTGTACAAAATTCGAATAGAAAATGATAAATGCGACTTCGGTATATACGGTGTTTTTGTTCGTGCGCGCCAGTGTTATTACAATGAAATATAAATTAGGTGGTACAGAAGACGTTTAGAGAGAGAGAGAGAGAGAGAGGTACAACCGAGCGACGCACAAAAGAACGACTGTTATTTAAATCTGCGCGTATATTATTCTGTTATGATGTCTTTTAAAAAAATTTTTTTTTTCTTAATATTTATCTTTTGAAATGCGTTTTGTTTTTTTTGTACGTTGTTTTACAATACGACGGATTCGTTTCAAAAACAATAAGACGAACGGCTTACACAGCGCGTTATAATGACACGGTAATTTTTAAAATTTACGATTTACGTCCGCGGTATAGACGATATACGGACATCATACCTTTTTTTTCTCTGAGTAACGTACACACACCACTATAGTATATAGTGTTGTTAATTATTGTTCTAGTATAATTGATGCGTATTGAAATAGAATTTCGACAAAAACCGCCACTCTACCTCGCGACGTTTTTTTTATGTTTTTCTCCATAGAGAGAGAGAGAGAGAGAGAAACTTGTGAAATATACTTGTAGAAGTTACGAGAAATACGCAAATATGTTGTAAAAAAAAAAAAAAAATGTGTGTAAAAAATATTATTTCTCACTCTTTCTCGTCAGTACAATTAATATTCCGCGCTAAAACGGTCGGATTTAAGATTCTCAGCGAAATCAGCGTTTGGTTCAAAGTCATTTTTCGAACCGCGTATGACTTAGAACACTCTCCTCCCCTTCATCCCTTCACTACCGTCCTTTCCAATCTTACATCTCCCCTTCCCTAACTTATAGCCTTCGTCCTCTCGTCCCCACCCCACCAAACTTTATCTTCTTATCGTGTTCTTCTCTCGACTTGCCCATTATAGTACCTAGTAAATTTGACGTTTGGACGACGAATAAACGAAAAATTTGTTATCGAATTAAAAAGAAACCAATTTCAAACATTATTGTTGTGTCCTCGATCGAAATGATTAGCAAACGGTAACGGTAATATTGAATTATTATAAGCAAGACCGTAGCCAGCAAACATTTTGGGGGGGAGGGGAGGGAGGGCTAAGATTATAAATACGAAATAAAATAAAAATAACAATAGAATATAAATCATTAAACTTTCTTTTAAGAAAAAATTTCGGGGGTGGGATTCTGAACCCTAAACTTCCCCCCTTGCAGGCTACGTCCTTGATTATAAGTAAAAATCTTAAAAACTCGGTTAAAATTCACGACTATACGCGTTTCTTAAATTAGTGCTGCGCGTTTTCTACTTAAAATGTGTCCAAACGCGCGTTTAATGAGACAAATCGTTTCGAATGAAATAAATTTAAATAATTGTATTCGAAATGAGGTGATTTTTAGTGTTCTCGAATGTACGATTTCGACGTTACGTTTAAGAAATCGTGTCTAATCGGTACTTTATCCGTCGGTATATTTACAGTTTCCTCAAACGGACCGAAAATAACAAAACCGCTCTTTGAAATATTTGTCGACACGTACGGTTCGTCGGGCTCAATTAAATAAAAAAATTCGTTTATATTAAAAACGTCGTGATTCTCTTAGGACGCATTACACTGTTTTAATCAGGGAATTCGTTTAAAACGATTTTTAATTACACACTCCGACACTTAGCGTCGGTCCGAGAAAGATTTCTGCCAACGCCTGTGCGTTTCACGTGGTATTTTCACAGTATTCGGCCGATATCGCAGACGAACCCTTTAAAAAACGAACGGGTTCTCCGCGGGATACGACCGCACGCATCACTTTTTTTTCTCGATTTCATACACCGTTTTTTTTTTCTTATTCGAAACCGTTCGAGCCCCCTATAGAATTCGATACGTCTCACATAAATATAAATATATTCAATTTTTTCTTTTTTTTTTTTTAACACGCGTGGCACTTTGGGTCGTAAACTTCAAAAAAAAAAAAAAAGGAAAGAAAAGAAACCCTGCATCGCTCGTTATTATTATTATTATTAGTATTATGGCGTGTAGGTATACACACGCGAGACGTTGTCAATGCGCGTTCGTCGTACGGTTCACAGTGTGTTTTGTACGGAGAAATTAATAATTTCTGTAAATCTGTCGGTAATTTATTGGTGAGGAGGCTGCAGTACGATAATAATAATAATATATGCACCGGCGGCGGCGCCACCTGACCGACGACGAAAATAACGGGGAGACAAAGAGTTCGTCTCGGACCAGTCACAGATATTTACCTATACAATTTATGTGACGACGTTAAATTGCGTAATAATAATAAACGATCCCGATTAAACGTGATATATACGCCGGCCGAATGTATGTACATAAACTAAAATATGTAACGAGCCGTTTGGTGTTGTGAGTGTCGCCGAAGTGAATTACTTGGATTTTAGAGCGTATCGTTATCGCCGTATAAATTCGAAAGCAATTCGATAAAACGATTGTGAGCGGAGCTCCGGCATAGGCGTGCGCACAGGGTGTGCCGGGTGTGTCGTGGCACACCCCGTGGCCCGTGGCTTTTTGTACAACTTTCATTCATTCGGGGACTTTGTTTGAATTTTAAGCTATAAATAATAAAAATTAGAGAAAATAAATTAGGCGCTCTAGAAAAATTTTTTAATATTCTAATGTAGGTTACTAACCACTAGGTATATATGTAGGTATATACTATATTGTAAAAATATATCTAAATGTTGTGAAGCACAACATTTAATCAATAAGTTTTTATGAATTGATGTTTTGCATTAAATTTATCCTTTTTTTAGGTTGAGAGTTAGGTTAGATTTGCTTAGGCTCATATAAGGGAAAGCGGCCCAATTTTCTTCATGAAAATAATACAAAATTCCTGCGCACGCCTATGAGCTCCGGTATAATATTTTTAGGCATACAACTGACTTATTTTATGAATTAAATACCTCAAAACCTATACAATCGCTATGAATAGTCCAAAATTAAATTTTTGATAATTTTTTTTCCTGACCTCTCTAAAGTGCCGACTAGACGCGATTCGCTACCGGAAACAAACGGTGACTATGTAAAGATCGGCGGTACACTCCTTCTGGTAGAATTTTCGGGTGCAGACTTAAAAAAAAAAGAAAACACGGCTTTGTAAAACCAAAGTTTGGAATCTAAAAAAAGTAAACGCTTCGCGTAAATACACGGAAAACTACACGTTAATCCGCGACAATAATATAATAATTTCGCTTAATAAACATCCCCGAATCGTTTCGCGTTCGAGAAAATATTCTCCCTCGAATCGATTTTTTTTTTTTGTTTCAGAAAAAAAACACCGTCTTGTATACGTATATATATATATATATAATTTAAATATTTGACATATTTTTCCAAAGGCGAATAAGAGCTGAACGACGACGACAACGACTGCTGCTGCCGCGACTCGTATATACTTTATTATTGTACAAGGTATGTAAGTATATACGTACAGTGAGCGATATTTGGAATTCCAAAGTCGTGGACCTTTGCGAGCAGCATCCGTTGAAAATATTTAATATATATTACACAGATCCGCCGGTAACGTCGTCTCTGTACGTATAATCGTTTATATACGTTTCACTCGTAGTCGTTCTCCACGCATATTTATACGAATAATATTTGTCCTGCGCCTACACGACAATACTTTCGAACACGTATTGTTCCCTGCATAACTCGGCTGTTTTACGACAGACAAAAAAAAACGGGGAAAAATTCGAATGTCGTAGGGATCATAATAACGACGGAGACGGTCGCGAAAGAGTTTATATTGTATTGGAATATTGACGGGAAAAAAGGGGGCAAATATTTCTGTGTAACACTATTAATAGTAGGTACAAATAATAACGGGGCACAAACTCATCAATATGGGCGGTGCACTCAATTTCACTACTTTTTTTTTTTTCACCTGTACTCGACTTCGAGTATTTATTTCTAGTGTATTATCTATTTTTTACTCAAAGATTAATTTAGAAAACTATACGGACAAGGATAATTTTATTCAAATAAAAACGATCCTAGTTATGGACTGTTTTTTTATCGACAAATTCAATTTTTTTTTTTAAATTTTACGTTTCAACATTCTTCCCCTTTTCCCGTATTGCGAGAGTAATCGAGTATACCGGGAATTATTTATAAGCGCGAACGCACAAAACTACATCGGTTAGTGAGGTCATGGGGGGGGGGTTCAAACCCCACGAACCCCCCCTTGAGTACGCCCCCGCTCAATGACGTATCCGGGGTGAAGGTCCGGACTCCCACGAAATTTGTTCGTTCTCGTATTGATATTATAAATATTAATATATGTATTAACACTTTCTTCCAATATTTTTTAAATAGACCCCCGCCCGCCCCAAATTAAATCCTGGCTACTACTCGCTCCTTTATTCGTCTCATGTACCTAACGAATATTATTCTTTTCACCCCGACAAATTCGCAGCACGGATTTCGTTCGTTGTTAATCCAAGTGTTCCCCCGAAGTCTCAGCACCTGTGACCATATACATGGTCGTACTTAAACAGTTTTTTTTTTTTTTAGCACAATCGATCGTCGTCCGTACACGCGCGAATCGTACTGCGAGTAAAGTGTTCCCACCGTCGTCGTGGCCGGTGCGTTTACTGTCCATTGTAATGGCATCACACGATTATCGCCGTCATGTGAAACGACGCCTGCACAAGTCGCGGTCCGCGCATTGTTGTTCGATTCGAAACGTCACGGGGAGATGGGAGAGAGAGAGAGAGAGAGAAGAACCGGCGCGCGCGTAACGATTATTGTGTCTGCCGAACGAGTTTTTGTGTGTAGCAGCTTATAACTCGCGTACCATATTTATATACACTATTTGTTGTGCGCAGGAAACGGACAGACATTGGTAAATTGAAATGGGAAACGATTTCTAATTACGAACACATCGTTTTATTATTATTATTGTTATTATTATTATTATTTTTGTATATATTTTTTCCTCCACCCGCCGCCGAGCGTGCGCGCGCGTGTGTGTGTGTATCTGGTCGACTTCACTCGTACCGGAAACGTCTTGTAACGACGACGTGTTACATATAATATTCTATACAATGAATATGGAATAATATATTTTATTTTTATTTTACATTTTCGTTTTTTTGTTTAACGTATGTATATAAAATATAGGCCACCCCCTTCTTCGCCGCTGCCAGCCAGCGACGCGCGCAGACAATAGATGAAATATCGTTTTCTCTCTCTCTCTCTCTCTCTCTCTCCGCCCGCCCGCTCGCTGTTGTCCGTATTCGCGCCCACGATTTTACGTTCACAATGACGACCGCGGCCGTCTTACGGATTTCTCTGGTAATTTTTTTTTTTCTCCTCCATTTCTCTGTCGCCTCCGGCCGCCGCAACACCAGTGAAATCCCTCGTCCCGCGTCCTGGTCCTGCGGGCGCGCGCGCGCTCGCGAACACTCGTATTGAAAGGGTTGCGAAATCGGAATTTAATTGAGAAGGACTGCGAACAAAACGACGACGACGACGTAGCCGGTGCCTCCCACCTGAACAATTTTCCAATCCTCTGACACACAATAGACTCATTACTCGGTTTTTGGCATTTCCACCGTCGTCGTTCTTGCAGCACGCTGCGCGCGCCCCGTCAACCTTTCCCCCGCCAAACTAAACAGTCCGTCTCAAACAATGGGCTGATTATTATAAATTATACTCGCGGTGCGGTAGTACGCGCGTTATTTTTGTCCGAACCGTTATATTTCGGCTCGTTTTTTTAATACGGCGCCAAAAAAAAAACCCTTCGATTTTTACCCTATATACGCGATGAAAATCGCTACGACGCGCTTTGGTAATCGTCAAAAGGATTTTAGCGCGCGCGCGCGCGCTACGTATTGTCTTCGTTTCTATGAAAATAAAACAACTGCTCCACAAGTGTCCTGTGTACGGAAAAAGAAATTTCGAAATTGAAAGAACGGCGAAAAAACACGGGGAATTCGATACTAAACGAGTATTACGATTAATATTGCGCCTATCTCCAGTGGAGATGATCGTGTTGTCGGCGATTCGAATAGCCACGTCCAGTGTCGGTGAGACGAAGGCGCAACGTCTTCTCGCCACGTCCGATCGATTCGTCTGTTTTTTCTAACCATAGATCCGTCGCGGTACCGAATCCTCGTTCGACGGCGGTCGTCGACCGCGCTCTTCAATAACGTTTCGAAAATAAACCATTGAACGGATACACCACAGAGACAATCCGGGTTAATCGACGTTATTGTTTACGAGTGTTGACAACGCTCGGAGCACGCGAGCGCGAAGAACTGTGGCTCGAATTGCGGAAAAATAACTCTCGGATCTTGCATTAAGACAACGCGCGCCGTCTCGTAACGCCTTGGGTTCTGTACTAAACTCCAGTGTTACGCAGCAGCACATCGCCGTATTCGCCTGATTTCGCTCCGCGTGACTTTTGGCTGTTTCCGAAATCAAAATGCGCGTTAAAGGCAATACACACGTCTCGAGTCAATCGAAGTCGTTCCAACCGTAGAACATAATATAACGTTAATTATGTATTAATTAATACCGTATTACACATATATGTTCTACGGTTCAATCCAAACCGACAGAGCTGGTGTTTTAAAGGCATTACGAGAAAAGACGTTCCCAAAAACACTGCGGTTTCGACCGATGGGAAATACGAGCGCACCGGAAACGTGGACGGGAGTACATTAAAAGGAGAAAACCGTTAAATTATTCAAAAAAAAAAAAAAATTAGTAAAAAAGTTTTTTTTTTTTTAGATTGAAAAATCTCTTTATTTAACTGCAGCCACGCACCTCGCGTACAAACGTTACCGGCAGCATCGTCCCGCTGTATTATACTTGGACGGAATCGCGCACAGATATATACGTATTTATAATACTCCGGAGCGGGTCCAGTGCTTCGCCGAATGACGTTTGGCGGCGAGATGGTCGGGGAAAAAAAGGTCCTCGTCCGTCCCGTCCCTGTCACACGGGTCAACGGTTTCACCGGCACGCGTCCTTTTCTTCTACTCCTTTTTCACCCGTTTGTGGAAATTGAAAAGAAATAACGCGGCGGAAGGAATCCAATAATACGCATTCCCCGAGATTTACATACACGAGCCCCCCTCCCACGGACGGCAAGAACGGTGTGGTCGCGCGTGTCGGAGATTCGACCGCAAAAGTCATATCGCGTTTTATTGGGTAGCGGATATGTTGTATTACCGACGACGGGTTTATTTTTATTGTGTTCCTTTCTCCGAGTCCGTTTCTTTTCCCGTTCCCCCCCCCCAGACGCCCCAATCGCCAGCACACACAGACTCTTTCCGCTGTTACGTTATACCCTTCCCCCCGCCTCACTCGGTTTCCTATTTACCCGCTAGCCCCGCGCGCGTCATTTGAATACAATCTAAAGGGTCGGTTTTGTCAAACGTCCACTTTGTGTCCGTTCGGGTTAAGGGCGCCGCCGTCCGTCCGACGGGTCACCGCCGACGCCGCGCACTCCGTCTCCAAACATACGTGTACACACACACACACATAATACGCGTACATATGTATTTATGTGTTTTTGCGAGGGTCCTTCCCCGACTTTGTCCTTCGTCCTTCCCATCTCCGTACGCGGTTAAAAGACACACACGCACACATACATTCGAAACTATGACCCGTAAACAACGACCACGACGACGACGACGACGACGACCACAACGACGAGAGAAAAAGAAAACAATAATACAACGTTTGTCTTCTTCGGACCCCTCGGGAAATGGACCGAAAATCGTATCGACATTGCTCGTACGTATAAATGTATTAATTATACAGCGCCGGTTCCTGACCACCGGACCCTGGGAGTGTCCTATATAACTCGTGTGCTCGGCACGTCCACGGAATGGCTGTTACGTTTTTTTTTTTTCAAACAACACGAAAATAAATTTGTTAGAAATTAATTCTTCGACGAATTTTATAGCGCTTTATAATCACTAAAGTATGCGTTATAATAAGATCAAAAAAAAAAAAAAAATCCTTAAAATACGCGCTATAATATGCCCCGAAAACACAAATTAAAAAAAAAAAATTGTAATCAAAATTTAATATCTCGTAGGCACTAACAATTTTTTAATTTAATATAATATTAACAAAATTAAAAAAAAAAAATATATATATATATATGAATCGTCGTATGATTGAATACGTCGAAAAATATTAATGTACTCAATGCGGGATGACCTCATCATCGAGGGTATACAATCGACGAGGAGTCATGCGTTTAATTGAACGACGCCAGGCTATTTAAAAATAGACCATAATGTGAAACGTCTAATAAAACGGAAATGTGGGTATTTTTTTTTCTTTTTCTAAGCGTTTTACTTAACTGACGTAACGATTTTCTATTATTTTCATTCAATTCAAACGTGATTTATAATATTAAACCCCATATTTTAATGCGAATTAGCATAAAATAGCGCTAAAAGTCTACAACGTTTCGAATACGCGAAAATATGCAACATAAAATTACTATATTCGACGCGTAAAACAAATTATTATAGCTCACCTTTGCTATTTATATCTGTGTTCTATAATAATAAATTAGCAAACGCCGCACGGAATCCGAGCCGTTTGATATCACAATGTACATTTTTATCGTTTAAACTTTATATTGAGGGCGTATTTATTATTTTCTTAAACGAAACGAAATCACGAAACCGACTGGACGTCAAAGATGATATATTACTATATCATAAATAAATATATATATATATATACCATATATATGATATACATTACTTAGTGGTCGATACGTAATTTTTTTTTTAAACTCGAACGTACAGTTTGGAAAAAAAAATACATGTAAATTATAAGTCATCGTATTGTATTGGATAATTATATATTTTAGAGGGAATTCTAAACCGGCTTACAGTCGTAATAATATGTACAGGCGTATAAAGGAAATTTCACACCAATTATACACGAAAAATTCGATACGGTCAATCGGAAATGACTTAATGTTCACGTAACCAACGGATATGCATTGTTACGCGTTATTTAATATGAGCAATGACACAGGATATTTGTAAAAAAAAAAAAAAAAATAATAATAATAATAAATAAATAAAATAATAAAAATTAATTCGAGGTCGCTTCGTATATTTGATTTCGACGGCCTCGCGTGGGCTTGTCCGTAGATGAAGGTTTTTTTTTTTTATTATTATTTCGGGTAATAATAAAAATACATTTTTTTTAAAAGTCGATCAAACACGGTTAATATGTAGTGTAAACGAGTATTGCGTAGTGTGTGTGTGTGTGTGTGTGTGTTTACCTCGTCATAAAATATCTTGTGTCGTATATCGGCACGTTTTTACTTCGAATAAATCCATCTCCTCGTCCGTGGATTCACTTCACTAATATCACAAAAATCCACTTTACTCGTGTACGTAAAGTCATGATGACTTTGAATTAAAACGTGATTACTTCATGAAAAAGAGGAGAAAAAAAACCGAGTCGAATTTCGCAGTTTGTGTAATTTATTAAATTTATTAACGCGCGTAATTCTCCGATTTCCCGCGCCTGAAAATGATTTCAACGGGTTTATTATGTCACTTAGTTAGCACTCCGTTGCCCGTTAAAAACGCCACTTCTTATACGATTAGAACCTTGTTCAATTCGTTATTAAATACTCGGTATAAAGGCTCAAAAAAAAAGGAAAACATTTCCGTTATTGACTTTGATTTGGATTTTATTTTCGATACAGTAATATTATATTTTGCACATTTCATCGCGTTCAATTTGCATTAAAGTTTTTATTCGCTTATTTTATAAAACGCATGTGGAAAAAAATATAGTGGAAACAAGTTTTTTAGCTAAGCTAAGGTAACGTGTCGATCTACGGACTGACAAATAAAACTTCACCGATTTTTTAAAACTCGTTCGATCATCGCGGACGTCGTCGGCCCGGCCGGATCCAGCGCATCGCCAGCGTGCTATTACTTCGTTTTCGCTTAGCGTTCTTTCTGACACTTTTTTCTCTTTTTTCTCGGCTCCCGAGGGTCGTAGCTTGATGTTATATCCTTCTTCGATAATCGGGCTATTAAATGCAAAAAGAATTTTTTGAATCCGACCGGTAGTTACAGAGAATAGCGCGTTCAAACGAACTCTTCGGCTTTATTATATATTAGCAGAGCCGTCTTAAGGTTATGTGAGGCTCAAGGTTCCAAATTATTTGGGGGCCTTTAAATACTATATTTTTTTTTTAAACGCATAATATATTATATTAGCTATTAAAAATTATACTTTATTAATACAAAATGAAAACACCAATTTTTATTATAATCTCTGTTATTTTATTTTTTATTTCAAAATTTTAATATTTTAAAATTTAAATATTTTTTTAAATATCTAAGTAAAAAAAAAATGAATAAATGGTATTTTGTAAATAAAGTGGGGTCCCTTAGAATTTGTGGGCCCAAGGCCCGGGCTCTCCAGGCCCGTGCCTTAAGACGGCACTGTATACTGTCCTCCTATGTAAGAACGCCGTAAGTTTCCATAGTGTTATTTTGAGAAAAATGCAGTTTTATGTTTTGTAAATTTAGGTAGTTCTATTTTTATAAATATATAATATTTTCCAATGTAAAATATGTCATTTCTTATGATAATATACCTGATAAACTCAATGGAACTATTCAATTTTATTTTCAACTACTTTTTCATTAAAATATTATCATTTTGATATTTATGCTAAGTACGCTATTAATTATTTACAACTGTTTACTAAGCAAAAA
The DNA here is from genome assembly GCA_032441835.1 of Slavum lentiscoides. Taxonomy (NCBI): domain Eukaryota; kingdom Metazoa; phylum Arthropoda; class Insecta; order Hemiptera; family Aphididae; genus Slavum; species Slavum lentiscoides. The sequence goes on from CM063707.1 coordinate 21,852,852, forward strand.
TGCCGTAATTCCGTTTACGGTTTTTATCCGGTTTTTTCTAGAAAAAAAAATGACAACTTATACAATAATTATCAATTATTATAATTTAGTCAATGTCCATATTTCAATATACCAAACTTAATAATTATATAATTTTATTACATTTTTATTATACTTTTATACATTTTATTATAATATTAGTGCATATGCATAGATGAACGGTATTGCGCAGTGTCGGGAAATTGTTTTATATAATTTTTTTTTTTAGAGACGATCACTTGTTTACGGGCTGCCCGACTCGGACGGCATTCTTTCAAAAATCGTTATACGAAATAATATACGTTATAATATAACGTATTAAAAAAAAAAAAATCATTTCGTATCTGATGGAATGAATCCCATAAAGATTTCTGGACGAAACGGTAGGAATTCTCGCGTGTGAGGGATACGCACGCGCGACGGGATTCTGCAGGTCACCACGAACATATTATCGTCTCTATATATTTTATGTAATACGAGTAGTACGCGCGGCGATACGTATCTCCCGTCACAATGCGTGCGCTGTCATAAACACCGGGCGAGTCGTCGAAGGCCCATTGTGTACGTAAATAACGTAATGAGATTAAATTAATATGATATTGGAACAGAGAAAGAGGGTAAAAATAAAAAACAACAAACGGACGAAATTATAAACGTATAATAGTAATAATAATAATAATAATAAAAAAAAAAAAATTAGGAGATAAACATCGAGCGATATCACGACGATACTTAATATATAAACGAGAAGATATTGTAAATGTCAATTTTTTTTTTAGGACCATCGCGGGTATTATTTCGAAATCATAAATAATTATTATTATTATATAATAATAATGTGTGTGTGTGTGTGTGTGTGTGTGTGTGTGTGTGTGTGTGTGTGTGTGTGTAGAGCGTACAATTATTAACACCGCTCAGAGGTCGAATCAATTTTTTTTAACGAAAAATAAAAATAAAAATATTTTACGCAATATAATTATACGAAGGTTGAATGTATTCAACAAAACGATATTGTTCGATTATTATTATTATTATTATTATTATTATTATTATTATTATTATTTATTATTTATTATTACATATTAGTATAGTGACGTGAAGAACTGTTCGATTTTTTTTTAACCGAACTCAATAGGTGTTTGACTCGGTTCGAAAACCGAACTCGTAATTGGAAATATCCGAGCCGTACTAAATAATATCGAACCTTGGAAAACGAAATTGAAAACGAGGGGAAAAAATGCAATAAAGTTTTAAATGAATGAAATAGTTTGTTTTATTTTTTGGATGGAAAGTAATTTGTTTTTTCGCAATCCGCATTAAAACGAGTTTATGAAGATATTAATAACGTAAGTAAGATCTGACTGCGTGTTCGGTGTCGGAGATTTTCGGAAAATTCAAAATATACACAAATCATTCGTAGCATTAGAATACAGAATTAGATTATTTTTTTTTTTTTTTTTGAACACTCGGTGGCAAAAATTGTAAGGTATACTATGCGAATCAATGCGATAATATTATATTATTACAGTATTATAGTATCATAATTATATAACGAGTACCCGACTGTTATAATTATAAATATGTTATTTATTTCATGAATTATTAATTAATTCATTAAATTTTTAAGTCAATGGAGCACTTAGTCGTTTTAAATGTTTTCAAAATTAATTTATGATTTAAATCCTTTATAATTTTTTTTCTAACCTTCGGTTCGAGTTCGATTAAAATATAGTAAGTTCGGTTCGACCTCAAAAATCTGGGTTCGTAACATCGCTAATTATTATTATTTATACGTATTATTATTAATATTGTTTACTATATTTTATATTTCCTACGTGAATTTTTGTTTTTTTTTTTTTTAATTATTTGTTTTACAGCGAGTTTTATGGGTAACGTCTGTTTTTATTATTTTCATTATACGCCAGAGAATACTTAAAAAGTATGTTTTTCCAAAAGACCAAATACGACGTAATCAGGAAACGATATTTTCCGTTTATGAAATTTACAGCGGCGTATAATATGAGGTATTTTATTATGTTCCGTTACGACATTATAACAGTCTCGGGGTCGTTATACGCACTGTGAAGTTTAATCTGAACTTCTTATATATAGGAGGGTTAAACTTTGGCAATATATACACACATTTGCATAAACCTATACATATAACGGAATACTAAAATCTATTACAAAAAAAAAAAAATTTTAAATCGAATTCGTAATAACACTTACGGTAGGTATCAGAAATTATTTTTTATTTTTTTTAATATATTATAACCTCGCTGCTAACGTGTATGCATCGAACGTAATATATCATATATATAGTTCCTAACGAGTTTATAGTGGGTAGTTTTTTGTGGCAAAAGAAAAAAAAATCCCTCTCTGGTAGTTACTATAGAAAACAGAATTCTGCGTAATATTATACGTATGTATATTTCACAGCTGCAGGTGAACAAAATAAAGTAGTGAATACCAAAATGTCATACGAAAAAATGTCGATTAATATTTTTTACGCGAAAATTATTCAAATTACTGGACTCAGACTCGGTCGTATACCGCCTGTACACCGCCCGAGACTACACGTTAATCCAACATAGTTACCTCCTTATTTTTTCCACATAATATCGTGTGCGCGTAGGTTCGCGGAGTTGATACATTGAAATCGCTGATCTCCCTCGTTATAACGCGCGTGCGTCGTGTGATTATAGATGGAATAGAAGGCGCATTATCGTCGTCGTGAAGAGCCGAAACGAGCTAATGGAAAGGCAACACAAAAGGAAGGCCACTTTTTTCGTTTCGCAAAAATCCCGCTATCGTTACACTGTTCACTCTACGAGCAGGACTTCGTATCCGTAGTATTTGTTGTCTATCTTATAGAAAATCGTACGCCCAAAGTTACACTACGCCAAACAAAATAAACGTTAAAATTACAATCGTAACACGTCGATTACCGATTTAGTCGAAAAACGAAAATATTTTCTAGAGAATGCGTCGTATCGCGTTTTTTTTTTGTAAAATATTGTTCCAAAACGGATTTACTGCAGCGTTTTGAATTTTTCTTCCTTTTTAAAAGCTGGTCGTTCTTTTTTCCTGTTAAACAGTATCTTCTTCTCAAGTCCATTCTCCAAAAACTGGAGTTTGGTGAAACCTTTAAATTGACGTTGGCAACAATCACTTTCCAAAGCTCTCGGTTTCCTGCCGATCGAATCGCCTCTTCCAGGGAACACCCAGAGATGGACTTGGTCTGGTCTATCCAACGCATTGGTGTTCTCCCACGGCTCCTTTTCCCTTCCATCTTCCTTCGATCATCAGCTTCTCCAGGATCGATCCGTCCTTTCTTATTATATGGCTAATAAAACTTAGGATCCTCAGCTTACACGCCGTGGCTACTCTTGTTTCCACATTTAGCATGGCCAGAATCGACAAGTTCAATTAAACGATATATTATCGTACAAAAACGCGACACGATATTCTACGAGAAACATCGTTTTTTTCGAAATTCGTTGATAGGTTTTTCAACTGTAATTCTGACGTAAACGCCAAATTTGTTGTTTTTCGCAGTGTAATTTTTGTTTCGCCCAAAAACGTGATGCACGGGACAATCGTAATCCCTAGCCCCCCTTAAATACGCCACTGCTTTAATCGCGTATACCCGTTCGACAATCGATTGCTTAGTGACGGTTGCCGGCGCGCGCGGAGGGGCGGTGGTAATAATTGTTTCGTGCGGCGTTCTAATAAAAATTATAAAACTTTACAACGACGACGACGACGATATAAACGAACGTGTGCGTTGCAGTGGCAGGACAGGACTAGACGTCTTCATCGACGTTTGGTGCCAGCCGTACGGTATCGCTAATAGCCGGGAAAGGATAAAAAAAAAAAAAAGACGTGAAAAAATATTATTATTATTATTATTATTATTATCGCCGTGTATATACCGCGAGACGATAAACGTAACCGGGCGTTTTACTTATGACTTTTTTTTTTAATACGTATTATTATTTATATTTCTTATTAATGAGCTGCGTTTTAAAAGTAATAATAATAATACACACGCTCAGTTTTATATACATTTTATACAGGTGTACAAAACACACACACACACACACACCGCGCACGTATTAACTTATTTATATTTATAATACCCGTTCCATTAAACAAATCCATTAATCCGCGACTTACTTTTTTACTTTGGAAAAATAAAAATTTTTATTTCATTTTTTTTTTTTTATCGTTCGGGGCACGCGATACAGTAACAACGAAAAGGTCAATCGCGTATCGGAAACACGGTCGTCGCGCGGCGCCTGTCCTCATCGACAACGGCACACAACACAACCCTTTTTCTTAACGGTCTGTGACACCATATATATATCGCCAGAAACTCTAAATCGAACTTTGTAAAGTGGGAGGGACTGGCGACACGGCAAAACGGGTTTTTTATTTTAATATGGCGGAGAGGGAAAAGGGGAAATTTTTTTTTTTTTGAAAATGGTCGTACAAATAGCGCACTACATTTTGACGCAGAAAAACGAGAAAAAACTTTATTATAACCAAAGTGGGGGTTGAAATCATAATATTTCTTTGGCACCTGCTTCAATTTTTTTTTATCATTACTTCAATAATATTGTCGCACAAATTCTGAAAACGGTCATACGAATTCGTACAAATAACGCAATAAATATATTTGCAAAAAAATTATAAAAAAAATTTCAAAATCGGGGGGAGGGCGACGTGCACGTAGAAACTCTAGGATTCCATCGCAGTTCTAGCCGAAAGTATATGTATAAATAATTTTTGTTCTCTTATTTAAACGCGTTCGATTCCGTACAGACGCGAAACGTTAATAATTTCCATTAAAATAGGTGATGTTTTCGAGTCGTTTTTTTATGTCAACAATTATAAAGAGCATTTTTATTGTATTAAAAATTTATCGAAATTAATCGATTATCATTATTAAATTGAATTTTTGTTTGAAATTATTGAAATTTAACGTGCGCGTCGTAGTCAATTAATCGCGTTATTTGTATATCCGATTTTTATACGCGGCAATACCGGTAAACCTAACCGCAAGAATTTTTAGAGCACTGGAGACGTTTTTTTTCCATTCGCGTTATATGGACGACATATTAGATACCGACATATTGTCGCGGATAATATCCTCCTGTATTGACTCCAGAAATTCGGACAGAAATGACGGTGATTTTGTTGTTTTTTTTTTTGGTATAATATTGCGGTTAGTCTAACCCGTTCACATAAATCGTGTGCTTTGTCCAACACGCCTGTCAATCGTATAGCGTAATTCGTACAATAAGTCGTCACGTCGATATCGATGGATCCACCGCGAAAATCCAACGAGATCATCTGCACAGCTCCACCCCTTATTTGGGCACCATTAGGGGCGGATTTAACAATTTGCCGTCCCTTTCCTAAAAAAAAAAATAAAATCTCCTCGAATAAATTAATTTTTTCAATAATACTCGATTATTTATTATAATAAACTCTAATAAAGCATTGCAATCGTCGTCGTCGTCGAGTTCTTGGGAAGCGAAATGAATATTACTCTGTTAAAAATAAACGAATACAAAATCCAAAAATCAAGATTTTGAAACGGTAAAACGAATTTAAAGAAAAAAAAATTATGTAATTTTATTACCGTAAAACAAAAAAAAATAAATATTCGATACAATTTTGATGCCCTCAAAAATTCGCTGCCTCCACACAGTTCGCAATGCCCTAAATCGACTTCCGGTACATCATTCGCATATTTCATTCGACTCCGGCCGATTGCTCACATCCAATTCCGTTACGCGAACTACACGAATACCTATATATATATATATATATATATATGTCGTGATCAATTTAATAAAATGCGAACCATTACTTTTGTTATTGCACTGCAGAGGAGTTCGTCCGTGTTTCGCAATTTTTTATTGTTTCGATTCCTCAAAAAAATTAAAACGGCTTTCTAGGACGCCCTAGACGTTCGCGAAAGGATTTCGAGGCGGAAAAACGCGATTTCGCTGTGTCGTAACAGACACGGGCGGACGGAACGTGGCAAATGTCGCGTTCTCCCGTATTAATAATACGCGTAGGGATTTGCAAAAACAAATAAAAAAAATAAAAATAAATAAATCGCCTTAGGGGCGTTTAAAAACCACGTAAATATCGCGTTCGGCTGTTCGAGCCGAAGACGGCGACGCGGGGTGCTGCGCGGTTACGCGCGCCGAAATTTCTCCGCCAGTCTAATCTAAGTCAGGATATCCGAGTTTTATTAATCATCGAACGACGGCGGCGGCGGCGGTGTTTTGCTCTCGGCGCGTCATTTTCGCGGGGGGAAAATAATAAAATAGATGATAAATTATGTCTATTAAACGTCGAGGGGGCCGAGTGTGGTGGTGGTGGTGGTGGTGGTGGATTTCGACGTGACAATGGTCGGGCCTTACGGCGGCGTCAGAGCAGGAGATACGAGCGGCCCCCTGCGAGACGTTTTGTCAGCTTGATCGAGCGTGTGTTGTGTGGCGGTATAAGATTATTATTATTAATGTCATTAATCAGGTGACACGGCCAATTAATGTTTTAGGTTAGGTTTCTCGTAACGTCATCACAATCCGATCCGCGCGCGCGCGCGCGTTTCGCGGGTCGGCATCGACGTAAGGAGGGTGGAGAGTGGAAGAAGGAGGTGGGGGGCGCATTGAAAGGACCGACCGGATATTCCGAGGGATACCTCACCCCCAGACCGTCGCGACTTTAAACTCGTTATCGCTACCATCTATTATGCTCCGCCGGAACTCATTAACTCACTCCCCCGCTCTTCAACTCGTTCTTCTTCTTCTTGTTCCGGACAAGTTTTCCATAAAGACGCTGTGGTAGCCGTGTAAGACACCCCGTTCTCACCCCCATCACGCTCTTATTTACGGACTCTCGTCCGTCCCGTCCCGGCCTGGCAACGACGCGAGTTTGTCCGATCTATAGACTCGAGAAGAGCCGACGACGATGACGAGTTTCTGCGAAACTATACCTCTACACGTCGTTACACGCTGTAGCCGGTCTTATCACGCGAGTACGAGGTCGGCAAATGGATATTTTTTATTTGTTCGGTACATAAATATCGCGGTACTCGGCTCGCTTACAACTCTAGGACAAGGTCCTTGTCTTCGAGAGGAACGGGCTTAGAAATATGTATATTAGGACCTGCAGTGCTAAACGAGTTAACTGCGGGGGAGTAGGAAAGGAGAGAAAAAAAAACACCGACTTGGAATGTCGACAAATCGAGTATTATACGTTTTTTGAAAGCCAAGCGTCTGGAACGGGCGGGTCGTGTACGCGGAGACGAGACGAGCGTAATTCGAAAGGTACTGATTAATAAACCGTCCTAGGGGATGACCTCGGCAACGGCGACAAGACAGAGTAAACGCAGACGTAAGGATGGTAGACGGCGGAGCTGCAAATCTTGAATCTGCAACTGACCGTAATAAATGGAGGGGTTTAATAGAAGCTGCAAAAGGCTAGAAAAGCAAAAAAAAACATAAATATTATACTCTGTTTTACGCAAAATGAAGAAGATTTGGTTTTTTTCAATATTTAATTTAAAAAAAAAATCAAAAATGGTAACGCGCGGGTGTTTTTGATGTCGCCAGCAGTGGCGTGTTTACACGGGGTGAGATTAGAGAGATGTATCTCTTACCTTTTTAACATAATATGTGCATACGGTCGTGTTTTCCTTTTATCTGCACTTTATCAGTATAGGTAATAAAACAATAATATTTTTAGTGAAAAACATTAATTGTGCTTGGACGGTAGATATCTTCAACTCCTGAACGCACGTTTTCACGTTTTAAAAGATTAAAAACGTATTCGAGAAATTCTACGAAATAGCTGTATTATATTATTCATTATTTATATACTCATTACGAAATATGTTCCTTATTTATAATAACCGATTTAAATTTTAAAATAGGTCGAATGATTTTGCAACGCTGTTCATCCGCAAATAACATTGGACGTTGAGAAAATAATCGACAAAGTCGCCAAAAATCCTAGGACTAGGAGACTATAGTGTTTATTTCGTAAATTTATTGTAAATGTATGAAAATAATAAAAAAATAATGAAAATTAATTGTCCATCATATACTACTATCTATATACATTTTTATTTACTCATCTTTCCCCCTTAAAAAAATCCTAAATAAGCCAATGGTGGCCAGACTTAGAGTTTTGTTATTACTATGGATTTCACGGCAATTGAATTGCGTTCAATAAAACGATTCTGAGCGGAGTTTCGGTAAAGTAGTAACAAAAAAAAATAAAAAATTAAGACCGTCAAGATTGGTTTGAATATAGTCGCAATAATGTCGTATAAAATTGTCATCCCTTAAAAACGAAAATTACCACTTTTATTACTTAAACAGCTCTTTTTTACGTAAACGCGAGTACGAGTGCAATTTTATACACATTCTGTGTAAATTTCAAGAGTCTAGGACCATTATTTTGGTAGATTTTTTGTCGTGCCGCGTTTAAGAACTGCACTGCGAAAATATAGTTTTTTGGGTTGTTTCGTGTTCCTCATACAACTACCGAGAAAATCGAAAAAAAAAAACCTTTAAAAACAAGTACCGAATAGATACGATTCGCTATACCGGGCCTCGTAAATATATACATTATTATATGTACTCATCAATCGTTTAATTTTCGATATTTTTTTCTAAAATTGTATTTTCTCTGTTACCAGCTTGTATAATATGTTCTACGCAGTGACATTACAATCGATATATGCAGCTTACACTATAATAAAGTTTATCGATTATTAAAAATGCCATAAAATCAAAAACACGTACAAACGTCTTCGCGAGAAAACAATTTTTAAGTTAAAGTGAAATGTAAAAAGAGTGTACAATATACATTATTCACGTCCGTATACACACAGTCCAGTGGCGTCATTTGGTGGGGGGCAGGGTGGGCATTTGCCCCCCCCCCTTGTTAACAGTGGGCCGGCATGATTCATGCCGATACCTATGATGTAAATATAAATAATTCTAACCAAATCTATAGTAATGAGCAATAATAACAAATCGCGTGGCAAACAGTGGATTACAATTAAATTAATAATAAAATAAAAAAGTATGCAGGTTATAACCGCTATTAAAGGTGATTAAATAGCGGTTATAACTTACCGCGGTTCTGGGGTTTTTTCGATGAACATGGTTATTGTTGAAGGCAGTGCGTAAGTTATTGACGTTACCCCTAAATTCGAAGAATATGATGTACGTACGTTTGACAGGTTGTCAGTTGGCGAACCTATATCGCGTGCGGTACAAACGAATTTGTTTAACCGTTGTTCAACGCTTCAAACGTACGTTTTATGAATATACGTATGTATACATTTGTGAGTGGTAAGTATAAAAAATAAAAATGAAAAAAATCTAAAGGTGGTGTGGCCAAGACGGCGAGAAAGGGAGAAAAAATATTGAACAAGCCACTCAAAGCTGATCACAAAACGTCATTTCTAACGCGTTTAATATTATGACAAGAATTTGAATCACAGGTAATATTTACGTACTATATAGTTATTTATGATACATTTATTATAGCCAACAAAGTAATGAATTTCCTCCCACAAAAAAAAAATATATATATATATATCCGGCGATTCATGAATATGATAACGAAAATATCAAAATTATGTAAAATAGAAATTGTATTGAGCTAAATGTAAATATGGGAAATAGTTAAATGGGGGCCGGTTAAATCTTTTGCCTCCCCCTTTCGGAAACTGAAATGACGCCATTGACACAGTCGATACGACGTGCCGAGCGTAAATGGGAATAGCGAGAAATAAACACACATTACGTATAAACGAAAACAAAACAAACAATTAGATGACTAATAAACGAGTGCGCAATATATGCGTGAGTGGAAATGATTTGAATATTCTGTACAGTAACACCGTACGCGCGTTTGATTATTCAAATTACAATAATAATGACACTCAGACGCGTTATATTTAAATGAATCGGTTTACAGAAGGTAATAGTCATTGTAGTGCAGACGGACTCTTTCAAAGAAAAACTAAAATACATTACACGTACGTCACTTTAATTTTTAGGAAGACACGACGACACAATACGAGTAAATTATCTTGTCAATCGCGCGTATACTGTGTTTATAAAGGACCGTATTATTGTATTACAACACTTTTTCAAAACACGATTTAACGTACCTAGCGTTTCCTTTTTTTTTTTTCGTTTTACGAAATTGGTCTAAAAATCGAAACGCTACAATTGCTCTGAAACCATAATGTATAACGGTACCAGTTGAATGCGCCTACTGGACTTTTTCACACGATCGTAAGACAAACGTACAGACAAAACTAGGTCTGCGAATATGCGATTATTATTACCGTGCGATTATAGAGACAGTGTTGTCGGTGGATTCACACCTTTGTCGTCATCATCGGCTTTGGCAAAACCACTTTGGCTGGATCGTTTTGAACGCGAGCGATTTTAAACGATTATTTTCTTCATTTAAACGTATCTAGTGATCCGCGTTACTATATTAAACACAGAAAATCACCGGAACAATTTGTTTTTGGACCGCCTGTTTGGGTTTCGTAGCAAACGCTCGATCATCGATCGGGTGCAACAAACGAGACAGACAAGGCGTTCGAGGAGAAGTGTTGCTGCATAGTGTTCCTCGGCGACGTGTCACAAGCTTTTGCCTGATTGAGTTTCGAGTCGTGCGTAAATAGAAACGCCTACGAACGGAAAAACGTATCAGCTGGACGTACCACAACGAAGCGTCGACGACCTCGGACCGATCTTGTACAGCTGATATTCCGACTAACGAATTTTCAATGACTACTCGATATCGTATACAACTGACGGAGACCGGCAGACAGCGAACGGAGTTCCGTCTTCAAAACGTCAATCCAATTGACATTTGCAACGGAACGAAACGTTAAAAGTTCAAAATCGATAGCGACAAGTATACGACACAGAATCTTTGGATCGGCAGATTACACAGGAAAACGATTCGACGAAATATCTGGGAACGCAACCCGATTCAGTTGTATAGGACGTGATAAAATGTTCCGAAAAACGCGAAAACCTTTTCGGCCTGCAGTCGAAACGCATTCCGGACTATAGGAGCTTTGACGATCGTAAAACCGACGCGGACTCGTCGAAAAGTCAGCAGAATCCGCGTATCGGCCGCGGGTGAAGCGACGCGATGACCTGCATGGACCACCGAGCCAATTGTTCTCGACAACTATCAACACATCCGAGACGTCTGAAAAGCGCCAAAAACACTTCAGGTATACGAGAGCGGATATAAAGGTCCTTCTAACAAAAACACCTGGGCCACGCCATTGGCAGTGACAACGGCCGTTTTACTGCAGTTACACTGTTGTTAGAAGCTGCAAACGGAATTCGATATTTCGTTTCGTTCGGGCCGGTACGCGCATAAAGTTCACGTAAAAAATACGGTGTCTACGACGCGGCAGTTGTTGTTGCCGCGAGGCTACAAATTACACGCCGCCGCCGAGTCTTTCGGCATAATTATGCTCGGCCGAACTCTCACCACTCTCCCGCGTTTTACTTATATTCACTCCTCTCTTTCTCTGCCTGTCTCTTGTAATGCGGAGAGCGCGGCAACAGCAGCCTCGGAAGTACTGTGTACAGGCGTAGTTATACACGTGTACGCGCGGGCCAGAGCAAATCCCGAAAGCAAATTGGAATTGTTTTCTGATTAAATATTTAATTAAATCATTCCCTCCCTTCGCCGTCGCGTCCCGCTATATATATATATATATATATACGCGCTAGCGACTCTTCCTCGGTGGCACACGGTGTGTGTGTGTGTGTGTGTGTATAGCCGCTTTGGTAATCGTTAACCTTTGAAAACTCGGGGCACGGTGTACACGTGAAACTCGCCTCGCCTCGCAAACGGACATCGTATATTGTGTACGGCGTTCCAGTACCGCGCGGAGAGCGAAAATCGAGACTTTTTGGGAAAACGATAATTTGAAAATCGTAAATCTTGTTAACAAACATTTCTTATTGCCGTTTCCGCAGACTGTACTGCAGAGTGTAGATTAAAAAAAAATTTGAAATTTACAAAAGAAAAGCAGGGTTAAACGTTTGGCGCGGAAGCACGATTAAAGATAGACGGGTTGAACGACGAGCTCTAATAAAGTGAATCCTTTTTTTTTATCTAATTCTAACACTAGCGCTCCTAACGGAAAATTTTTCAAATAATACTTCGTAAACATTATTTTTATTATAATCATTCGTAACAATAAAAAAAATTATGTATAAATAATTTTTAAAAATAATAATGTTTTTCGTTAAATAACTTATTTTACCGTCATAATATCATAATCTCTTTGTATAGCGTTGTAATCACAGGTTAAACGAATATTCATCAAATCCATAGACATGTTAACTCACGGACAGCGCGTTTCACACCTCTCGTCTCTATTCGTTATCAGTTACATAATATATAGTGTAAGAGAGATCGTTGCCATAAAATATGTGTATGAGAGTGATATTAGAGATACGGGTTTGGAATTACATGGAAAAAAAAAACTAATCCATTTATTTCATCCACGTATTATTTATATTCGTTTATCAATAAATGTGGATTATAGACATAAATTGTCATAGCAGACAGTGAACAAAAAATAAAGTGACAGTAGACAGTCCCGACTCGTAGCTCTGTCTCTTTTGCTCTATATCAAAGCACTGTTAGCGCTGGTAGTAGTGAAATTTCTCAGCCCAATTGCAAAGAAGGTTTTAATTGGTCACGTTGAACGGCGGAGTAGTATAGCTGGTTGTCGAAAACCCGTCTGTCTTTAATCGTGGTCGGGAGTTTGGCGCGGATTTCCGCAATCGTTTTTTTTTTTTTTTTACGTGATTCGCGAAGAATACATTTTTCTAATAAATCGTCCGATTAATATCCCGTGTACCACCTATATATATGTTTAGTATTGGCCGTTTTCGACCGTTGAAAAAAAAAACGTGAAAATTGGGAAAATCTCGCGGAAAACGTTTAAAGTATTTATGGCCGTCGGACCGCGCGCTGGAAAGAGAAGTCAGGAGAGAGAGAGAGAGAGTGAGCAGGTGAGAGAGTTGAAAAGCCAGCAGCATCCCGCGGACTCGGTCTCGCGGATTTCGTCGAAATCGACGATTTTTTTTTTTCCACTCGTTTTCGACACGCTCGCGCCCGTTCGCCGCCGCCGGCTCGTTGACGTTAACACGACGGTGACGATGACGCGGCGACACCCTCGACGGTCTCGCGCGCACACTTTACAGTGTGCGACGCGAGGCTATGTGAGGAGAGTGGAGTGTGGCACGTCAACGCTTACAAACTGTATACGCCCGTCGAGATCAGCTCGTTAGTTAATCCACGCGAGGAGTCAAAAACGAACGGCTTTCGTTCTACACGGATCGTTGTGTGCGCCCTTAAACGGGTCGTCGAAATTAATTATTATCAATACGAGTCAGCCGCGGCGTGTACGACACGACGAAAAGCCCGTGCGTTATTTGTTTCCTCGGCCTGCTGCAGCAGTGCGCTGACTCGACGGTATCTGTATAGACAGTGGTCGAAGTGGGATGGGGTGAGATAAGGGGGCATGACATCCCTCCACTTCTTTTAGTCATCGTATACCATCCCCAGGCACTTATTTCGTTTAAAAATTGTTCGTTCCTCCTGGATTTTAAAAAAATTATTAGTTTTATTTGTAACAATTGTAATGTCGCCTGATTTTTAAATCGAAGCTTTCTCGCGGAGGTCGCGGAGGGGAACAGACCGCGAAAAATCTTCACGAAAAAGCGCAACATATATATATATATATATAGGTATACACCGTTCACTGCTCACTGAGTGTTGCCAGACGTACGATAATATTATCGTATTTGTACGATTTTTATTGTTCACGTACGTTGTACAAATTGGCAAATCGTTATCGTACACATAAATACGACAGTTTTAATGTTTTTTTTATTGTTATATGATTATTCGACCACACCAGTGTTATACCACGCTTATCAATTATCAGATACCGAAAAAATGTATTTGACAATAATATCACAGAATAGATTCAATTATTAACTATCACTACGAGTAAGTGCGTTCCATTGCGTGTCAGTTATTCTCGGTTTGGTCGCCTCCGTGACCGGAGTGAGAATAAGGCTTCGCGCTTTCGTCGAGAGTCTCTCAAAACTTGAAACGACGACGCTGTTTCCGTCGCCCTCCGCTTGTTTTGATCCACTTTGACCACTGCTGTATAGATGCTCGTTTTATTGGCATTATAGCGAGTGATGAGTAACGACACTTGCCTCAAATTTTATCGAAACGCGTAAAGTTAACGTTTCGTCCTCGCCTGTAGGTATATGCAATAAAGTACCATCGAATCGTCCGAACAACCAAAATAGAAGTAACGGCGAAAAACTCGCGCAGATACCGTTTCGACGGATGTCAAAAATCGATAGCGTTATTTTCTAGTATCTATACTGCGACGGGACGTCGAAATTCAATGGCAACGCAATTTTTTCGAGTCGTCCGCAAGGTTTTCGGGAAGCAAAAAGTTCGAATCCGATGAGTTTTTTTTTTTTTAAAGTTTATTATAGTTTTTTTTTTCAAAAACGTTTTTACGTGGTTTTTTTTCAGGCACTTTTGAGAAAATCGAAAATAAAGCGCCTGCGATTAGGTGCGCGACTTACTACCGCGGAGACGAACCGTGACCGCATAGGAGTACAATCCTCCCGGTAGAGTTTTCGGGTACAGACGTGAAAAATAATAAAAAAAAAACACGTCATTGCTAGACCGCTACAGACATTCCTTTGCCGAATCCATAAGATTATTCGAGGAGAAATACAAGACGGGCGGCCGCGGCGAGATGGTTTTTGCGAACCTCGATTATCATATCGCCGCGCGGTGACGGCCGCGTGGGCGCGTGTGAGCGTTAAAATTTTCGTCGGGTTAATTCGAAAAATCGAAAAGGGTTAGGCGCGCGTCAGATCCAGTCGGGGTTATATAATTTCCGGAATTCAAACATCTGGCGGCGGCTCCGGCCGTTTGTGTAATTCGGTTCGCACGCCCGTGACGGACGTCGCGCTAAATAAATCGCTGCAGCAGACCCGTTTGTCCGCTAATCGTGATACGCGTTGTTATGAAAAATTTTTTTTTTAAAAAAATCGAATAAGAGGCAAAAAAAAAACAGCGAATTTCCCGGAGCGGATTTGCCGCGGGAAAAGTAATTTTTTTTCTCCTTAAAGGTCGATGGCGGCGCTTTTAATTATTACGACGTTCGTTTTTCTCGGGTTTCCGATCCTGCGCTGCGAACACAACGCTTTTGCCGCGGGTCCGGAGGCTGCAGACGTGTACCGTTTTATATTAAAAACGCTCGTTTCAGACGCGGCGATGAAATTCATTAAAAACCCGAAACGACAAAAAGACGATTGAAACGTGACGACGACGACGACGACGACGGTGATGAGGACGGCGAGGACGGAGCAACGTCGACGGAAGGATTGCGCAGGAAAGACGTTCGTCGAGGAGGAGGTTTTTTTTTTTTTATATATAATTTTTACACGGCCTTGCGTCGTCGTCGCGTAATCGGAACACGGTTTAGTTGTTTCCCGATTAATAAAACGATACGACGCTTGTGATTTTCGCAGTATAGTTTAATATCAACGTCGTTATTAATTGTCGAACGCTGCTATCCCCGAAACAGGATGTAAATAATTGATTTTTCCGTCGCCGCCGTCCCGGTGTAGCTGATTTCGGACTGCAAACGAATTTACGTAAACCGACCACCAGTGCAAGTCAATTTGTCTCTGACGGAAAGATTGCGTACTAAAATAAACACATAATATATATAGAGACTTTGAAAACTCGCGGGTTATATTTCGATACGTTTTTGAAAACGGAAAATTAAAACAATTTTTCTCGGAGAGTTCAGTATAAGAACTATTTCGGCGTTAATTGCGCGAACTGTGAGCATTACGTAGCTAAACCGTGTTGAAAAATAAACAAAAACAATTTTTAAATTAACGTTTTATTAATATTGTAGGAGATTTTTAAAACACTTTATCGTTACCGTGTTTTTTATTGCAATAGAGAATACCGGATTTGCTCGGGGGCGTCCCTCGACTGTTTTCAAGACCTATTTTAACTGAATGATTACTATATAGGCGTATCTATCAAAAGTTTTGGGGGAACTCGAGTCAGTTTTCCGTTATAAAGAGAGATTATATTAAATTGAGACGTGAAATTTTGTTGCGAATTCGTGCAGGTAGGACTGTTTCAGATATAGACGATCTTCACCCTCCCCCATCTACGATTATTACGAATAAGATCGTGAAAAATTTCATTTTTTTTCCACACAAAATGTACCTTTAATTTTTATTTAAGTTTTAATGTATTGTTCGTATTGTAACTCGAAAATTACACAGATCGACAAAAATAATTTTTATTTTCAGCTGCGTAGAATATTATTGGTAAACTTTATGTTTTCTAGAATGCTCAGTCCAAATGTGAACGCCATTTCCCCTCCATTGCGTACTATTTTTTTTTTCAAAATGGTAAAAAAAAAAAATTATAACAGCGATGAAAAAGAAAAAAAAACCGACAATTTTATTACATGAAACTAAACGCCATCAGCCATACAAACACAAAGTAAACGTGTTGAGACATGATTGCCCGAGCTCCTAACACTACCACCTATCACTTCCGTTATTTAGATTGGCTCTTAAATTCAAATCAAACTCAAAACATGAGTTCTGCAAAAAAAAAAAATAAATAAATTTCCTTACTATATTTTTCGGTTTTAATAAACACAAAAATCTATAAGAAATAGTAAAAATTAAAAAAATCCTATGCAATCCAACGCGGACCTGTGTTGTTATCGACTGTACACGGGGTATTTTTTCGGCGAAGAGAGAAAACGCAGTATAGTAACTCTCAGGAAATTATTTTTTTAATTGGATCGTTGATTATTTTGTCAATAAAAACAAAAAAGGAGTAATTTTTATATTTAAAAAATTCTGGAACGAACTCGCGGTGTTTGTGTCGACACAATACTGCAGTAATACAGCGCGTGTTCCGTAGGTGGAATATTAGTCGATAGTGTAAGAATATCGCCGCGGAATTAATGGCGCACGAGTCGGGCGCGCGGAAGAAAAATAAAGAAAACAAGGGCAGGCGCCGCGCCGCGCCGTCTGCAACGTTTCCGACAAACGAATTAATCTTTTTTTTATTTTCTCGGGCAAAAAGTCATTACGAATTTTTATACTCTTTTATAATAATATAATCGACAAAACCGCGCGATTAAAGAAAACGGGTGTGGGGGGTGAAACAACAACGGAACATGTCAATTGCACGGCGTATTCGCCGCCACGTATACGTTTATATGAATTCGAGTGCGAGCGGCAAAATAATATTATAATATTACGACGAGTGCAGTGAAACGTGAAAAGAAAGTTATTGGGCGATACAGCCGGGTGGTGGTGTACCGCCGACCGTATTCGGTTTAAAAACGAATCGAAAAGTGTGTATATTTTTTTCAATAACTTCGGCCGACAGTCTAATTAGACGGAGGGCGGCGAATTGAACGCTACGGCGAATAAAAAAAAAAAAACGAAACGAAATATATATAAAAATAATAATAATAAAGGAAGCGAAGTTTGTCAGAACTTAATGGCACGTTAACGGGAAAAAAACATTCGTCGAGTCGCGTTCGCTTAGTCGAACACACAACGCGCGCCGCGGAGCCATTCAATTATGTTTCAATTTCCCTTACCCTACCCCCCGAAAACGAGCGTTTCCGCAGTGTATTGTAAATAACTTTTACTTTTGCCGCGCGCCGCCGCCGCCGCCGTCGATAAGAGGAAAACGAGGGCAGGACGAAATCGAGCAGGAGATGACGGGGGATGCGAAATGAGCATCGAACGGTAAAATACGTGGATATTATAATATGTCGTCGTCGTCTTTTGTGCGTACGTCTGCTGCTCGTGTATACACACACACACACACAGATAAAATTGTGCGATGCTGAAGAGCAGGGGAATCTCGGCGGTACAGACGGACACATTTTTTATTTTTTTTTTTTATCCATATACGTATTTCTCTTTTTTTTTATTTCTCCTCCTCCGAACGCGCGCACAAAACATCGTTCCACGTCAATAACTACTCCTTCGGCCCCCTTCCGCGACGAGAAATATCTTCATTATATTATTATTATTATTCGTATAGATTTTTGAACTCGTCCAATTGAATAAAAAAAAAAAACCAACCCTGAATCGGTCTCGTCCCCGCCGCCGCCGCGCACTTGTACGGGAACCCGTTTTCTTTTTTTTTTTCCATTTAATTCGAAAAACCGTAGAAACCCCTTTACGTTGTATTATTATTATTGTATAACGCCCAAAGTGATCATTATAAATATCGCGTCTGAGTTATATTAATTTCAAAACGTATACGCGTGACCGTCGAAGAGATCCGAATGATCGCCGGAGCGTGCAGCGGTGACGCGCTGCAGTGCAGTAGCAGGAGATATTATTAATATCGCCGTAAATCGATTTATTTGTATAGGAAATCGATTGGTATATTCGCTTTTTTTGCCTCTCTACGGCAAGTTTTGCTTCTTTTTTTTTTTTGTTACACAATACGAAGCGGATTTTTCGTATTCTATTAAAACGCCGAGTGTAGGTGTCGTAAAATTTGAATCTCGCGGTATACGCGAAAACGGTATTAGGCTGCGATTGAAATCGAATCGCCGAGGGCTGACGTTACGATTTACCCGTCGTTTGGACGTGAGAAACGTCGTGGCACGTTAAATATCTCACAAACGTCGTGTTAAAAGCGTAGGTTTTTAGCGGCGAGCCGACTAAACCGTTATGTTTCCGGCGAAAAGAATACGGAAATATTTACAGACTTGGCTGATGAGTGGTAACAAAGCAGGCAGTGCCGTTTTGTCGACGTTCCGAGTGACATGCGACTTTGCGAATATGCTCGGTATAGTGGCCGCGCGAGAGCCGTGGAAAAGCGACTTCCGATGAACGTGTACGGACAAGCGTTTTATGATCCTTCCGCGGCCGGTTACCTGCAGGGACGATATTGAATTATACCCCCCCGTGGTTATCGATAAGAATTTTTTCTCGGTACTATTCGGTCGCGTAAAAAAAGAAAACAAGCTACAGGCCGTATAGCCGCGTATAACAGTAACATTCAACGAAACGTTTTTATACGAAGGAATTCCAGAAAGTATGATTAGAGCACGTGTTAAAAATAGAAAAATGCACGTATTTAAATGAAATTTACAAGATATTATGTAATATGTCAAAACGTGTCATTATTTTTCCACGCAATCGCCGTTGATGTCAATACATTTTTTCGAGGACAACGATTCGCAAACGGACGATGAGGAGATCCGGGAACCCGTCGGAAAATGGGGGTGGAACGGGAGATATACGAAAGCCAGTCCGCAGGCTTCGGAAATGCAGTATTGAGGTTCAACGGCGATTGTGCAGAGAAATAATGACACGTTTTGACGTATACATATCTTGTAAATTTCGTTTAAAAATACGTGCATTTTTCAATTTTCAACACGTGTTGTAACCTTAATTTCTGGACGTACCTACCTCGCACTATAAATTCCGGTGTACTCGTTATTTGTATCTCGTAAGCGTCTTAATCTGGACAGCGATTATATACATATACATATTAGTGTGGTCCTTATTTTTCGAACTCGATTTTTTTTTTTTTTTAGTCCGTACCCCCTAAATTTGTTTAATCATATGAGAAAGTAATTTTGGTAAAATTTGGAAGATATTACTCAACCCCTTCTGGTGCCGAATTGGGGATGAAATATTGCAAAAGAGGGTACTTTAGCCTTTACCACAAAAATGTATATAGAACCTTAATTGTAGAACTTTGTATTGTCTATAATAATTATCTAACAAAGTTTCTCATAAAATCATTTTTTCCAAAAAAAAATTTTAAATTAAAAAAAAATTTCTAAAAAAAAAGTGAAAACATTTTTTTTATTTTAACCGTTTTTATCGTTTTAGTTTAATTTGTGTAACAATAAGCTAACGTATAATATTTAAAACAATTTCCATCATGATGAATAATGAAATTTATTCTCCAATAATATAGTACTTAATATTTAAACGCTTACATAATATATTTATAATTTATTTCTATTTACAATGAATTATATTGATTAGAAAAATTGTAAAACTACCCTCTTTTGCAATATTTCAACCCCATGTCGGCACCAAAAGGGGTTGAGTAAAATCTTCCAAATTTTACCAAAATTACTTCCTCATATGAATAAACAAATGTAGGGGGGTACGGAGTAAAATATTTTGAATAAAATATGTATGTATATATATATATAGATAAGGACCACCCTTATATATATATATATATATATATATATACAGCGATGAGAGAGTCGACTCTGGAAAAGAGAAATCGTGTAACGCGGACGGGGTTTCGTAACTGTAGTGCAGTGAAAAACCGCCGCCCGTCTATACGATATTTATAATATGTTCTCTCATATCCACGCTGTACACGGGGTAACAACGGCCCGGCACGGCCGATTCTAAATACGCGACGTGTGCTGTAGTTTTGACGTATAAAAAGAGCTCGCGACATTATTCGGGACAACCGCCTTTCTCGGATATTCTTCGTACATAATAATTATTCGATTTTCGCGCGCAATAGCAGCGCTCCGCGGCAAATGTGACGTGTCTGGTGCGTCGTATATAATGTGTGTACGTATGTGCTTTACTATTATTATTATTATTATTATTATTTCGAATCCGGTGGTGTGGAGAGACTGCTGCATCCACCGCGTAGACAGAGGAGGGGACACACATTGTTATTATTATTATAATATAACCGCGTTCACACGTCCGAACACTCGCGCGAAACCGTATCAAACGATAATCATTATTATTATTATTATTACTATTATTGCGCGGCGATTCTCTCTCGTTTTTGGAAATTTCGCGATATTGTCGCCGCGAACGCGTTTTGCATTCCGCACGGTTTTATACTCGGTCAACGAACGAACCGCGTATCACCCGGCGGCCCGGCGTAGAGTATTTCCGAACCTTGACTGAAGTAGAGCCCCGTATCCAGTCATAGAATTCGTAGCGCCACAATTCTACTCCGTTCCCCGACTGATTTAGAGCATAATTATTAAAAAAATACGTATCTGTACTAATATATTATCTCAATGGCGCAGCCAGATTTTTATTTGGGGGAGGGGGAGGGGTTAGGCTGATAATCAATTAATTTATATGTTAGTACATAACGTGTATAGACGTTACCTACTAAAAAACTGATTATTTATTCATTTCGAGGGGGGCTGCAGCCCCATCAGCCCCCTCCCTTGGTTACGCCATTGTCTTTTCTATATATATATATATATATTACATTAGACGGTTTACAATACATTATTATATCATTTATATTATTATCAACTTTTTTTTTAAATTGTTTATTACTGCTATTAAATAAACCAAAATGTATCAATTAAAAAAATATTGTTATTATTCAGCTATTAAAAAAAAAACAATTACAGGTAGTAAAATAATAATTATTTAATAATATGCGTGCTTACGTAAAAATGCATATGAATAATAATACGAGTATAAAGTTAAATATCAAGTCGATAACAATATTTTTAATTATTCCCTAGGTCGGTTAGCGAACGGAGTTGAATTATGGCGCTACGGACTCTAACTACTGGATACGGACACTACAGTGCCCCGGCTCAGTTAGAGGGTTCCCGAACCGGGCAATCGCGGCGTATCCGCCCTCGTGTCCGACCGTTTCTTCCATCATGGAAAAAAAAAGTTGCCGTCATCCATCCCCCAGATGTCTGTTAACACCTCTGCTTTGTATTCGGGAGAGAATTTCGGATTTTTATCAAACTCCCCCCCCCCAAAAAAACCGAAGACTGCGGGATAAAAGTTGAATATTATATTCCGGTCGATTTCATTGATTGTCGGCGTGCACTACACCGGCGTAGTAAATTCGAATTTCTCGAATTCGCACGACGAACGTTTTAATCCGTTTGTGTACGGGAACGGGGTTCGGCCGATTTCTACGTCGGTCGCGTACGTATTTTGGTCGCTGGGTACCGAAACGAAATAACAGTTTACGACACTCCGAAAGGGATAGTAGTAGTATAATATAGGCGCGCGCGTAATCGCCGTTCGCGTATAATAATATTGAAATATCCGACCGTTTTCGTCGTGTGATTAAACGGAGCGTATATCGACGTTGTACCGCGCGGCCCTGCACGGCAGCCAATACAGGAGCCGCCGTTCGAAATACGGCCCGGGCATTCGCACCGGCGGCGGCGGTCACGTTAGTTTTTCGGGTTAGGTGCGCCGTGTTCCGTTTGATTTATCGTCGCCGGCGGCGGTCAAACGGTATACCGCGGAAAGGGTTCCGCGGGGGCACTAGCGCGCGTATTCGCCGGGCCAACGACGATTCCTTATTATTAATTCGTAATTGATCCCGGTCCGGTAATTAAGCGCACCTGCAGGGGGACCCCGGCGGTCTATCGCCGGATTAACGCGGCGAGCTCCGTCCGTCCGCGCCGTAACCTTAAGCGCGAAACCATTCGCACCCTTTCCCCCCACGTCTCCACCGTTCGCACAGCTCGATATACGTGTATATATATATATATATATGTATATAACACGCGCCCGAAGTACTCGTTTATTTCGATCAACACTATATTAATTACGTTGCTTTTGCACGGGTACAAAAGCAGTGCTCGCCGGCCGCCGGCCGTGTGTAAAACTACGACCCTTGGGCTGCCGCAGGGTCAGCCGCGGTGCCGCGGGGTCAGCGCCGGCGTATATATTGGAAACAGTCTGCTGCTGCTGCTGGTGGTGAATGGTGCGTAAGACGCGGGGAGCTCTCGATCAGACGACAAAGACGATCGATCGACGCGTGTCACGCGAAAACGAGATCTACGTACAAGAGTTTTGGCCCCGCATATAAAAAAAACTGTTAAAAGCGGTCGCTAAAATTGTGCGTAGTACGACACACTTTGTGCAGTAAGAAAAGTGAAGTGTACAAGTACGAAATTTAAAAGTGTGTTATTCAAATTCACCAATCCATCCTTTTAGTAGCTGTAATTTTAATAATTTACATACTTTGGGACGAAGTGTGTAACAGGAAAATTTGGATATTTTAGGGACTGGTTAAAAGCGTGTAGTCGGAACGTTTAGGTCGATTCCCCCGGGCACCGTTTTTTCCACGTTCTGCAGTGTGACGATCGTGCTACGACAATTTTTCAAACATTTTCGTTCGCTATTTCGGGCCTTCGCGTAAATAATTTTCAGGTTCCCGAACAATATCCCTATTTGTTATTCGTTACGACAAACAATAATTTAATTTACGTTTAGCCATAGGTCGCAGTCGGTTGAGAAAGAACTCCGAACGGTAACCGGGCCGTTATAGTTACCGTTCAACACCAGTAAAAAATAAAATAAAAATTCGTTTTTAACAGCTACATACAGTTTTTCTTTCGCGTTAGGTACGGAATTAACCTTACTCGCCAAACACATCTATCCGTTAATTAAAACCGGAATAAAATCCGTTAGGTATAGTTACAGCGAAAATAGCGCGGCGATAAAGGGCTTTGTTTTGCTACTTATATACTGTGCGTGTAGAATGGATATTACAGTTTGGAGTTTTCGAATTCTTGATTGTTTTTTTTTTCCGCCCTACCCGGTCTATTTGAGAGTATGGATTTGGTGGCCGGCGAATCGCGAAAAAATTCGAACCACACCGTTGCAAACGGGTTATTTGTTACCCGAAACGTTCAGAAAACATTGTCAGCGTACGCTGAAATGATTTTGTACGTTTCGACGAAACAAAAAAAACACACACAGATATTTATTCGAAAACAAAACCGGAAAATACATATTACAACGAGAACGCGGGCTTATACGTCTATTATAATATTATAATTACGCGCGGCGCGGAACCCCTTCTAACGACGGGTACTTTCGAATTCCTCCGAGTTGAGTAACGCGAGTCTATATAATACGCGCGCGCGCGCGCGCGACTAAAAACCTCCCATTAGTGGACATTTATAAACAGACACGATTATTATATTCCATTATACGCGTGTTAGCCGCGCGAATATAATATATTAGGGTGCAGTGCTTGTCGTATTACGTATAATAATAATAATAATAATAATAGTGATAATAATAATATATGGACAATCGTCCGAACCTATAACTGTCCGTCCACTTTCGCTTAATGTCCGCGCATATTTTTGCACGCAATTAAAATGATAAATACCACTCGTTGCAGCAGGTTAAACGCTTCACGTCGCACGTTTAGGAAACGCTCGTGTACGTTGTTGAGAATAACCGGTGCTCGAATCGGGAAAATTTAAGTAGAGGAGCTCTGAAAAAAAATGAGCGTTCTACAAAAAAAAAAAAAAACTTACCTCGATATATTCTTGGGACTATGCCCTCCCCCGTTCCCCATACATAGCGGAGAATTTTACATAACAAAAGTCCCTTACCTGAAGTTCCAGCAAAAAAATAGTACGCAGATTAAAAAAAAAACATAGAAGAGGGGCTCCGTCACCCTGCGCACTCACCAATCCGAACACTGCGAGAATAACGCGTTGTGTCCAACGATTATAACCGACGGTTTTGGTATTGAATTTTCGTTATATTGCACGAGAGAAAAAAGAACGATTTAACCATGCGATACACAGCTGGCTTTATAAATCGCTCGATTATCAAATCGATTTTCCAGAATTTTCTAAACCAAATACGCCTATAAAAATGTCCGTAATACTCGTTTGTAACCATCAAAATTAGAGTCTATTTGCTCCGCTTAATAGAATGTGTTAAATACAGATAGATCTGAACAGAAAAACAAAAAATTGTCCTATAGCCTATTCATATATTTATTATCTATGTGTATTATAGAAGATATTGTAAAAATAAAATAAAAAAAAAGTTGCGGGCATTTAATTGTAATTATTACTCATACATATTGATATTATTATTATTTTTATAACGCGATCCCGTAATACGGTATTACTTAACCGTTTTGTTTTTATTTAAGAGTAAATCAAATAAGTGAATAGTATTTACGGACAATATTGAATGTTGTGCAAAACGCTTGTGGTCTTGTTTATACTTTATTCGGGGCCCCCCACATCATATTCCGTCCGTAACAGCCACCACGTACCTAAATCCGGTCCTGTTCCGCAGCGACGAGTGCGTATAAAATATTCGTTTCGCGGCGGTGGCCCACCGTTCGCGTCGATTTTTTAATTTTTTTTTTCCGCTCGTATATTATATATTTTATAAAACGCGTTATTTTTTTATGTTCGCCCGCCGGCGAAAGCGCCTCGTATATATGGCCGGCTTTTCGGTTCGTCCCGGTGTAAAAGTCGAAGAATTAAAAACGTTCTCTCGGTTTCCCCAGGGTCCTGCAGCGCGGAAGGGACCACGGCGAGGGCGCGGAATCCGCGAAGGTTTAATATTAAAAGAGTGTGCGCGGCGACGACAACGGTGCAGGTGGCGGTGTGGCGCGCGCGCAGGACGAGACGAAGGATCGACGATCGCGCGCGGAATTATTTTTTACGAATTTTTTTCTTTTTTTTTTGTATATACGCCCTACGGTAAAACAAACGTCAAAGACGAACGACAGACAGACAGACAGACAGACAGACAGACAGACTACAGGCTCCGTACAATAATCTCTCGGGCTACGCGCGGGACCAGAGATTAGTATTAATAATGTACGACAAGGTTTTCTCGATAAGCCCTGCACGACCACCACCACGCCCGATACGACGTCAAACGGATACGACGAACGGACGGACGGACGGCGGATAAAAGAAAAACGAAAAAAAAAAATCTCTTCAAAAAAAAAAAACCGATAAAAATCGTTAAAATTCGCGTGGGCAAAAGGGGAAAAAAAATGTTTTGCATTATACGCTGCCTAAGATTTTTTTACTTCGGGAGGCTGCGTCGTACAAGGTACGCGCGCGCAAAATGTTCCGAGAAAATTCAGCGGACCGTATTTTTACTCGATTTAACGTCGACCGTTTCGTCTTTGAAATTTATTTCTATTTTTTTTATTATTTATACACATTTACGTTTTTTTCTTAAGGGGCCCGGTTCTATTTTATATATCTAAAAATTAGGCTTTGCAGGTAAAAAAACTCTCACGGCTCGTAAAATTAACCGATTTGAATTCAACTGAAAGAGGTCATATACAACTATAGGTGATTATATTTAACTCGGATTTTTAAAATATCATATGGAGTGGGTTACACGCACACACACACACACACACACACACACACACACACACACACACACACACACACACTCACCTGCTTCTATAACACTGAATCCACGTACGCGTCTCTGTTGAATTTATATTTCGACGGCGGCCGGTCGGTTTCAAAATCTCACGGTAGTACACATCGTATAAATACGATTTTATCGCGACTTCTCTATCCGTTCGCGCAATATCGCGCGCGCGCCATAGCTCGGCATTAACTTTTTAATTAATTGGGCGAACGCGCGTTCGCCGTGAGGATTTATATACGATAGTGTGTTATACACAATACGCGACCGTATCAAAGTTTGTAAATTAAATTGTAAATAATAATATGGAAAACTCATTGAACGGCTTTGTACGCAAAGTATACAATATATCGTTGTATATATATATACAGTTTGATAATACGCTATGTGTGTGTGTATATTATGAATACTTTTTTTTTTTTTTCGGAAAACAGATCATTAAATTCGAAAACATCGTGGCGCGGGAGTGGAGGGGGGGGATTCGTTCGTGATTGTATAATAGTAGATTTTGTAAATCTCGTTTACGTTTTAATTAAACGGATTCGACTCGGAAACTCCGACGTGTGTTCAAATAAACGAGCTCGATGTCAAAAACTGTTTTCCGCGTTATTCGAACAACTTTAAACGCGCTCGTATGGGCCGGTGTCGAAACGTTGTATACATTTTTGTTTTCTGTGTATTTTATACTGCGCGTATAACGCGGTAAAGCGTATCCAGAACAGTTCAGAGTGAAGACGGGGACGAAATAGTTTTTCAATATTTGAGTCATTGGGGAGGGGGGACTTTACTTCCTTGCCACCGGTCACTTTGCTTTTTCGTCTACCGACTGGTGTACTCTCATTACCTCCGGGGCGTTATTATTTGCACGTAAAATGCAATAAAAAAAAAACGTCCTTTTCCCCGATTCTCGAGCGAACCGTATAGAAATTTCGGTTTTTTTTTTGCTTCGAAAAAAGCGATTTTTCTCCTTGAACTGGTCGTATACTCTCGAACTATCGGTCCTACGACAAATCTGAAAACCCCGTCGGAAAGCTCGATGGATTTTCCCGGAAGAAAACTTGTACCGAGCCGGTATTATTTTTGAGGAGCATAGACTTAAAATTTGAAAATTCGGAAATTTCTAAATTAAAAAAAAAAAAAAAAATTCGACTTCTATGTGACGATTTTTTTTTTTTATCGCCAGTCATACGTATTACCGAAGAAAATACGTTAAAAAAAAACCGAAACGATATACGCGTACATAGCTCCCTGCAGCGCGTAATTCGACGTCAGCGTTCTCCGTCGTGCGTTCGCGAATAATTTCTTCTTCTCGGGCTATTCACAGGACTTTCAGGCCCTTTGCCGCAACAAACATACTGTCTCCACTCTTCCCTGTCTTCTGCCGTTTCTTCTGCGTTCTTTACACCCAATATCTTTGGGTCTTTCTTTATTCTGTCTGCCCGTCTTTGTCTGGGACGTCCTCTGGGTCTCTTTGCGTTTGGTTTCCACGCGGTTATGTGACCGGATTAGACCTTTTGATTTCCATACACGGCCAGCCCAACTTATTCGCGCACTTCTCGCGGTACCGACAATGTCACGTTCTTCTAAGTTTTTGTTATTTCGCGAATAGCTATTTACTACACGAACATGTAGTATTTGGATAAAACGTTCGTGAAACTCCCTTTGACTCGTGTCGCTGTTACGGACAGACCGAACGAGATGACGAATAACGCGATTACTGAATATAATACACGCCGATAATTTTTATATCGATTTCTCTCTTGTCATAATGAAACATTCTCCCGAAACTGCTCCGGTGTTGTAACTCGTACCGAAAAAAAAAAAAATACCGATACATACGTTAAGACGGGAGTGCCCAATCGAAGACGTACGCACTCGGTTTCGTTCGCAATTTCGTTTCACTCGGTAAATTAGCTTTTCCGCGTAAGAGCCGTGCACGGTGCGCAGGAACAACGAGCGTTTTAATCGATGTGTCGCGCTAATCCCATTAGACGCGTTTTCCCGTCGCTTCCTGCAGTCCTGTCCGAAACATTTAGAGAGACTGCAAAGCGTCGCGCGCGCGCCCACCCGAACCCGATCGCGCGAAGCTGAATAATACGAGAGCATTTGTGTATGTGTGTGTGTGTGTGTGTGTGTGTGTGTTTTCGCGAAAGGGGATTTTGATTTGATTTCCTCTTTTCGCAATTAGCCGACGCCCCTCGCGACGGCAACGACGGCGCGTCAATCTAACGCATTCCTTTTCGATTCATAACGACGCGTAACGACAAGCGAGTTTGAACGACGAAACGGCCTTCAATCGCGCGCGCCCGCGTCTATATACCAGCTACTCGGCTTCGATTCGTAAGTTCTGTTAATGTGCCGTTGCAAAACGGTTAAGGTTCTGTAACTATGTATCGTACAGAACCGTTCGCCATTTTCGTCGTTTCCAAACGTTTCCGTAAACCCGTAATGTATATACACAAAGCGTGCAGTATTCCGTAGAAAGCGACAAATACTCGCTCGTTTTCTTCGTCGTTATTAGTACTGTCGTTTGTATATAGCGCAGGGGTCGGTAACCTTTTTCTTCTTCATATTTTCATCGAGGGCCACATTAAAAAAAAAAAAAACGAGTCTGCTAGTACTCGAGACATTGCGATGTGTAAACGTCGCGTGAGCGGTAAAAATGGAACGGAATTGTGATTGCAGGGATTCGTGAATATTGCAGGTATCCTTATTCAAAGTAATTTCGATAATAAATATTATTATTAGTTGCCATGACAACAGCTTACACGTTTCCGTCTCATTTCCCGAGATTTACCCTCATACCGCCGTTAATAGATGTTTAAACATCAAAAAATTTTGCGTGTGATACAATACAAATACATTATTCAATTTATAATATCAGTATACACTTCAGTTTTGTCTTACGTGTAATTATGAGTATAAAAAAAAATCCAAGTTTCTTTGTAGAAAAATTTGCTTTCAGGAAATAATTAAATAAAAACAGTGTAAAATTGTAGACTAATGCGATGTCTAATGCGCCAGATCAGATTAAATTTTAGAAAAAAAAATCCCATAAATATATACATTTATATTGATAAAATCATTTTTTTTTTTTAAATTTAACGCCTTCGTATGGGGCCATAAAAAATTGGTTCGCGAATTGCCGACCCCTGGTCTAGCGCGTTATATCTCGCGTTACACAAACGTTATAATTTACAAAACTCGGCTTTTTTTTCCAAATACACGAGTTTAAGAAATATTTTTAAAAAACTATATAACAACTACAAAAAAAAAAAATGTATAAATGACTATTACAGGTCGACTGCCATGTGGGGTGAACTGACCCTATACAATAATTTTGACGAGACGACCTTTTTTTCACGAACTGTCGTAATTCGATTTTCGTCATTTTTACACTAAAAATAATAACGATTTTGCTACGAAATTTCATAAAGAGACATTTATCTCGAAACCGTTTGACAGAATTTTGTAGGAGGCCGTGAAAAAAAATTTTCCATATAAAACTATTACGACGGTTCTCGGTACCCTACGGGGCGTAGAAATAAAGTTAAACTGTAGTCTTTGAAGAACACACAAAGCCTGTTGGCAATAATATATTGTGGGCTAATTAGATCCTATACATAGCAATATTAGCAAGTCAACCTGTTAAACTAAGTAAAGACGCGTGTTTATCACATTTAAAAAAGTAACATTAACGCGAATAATAATATTTGCAATACTAAACTATATTCTCGTTTTATCGCGTTTTTAAATTATTTATTTTTACTTCGATAAACCATAAAAAAAAAACATAATTGTACTATGAAAATAAGATGCGAAGTTTTTATTCGATAGGAAAATTTTCTCGCCTTATTGTTACTACTGCAATACGATATTAAAGCCAATTAAAAAAAATTGTGTTTTTTTTTATATATATTTATATATAACGTCAATGCCGAGTAGTTATTAAAAACTTTTATTGCTCGATCGACGTTCACACGGCGCTACAGACGGGCAATTTACCTACAGCTATACAACTGTAAGGCCATCGCCGGCGGGAGCTGTAGACGCGTAACGACGCGACTTACGGCACACGATGACGTGTTTGTATATAATAACAAATTTTTCCTCTTTTCAATTTGTATGCGTACTTATATCGATCACGTCAAGACTTTTTTTATTTATGTAATATATATTATTATGTTATATACCTATTTGTATTAATTATTTTATTAGAACGCTTTTTAAACCGTAGCGTTATTTTGAACAGTACGAGTACGCTGCAGGAATATAATCGAATTACTACATTTTTCAATGGAAATTAAAATTAAATGTTGTTATACGTCCAACAAATATTATTAGTTTATTTATTGAATTGTTTGTATTCGACATATAAAATATCGTAATACCTGTATATCAAAATACATATTACTATGACTATACAGCGATAACAAACGAGTTTGATGTAATTGATAAGCTACATTTTTTTTTCTATAAAAAATTGATTTGACAGTATTAATTAATATATCATTATTATATGTAATTAATATTTTATATATATATAATAAATACACGATGTAAACAAAAACATTATACCTATAAGTCTATTTTTTGCATTTGTACACAATATATGTACCTAAATAATATTTTCACTTAAAACCTTGAAATATTAATGTTTTTCATTTGGGTATAAATTATTATTATTATTATTATTATTATTATTATTATTATTATTATTATTATTATTATTATTATTATTATTATTATTATTATTATTATTTATTTATTATATATTTTTAATTCATTTAACACAATAATGTACAAATTACTTCTGTTTTTACCACCATCGATTAAAACACACCAAATAACTCATATTATGAATATGACTGCAAGTGTATCAAATAAACCGAATACATCCACAATTGATTTTATAATATTATTATTCTAAAATCAATGAATAATTTGTATCTCTAAGAATAATTGAAATGAAAATTTAATCATATTTTAAAATGATATCCAATTAATTAGATATTTTTTTATTTTAGTACGTTATACCCAAATTTCCAGATCATAATTGATTTTATTGTTGGAGCATCTTTAAAATCAAATTATTTTATATTAATAAAAAAAAAAATGAAATTTTTCTAATTTTTACGCCATAAATGATTTTTTTTTTTTACGTTTTTGTGGCGTATTACATTACGAGCCTAGTAATTTATAACACATTTTTTTTTTTTTAAATTCGAATTAAAAACGTATTAGAATCGCATTTTCATTGGTCTAAATACAGAGATGCGGTTGGCAGTTAAAAACACACGTGGCTAGTAAAATGTGTTCGTGCGGACCTATAGGAAAACGTCGAGGTTTTCGCGAATATGCCAATCCGACCCGGGTTCGCTGTAAACTAAAATAAAATATATGAAAAGTAAAAACCCGGAGTATAAATTCCGCACGCGAAACGGTTCACTGCAGTTGTAATTATGGGTCACTGGAGCGGTATTATAATTAAATTTGTAAACGATTTTACATTGCAAACGAAAAACAATTCTGAGTAGAGATTATATATAAACGAGCCGTATAATATATTGTATGAAAATGAATTTAAATAGATTTTGCTTTAATTTAGATCACGGAAAAAAAACTAACAAAAATGATAACAAAACAAAAAAAAACGCTTAATTAGGTTATCTGCGCGTACAATTTTATTGCAACGAAAATCGATTGAGACATTCAATCGTGATTAACTAGACAGTGTATAAAGCCGTGCGTAATAATCGGGAAAAATGTTCGTCAGGAACCGCGATATCCAAGGAATTTTTTGTTAGGAATAATTATTTATCACAGGAAAACAACGACAAGGTACGTAATTCATTGAAAAATAGAAATCAGGAAATCGTGTTTTTAGAAAAGTAACGTAAAAGAAAACGTGTTGGAATTGAAAATCGAGAAAAATATAACACGGGACAAATATTTATAATTCAAGAAAATGTAACGCAGGAACATAAAACGCGAGCAGATATTACACTGAAAAGTAATAGGCAGGAAAAAATTACATGAAAATATTTCTGATTTTTCGTTAAAATTACGTTGTTATATACATTATTATTATTGTATTATTTTACTATTATACGATTTTATTTTCATAATAACACCCGTATTTTATTCTCACACAATATTTTTTTACACACTATAAGTATTCGTTCTATTTCTGTATATATATTATATTATATTTTCCAATAGTATGTTTTCCTGAATTTTAAATATTTTCCTCGAATTTCCGTTCCTACACATTATTTTCCTCGGATAAAATTTCCCGGCTTTTATTTCCCCCGTATACTACTGGTCATTATTTGCCTGTTTTTTTATTCATCATTCCTTCCACATTACTTTTCTGATTTTTTTGTATATAATAGCTACAAAGACATATAAAAAAAATTACAAAAATATCGTATCAAAAAGGTAGCGAGCCGCGGGATGTTGTGGATATCGCTTAAGTGAATTACTTGGATAAAGATTTTAGAGTTTTGTTTTTATTATAAATCTGAAATCAATGATAAATCATTTCATTCGATAAAACGATTCTGAGCGGAGCTTCAGTGTAATAGGTAAACGGAGAAATAAACGACAATCGATTAAGGCGAAATTTGCATTTTTAGCGTTTTTATGTAATTTTTGGAAGTTTTTCCTGGCTTTTGAAAAAAAGTATTGAGAAAATCGAAAAAAAGACCTTCGTGAGTAGAAGTACCATCTTGATGTGATTTGCTTTCAGGAAAAGGTGCTATACGAAATGGTCGGAACACTCCTTCCGGTCGAAAATCTGTACACAGGATAGAAGAAAAAAATAATAATAATAAACATCATTGTAAAACCACTAGAGCCCTCGCTCCGCTCAGAATCTAAAAATTATTAGTATCTATGTTTTCCGTAAAATAATAAAAATGATTTTCGCTCCAGGCTGGAACACGCGGATTACTCGCGAGTAAAATTGATTAGCAGATATACCCGGGCACTATATTGATATAGTATACAATAAGCGCGTTATTATAATATTATTTTGTGATATAATAAATATATTTTTTAATTTCGAATATTTCGCATTATATTCCGCGTCGTTATCGCGGGGAGAGTTTATGGCGCGCGTTATATATGTATGTATATATATATATATATATATTATATATACATATATATATATATATATATATATATAAAAGAAAACTTGACGTTTGCATAAAACGTCCGTAAAACACATCACGTCAGACGCGTACACGACGCGTATACGACGAGTATTAATATCAACTTTACAGAATCTTTCGTTCTGTACCATATAAGTGATACGCGACCCCACACGTGTGCGCGTCGGAGACGCGAATTTTTACCCACGAAAACTTTTGTGTAATTCTTAATAAAATAATAATAATAATAATACACTGCAGCTCGCTTAAACGGAAGTGTCTTCGAAAAGAGCGAACGCGATTTATTGTTGTTCGAGCATTGGCTGTATATCGCGATATTATATATACTCGTATATATCACAAAACGCGTATATATATATATATATATATATTATATTAAATACTCGGTCGCAGGACGATATTATATTTCCAGTCGCCGAGGGTTCGATCAGATTTCGCCCGAAACTTTTGATTGTTTCGAGAACGTCATAAAAGACGCGCGCGAGATATATTAATAAGAGTTTCGCACATTTCCAATGTTATTACGTTATATTGTACGCCGTTGTTTTCACGACTTCGTCGCCTATAAATAATATAATACATATATATATACAAGACTCGAAACGTCTTTATTATTTTCCAACAAAAAAAAAAAACCAATTCCTCCCCTAAAACCGACTGTACACTAATAATATATATATTATAATATTTTCTTTCGCGTATAAAATAACGTGTGTATATAACGCGCAGAGTTTACTTTGAACGCGATTAAAGGTGTAACAATAATATTAATCGATGCGTTTGCATGTGTTTTTTTCCCCGAAATTTTCGACGCGATGATTTTCAAGACACAAACGTGTCTGACGTACACGATGTTCTGCTGACTATTTTTTCGGAGCATTTTTTTAATCTATTTCCAGTGACGTTACGAAATAGAAGTGAGAATTCACTCAAAACCCAAATAAAAAAAAAACGTAGAATTTCCTACCAGTATACAAAGATCAGGTGTTATAATAGAATAATACAGCCTGCTGTATTGATTTTCAAATAAAACGATTAAATCAAACGTATCTTAATCGTCAATTATCTGCCGATTAGACGAGTACGCGTACGCGTTTCGCCAATTCGTTTTCTTATGTTATTGCGATAATATTATTGTTTCGGCGGTGCGCGCGGCCGTACCATACTATCAAAATGAAAAAAAATAATAATGCAACCATTTAAAGTGAATTTTAAAAAAAAAAATTTTTACGTCATTTTTAGAACATTTTTTGGAATTTTTAGATTATAAATGCAATTTTTTTATAAGGCGCATTTTTTTTTTTTTGTGATTTTCAAGACATTAGGATCCGAGCCCGAATAATAATAAACACGTCGTATAATATGCACATACGCACGTATGCACGCCTTGGGAAATCAAAAAGTTTGAATATTCACAGTTCATATGATTCTGTATAATAATAAGGTGCGATTTTCGAAATACCGAAAATATTACGTATAGATCAATACATGACTATTGTTCGGGGAAAAGAGTTATGTCTAGAGACCGGATTTTGCACATAGTGCATGTTCACATTTTTGTAAGCGATTTCATGCAGTAAATGGGTTTTCATCGATCATACTCAAATGAATAATATTACAAATTTTTATTTTGCATATTTTTGCATATTTTGGGTACAAGTGCATATTTTAAATAAAAACGCATGTTTTTGCATATTACTAGGTATAAATTTAAACGTTTTAATATAATTTTATGTACGATATCATTATATATACATTTTTTCCACAATACAAAAATTGAAAATATTTTTAAAAATATATCACGTTTCCGTATTAGTTAGTAGATACGTAGGTATTCACTGCATACTGGTTTTCCCATCGTATATTTTTATCTTATCGACTTCGTCTGACATTATCGTCAATACTACACAACACGGACTGATAGACTGACGACTGTAGTTTGAAGCGTACATTCGTCATTCGGCAATAGTCAACGACCAACGCATTATAAAAACGTGTACATTTTATATAACATTTATACATTTTAATATTCAACAATTATTTTGCATATTTTATGCTTTTTAAGTGCATATTTAAACATTTTAAATGCATATAATTCCGGTCTCTATAGTTATGTCTCCTCTATATACGCGTATATTTAAGTACACGAAATTCCTATTCGAACAAGTGTTATTTATTTAAAAAAAAAAAATCACGTGGTACAATACAATATAATATGCGCATTAAAAGTTACCGTTCGAAAAATGCGTAAATTATTGTATTTAATAATATCGGGAAATTTTTTAATATTATCGAGTCGTATGTTAATAATTTTTTCAGTGTATTGCCCCGTTATTTTATACGAATATTTCGAACAACAAAAATAAAATACTAAAATTGTATTTATTTTCTTTCCGTTTCCTGTGTTTTCTAATTTTATATAATATACAATTATAATGTAATTGCATAATCTTTTCAACACCGAGCTAATGACCGCTGCTGTCGAAGCCGTTTCAAAAATAATAATAATAATATTAATATTATTATTATTATTATTTATATAGCGAGTCGCGGGTATTGTGGATATCGGCCCAAGCGAGTTATAGACGCAGATTTTATAGAGTTTCGTTATTATTTGGAAAATCGAAAGCAACGTTTTGTATTCGAAAAACAGTATTCCAAAAATGTTTGTTATAAAATTAAAGTAATAATAATTATTATAAAGTTTTACGCGTTTTCCACGATGTTTCGAATTAAAATAAATAAATATTTCATATAGAATAATACACGTATAATTCGTGAGGATAAACAGATATTATATTTGTACGAATACTAGTTTGTTTATGTTTATTACAATAATATTTTATCCGTTTTGGCTGCTGTGCACACCGTTGTAAACTTTTTCCTGACTTGACCTCGAAAATCGAACATTGCCCTCGTGCGACGTATAATATGCACATTATAATATTATGTTTGTAAACGTACACATTTTTTTTTTAACAAAAAAAGTAGTTTTTTAATAAATTTTATTAGATATTGGACAGGTTTCATCAACATTTGTTAACGGTTTAACATTTTGTTAATTGTATTTGACAAATAGTTAGTGAAAATTACATTTGACCGAGATGTGTTAACCTTGACACGTTGTTAAGTTAACCACCCGAAATCGGCATTTTAAAATGCCATAGATCCACTATAGTAAATTATCGCCTATTTCTAATATTATATTATCACTTATCAGTTATCCAATTTCGTGATAACCACTGAGGACGTTAGAATCAAGGTAACCGTTTTGGTAAACCAACTAACTTTTATTGTTACTTAACAAATAGAATTTAACAATAATAATGTAATGGTGAAACTTATATAATTTAATCAGATGTTAAATTTAAACAAATCGTTAACTAACACGGTGTTAGAGTGTATTTAACAATAGTTGGTGGTGAAACCGGGCCGATAATTTTTTTTTTTTTACCGCTATACAGATATGTTTGAAAATTCTATATTCGTATTAACGCGTATTTCGTCATAGGTCGAAAAGCTCAAATTTTTTCCTTATTCTCCACAAAAAAATAATAAAAATCGTTTTATTTAACGGCGGACGCTCTGTCGTGCGGGAAGGGGTAACTCGTTTTTCACGTCGTCGTCTCGGTCCAATAAAATCGCGCTTTCGGTCCGAGCGTCCGTCGTAAGGGAGAATTTTATCCGATCGTTTTGAGATCAGAAATTATGGTCAGACGCTCGCGGGTTAGGTAGCTAATATCGGCGGCGGCAGGAAACAATATATCCGGTGACCACTACCACCCAGGACCCGCGGTGCACAAACGGCGCAACACACTGTACTACACGTATAATACATATATATATATATATATATATAGAGAGAGAGAAGGAGGATTGACCCTACTTTGCGGTGGCAACGGTTCGATGTAATTGGCTCGTGTTAAGGGTTGCTTTACGACTTAACCCTTATGCCGCCGGCGCTCTGCGATCCTTTTTTTTCCTTCGCTCCCGTCGCTGTCCTTCCGCTCTCACAATCGCCGCACTTTTCGCGTCGGCCAGTGGAGCGCGCCGGCGATCGTCCTGGTCCTGCACACAAACGCCGCGAGACCCTTTTATTGCCGGACATTAGATATCGGCGTCGTCGATATACACGCGCGCACGGCAACGGGTTGATTGCTGCGCGCGAATCCGCGGGCGGGCACGAGAAGAAAACGACGGCCGAACGCGCAATAAAAACAACACGGTCGAACGGATACGAAACGCGACTCGTTTCCAAAGGTATAGAGGTACATAATATATTATTAGCCGGCCGTAGGTCGGCGTCCGAAGCGAGATTTAACGTCCCCGGCTCTCTCTCTCTCTCTCTCTCTCTCTCTCTCTCTGCTCGCACCGTGTGATTTAGTCGAATTTTTCCCGACTCGTTTAAACGTTAGTAACACCGTACACTGTATAAGACGTATCATATGCGTGTGAAACGTGGACGATACCGACGACTGAAGAGATTAGAAACGTTTGAAACGGCGTGTGGTCATTGGATAATGTCGGATGCCGGATGGATAGATTATAACCGATAAAGAAGTACCGCGGAGAAAGAATATTATCGGAAGGAAGGCGATATTACGGAAGGGTGTAGTCAGAAGACGGCACGAACGGATACGACAGGAAGGATTGTTTTAAAACTGACTGTATTGGAGGCAAGAATCACCAAGGAGAAGGCCAAGATGAGTAGAATACGCGTTCATCGTGTAATGAGAGACCAAAGTATACGAGTCGCAAAAACGAAGACTGCCCTCATTGCCTGAATTTACTATAAAATACGCAGAGACGCGATACGGGGACATTTGGAGGATTGAAACCTTCTCCGGTACATTCTTTTTTACAAAACGTACAAGACGTAAAAAAAAAGTATATAATAATAATAATAATAAAAAAGAATTTTTTTCGGTTAACGAAATCTGATAGTTATAATATCCATATGGTATTCTTGAGTTTATTGACCGGTAATTACGGTGTGCAATTACGAGTCGGGTCACCGAAAGAAGGTTTATACCCATATACTCCGGATGTCGGAGTAAAAACATATGTAAGCGCTCAATGAATTAGCTCGAAAACCGAGGAAATTAGAAATTCCCTAATAAGACACGTGGTTTTTTTTTTTTGTTATCAAATAAATGTATAAAGGAATAATACAAAACGTGAGAACGTGATTGGAATCGCTCGCTAGAAAAACGAGTGTGACGAATAAGGCGAAAATCGTCAATACAACAGTAATCAATACGGCGTTTTAACGTGATTTTTAATTTTTTCAGGCGCTTTTGAGAAAAATCTCTCAAGTACACGCGACTAGATGCGATTCGTTAACGCGGAAAATGAGACCGCGCAAATATCGTGGGGAGCACTCCTTCTGATAGAATCTTCTGGTACAGACACACGCAATACCATCGTCGTCGTATGAAACCGGAATACACGTCTCGCGGTCCGCTAAAACAAAGCACGGAATTCTCCCGGCCGGGACCCGGTGAATTTTTTTTTTTCCACCCGGTCGTTTCGTATTCCTTCTGAGCGTCGTATAAAATTGCACAAAATCGCTGGAACCGTGCAGCGGACGATTGCGGTGTTGTTAAAATATTTTCCTACGGTTTCCGGCCGACCGCGGTTCGAGTAACGCGGGCGCGACACCAGCGCGTACGCAACGCGCGTAAAATATTTTCTAACGATATTATACGTGATATAATAATATACGCTCGCCCGTGTGTCTCTGTAGTAGCGAAAATCCGGCAGATGTTGCGCGCACGCTGCAGCGGTTCACGTGTGATTCTCCCCATTCAATAACATATTATATCATAAATATATATATATATTTATAAACGCGTATATAATAATAATAATAATAATACGAGCGAATATACGTTCGTGTGTTTGATGTATATAAAAGCACCGGTGCGCGCGCGCTCTTGGCGTATACATACACTTGCGACGGAAAAGGGGAAAACGGCGGCGTGTGTCTATAAGAGAGAGAGGGACTAAAAGCCCGCCGCCGCGGTTAATGAACAATCATAAATCTCTTTCCGTTCGGAGAGATTAATTCGGCAAACGCGCGAGCTGCACTGCCGAGCGCCGGACCGGGTGAACGGGTGTGTGTGTGTGTGTGTGTGTGTATAAGGAAGAAAGGATAAGAAGATGTGCGCGCTACAAGACGCGAAAAAAGAAAAGTCCGACACGGTGTGTACAGTAAAGCCGATTTCACGTGAACTCGGTGTATTAAACGCGTGTACCAACGCGGTCACAGCAGGGCTCTCGCGAGGATGGGGAAAAACGAGGGATACGCGAAACGCGCTGCACCAGGGACGGGCGTCCGCGAGGTCAGACCGTCTGGATTTCGAAATTAATCGAAAGCAATAAAGTGGCCCCGGCCGCCGGCCGCGCGTATATATATATATATATATATATATATATACGAGGCGAGGTACAACACAATAAAGTACTCTCACCTGGACAAAGGACGGTCAATTAAACGTTGTTCTTTGCTCGTCGGTCGCGCCCCCGAGGTGGCGGATAAAACAACGGTCGGACGACGACGACTGTTACGCTTGGGGGGAAGCGAAGAAGGAAGGAAAAAAAAAATTAAAAAGCGAAAGAAAACAAAAAAAAAAAATGGCGAAAACAATCGGCTGGTAATGACAACTCGCGCGGAGACGACGACGGAGATGCCGGGGCGAATACTTTTATTTTTTTCACGAAGAAATGGAATTAAACGAGGGAGTTTGCAATCAAGATTATTTTCTGTTTTTTTTCCCCTGCGCGGCGCTCCCGCGCACCCGCACTCGCCGAAGAATTAATTAACAAGAGACAACCTTTGTGCTGTTTGTCTTTATTATTAACGTTATTATTCATTTTCCCGACCATTAAGTTCGAGAGCGCGGCACACAATATCGTCATTTATATTTATTTACTTTTTTTTTTTTTAATTTTGTTTTTACTCCGCGCGTATTGTCTATTGTAATGTCATTACGCGCGCGTCGTCCCCGCGTCCCTCGTGTAGTTTTTTTTTTTTTGTTCTTATACGTGCGCACCTGCAGTACATTTTTTTTCCTCCCCTCTCGGCGCGCGCGCGCGAAGACAACAGAAAAATGAACGGAGGCCGAAAAAAAAATTTCGACCGACGGGCGATGATGCGGACGCGGGCCGGCGTTGCCATGGCGGTTTTGGCCGCGCCGTGCCGTGCGACGTCGTTATAACGTGTAAATAATTATATACAAATCCGCGGAGTGGTGCGGAAAGCGCTTTTCGTTTTCGAGAAAATTGAATACTTTCTCCTACGGTTCCGGCGCGCAAAAACAATGTATACACCTGCACAGTGGCGTACATACGGGGGGTTTCGGGTTCAAACCCCCAGGACCAAAAAAAAAAATTGTGATATTATTATAAGGCCCGTTGCGCGTTATAACATGTTTTAATTTTTACACTCTACAACGGTGCACAGGTATTGTGTGCACTATCGGCTCCTACTCATAAATTCCTTCATGCGCCGTTTAAAGGGATGGTTTTAGTGTTGGTTATTTTTTTTAAACCCCCCCCCAGAACAAATTTGAATGTACGCCACTGCACCTGCAACACCCGTTCAATAACGGCTAAATGCAGCGGTAATTTCGAGCTATTTTTTTCCTTCTACATATTCTCGCTGTGCGTGTCCGTTTGAAACGAGGCCCTACAACCGTTGTGCGTGTATAGCTGCGCGGAATTACCAGTGCGCTGAACGGAATATATAGCTACATTCTAATTTAAATAGCTAAACCACAGTTTTGTTCAACAGCTCTGGGCAAAACGCACTGTTTTGGCAGGGTTTACTTACTGTTTGTTTGTACCCGCGGAGTCCTGGTCTTGATATGTCTTTATTTAGATAAAATTTGAAAGTAAAAAAATTTTCTCGGTACATATATTTTTTTTCTGGATACTTTGACAGAGAGATCTGAAATAAATTCGAGAATCACTTTTTTTTTTAGACCGTCGCACTTTCGGAAGTCCCGAATACCTTGAGCTGCAGGGCTGTGTAGGATTCGCCGAGGCGTTACTGATTTTTAACTAAGCGTCCCCAGGAAGTATCTCGGGACAATGAAATATTTGGGATTTTTTTATTCTAGTCGTTAAATTATTACCGATTGTTAACTCGGTGAAAAAACTATCGTCGTAAAAATGTTTAATAAAATAATTGAAATAAAATGCTCAAACCTTTAGTAATTTAAAACGAACGATGTGACGAGGAAATTTACGTTGACAAATTTTTATAATACGACGAGTAAAAGCAATAGAAAATTATTTTCGTTATGCGCAAACTTTCTATATTATATTATTGAAAGTTGTCGAATTTAGTTTTGTTTTGCCCGGTTTAAATGCAGCTGTGGACCGCGTATTTTCTCTAATGAACAACACGTGGACGGATTCCAGAAATAAACTCGATACATAATAACTATTAGAAGCTTGTCTTATCCAAAAAACGAGCTTTAATTTTAAATCTTCTGAAAAAAAACTTCATGGATCATTCGAATATTTGACGAAAACTACAGCAGAGAATTCCGAAAATTCCGAAGGCTGATAGATATATCTGTAATATAAATTGAACCATACACATATAGAATGTATATTAAATAAATAAAAAAATACATTTTCCTTATTTTCAATTACTCGTATGTACACAGTCGTACACGATTTATAATAATAATTACTATTATTGTAAAAAAAAAAACGTAATTTCAAAATAAGTAATTTGTATTTATTTCAGCATAATTCCTGAAAAAGAAAAGATGTATTCAAAAAAAAAAAAAAAACGCTCCGGATTTTGGTAAATTAAATCTGGCAATCCTAGTATGTATGCATTTCAAAGCTCATTTATTATTTAAACCGAATGATTTTAAAGGAATTTATAATTCAAAAAACATTTCACTTACCGAAATCGAAAAATTCAATATACGTACGTTCGTATTATAAATTTCAAAACGTCGATGTAGTCGGTTCAAATGCATTTCACACCGTTTTTCG
This sequence comes from Slavum lentiscoides, assembly GCA_032441835.1. Lineage (NCBI taxonomy): Eukaryota > Metazoa > Arthropoda > Insecta > Hemiptera > Aphididae > Slavum > Slavum lentiscoides. Next base: position 21,895,447 of record CM063707.1, read on the forward strand.
ACTAAACATATTACTGTACACCAAACTCATAGATGTCGCACCGTGGTTTGTATGTTTATAATAAATTTATATACACTGCGTATATCTTACGTATTATATAATACTCGTGCGTTTATAACGAACGTCAACTGTTTAACTACATCTGACGTTTTACAACGATTGCCCCTCTTACTGCTATAATCTTTACAGTTTTACACACAATTCGTCAAGTTTTGCTGTTTCGTTTACACGGCTTAATAAAAAAACAAATGCTCTTCCCCAAACAAAAACAAAAAAAATAGTACGTTTGACCGTCTTAAATATAAATAAGGTCTTGAATAATTCACTCGTAAATAATAAGACGGATTTTCTGTGACAAAAAAATTTAAAAAAAAAAAAAATTGAAAAGACGTTTGTATAATACGTAATATTTCAAATTCCTGTTCCAGACGCTGAATTTTTTATAGAAATTGCTCGTGTGGACAAACGGTCGTAACCGAAATGAATGCCCAGTAGCGCAGAACTCATATACCTACGCGTAATATTATGGCAGTTGCTCCGTCTCGTAAACGAGTCGTAGATGGTATTAAGGACCGAGGGAAGAAGGAGTGGGTTAAAATAATTTATTTATATATAGATTATCGTATGATCCATCGGAATGAATATAATGCGACGATTATGGTCACAGTTCCTCGCACACCGGTGTGCACGCCATTAACGTTTCAATAATAAAAAAAAAAAAAACACATTTGTTTTGACTGTGCAGGAGATGCGTCCGCAGATGTGTTCGTGTCGGTTACGTTACTCGAGAACGTTTTCGAGACTCGAATTCGGATCGACGTGCAACAGTAGACGGTTAGGCAATATTTCGATTCATAAAATATCCTACGGGGCTGTAATGAGATGTACTTCTGACTGTTTATACACAGCTTTCACCTATCCTTCCGATTCGAAAGCGTTTTCAAAATAAAAAGCCATTGAGTAGTATACAAGGCGTCGTGTGAAGACAGGATCGACGCTCATTTCACGTACGTAAATCGAACCGTACCGACAAGGACTTGTACGGAGCGTTCTGGCAGCGAAGGACATTAAAATGATGAACCGGCCAGTGTGTAGGTTGATTATGGTATATATTTGGTCACGTGATAAAAAAAATCTACTTCGGAGCGCCGATATATTATAATCTTCGAAACGTTTAATTGAAATACGTATGATTGTAATTTGGAAATTCGGAACAGTCACGCGTGCATTATTATGAGATTTGTCGGACGGACGTTTTGAAAACGTAAAAAAAAAAAAAATGCACAACCTAATTCGAAATTCAGTATATTAACATAAATATATACGAGACGGATAGGTAGGGGTACAACAAACGGCTTTATATTTTTATTTTTATCCCCACACATACACATACAAATATAAAGAAATACGCCTCCGCAGATACGCCGATATAAAAGAATAATATGATAATACAATACCGATTGAATTGGTGTATAATAGAGCGAGAGAGAGAGAGAGAGAGAGAGAAAATCTAGTCGGGGTTTATTCAGTGAGCTGCACAGATTACGATTAAAAATGGGAATAATGGCGTGGCGCAACGAAATAATATACGTAGGTACGTGTATATAGTACAACGACGATATTATTATTTTATTATTATTATTCACGTATTCAACGAAGACGTATAGGTCGTATTAATAAAATAATAAAAAAGAAGAATTAAAAAAAAAATAAAAAAACGAAAATAACGTGTGAAATACTAAAATAGAAATAAAAAATAAAAACTATAAATTAATACTCGTAAATAATACATTTTTTTATGTATATATATACATATATATGTGAGTGTATAATATTATGTAAATATACAATCGAGCCAAAGGGTATTACGAAAAATAAAGGAATATGTGTTGTTGCGCATTAAAATCTGTTTCAATGTTATCGTATTCGACAAAACAAAAAAACGAGTCATCGCGGTCAGCTGATACACAAAGCGAAAAAGAAAAATATAACGGAATAACGAAAGAAAAAAATGAAGAAATTACACAGAGAAAATTATGAAATATCACAATAAAAATTTTATAGAGTTTGAAAAAAAAAAGCGGCGAATAAATTTTATAAATATTATATGTTATTTACGTTTCAAATCATTTATATATATACATTAAAAGTAATATATTATTATGTTTATTTTCTAAAACGCGTTTCGTAAAAATTTCAATTGAAATAAGCTTTTTTTTATATTCTTTTTTCTTTTAAAACGCGTGTATTTTTTGTATTTTGTTTTAAAATTTCTATTCGTTTTACCGGAACAAAATGTATTATTCAATTACACGTATTTAAGTTTGCGAATTCCGAGACATTTGTTAAGATTATATTATTATTCGGGAATTGTTTTATTTTATAATTGAAATTCTTTTCGGTATTGCGAATGCGATTTGAATATATATATATACGAGTATATATAAATTCTTTTACCCGAATTTTTCTGATAATATATTTTTGATATTTTATACTACGAAAATTAATTACAACACTTAATAGTTAAAGTTTTTTTTTCTAAAAAAAAATTTCTTTAATGCGTTCTATCGGTTGTGTTTAAATTATATATTTAATTCGATCAGCGATACGATGTTAATAGTTTGCGATTCTAATTGTAATGTTATTTGAAGGAATACACGCGGCAGAGTCTACAAAAAAAATAGAGTTAAAATGCGTATTTTTTCGTACGCGTTTGTGATAGGAATCATAAAGGATACTGTTTCGTTGTAAATATCGAATTCAATAGAATTTATATTATATACTGTACCGACTGTGAGAGATTAATTATTGTTTAATCGCGTTTCAATATCGTTCGTTAAAATATAATATCGTATTCAAATATTTTATTGACGAACAATTTATACATCCGAATAAAACGAAAGCAACGCCGTAGCCCCAGGCCTCCGATATTTTTTCTTAAAATGCAATTTAATGATTTATATTCTATTATTAGTTTATAATTTTTATTTTATTTCATATTTATACTCTCAGCCTCCACCCCCAAAAAAAAAAAAAAAATTTTTCTGGCTACGTCCTACGGTCTTGAACGAATCAGTATCTCCGAAACAAGCTTCGATAATAATTATATTTTATATTCGTAAACGTTATACTCGTGTGACTCGACGACGTATAAAGGAATTATTATTTTATTACTCCGTTCGTTATACGCGGTATTGTCAGCACGACGATGACGACGACACATTCAGAGCGTTTAACGTGTACGCGTTATATTAATTCGTATAAATAATAGATAATGCGTATATGATATTATTACAACAATATTATAATTTATATTAAATATCGTATAATCTCGAGTTATCCTCTTTTTTTCCTCTCTTTCTCTCTCTCTCTCTCGAGTAAACGTCGTAAACTGTACGAATTCGGTATTCGCTAACCGTGTTTGCGTCTCGGCTTAACGTCTCTCGGCTGATACCGTTCAGATTGTAACGCCGACTACGATTGAAATACGACGGTAAAAATGGATTTTCGGAAGAAAAAAAAAACGCGTATTATCTATTATAAAAATGAATATAAATACGGCGAATGTTTACAAGAGGTTTTCCTAAATAATACACGGTGATAATCCTAGTTTTCGGGTCGTAAACAAAAACGTAGGAAAACAGCGCACGCGCGTTACAATAAGCGTCGTCATAAATAACGTAAAAAAAAAAAAATAATAAGAAAAAACGGATTGCGGAACTACTAATTTTTCATCGATGACGATCCTTTTTATTCGAAAAGTATGTTTTTTTTTTTTTTTTGTAAAAGGGAGACAAATCGACGAGTCCGTTTTCCACATGTCACGTGCGCGACGTCCTCTATCCGGCGGCGGCGTCGCGGTGAAGTCGTTTTATTAGCGTCGAAAACTAGTGACGGTGCCAAAAACAGCAATCCGCACCAGACACAGAGATGAAAATATAGTGCATTAACCTTTGACGAATGCGTTTCGGAAATATATAATCACAATAATCGTAATAAATAAATAATAATATTTAATATTAACAATATCGTAAATAATATTCGACAAATATTCTAGGGAACGTTTACGAATATTTTCAAAATATTGTCGAGTCATTTTTTTTTTTTTATGGCAGGACACAAAAAATAATGTTTTCACAAAGCAATATAATATCAATGTAAAACGGTAGGTAGTTATAACGTTTTTTTTTTTTATTATTATTAAAATATTTCCGAAATCTTTTAAATCGAAGATTTTCGCAAAATTACTTGTCAATTACATTTTATTCTTTGCTTTACACCGCCATTCGCGCCCTTTGCCAAAGCTCTCTCCAATAATCTCGAGTATCTCGCGTCTTCAATATTCTCGCTCCTAAATCCTTTTGAGTATCGTTTCTATTATTCGGTCCGTCCTGCAACGTCGACGCGGTCTTCCTACTTGTCGTTTTTTTCTTTTTGGCTTATTAGTGCGAGTACACCCGTCTTATTGACTGACCCTCGCACACACGTCCGACCCGTTGTGATCTTTTTGATCTCGCGGGCACATTGTACAACCCGTTTGAGACCGCCGCGTTCTTTCTCCGCTCTGTTTAGTACGCGATTTTTCCAAAGGATTTCCTTTTCGAATCCGCTCAGTCTCATCGATCGCGTCCCGCGTCTTCGTGGACCACGTCTTACGTCCGCACACGAAAATAAGTGTGTACGGGCAACGTACAGCTTATTCTCGGCGCGTCTCTTGAAAATTATAAAACGATAATTATTGTACATTTTTAATACGCTTAAGAGGACGCTACACAGGCGTTTTTTTGTTTCCGTCTGTCTTACGGGCAATATAGCGTACTAGTACTTTGGTGATCCAAATGCTACGAAGTCTACAATAAACATTAAAACATACATATAATGTTATATTTTTTGCAATTAATCGTTTACCGAATACACTAGTCTCCTATGTCGTATTTATTAATTTGTCAATATGATTTTCAAAAATCAGTTTCCAACAAAACATTGAAAAAGTCCTCGACCTTTATATGGTATACAATATTTGTGTCTTAATGTTTATTGTAGACTTCGTAGCACTTGAATTACGATAGTACTATTTCGCTATATATTGCCCGTAAGCAGTGGTCAAAGTGCATCAAAATAAGTGGGGGGATGGAAGCAGTGTCGTCATTTCAAGTTTTGGAAGGGGAGGGCAAAGTTGTGAACGGTCCATGTTGTTGAAAAGGCTCTAACACCGGCCCTATTAACCTTGACGGTGAATTATATTTTTTTTTTTTATGATTGTGATTGATTGACGTTTAGATCTACTGAATGTCGAAATTTTCGAAAACGAAATTGTTCTTACAAAATATAAAAAATAATGGTTCGAATGATATATATAAAAAAAAAAAAATTTAGACGACATTATACAATTACGAATTGTAAAATAAAAATTAATTTTTTTTAAATCCAGGAGGGATGGAAAATTTTAAAGAAAATAAGTGGAGTGGGAGATGGAACATATGCTAACTAAAAGAAGTGGAGAGATGGCGTTCCCCCATTATTCTCCACTTTGACCACTGCCCGCGGTAAAACAGACAGAGACAACAAAATGCCCGTGTACCGTCCTCTTAATGCAAATAAATACAAAACGGACACCTGTATACTTATATACTCGTTATACGAGTATATCAAAACTACAACTATAGTTACAGTGGTAGAAGCGGGGGTATCGAACGAGGGCAAAAAGCACGAAACGCGGCGTGTATTCTCGCTGTGGTAGAGCGTAATTCGGTTTTGTGATTGTGTTTCGAACGAGAAGAAATTAATTGACGTATATAAAAAGGCTCGTGGAGGACAAAAAAAAAAAAAAAAAAAAGGACGCGCTCCTCTCGTCTGCTGAAGTCGTTTTTCCGCGCGACGCTCATCGCGGTACGCGCTTAGTCCGTTTACTGCCGTAAAAACGGCAAAACGTTTTGCGCGTTACGCAAGCGATAATTATTATTATTATTATAAGAGACCGCGGTTTTCCGTTCTGTCGAACGCCGTCAAAAGACCAGGATGAAGAAGACGAACACATCACAGGCGCCGTATCGACCGCGGGTACAATGTCGTTTTTGCTGCCGATTTTCACGCGAGACGTATTTATTTATACTTTCGACGACTCGTTCGCGCGTCGATTACAATAATAATTACGGACAGACGGCGTCACGACGAAGGGAGTAACGAAAAGAAAAAAAAAACGCTGTACGACACGCGTATGGTCTTAAAATAAAACGCCGACAGTCAAACGAATATTATAAAATTATTTCTTCTCTATAGCAGTGCACCGCTCACCAAGCTAGCGCATCATTTTAATTGCGCGGCGTTCCACTGGCGCGCGCGCGATGATGGCGCGCGATAATAATAATAAAAGAGACCGCGTTTCGTCCTCGGCCGCGCGGGGCAAAAAGAAACCCGTTGGAATAGTATCGCTGGGCAAACGTTTTTGAATTCGGACACAATTCAATGGCGGCGGCGTTTTTTTATTTTATTCGCTCTATCCGAACGGTACTATTGAAGAGGGGGGTACGTGAACGACGCGGCTTTCGGGGGAAAGAAATCGCCGCGAAAATGTTCTCACGAAATTGACGACGATAATATATTTCGAAACGATCCCATGCAGCGCTCGAGACGGATCGGGATGTAAATTTCTGCGCGGATCGCGTAATAACACGTTGTGTAAATTCATTCGGTTACAGACTCGGACGATTTAAGTGTTGTATTTACGCGATTCGATTTTAATCGGCTGGAAATAAAACAGTAAAAAACGCGTGTCGTCCGATGACCGGCAAGGGGAAAAGTTAAATGCGCGTGCTGCTACGTCGGTCGGTTGACAATACTGTTCGATTCGTTTTCGCGTCATGCCGATGATGGAAATAGCTCCGCGGCGAACGGGGTAAAAAAAAAAAAAAAAATTACGAATAAAATACATTATATTATAGAGAAATTGCGCGTAGGCGTTTTTATATAGAAAAAAAAAAAAAAAACGTTTTAAATAACGTCCGGGTTGACGGAATAATTGATTCGGCCGACCACCACCATCAAACGTACGTACGATTTTAAAGTATCAATTTATGCGTATAATAAATAACTCGTCGGTCGTGTGTGTGTGTGTGTGGGGGGGGGGGAAGGGGGGAAATAATAATAAAATTAACATCGCTGGCCGCCGAACCGGAAGAATTTATTAGTGTATATATACGCGCGCACTCGTCTATCGGCATAATAATGATTCGGTGCAGATGACAAAATAATGGACAATCAACGACTAATATATTATCACGCGCGTTAGCCCGGCAACTGTACCGTCTGCGTACACGCGTTTATATTAATATATTTATATTATTATTATTATTATTATTATTATAGAACAGTTGGTTTTCAGACGACGTGTGAAAGTGCCAGTACGCGTTTTCCAGCTGCATATTTTTCCATCAATGCGCACGACAAAATATTTATCGCCAACACGGAATAATAATACTTTTTTACGCACTCGCGTACGCGCACGATTCAATAAATCAATTTAAAATTTCTTATTATTTTTCTGAGCATTTTAAACACAATTTAATCGGCGTGTTTTTTTTTTTTTAGCCTGTTACAGTGTAATTGCTACGGGGAAAAAAATATGCGATTTTAATAATTACTACAAACGGGTTTTAAAGATAACGTCCAGGTAAATATTAGTATGCGATATAAATAGATTAATATTTATAGATAAAAGAACGAAATACGCGTCGGAGACTCTATTCGGCCGGAGACGTTTTTTTTTTCTTTATCCTTTCCTTTGAAGCCCGCGACGAGATCAGTCTTTTCAATTCCGACCAATATCCGTTTCTAAATAAAGCTATGTACGCTCTATAGCGTCGACGAGACCCGGACAGTTATTGAAGAAAGCATAAAAAAAAAAAACCTCGAACAATTTCTTTTAAGACACGTATTCAAACCAATATAATTGATTATAGAGCTGGTAAACGTTACTAATAACTGTTCGGATATTTTACGCGGTAAATGATACGAATAGTTTTACTAGAAACAGAACAGATAATGCGTATAACTGAAATAAATGAAAAAGCGTAGTTCGTTTTAGGATTTCACTCCGCGTACACTTCAAGTTGTTTAGAAAAAAAAAGATATATTAAAATCCTGCTCGGGAAAATCGAATTACGCGTATCATCGTTTGTACGATAACAAATACAGTAGGCCGCACCCGATCGTTCGACCTTCAATACATTCCTAGGCAAAAAAAAAATCCCTCGAAAATCTCGCAATCGTTTATATATTGTATATATATTTTATATTATGTGGTCGGACGTGCAGTTTTTATACACCGACGCGAATATCCGATTATATTTATAGCTTTGAATAGAGAACGCGCTGTATCCGGACGTTCGACCGTGCACACGTACACCACTGTCCATATCGTATTGTGCAAAGCGTGTTTGGACCAAAAAGAAAAACTTTCTTTTCACTGCCGCGCGCATATAATACACTGCTGCAGTATGCCGGGTTTAACTGTATAAAGGGATTAGATTTTATAAATAATACGTATTTTGTGCCGGGCCTAATAACGCGCGCGATATAAATAAATAACTATATATACATACACGTGTATAACATGATATTATGATATCGCGCATTTCGTCGTCGTCTTTGATGTCGTCGCGCGCGACGCGAACGAGGATAAAGGATTGCGTTCCAGTCGCACAAGTTCGTATATTCGTAACTCTGTAAATGAAATGATAAAACCACACATTTATATAACGTAATATTATTTTATATGTCAATGTGTAGGTACAACGACAACGTATATATATATATAGGATGTTACGTAATAGTATAGCGGACGAGATCCCGCGGAGCGGGCAATTTATATGGTATAAAATTCGTTTGTCTGTATTAAGATATCGTATCCATCGTATACGGAGAGGTGGACAGGTTATAATAATGCGTACAATTAGTAATAAAACGATATAAACGCGGCGGTTTGAAATTACTCTACTACGAACACGAGTAATTAAACGATAATATTTTCGTCTATAAACGTATATATTCATATAGTCGGCTGTCGGTGACTCGGAGATCACTCGTTGTGTTTGAAGTGTTTCGAGAAAATCTCTCTAAAAAAAAAAAAAAAAAAAATCATTATTTCAAAATAGTTTATATCAAAAGAAATTTATAATTCATTTACGAGTTTCTATCGATCGTTCTGTCTAAACGATCGATTCGATTCGAATAAATCTTTCGCGCTTTCATCGTGCTTTCCATATTACGTCGTAATATGTCTAATTCGTTGTGCTCCGGATTTTCCTTCGGACGGCCATGGACCAAAACCGTACTCTACTGGTCAGATAACACGATTGAGATATAAGAATCGAGCCATCAGCTATTGGAAATTTCAATTTTGATACTATAAATTCATGTATAGGGTAATTCGACGTATCGACATAACTATCGCTCGATCGATTTCATATATGTATATTATAGTTTTCATAAGGCATTTTCATAAGGTAATTTTACTTACGAGGATTTCGAATTATCGACTGTACGCAAATGAAATTAAAAATATTAAAAAAAAAAAAATAAATGCACGGCCTTAACCCAAATGCTCTAGCGCTTTTGCGCCGTTCGTTATACGCGCTCACCGAATATATTAATATGCCCTAAGGATGCGCGCGCGAAAAGTATCAACTGATGGGCAATTGACCTGATTTTTTACGAAACGATGGCGTATGCCGATAAAAAAAAAAAAAAACGTAAAATAAATACAAAGTAAATCACCCCCAAGACGAATATTGCGACCCTCCGTCATACGGCGAATCGGTACTTAAAAAAGTGGATATATACCTATAAAAATAAAAAAAACACTGCACACACACACACGAATAAACGGGAAAACTCGTCGAAAAAGATTTGTGTAAATATTTTAACAATATCACCCTCGAACGCGCGAAAACATTTTTTTTATTTTTTATTATCGGATATTGTTCGTGTACGCAGTTACTCGTAAAAAAAAAAAAAAACGTATTTTATTGAATCATAATTATATAATATAGTCGTTTTTCAGGCGTATTATATTCGATAACATTCGAATCCTACGAACCTTCAGTGGCGGAACTAGAATTTTCTTATGGTCGGGAAGAGAAAAATAAATTTGTTTCGGTACAGTCGTATTTATACTTTATTAATAGTAGTTATTTCGCGAAACGAAATTTAATTTTCTCGAATATATATATATATAGCGCCATAACTCGTTGATTACTTCGTCGGACAATACGGCGGTAATTGGTATGTTCGTTCGTTCGCTTCTACACGGCAAAAGATTATATTATAGAAGATAAACGTACAAATATTACAATTTATTTACCTCAAATTCGTACACGACTCGTGGAATTTCTTAAAAGCGTTTTACGCGCTTTAAGATGGGAAAAAGTTCTTTCTAGAGTAGCGCGGTAAATACTAATATTTTATGGTAATGTGCGAAGAATTCCAAGTGATTTACGAATATTTGTAGAAACGAATTTATCGCGTGATTAAATAATTTTTAATCGTTAAAAGATTTTCTTAATAATTACGTTTTCCACAATTTTAATTCTGCTACGGTTGTTGTATAAACGAGTATGATGGACTGAATCGTAATAGATTTTAAAACAATTCTCGTTGTACACGCGCTAAATACAGGCATTAACTAAAATACAAAATTAACGCGAAGCTGTAGACAAAACTTAAAAACGATTTCTACAGTTTTCCAGTTGGATAACTTGGATTTTTCTGGGATAACGCTCTGGTATGATCGCTTTACGGTTTGACGAATTAATAAAAATTTGGAATTTTTCTCACCACATGACGCCCAGTCGGTATCGCGCGAAACCGATATTATATATATATATGTTCTCTTAAACGAAAAAACGAACGGGTAAATTGTGAATATGACCCCCTACGCAAATCCGGCAAAGCTACTCATTTGTGTTTCTTACCTTTCATTTTTCGTTATATTTAAAACGGAATAAATAGCCCGTGGCCAATCGACTCGCATCCTCGTGTACCACCTCCTTGAAAGATCGGACTTTGCGTAAAGCGTTTATTTATATTATATATGATGCAACGATTGTTTTTATCGTCTCAAAATCGAAATCGTAATTTTCGCATTTATACTTTCTATCGCGTGTACACTCCATTGAAAACGCGCTCCGTCTAAAGCGGGTTATAAAACATACAAGCAGTTGAAAAACGTGAAATGACGTATTTTATTTGGCAGAGCACATTGCAGCAGGCTGAAGAAAACGCGTCCAAAATGCTGTCTTTACCGAGTGCCGCGGTCACTGCAATTATTATTATCGGGTTTCGACGACCGATCGTTTGATACGTCGTGATTTATTTTCGCCTTTAAAACAATATTTTCTTTATTAAAGTGGATTTGAAAAAAATAATAATAAATTTTTGTTCGGGTTTTTTTTTTTTTATATAAAAATAAAAAAGGAATAAACGTGAATAAACAGTCACGTGACAGTCGTTCGCGTGGTTTATGCGCCCTAAAAAGCATAAAACTACGTTCGACTGCGAACGCGAAACGCACCGAAAAAAACACGTAGGACACACGTCTGTTATTCGTAATATTTCGTTTCGAGGTAATATTTTTATTATATTATTAAAAATTGTAAATCCGCGAAATCCATATGATTATACGAAACGAACACGACAGTCTGGATGATGTATATAATATAGTATTTCCAAAAAGAAATTCGTTTCGTCCTATATAAGCGCGTGCCGACGAAGAAATCTTTAATTTGATTTTCGAAATATAATTACACCGTAGTACGTAGTCGATACGCGTACGCGAATTCGGAATTTTAACGCTTATAATCAAAAACGGGCACAAAAAAAAAAATGGAGATTTCGAGCATATTTGATAAACACGTTTTTACCGGCTTTCGAAAAGCGTATATAGATTTTTTTTTTCGTGTAAATCGATAGATTTTAATCGTGCGTAATTTAATAGCGTACATTAACGGGGGAAGCAATTATTTGAATTCGAAATTTTAAAATTAAAATACTGGCGAGAAAATGAAATTATGACTTATGATTTTTTTTTGTTTTTTTTCACGATATTATAAATTCAAACGAATACGCGTGTTTTCAACGAAACCAAAACGAAACGTATAAAAAACGAATCGAAAGACAATAACGATCGGTAAATGATATTGTGCGTATAGATACTATAAAAATACAAATAAATACTCTGTGCGTGTAAGATCATCGTGGATTCCCCGCGCGACAGAATCGAACGTGACTCCGCGATACGAGTCTTATAATAAAATAATTTAAGTTTATTCCCGCAGAAATGATTTGTTCGCGTGCATGTATATACGCACAGCCCTATATCGCTTTATCGATTTCAAACCAAAACGCGTTCGTATAATAAATTTTAATCCGCTCACGACCCCTGTGCGTTCTGCAGCCGACTGAGACTAAGACTTCGCGTTCATTGTATTATATCGTTGCGAGCGTATCGCCCGCTAAAACACACACACGCGCACAGTCTCGCCCCGGCCGTTATTACAGAAATCGTGAGAACTAACACGTGTTTAATCGATGACCAACCCCTCTCTATTTTCTGTATAGATTACACTTGCGCGTACGCAGAATCCGAAATAAGTTATCATCGTCGTCGTGCAGCACGCGCGCGACCGTGTCCATTTCAATCCGCGTCTAGTATAAAACGCGAAAGTTTCCTCGTGTATCCTGCGATCGGCGTGCTCATCCCTGCAGATTTGTGAAACTAACAGAAACCGAACCGAGTGAAAAAAATATGTTTTTTTTTTTTAAATTCATAAATAAATACAAATAACGCCGTTTTATGTGGAAATTATTCGTAAAAACCTCGTCACTCGAGTGGCCGTCGTTTCAGATACACTTGTCTATATAACCTTCTCTCCGTAAAAATCAAAACACCCGTTCGGTGGAACATTCCACGGACACGACGCTGTAAGCGGTCTCTCACAATATCTTTCACTCGGTTTTCACGATTTTTTTAAATACGAGTGATTTTTGAGTTATTTGTGCGGAATCCTTCGGCGATCGAGATAGGCGCGTCGACATTGCTCGACCGAAGCTTTCACCGTATCCGGTACCGATTGCGGATTGTCGTACACGTGCAGAAAGCGTTTGTTAAAAAATTTACCGGGAACGGGATCACAAAGTTTTTTTCGTTTCACCACGCCCTGTATATACCGGGCGGAGGTTATTTTGTCGTTGAAAATCTCGTTTAAATACGCGTATATCATGAGAGTGTACGGAAAAGAAGCGATTCCGTGTAGTCCACCGTCACCGGGGCGGAGATCATCGAAATTTTCGCGTCGATCGATACGGACAGCACCGGACCGTCGGCTGTGTATCTCTTCATTTGCACCGTCCAATCGTTTTAGCAGCGGCGGCGGCGGAGAAGGTTTTTATTCGCTTTTATATCCGAGTCCCGAGCTCGGTGTTATTGTTATGGGGGGTCGTTCGGAGCCGAGATAAAAGCGACGGCGGAGGATATGGAGTAGTGCTACGTATAGTGCGCAGAAGAAGAAGAAGAAGAAGAAGGAAAAAAAATCATCCATCGGAATCGTTAATATTAATACAAAAAGAGAACGGGAGAGGTTATGAACAATATTCGTCCGTACCATTAGGACCACCGCCGCCGCCGCCGCCGCCGCCGCCGCCGGAATCATTTTCCCCATTGACAGCGAAGATCCCGGACTAATAACCGACCCCTGCAAACGCGCGCCCGGCCTTATGATTTCTTCGCTCCCTTCGCCGCCACGGCCGCCTTGTTTTCTTTTTTTTTTTCCGTCCCGGCCAAAAACATATAAACATATTTCAACATTACCGCTAATGTGGTGATAATGGCGCCTTCGGCCCCGCAGACCGGCTATAACTAATAATATCGAAGATATATATTTATACAATACGCGCCGCGCGCGTCCTGTACGCGCGAGAACGGCACTCCGTCGTCGTCCCTTCACCACCCAACTATACCAGTCTCCACTTTCGCCGACGCTCCTTCTCCTGAACCCCATCACAGTCGATGTCCCTGCATGCCCGCGCGCCGCACAACAGCGTATATATATATATATATAAATGTGAGAGAGTGTTGTGCTCGCAAAAACGGGATACGGTCCAACTTATTAGCCCATTATCATCGCGCCAACTTATATATATATATATATTTGAAATTTATTATTATTATTATTATTATAGCGTATATAGAACGAGTGAGAGAGAGTATCGTTGCGATGATTATTGGCGACAAATCCCGGAATCGGTCTTGTCCCCGAGATGATCGCCGCGCGCTCCTTGCACAGATACGCGTATATAACCGAACGATGACCCCGCGTCGGTGGTGGTGGAGATGCCGACAAAAATGCGTATAAAGTGCGTGGTATAAGTGCGCAGACTAAAATAACTATACTATACGTGCGTACGGAGCGGTGTCGCTTCAACAAGAATTCTTCGGTGGGATCTTGGAAAAAGTAAAATTAATACCGAATAAATATTACTGTTTTCTATACAAATTTTTTATAATTTTAAGTAGACGCATTCGATTCCTATAGTTTTTTTTTTTTTTTTGCTACAACCAACGCCTTTAGGGGCCCGGTGCAATCGTAATTAATCACATATTGCATCGGCGGCATTTAGACAGTGTGTGTGCGTGTGTGTGTTTGTGTGTAAATGAATATTGGTGTGAATGAGCTATTTTACCCGCCTCACCGCGTACTACGCGTTGTTACCTCTTTATCAAAATGATTTCACGGAAAAAGGGATAGCGCACTGCAGTATAATTTAGGTATTTTAATAATTTTTTTTTTATTTGAAAAAGGAGAAAATTGTATATGTCGGATTTTAATGTATTTTGTGATATAAAATAATCTATATTCAACTGTAGAATACTGTAAACCTGACTGGAAATTAATAGTTTTTTTTTAATAATATAATTACAAATGGACGGTATACATGTTTTACAAATCCGAGTTAAATGCGACCTATATATATATATCCCATTTAAGTTAAACAAAAAAAGAAAATACAAGTCGGTTGATTTTACGAGCCGTAAGAGTTTTTCCTGTAAAGCCTAATTTTTAGGTATAAAATAAAATCGGCACCGGGCTCCTCAAGGCTTTTGATTATACCGATCAAACAATATTTTTAAAGGATATTGTATCTGAAATAATCTAGTAAGATAAAAAAAATCTCGACTTTTGCACACAATTAAAACACTTATTGACGATTACTTTACAATTATATAATCGTTATTATGGTTGTGTATTAACCCCCCTAATCAATACGTTTTAATATATAATAACAGATTTTTGGTGAACAAAAAACGTGGTGGAAAATAGATGCGGCCCAAAATTGTAGACGGCTAAAGACTTACCACCTCAGAGTGCTGCAGTATACTGTCTGATCTCACATCAACTATATGAGTAACACCAAAACTGTTTTTTCGTCACTTCTAATCGATGTCTGTGGCTAACGCAGCCGATAACTATAAGTCGAAAACCAGTGTATGGTCTTCGTATTAAAATCACTAAAAAAAAGGTCACAATTTTCTTTTATAAAGTTGTAATTTTATTACTAATATTCAAATAACATAAAACGTTATTCCTATTTGTCGTAAAAAAAAAAAAAAAAGTTTGAAAGTGAAAAGTCAAATTATCTACATAGTGATTGAGACGGTATATTTTTGGTAGAATATATTATGTTCAAATTTGTACACTTACGTTGAGATGAGATTTTTCTTATTTCGTATAGCTAATCGGTTTGATTTCCATTCATCGGGATCCACTTTTAGAAAGCGATGCTTGTTTGACAGTCCCTGGGATCTGGGACAATTCTCAAATTCGGCCGTGTCCAGAGGAGAGAAAACAGTGGAAAGATTCTGCGGGGAATAGTGCAGGAAACGCGAGTTTATAATATGTTTAACGTTATTATTAGAAAATCGGTATTGCTATTATTTCTTTTGAAGAACAAGACAAGGTTTTTCATTTCTTTTTTTTTCTTCTTCTGTTTTTGTAATTTAATGCGATTCGAGTAATCAAATATCATGCAAAAAAATATGGTATTTTTTTCACTCGCCGACAATCGAGCCGAGAATTGTTTTGGTAAAACACACTAATAAACTATAGAGAGTTGTGCGCGGCGATTATACGATTACTTTAACGAAATATTCGCTTTGATCTCGTGCACGAAAATTACATTAACTCGTTTTTATTTCTATTACGTGGATTTACATAAATTAAAATAAGTTTTTGTAGAACTCGCGGAAATTAATTCAAAGAAATGCGCGCATAAAAATAAACGCAATATTTTTTTTTTCGATTCGGAGATTAAAAACGCAAAACTAAAAAGTAGAGTTATCGAATTTTTCGTCCATTTAACTTCAAAAGTTTCCGAGTTTAATGAAACGCACCGTAACACCGGCTCGTATCATTCAAACATCACTCCCGCCGAGAGTTATCTAAAAGAAAATTGTGATTTTCCATTTGTATTAATTCGTGCGCGTAGTATTATTACATTATATATGCAGCAGTCGAAAAACTATAATTAACTATCAATATATAGCGAGTATATATATATATATATATATATATATATATTCTAATTAACTAATATCAAATCAAACAGTTAATCGTTTCTGGAATTTAAATGAATTTTTTTTTTTTTTAATTTTATATCGAAACAAATATTTAAAGTAAGATAAAATCATAAAAGGCGGGATGATTGTAGGGGAAAAAAGCCGTCCATCGTTAAATTTCTTAGAATCGGGAAATATTTAAAATCTAATTAAAGCTCGGAAAATATGCGCAATAACGAGAATATTTTTTTTTTAAATATCATATCGAAAAAAAAAGAAAAACGTTTATATATACATCATTTTGGTAAAAGCCTATTTAAAAAGTATAATACTTCCCCGGGTAATTGAACGCGACTTGTTAAAATGTAAATTCCATTTTGTTTATTGTTTATTTATAATTAAGTCGTATTTTAATTTTATTTATTTATTTTACGAAAATAAATAAACCGATACGTTTAAAAAGTTAGTAATTAATCGTCGTTCGTGTAATTAATTAGAGTGAAGTTATATCGGTTGAAACCACATCGCGTGTTATTGTCTATATAGTTTGCGTTTTTACTCTTTACCTATTTGCAGCCTGTATAGTTATATTATTATACTCGTATTGAAATTATACAATACGCATTTCCTTCGTGGTCTTCAATTTTAAACTAAAAAACACAAATAAAGACATTCACTTTTATTTCAATAATAAAACTACTTCCACTAAAAAAAAAAATCTCACATTCATACAAATAATCTAAATTGATTTTTAAAATAACCAAAACAGAGGTGACATCACAATAGACATTATTATTATTAAGCATATGTTTTACAATTTTTACGTATATATTTTATTTACTTGTTTTCGTATTTAACGTTTTTGATTTCAAAATCACTGAATAACACTCGTCTCGATTTTCACGTATCATTTGATCGAAACGCGAATTTTCGTTAACCTGACTCATTTTTTACTGTTCGAAGAATTTATTAAAAATACTGCGATGTAAATCGAGACTAAAATATATATAAACCGTCGCGATATTATTGGTTTTATAAATTAATAATAATGAACTGTAATTCGTTATAAATATTTGTTCGAATTAAAATTATTATTATTCGATAAATTATTTTTTATTTAATTATTACACCGTCGATGGCTGGACCGCGCGCTTGTTGCACCACTCCCAAAGAAATTCGACTCGTTGTCGTCTGGAACAAATATATCGTATTTTACTGTTGTCGATCAAAAACATCCGAGCACGGATTATTGCGGTTATTATAACGGGGATTTGTTAAAATTGTACTCGTTTTATAACGAAAATTCGAGACCTATATGTGTACATTTTAAATAAATTTTCAGGAGAATCGAAGACACTTAATTATTGCTAGTAATCGATTTGCATTTTAAATGGCCGCGATTCAGTCGTAATTTCGATTAATAAGTAGTTACAAAAATTCATTTTTTTTTTTTTTTTTTTAATCGACGAAAAATTATCAGTATAACATAGGTCCCTTAATAAAATTCTAATTTTTTATAATAATCTGATAAAAAAAAAAAAGGACAATAAGTTCAAACTTTATTGTATCTCGCAGTGTTTGAATTGACAAATGCGTACAATGTAATGTATGTGTATAACGTTTTACGAAGCTTTTGTCTCGAATTCCGGTTAATTTCCCAATCCAAAGTCGTCTTTGTCAAAAGACTCGCGAGTTGAATGAAAAAAAAAACGTTGAATTTTTATTGTTTATTCTTTAACGGTAGAAGAAAATACTATTATTGTCTGAAATTCGCTTTCCAAATTCCTCTTTCGTAATTAAACATTAAATCTCGAGTTTTTATACATTATATAAACGATTTAAAAACATATACGTAATGAACGAGTTATATATAAATAGTCCACGGGGTGCCCAACAGCAGCTCGTTTCCACGCGACGATTTTCAGACAAAACCGCCGGGTTTTAATCGGAAAATCGATTTCGATAATAATATTTTAATGACGACCAGGTATATTCGGTCGTACGCGTATCTATACTGACCGGAGGACCTTATACGGTTGTAAAAATAAAACGAATCCTAACCGACGGGTTTTATGTCTCGAAAATGTTTTTATTACAACGGCAATTAATGTGTATAGAAAAATGTTTACAGCGTTCTTCTGCACCGTGTACGCAGCGGACGAAAATTAGTGACCGCGAACGGAGTAACAGAGCTGCCAGAGGTCGTATAACGAAAAGAACCGCGCGCGGGTTAACGACAGCGATATTTTAACATTTTTTTTTTTTTTTTTGATTATCGATTTTATATTATATACGTCGTCGTTGCTGGTGGTACGCCGCCCGTAAACCCCTTTCGGTGACAGAGGGGGGAGGGGGGAAATAAAACGTGGTTTACGATTCGATGATTTCGGATTAAAGACACACACGCCAAGGGTAACGGAATTATTTTATTATTACTACGAACAACGAATTTCGCTCTGTACTTATTATACGCGTCATATATATATATACATAAGTAAAATCACAAAAAACACAGTATAGAAATCGTTGGCGAAACTACGGCCCGATCGTGGTCTGACCTAATACTGATTGGATACACGCAGACTTATAATAGAATTTGAAATCAAAAACTCAATTTTTCGCATCTAAAACGCTTATAATGTTCCGTTTAAATAAACATATATATATATAACACGGCGGTATACCACTCGTACCAAAAATTGGTACAGTTTAATCGTGACCTATTATTATAAAATATTAATTATTGTTATTTATATTTACGTTTTATTAAATACATAAATTGTAAAAAAAATTTGCATTACATCAAAGTAAATTATATCTTATTTTAGAGTTTTAATATTAAAATTTTTTTTTTTCATATACATATCATTTTGGCATGTCCTATCGTCTAATATCGCTTATGGTATAAATACCGTTTATAAAATGACTTTTAAATGACCAACGAAACTAGATCGGAACAGACAGTCATTATTATAAAGAAAGTTCTTTTTTATTTTATTAGCTTCTAGAAACAACTATTATAGCTCGACAATTATAAATAAAAGATATAATCTAAAAACGATCCATTTATGAAGAAAGAAAGAAAAATAAATAAATAATCATAAAGATAATAATAATAACGAAAAAAATAAATATAAATAATTTAAATAATAAAAATAAAGTAGAACCGTTAAATCATGAAGCCAGCTTCTAAAATGAATGATACGGTTAGATGAATTACAAGTTCAGATTTAGAATTAAGGATAGAGGGAAGATCGATTAAAATATTTAAAGATTCGAGGGAATTAAATAATGAAAAACGCTGCGCGGACAGGGAGAGACAATCGAATAAAATATGAGGGGGATCACAAAGGCAATCATTTTGGTGCAATGCAATAACGAAAATTTAATAAAAAAATATTGTACATTCATTATTACTAATATTATTCGAAATCAAAAAGTATAAATGTATTCATAATATTGTAACATTCTATACAATAATTATGATATATTATCAATTATTATTATAACGTGTTATTAATTTTGTAAAATAAAAATCGGTCATTTTAATTTGTGACACTTTTATTTTTTTTACAAAATCGTAATGTATTTGTTTTTCTATTTTTTCAAAAACTTCTACTCGATTTTATTGAGTTTAAATACGTACAATTTGTTAATGTTCTTACCGCACTAAGAAGTAAGAACTGAGATGATAGACATATTATATGTTTATACAAAACAAGTACACTTACAGTTATTATTTACAAACGTACACGAACTACACTCGATGAAATTTTACGATAATGTCGATGCGAAATCATTAAAGAAATAAAATATTTGTCCATATTCCCAAAAAAATAAACGTCATAACGTCCGTATGGTCATTATATAGACGTCTTAATAACAGATACAAATATTAGTACGTAGGAGTTTTGCCGGGACCTTCAATTTGAATCCATTGAATCCGGCTTGTCACTATAACCGGTGTCTATTTTATAAACGGTTTCTACTGTAGGTATACAATAAAAAATATATATTAAAATACAGACTAATGTTCGTATCAGGGTCGCACTGGTAGATCGGGACATTTCCCGTTGAGCCGGTCAAACAGTTAAATATCGCTTTAAATGTGGGATATCTTATATTTATTAATAATATTTAATATATAATTTTTTTCACTGTATTTGTTTGTGGCGTGTAGATAAATTGTTTTTGTATAAAACAATATTAAAAACAGGTATTTTCAAATAAATTGTTTTGTATAAAACAATATTTAAAACGGGTATTTTCAATTTTATTTCTCGCGTTGTTATTTATTAGGTAAAAACCGTCTATATATACAGAAACGATGTATGACACAAAACGATATTTTTAAGATCGTTAGTTTTAACGGCAACGGAAACCATTGACTCTATAATAATTATATACTGCAGTCACTTATATCCTAAAAAAAAACCCCGAGACATTACGTAAATTACCGATTGTTTAAATGATTTCCGTGTAGAAAGATTAAACAAAAAAAAAATATACCTTTTTCAAAATTAATACAGCTGTTTAAGAATATATTTTTTATATTTGTAAATTGTATTCTGTTTGTAAATCTATTTTAATTGTAAATAGAACTTAAGCTAAAAATAAAATGTATTTTTAAAATATCGTCATCCCTTGCGTATAATACCTGCAATTTTTCGGCTAAAATCTCCCGGGCCGCTTTATAGGATTTAATTCGTATAATATATATTAGGTACGAGTGTACACATACGTCGTGCGCAATAATAATAATATTAAAAATAATTGTAATTACATTTTACCCCCAGCGCGAAAAGAAACGACAAATCCGTTATTTCGTACACGCGCGAAATAATACAATCGTTACATTATAAATATTACGTTCCCGGGTGTGTATGTGTATTATATAATAATAATAATAATAATAGTACGCGATATATACGCGTATGTAAAATGCGAACATTGAAAATGTCCACCTTTGTGCGCTGCGGTGCGAACGATAAAATATTAAATAATATAATATATTGTACGCCGTGGCGCTGCAGCGCGCGAGAAACAATTGAAATATTACGACGGTATATGGGGAGTGGGTAAAAGCTCGTGTTATTATTATAATATAGTCTTGGGGTTAATGGATAAGTGTAAATTTATAATCGATATATATATGGGAAAAATTAATTAAAAATTTAATTTTATATATGTGGTGGTGGTGGTGGTGGTGATATTAAAAGAGACGATAGCAGGTATATAATGGGAAGCGATATACTCACGCGCGTTAATATAAACGACGATGACTCAGGTGGTGTTGTGTCTGTAGATACACACGGGGGGAAGAGAGAGAATATAACGAGAACCTTTAAAACCTTTAGATCCGATAAAAATATAAATTTCGTAATTATTATTATATGTTCTCGCGACGTATACGGCAAATCCATTACGCCTTCCAAAATGTGTTTACACCCGAGTATATGCGTATATGAGTTGCTTGTTAAACGAGTTTGTTGTTTAAAACGATCGAATTGGCTTACTTAATATAATAATAAAACATATTTGTGGACTTTTGCTGTGCCCGACATTCGTTATTCGTAGAGTCCCGCGTTTCTGCAATGATTATTTATTGCGGCTGTATATAAGAGCTGGTAGCCATTACATATAGTTACCGGCGTAACAAACTTCGACTACTGAACTCAACAATACGTGGAACGCGTATATCAATCAAAATACGACCCCAGACAGGAGGCCGCCAAATACACTCTATAAGACATAAAAGTCATGGAGGATACCAAAAAATATAATTTTTTCCATGATATTTATCGTGTTTTATTATGCACTTTTGAGATAACAGAACAAAACGACGTTAGCACCGAAAACCGGTTATTTTTACACGATGAAGTTAGTAACAAAAACGGGAAAACAGAAACGAAATGCGTATGGCGGTTCACTATATTTTGTATGCGAGAATCGTACAGAATGCGCGTTCCGTGTTATTGAGTTCAGTGATTTCGACGTAGCTGCAGCGGCGGTCCGTTTTTAGCGCGAATTACTTTTAAAATTTCGTAAAAATCTATAATTTTTACAACAAAAAAAAACCCCGATTGTTTTTTCGTACCTACGAATATCATCGAATCGACTAGGTTCGCCAATCGCCTGCAACTATTATTGAATGTATAAAATACCATTCTCACAATACGCGTATAGAATATTGATGTTTTCAACATCCCCGTTACTTTTGTCGATAAACATTACAGTAAATACCTACCGCGGCGGTTCGATTTCCTCGGTAAACTGTTAATTTAATTTAAACTGTTATTGTGACAAGAACATCGGAGAATTAAAAAATAAATATCATAAAAACTCGTTAGTAAATAGTACACGCGAACAAGTATAACTTACTCTTAAATAATCTACCGCTGCACTGTCAATCGCGGATGCAGCCGTATACGTGTACTGCGTATTCGAACGTTTAACGTGTATACAATAAGATATAATTTAACAACAAAAAAAATTTCTAACTTCCAACATAATTTCTTTCATTACCTACATATTTAATTGTAAATTTCGATTTGGTGAATAGAGGCCCTTGCGAAAGATAGATTTATTGATAATAATACGCATAAAACAACCGAACCGAAGACGCCCAATACAGCGATGAGCGCTGTCTCGTAAATCGTCGAATTTTTATACCTTTATTGTCTCGCGCATTAAACCGTACTGCAGGAGATTCATAAATATCGCGCGTCGTTCTGTGCGCAGTTGTATTATTATAATAATAATAATAATAATAATAATATATAACGAATCGTGTTCTCCGTCGTTTAAAATTACGGGCAATAAACACGCGTATTGTCGATACAAGAAAACGTATTATTTCACTATAAATATACTTATATAACGTCGTTTGACTTGTCTCGTTGTAATGCTCGTGTCTCCGTACAGTGTTAACGTCTCCGATCCAGCTGCTGCAATAATAGCCGTTCCTCCGACCGATTCCGTATATAATATTATACACACATACTTTATCGCCGTCGTAAAAAAAAAAAATATATATATATAACCCGCTGTGGCAACGATTTTTTAATATATAAATATCGGTGGACTACACGAAATAACGCGACGCGTATTGTAACGATATTTTATGAAATATTACGCGCGTATATGACTACGGTGACACGCCAACGTTTTTCAAATATACAAGATAAATATATATATACATATATATTATAATTTATGCGCGGTAAACCGGATAGTTTGATAAAACATGTATTATTGAATTTGAGCGGTCGAATATTTAGAATTTCGAAATTCGGTAGTATAATAATTGAATTTCGAGAAACGAGTTAAATAATTACGAGCTATCGGGAAAGATAATATAATATTATATTATTGTAAAATCGGCCGTAGCGCGCGGATAAATGTGAACGCTGGATTCGTTTGTTTTTGCCGGTGAAAAAAAAACTGTAGCGATATGGCCTTAACGAAGCAATGTTCTATAAGTGGGTCTAAACGCGTACTTTTAGAAATTTTATTGAATCGTATTGGAATGAAAATTGCGGAAAATGTTTTTTTAAAACCGATTCATTTGAGGATTAACCGCAGTAAAATCCAGCGACAAATTTTGACATTAATATTACATTCAATCCGGTAAACACTGAAATAATACAATTTCTTAATTTTTTTCTATATACGCTTAAGTGTTTTAAAACTTTTTTTTGTCTACAAATTTTCGACTAGAAAGAATGCTCGGACGACCTCGTCACGCGTTCAGGTAGTGAATCGCATCTTCTTTATTCGAAACGTATTTCGTTTTTTTTTTCGGTAGGTTCCTTGCGCTTTAATCCAAAAACAACCCGAAAATTAGAATAAAAACTGTTTTCTAAATAGTTTTTAAACGCGGCACAATAAACTATAAAAAAAAAAACGATCCCATAGTCTTGAAATTTACACCGAATATGTAACTATATATACGTGAAAATTTTTAAAAAAAAATGTGTTTTAATTCGTCGCTATTTAAATCGATTATAAGACGTTTAGCTATTGAAGTTATAAAAAAAATAATTTTTGGTTTTAAGGGTTGGGAATTTTATATTACTTTAGATCTTCTAAAATATATATATTTTATTTTTATTTTTTCGACTACATTCGAAAAAATCATGACAATCCAATTTTTATTTTTTATTACCGCTTTGAATATTTTCCGACAAAGTGCGTATTACACCGCCGAAGTTCCGCTCAGAATCGTTCATATTGAACGCAATCATTGCAATCAAATTTATAATACTGTCAAAACTCTAAAACTTTATCCAAGTAATTCGCTTAAGCGACATCCACAACACCCGCTGCTCGCTAGGCATCTTTTTCCTTTAATACTGACTCGCCGACCAAAACTAATCAGTCACAATTTTTTTTTTTTTTATTTGACGCAATCACTTTGTATAAAGTGATTTTTCGTCTATTTATTGTAATTATACATATGTGTTTCATTGAATTTTTTTTTATGTCTCGAATGTAAAGACGTGTGTTATATTTACTGGACACGAAAAACTATACTGTAGAATATACGTACTTGTATAAACAGCGGTGTACCCTTTAATTTTTTTTTTTTTTGAGTGTATAATCATCTAGTATCTAATATTAAATAGTTTGTATATTTTTCTTGTGGTATGTAGGGGAAGCGTTGCCAATAATACAAAAATTACACTTATTCCTTCATTAAAACAGTGTTCTTCCAATGAAAATTTGCCGTACTGCAAATGATTCTGCAATAAGAAAATATCGTGATATAAAAACGTACCTATTCAAAACTCGTAATGAACGATTAAAGATAGACGCGCGTAAAGTACTACGATTTTTTTTTTTTTTATAAACAGTTTAAAAATAATAAGTGAGAAAAAAAATTGTTTCCTGTATGTAGTGTTTTTCTCGATGATAAGCTCCTGTATCTTCAAAATATTATACTATAAGTTTGTGTGTTGACAAATACCTACTGAATTTTTTTTTCACCAACAGAAGTCGTTATACGCGTTAACCCCTTAGTAATATTCGTTATTAGTGTTATAAAAACAACAAAATTTTTTTCTTGTATAAATACAAACTGAATTTTAACGGTTTCGGCGCGACCGAGAAGACTACGCGGTTATCACACAAGCATCACTCTGTATACGTCATGACGTTGATATTATACATATTATTATTATTATTATATTCGTACGGCCCCGTAAACACGCGTATATTGTGTGTTATATAAATTATTATAGTCGCACGCGGTATATTATTATTATTGGGGCCGGCGATCGGATTTATTAGATTAATATGAACCGATTGAGAGCGTGCGCGGGGCCAGGAAATAGGCAGTTGTGACCTATTGTGGATCTATCAATGCGCGTTGATTGAACTAAACTGGATCGATTCGGTAACGTCGAACCTGCAGCGACCGGATACGGTTTTTATTGGTTTCCATTTAGGACACGAGAACGGAAACTGTTATATATCAGCAGTAGCGCTCAGTGCCTCGTGTCTATATCATCTATCTACTGCAGCTGAAACGGACGAGTTTTTTGCACAACAAGCCGACACTCCGTTTGCATCCATTTTTCATCTATTATGTAATTTACGTTTGATAAAAATGAACGTTTAAGATTCATTACTGCACAGAAAACTTCTAGAGTCTTTTTAAAAATTACAAACTATAGATGTACTTTTATATAATACTTAACCGCCAGTGACTCGGTATCTTTGCTAGGTTTCTACTATTCTATCAGGTATACACTTATGAATTCGACTCGAATCGTTCGATATCTTCCTTTTTTCAAACCTAAAAACTCCGGATTCTTTAGTATTACATTTTTTTTTAAAGTCAAATTTGCCGTATTGTTTAAAAAAAAAAATGTAATATCGGCGTACGCTTTTTGCACATTGACCGTAGTAGAGTAAATGTCGGTGTTGACCATGTACTTATACATCATCATGTATTTAGACCGTGTATCCTTCACCGCAGAATAAAATAGTTCTGGCGCTTTCACCGCACGATTTCATCGTGTCCATCTGTCAATCTCACAGCGGTAATAACAGTTCGTCGTCAGAAGAATCACAAAACTCAATGACCAGTGTCCTAGCCATTTTTATTATTAATATAAATTAGAGATGGGAATTTTGACTCGTTCAGATAAATCAATTCATTATAATTCAATTCATTTTAATGAGTCAGTTCTTCAAGTCAATTCCCAATTCACAATTTCGTTTACATCAAATCGTTCCTGAACCTAAATCATGAATCATTACTGTAAATCTGATCGATTCATTTAATAAAGACGCGTACTGAAGTTTTGCACTTTACTGTTTAGTCGAATCTTTCAAATTCAACTCGTTCAATTCCTTAGCAATTCGACTCACTCACTCCGAATACAATTAACATAATTGTGATGGTACTTGACGATACGGATCAATGTACTACCAGCTATATAAGCTCGGCAGTGTCGCATTGAATCACCGAGTCGTCGATTCGTGACGCACTGATTCAATTCACTAAAAATATTCGACTCATCGAGTCGACTCACTCACGAACTACCCATCTCTAATTATAGTGTAATTATAAATTGTAATCAATCCGACTATCGACAGTTGACAGTGTCTACATCAGTAACGTTTGTTTTGAAATACGGCACACCTGTACACTGCATCTCTTACACTCGACCGAGACACTATGTACGTACACTAATAACTGAAGTGTCCGCAGTAGCGGCTACCCTAGACAATACTGGATATTGTGATAAGAAAGTATTATGATAAACAAAAACGTGCGGACCAACGAGAACGCAGCTTTTGCGGCCGTTCTATAAAACGGGATTGTTCTTATATCGGCACGAGTCTGTCGAATGAGGGATCAACGAGGTAGTCCCGATACGGGCTGCTTTCACCACCAATCACAAAAGGCCGCCGGTTTTGTGCCGTTTGGCTTCGTTTCGTTATCATATCGAGATTGTCGCGTGACGTTTTTAGGCACGAAAACGACACTATGTTAGACAAGGGGAGGGAGACCACGAGAAGGTCCAGCGCACACCTCCTCACCACTATAACCGGCATAGTGCAGAAGTACAGCGTTACTTAGCGACGGACGAGGAACTTTGTCTACGACTCTGGGGTCGTGCAGGGAGGTAAAAATCGAGGCGTATCGTCGTTTAATTTTATTGCGAGCGCAAAAGCGCACACATTACATCCCGGCGGACGTTTGAATTCGAACCAGGAGCGGCACTCTACCCTCCCTCGCAGTACCACATTGCAGATAACAAACGCGGGCATTAAAAGATAACAACGCGCGTTTCTCGGCCGCGGCGGACATCGTTCACACGCGCGCGCGTAATTATTGAACCGAGGCCGAATAGTCTTTTAGATTGGAAACCGCGCGTTGACCGACCTCCGCGACCATTTCGGCTATTTCCGCGTTAAAAGCCCCGGCGTTTATTATACGCGCGCGGTTTCTCGCACACTCCGCGGCCAACGATAACTGCGCAGTTACTGAAAATATCCTGCGCCGTTTTCTGAGCGTATCGTCGTCTGTTCGGTGCAGTAAAGAATGCGCGGTAAAGACTTACTGGACTGGCCGATAGTTTTCACGGTTCGCGCTTAAGAATCTCTCGTTTTCGCGGGAGATTTTTATAATTTATAAATATATTCATATATACATATAAAGAAGCCAATGAATATATTATAAAATCGAAAAAAGTTATCGGGGTGTTATTGTGGATATGTATGGTTGGATAAAGATTTTAACGTTTTGTTATTACTATAAATTTTAAAAGCGATATAAAAAATCATTTCAAAAATCTCGAGACTCTAGTACCGTTTTGTTTTGAACAAATGTAATTTTTCGCAAAAATAAAAACCTGTCGAAATCAATAAATTATCCGACAGCGCCTATAAAAAAAAAAAATTAAAACTACCGAAAAATTATATAAAAAAAGCGATTTCGTTGAAATCGACTAGTGTTTCTTCGTAATTTTGAAAATAATTGTTATATAAAAACTTTAAATATTCACCAAATATGTAACATATTATATTAGATCAAAAATATTTTCAGAAAATTTCTTTCGATTTTGTGATATTATTATTATTATTATAGCAATTATAGATACTTAAGGTATTTAATTCATAAAAGTGGTGACTTTCTTGGTTTAAAAGCTTAAAAATTTAATAAAATGTCAGATGTTCGTTACTTCAACTACATAATATCTTGGAAATCCTCAGAGTCACAATTTTCTTTTATAAACCTGTCGAATTATTATTAATAATGTCGCGCGTATCACCGTATAATAAATTATAAATCGTAAAAAAATTGAATTTAAATGTATTTCGTCATTACCGTTTTATTTTCCGTAAAACATTGAAAACTATAATCAAATGAGTGCGCGGGCGCTTTTCTGCTCGAACGTATTTTACAACCGTTTAAATATCGCGAAATTTATTTTTCGTCCCATTTATTTTTATTTGAAATGAAATACGCGGTAAGCCTAAAACAATAACAATAATAATAATAATAATAATAATACTCACGCCAAATCTTATAATCTCAAATCCACGACATACGGATTTATCGTTTCGAGACGGCTGCCGCGTGTGTTTATTCCTAATAGTTTTTATCGAAAAACTTAATGGAATTCACGTAAGACGAAAAGTTTCGATTGTGACATAATAATATATTCGCGTGTGAACTTTGCAGAAGAGTTTCTATACGGATTGTTTACAAGTGCAGAGAACGCAGGCAAAAGAAAAACAAACGATCTATACGATATGTATATATATATAGTCGTCAATGATCACAATCATACATAACTTACATAAAGCAGTTCGTAGCCCTGTCATGAGGCTTTTTTTTTCGTTTTTACACTTGTTTCGATAATGCTTCAGTAAAAATCGTATAAAAAGGCAACCGGGTAAAATATGTTTTTCGAAATACTATTAATTAATCTGTACGAAAATATCCCTATCAATCATAAATACACACTGACGGTTAAAATACGAGAAGATAACGTTACGATAAAAATTTTATCTTATTTAAGTCATTTCGAAAGCCTTTACACACACTGTTAGTAGTACGATTAATTTTTTTGAAATCTCAGCAACTTTTGGGGCCAGAAAACAATGTTATTAATGAATAGCGTATCATATCATACGCAGGCATACATAAGTCGGAAAGAAGTTCTGAACTCGACACGTCAAATATTATAAGTTAAAGAAATGATTAAAAAATACAAATTGAAATGCAGTATCATTGAATATCGAGAACGATTTTTTTACAAACATAACACAGACGTTTTAAGGAGCGTCCTTATTTTTCATCTGATATTTCCGCGTTAAATACACCGAACAGCAGCGTACAAATGAAATTGAATATTATTGATTCGGCCAAAATTATCAACGATTTTACAACACTAGAAAACTAGAAAAAAGTATATCGAATTTATTATTCTATTTATTTACGAAACCGTTTTATTTTTAATATTTACTTTATTGTTTATTAAAATTTTCAGGAAGATAACCGAATAAAATGTATATTGAGAGTTTCCACTGTATTATATAAAAATATAAATAAATACATCGCGAAAAATACTACTCGATATACAAATATTTTTATCTATTTATAATCATAATTTTTAAGGGTATAAGTTGTGTTATACGCGTATGCCTTCGGAACTATGCGGATGGACGGAAAAAAAATTTATATATTGAATTTAATGTCTGCGCAGAAATTTTTCACGAAAATAAAACAAAATTACGACCGTTGTTGTACATTTTTTGAAGACAACCAACGACGACAATAATACGCGTATTAATTATAATTTAAGAATTTTATAAATTATTATATCGGATATCGACTATATATAAATATACTAAAAATTATCAAAAGAAAAAAAAACAAAGCCCTCGAGTATTGATAGCGTAAGCCTTTTTATTATATAAAAATAACAAGTAAATTAATTCGGAGTTGGGTAATAAATTTTTTTGGATTGGGGAAACGATTTGAGGCCTGACTTAATGAAAATGGCTTGTTTCGCCTACGTGCAGTATGAATAAGAAATAATGATGGCCGGTCCAAAAATTCTACGACTGCACACAACTCTTATTATATATAGTTTGTTTATATTTGTACACAAATCCAAACTCGTATAATATTGGAGTTATTTTAAAAACGCGACCAATGCCCTTTTATTCGACCAATTATCGCATTACCGCATTTACTGCTTGCACTGCGCGCGCGCGCACAGAACAGTCGGATTTATGATTTCGTGCCGACGACGCTAGACGAGGAGCCAATTTTAACTGAATATATTATTATACATATTATATATATATAAATATATATGTTTTTTTTACACGTCCTTTTCAAGAAACACTCTCTTGATCCGTTATAATATAGAAGTCCGTGGCTAATAAATTACCACCGCAGTGTAATTTTAGACCCTATATAATATAATGTTACCCATCACGCGCGTTTTCGATATTTTGTCGTTTCGTGTACATTTTTAGATTTGGATAATTTACAAAAAGAAATATCACATATTTATGCCGAGTGTGTGTGTGTGTGTTAGGATTTTTTATAAATTTGATTCATTATCCAAAGATTTATGTATATATAAATATAATATATACACTGTAATATTTGTGCGTTTTGGTTGCAAGCGCCAGCTGGATCGGCCGGAAACCGCTTGACGTTTAATATTAAAAACGATTCGTCCAAAATTCGTCCTACACGTCCTACAATTATACCAATATGAACGCGATCTCAATACACGTCATATAAATCCGTTACGAAATAAAACGTAAGTGTACATAAATTTCAGGATGAAAATACGAGACCTTGTATGTAAATACTATAAAATCAGTACCTAACAACGAATCTATCTGTATACCTATTTGTCAATCCGTAAATTGGTTTGCAGCCATCTTCCACACTCTTCTCTATCCCGTCCGCTTTCCTTTTCATTTTCCCATACCACGAGCATCCTTGATCTTTTATATCATTTTTCGGATGTATTATAAAGACGCGGTCTGCTTCCTCTATACAGGTTCTTTACATCTACGCTCTCCTCTATAATCAATTTTAACAATCCTTCGTGTCGTCTAGCATATATCCACCCATTTCGTCTTTGAACTTTTAGCCTACTTTTTGACATTCTCTCCAGTATTTCGTTTTTGGTTACTCTATCCCTCCAACTCATCTTTACAACACCTGTTATATCTTATTTTTATAACATCATGCATTTCAAACGCTTTCAAACTATAACATTCTTCTACTGTTATATTGTCCAGGCATCGCGCACCTATACCAGCTAGTTGAGAGATTACACTTCAGACATACGTCTGAAGTAGATTTTTTTCTGATTTTTAGACTAAAGCTTTTCGATTTGAATATAGAATTTTTTTATTAATAAAGGCTATTTCGGCTTGACTTATATACGTGAACGACTTGTAGGTAACGTATAAAGTACGTATATAGATAATATAATTGTTTATAATATTTATCATCAAAAACACATAATATGTATAAGAAGAGGTTTTATTATTATTACTGATTAGAACATTAATTTTTGTACTAAGTTGTGTTAGATATAAAATATAATTTACTTTTAATTTACTTTATATGGACTTCACGAGTTAGGTAGAAAAAAAAAATAGTTAATTCGCCCAACTTTTGTAAATAATATAATATTATATAAGCACAATTATTTGTAAATAAGTGCCTCTTGTTGTCGCGCATGTACATAAATTATACGCGTGAAGGTGTATACGAAAACTAAATCTCTAGACGTATAAAAATATATACATTTAATTTGATCAGATTTTATTACTTCGACTCACAAGTGGACCTAATCGAATCAAACTGATTTGATTACACGCAATTGAATTTGTAGCTCGACTGGCAGTACACGCGTTCCCAATATTGTGTGTGTGTGTGTGTTAGCATCGACATTTTAAAGCCCCCGTCTAGATTATACGCGCTAGCAAATCGTTCACGGTGTAAAAAAAAAATACGTACTCACGCCGCGATACCGCCAATCCTTTTTGGCCATTTAAATATTTTTATAAAATCTATAATATAAACATTATATTAACAAATTTATTTAACGAGCGTACCTATATAAATACACGCGTTTTTATTTAATGGAACCGTAATTGACTCAATTTTAAGTATATAATAGTATATATGTGTGTGTGTGTAGCGATGAAACTTGAAACCCGTAGCTTAAAAACTATATAATATTATTTAAAATAATATCATAAGCTTGTAAAAATTTTACGATAATCATTTTATAAAAATAATGGTTTTTTTTTTTACTATAAAATTGTTTCTAATATTCTGAAAACGACTTATTAACGACATGCGCCGTACTAAAAATACGCGTTAATAAAATATAATTTATCACCACCCAATAACACCCGTGAAACTCCTCGTCTGCGGGGAATATAATTAATTACTTTAATTTTGTTAATATACAACAAGTAGTTATATATGTATGTATATATATTCATATTATAAATATATATCAAACACGCGTATAAACACAATCAACAACAGACAAGAGAAGCGAAAATTTTCTGAATGCCCATATACACAATATAATATTATGTTCTTTAATATTATTTTTGAAAAAACAAAAAAAAAACGTACACGTGTCTCTTTTGCACATTTACACGAAACCTTTAATTAATTACTTATTATATTATAACGATGAAATTACTAAAATGTTTTCGGGAATGAGAAAAAAACAATCAACAATTTAAATTTTTTATAATGTAATAATAAATATAAAATTATCGGTTCTTTATAATGACATATATATATATATATATATATATCATATAATGACATAATAATTTATAATATATATATATATATATAAATGGATCTATGAATGTCTATGATTTCATATTTGAAAACATTATATACGCTTATTGACTATTGTTTTACATGAAAAACGATCGTAGAAATATAATGTATAACATAAAATTATTATAATACATAGGTACTGTGGCAATTTTTGTGAAAAAAAAAAATTATAAAGGAAAGCCATAAACGTGAATTTCATATAGCGCGGTGCACATTCCGCGAAAATACGCGTATTCTATATATTAATTCGAAGAAAATATTCGTGACGAGTTGAATTCATCGTGAATCACAATAACGTTTAAAACGAGTAAAAGAAATAAATTCCAAAATCGGAAAATTAAAGAAAAATTTTTTTTTTTTTTTTTTGTAAAACTGGCGATATTCTCGAAATATTTGTGTGACAATAGAACGCAATAAATAAGAATACGATTACATAAATCAAATTTTAATATTATTATACGCACGCTAGTCCAATTCAGGTATACCTATATTATATTTACAATAACTGTTGCGGTGTACATATATATATATACATGTACTAACATCAATTTCATTACAATAATAATGACAATAATAATTTGTTACATCCTGGATTTGTCGGATTGAACGCGCGGAATGATTGGATAGAAATCGTATTGTTTTTGTATCGTTAAAACGCGCAATTTTTCGGTACAAACGTCGTTATTTCTTCTTTCTTAAAATTTTCCCACCGTGACCTCGTATACGCATTACGTAATCGACTACGAATTTTCCGAACGTATATAATAATGCCTCCTCACAAGCCTTTACTTTAATATTATCAAACAAATACTATATTATATACTACTATTATTATACGCGTGGTGGTTCCTTATCTCGGCTGCAGCGTGCAGTGCGTGCGAGACGCGCCGCGCCGCGGAGAATCGTCGTCGTTAACGCTTTCATAAACAACAACCGTTTCCATTTTATACTTAATTAATTCCGCGAGAGAACAATAATAAATAATATACGCGCGCTCGTGTACGTTGTGTGTTTTAGAAATGTCATTCGAAACGACAAGAAGAAATTCGTTTAAGGTTTCGGCGATTCACACGCGTTTTTCCTTCGTTTGCAGCGCGTAAAAGTATACGTATATAAACGCGAATAATAATAATAATAATATTAATGGTACGCGCGGTTATAATATAATGTATACGCACGACATACACACACACAAAATATGACGTGTATAGCCGACTAAAACATTAAATATTGTTATGTAAAACAACGAAAAAAAAAAAGGAAAAAAAATTCACTTCGCGCCTATATAATAATAGTATAGTAAATCAATTCGAGCTTTACGACGACGGTTGAGTTACGTAAATAAACGGTATCTTATCTCGCGTATAAACACGACATTAAAATATAAAATAATAAAATATAATATTATATACACCGGCTAATCGTAATTTGTGTGTGTACTTGATACGTGTAAAAAAAGTATAAAAATGTGCGAGATAAAAAAAAGAAAATCGTTTCGTCCTTATATTATACGAGTATATATTTTAATAAAGAATTGTTCAAGTGCGATTGAAAACGGCCATTATTTGTCAATATTATTATTTTATGTTCAATATAAACGTATATATAATATATAGGTACCACATATTGCGGGTATACTGCGGGATTGGGATTAATAGCGAAATGTGTTTTTTTCAACGTTTAACGACCAAAAAACGCAGCATAATATGTATGATACCGCAAAACTATACGTTTTATTCATATAATATCAAACTTTTTTCCTTGTATTATTTAAATCACGATTATTATTCAAAATACAAAAAAAATCGATGGAATAAATTAATTTTTGTCGTTAAAAATAATTGCGAAATTAAATTAATAAAATGTAATACTATACGAGTTCAATTTTTTCTCGCTTTGATGCGAACGCAAAGAATCGTGCACGACACTCGCAGGATTGAGACTACTT
Source organism: Slavum lentiscoides (assembly GCA_032441835.1). NCBI lineage: Eukaryota > Metazoa > Arthropoda > Insecta > Hemiptera > Aphididae > Slavum > Slavum lentiscoides. The sequence goes on from CM063707.1 coordinate 21,930,874, forward strand.
CGCTTTTAAATACTCTTCAACACTCAATATTACACTGTGTATACGGTTAGTCAAGTAAGTCCTTCTTGGACTATACTACAGAACGATAAACAATTTCCAATCTTCGGAGAAGCTTTGAATGATCGTTCTCCGCTACACTACAGTTTGTATCAAAGACAGGGTCTTAAAGCCTTATTTAAATGCGTTTGGAAAACTATCTATTATATTTTTATTTTCCATACTCTCGATCTACAGTCGTATATAAAATCAAAATATTGTGGAACTATATATTAAATTCTATAATTACAGATAGTGTTTCGAGGGCTTGTTGAATCGTAATTACTTGAGCATTTTTCGTGATCATTGGTAAATCAATTTTCCGCATGCTCAATGCGACTATATTGTTTCACAAAATAAAATTTCTAAACAATCGATTTTTTTAACGTGCAATATTTTAACACTGTCGAATCCATTTTCTAAATTAAAAATGACTATATGTATATAAAAAAAAAAGTTTGAACTGTCTTCTATTTGATTTATTCGATTGCAGCTATATAACTTGTTTAACTTGGAAATTTAATTTGACCGCGGCGAAACAATATTAATTTCACGATTGAACCAGTTGACAAAACAATATTGTTGCGTATATCGCAATGGGGTGAAAGAAAAACAACAGTTTATATAACTGGTATAATAATAGGTACTTACTATTTTTTTTTTTTAAATTAATATTTAAATTGTATAAAGAAAACCTGGAAATCAATAATATTTGTGACACTTGTGGTGGAAAAAAGTGGTTCTCGGCAAAACAAAATAATTCCTTAAAACCGATATAGCTAATCGATAATTACCACATTATTCATTACTAAATCGTTCATAGAATCGTCTACGCGAGTCAAAACGAAATTGTCGTTTTTAACCGTATATAAATACACTATATTAAATGCGCGTTGTCTCAATTGGCGCGCTGAATTAAAATTCGATTCGATCTATATAATAAAAATTAAATGCTATTCGTTGGTAACGCGGCGCATCACTTGAGATTCTCGAGTTGAGAACGGCTGGACCGATTTGGCAAATTTTTTTAAATTTTCCTAATAGTCCGAATAAGGTTGTATATTATCAGGCACGTACACAAAATACAATTTCGGAGGGGGTTTACAAAATATAGCAATACAAATTGTACAGCAACATAACAAACAATTTCTTCCTCCTTACTCATTTTTTAATGTGACAAGAAATTATTTCGGGGAGGGGGGTTTGAACCCCAAAAACTCCACCCTGTATATTATATAGGAAAGAAAAATTGTAAAACTTTATTAGTTTTATAAGAGACGTAAATTAAATAATTATTTGCTTCGACGATTAAAAATACGAGAAATTAAAATAATTAATTAAACGAAAAAAAATCCAGAAAAAATGTGTACGGAAAACTCGCCCGGGAAAATCGAAAAATTCGTGTAAGTTTTGTTGCTCAGTGAAGTACGCTTTTCCAACGGACGCGTGCGGTTCGATTTTGATTTGTACAGTAATCTGTATATTACGCAGAAGATATCGTTTGCAAAACATCCGTCTGCTGCAGCAGGTCAATGTGACGACGGACGGTGTAACTGCTAGAGTACCGCGAAAATGAAAAAAATATACACTTATTTCTGGACAAATCGTCGTATACGCACCGTCTATATAACAGCTGGGAGTGGATAAAGGAAAAAAAAATCCTCTTTCGCTCCCACCAGTGCCTTCGCACGATTATTACGTCGGACCGTATGATATTATAATATAACAATCGGTTTTTCGATATTTTTTGCCGCGGAATAACGAGCAACACGCACATATAAAATATTCCGCGCTCGTTTTACGCGTACATTATAGATTTCTTTTTTTTTTTGGGGTTCGGCCGTATTTCAATGAACAAATGAACCGTGTTCGTTTTAACAAACTTTCCCCGAGCACCACCACGCGTCATATACAATAATAATAATAATAATACGGTACTCTACGCGCCCGCGCGTAATATATTGTATTTTTCGCTCGCCTACAACCGCACTCATCTATCGCACAGCAACGATAATACTGTTATTATTATTATTATCGCAAAAGGAAAATACTACGTTTTCGCCGTTTGATTCGCCGCAGTCCGTCGTTTTTTTTGTGTTCGCCGTCGATTTCCGTCTTGTTACGCGCTCGTAAAGCGTATGTATACCGACCGGGGAGAGGAAAAAAAAATCGTTCTGACCGACGACGTTCGCCATCACAAGTGCTCGCACCGAGTGTATGTCTCTTATACCGCGGCAGCATCAACGTCAGAATATAATACACCTCGAGTATAGTGTTATAATATACTACTCGTATAACACTATAGTGTATAGTACTAGAAAATACTCTCTTAGAAAATATATGCGAACGCGATCGATTGGTTTCCGTTGCGCGTAAAGCGGAAACAAGATTTTCGCCGAGCGCAGTCCGCCCGCGGTTCGTTACCTGTTTTTTGCAGTCCACAACGCGCGCCGTGCTGATAGCCACGGTTTAAATCCTTAGGTCCTCGGTGGATTCGATCCATCGGACTGGGTCTTTATTTGTGCCCACAAACGTAAAAATGAAAGTCCGCTACTTTTCGCGGAGCGTATCCTCCAGCGGACTTTAGTGGAGGAAATCCGTTGATTTTTATGCTTAGGACCAAGTCCGCTGATCTTTCAATAGACGTACCGAAAGACCTACGGATATTTATAGGACGGATTTCAGCTGATTTATCAGTTATCATTGTTACGTTATGAATTTGTGTAAATAGTGTTATTTTATACTCGTACATTATATAAATATATAATCCTTTAGTTTTTAGGAAACTCATCAGTTCATTATATGCAACGGTCTTTTTTTTATATTCTACCAAACTAATTTTCCATACACACGGTTTAGATGATTAATTCAATGAACTCAGTAGTAATAGACCTACTCCACCCCTTGATGTACAAAATGTATGTACTGAGAATAAAATTGTATATAAATATTATGGCTATTTTGATGTTTATCAAAAAAAAAAAATCGCGCACAAATTATTGATAAGTAAACAGACGATATTTTATGATAATAATAAAATAGATAAGTAATAAATAATATTAGGTCCGTCGAACCCGGTCCGCTGGATCAGGTCCATTTATTAGTGGAGAACATAGAGTAATTACTCTATGATGGAGAAACGAGAGACTTGATCCGTTGGACTAAATATGCCGAATTTTTTTTCTTGCCGGACTGAATCCTTGGACACCACACACGGTAGGACTTTTTAGAGGATTTAATCCGTTGGAGATCAAATCCGTCATAAAATCTTCTCGTGTATGATCACCTATTCGTTTCTCTTTACTTTTTCTTACGGCCAAGACCGGTGGTATGTAATATTTGTGAGGGATTGTGTTCAATGGAATTGACGACTTGTACTCAATAATGACGATTTATAAAAAAAAATTGTCTCGCTTCGCCCGAAAAGCTCGTCGTTAAATATTTACTAAAATTCAAAAGATTTTCACTAATTATTTTTTGTATCCGTACGTTTTTACTTGTTTTCTAACGCAAATACTTTTGCGGGCAGAGACGATGATGGCGAATGATGCGACAGTACCAGCAACTAGAAGTGGAAAATATATTTTTTTAAATACAGATTTTTATTGTGCTATAAATAATATTGAAAATTTCCAATGGCCCATTAAATATATATATTTTTCTAATTTTTAAATTATACATCTGAATTCTTTAAACGAATTTCTATTATAATTATGCCGACTGCTGAAAAACGTGTTACAATGAGTGAGAGAATGTCTTCACGACCCTGTTCACCATTACCGCCGGCCCTGGTTACCGTAATATTTGATCGTTTTTTGTAATCGCTGCGAATTCATAAAATCCTTTTAATATATAATAACAAATCAATCGATGAGTATATTATATTGTTATAATATGATAACTACCAAACGATTTATATAATTATTAAAATTAAAAATACTGAAATATATATTAAAGAACGAAATTGCAAGGCTATCAATCAAATAGTGTATTTCAAATCGACATTTCGCCATATTACTAATACGTAAACCCCCCTCCACCAAAAAAAAAAAAATTGTTACAACAAACGGTTTACGGGGAAAAACTGGTTATATAGTAGCGGTCATCGAAACGCGACTGCGGTCATTGTATAGATCGCCATAGAATACTTATATTATATAGGTACGAAGTTTTTTTATACCGCGGTTATAAAACACGGTTACACCGGCGGCGTGTCGCCCGGGCGTTGTAGCGAAACGTTCTAATATCGAACCCGAGAGCAACGGTCGGTTGTTTTCGACGACCGACGTCAGCTCTTGTAACGTCGTACCTATACGGTTTTTCGGTTTTTTTTTTATTTTTAAACCGCGCGGCCGGTAAAACGGACGGTCGAGATAAAATTTAAAAAAAGAAACGAGGGGAAGAAATGTGTCGTAGAAAAGGCGCTGGTGCTGCAGCAGCAGCAGCAGCAGCAGACTGCGGTGGTACACTTCCTGTTCGGCAATCATTCACCTCGCGGCGGCGGATCGGATAAGACGATTTTTATCTGAATCGGCGCGACCGCGTGTGTGCCGGACGACGAACCGGTGCGCGATCACGTGTCGTCCCGCCGTCATTTCCCCTCCGTCTGTATTATTACACGCGAGCAATATATTATAATGAACTGTGCTATTAATATAAATATTCCAGTAGAGCAAAACAACACCGGGTTCGTTAGTCGAACAGCATCTTCAGTAGCGCTGCGGTTATACGATTTTAGAACCGTACAGCAAAGCGCCGCCAATGATCGAACGAGTCGCATCAATTTCTCCGCGACGATTTATTTTTATTTTCACTTTTTTTTTTTTTTCTACGTCGCCGCTCATTACCGCCTGCAGTGGCTGTGTAAAAACGGCCGAAAACACGGTAAAAATACCGAGACGGGTTTCTCGTTATTATTACTCTTTTTTTTTTTTTAGTCATTTGTCGACTTTGGAGGAATATAATATGCGGTCCGTGCAGTATATTACACGAGGCGAACACCACGATCATTTCGGCACATACGCGTACTGCAATTCAAAATATCGTCGGCTTCGAGTCAGAGACGGAAAAATGGATTTTTATTTTAGATTCTGGACCGAGCGAGGAATGTATTGGTTTTAAAACGATGTGTTTTTTTTTTTTTTTAATGTCTGTACCCGAAAATTCTACCAGAAAGAGTGTTCGGATCTTTTCGTGAAGCACCTTTTCTGATCGCATCTGGTTTGTATTTTAAACACGTTATTTTTCGATTTTCTCAATACTTTTTTCAAACGTCAGGAAAAACGACCAAAAATCACATAAAAACGCTAAAAATGCAATTTCGTCTCAATCGATTGTCGTTTATTTCTTCGTTTATTTATTACAGCTCCGCTCAGAATCGTTTTATCGAATGCAATGATTTATCATTGCTTTCAAATCCTAAACGATGTCGCCGACCACCAGTGACACAGTGACATTATTTTTTCCACAAATAATCAATAAAACAATAATCGATATCGTTTTGTTATCCGAGTTACGAGGTAAAACAGTACTTAATAGGAGATGGAAAAAAAAAAAAGAACCTAACCGCCTAAACGCGTGATACTACAGAGGGAAAAATATGTGTACTGATCATGGGCGTAATAACGGGAAGAGGTTCATGGCGTTTAAACCCCCCATTGGCCGTATTTTTTTTTCTTTGCAATCAATTCGTATGATATTTGTAAGGGATATGAAATACGAATATTCATTGTCTTATCGTTATAATTGATATTTATAATTACAGTTTTATTATAATATAATAGAATAGTGGAGTCCGAAGGAAAAAATAACGCGTATTATTTCTTCCAAGGCGGTTCTCCGAGCCCCGTTTTACCGTCTAAATACTCGGTATATGAGTGATACTTAAAATGCGTTTTTGTTACTTGTTACTGAACGTTATTAGAAATAGACTCGGCTCAACGGACGCTACAATGTTAGCGATTCGTGGAGGAGTTCCATTAACAGCTGAGAAAGCGGTAGATTAACTGGTAAAAAAGTCAAGAAAATTAGATTTTTTTTTTTATTATAAAAAATAAAAATTGTATTGAATATTGTATTCTTTTTTTTATATTGAAATTATCGAAAATGATATCAAACGTCATAATCAGGAGGGTGCGAGCCCAGAGCCCCCCTCCCACATATTTTTCTAGAAATTATCCAAACTCCCTCCCCCTCTCCTTTTGAAAATTCCTGAGAACGCCGCCGGTACCGCGGACAGCAACTATTAATGACGAATACAATACGATATAATTATTAGAATTGTCCGTGATTACCTGCGATCAGTGGCGTATTTACGGGGGGGGGGAGGTCCAGGGGTACTGGACCCCCCCAGAACCAAAAAAAAAAGATTATTCAAAGGTATTTTTTATTAAATACCTTATATCAATATATGCTGTTGGAATTTTCAAAAAAAAAAAAATTTGGACCCCCCCCCCCGCAGAAAAAAGTTGAAAATACGCCACTGCATGCGATTATTACCTGCAAACAGTGGACTGCTGCAGCGGGACGTGAAAATAGCCACTGCAGTAGTGCAGTGTCGCGCCGGCGAGCTGCGGCCGGGACAGCGACGCCGGTGTAGGACGTCGCGAGGGGATCGGGTCCGCGGCAGCTATATAGCGGAGGGAGCCGGTCGCCGAGCTGTAAAGACAAACAGGCGGAAACGGATTTTTCGAACGGCGCGCGCGCGCGCGGTTTATGGTTTTAATAAGCGCAAAGATAAAAGGGAGACGACCGGCCGTGTATTAATTAAAAACCAGCCGCACGTCGTCTCGTCGTCCCGCGAGAACGATGCTCTCCGCGCTGTTCACGTGTATATAACGCCATATTATACACACACACACACACTAGCGTGGAAATCTCTCTCTCTCTCTATATATATATACACATATACTTTACTTCGTGTAAGGAGTAAAGGCTGCAGAGTAACGCGGAGGGGAACGCGCGCCCGAGAGAGACGTTATCTGAAATGGGAATTTCGTCGTTTATCGATCGCGGGGGAAACGGAAAACTGAACGCGCCGCCGGCCCCCAAAACGAGGATTATCCGGCGACAAATCCAAAAATAAACCGAGTCTCGTATGATATGGTGTGTTCTGACGAAAATCGATTTCGATCGGTCTCAATCGTAGTCTCGCCCAGTGGGGCTATTCTGTAACTCGATAAGACCTGTTAACGACAACTTTCGGTTCGTTAAGCTATCGAAACGATTTATAAATTCCCAGAAAATTGTCGTTAGCTATCGATTTCTTATCATTTTGGTGGACATACACTTTGTAAGCGCAAGGTATCGATAGAGTCATTTACAGATCACGATGTCAACAACAAAATTCGATACATTTTTAAAATTTCAATAAGAAGCTCTTATCGAATTAATTCGTTAACACGTTATCGAGTTACAGAATAGGGGTATAACTGCAGGGCTATGGCCGTTATACGAATATTGTTCGATATCGGCGGAAATCCACAATATTCTTATTTTATCAAAGTAGATAGCGATAACGAACGACGCGGCGGCGGTCGCGATAGAAATTTCGCGACCGTCTCGCACTCTCCGCTCCGTGCGCGTCACGACGAGTCGCCGTCGTGCGGCGACAACGGGTGTCTCGACTTTCGAGCCTTTTTAAGCCGCGTGTCTCGCGGGCACCGAATATTTTGGTGCGTTTGAACACCACACCTTTGTGGCCGTGCGACCCTGTTGGTCCGTTCATTGTTGGCCGCTATACGCGTCGGTCGGCGCCTTTTCTCGTGTGCGCCGAGTAATTTTGGGTTGCGTCGCGACGCACCCGTGGGTCCGTAGTAGTAGTAACGTGTACGCCTTTGGTTGTGCGTCATCCGTCTTCGTACGCGGGAATTATTATTAAGGTAGAGACACACTATTCACACGCCACGTGTTAACCCGCATTTACATGCCACGCCGTGGTGATGCGTGTGATACAGACACTGTGCACGTTAATACCACGCGTGGGATACTGCGCACAATAAAATTAGTGAACTTACCCACACGGGCTTTACTTTTTATTTCGAGTCGAATACATGCGTGATTTATTTTATAAAAATATTATTATTTAAAAATGTACTCCAGTTCGAGTTCATCCGATAGTGATTGGGAAGAGGAATATGAAGATTTAGGGGATAAATACAGGGATTAATATTCCCTTTATTTTTAAGATCAATATTATCGTTTGTTATATTGAATTTTATTAATAATTTGTTAAGTACAGTCTGCTTTTTTCTTTTACTTAACTTTGAAGTGTTATATATTTTTTTTTTGTTAACTTTAGTTTCGCACTGGTTAATTTTTCATAAATCGTTTGTATTTTGTTTTGACGAGAAAACCGTGTGTTGAACAGTAATGTTCTTATGAAAATAAAACAAAATATATTTTATAAAAATAACAACATAATATATAATTAAAGTAGATTACATTTTGTGTTGATAATAACAAAATAATACCGAGAAAAATTGGCAATCGACGATTGTCATTTCAAGAAATATATTGTTTGTACGTATATTGTGACAACTACCCACCACTCCATATAAATAAAATTTTTAATTTTCATTATTTCAATAAAATTTTAGTCTTGACCGTCCCGGTATGAAAAATTAGAAGGGGTACGCTATATTTTGAAAAAAGAAAGGGTACTCCGTCCCCCCAATTCAAGCACTGGTAGTAACCGCCGATTTTGGGTTCACCCTAGAAAGGGATGAAAAAGGGGTATTCTTAAATTTATTTACACAATTAATAAATGACTCGGAAAAATTTCATCAACACTTTCGGATGTCGTAATTGCTCGTAACACGTTTTTCAAAAAGTTTTAAATCGCGTGGCGTGGAATGCCGTGTGATTGCGAGTCGCAGCGTGGCGTGTTATTAGTATGATCGTAAAACACAGTTCTTCATGAAAATAAATGCGATAACACGGGATTAGAAATTTGCGGCGTCTGAATGCGGGTTAACACGTGGCGTGTGAACAGTATGTCTGTCTCTACCTTCTTTATACGCGTCTGCGGACTGCCTCTCCAGTGATCTTCGTCGTGGCCGTGAGATTTTTTCTTCTCGTCACCAACAGCCATCGCCATCGATCCGCCGCCGGTGGAAGTCCAAGGTCCAATACGACAACGCCTGACACGTGACACGTTATACATGATTATTTATTATTTGTATTTTGTTGTCATCGTAATTATTCGGTGTTGATCGTATTATTCATTATTTTGTACACGCATGTCTTGGGCGTTTGATTAATAATAATTATTGTTCGTAAAATATATTTCAAGGGTCAGCCATTTGCGACTCCTTCAGAAAATATTAGTTTTGTCTCTCGGTACAATATTTTCATTTAGGTATCTACTACCCATTCACGCTTAATCGTATAAATATCTATGCAAGTTATCGGGGTCACCTTACAGAGGACCCCGTTTAGCGCACAAAATATATATAATAATTATTTTATACGTGAAAAACGATCGGGGGGGGGGGGACAGCGGTTGTTTTTTTCTCGCCGACAGCGAGAACGTAAACGAAACGACGTTAAAATAAAAAATAAACCTAATTTATCGCAACGCGCGGTTAATCCCTGGCCATTAAATTTTAGGTTTCGTGTTTTATATTTAGATCGTCAACGCATCGTCGTCATCCGCAGAGCAGCACAACACGCTGAGCAGTGTTGATTTATACGTATAGGAGAAAATAAAAATAAAAAAAAAATATATAGAGAAAAATATGTAAAGAGCTATCGTTACATTAAATCAAGACTGGACGTTAGGAGTGGCTAAATGACTAATACGTTCCAATATCGCGGTACGAGTTAATTTTAGAAAATTCTTCGTCGTCCTCTATAAAAACCTTTCGAGATCGTTTTTATACGCGTGCGTTCAGCGCACGCACAAAATATCGTGTCAACATTCGTTCGAACGGTACACGTATGTTTTGCGTATTATACTCGATAATATTTCAACGTGGAAAAATATCGTTTTTCGCGTTTTCGACGGGGGTAGTTTTTAAACTTTTGCAGTTATACGGCACTCGAAGAAAACCAAAAAAAAAAAATTTCCAACGCCAAAAACCACACGTTTTTATACGTCTTGGTACTTAATGTGTGCTGCGGGGACGAAAAAGTATAAAAATTAACGATCGTGACACGGAAACGTCCTGTAATGCTTCTCTTCGTTTCGGTAAACGATTTCGTTACAATCCGTCTGATACGCCATCGTGTTATATACCTTTTGAAACTAAAAGTTTTCTCTCCGGTTAACAACTGCAGTGCGCGTATACCGCTACGATCAGTGGCGTATTTGGTTGGAACGGAGGCATCACGTTTTTGGCGGCAGCAAATTTTCGAGGGTTTTGTTTGAACAGTTTTTGAAATATTTGATACTCGATGTTTTTTTTATTCGCGATTTTAAAAAAAAATAAACGATTTTCAGTAGCCTTGACATTTTGGCACAATATAAAGTTTTTTTTTTTTTTGTTCTGTGATAACTGATAATTGTCGATGTAAATGGTGACCAGCTGCTTCCCACTTTACTCCTTAATATTATATGTAAAAAAATAAAAATTGTACGTTTACCCGTTACTGTACTCGTAACAGCCGCAAAGAACTCCGGAGTTACAGAATATTTGTTGTAACAGAACATCAGAATCCGACAATCCCATATATTCATTAATATCTTAACAATATAAATCATTAGAAAAATATTATAATTGTTACACCTACATGGTGTACATAAAAATTTTCTTATTAACACGTAATATCGAATAAACCTGTATTTTGTCAAAAAAAAAAAATGGCGTCGACCTAAACCCTTCAATTGCAGTTATCATTAACCAGCAATAATTATTTATTATTTTTTTTTGTTAATTTCTATGAACGAAGTGCTGTATTGCGCTGAAAATTTGCTCAGTGTTACGAATAAAGTACACTTTTGATATAATTTTTTTTGCATGCATTAAGCAGGTTAGGGGTGGGTATATTTAAATGTGTACCTATAGGACAACGTAAATTCTAAATACGTCACTGTTTGTGATCCGTAAAAAAAAAACGAATGGTGATTCGGTCGGCGTTCGCGGTTATTAGCAACGACGATGATCAAGTCCGAACACTTTTTTCGATCGTAATACTATTAACGATATTTATTAAATTATTCAATTTCGGCCGGCGCGCCTCATATATAAATTATCACAAAATGCCCCGGATACACATTTTGACGTTCGACAAACAGTAATAACAATAACCTGCACTGGTTTAATATAACACGAGTACGTCGGCGTTACCGCAATATAATATAAATACTAAATTTTCTCGATTAAAACTCCGTGCAACACGTGCGGTGTAAAGCGAGTCGATGCGAGAGGGTATTTAATAATTAATTCTCGATTTCGCAATATTGTTTGTAATTTGCATCGAGCGAATCGATCGTTTTACTCGATAAAAGTTTAATTCACCTATATATATACAGTGTATTATACACGTACCTATCAAATACGGTTGATAATTTATGTGCTCGTATAATATATACATATATATATATACTTTGTTATACTTCCTCCGCGAGCGGTGCGGTTTTCAGAACGACTATATTATATTATTCATCGAAACATCGAGCTCGTATAAATTCCAATTACACGCCGTCTTTCGACGGCGCGTATATCTGAAGCTCGGTCGAGAGAGGGGTTTGGCGATTAAAAAAAAAAATTCGTACCTAAAAGTATAACGAGGCGTCTCGATCATTCCCAACAAAAAAAGTCGACGATCATAGCATTCTTTAAAAAAAAAAATAACAGACTATTATCTTCGAATATACACGTAATTCTATCGAATTTTCGTAAGATACTAAAAATAAAAATATAATACGAGGTATATTGAAATTTTTTTTTTAAAAGTAATATGGATCTTATTTTTCGCGATCTACGATCGTTTGAACTTCAAAGCCTGACCAGTCGATCGCACGGTTCGCACGCCCGTCTTAATCGAGTTTTGAATTAAAAAAAAAAAACAAAGAAACGTGCGCGAAATGGAGTAAAATCGAAAGCGAGTTTTAGCAGCCACCGATTAATTATATTTATAATATTATATATAGAAAGTTTTAAGTGTTTTATTTATATAATAACTGAATAGTGTTATATAATTCATGCATAGTATTATCTGAAGCAGCAGTTTATTACACGGCTTAAAGTGTACCGAAATTAAACGATATGAATAAATATAACAATAAATAAAATATAATTCTTACTAATAATTACAATACCTACAATAACGTAATAATAATTATCAGCGGGCGCTTAAATAACACTAACTATCTACGGAAATCATCCAAAAAAAATCCAACGTGAGAGGAAGATCCACTCATCGATCTACCCAATCTGCATGTACGGCCACTGCTGTCTTTGATGAATCAATTTCCTCAAATACGTCGAGAATTATTAATCGTTATTATTATAATTTTTTTTTTTTTTTTGGACGACATTTATGTAATCCAACACGTTTTAATCGAACGTATAGTTACAATATAGTCGAGTTGAAAACAGTACAACCGTCACCGGTATATATTCTGTTATGTGTAATGTATTGTAAACGTTTAATTGCAAAAAAAAATAATAATAATAATAAAGTGATAATAATTCGGTTTATATTATAATAATAGCTGTCTGTATGCGTCGTGTAAATAAATCACACGCAGGTATTGGAGTACCGCAACGATTGTCTCCTCGAAACCAAAGTCGCATTATCCCCACCGAGTCGAAAATTATAATGAATTATTATTACTATTTTTTGTTCTCTTTCCTATAATATTATAATATACGTATAAGTTACACAACAATAATAATAATAATAATAATAATAATAATTCGTATAAAAACAATTGCGACGAACGCACTGCGCAAATAGCACAATATCAAGTTTATATTGCGGTCGAAAATTTATATATAATAGACATTATGTTCATCAAGTCAATTGGAAACGTTTATTACAACAGCAGTGTCATCAGTACCTCGTTGATTATAGTGTTGTAGTGGTACGGAGAACAATGCTGGGATATCTGAGGGTAGAGATAAAAACCACGCGGTTACGTCTGCACAATATAATATTGTAAGGCGAACAATGGCACCGGTATAATATATATATATATATATATATATATACGGTTTAAAAATTTAAAGGTTTTTTTTTTTTCTGGTAATCGCGGTCGTCTATAAGACCGAGATGAATCGGCCGTAATATTAAAAAAAAAAAAAAAACGAAATTTCTTATATATTAACTTTAAAAATATCATTTACACATTTACGAGATTGTTCAAAGTAGTGGTGGGTCCTGCAGTAACCACGGTTTTTTATTTAAATTTTATAACGGGACATTTTGTTTTTTTTTTTATTCCCGCATTCGTCTGAGAGCTATACCAAAACAAAAATCCAAATAAGCAAAAAACGATTATTACGCGTAACTAAAAATTTTGAAATTTATAACTCTTTCGCGTTTTTTACGCGTTCGACAACGTTTCGGATTATTATTACAAAGATATATTTGAATAAATATATTTCAGTAGAACCCGCGCCGCGATCTTATCGAATAAAACGTATAAAACGGTATAACGAAAATCGTTTAAAACTCCATTGTAATAAAATTTTAAATCGTAAACAGGAATAAGCAATTCGTATAAAAAATAATAATTGTTTTTATATTACTAAGGAATTATTACGATTGACATGTAATACGGGACAAGAAGTTGCGAAATGAAAGGACACAGTCCTGTATATAGAATCGGTCGGCTATCGAACGATTGAGAACGGTATTTTTGGTATAACGATTGAGAACGTTCGATAGATCGTATTTTTTCCCAACGTTGCCGTATTTAAGAGGTTGCCATCGCGGTCATTTTTAAGGGGTTATGTATAGGCAATTTAAAAAAAAATATATATAAATCTAACAAATTAAAATTTTTTAAGTATATTTTAAAACGTATATTAGAATTATTAGTGTTATAGAAATATTATTATAACTAAACTAATTTTATTTTATTTATTTATATATATTTTCATTTTATTGACTATATTTTTTTTATATTTATTTTATTGTATATTTTAATATAACAAAATAAACGATATGGCAACGTTGCACGTAAATTCGTTCTCAACCGTATTGGTTTTGAGGGTCAGCGGTAAGTCCTTTGTGAATTTTAAGCGTTCTCAACCGTTCGGCCAAAAGGGTAAAACGTTCTCAATCGTACTTTACCGAATCGGGCATATAACATGCTGTCACTCTTGCGCAACTCTAATCAGTGGCGTAAGTTGGCTTGATCAACATCCGAGCCCTAATTGTAACGTGTTATTCGGCCCGCGTTAGAACAGAGGAATAATATAGACGTATTAAAATTTAATTTTCAAATCGAGGCGTCAATGTTTGTGTGTGAATACTTATAGTCAGCTTTCGTCGAACAAAGGCGTATGTATGGACTTTGTGTGTGTTTATTTACAGACATCATCCGCGGTGTAGCAAATCCGACGACAAGCGCAGCTGTTAATCAATGCGCGAATTCGCAAATTGCGGCCGGTGGTAATCGTCAATAACAATATGAATACAATCGAAATGGTCGAATAAATGTATAGGAAATCTGTGTTACGACCTGTAGCTGCTGCGGAAAAAAAAACAATTTTTTTTTCTATTATTGTTAAATTTGTACGCGTTAAAACGAAGCCCATTCGTCCACGAAAAAAAAAAAATTCTTATTAACGGTTAATTGACCTCATATCGGCGCCACTGATCGGTTACTGTCTATATATCGTTGCGAATACTCTTTGCGATTCAAAGGTTTATTTTAAATTACCGCCTATCGGCGGATATGTTTTACAAAAATTAAAAAGCGAACACGCAATTACGATATTTTAAAGGAATTATTTTATTTCATTTGTTTAGCAGTAGTTTTAAAGAAAAAGTTTTGCTGAAAATTGTTCGGTATCACTTATGCGATTAATTTATCGCGTCAGTATATTATATACTGCAGTGTACATTAAAATATAAAATTTAATTTACACTATTTTTTTAATTTTTTTTATTCGCTGAATAAAAGAGTCACGAATGTACACGATTATTATTCGGAGGTAATTTTTTTCGCGTAATATTTGTTGAATTTTTTTTTTTTTTTGCCGTTTTTACTATTTTATTAGATGTTATTATTATTGGACAATACGCGATTGTCGAATTGAAAATAATCTCCCGTTTACACAATAATTATTGTTGTTTTACAGATATAAAGAACCGAAGCATTTTAGAATTATTAGCGCGCGCGCGTGACCGCGGTCGTCAATAATTTTGCGAACCAAAGAAACAGTGTATTTGTACAGAAATATCGAGGAAAAGGATCTAATCGGTGCGATCACGAGATTCAATTTACGAGCCGAATGCCCGCGGGACGACCCTTATCGTCCTTGCAATGGTCCTGCCTTTTGTTTCCGAATTAAAGTACGACGTTTGCGGAACGTCTAGAAGAATTGTTTTTTCAAATCGAGTAAAACGTCTTTCGTTCGTGATTATACCCTATTCGGTATTGTTTTGAAAACCCCAATACGTTTATTTAACGACTGCATCGAATTCTAAATACAACGCGGACACCCGTAAGCTACACAGTATTACGAATAAACGGCTATTTAGTTTCGACTCGTTATTCTCTGAATCGTATTCAGTTTTTCACGATTAACCGCGTACAGGTTTTAACGCTCTACGTTTCAGGAGGAAATCGCTGTGTTATTCGTCAAGCAATCACTCCAAACTCAGTTTTAATACCGAATCGCTCCTGTACAAACAACTTCTAATGTCTATTTGAGCTTACAGCATCCGGTTATGGGTCGCGGCTAAATTTAAATAAAATACAACCGTTTCGATCGATTGTATTACGTGTGATAATAACTAAGGCCCTCTTTTACGTGTCTGACCGTACACTTCGTACAGACCTATACATATTAAAACTGTCTTTGAAATGTCTTCAATTATTAAGTAAAATAATTGGGTGTATTGGACGTAAAATCTAATCGAGCGGGTTAATTATTTAAATGCGTTCGTCCCCCTATTCAATAAGCAATCGATTAAACTGTAAATACTTGTGAACGGTCAATTAAAAAAAAATTATAAAAAAATGATCGCCGTCCCTCAAATACATATATGACGGAAACGGAGGAAAGACGCCGTACAAAATTACGCTTGTGGCAATCGGCTCGTTAAGGTATTTAAACTGACTTCAGTCAGAGATTCATCTCTGAGCGGTATTAGAATATGACATTTGCTACTGAATACAGAATTAAAACTCTGGGGTATAGAAAAAAAAAAAAAAAACGTATAACGAGCCGTGGCGGGTGTTGTGAATGTCGTTCAAGCGAATTACGCGGATAAAGATTTTAGAGTCTATAAGGTATTATCACTATAAATTTGAAAGAAATGATACTAATCATTTGCATTCGATAAAACGACTTTGAGCGAAGCTTCGGTGTTATATTATTTTTTATCAACACTATATAATAACAGAGTGTGTACGGAGCGTACAATTAATAATAGTAATTTAATATAATTTCTTGCAATAAACTTCTTTTTTCGTTCGGTAGTTTTTGAGTTATATTTTTAGACGCTTTTGAGAAAATCGAAAATTGACCTCTCTAGAGTACCGACTCGCTGCAATTCGCTACCGAAAAGAAACTGTTACCGTATAAAGGTCGGAGTACTCCGTCTGGTAGAATTGTTGGGTATACAGACATAAGAAAAAGAGCTTTGAATAACCAATGGATATTCCTCGTTACGCTCTAAAAAAAAATCAAAATGTCAAAAATGTCTCACTGTATAATAAAATATTATTAACCCCCGACCCCCGTTACTTACGTACTACGTGCATCGTACGACGTATAAACGACGTATAAAGACGTACACAGTCGTATAGTAGTGTTGTGCGGTGCAGGTCATGTGAACCTAACTCGCGAGCACGCGAATATTATTGAATTCGAAACGCGGACATTGTAGCGAGTTTTTTTTTTTATGAATTTTCAAAGCGTTTTCAAACGGGGGACAATTTTTTTCCTCTATATACGCGTTTATACTCGCGGTCGATTGTTTACGACCCCCGGCCGTTGGTTCGTCGTTTACTATATATATAATAACATATCCTTCCGAAATGGGTTGTAAATTTATCAATATCGGATTTTCGCTCGACTTTTATTTATATATATATATATATTGTGATCCGGAGGGTTTTTAATAAGGGAATAAGGCCGCGGGTGCGGTGCGAGGGACGCGAGAACGCGCCGCGACCGGAGGAATAAAAGAGGAAAAACGCCGTAAACGCGCGGCGTTGTTCGGCGTTTACGACGGTGGAGAATTCGCGGTGTCCGCCGCCGCCACCGTCACCGTCGTCGTATAAGAAATAGGTGCGCTCCTCTCATTACGGCGTTATTAGGCGGTTTTCTGATGGGCCCCGGCGCGAATATAAAAAGCACGCCGCGGGAGTGTGGCTGGAGCGGGGAGAAAAAAAAATGCGTGTATACCTCGTCGTTGTCTCGGGGTGAACGACAACAACGAGGGCCCCACAGCCGCGAATAGACAGTAAATCTTTTACACGATCGTAAATATCCCCCCCTTCCCCCCCACACGTACCTCGACCACAGCGATATAAAAACCCCCCGAGTACCGGTCCGCGCAGGCTTTTTATATACGCGCGCGCGCGAGAGAGAGAGACGAAAATATAATAATAATAATAATAATAATAAAATAAAATAAATAAAATAAGCTCATCGGGTCGTAAAGTGGTGGTCGGGATTTGATCACGATTTCCGAATCGTAAAAAGCAAAAAAAAAACCGACAAAATATTTTGGGGGGTCCGGGACATAAAAAAAAGAACAGAAACAGAAACAGAAAAACTAACCTCGTCCGCCGCGCACGTAACAGAGGGGTCACGTACCGCGAGGGTTTTCGGAAATCGCACGGTGTGTGTGTGTGTGTGTTTGCGCTTATTTGCGGTGTGATTACCGTAGCGATTACTGCGTGAATTCTTCGTTTTGACATTCTAAACGTTACGTAAATATTAAATACGTTTCTCGTTATTTTTCATCGCGATCCAATTCAAAGATCAAAACATAATATTATTACTGTACGGAGTTTGTTATTAGTTATTATTTTAAATATTATTTCTGTGCTGTATTAAGAATCGATTTTAGATTTTTTTTTTGCGTAGCGAGGAATCTAATTGATTTTTCAATGACGTGTGTGTTTTTTTTTCTCGTGTCCAGTGCCGTCTTAACCACCACTAACGCCCTAGGGCAATAATATATTTTGACGCCCCCACCCCTAAAAAAAAAAAAAATTTACAACTAACGTTATATCTAATTATATAATTTTATATATATGTATTTTAATAGTAAATACACTCATCCTCGAAATCATCATAACGGTACAAGGGAAATTAATATCTAAAATAAAACAACATATTTTTTTATTTTTGTCATTCATTTTTTTTGACGCCCCCTGCATTCATAATACTTTGGACGCCCTAGAGCACTTGACCCATTTGCCCTCTCCCCCCCCCTTGGGACGGCTATGCTCATGTCTGTATCCAAAAAAACCTACCAGACGGAGTGCTCCGATTTTTACGGTCACAGTTTGTTTCCGGCAGCGAATTGCATTTAGCTGCAAGTACTCTAGAGAGGTCATTTCTCGATTTTCTCAAAAGCGCCTAAAAATTGAACTCAAAAACCACCGAAAAATAAAGTGTATTGCAAGAAATTATATTAAATTACTATTATAAATTGTTTGCTCTATTATCGTATAGTATTAATAATAAATAATATAACACCGAAGCTCCGCTCAAAATCGTTTTATCGAATGCGCAGTGATTATGATCATTGCTTTCAAATTTATAGTGATAACCTTATAAATTCTAAAATCTTTATCCACGTAATTCACTTAGGACATTGACAACACACCGCGGCTCGTTGCCTTTTAATTTTTAACGTTTTTTTTTTTTTTTAAGTCGAAGTTAAAAATGACTGTATGCGCGTATTATTCAGAAGAGTGGTGAAAATTATCTACAGTTACTCCCATTTAACTTATTCGACTGTGTATATAGCTGTAACGCGGTAATTTTTTTTAACCCGGAAATTTAATACATTTGATTTCGTGAAGACTACATACAATATTAACCTAACCTATACCTATCATGTACGGGGCATAAACGAATTCGTTTAACGTTTCAAACTTATGTTTTACGTTAATATAATAATTCGTGAGTGTAAAAAATAAAAAGGGAAAAAGCCATAGGTTGTGCGGCCAAGGCGGCGAGAGAGAGAGAGAGAGAGAGAGAGAGAAAAAAATTTAACTCGAACAAACTGCGCTGCACGGCTGGTCACAAAACATTTCTAACGTGTTTAATGCGTGACAAGAGAAACTTTAAAACTTTAATCTCAGGTAATACTTACATACTTGTCGTTTATTAAAGCTGACAGAGTAATGAATTTCCCCTACCCTTAGAAAAAAAAAAATTAATCGGTCGATTCGTGCCCTATGATAACAGAAATATCAAAATTATTTCAAAATATGAAAATTGTATTGAGATGATTGTAAGTTGGAAGTATAGCTGAATGGGTCTTTGCCTATCCATTTCGAAAACTGAAATGATCCCACTGCGCGAGACACAACGTTTGTATAAGAATCTATACAAAAATTCTCAATCGTCAATATTAGTACATGTATTATACTTTATTAATATATTTAATATTTTACAAGTGGACGGATCGCGTTGCAGAACGGCATCAATATTATACGAGTTTTTACATCGCTCTAATTGTATGTAACGTTCGATTTTCTGAAAACGTTTTTGTTTGTTCGTCGGGTGCCGATGGATGAGAAAAAAAATATATATCCAAACGCGCGCCGATGATGTTCAGAGCAGCAATATTCGAACAATCGATGTCGATTAATATAATAACTGCACGCGTAGAGTTGAAATTTAAATACGACGCCCGTGTATAATATATACACAATTTAATAGCTATAAAACAAATGTTTATTTTATTTTTGGCTCAGAGAGCTGGGGCTAGACAGTTAAAATTTTATTGAATCTTTCCCCGCGCGTTCGTTATTATTATTATTTTTCGTTACGTTTTATCGTTGTTTAATAAAATAATGACAGTCGCGTGTAATTCGTATATAATATATATATATATATATATATATATATAGCGCGCGCCCATGTCCATATAAAAGACGACGTAATGGGTATTCGAATCTCGTGATCGTATTATTTTATGATAGCTAACAAATAGTTGGTATAATAAAACATATAGGTATCTCGTCGCGTCTAAGACATAGACATTTTAAAAACGAATGTGTGCGTCTCGCGCGTATAATGATTTATCTTGAGCACAAATCCATGGTCTACCCGTACTCGGTTGAGTCCGATGAATTACTGGGTACGTCAGCGATTGCTGATATCGATGAATTTTACGTAATCAAAGGACAAAAAAAAATTGTTATTTCATAAAATCATGAAACATCGGCAGTGCTCCAAATTGGCGCTAAAATAAAATCGGTATATTTTAGGTGAACCATCGCAGTGACGGATTTATGGAGAGTGTGGGTCGAACGGGTCTAAACCCTTTCCACTTATAACCTAAAAAACAAAAAAATTTACACGGCCGTTTTTAACGTTCGTAAAATTATATCTGACGCAAAGAGCTATCCATTTATTGTTTCAGGCTTAATTTTTTTGTCATATTTTTTTTTTTTTTTGTAATGTACAATATACAGGGTGACTGGTGATAAAGTGTGCAAACTATGTGAGGTCATTGTACACCTCAAATGCAACAAAAAATTTTCTCTTACCCATGATCCGATTCTCATGTACAAAGTAGAAGTTTCAATTGTTGTGTTTCTATTTCGAAAAAACGTGATTTTTCTCTTTCAGTTAACCATATCCCTTTAACTATTGGTTCATTTGGGTCCTCCAGCAAATTTGAAAACATCATTAAAAATCTCATAAAATTCTCTCGAAGAATGGCTTTCGTGATTAAAATATCGAAAAAACTACCTCGCACCTTCGTTCTTTGAAAATTCCTAAATACGCCTCTGAACGATCGAGTTTTATTTTTAATGATAACTGCAGAAACGATGAAAACAGTGCAGGTGAATGAAGAGTGCTTATAATATCTGAATTAATGAAACGAACAAATACTGTTTAAATGAAATAAATATTTGTTCTAAAAATGATTAAAATTACTTAGATTTGGCTGTATGCAGGTGATGTAATTAGAATTAAGTCCCGTTATCATATCACTAATTATTACTGATGAATCATTTAAATTATTCCGTGTAAGTATGTGAAAAGCAAAATAAAATATTCGTAACGTGTGAAGATAGAAAAATTTGTCCGCTCTTTTATACATTTTCATTGACTGATTTGAATGACATCATAGGATGCCCGTCACACTGCAATAGCTGACACACCTATAATTTTCATTAAATCACTGTCCGATGTATGTTTTTAGAATAAAAGAAATTTTCAATTCGTCCTCGGTGAATGATTCGAATTCAAAATGATATACAGATTGATTTTGAAATAATAATGTTTTTTGACACCCGACATGACACCGGTCGTCGTCGTCGTAGTATGGACAGTGGTCGAAGTGGATTAAAGTAAGTGAGGGGATGGAAGCAATGCCGTCATTTCAAATTTTGAAAGGAAATTTGAATTGGTGAACGGTCCGTATTGTTGAAAATAAACAAAAAAAAAAAAGTCTTTTAGTCTTTTTTAACAAAAGGCTTTAACACCGGCCCTAATTAACCTTGATGGTGAACTATATTTTTTATGATTGTGATAAAATGACGTTTAGATCTGCTAAATGTTAAAATTTTAGAAAACAAAATAGTTCTGACAAAAAAAAAAAAGTTGTTCAAAAGATATTTTTTTCCGAAAAAAATTTGACAACATTATAATTACAAATTATAAAAAAAATAATTTTTGTAAAATCCACTAGAGATGAACAAATTTAAACAAAATAAGTGGAGAATGAAATATGCTAACTAAAAGAAGTGGAAGGATGGCATCACCCTTTATCCTCCCCCACTTCGACCACTGCGTAAGAGTGTTTAGAAATACGTTGGGTAAACGCGTTTATAATAATAAACTAGGAGCGGTTCTTAACACCGCAGATATGTAAATAACGAAATTAAAACATCGAAAATACGGTGATTAAAAAAAAAAAATAAATAAACGATTTAAAACAAAAATGTTCAGCGGCGGCGGCTGTTTTTGTGGAAACGATCGCGTCAAATCAATCCGCGCGGAATTTTTCTCTCCCCCGTCTCTTTTGTCGGCAAATCCTGTGGCGGCGTATATTATACACACACAACTCGTCATATATTATATAATATAGTAATGTGTCAGTACGAAATTGAAAAACATCACCCCATCTCTGTATATATATATATATATATATCGAACGTCTTTCGTCCGTCCGTTTGTTCCGCACTGCCGCTGATGCTGCTGATGCTGCACCCTCGTTGGAAAAGAAAAAGACGTCTGCCGCCGCAGCAGCAACGGGGCAATCTTTTATTATGTGTATATAAATATAATATATATATATATATATATATTATAGACGTCATCGTCGTTTGACATTAAATATATCGTAATATAATATAAATGTACACAATTCTCGCCTTTTACAGTGGTGCGCGCGCGCGTATCCGTTTTCGCCTTTTGTACGTACACTCGTATACGCGCGCGCACGCGATTAATAAATCAACAGTCGAATTCCGGCGGCTGCGGAAAAGATGCTGCTATACAGTGACAACGATGAATATTCATATTTATATTTATTTATTTTATTACGTATATACATATATATATATTAAGAGCGGTAGTGCCCGATGGCGTCATCAAACATTCTCTCTCCACCACCACCACCACCACCACCATCAGCGAGCATCACACTGCACAGCGGCGTGTCTTCCCGCGCACCCGTCCGCGCCCGTCTTTTATATTGCTCGCACATACGCGCGAAAGCCAATAATATATACGATATACGGATCTTTTATATATTATACGGCTGTATATCTTATACATTGACATCGTGTGTGTGTGTGTGTGTGTCTCACCCCGTTCGCCTGTACGTTTTGCATATCGCGTAATATTTCGCGTTTTAATAACGTATTCGTCGTACGACGAGCCGGAGCGCGCGCTTGCGACACAAAGATCCCCTTTTACTGCTCTCCTTACCGCTTATTCTTACCTACCGTACAGTCGCGTGTGCCACTCATCATCGGCAACGAGCAGCTCTCTCTCTCCGCTCTCGATACGCGTATCAGCCGAGCGGAAAACTGCGCGGCAGATATTAAAAACGCTTTTTGACTCGTCTCATCATCGTTCACCGTCCGTCTGCAGATTTACGTAATTAAATACGACGACGAGGATGAATTTATACACAGACTCCTAGTTCGGTACCCGCGAGTCTCGTGTTCTTTCCAGTAACGCGTGAACGGGCAAAAACCCTGTAAATGAGCATAGTGAAATTCTGGCAACAAAGAAAAGAATAAAAACCGCGCGTTCGTGCAAAACGGTAGCTTATACGTCGATTTCAATTGTTCTCGTGTCGCGTAAAAATGATTTAGTAAGAATGTTAAAAATAATAATATAAAAGGCAGCGAGGTGTTGTGGCTGGATTGTATATTTTATAATATGATCTACGACAATAGACAATAAACATGAAAATAGCAAATAAGCACTTTTGTACGGGCGCGATCGATCTAATTAAGTACGTAAAGTAGTGGAGTCAGGTATTTCGGTCATGATCGGGGATGACTTGGGCAATACCTACATACATTTTTATGTAATATCAAAATTTGAAAATAACGATGTTATCACCGCGTACAATTTCCATAGATAATAATTATATGATAATTGACAAAGATAATAAAAATACAACGATTTCATTGAAATAACCTATTGAAATGTATCCAACGCGAGAATGAAAATCCTTCTGTAATAGAGTGACTTCTCTCTTCTTTAAAACGGACCGCTGCCCGTGCATACCATCCATATAATATTTCTTATCTATGGTGTTGAGCGATCGATGATACGAGCACGGCGGCAACCGCGATTCGGTTGCCGTACGTTCGGGCGGATCGCGCACAGACGTCGTATATTATGAGTCTTGTAGGACGCAATAAATATACACACCGAAACGGCAGTAAATATAATATATACGTGTGCGTGTGCGTGTGTGTGCACAGGGAAGAGACGAGTGTGTATAGGAAATACGAATGAATAATGGATGTGTCGGTCGGTCGGTAGCTCGCGGGACTTGAGCTACCGGAATGAATGGAGGTTTATTAATAATATTATCGAACGTGCGTGCGAGAGGTATATACACACACACACACCGCGTTCCTTGAATTTCCAGCACACACACATATTTATTATTATTATTATTATTATATATATTTGTGTGTGATCGATTCATTCGGTTAACGCGAACCGAAAGACTACTGCCGCCGCCGACCGAATGATAGATGGACCGCAATTAGACGGGCCGCCGCGCCAGCCTCCGCGGTGCAGTGTCTTTTGTCCGCTTCTCGCCGCCGCACGCCACCGCCTTCGACCAAGAGCTCGACTCCGTCGTCGGTCCAAGAGCGCACACACACACATTATCACAATGTGTATAATAATATTCTCTGTCCGTTTATCGTCGACACTATCGCGTTTATCGATTATTATTATTATTAATTAATTATATATAATAGAACACACGTTTCTTCAATAAAATCTGAGAAACACCGTTCAAGACACGTTTCGTCGATAAAACTTTGCACAGATCTTGGTTTCACAATAATCCACGGTAATTTTTTACCATCATCGGATCACAGGAATTCCGGGTTATGCGAGAAAATCAATCGGACCGAATATCTCGGGGAAATCGTGGGTTGTCGTTAAAGTTATTGAAATTAGATAGGTATTGAAGAATTATCCACGATTATGAGAAAGAGAGAGAGAGAGTCACTCAACGTAGACGACGCTTGGAAAAAGCTCGTGACACGAATATCACGAGAAGAGGGACCGGAGCAAAGCAATTTTTTTTTTCCGGAAGTGTATATAGTTTTTAGAAAAGTGTGTTTAAAAATTTATTTTTAATATGCGTAAATTGGTGTGGAATCGGTTTTGATAATATACGTTTTTCTGAATTTTCCTCGCGCGCGTGTTTGATTCGTTATTGACTGGCGAAAAGAGATTTTGAACGATCCGTACGGACTAATTTATTCATAAATCTTTGTCGCGTATATACGCAGAAACTAAAAAATTCGATAAATCGTCCTCCGGCTGACGAATTTCATAGATTCGCGCGCGAAAATAATAATTACCGCGAACATCGAGACGGTTTTTGTTCGCTAAGAATAATATATCGTCTCGCGATTGTGGAGATCCTGTATATGATTTGCAAGCGAAATAATTGCTTCGCGCGGGACAAGAACCCGAAGGTTACCGCGTATTATACACTCGCATACTCAGTGGCGTATTTACGGGGGGTGTACAGGGTACTGGACCCCCAGAACCAAAAAAAAAAAAGATTTATTTTTTTATTAAATACCTTATATCAATATATCCTGTTGGAATTTTCAAAAAAAAAAAATTTGGATCCCTCCTCCCCCAGAAAAAAGTTGAAAATACGCCACTGCATACTTCACACGCGAAATTTGTACACGAAATAAACTACGATAATATAGCCGTTTTTTTTAAATATTTCTTTAATTCTAAAATAAAAATAAAAAAATCTTAAGCGTTTTAAAGAAAATACGATTTTTAAGCGGTCTTTTTTTTTTACGCGCTTACAACTTTTTAAGAATTAAAGATATTCAAAAAAAAAAAGTTCCGTTAGGTATATGATATCGTAAAAATGTTGTTGTTTTTATAGTATGGGTTTGTGGCGTTCGGGGTTCTTTTTCCCTCGTGAAAAGCGGTTTCATAGTAATAGTACCTAAACGTTTCAATTTTCAAAACGTTTTCTGTGTTTTCGCGGTAGACTCGCGCAGCTGTATAACAGCGAGATTTCGTTCGCCCGAGCGTGGCACGTGGGCAGTGCGTATCTTGACCGGACGAAAATTAATCCGGGAAACGGATTACGCCGCCACCGCGGTACCGCCGACGGGTTTAAGATTATTTAAATAGATATTGTATAAATAAATGTATTGTATACGAATTGATATTATAAACGTGTTTTGCGTTGGTAAATACGAAAACGCTTTGGAAGTGTACCTTCCTTTTTTTTTTTTTTTTTTTACTCCGAGTATCGAATCGAACAAAATCCGTTTCGTTACAAGAGGCGGTATTTTTTTACGTTGCGTTTTCCGTAGTAGTGTTTTTTTTTTTTTTAGTGGCTTCGAACGACCGTGTAGGGTTCGCGTTTGCTCGTCCCGGCCAACGTACACGATGTAATATTATAAGGTCCGTCCGAAGACGCGATACGCGTGAGCGGCACCACGACAAGACAGCGGCCGCGCCGTGTTTAATAGACGTTCGTTATGTACACACCGACTCGACGGTCGGTCGGTTCGGCAGTCGATAACCGACGGCGGGCGGCGATCGGTTCTTTTAATTTTTTTCTACACACACATGCATTACGTGTATTGTTGTTTGTGTGTGTGTGTGTGTGTGTTGTTGTCGATGCTGCAGCGTGTGCACGTCAGCTACCGGTCGACGTGTGTTTCTTTTATTTTTTTTGACGCCACGCCGCCGTGGTCATCAGTCAAAATAACGTTCCTCGGACATTCATCATCATCGGTGCGTTCGGATCCGACAAAGTACGCGCACGTTATTGGCCCGAAGACGGAGAAGAACAAGACGCGCGTAACTGCACGTATTAAATATTAAAGTATTTATCGTACAAAAACCCCCCGATCCCCATAGCGCGCAATACGGTTTTTTTCGTTTCGAATAATCGAAATTCGATCGCTCTGTCCGCCGGTGCTGGCTGGGGCTGGTGGAGCGAAAGGAATTTAAACTTTGCACAGATCTTGGTTTCACAATAATCCACGGTAATTTTTTACCATCATCGGATCACAGGAATTCCGGGTTATGCGAGAAAATCAATCGGACCGAATATCTCGGGGAAATCGTGGGTTGTCGTTAAAGTTATTGAAATTAGATAGGTATTGAAGAATTATCCACGATTATGAGAAAGAGAGAGAGAGTCACTCAACGTAGACGACGCTTGGAAAAAGCTCGTGACACGAATATCACGAGAAGAGGGACCGGAGCAAAGCAATTTTTTTTTTCCGGAAGTGTATATAGTTTTTAGAAAAGTGTGTTTAAAAAAATTATTTTTTAATATGCGTAAATTGGTGTGGAATCGGTTTTGATAATATACGTTTTTCTGAATTTTCCTCGCGCGCGTGTTTGATTCGTTATTGACTGGCGAAAAGAGATTTTGAACGATCCGTACGGACTAATTTATTCATAAATCTTTGTCGCGTATATACGCAGAAACTAAAAATTCGATAAATCGTCCTCCGGCTGACGAATTTCATAGATTCGCGCGCGAAAATAATAATTACCGCGAACATCGAGACGGTTTTTGTTCGCTAAGAATAATATATCGTCTCGCGATTGTGGAGATCCTGTATATGATTTGCAAGCGAAATAATTGCTTCGCGCGCGGGACAAGAACCCCGAAGGTTACCGCGTATTATACACTCGCATACTCAGTGGCGTATTTACGGGGGGGGGTGTACAGGGGTACTGGACCCCCCCAGAACCAAAAAAAAAAAAGATTTATTTTTTTATTAAATACCTTATATCAATATATCCTGTTGGAATTTTCAAAAAAAAAAAAAATTTGGATCCCTCCTCCCCCAGAAAAAAGTTGAAAATACGCCACTGCATACTTCACACGCGAAATTTGTACACGAAATAAACTACGATAATATAGCCGTTTTTTTTAAATATTTCTTTAATTCTAAAATAAAAATAAAAAAATCTTAAGCGTTTTAAAGAAAATACGATTTTAAGCGGTCTTTTTTTTACGCGCTTACAACTTTTAAGAATTAAAGATATTCAAAAAAAAAAAGTTCCGTTAGGTATATGATATCGTAAAAATGTTGTTGTTTTTATAGTATGGGTTTGTGGCGTTCGGGGTTCTTTTTCCCTCGTGAAAAGCGGTTTCATAGTAATAGTACCTAAACGTTTCAATTTTCAAAACGTTTTCTGTGTTTTCGCGGTAGACTCGCGCAGCTGTATAACAGCGAGATTTCGTTCGCCCGAGCGTGGCACGTGGGCAGTGCGTATCTTGACCGGACGAAAATTAATCCGGGAAACGGATTACGCCGCCACCGCGGTACCGCCGACGGGTTTAAGATTATTTAAATAGATATTGTATAAATAAATGTATTGTATACGAATTGATATTATAAACGTGTTTTGCGTTGGTAAATACGAAAACGCTTTGGAAGTGTACCTTCCTTTTTTTTTTTTTTTTTTTACTCCGAGTATCGAATCGAACAAAATCCGTTTCGTTACAAGAGGCGGTATTTTTTTACGTTGCGTTTTCCGTAGTAGTGTTTTTTTTTTTTTTTTTTTTAGTGGCTTCGAACGACCGTGTAGGGTTCGCGTTTGCTCGTCCCGGCCAACGTACACGATGTAATATTATAAGGTCCGTCCGAAGACGCGATACGCGTGAGCGGCACCACGACAAGACAGCGGCCGCGCCGTGTTTAATAGACGTTCGTTATGTACACACCGACTCGACGGTCGGTCGGTTCGGCAGTCGATAACCGACGGCGGGCGGCGATCGGTCCTTTTATTTTTTTTCTACACACACACACATGCATTACGTGTATTGTTGTTTGTGTGTGTGTGTGTGTGTGTTGTTGTCGATGCTGCAGCGTGTGCACGTCAGCTACCGGTCGACGTGTGTTTCTTTTATTTTTTTTGACGCCACGCCGCCGTGGTCATCAGTCAAAATAACGTTCCTCGGACATTCATCATCATCGGTGCGTTCGGATCCGACAAAGTACGCGCACGTTATTGGCCCGAAGACGGAGAAGAACAAGACGCGCGTAACTGCACGTATTAAATATTAAAGTATTTATCGTACAAAAACCCCCCGATCCCCATAGCGCGCAATACGGTTTTTTTCGTTTCGAATAATCGAAATTCGATCGCTCTGTCCGCCGGTGCTGGCTGGGGCTGGTGGAGCGAAAGGAATTTTTGTTTTTTTTTTTGTATTTTGTAGATTCTTGGCGTTTTAATCGTTTTCCGTTCTCTGAAAATACTGGCGGAAAAGACTCGAGTACTCTCGAGACGAAGACAACGGGTGCGGATTCAGCGTCAATAAGGCCATCGTTCTCGGTTCTCGGCTATTACACGACTTGGCCGACCGGTTACGAACGGACCCACGCGTCCTGTTCCGGACGTATAAAATTCGCATTCCTACTCGAGTTGTCTGGAGCTACGGCCGTTTCTTTTTTTAATGTCCCTTAATTCGACGTTGGCGCGCCAGATACGGCGGATCGCAGCGGTTTTGCCGCATTTTCGTTTACCGTTTCTGAGTTTTGTATTTTATTACCGCGCGTTTAATAATTGGTATTTTATTTTTAATTAAAATTCGTATTCGGAAATGTAACGCGATTACGCTGTAGCGTGGACGCGGAGCGAAGCGAAAGCGTTCAAACGCGTTTGGATCGCAACCGCGTGTTTTCGATGTGAAAAAGCGAGGCACGGTGCAAAATAAATTCTTCGCAACGGAATCGTAGTCGCAACCACAGACGTATTAAATCTGAGAGAGGTCATGTGGTCGATGTATAGAGCAAAAGAGACAGAGCTACGAGTTGGGTCTGTCTTTTTTGTTTACCGACTATATTGACTACCCACTGTGACAATTTATAATAATCGACATCATAGTTTATTGATAAATGAATATTAATAATACGTGGACGAAATAAATGGATTGGTTTTTTTTCTTTCCATGTAATTCCCGAACCGTATCTCTATGTGACTGATAACGAATAGAGTGGGGAGGCGTGTTGGAATGCGCGGTCCACTATAGTTAATAATATGGCCGCAACGCTCGTGTAAAACGACTTTTTTTTTATTCCACGACTCGCGGCACCACCTGCCGTGTGTTGCCCGATAGTAACCAAACGAAAAAAACGATCCATTCGTCGAGGATTTTCGCGTCCACCGCACCTCGAAGGAATATAAAGTATAAATATTTATATCGTATATAAAATGCGTAACACGGTCCTGTTAAACGGCCGTGTTCGAAGAAATATCCGCCGCTCTGCATATTCCCACGAGGAAATAACGACAAATCTACTACGCGATATCGTTCGCCAGTATACACAGTATATATATATATAGTATAAAACCGTTTTGTCGACGGAATAGATGCGCAGCAGTCGATGTAAAAGCGATAAAATCTATCAAAAAACAACTCTCCGGCAATATTGGCCCCAGACGTTTTGTAGTCTTTTCCCGCCACTCTTTTCCTCGGACCACTCCGCGCGCGCCCGTTCAACACCCCAAGGGTCCGCTCGACGAACGCGTAATAGAGACAACAGCGTAGGCGAGATAGTGTACAATATATACGCGTATGTAGGCAATAAAAACTGCGCGCGAAACGGTATTACGTATAATATATTGTGAAATACCGAGCGAATAATACGGCGGCGTATTATAATAGTGACGTTCTCGTTGTCTTTTTGAATATCTGCGCTTTTTCTTTTTTTTCTTGTCCGAGGCCTTTTCCGCTCTCGTTTTTCTCTCCCCGTTACGTTTTGACGTCTAAGTGTCACCCAGGAGACCAACAGTGCCGCGGCAAAATTGCACTCGCGCGCGCGCGCGCCGCGCCGTTTACGTTCGATCGTTCGACATTTGTTTGCTCGCGGAGAAAGACGCCGTACGCTTTGCAGTCGCGCGTTGTTTTTCGGAAACTCTTGTATACATTTTTTTATAACGTCCCAAAAATCAAAGACGATATTTTCTTTTTTTCGATATAAATAGCAACGGTTTCCAACTGACGGTCTACAGTGGAGTCAGAGTTCGTTTTTAAGAAAATTTTACATCGATTTTTTAATTTAAAAAAAATGTTTAACTCGAAATTGAAAAATAAACAATGTTACGTTGTACCCAACAAATGTAGCGAGTGAAATTGTATTCCACGTTATATAATACGCGGTTTACTCTAATAGCTACAGCGTCGTTTCGAAAACGCCACAACTGCAGGTCAAAGGAGTACGAACTAATAGTCACATGGATGAAGTACCTCTATTCATACAAATTACTTAATTATTCTGCAAATTTCGATAAATATAAGTTGTTGCTTTTCCTCGATATTTACTGTGGTGTCGCTTATTTAATCGCCTATTTCCTATGGTTATTATTCAATATATATTATAATATAGGAGACGGAATATTAACAGTAGTGGTCCGCGGTAGTGGAAAATCTATAAAAGCGTTCCGCTGTTTGAGTCGATTTGGTATTGAGAAACGTAACAGGTTTTTTCCTTTTTGTCAAATTATGCATATGTCTAGTTATTATAAATTCAATATTGGATTCAGTCTAGAGACGGTCCTGTGCACTCGACCACTTGGTGACGCTAGACCAAAAGTCTGGGGGCTTTACACGTACTGCAGATCACCGATTGTCGGTAAACTTGACACGAGTCAATGAAGACTGCTACTAATTAATTTCCGATGGTATTTATTGTTTTCTAAAAATAGGCCACACTGTTATATCGATAGTCGATAGATCGCATTCGCCATGTTACGTTTTTTATCACGCGCGCAGTGTTCGAGTGCGCTGAATCAATCATTTTTGCTTAGAAAGACATGATGATTCCGAGTTAAATACGTGGATTGGTCGAACGAATTAACGGTAGAGATTTTAGACCTGGACGGAAAAGAGCTACAAATGGATCCACAAATGGTGTTTGTTGCGTGGACAAGGATAGATCGCAAAAACGAACGCGTTTTTGAAATAAGTATACAAAAGGAGAGATCCGATTAATACAAAACTAAGTTGTTTTGTGTTTGTTATTAGAATATTCTAGAACTGGTATGTACGTACTGGCCTATGCATAGTCATTTTAAGTAACACCTAAATAGTTTTAAGTGGTACATAACAGTATTCCCGTAAAGTTGCATTGCACAGTCATAATTACGGGATAGTTGTTCCATAAAGTAGCCCATAAATTAAGTGGTCATTCACGGGCACTTAAACATCCCGTAAATTTATATTTTGCATCTTTCAATATCATTTATCGTTTATAAATTTTTTGAAACGGTAGTGATAAATGAAAATTATGTAATATGTTAAGCTGCATTCTCACGACTAGTATACTTGTCGAATATTCGTTATTGGCGTATCATCGCGAGTCGTGGGAATGGTATTTATTCGTAACTGGTGTATACCGTATTCGTTACCTACTCGATATTCGTTACTTATTAGCCACCAACCCATCGATTGTCGGTAAAAGCGACACTAGTTAAAGATATTGTTTTTTCAGTAAACGAATAACTGTAGTAGGTAGTGTTCCCACAACTCGACCACAAAATATGACAATATTTGCCGAATATTTACGCGACGGAGAGGATTATTTGATGTATACAGCTATACAGGTTAATTTTCAATACATACGAGATACTTTGTATTCGTCAAGAACACCAATCGTCGGAATGGTATATTTGACCCGCATATTTGGCTATCCATATAAACACGATTATTCTATATTGGTATACGAATACGAATATACTCGTATACTCGTCAAGTAGTCGTGGGAATCCGGCTTTAGGTTATATTTATATTAAGCTTATAATCACAGTGATACGGCGAAATTGCACTAATTCGGATGTCATAGGTCTGATATTTAAAAACGTGAAACGACGGCGTTTAGATTAAATTTTTTTTGTTTATTCGCATTTCGGGCGAGACTCGGTTCATCTTTATGTTTCCGAGGCGGTTGCGATCGACTTACTGCACGCACTATACGCACTTGGGCCGGCCGGTCAAAAGGTCGCTATCGCACGACCATAACGAGCGTACCTACTATAACGTCATAACGACAAACAGAAATATCACATTTACTACGTTATACGTTTTTATATGTATACGAGAAGCGTAACTACACAGTTTAAACGAGCACTGTACAACTGGCCCTAAACGCACGATGTTCACTGGCGATTTCGATGGGGACAGTATTGCGTTGTCAGATACAATCGACACACACGAGATTTTGATAGCGATTAATCGCAGAATATCAAACTATTTTGTCCAAAACGCAACACATTATATGGGGTTCCCATATCTATTTATACTGTGTTTTAATAAAATCGCTGTCATCGCTCACGATGAGGGTCAATTCCTTAATCCGAGTTTACACGGTTTCACTACACACCTCAACCCGAGTTTCTATGTGCTAGTAATTATAATAAATTCAATTTTTAACGGTGAAATACCTAGTCAACAACATAAATATTATTGAAAAGCATGGAAGAAAAAATTAATTTAAAGTATTAACGGTTTAGGTAATACTTAACTATGATGTACTTAAATTTTAACTATGCAATTACAATTTAAGTGTCAGTTAGAAAACCGTTATGTGTCCCATAGCTATGTGTCACCTAAGCCATTTAAGTGACCCGTAAATAGTAGACTATGCATACGGGCATATATGTTTTTAAATTCAATGAAATCCGTAATTTTCGATTAAATACTAATACGTACACCTACCTTACTTTTGGAATAACTCTAGTACGTTTTTTTTCTCTCGCCTTTTTTTTGTACTTTTTTTACTATTCTTCTTCGTCTCAATTCAAATTTCGTTCACTGCTGTAGTCGGCGTATCCGACGGCGTGTCGAATAAAATCTCGATAATATATTACACGGTAAATCGGCGGGGTCCGGAAGAAAAAAAAACTTTTAAACATGTATAAAATTCAAATTGGAAATCCTAAATGAGAGTGAATTTATCAAGGATGCTTAGCTGTTGGCAATGAAGTATCGGTAGCTCGATTACCCCATCACTTAACAATAAGCGTCCTCGGAGAATCGTCCACCCCCTCCCGTAGAATATTTTATATTAAAATGTATAAATAAGAGTACTTTTAAATTCCTCTTGACATTATGAATATATATTCTTAAACGAGCGGTGCGTATTGTATTAATAATAATATTATTATGCATTGATTCAACGACGAAATATTACACGGAAATGCGCGCGCACGATGACAAATGTTTTAATTTATGCATTCTCCGTAATAAAAATAATAAAGTTAAAAAAATTTAAATATAAGATTATAAGACGCTGCTGTCGAATAAAAAAATACCGAAATAAATAATAATTTAATATAGAAAGCGTTTTATATATATTTGATATTCTGTCGATAAATATTAATTAATATTTTACAGTGTGATATTGAGTTAAGAAAGTCAAGGGTTTTTTTCTTACTTATATTCAAACCGTTCAAACAAAAAAAAAGTGAAATCGAAAAGACTAACTCGTTAAATTCTACATCAGATTTAATATTTTTTAAATATTTACTATAGAAAACATTAATTTAAATTCGGTTGTTCTTTTTAACAGAAAAATCCGTGGAATGATCGCAATAAATCCTGAAAATTTTCTCACTGAACTCTCCGATAAAAATAGACGTTTAGAATTTTTTATTATAATTTTTTGTTTCCTATATTCTAGTAAAAAATAACAGAGTTCTGTTACTCGCAGATGAGTAATTTATTACTATTTGATTTTATTTATT
This sequence comes from Slavum lentiscoides, assembly GCA_032441835.1. Classification (NCBI taxonomy): domain Eukaryota; kingdom Metazoa; phylum Arthropoda; class Insecta; order Hemiptera; family Aphididae; genus Slavum; species Slavum lentiscoides. The sequence goes on from CM063707.1 coordinate 21,965,700, forward strand.
TAATAAAAAAATAATATTTCGTATCGAAGTATTATATCGAATCGTTAACAGTGGTGGTGGGGGAATTGGAGTTTCTACGCTTTATTTAAAAAAAAAACCCCCAGAGAGAAATTGAAAATAAGCCACTGCGTATAAATATTGTATTATATGATTTTTTTTTTATTTGAAACGAAATATCGTATGTTGTACGGGCTCATATAAAATCGCTGCAAGTGTATTTAGAGTTCACGTCCTTCGTAATATAATTTCATTAAAACGACTGGACCGGACACGATGATGAATCGATGAAATGATCTAATGGAATCGATTGAGAGGGCCGTCGTCATCGTCGCGAGTTATTAAAAAACGATGCCACGCCGTCGTCGTCGGTCGGTCGGTCGGTAGTCACATGTGTGTTCGGAGAGATCAATATATCGAAAACGACTAATTTCCTGCTGCACACACACACACACACACACACACACACACACACACACACACACACACACACACACACACACACACACATTGAACACGTTTAGCTGTCGAGTCGGGTGGAAAAAAAAAAAAAATATATATATATATAAAAAAATCACACACACACACACACCCAGAATAAACGAGCGCGTTGGCTCGCGGTAGGGGGTTACGATAAAATAATAATAATTATTTCTCTCGCCGCGCGGCTTTATATAATATAATATTCTCGCTTAATTCCATCACATCTGTTGTCGTGATTCACATCAGAAGGACTATTTTGTATATCAATCATGACGTGCAGGCTCCGGATTGTTGTTGCGGCGTAGCTGTTGAGAAGTCGATCGGCGGATATTTCTTGCGTAGACAGGAGGAGAACCCTCTCGACACACGCGTGGTTCGTATAACCTACTCCCGTGCGCGGAGCGCTTCCTGCGTTCGATACACACTCGTAGTATTCCGGCAGTGGCGGTGGCGGTTATTATTATTATTATTATTATTGTTGTTCGTCTATCCGTCCGACACGTATTACACCTGTCCATTGTATACACAAATATTATAATATATAGTAGTGACTTCTCGTCCTGCACCAGACTTCTCGTCCACCACTGCAGTGGTGTTTATTGATCGCGCGCGCCCACTATACACACGCGTATAAAAAAATATATAATGTACAATCGTCCGCCGCGCGGACAGTGACAATGGGAGTTTATTCCATGGGAGCCGTCGCGCAGCGATAGACACGACGCGCGACGAGGTACACGAGAGGAGCAGGAGCAGGAGAGAGAGATTTAAAGAAACAGAACGTGCATCAGCAGCAGCAGCAGCAGCAGCAGCAGCAGCAGCAGCGCGAGGGGATCTCTGCGTGTGCGTGTGTATCGCACTGGTGGCGGGAGGAGAAAAATACACACTTGAATAATCCGTTTTTGAGATCTTCATCACGCGCGCGTATTATACAGCAGATATACAAGGCACCAGCATCAGCTCAGTACATAACAATAATAATAATAATAATAATAACACCTCGCGCGCGCAATATCGTGACCATCGATTGATTGGTATATACGCGGCAGGTGTCGAGTGGTGGCGCGTCAAGTCCGCGATCGTACACAACAGAACGTTGCGTACCGGCCCTGTAACCGACCGTCGTCAAAGGTCTTTCCGGACGGTTCACACGCCGTCCGAACCCGTTAGTTGATTCGTAAATTTAATTTTTTTATTTATATATATATATATATTTATATACCGGCGTTAGCGGTGGAAAAAAAAAAGAGAAAAATCAACTAAACCGATCTGCAGTCCTTCTGGCGAAGGGCAACAGCGTTTTCTTATACCTTGTCCGTTACACGCGGCCGGAAGTAGACAAAATATAGCGCTTTCGACCTTTCGGATTCTGTAGCAATGTATTGCGGTTTTACAACGATGATGTGTTTTCTTTTTATGTCTGTACCGAAAATTCTACCGTAAGGAGTGCTCCGAGTCTTCCGAGTCATACCTTGTTTACAGTAGCAAATCGTATCTAGTCGGTACTTTAGCGAGATCGTTTTTCGATTTTCTCAAAAGTGCCTTTAAAAAAAAAAACTCAAAAATTAACATAAAAACGCGGTAAAAAAATGATTATTGTTATTTCTTCGGAGTTTTGAAACTAATGGTTTTAGAAACTTGAAATATTTACAAAATATGATGACTTTATACTGTATTGGGGAAAAATTTCTTTCAATTTTGGGTTATTTATAGTAATTAAAGATTTTGAGATATGTTTAGGTCATAAAATAGGTAATTTTTGGTTTTAAGGTTAAACGATTTAATACAATGTCAGACGTACGCGTTACTTTAACTGTATACTAAAAAACATCTCGAAAGTAGTTTCTCACTGCAGTTTTCTTTTATAAACATTTCAAGTTTTTCGACATAACGTATTTTATTTTTTATGGAAAATTACGTTAGTTCAAAACTAATATTTGTCCGGGAGTCTTGACTTTTTTACCAAATACGTAGTATATATTAACGAAAACAATTTCAGAAATTTCTTTTTACAATTTTGGGCTATTTAAAGCAATTATAGGTTTTGAGGTATTTAATTCGTAAAAGTGGTAAGTTTTGGTTTTGTATAATCTAAAAACGTAATACAATAAGTTTGGTCAATTACATTATTCATATTACGTGGAAAATGAAAATTGAAATTATACATTTTTACCCTGCCTAGGTTTATTGTAAGAAATTTTACTAAAATGATGTACTCTAAGGTTAATTGTAAATTATGCATTCTATACACACTATATACTATTAATAATAAATAATACTACACCGCGAAGCTCCGCTCAGAATCGTTTGCAATCGAACGCAACGATGTACCGCATTGCTATCAAATTCATAGTAAAAACAAAACTCTAAAATCTTTATCCGAGTAATTCACACGTCCACTGCAACCCCTCGCGGCTCGCTATCTTTTTTTTATTTATTAACGGACCACTTGAAAGTGAACGAGATAATACAGAAATCCAAACCGTCGCTTAACGTTCGCATTTAATTTCGAACTTTATAAATTTTATAATTACGCGGTAATCGCGTCAGGTCGAGCCAGTCTATTGTTTCATATTGAATTACACCTGTATTTCGTGTTTTTACACCGTGACGATTTATTTGGGAAAAAAATCTTTCGCCGGAACTATACTGGCGCGTAATCACAATACGCGCGTCGTCGAAAGGGTGTTTAAATATTTTAGTATAAAACTTTGACGACGACGGCGATTTTATGCGACACTTTTGAGATCATTGTTTTTCCAAACGTGGTATTCGATTGCGAAGTATATATATATATTAATATTTGTGTGTATTTTTTTGTCAACAATATTTGTCTGGAGAATGATTGATATCGAAAAAAAGGGTTTTCGAATTTCGGGGCCAGACAAAGTTTCGGGGCGGCGTTGCGTGGGACGAAGGAACGGCACTTCGATTTCAGGCTTCGCGTATCATTTACGATACGGTGGTGGTGGTGGTGATGGTGGTGGTCCATCGCGCGGTATATAATATTATATGATTGATGTGCTTTTGGCCGAGAGCGCGCGTTTGTTTTAAATATCGCCCGAAGGAAGCTGCCCGAGGTGTGGTAACGTACGCGTACGGTAACCGACAACATCCCGCGACGGGAAAACGTAGGCAATTAATAACGAAGCGTGTGTGTGTGTGTGTGTGTGTGTGTGTGTGTGTGCAAAAGACCCGAGAAAAGGGAGTGCAGTTGTTGTTTTCGGTCCCGAAAGTGGCAGCCAAGAGTTTTTGATCGGCAATCATTTATCATATCGCGTGAAAAACGAGTGAAGAAAGAAAAAAATAAATAGTGGCCAGAGAGACTATAGTAATAATATAGGAATGGGTGTGTGTGTGTATAATACTATAAAAGTTGAAGACTTGGACAGTTGTAAACGTATATTCTCCCCCGACTCGACCGAACTTTTCTCCTCCGCTATGCGAGTCCGCGTCTCTATTGTTTTATAATGCCAAAAGAGGGGCGTCCGCGTGCACGCGTGTGCGGAAGAAAAAAAAAAGTTCTCTACAACGCGCGATACAATATAAACGTTGTGTGAATGTACGAGGAATGCCGTTAGATTTCCATTCGGTGTTCATATTTTTCTCTATACACTATGAACCGTACGTATAGGATATAGTGGAAAGAAGCGTCGTCGTGTCTTGTGGTCCGGAACATAGACCGATGGACGGCGAAAAGTGGATGGAGTGTAGTAGTAGTAGTAGTAGTAGTAGTAGTAGTAGAGATTTGTCGCGGAGAAAATTATGGAGAGTACGTTGTTAGACGGTCGGGACACGTGCGGAGAGACGGTCCACGGGCTGTGTGAGTAGATACGGAAAATAACGTAGAAGAAACGGAAGTGATATGAAGATAATACAGTGAGTGCGTAGGTACGATGTGCAGAGAGATCTTGCTTTATAGACACGTAAGAACGGGGTAGCTTACAGGCCCGTTTAGTGAGGCGAAAGGTGAGAAGAAAAAAAGTTTTAATAAACGATAATCCTGCGAAAAACCGTTGCTCAAAACATTATTACGTTGATGTGTTTTTTTGTGTTTTGACATTAATAAATATTTTTAACGTCATTAAAATGGTAAATTTTTTGTGTATAGCTACGCCAAAAGAAAAAGCGCGTTATTGTTTTATCGCGCGAACCGACGTATTTTGAACGAGTAATATTCTTTGAACGTTTCAAATTTATTTTTAATTATTCCGATAAACACATAATAGCTTTGTAAATATAATTATTATCGTTTTCTCGACACTCGGTTGGTTACGCAAGCTTTCGTCGAACGCCGGGACTTCTGTATTGTAACGGATTAATTAAAAACCGAGTAATGTTTATCGATCGAACTTTGTGTTTTTAACGCGTTCCAACGACTTTCTATTACGGTGCCGTTAATAATAATCGAATAAAAATAGTGTGTTGCGCGCGATAAAATAAGAAATGTAGTACCGTTAATCGATTCCGTTTATTGGTGGTCGTTATATTTTATTTTAAACGGTTAACGCGCGGTGGTTAAAGTGTATACCGAAAAAAAAAATAAAAAATAATAATTGTTTCGATTCGTATAATACAAAAAAAAAACTAATTTTCTCAATATATATTATGTGTGTGCGTGTATTGTCATAGAAATAATGCATATAATATAATCACGTTTTCGATATGTATACGACCGTCGTCGTAATAACGTTTCTCGTGAACCGCAGTTGCCATCCGCGAACGCGCGTATATTAAACGCGAGTGCCCCCCACCTTCCCTCTCAATATATATATCGTCGATTCGTTTTTATGATGGCTTTTGAATTAAAAAACGAATAAAAAAAAAAAGCCCTGCGCGTCCACCGCGATATAAACTAATTCAATTTAAATTTTATCGTTATATTCGCCCGACGATATACGTATAATATTTTATATTATTTACATTTATCGCGTAGAAGAAAACGATGATAATATAATATAACGCAATATTATAGAAAATTACAGTCGTCGCGAGGGTAAAATGAAAAAAAAAAAAAAAAAAAAAAAACGAAATGGGCTCAGCAGCACATATAATATGTACGTGTCGTTTTTCGTCGTATTATTATATTATGTAATTTTTTTTTTTTAATATAATATTATACGCCCAACGGCTTATACGCATATATATATATAGTGGTGGGGCGGAATCGGGATTGATAAACCATAAAAACGTTTTCAAATAACGTTTACGCCATTATTATTTTTTCATATAAATATATTATGCTACGCCGTTTATACGCGCCCTCCTACGGTTTTCCAATAAAACGCACGTTTTCTCCCCGCGATATTCCCATACGGCACAAATTTATATATATATATATATAAATTACAAGCTCGTATATAAATCCGCGGGACAGGAGCGCCAGGACAGCAACAGGTTTACTGTTTTTTTTTTTTGGTAGATAACCAAACAATTGATCGGGCACAAACAGTATAAAATATTTGCAAAGTACACTAATAAACTGTAGACGTTCGGTAGAAGTAAAACACCGAATAGCCATGGCAGAAAATAGATAGAGCTTCGCGAACAAAAGAACAAAAGAATCTTTGTCTAAAGTCCAGAAAAAACTTTGTCAAACGCTACGTATGGAATATTTTGTTGTACGGTCGTGAAACGTGGGACTTACAACAGTGCGGAGAAAAAAAAGCTACACAAGCAACGGAAATGCGGACACCTGGAGAAGATCACTTCCTCGTATTAGTCGGACTGAAAGGAAGAGTAATGCAGAAATTCTCCGAATAAACGGGGATATTGGCTGAGTATTGCAAATCATCAAGAGATCGAGAAGCGGAGAACTTACTGGACACTTAATAACACATGATCCCTTTATAACCGACATAATGGATGAATCAACGGACGCAAAGGAATAAAGAATGACCGAGGAAGACGTTCATAGGAGAGATGATTGAAACGGCCGGATGCAGCGGGTATTCGCGTAGTGTGAAGATTTTAGCATTAAAGAGAGAAGTATATTTTCGTTAAGACGAGGCTTAGACTTTAGCAAAAGAAGAAGTGACGTCGTGTCCGACGGTAGCGGCAAAAAAATTCGTTAACGAAATCGTAACTGGCTTAACCTGACTTAACCTAACCTGGCTTCGTGTCTGAGCGCGCATCACACAGATTACTGAAAACGTCGAGTCGCGTTTTGAAAAATATCCATGCGGTGAAGGCGAGAGTGAAAAACTCTTGAAAAATATTTCACATTAATGGTGACTAAAATGCGGCCCGCAATTTTATACCATTAACGATTTCGAGACACTTGCATAAAACGTATCTCGAGAAAATTAGACGTGTAAAGAAGAAGATGAAAATGGAGAATTTCTTGCAGTCCACCCCACTGCACTTGTGTAACATTTCGTTTTTCAAATAGCTATAATGATTTTCTGAAATCGATCAAGTAAAAACACCAAACATGACTTTTAAGATTATTCAGTCGGTTACCAGGAGCAATATATATATATATATATTGATTTCCATGGTCACCGATTTTGGTCGTAAGAATCGTTGTAGAGGTTTTTCTTACGATTTGGTCGCATAAAAAACGCTAAGGGCCGTTATTATCTATGAATAATCGAAAAACATTTTATACAAAACATAATAAATTATTCGGAATTCAAATTACTATAATTCAGCACCTCTAATCAGAAGATTATTTTTGTATCTCAATTCGAAGAGCAGCTATTAATAAATACAAATCCATAATAAAGTCGAACAGTTTTAACGGGTAAAGCCGAGCGATTCGACTAGTAATATTAATACGCGCGTATACACACGGTGTATGGCGCGGTGTCAGAAAACCTTTTCTCGATACGACTATAGTGCTCGTGGAAATATGGTGCTCATTAACTCTCGTATATTTTTTTGTTCCTGTCGTTTTAAGTGTAGCTACGCAGCGTGTACTTCACGTAACAATATAATATAGACGTCACGGGACACCGTGGATAATTACAAAGGGCTACCCGTGGTACTGGTCCAATGGTTCGGAACGATACGTTTCTTCGTTTTTTTTTTTTCTGGAAAAATAACGACGTTTGACGAGACCCGCTGCACCTGTGAGCGCGTTTATCACGATTCTTGTAAAACATAAAGTAACGACCGAGAGAAAAAGGAGGAAATATTTTACAATCGTATTGGAGAAAAAAAAATCTCCGTTTCTTAAACACAGTACGGTACAGGGGTTTTTATACTTTTACGGTATACAGATTTGATAAAGAATTTTTTTAGACATTTTTTTTTTTATATATATACAAAATATTTCACTTTATTATTTAATATTTATTGGGGACCACGCGTATTAAGAATCGCAGGTATATTGTATACAGTACCTTTTGTGATTATAAACGACGAATATTTTTTAATACTTTCGTATAAGACGGCGTAAAATATTATTTAGAGTTTCGACGATAAAATATACCGTCGTCGAGTAGGTACCGGTTATAGGTTATAAATTTAAAAAAACGAGATTAATTCCTCAAACAGAAGAATTAATCGCTTTTTTTTCCCCAGGCAATCGCGTTTAACAATAATTTTTAAATGCAAAAAAAAAAACCTCCGCTATTCTATTCGATATTTCTCGTTGTTCTCTCGGCGTAGATCATTGTCCGATGACTGTAACTCCAAGTACATGTAAACGAAACGTTTAGCTCAGTCCCGAGCTGGAGACGTTTCGTGTATGTGCTGCGCGTCGCGGTGCCGAACGTTTCTTCGTTGACTCCGACCAAAACGTCTCGCCATATACATCTGTTGTCGCGACATACACACACACACGAATAATAATCCTCAGACCATCATATAATATAATGTAGTCGTGCAGCAGCCCGATCGAACCCGTAAAGTGATTTATCGGGACGCCGGGGCACACCATCTGTGCAACAGTACACCGGAAAAACGGCGATCGATACGTCACGTGCAGCGCACCGGTTTAGCGAGACTTCTCGAAGCGCTGCTTCGATTTTTTTCGTTTCGGACCGGAATGATTGATGTTATCGACACACTACATCGGAAGAACACGGTGTTAGCAACCTAATCTTTCTATGTGAATTATGAGTCTGGGAGTCACTAATTATTTTTTACACGTATACGTACCTATAGGTACATAATATTAATAAGAAATATTATTATACCTAATAAGATGCGAGTATAATAAAACCGTGCAAAAACCTTTATTCTACGATCAATGATAACACGCAATGCGTATAGATATAAAAACCGTATTATTTACTACGTTTACACGCACAGTTTAAACCGATTTAACCCAATACGCATTAGTGAACTCCCCGAGTCGGGTTCTGTCATAACTCGAATTACATTTTTGGTATCGAGATAACTGTTACGTGTTGACTGTTTTTTTTTATCATTTGTTTCATATATTAAATTAATTATAAAATGAATGCATCGTGAACACTATAAGAACTCAAATAAACAATTTACAAAAATATATTATATTGTCTATATAAATATTATATATTATGCCAAGTCGCAATTGGTAATTGAACAACTTGCATTATACGATTCTGTAAATTATAACATGATGATTATGAAAATTAATTTTATCATGGAACATGTATATTTCTAATGGAATAAGATAATATTTTAAGTCGACTGTGACATGTGTATTACAGTAATTCGGTTTTTAACTGTGCATATAAACGCGCACCTCAATCCACGATATCTAAATGAGAATTAAGTTATTTCGAATTAATGCGTGCGTGTAAACATTGTACCTACATAATTGTTGCATCTGTAATCCATCTAGAAATCAAGAATCATCGTCAAAAAATGTAGTGATAAGTAGAAAACAGCTGATTTCAAAGCCGTTGAAACCACAATCTAGAGAATAAAGGAAAATCGTTCGGTGTCCTTCCTGTCTATACTGATCTATGATATACTACACGGCACGGGTCGTGTACGGAAAAAAATCCCCCACCCGATGATAGATGGAAATAAAAATTTTCGGAATTTTTTTTTCTCCAAAAGAGGCCATTGGCCTCCGCGCGTCTATACCTATATAGAGACACAATCACTGTCCTTGGCCATAGCGTTAATGCGCGTATACACACGCACACGCATTGGTAGAGTACAAACGGAGCACAAGCGGCAGCAGCATTAATCATCGATTTCCGATGAGATCCATTGAAAAAAATCTCCGCGGCGGCGGCGATTATAACGACCCCGCGCATATAAAATATTATACAATAATATGTGTTCGTCGGTGTGCGCGGGTTTCTCTGTTATTCTAATCAATCATCGGGATCGCCCGAGCCGAACGACAAATCATTTTCGTATTAAAAATCAGTTCTTTTCTATTCAGTTGCCGCCGATCATCGACAATAGACGTACATAACCCCCGCGCCTTACAATATACACGTAACGCGGCACCGGTGACTGCCGGACGCGATATAATGTAAAAAAATTTTTCATCATTTTTCATTTTTTTTTTTTTATGGTCCGTGATCGCGCAACGATTACAAGTACATTTTCCAAATGAGTTTTCGATCGATAACGATAATGACGATTACGAATTCATACACGTATTCTCTCGCGCGGTGCTGCTGCAGCGGCGTAATAAAATATAATATGTAATTTTATCGTTTATACCGTCTGAATAGGCGGAATGAAAGTATTTTTATTAAAAATAATTATTATTACAAATATTCGTGTTTATATAATAAGTATAATACTGCGCGTATTGCGGCGTGTATTATTTCATATTTTAGATTTTGAAGCTATTGGTTAAGCTGCGGTTCACTTAATTTCTTGGTGTGCACAAACTAACGAATATATATAGAAAGAAGATTATCTCGTCTCATACGTTACGACGTTCCGGTGGTAGCGAACTGTGTCTATTTGGTATATTTTATTTGAAACGTTTAATTCGATTTGCTCAGTACAGTTTCCTTAAACGTAACAAATCAAAAAAAAAAAAATTAGAAGAAAAATTATTTCCTTAATAGATTTTGAACGCGACAGCAGAAAAAAAACTACCAACAAAATGGACCTAGAATGTTGAAATGTACACAAAATATGTAACATTTCACCGTATATACGTAAAAAATAATTTTCAAAAAAAATTTCTTCCGATTTCGGTCTATTTGTGGCGATTATTTAAATTATTTAATTCATCGAAGGGGCTACATTTGGTTTAAGGGATGCAACATAAGTCCTACTTTACTTCAACTATATTAAAAAAAAAAATCTTGACAGTCTTGAGTCACATTTTTTTTTTTATTACAACTTTAAATGTAATTCGACAAAGTGCAGTGTTGCATCGCCGAAACTCACAATCGTTTTATTGAATGCAACGATTGCTTTCAAATTTTCAAAAGTATATTCTAGAAATTTACTTAAGTAATTCACTTAAGAAACATCGGCAACACTCGTGGCTTACCACTCTTTTTTTTTACTACGTGTAACGCGTGTTTTATATAGAAACTTACGAATTTAACAGGCGCTTTTCGCATAAGCTTAAAGCCAATTTTTTTTTATGAAAACAACGTACATTTGTTGTTCTTAGCGACAACGTTATAGTAAAAAAATACCAAAATACATTATGTGAACATTAAAATAATCTATCGATTACAATAATTAATAGACGGTAACGAAGAAAGATTTTTTTTTTCTATTATAGGTTTAAACGCGTGCGTAACTGTTGTACGTTTATCGAGTACTCAGCACACATTGTAGAATATGACTTGAGAAAGAATTTCGATAAGAAGTCTCGTTGAGAAGCATAAACCTATTCCTATTAATGCAAATTTTTAAAAATACACCAATTTCAATAAAAAAAACCCCGTATTATTAATAATATAATTATAACAATGATATATGTAGCGCATCAGATATTTCCTCTCGGAATTTTTATTTCCCAGTAAAAAATATCACCGAACGCGCGTTCGTAATAATTTTCTTCATCGTTGAATTAATTTCAGCCGTTTATCGACACGCCGAAGCCGATGTATATTGGTATATATATATATATATATATATATATATATATATATAGACGCGTAAATACGATCTTTATAGGTTTTTTTTTATTTTTTTATTATTATTTATTTTTGGTTTTCAGTTATTCGTTTTATTAGAACGGAGTAACGGACGGAATACCAATAAAACTCCACACGAATACACTACTATATATAATATTTCCACGGTAAAAACGAATTAATTGAGTTAAATAATATAATATATGGGGTTTTTTTTTTTGTTATATGTTACTTTTAAGTGCGTAAAAACGTGAAATAGGAAAATAATTTATTGTTCCGTACGCGCGTAGTAGTTTTAACGTTTAAAATATTGAAGAAGCCGCGACTGAGGAACATTAAATAAAACTGGTCGAATAATGCTACGCGAGTTCAGTTTTTCGTCACAGAAAACAGGGTTGAGGACCGTGTATTTTTTTTTTTAAATGAAAATTAACTATTGAATTAAAAATACGTACTAGTTGTGTAATATTACGTATAAAAGAAAAAAGAAAGAATAATAATAGTAATATAATATTGTAATATATCGTAAACGTTTCTAACACTTACATAAATATTAATCGAGACGAATAGGTGTATGTATTTTTTTTCACTTGTACATTATATTTCCAATGAAACACAATGCGTTTCTATAGTACAATGAAACCCGCGTAACGTTTAAGTAATATATATTTGATGTAACGTATCAATCATCATATAATTTCCATTAATATAATAACTATTTCACACACATACACGACATTTATCACCTTGAACTCATTGCTCTATATATTTCTCAGAGATTGTAAAGACCGTTATTCGAAATTCAAATATACGCGCGCGCATATACAACACTGTCGTTGTGTATATAAAAAATATTGTAAAACGTCAGGCATATATTTTTTTATAAATAAATAGTTCAATATATATAATATTATCGTTAGTTTTTTTTTTTTTATATGCAGTCGTTCGAAATCGCGAATTAATAGATCACGCGCGATGGATCGCATATGTACCGTAGAATATTTGAATACATCACAGCGAAAACGACCTTTATACGCCATATACCTATATGTACACGGAAATATCGTCAAAGAGAGCATTTAATATTTATAATTTCGGTATAAGACGATCGTCGATTATTCATTATTAAAAAATAATTTTTGTTTAGACGACTCAGTGGAGGAAACCATTGGAATTTCGATAAATTACTATATAACCACGTTATAGTCTGCATGGTAATTAGACGAGGACGCGAAACGCGTATACTCCACGACAATCGTTCGGATTCTCAGATGGTGTATATTGTAAGGTTGTTGTAATAAAATAATTATATTTATCATCCGTGTCAATTATCATATAAATATTATCTATGGAAATTATACACGGCGATAACAATCATTTTTAAATTTTGATGTTATATTTAACATTGCCGAAGTTTTCCTGATGACTGGAATACCTGACTTGACTACTTACTTAATTAGATCAATCCGGCCCATAAAAAAGTGCTAATTTGCTATTTTTATGTTTATATTCATCATTTATTATCATAGATTATTATCACATTGTAGCGTTTTAAGCATGGAAGAAACAGTGACTTGATAGTGGAAGAAAGAATAAGTTACCCTATTTAATCAGGCCGACGACACCCCCAATGGTTCCTGTACACTGAAAATGGGGGACCTCGACGGTTGAAAATAACAGCTGTTGACATAATTTGATAACAGATATTATACTGTAATTTATGATCATGTATATTGTGATTTGAAGATGATCTGTTTTTCTATTGATATTTTATTTATTATTTATATGAAAGGACATTTGGTTCTTTCATAGCATAGATACCATGTATTCTGTGTTAATATGCATGTCAACAGCCAACGATTTATCATAGAACATTATCGTTCCATACCGAAATAAACGTTGCTAACTTCAAGGCGGAGCCTCCAAAAATTCGATACCAACTTCTCGGCCGAGCCTCCAACATTTTTGTAAACAACCCGAGTGTCGTTTCTACAATGTTTCTGTGATATAATTCTTATAAAACGACCGGAAGATAAGATATAATGACCCGTCCGTACGTATTTATTATCTATGAGGATTCTCTTTCGTTAAAAAATTACTTAATACGCATAATGTATAAAGTATTCCGAAAGTTCCCCTTTGAACCGCCCAGAAAATAATCGTAGTATCTACGCCATCGCAGAATAACGTTATAGTTTAAATATATAGGCACCTATACAATATTCTCTATACGTACACCTCGGGGCCGTACAAAATAAATGTGAGCGTCTATTGCAACGTTATCGAGTTCTCTCTATTGCATCACTCCGATACACACATAATAATCGTTTGTTGACGTATCCATTGAATTCGTTGTTGTACGATTTCGAATTGAACGCACTCACAAAAGCCTCACGCAACGCGTAAAAGCTGCCAAACCCGATGTATAATTCACAATGACGGTAGCTGACTTGTGTGTTAATCTGTCTATACACACACTGTACGATATTATATTATTATTATAGCAAACACGAATTCGTAATAACTTGTGCGTGTGTATAGGACGAGAAATATGGTATTATAACGCGTGAAATGAAAGGTCAGCGCGTGTATTGCCGGCCGTTTCGCGAATAATTCGAACGTCAGTCATTATTATTTCGTTTTCTCGCGTCTACGACGCAACGTTTATAACGTGTTCAGCGTTTCTCGTTTCTCTAAACGCCCCGGCAAGTGTTATCATTCGGACGTTGTCTCGCCGCAAAAATGTATTATTATTTAAAAATCCCCTTGCAACTGCCAGCGTAGAGACAGTCCGCGTTTATAATCGATTCTAACGTGAACGTATAACATTCGGTTAATACTATAATAGGCTAGTCAATAACGTCTCCAAAACGGCGCGGCCCGTTTTTTCACCAAATTTCTAACAGTGCGCCAGATGATTTTGGTCATCCGATAGTACAAATTTCATTCAAACCACTTATATGTTTTCTTTCAAAATTCCATCTCGAAAAAAAAAAAAATTCGATACCCGTACGATTAAGCCACTTGAAGAGTACGAGCTTAGCACAATGTTAGGGAATAAAAGATAAATTTTCGTTTCCTCCGTGCGTCGGTCGCGCTGTTCAAAGGTCTTCAAAGACTTGAACCGGACTACCGAAAACCTTGTTATTTTAGGAGTGTACGTTAAGAGAGAGGGAGAGATTCACTGCGTAACAGTATCAACGCGATACAGTACGACGGGAATATTATTTAATCGTCAAATGTATAACGCGCGGAAACGAAACGAAAACATCGTCGCGTACTCGATTAAGCGGAAATTTCCATAATTTCGTACTTAATACGCGCGACTTTTTGGCCGATAAAAATAATTGGCGGCGGCGGTTACTTTTCGGGTTCACCTTGGCAAATCCACAACTGGCACGAGACGTGCGAGCGCAGCATCCGCGACGGTGGTTATTGTTCTGCGCGGCACTAACCGCCCGAGCGTCTTGCGCCAGCGTTCTGTACACGACGAGTAGGTATATTACGTATAAGAAACGGCAGGCGCAAAAACAAAATCCTTTAATTCCGAACGGTGTACCGGCGACCGTTCGTGATTGCGGCCGGCTGTTGTGGGCAGGGGTTGTTCGTGAAATGTAACGATATTATTTTAAACAGAGGAGGAAAAATGTTATTAAAAGCGTAAAAGTATACGTCCGACGCGCTGGACCGAAATCCCGAAAATCTGGCCGAAATCCGGAATAAGGTTCCTTTGTGATTCGATGGAAATCGCTTTTACGAGGGTTATCAGCTAGGTCACTGGTTACGAAACTCCGGTCGAGTTTTGCCGAAAAACGCGAAAAGGTGTTGTTATAATAAATGTTATACGGGATTCGAACGGAAATTTTATTTTCCAAGAGTTTTTGAGCTGCCTGCGTGTTTAGTAATTTCCGAAAGTATAGCTTCTTGCAGACGGCGTGCAGCGCTGCGGCCGGAGAAAATCACAGGCCCCGTGAGCCGGTTCGAGCTTATAATAGTTTGAACAAGAAATCCATTAAAAGTCCATCTTGCAGCTCCTATCCGCGGATAATTTTAATTTTTTTTTTGTTTTCGGGCTCGGCTCTGAATCGTTTGCGCAACAACGGAGTATTTAGTATTTATCACGGTCGTGGCGCGAGCTAAGTAAAAAAAAAAAAATAATAGCTACGGCACGACAGTGTATATTATCTCGAAGCAGGAGTTACCACCCATTTAAACCGTGTAAATATTGGTGTTATTTTTAGTTCGTGATAACTAATTATGTACCGAATCAATAAAAACCTAGTTAACGTCAAAATATCAGAAAAATCGTGCAGACGATCCTTTTGTAAAAATCATCGAAATCGTGCGATTACAAACGAAGTTATTAAAAAAAAAAAGTGCGAACATTTTAATGAAAAACTATATTGAAATCTGGAATCGCGGCGGCCGCTTCTCGCGTTGTCGCGCCTACCGGTCCCCCACTCGACTTCGTGTATGCCGTACAAGGCCTTGGTGCACTCAGGCCATGGACACTCCCCCCACTATTTCGATTTTTTTCATTTCGGAGCGGAACGATTGATGTTAGCGACACAGCGGAAGAACATGATGTTAGGAACAAACCTGCGCATGCGCACTGTCAACGCAGCCGGTTTCGCGCGCATTCCAACGCGCTACAACACGTCTCTACCATAATCTTTTTTTTCCGTTTCGTCCGCCGATCGTACCATATTAAGTACAGATTGATTGTACCTACCTACATAATATTAATAAAAATATATAATTTTCTAAAAAATATTATATAATTATATTATTATTATTATTATATATAATATTATTACACCTATAAGATACAAGTATAATAAATAAATAAAAACGTACAAACACAGATTCTACGATTAATGATAACACAATGTGTAGATAAAAACATCTCGCACGGTAAGAAATTAGTGATAATTACTAAACAGCTGATTTCAAGGCCATTGAAATTATAATCTCGAGAACAAAGGAAAATCGTTCAGTAGTGTCCTATCTATATTAATCTGTGGTGCACTGGGTGGGAGATCACTTACTTCAACGCGACGACTCGTTTCACGTATTTATTTCATTTTGTTATCGCCGTCTGCGCGGTTTGGTCGTGGCGTTGTCGATACCCAATTATTGTTAAAATAAAACGCGTGGTTATTTTATTGTAGTAAAAGTTAATCCGGCGCAACGGTCGTTGCGTGCGGTAACGACAGTTGTATAAAATTATCTCGAACAACAACGTTCCCATATAAACGCATGTAAAACGGCTCGTATTTTTCGCTCACGCATGACTATAAAATTACTGAATCGGTTGACTTCCAGTTTATGTCAAAACATTACAAATGTTACTGGGAAGCCTCTTTTTCTAATTTCATGCAAATCGGTTCAATCGGTTATGAGCAATGCGTTCATAATTTTTACCGAAAAAAGACGGTGTTAGTGTTCGGTCCCCCACTCTACTTTGTTTCGTTCTCGGTACGGATTTAATATAATAATAGGTGCGGGTAAACTCGGCGGCCGAGAGCCGAGCGCCGAGCGTCGCGCCCGCGTACAGTCATTAGACAATCGTCGTTGTTGTTTGTTGCCACGTTTATTTTACTGCTAAGAAAGAAATTATTGTAAAAACAATGTCTTCTCAGCGATGCATATTGCAGTTAATTGCAAAAAATAAGTGATATCGCAACAAACTCATAAACTTTCCTAATATAAAGTATTTTAATTATTTGTAAATTTATTGAAACTCGATTATTGTCTTATCATTATAAAAATACAGTAAATCGTACAGTGTATAACTATGCGCTCTATTTATACCGTATAATAAGAAGTGATACTGTTATAATAACTGATTAGGAAAGTTTATTTGATCTCGCCAAGTAAATCGAAAATTTTACTCAGCATCACAAATGATATCACAACTTTATGATGCTAAACACTTACGAGATACGTAATAACTGGTGATAGATTTTTTTTTTTACACGTAGCTGCAGGCAAAGTGTTTTTGTTGTGATATACATATTTACACCACCCGTAAGTAAAAGGTATCGTTTTACAATCGATCGAGTTATTTTTGAAATTTCTGTATAATTAATTGGTAAATACGCGATCAGTTTTGTCATTTTTTTTATTACGCTCTGGTATTACGTACACGCGTTGACGATCCGGATCTTTTCGAGTCGTTACTTCGCACAGCGCAGCGCGTTCTTAACGACGCTTTAGGCCAGTGGTTCTTAACCTATTCGTAGTCGCGGACTATTAGATGGCTTATTAAGGTAAGACCGCGGACCGTTTTGGATTTTAATGTTTAAACAGTACATTGAAAATAGAATATTTTTCCAGTACAATACGGACCGGTTCATTTTTCATCGCGTACCGGCTGCGGTTGAGAACCACTGCTTTAGACAGTTTGAAAAGCATTAAATATGACCGGCAGTGTAGTAGCTGAATTTGCGCATTACTGCAAAAATAGTCGGCTTTCGGCGAGAATTTTTTTTTGTTTTAATTGCGAATGCACAACCCTCGATACACTACTTGACATTCTAAAAATAAACTTTTTCTAATTTTCGCCGGGTTTTCGGGGATTTCGGTCGAAATAATAATAATAATTCGACCAGATTTCTCGTCGTCGTAACACCGCGGCGGCGGCGGCCGGGTCCGCGCGAAAATTCCCGAGACCCGGTTCGACTCACATATTATTATTACACTTAATCCTCTTACGGAAAATATTCGGCGGCGTTATTAAAATATTTATACACGCCCCCCGTCGGGGGTTTTCTTCGCCAATTAAACGCTTAACCGGCAGTCGCGCCGACAAAGTTTATAAATAAGACGGCGCGGGAGTTTTTCCAAAGGCAACAATTAAACGTCTATACACACGGAGAAAGGGAGAGAGATGCTGTACCGCCGACCCGACCGTGCGTCTGCTGCGTATCCCCGTATACCTCTTCGGCGGCGGCGGCGGCGGAATACGATGTGCATTTACATCGGAAGCGTTTTCCTTAATGATTTGCATACAAACGGCGCAAAAAGAGTGTACCTATGTAAATTTCGGTCCGCGTTCGAATATATTTCCATTTTTTCCGCCCGCAGCGTTAAAACGATTAAAAAAAAAAACCTATATTAAACGCAAAAAGAAAATACACCGGTAAAAAAAGGGTTGTACGCGCGTAACAGATGTTTGTCGGCCGACGTGTGCGGACCGAAAGAAATCGGCGCGAACCACCGATTTTCTAGAGCAATATCGTGTCCGCACAGGATTCCTGTACAGGAGAATTGGATCCCGGTCGCGGTGGCGTTGTCATACGCAGACCGACCGCAAAAACGCGGCGGCGCCACGTCGAATTCGGCGCGTCACGGCGTGTTGTTTGACACGCCGAAGAGCGGGACGGCAAACATTTCGGGGGATCACGATGATTGTGGTCCGTACGCGCGTGTACACAGGGTCGGATGCTGTGCGCGGTGTAAGTTCGACGATACGCGTGTATACTACCACTTAAAACCGCAGCCACCACCACTCGTCGGTCGTGTCGCGCGGCATAGGGCGACGTAGCCCGTTAAACAGATACATATTATTATACGAACGACAACAATAATAATCGCGTGCGATATCGATCGGTTCGCATTCATATAATAATCACGTGTACCACCGCGTGCTGTGCGACCGCAAAACGATTCTCCATCGCCGAATCCTCGGAACGAAAACGCGGTTCCGGTCGCGTCCGCGGTCTCCGCGCAATCGCGTCTGTGCCACCGTTACCGACAACACGTTAATCCAGCGCGCACGACATAATATAATAATACCCGAGTTGGGAAATCAAAATTTCCCGCCGCCAGTCGGATTACTGTTTTTTCGATGCTCTCACCGTTTTTCCTATTCCTTCCTTTTACACGCTCAAGACTGTTTATAAATATATATTTTAATTTTTTTTTTTTGTCGAAATTACCAAAAAAAAAAAAAATATGTCTACCTACGTTTTACGAGCCGTTCAGGCCCATCGTCTCCGCCGGTTCTGCTCCGTTCTCAATCCCGAGTTCTTCGAAGTCCTCGTCCTTTCATCTTTGTCTGAGACGTCCCCTCGGCCTTTTCGCGCTCGGTTTCCATTCCGCGACTCGTCCGATTATTTCCTCTTATCTCCACACGTGTCCGGCGGCCCATCCCGATCCATATTACTCTTTAAAACGCCGCACTGATGGCCGCTTCTCCATACAGGCGTTTGATCTCCTGGTTTCTCCTCATCTCGTATTCTCCTTCGTTGTTAATTTCGGGTCCATAGATTGTTCTTAACGCGACGCAATACGAGATAGAAAAGAATAAATATCGCAAATACTTATAAACAGAAATAAAAAAAAATCGCTTTCGCTTTATAAGACAACAACGATTTTACGTAATCCATTCGATATCAATTTCTTTCTTTCTGCAGTATTTTCGATCGTTTAATTTTTCTTTTTTTTTTTCTAATAAAATGCACTTTCTTCTTTTCATTATTTCCGAACTTTTCGTTTTAATAATTTAATGTCGATTTGTACGCTTTTTTTTAATTTCTACGAACTGATTAATATTCGGATAAAATTATTACTGATATAATATCAGGTAGTTTACACTTAAAAAAAAAAAATTAATAGCGAGTCCAGACCTACGTCGATAAAGTCTACGAGCACCTACAATATTACTCATGAATCATGATCATTGTACACTAAAATTATTTACCCAACTGCTATATTGCATTAAAAAAAATAAATCCGGGTATGCGACAAGTTATTATCCCAAATAACATAGTATCTGTAATTACCTCTTAGTGTCTGGAACTCAATTCGCATATACTCTAGAAAAACGGTTAGGTATTAACGTACGTTTCACTGGACATTTTCACCAAACACGTTATTGTAAAACGTGCGTTTCCTCAACGGGTTCACAATATAATAGTGGTACGTCGTTCGTAATTACGAAAAATAAAAAAAAAAAAAAACCTGTTCGGACAATTGAAATTCACTGTATTTTATGCTACGCGTGATTTTACGGTACCTCCCGAAATAGTTGACTCTCGCACATTTATCGCAAATGTACAATATGCAAAGTATTTCACTATTATACAGATTCATATGATACTTTCAAAAGATATTCACACCGTTTTGAAATCTCCATTTATCGGGAAATTGTCCGCCGGTATAATTTTTCCCGTTTATCGGTTTTACTGAGTTTTATTCTCAATAATTTTGATCTAAATCGAAAACTAAACTAATACATTTTTGTTTGTCGCCAAATATATTTGGTGAATGCCGGACTCGAAGATTTCCCTATAGTTTTCCACATAACAGTATATACAGCGTGTATTATATTGTCACTGGCCACTGCTGCCGACGCGAATATACTTACGACTTACTTAGACTTTACTTACTTACGATCCGCAACAAGCAAGTGTAGCAGAATCGCTAATAATCGCCGCGAATAATTTCTAATTACTCGGTAGGTATACACGTAGTGAACAAAAATGTTTTTAGAACGGAACGCGCGAGAGATGTGTGTGCAAAAGCCGTTTTTTTTTTATTAGTTTTCCTAGCCGAAATGATTTTCTAACCCGCAATTGAAAGACAATTTTATAGAAAATAATAATAATTGATACGTTTAATCTCCTAATATTACGTACGACTCGCGACGGTTGAGTTTTCAAAACGACTTTTCAAGTATACGGCTTTGTGTACGTTTTGTCGTTGACTCGTGTAATTCTCGGAATAAAACGAATCGTCATATTCGTATAAAACCGGTACAAAACATTAAGTTAAACGAAAAGATATGTTGATTTTTTTTTTTGTTCACAATGGAGAACGTTTCCGTTACAGAAATTTTCGGATTCCTTTCGTGTGCAGATCGAGTGCAATATATTAAAAATATTCGCGAGAATGAAATCCCGATTATTCAGTGCGAGGAAACTGTAACACACACGTAAGATTTGGAATGAATAATAATTTTCAACCGTAAAAGCGTGTCACCCGCGCGCGCGCGCGCGCGTGTGTGAATATTTCAAAAAGTATTAAACGAGTTTATAATATTATTATATTTCACGTTCTGAAAATCGTCGTTTATGACGTACAAACGACTGCTGGTAAACGCGTTGCACGAAGGTATTTTTGTATACCATCTCGTCGTCGTCGTCGGTGCGTATTATAGTGTATAGTTTTCGGCGAGGTCTATATATTATTATCGTACACATAACTCCTCGCTCCGCGCGCGAGAGCGTATTTGGCATCTGCAGGCAAATCATTACATCATAACGGGCGGGGAGGCCAGTCGATTTTCGGAATAATAATTAATAATTGAGCGGCGGAAAGAGCTTTGTCGGATCCGGGATAAGTTTGGCGCCTTCGGAAAAAGAGCCACGGCACACCGACACACAACGACGACGACTTTTAATAATAATTAATATTAAAATACTACTGCGCGCGACGAGGAAATTCGACGGGCGAAAATCGTTATTTAAACCCTACCGCCCCGTTGCAGCATCACCGTCACTCGGCCACCGGTACCGCGCGCCGGCAGCTATAACGCCGATTATACACGGTCGGAGAGATCTCGTCGGCGCAAAACTCTTCGACGACGGGGTGTTTCTTTTTTCTTTTGCTCTCTCTCTCTCTCTCTCTCTTCGGGGTTCCGAGAACTACGGCGGCGGCGGCGGCGGCGGTCGGAAAGGGTGGATTTATTCGAACGGAAAAAGGAGAAGAATTATTTAAATTTCGAAAAGCTTCTTGCCGCCGAAAACGGTCGGCCCGCGTCGTAATCTTATTAGCGTTGCACTGCGCACGGATCGAAAATCGTTTCGTTTTTCTTTCCAATTAACGTACGAGTATATGCAACGCATACCGCCGCGATATACGCTGCAGGTCCTAAGGGTCCGTTTTACGATTCTCGGTTCGACTCTCGAGTTCTGCTGAACCTGGTTCTGATCTTAGGTTGCCGGTTTTACAATCGAAGATTCGGTTTAGTTCTGCTTGACCGGGGTTATTGCGAAATTATCTGTGATAATGGAATAGCTGGGTGATAGCGTGTGTGTATGCGACATAAATTGATTATTATGATTACAAACAATTTTGAAATAACTGTTTCTAGCAATACGCGCGATCATTATCGACATTAATGAACAGCCGATCAAATTCCGGGTTATCTTTGAACACGGTTTAACTCGCTGAAATCGGTAGATCGAGTAAACTCCAGTTTAACCAGCTATAGGTACCCTATATATAGGTTCAGTTAATATCCATTCTTCGATTTGAACTGGGTTCAAACTCAGACCAAAGGTTAAATCTAACGGATCTTCGGGCGCGCCAATAGAGCGAACGACGATACAAGAATAACGAGGTGACGAGAGTTTTTTTTGTTCTTTAAACCGTATTATGATAGCAATTTTTCTCCTTTCTTTTAATTGATACACGTGTACGCGGCGAATACCGCACGATACGCTTGCTGCTAAAGAGTAGATTGACTGCCCGAACTCTGTGATCGTTTAACGCAATCTAATAACGTCGTCGTGACGACGACACTATGAAAAGTGTAGATATTCGTTCGATAATAATAATTCGAAGACCGTATACGAGTAATGTTCCGCCGATATGACGCGAAATAATCGAATTCAGCTTGGTCAAAATAATCGTTGAGTTACATGTTCTATTTCGTACGCTCCCCGTTTTCAATAATTCAACAGTTATCCTGACTGTATTTTAATGAAAACGCGTCGAAAAAAAGTGTCGCGCGCACTTCCACGGTAGTAATTTATATAACAATTATCAGGAGAGGGCGTTAAAGGGCCTAGGTGGTAACTCTTTATTATAAGATATAAACTTATCTCTAATATATATAATAATACATCTAATATATATCAAGTTTAATCTTGACTCGTAAAAAAAAAAAAACTATTAACTTTAAACTCTTTTTCCATTTACATAATTAACTGATTAAAAAAAAAATCATTAAATTGCCTATAGCCATTGAAAAATGTGTCTGTATTTAGACGAGTATTATCTAACAGCAGTCTTGTAACGTACTCGAGAACTCAAATATTTATTTTAAATTCTTTTTTAGAGTATCTGTATTTAAAATCATACACTTTTGTTTGAATATTTTTTGTTTTGTGACATGAACTTTGAAATAGGGTTTTTATATATTTTCGGCAAAGAATTGTTTTCACTAACAAAACAAAAGATGGGGGCAGAAGATTTTGAAAATTTCATCACATTACTATAAGGATATATACTTAATAACAAATATATGGTGTAATTTCGAAGACTGTAGTATGTATTATTATTTTCGATATTATAAAAGATTTTGTTGATTTTCATTTTATCCGTTCCAACTATAGAACGAATTTGCTATCGGAGAGGCTTTTATTCAAAAACTGCAATTTTATTCAAACTTCTTCCCAAAATAGTGTATACATTCACAATAAACGAACTGAACAATCCTAGTCACTTGTGTTATTATTTTACTGATCGCCCAATTGCTTTTTGCAGTCGTGACTCGTGATGTGTGTGTGTGTGTGTGATAATATACTCGCGTATTGGAGTATATTATTCGCACTAAAACGATTTCATAATATTATATTATTATTATTATTATTTTTATATAAAACTATTATTATTCGAGTAAATGACACGACTGAGGACCGGGGGAAGGACCAAGATTGCCTTCCCACCTACCAACATATTATAATAATACGCAGTGTTCGAAGTGGATAAAAATAAGTGAGGAAACGGAAGCAGTGTCGTAATTTCAAATTTTGAAAAGGGGAAGCAAAGTTGTGAACGGTCCGTATTGTTGAAAAATAAGCAAAAATATAAAATAAGTCTTTTCTTTACAAAAAAGCCATAACACCGGCCTTATTGAAATCGTTGGTGAACTATATTTTATTATGATTTTAATTAAGTGACGTTTAGATCTACTGAATGTTAACATTTTAGAAAACGAAATAGTTCTCACAGTGGCATATACGGGGGAGGGGGTGTCTGATGGGGGTGCAGCTCCCCCCCCGCAATGAATAAGTAATCAGTTTTTTTGTAGGTACCGTCTGTACATATTAATTATTAAGATATAAATTAATTAATTATCAGCCTCAGCCCCCCAAATAAAAATCTCAACTACGCCATTGAGTTCTTACAAAGAAAAAAAATGATTCGAATATATTTTTTTTTTCAAAAATTAGGCAACATAACAACTACAAATTATAAAAAAAAAAAACAAATTTTTAAAAATCCAAGAGGGATGAATAATTTTAAACTGGGGGTGGGATGGAATATGCTAAGTAAAAAAAAAATGGATGGATGGCATCCCCCCACCACCAATTTGATCACTGATAATACGCGATTCGAAGCAGCCGCGTGTATATGTATAGTAGGCCATTAAACGAAAACGACGTTTTCCCGCATTAAACGCGACGTATCGCGCGGAACTTTTCAATCGGCTCCTCCTTATAATTCGGTTAATTCGAGTTTAGCGAAAATATATTCTCCGACTCCGTCTCCTTTCCAATAGACTGATCCCGTTTCCTATACGCGCGCTCACAAACACACACACACACACACACTGGTGTGCAGAGCCATCACGTTCGTTTCCCATGTATCGGATGCAACCGACCTCACTTAACTCGAACTAACCCGTTAGAAAGTTGAATGTGCGCGCATGTGTGTCCCGCTTGTGTGTGTGTGTGTGTGTGTGTGTATACGGGAGAACACACCGCCTGGCGAATGGTTTAAAAACCCGACCTATGCGCCGCACGCGTTTTCTCTTAATCCCATTTCACAATCCAACAAATTTACGCCCCGAAAGTTGTTTAACCCCAAAATCCTCGGCGCGTCATCAGTAATTGTTTTGTCAGAAGTAATTTTCGAAATTGTATTTAAATCACACAGTCGGGCGATCGCGGACTTTTCTCGTCGTCGTAGTCGTGTCAAAATCAGAGGTGCCCCCGCGCGGAATTTCGTGTGTTCACTACGCTGGTTGGTGTGCAACGCCGACGAGAATGCGTATAATATACCTACTGTAGGAAAATTCGCGAATTCAATTATTGTCTTTTCTTACAGAAATTCTTCGGAGTTAATTCGTTCGGAGACCATGCAGTGCCGTCCCGGTCGCTGTTGTCGCTTGAACACCCTGAACACGGGGTTCTAATGTAAACGCGAATCGTGTAAATCAGCGGTTCTCTTATAATTTATCGCATTGCCCTGATGAAGAACTAGTTTTTTTTAAACCACGGACACTGTGCCGATTTTCTTCCGAATAAACTTCCTTTTTTTTACAAACTACCTCATCCCATTATAATCGATATTTTAGTATTATTAGATTCTGAACGGAGCGGGAAATGTATTTGGTTTTTTCAATGACGTGTTACGTCTGTACCCAAAAATTTTACCAGAAGGAGCGCTCCGATCTTTACGGTCATACCTCGTTTCCGGTAGCGAATCGCATCTAGTTGGTACTTTAAAAACCGGTCGTTTCACGATTTTCTCAATACTCTTTTTTACAAAAACTACCGAAAAATTACATAAAACGCGATTCCGTCGACATCGATTATCGTTAAATTCTTCGTAATTTCGAAACTAATATGGGTGTAGAAACTTGAAATATTCACCAAATATGTGACTTTATATTAGGTGAAAAAAAATTACTTCAATTTCGAGCAATTATTATTGATTTAGAGGTTTAAAAATGTAATACAATGCCAGACACGTAATTCAAAAATATATTGAAAGAAAATCTTGAAAATCCTTAGTCATAGTTTTCTTTTATAAACCTTTTAGGTTTTACGAAAGGAGTGTACTTAATTTCTATTGTGGAATATTACGTTATTTTATTTATTAATATTATATCAAAGCTTCACTCAGAATCGTTTTATCGAGTGCAATGATGTATTTAATTACTTTCAAATCTAATTTGATTTTGTCATCGTCAAAGTAATTCACTTAAACGACATCAACAACACCCCGCGGCTCGCTACCTTTTTTTTATATATACAAATTATCTCACGTTATAATAATCAATATTTAGTTTTATATTTACATTATAAATCAAACAAATAGATACATAAAAACATACGTATTTCGTAATTATTTTTATTATACTTGATTTTACGCAGAAACTTTTTTATGTTATACTTAACATTTGACTATTATTTAGTTAATACGAAGAACGGTGTCGCATTGTAGACATCCGTTTTTGAACATCGAGATTAATATTCGAAAACTTTAATCGTGGTTTGGACTCAGTGTTTCCTATACGGTTCAGAAACTCGTTTTTAATGCGCAAACGAGAGCGGTGAATGCTTTTTCGCATAAACGAGAGTTGTGGACATTCGAATCGGAACATTCAGAACGTCATTCGATATTTCTGGACAATCTTTTCGTAAGTGTGATCAGACATTTTCCCAACGAGTTCCGATTAAATTGTATTTTTAAACTACTGTTTTTGTAGAAGTGTCTCCAAGACTGTATTCTTCCGGTGACTGTGTCAGCCCGTTCATTCGATGAATATCAAATATTGTAAAAGCATGTGTCTAATTCAGTTTTCACTCGTGTCTGAGCAACAGGAGAGTGTTGTGAGTTTCGACAACTCGAATTATTTTAAATTTAAATATAATTGATACCCGAATAATTCGATTGTTGCACTGGCAATATCGTGTACCGACAGCATCGCAGACCGGTTTTTACGCGGATTCCAAACGGTTTTTTTTTTGTTCTTCTTTTCTCGTGTACGGACGCGATGAGTTCGGTCACGAGCCCGTCGGCGGACGCGTCCTTTCAGGAAATAACTTTGTCAAACAATTCGAACGTTGACTTTAAACTCGTAGTCAAAAGCCCCATCGGATTTTCGGTTCGTATATACGACTTGTTTTTTTTTTCCTCCGACGCGGTACGCGCAACGATGCGCGGAACGCCTTTGACGGAAAGTATTTGCCAACACGGCTCGCCTTTGAAACGCTGTCTGTGGATGGCGGATGGTGACTTCTTACGCGAGCGCGGACTTTCGTGGAAAAACGTGTATGTTCATGTTTAAATATATCAAAGTCGAATCCCTAGAAAAATCCACTCGAACATCATGTGCGTGATCCAGGCCGCGAACGCGGAGGAATAGTTTTTTGACTCGGTTCCCGCGATTTCAGCGAATTAGTTAACTTTGTTTTTTTTTTTTGTTACAAAATTAAAATACATTTTTTTTTTTGTTGTAAAGTCGTTTGGGGGGGGGGTTTGTATCTACTTAAAGGTGTTACGGACTCCGGGGTAGTTTGGTGGTCATCCGTAATAATTTAATAATACATCGTTTACAGTATCATGCTGGTTTATTATATACACTTTAAACAATTACATTTTGTTACCGGCGGACAAGACTAAAATTAGTAGTCGCGCCGGTAGATCAAGTTGCCAGAGGTCGCGGGCCTAAATAGGTCGCTCTACTTTACAGGTGGCGTAAAATTACAATAGGTAATATGCGTATTCACGAACTGGGCTGACTTAAGTAAGTAGCCTTCCGTTCCGTGAATCCACTCGGTGCAACGGGTCTAAGTAGGTCGTTGAGTTTTGTTAGTCCTGAAAAGGACTGTTTTAAAGGTTGAGTCTTGATAAAGACTGTTTAAGTTGGTTCACTTCGTCCCCCGATTGCTCGACGATGCGGCTCGGTCGTGCTGGTATGGCGTCGTCTCGTCGTCGGCGTGTTGGCCTTGGTCGCTACGATTAAGTTCGTAGTGCGCTTTCGGCACCACAACACGTGAACGTCGTTGATAACTCCGGTCGTTCAACGGGGATCACGGATTGTTTTCGCCACCGGTGTTGTGCTGCTTGCAGTTAGTAGAATGCGTTCTCGGGTACGCTGGTTCGCTCACGGTAACGCAGAGCGCGTTCGTGGTCGAAATATCCGTCGTTTAACGGGAACGAGAAAGTCAGGGGATGTGGTCGTACCCCATCTTCCCGATACATATGAGCCCCCTTGCTTGGCATCATAAATGAGCTGCGTGTTATTGACAGCTTCCCAAGTTGAAAGTCGTTCACCATCATCATTTACACTGTTGTAGCCCCACTCTGTGTTATGAGAATTAAAATCGCCAATAAACACTGCCGGATGTTCACACGCCGGTAACACTGAGGACGACCACTTCTCACTTCTCACTTCTTTGATTTTTGTCTCTTTTTTTAAATTTGTTGTACGTAATTTCTTAAATTTTATTATATTATGAAGATTTGATGAATTCGAGGCATATAGCCTGTCGTTTGGGTAGCCCTGAAAAGGGCTTTTTTTGCCGAAATGGCCAGGAAGTCCGTGGACGTTTGGCCACCGATTTGATGCTGTTTCGTCCGCGTCGTTTATAGACGAAATATTCTCGGACGTTTGAACACGGTGTATAGCTGGATCGTAACCTTGGATATACGTGAGAAACGGCAAGTCACCAACGTCCAACCTACAGAACTTCGCCCGGAAATAAATGTTATCATAACAAAGGTGAGAGTTGTAAATGGTAGGATTCTTGAACACCTCAAGACCCGGTTTCGACTGCATTTTACTGTTTTGCAGTTAGAAAACGCTTGGAACGTAACAGCTAAGTGTATTTGAAACAAAACTATACTTAGATTGAATAAATCATGATTTCGGGCAAGGAACGTGTTTATGTTACATAGCGGTAATTGCAATCCATGCGAAGCAGTGTAGAATCTATTGGAAATATACATATATTCAGTGTAATTATGTATAAATATATATATATTATAATGTACTTACAAAAATTGGTAATTTTTAAATTCGCCGTCGTTCATCAAACAATACACATGATTGGCGAACTCGCGAAAATCTTCGGGGAAGACTATCAATGTACCATTCAACTCGACATCCGCCATTTCGCAACCGCCATGGTGCACAACGGATTTCGAATTTTTCTTCAATTTGGCAAATGCCGGTTGAAGAAAACTTTGAATAAACATTTTCCGCCATGGAATCTTTGCGACCTATAAACAAAAAAAAAAAATTAGCAATAAGCATAAAATTACACCTCCCCCACACACACACACAAAACAAAAAAAATGATCGAAAATAAATAAAAAAATATAGATAAAAAAAATACTATATATAAAAATAGAAATTAAAAAAAGAAAAAAATCATTGAACAAATATACAGATGTGTATATATATATATATATATATATATATATACACAATAATAATAATAAAAAAATATATATGTACATATATATATATATATATATATATATAAAATATAAAATGCTACATACTTCGCTTGTTGTATTGTCCACTTGCTTCACTAGATGAAGACGATCCGTCCAAATCATCTTGTTCTTCAAAAGAGACCAACACGTGAATCGGCTGATTTGAAGATAGGTCTTGCAACTTGAATTCAAGGTGTGTTAATCCTGAAACAAATATATTATGATAAATAATATAAATATATATTTATATTACATATATAAAATAATAAATAAAAAAAGGACAAAAATACATAACAATTAATTTTAAAAAATAACAGTTATATACAGGTCCGTACTGGCTGCTCTTTTGGGGCGATTGCTGAAGCCTATAAGGGTGCCTAAAAAATTTGTTTTTTATCCTAGAGGTCTATATGTATTACCGGTTAAGAATCGTATTTCGTTTAACTTTTTCATACTAAAAATAAATAAATAAATGCAAAATTTAAATATATATGTTATATATATATAAATTTTAATAAATTTACATATTTACTTTTATTATAATAAAATAAAAATTTAATAACAAAATTTTATTCAACTTTATAGAGAAAGCAACAAATTTTTTTCTTGGCTTGAAAAACACGTTTTATCAACTATATGATTCCCGTCAATTTAATTTAAAATGTCGCGTTTACATTACATTAAAAATAAACACTCTACATTTTCAATCCGGTACAATATTTATATAATAATATAATAACGATCGTGTGTTCCTACCCTATGAATACATAAAGTTTTGAAATCCGATTATACATACGTAATTCTTTTACGTTAAAATTTCAAAAATCAATAACTCGACAACCGTTAATGATTAAGTGATCATTTTGGTAACCAAAAAACACAACTAATCATCTCCTTTCAAAATCTTTCATTATCTTGTGAAAAGTTTTAAAAAATGTTGAAAAAAAAATCCCTTTTAAGGAATTGTCTCGAAACTAGTACCTCCAAGGGCCCCAGAACCCCAAATCTCGATTCCGTTAAAACAAGCCATAAAAGACAGCATTCTTTTTATTATTTTTAAAAACACATACCTTTTTTGTCGAATAACGCATTCAACATTTTCAAATTTTCGCATTTCCTGGAAAAACATAAATTTCTCCCAAATCTTATTTTAAAAGCCGAGTCGTTTAATTGATAAGCATTTAAATGTTTAAACACAAAAACAAAACTGTCGACGTCACATACGGGCTCGACGATGTATTTGGACAAGCCTTTGCAAGTCAGCGGCCGAAACTATAATACACGTGTACGTATTAAAAAAGAAAAATTGAAAATAATACTCGTGTAAAAATGAAAACATTTTTTCGTTTTTAAAGTGTTAAATAATTTTGATATAATATTTTTAATACTTACTTCCACATCGGAACCCACTTCGTATGTATTCATAATATTATCTATTATGAAAAAATATACAATAAAAATTGTAGCCAAGTAGGTACCAAAGTAGGTATACGAAAAAACAAAAATTAAAAAAAAATCGAAAGTGTAAAGAGATATACGGAAGTATTATTATAACGACGTCAATACGCAACGAAAGATACACGAATGAAACTATTTACGATGAACGGTAACAACAATTCTTGAAAATTGTATACGCCCGAAAAGCGGATGTCTATAGATAACGATATCGTTAAATCACAGATTAGATTATTCATCTAATCTGTGGTTAAATAGTAAGCTCTGTTTTTTCGGCGAACCCGGCGGCGTATTACCAGGCCATGGACACTCCCCCCACTATTTCGATTTTTTTCATTTCGGAGCGGAACGATTGATGTTAGCGACACAGCGGAAGAACATGATGTTAGGAACAAACCTGCGCATGCGCATTGTCAACGCAGCCGGTTTCGCGCGCATTCCAACGCGCTACAACACGTCTCTACCATAATCTTTTTTTTCCGTTTCGTCCGCCGATCGTACCATATTAAGTACAGATTGATTGTACCTACCTACATAATATTAATAAAAATATATAATTTTCTAAAAAATATTATATAATTATATTATTATTATTATTATTATATATAATATTATTACACCTATAAGATACAAGTATATAATAAATAAAAACGTACAAACACAGATTCTACGATTAATGATAACACAATGTGTAGATAAAAACATCTCGCATGGTAAGAAATTAGTGATAATTACTAAACAGCTGATTTCAAGGCCATTGAAATTATAATCTCGAGAACAAAGGAAAATCGTTCAGTAGTGTCCTATCTATATTAATCTGTGGTATTACCAAATCGGCTAGAGCACAGATTAGATGAATACAGATGGATCACTCGCGATGTAAACAAAAACAATGACGTCATTCGAATCCCCCTATATCAGTGTTACCGCATGATAGCACAATATATTTACCTAAAATTTAAACATTACTCCCGCGAGATAATCTATTTGTGTTGTTTACATAGTGATTCTGGTTTGGCGATCGTGTCATAATAATGTCTCGTGTTAAACATACTCGTTTCATACACACAGTTGAAAAAAATCGGCGCTTAATCTGCGTTAAATTTTTACCGGCACGTGATATAACCATTAATATGATAACATTATTTGAGATAATAAAGAAGTCGTACTATAATATTGTAAAATACCAACACAATAATTCATATAGTCGTGTGCGCCTACATTGATATGCGGGGGACCAATCAGAAGAGCGTATTTGCAATTCTATTGTTCTCGGGCCGAGTGATCCATCTGTATTCATCTAATCTGTGGCTAGAGCCCCAGCGCCGTATAAAAATACGATGTTTTCATTGGTCTATTTGAAAACCGCGCGAAAATATTTAAAAATTGATAACATTAGATGGGAAATAATAACTACGGTTTTTAGGTTAGGTAGTAAGTTAGATAATAACTAGTAATATGATGAATACAACATAGTTATATTATATAATATAACATAGTAATATATATATAATGAAGCAGCAATTGAAATATAACTGTAGATAAAAATAATTATTCGTTTTACTGTACTCTTTAAATATTTTTTTTCAAGTTCCTGTTTTTGATGATACGTGTTAAAAACTAAATAGGTAGGTACTATAGTCGGGTGAATGAAAAGTGGCCGGTGGCCAATATGTTAGCAACCTTTTTCCTAGGGGTCCTCAAAATCAGTAAGAAATTAAAAATCTTAAATGCGTTATCATTTTGTTGTTATCACGTAATATACAGCTATTATAACCTATCGTGTAAGAGTATTAGCACATATAATATATTCTGTGATTATAATATCAATATTATCACGATTTTAGCACGTATAACTGAACTATTTTACCCCAACCTGACGTGTTTTCGCCACCGGGAGCGTAAAGATCAGCGGCCACTTTTCATTCACCCGACTATAGTTTCTAATAGTACCTACTTAAAAGGAAGGGGAACAACGTAATGTATTAGCTACCTATTGGTATTATTCGAACTACAATTTATTATTTTAACATGGACCTTTCCGAAATTTTTTTTTTTTTGAACTAATGTTTTTCGCGTCTTCTTATATATATATATATATATTTCGAAGTACGCGCTGCTCGTGCAGCCGCGTACCTTTACACATTATGTTCTAATAAATAATTGAAACAATACGCAAATCCGTCGTCGGGTTTCAAAGGCGACTTGGGTCGTGCGCTCTCGATATTTGAATATTATGCAAAACAGTCGGGCCGGCCGCAGCTGTTAGACAGGCGCGCGCGCGCAAAGGCCGGTGTACAACACCGCCGCGGCGCCCGGCCCGTCGGACAGATATCGGAAATCGCCTTTCGACGCGCGGACGTCGCGCTCGGTTTTGGGCGAGTTCCTTTTTTTTTTTATTTTATGTCCGGAATGTGAAATGTATTTTCGAGCCTTTTGTTTTTGGCGGGGAATTTTTATTTTTATTTTTAGGTGACTTATGACGTCCGGAATCGGTTTCGCGGCCGGTCGATACGCGCGGAACGGCAAAAAAAAAAAAAACGACGACGAAAAAGCTCCGCGGAGAACGGCTTTATAGTTATCCGAAATAAATCACTTTGATATACGCCGGCGTATTTAATTTATTTCTTCGGCAAACTAATTGAAACAAAGGCCCCCCTCTCTCCCCACCGGGGCCGCGAAAAGTTTCATTTTTCGGTCAATTAAACTTATTTCCATTTACCAGCCCGTTTAGTTTTTTTTCTCTTCTCCTTTTTTCGCCCTCGCCGGCGCGCACTCACGTTTTTCTGATTGAAACGACTTTTAAATAAGACGTTTCCTTTTTTTTTTCTTCGCTCGCTCTAAGAAAAAAACGCGCACGAAAATAACGATTTACGTACCCCCCCCCCTCCCCCGTCCCATCCGACACCCTGCCGCGGTAACGAATTGCTAGGAGTGTCCTTTATTCGTCCCGATTTCACCTCATTTAGTTTTTGATTGAGAGGAGAGAATTTTTTCCCGAATCGAACCCTCCTCCGGGCGGCGGTTTCGGCGTGTAATTGAGTTATTATTACATCGTCGGCGCAGCGGTCGTCGTTGTACTGTACTGCAGGTGGCGGGAGGAAAAAGCGTGAAAAAACTTGGGGTGTTTAACATTCAAAAAATGTCTCTGGAAAACAATCGCGACGACTACGCGCGATCGAGAGGAGAAGAGTCGACGGTCGGCGTGAAGTGCAAAGTATTTTTTTTCTTCTTTTTTTTTACACTTGTTTTAACCGTACACCGCGCGTACGCACGCACGCCGTTTTTATAACGGCGCGTTTGTAAAGTGCACGACTCGTCGCCCGACGCGAATAACAAGTACGCCGAGCGCGTGTCGATATTGTATAATATGCAAATCGAGTCGATACAACGACGCGTATATATAAAAAAAAAAAACATTTTTCAATAAAAAAAACGATAGGTACATAATATAAATAAAACGCTTTCATATTCTATATAAATATCCGAATATTCACCCCCTGTGTTCTCGTCCCGAAGAATAACCGTGTAATAATTTATGCGGAGAAACGTGAAAAATTTAAGGCGCTGATTAAAGCGCCGCGGTGACGCGTAACAATAATGCGTTGTGCACAATACGCTCGTATTATATGCGACGAGAGACAAATCCCCCGATCCGTATTTCACGAATAATCGTTTCGTTTTTAAGAAAACTGTAAAAACGAAAACAAAAAAAAAAATTAAATAAATAAAAAGGTAGCGAGCCGCGGGGTGTTGTGGATATCGCTTAAGTGAATATTACTTGGATACCGATTTTAGAGTTTTGTTTTTATTATGAATTTGAAAACAATGATAAACCGTTGCGTACGACAAAACGATTCTGAGCGGAGCTTCGGTGTAATAAATAAACGAAGAAATAAATGACAATCGATTAAGACGAAATTGCATTTTTAACGTTTTTATGTCAATTTTTGGTAGTTTTCCTGACTTTTGAAA
This sequence comes from Slavum lentiscoides, assembly GCA_032441835.1. Lineage (NCBI taxonomy): Eukaryota > Metazoa > Arthropoda > Insecta > Hemiptera > Aphididae > Slavum > Slavum lentiscoides. The sequence continues at coordinate 22,000,805 of CM063707.1, forward strand.
AAAGTATTGAGAAAATCGAAAAAGTACAAATTAGATGCAATTTGCATTAACAAAAGGTGCTATACGTAAAGATCGGAGCACTCTTTCTGCAGGTAGAATTTTTGGGTACAGACATAAAAAAAGGCACATCGCTCCGCTCAGAATCTAAAATATGCCAAAATAATATCAAATAATAAATTCGTGTAAAATCAAGTCAAAGAGTATTTTGAAAAATATAGGTAGTTATGTATATAGGAGTTGTAATAAATTTGTTCATTTTTCTATGGGTTTCGACAAAAAGACGTCATCGGCTGGTATTGAGCGAAAAGAAAAAAAATACGAGAGAATAAAAAATTAACAAATCACATGTAGAAAAAATTATGAATATTACAATAAAACGTCGTAGAGTTTAAAAAAAGAAGACGATGTAAGGAAATCTTGTACATAGTGAATTCAATTGTTAAAACAACTACGGCACGTTATTAAACTTTATTTAATAAAATATATAAAAATATATCGTTTCCGAAATCCGTTTGTACATCCAAAATATTCCCGAATTGATCACGTTCGACTTCCCCGCGTATATGTAATTCTTAACAATAAAAAAATTAATTTTGTGTCTAAGGTCCCAACTATCAGTTCAAGGGCTTCTCTGGTCAACTCCATAATATTATTCAGTCCTCCTTGAAATTTTCTTCTAGATCAATCCAATACGACGTGTTCCACTGTGTGATTTTCACTACCACAATCAAATTCTGTCTCTTGTTTTCCACCGACACATCTCCCATGCTCTGTTCTCGGCCGTTTCTAGGCGACCAAGGACCAAAGTGACCCGTTCTTGACGGGGAAGATTAAATCCCGCTTGTGGTCGTGTGTACACGCTAAATAAATTACTATTTTTAAGTGTTAAGTTGTTCCATGAGTTACGCCATTCTTCAGTAATATTTAACTCAATAAGGTGTTGGGCCAAGATGGATTTCTGGTGGAGTGCAGGCAAGCGCCTTGGATAACATAGAGTTCTTTGATTTATCCTGGTCAATGATGACTTTAACACACTGGACTCAATACACGGAACGCGTATATCAATCGGAATATGACCCCGGATAGGAGGCCACCATATGCATTTTATAAGATATAAAAATCATGGAGGATACGATGAAATATAATTTTTTCCACGACATTTATCATGTTTTATTATTTACTTTTGAGATAACAGGATAAAAACGACGTGCTCACAGTATCGACGTTAGTACCAGATATCGGTTATTTTTACATAACGGGGTTGGTAACAAAAACAGAAAAATAGAAACGGAATGCATATGCACTGTAGGGGTCCATATGTCGTGTACGAGAATTAAACAGTATGCGCGTTCCGTGTATTTGAGTTCAGTGCTTTAACACGAGCCTAATAACAAAATATAAATAAAAAAGTATTTTTTCATTTTATAATTATTTCGTCAGATTGCCATATAATATTGTTTTTTATACGAGTATGTACTTTCTGCTGATTATCGTAGCGCACGTTAAACAAATAATTTCGCATTCTCACATTTTTGCGCGCGAAATTTATGAATTTACTGCGAATACGCGAACATACATTGGGTTACAGTAAGTGTGTATTTTATAATAAATTAATGGCGTGGAAAAAATAACGTTTCGTATTAAGCGTAGAGTAGATGATACGTATAAAAGGTATAGAAACGCGCGAAGAACTTTTTTTATGCGCTTGCAGTGTGTTTTGAATCGACGACGTGTGTTTCGAGGAAAATAAATAAATCGCTGTTATCGGGCATATCGAGTATTGATCGGCGGGATTAGAACGAATAATAATAATAAAAAAAAAAATTACTTATTATTTTAAAAATATCAAATTAACGCTCGCGATTCAATGTGTAAAACGCGCGAAAGCACACAGTGCGAGTAGAGCTGATCGTAACGAGTTATGATTTTCGATATCAAAGAGACAATTATAATTTCGACAGGATTGTCGTCGTCGTCTCTCCGCGGCGGCGGTTTCTCGCGTTCGTTGTTTTTTCGGCGAGACATTTATTTCTACCCGTTCGCCGAAAATATTTCCATTGACAGTAACGAATCGGAAACACCGGCGGCGTGAGATATTCTCCGGACATTTTTCCACCGTTTCGTTTTTCCCCCTTCTCCGCGCAAAGATCCTTTTTAATATTCAAATTAGAATCGAAATGCCTCTTGTAATTGAAACGATAGCTCCGGCACGTCGGCAGACGAATAATGATTCTTGGCGGCGCGTTAAAAAAAAAAAAAAAAAAAATTACCGACTTTCCCGTACGCCCTATCACACCGCGGCGACGCTCGTGATGCTGCGTAGTCGGGGGTGAGAGAGAGAGAGAGAGAAAAAGTGTCAACCGTAATCGAGTCCGCCGAATTAATTGGGTCGTCAATTAACAGACTGATGAATTGTAATTAATTTTATGCCGGCCCGCGGGGGAAAAAAGCCTTTCCCCAGCTTCTTATTCGCGTATATTTCTTTTTCCGTTTGTTTGTTAATTAAGAATCGCTATATATTATATTATTTAGCTGATGAAATATCGTCGTTCTACAGAGTCGTGAAAATATTTATCGAATTCTCCATAACTGCTTACAACACCTCGCTCGCTTTCGACGCCATGTTTCCTTTGCGAATAATAATCGTTTACCTACGGACAATAGACTCGTTGGCTAGACAAATTTAATCGAAACAAAATATATACTCGTATATCGGGACACTGTACAGTTCGTGTTCTTTCTCGGTATATATATATTTTTTCATTAGTATATGTCGTCCGTGTATTGGAAACAGTTCTCTGGATGTGAATTATTATACGGACGAATCCGTGCCATCTGATTGCCAAGTGAGTTTTTATAATTTCTGCGCGCGGCAGATAACGTTCAGATTCGCAAGACAAATAGGGACCGTATAAGAGCTATTTTGAGACGATTAATACGAATTTCTATAAACATTACAATTCACTGGGTCTTGTATCGTTCAATTCAAAATCCGAGTTAACGATACACATTCCCGCTACCGCATGATTTCGTATTACAGTACCGATTTTCAACGATTTCTGGAAATAAACGTCAAATTTGTATTGACCCGTATAAAGTCGCTTTAATAATTAAAACCTAATTTCCGCTTTATTTATGCGACAAATGAGTTCATAGCCATTTCAAGACACTCGACAGAAGACAAAATTTTTCCAAATTCGTTACTATAGGCAATCAATAACACTATTATTACTTGCTGCATATTATCCGAGCATTACGGAAAAAAACGTGTAAATCAATCTGTTTCGAATGTACACACACGTTTTGTCTTTTTGTAAATCAATTTTTTTTTTTTATTAATTTTCATATTTTTTTTTAATCTTTTAGCACGACTACAGTTTGTTTGAGAGGGGTGGGGGACTATAGCTAAGTTTTAGCGTCCCGTTTTGCGCCTAAGGGCAGAATGCAATGGTGAATATTATCTACATAGGCACATATTTAATATATACGTGTTCTATATACGATGTCATTATATGTGTATTGCGCTCGGGTATTTTAAATAGTATATGACATAAACGAAAAACATGCAACCACCACCACTCGGATTCTGTTTTATTCTAACAGTTTCCAATAGTTCGCGTGAAATTTAATTGAATCATTATTATCGAATTGCAGAAATGGGGAAAAAAAAGTTAATCGAATATTAATATCGTCGTCGTGTAATGGCTGCAAAACGTCCACGTAAAACGTTGTTGTTTTAGGTTTATAATGTCTTTTATTTTTCGTCCTATTTGTTTTTGTTCGAAAATAATAATCAAAAGCCTGTGTTCGATAAATCAAAAACAATATAATTCGAAATTGAGAAGGCACGTTGAAAAACTCGCATTCGTCTATAATGCGCGCTGTGAAATATTTTATTATAAAAACCAGACTTTATACGAAATAATAATAATGCGTATCGCGTGTATATAAAACGCGTTATTTGCGATGATCCCGTTCGATCACGCGTGTATGTATATTTATTAATCCCGTTTATACTCTCTGACTTACGTTGAAGACAAATATAAATTACGGACAATTCATCATGATAATAACACGTATTAAACGCTTTATTTTCATATAACAATAATCGTATTAATTCAATCAGAATTTATAGTACAAAATACACCAATAATAATAATACCTATCAAATTCGACTATACAAATAGAGTTCTAAATTTTGGTGCAGAAAAATGAAAAAAAAACTTCATTATTGCTAAAGTGGGGGCTAGAGACATATTATGTCCCCTGGCCCCGTTCAATTTTTCTATCATTACGTTAACAATAATGTCGTACAAATTCTGAAAATGGTCATAAAAATTCGTACAAATAACGTACTAAATACTTGCATAAAAATTATTACAAATTTCAAAATTGGGGGGCGCAGGCGACATGCGCGTAATTCGACCGAACTCGCGCCACCGCGCATAAAATATTATATATTATTTATATAAAAAAAGAAAAACACGCATAACAAAACAAATTGAATTTTTATTGATACGCTTAAATAAAACTTATATATATATATATGTGCATATATAATTCGTAGAGAATATTACGAAAAGAAGAAAATGATATAATATATTTAGACGTTATTAATAATAATTTTTAACTGAATTATAGTTTATGATTATAGATACGATCTTGAACATTATTTAAACGGATACAATAATTTTGCATATATTATTATACTGTAAGGTTAATAAAAAGTTATTTGCGTCAAATGCTATTAATAAATTTTGTTTAAACGCTCGTGTGTGAAACAATTTCCTATTGTGTATTATCAGAAATAATCGGATTATGGTTTAATTGTGGGATTTTTTTTTTGTTCTTAAACGAATAATAATAATATATTAAATTAATAATTAAATATACAGAGTTTTAACGTGTACGTCATACATAACCGAATTATGAAACGTATAACGAAAGAAATGTTTAAACTGAACAAAAATTAAACAAAAAAAAAAAAACCGAATAACGAATTCCGGATTTTTTCACAAGGTTAATGAGAAAAGAAAATATACGCACGTATTTAATAATTAAATTATTTATTGTTTGTGTTATAACTATATATACAGCACACGTTGACCTATTTATCCGTCACGACCGAAAAATATTTGGTTCGGTTTAAAATCGTTTCCTTATTTTCAGGCCTAACAAACTGTAATTTATCCGAATCGTAGAATTTAAAAAAAAATTTTTTTTTTTTTTAGTACCATACGTATATCAGAGGTTTTCGACAATACTAGAATATTAAAAATATTCTTAAATTTCGAATAATATTTTATTCGATTATAATTAATAAAACACGGGTATATTCATTTTTTCGACCTCGTCGTCGTCGTCGTTTTTGATATCGAATAAAAAAAAAAAATGAAAGAAAACAATTAAATGAAAAACGACACGGCTTTTTTTAAAGTCAATATTTAATGTCGAAGACACTCTGTCTATAGGTCGAACCAATATTATTAATAATCTAAATTCTTTGTTTCGTTCGAATTAATGAAGCATAAGTGTTCATTTCAAAGTCGTCCATTATTTAAAAAAATATTGTTTTACTCGACCGGTTTTAAAATTATTTTCGAACAAATACAACAAATCGTTAACGGCGTAATCAAAAACAATATTATATTAAAATCTCTGTGTAGTTTTAGTGCTCGTAAAAATATTATACTGCATCCCGGTCTGGTATGGAAAACGTACTTAAAAAAAAAAAAAAAAAGTTTTTTCTTTAATGTTATCGTATAAAATATTAATATTTGTACGGTTATAATTTTTGTCTACAAATTACAATGTATATAATATGTAATTAAAAGTAAGAAAATATATTTTTATACTCGTGTGTCAAATCTATGGCGTGACACGGGGTCGTTAGATAAAAAATAACGTGCAACGTATAGGGCCTAAACTGTGTGCACTGCGATACTTTCATTGCTGTGTAATGTGTTGTACGACTTCGGAAGGACTTGTAATATACAATATATAATATTTTACGGCGTATTATAAGTATGTAATTTTTAATTTTTAATTGTATTTAAAATTCTATGAAAATTATAGCGGAGGTTGATTATTATTAAATATATTAAATAAAAATAAAATGTACAAAACGTAGAAAATAGACGTCCACCGTGTAATTGTTTTGACATATTAAGTTTCAAATGGCAATATAGTCATATATGAATTGTATCTAGTTCCCCGTATATAATATATTGATTAAAATCACTGAGGTTTAAGTCTTGACACAAAAAAATGTAAACTAGCTGTTTTCGCTCCGATTGTATTGCGATCTACATGTTTTGAAATACTAAAATTTTTTTTTGACGTAAACGGTTATCTATATATTATTACAAATTTAATGAAATTCTAGGTTTTTAACAACCGCAATTGCCACAAAATATATAATTGAATTATATTATTGCAAGTAACTAAAAACTAATTTCATATTAATTCTCAATTTGGATAATTTTAAAAATCGAAAAATACACAAATATATATATGTATTATATATGTTATTAACAGTTATACATCAATAGACAACAAAAGAAGGAGAAGTATTTGGTTTTATTACATAATAAAATTTATAATTTGTTTATTGTTATATTTTATAAGAAAAAATTTATTCAAACGATTGAAAATATAAATGTGTAAGAGATATTAATTATAATTGTTACGTTATTTATTTTTTTCAATACACATATATTATATATTTTCTGACAAAGATTTATAATTTAAACGTTACATTACTTTTTTTTTTTACTTGTTTTTTTTTAGAAATAACAAAAACATATATGTATGGATCATTCTATAAATAACTTAAGATATAATAATAATAATACGAACCCAGATTTTTGAGGTTAAACTGAACTTATTCAAATTATATTATATAATAAAAAAAAATAAATAATAATAATAATAATAATCATAATAATAATACGAGTAATAATTATAAAATACTGAACACGTTTTATTCCGTAACTATATATAGATTTTATTTTTATTTTCGATTTTTGTGGTATTTTATTTATTGAACTAACTATTCGGTTTAAATTTTGCATCGCACAGAAGAGAGTTTTTTTTTTTTCAATTTTCGTTTTTGTACTTTTCGTTGGAAAATTTTTAATTTACGTCACGAAAAAAAAAAAACACGGTATCCTTAACTCGAACACGTTTAACGCTAATATTTGAAAAGTAATATTTCTTTAGTAACGGTATTTCGAAATTGTATGTCAATTCACGTCCAATTATTGCGTATACTCCGAATGATTATTTCTCGTGATATTTCACATTATTACCGTGTGCAGAATTATATTTCGCTGAAGAACGTACATACCTTTATTACAGATTTTACGATATTATTTATATATTATATTTTGTCTGACACGCGCTCGTCAGTAAAAAAAAAAAACCAGCGAATATTATTCGAAAAAGGATAAGTAAAACGTACGAAATGTCATATTATTATTTTACACACACACATCACACGGTTAACGTTATAGAAGCAATAACGTAGTCATCTTTATTCACAGAAATTAAATGTACCTGTATTATATATACGAAATAAATTTACGGGTCGCAGGAACAATAATAAGAATGTCTTTCATCCGAGGTAAAAAAAAAAAAAGGGGGAAATATTTCATTTTTTTCCCACCCGAAGCGCGCAATAATAATAATTATTGAAATTTAATAATATCGTCAATTGTTTCGGATTTTATATTAAAAAAAATAATAATAATAACGAAACACGAAATACCGCGGGCATTTTTCGGGCGCGGATTAATATCATGTGTGTGAAAATAGGGTGGGAGAGAAAACAAAAATTATATAATACCGAGATAAAAATTTCCAAACAGACGAACGCGCGTTTCTTTTTTTTTTTTTTGTCTTTCAGAAAAAAATTGCGAATTTTTTTATTTTTTTTTTAATTTCCACTGTATGCGCGCGCGCGTTATTTACGATCGTTTGGACATCCGAACGTAATAATAACGAAACCGAATGGGGAAAAAAAAAACGAAATAAACGATATCCGCGTATAAAAACGTATAATCCTTTCTCCGCAGTCGTAAAACTGCTTGTTAGCACAATAACCCTTTCGCGGGGTCCTACCGTCGCCGTTTTTTTTTTTTTTGTCCACACTCCGCGGGACGTTACGAATTCCGCTCGTAAATTATCGGTTTGCGCAATGCTCTTTTTTTTTTTTGTATTATTATTTTTTAAATATTTTTTTTATTTATTCTTTTCGGGGCGCTTTTGTTTTTTTTTTTTGTGTCGCCTTGTGTCGATACGATACGATACAATAATAATGAATAATAATAATAATCGTAATAATAATAATAATAATAATAATAATAATAATAATAATAATAATAATAATAATAATAATAATAATAATAATAATTATTATTATTATATAATTATAATAATTATAATAGCCATGGAAATAAAACGGTATCGCGCCGCGCGCTTAGGCATTCGAACACGCACCGATGTCGTCATATTGCGCAGCGTTCCGTTTTTATTGCGATCGTGTACTGTATTGTTTTATTTTATTATTATCCGTTCGTATTGTTGTCGAAACGTCTTCGCCTTTCTCTCTTCGAATCCGTTCGCAATCCACGCCCGATCGTGTCGAAACCCGATTCGAACATTGCGCGCCGTCTTCACAGCTGAATCTTTGGCCGTTTTTGTTAAATCGGCGATGACCGAGTGATGCACGATCAGCCGTGCACAGAGCTGCCGGTGTGATGTCGTCGTAAAACAGATCGATCGAAGGTGGAAACGTCGCAGGGATTTTTTTTTTTTACTTACTTGTATAGCTTACACCGCGGGTAAAGGCGGAAACGCGAAACGAAAGAATTAATATTGTAAAAAAAAAGCGTATAATATTAACACAAATTCGTATATGATTTCGGACCGTCGGATCGTGAAATTTAAATCACCGGCGGGTCCACCGTTTTTCCACACACACACACACACACACGCGCGCGCGCGAATTAGCAAACTCCGCATCCTCTGAATCGTACAAAAAAGTATATTTAAATTATTCCCTCGTGGAATTAAATTTTCTAAATAAATAAACTAAAAAAAAAAAAATAAAAATGCCGCGTATAACGCGAGCCGCGGCGGTTTGTGTATGCCTCTTAAACGAATCGCTTAGGTGAAGATTTTTGGGTACGTTCTACATACTATACTATACGGATTCGAAAACGACGATAAATCGTCGCATTCAATAAAACGATTCACAGCGGAAATTCGGTGTAATATTATTTATTATTTACATTGTTATACAGAGCTTGTACGGCTTGTTATTTATGCCATTGACTGTACGTTACGTTTTCGTGTGTTAAATCCTAAAACTACCGGTTATAATAAAAGGAATAAAAGTAACAAAACATATAATTAAAATAAATATATAATTAAAATTTAATTAACGCGTTAATATAGTAGTGAAATACTACGTATTCGGCGAAAATTCAAGTCTCTTAAAAAATAACCCAATTAGAAATAAAATAAAACGGTCGTTTTGTCGAAACTACGTAGTGCCTATATAGTAAATGAACGCAAATTGTGACTGAAGATTTTCCAAGGTTCTATGAATAACGCGCACATTATCACATGTTCGAAAAGATTGAAAACGTATTATTCAAGAAACTCTGCGACAGAGTGGTATAATAATCGCTCACTGTGTTTACACTTATAAGGAAATATTTTTTTTCGTATAATTGATTTAAATTTTAAATATTATTTTACAGTACAGGTTGAATGATTTTGCAATGATATACATCCAAGGTAACATTAAATTGGACGTCGGGGAAATAATCGAGGAATTCGGCAAAAAAACCACATGACACTATATGGAGTTTGTTTTATAAACGATACAAATTTATTGTAAACGTACGAAAATTAAGCGTTTATAGTACCGGATCTAGGGGAGCGAGCCGGGGCGTGTGCCCCGGGCGCAATTTATGCAGGGGCGCAAATTTGAAATTTTCAAATTTGTCATATTTTATAAAAAAATTTATATACAATAATATACGTATATTATCATTATTACCTTAAAGTATATAATTTTTCTCATTGACGTTTGGTATTTCTACGTTTTAATTTTCAATAGCATACGTCTCTAACTAAACATGTTTCGCGCAATTATAAATACACAATGTGGATTATTATTTTATCGGTGGGTTTATTTGGTGATATTATTGCAGGTATGATTACAAATTATTTTACATAGATAAATTTAGTATCGATAAATTAGTGTATCGTGTATGGTGTGCCTACTTTGTATGCGTTGTGTGCGTGTGTAAATGATAAATAATAATTAACTTTGCGATCGTGCGTAAAAAAAAAATATTTGTTTATATAAATAATGGAAAAATCCAAAAAAAAAAGTTATCTGGTTATTTTATATTATTAAAAAAAAAATACATTTTTTGGGACTTGATAAATATTTTGCCCCCGGCGCCAAAATATGTAGATCCGGCACTGCGCATGTACATTGTATATGTATTTCGAGTTAAGGAAGAACGTTTTTGTAGTCAAAGGAATATCCCGAATACGCCACATGGGTGCAAACAACTGCTACGAATTCGTTATAATAATTTCAACACAATATATTATGACGATTATTTTCGAAAGGCGAAAATTTACCGTAACCGATTTGTAAAAAAAATCGCGTTTTTACCGTTTTTAACAAATACATGTTTTTTTTCGTGGGAGGAGAGCGCGTTTAGAGAGACTATCGAAAAATTACCACAAATTAGCTACACCGGAAAACTGGTAAAATCGCCGACTCCTCCGTCGGTTCGTTGAGAATCTAACGTCCGACTACAGTCATTGTATCACGCCGTATCACGACTGTGACAGTTGTGACTATCACAATGCCGCCGCGACTACTGCAGGACGTGCAAGGCGTGCACTGCACACTGGCCTCCGAATCGAGATTCGTGTGTTATCACTCTTATGAATCTCCCAGGATTGTAAAAGATGCGAATTTATTGGGAGGGGGGGGACGATTTAAAAATTTATTCCCGAAGTTGAGTTACTAGCGCTTTTCTAATTTAATATCGCGGTACACAATTTTTTTTTTTTTTACTTTCATTTATAAAACATACAATCTGTAAATTAATATTACAATAAACATCAGGGGCGGACTGGCCAGGGTGTGCTAGTGTGCTGTAGCACACCGGGCCGGTTCAATATAATAGGTAATATATTCTTCTTCATTGGCATTACAACTCTTCAAGAGTTTTTGCCGCCACCGACACCGCCTTCCACTCCTCTCGATTTTGTATTTTTTCTCCCCAATTTAGTATCCCTAGTTTCTCTAAATCCTGCTTTACCCCATCTATCCATCGCTTCTTTGGCCGTCCTCTTGGCCTTTTTCCTGTGGGTTTCCATTCAGCCGCCGCTTTAAGGTACTCTGAGTTAGACCTTCTCATCACGTGCCCAAACCATTGTATTCTTTGGGCCTTTACAAAGTTGGTTATCCTTGGTAATCCTGTCAACTCTCGGGTCTCTTTGTTCTTCCTTCTACGCCAACACCCCAGGTCATTGTCGTATGCTGGGCCGCAGATGATTCTCAGTATTTTGTTTTCGAACGACATGAGTTTTTGTTCCATTTAATAGGTAATACAGTGGCGTACATTCAAATTTGTTCTGGGGGGTTTAAAAAATAACCAACACTAAAACCATCCCTTTAAACGGCGCATGAAGGAATTTATGAGTAGGAGCCGATAGTGCACACAATACCTGTGCACCGTTGTAGAGTGTAAAAATTAAAACATGTTATAACGCGCAACGGGCCTTATAATAATATCACAATTTTTTTTTTTGGTCCTGGGGGTTTGAACCCGAAACCCCCCGTATGTACGCCACTGAGGTAATATATTAGGTAATAATATATAATATAATATAGGTAATTATATATATATATATAGGTAATTGATTATTTCTAATAAAAAGATCGAATATTAACATAAGTTTTATTTTGTTCGTGGAACTATTATTACGTTTTTTGTTTTGCACTGATTAAAATTTTAGGGAAGGATATCATTTTATTCACTATTGTAATCGTAATAAGGTAAATTGTGTTTTTCAAAGATCCAACAAGACCAGTGGTGTATTTATATAATCAATCGATAAACAGGTCGGTTATATGAAATGAGTTTGGGCCGTTTATAATTGTGGAATACTGGGCCGCATGCCTGCCAGTCCGTCCCTGGTAAGCATGCGCGCGGAATATACTTCACGGCTCGGACAAAATGTCAGAAAAGCGGCCACCCGACGGCGACACTCTTATGATCACACTTAATGGTACACGAAATAAAATCGATTACTAGAAATTTCCTGTTCGGTTTAATTCAAAATTATTGTTATTACGAAATGTGTCGCGCGATTTCATAAATATCCAGTATAGTAGAAAGAAAAAAAAAAGAAAAAAATATTTTGAAAAAGTACACGTACGTCCGAATCAGGAGAGAGTACATAGAAATTACGGTTTTACACGGACGGCGTAGAAAAAAACCAAACGACTTCAAAACGGATCTCGTAATAACACTGTATACGTAGTCAGCTGCCGTTGCGAGGACGGATTCGGAGCGAGAAAATTTCCCGTTCCCCCGGCCGGACGAGGCCGCAGCAGCTTCCGGACGCTGTTTGTTCGGCCAAACGAGTTCGTTTATTTTCGTTATTTCGTTTATAATCGAACCGGGCCGAGTGTCGGATATCCGATATCCGGCGTTCATCGAATATAATAATAATAATAATAATCGAAACGGCGCAATTATAATCCTGTCCTCGAATCGCCTCGTATACGCGCGCGCGCGTTAACGTTCATTATTATTTGCGCGGCACGCAACACGGCTGCACGCGCGGACAATTTTCTCGAACAACACCGATGAAAACAATAAAAAAAAAAAACCGAATCCATTGATTTAACAACAACAACAAAAAAAAAATAAATAAATATTGTTTTGGAAAGTTAAAAATTACGTAAGCGTTTCGGTAGAACGGGTCCGTTCTATATGCGCGCGCGCGCGGAGGCTGTTCCCCGTTTCGACACATACGCTGCCGTGTACGTCGGAAAACGTTATAGAGTCTGGCGTGTTTTTTCCCCCCCTTTCGCTCGACGCCGTTGCGACGCGATTAACAATTATTATATTTTCGTGTGTATATCGTAACGACATACTGGGTGGTCAGATTATTTGTTAGGAATAACATTTTATTAATTACGTTCGTAATAAACGGATAAAAACAGAGTGTTATTCCTCAAGTCGATTTTAGCAATTTTTTTTTTTTGTTTCTATGAAACTTATACCAGTTTAAAACGGTTTTATCGCGGTTTTTATTTTTTTTTTTTTTTTTTTTTTTTGCCCCGTAGTTCGTTACACGCGTCTCGTTTGCAGAGAACGACGAATTCGATTCGTTTACAACACGCGTCAGATTCAGAGACTTGTAAAATATTCTTAATACGCAAATACTTTTCGGCAAAAAGAAAGAAAACTTTAGTTTTCCGTATCGACCGTACGAATAAAAATTATCGAATACCGGGAGAAAATAATACGTTTTGAGTTTTCGTAATGTTTTGTAAAACGTTGCGGTCAATATTTTCAACGAAATATATTTATTTTAAGGATTATAAAATAATTCAAATGTACTGCTCGCCCGAATTTTAAATCGTTTTTTTTTTTTTAAAAACAAGTCACTTGGATAAAACACTTTTTAAAAGTATATTTGGAATACTGCGTATTCCGTACACTCCGAAAAAAGTATTCAGAACACGTATTCGAATATGTTGTGACCGCAATAGTGTTCCCCAAGTGTTTCGAACACTTTACAAAAAGCATTACAAATTGTTTTAGAATCCTTTTTTTTTATATATATATACTAGTTTTCAGCACTTACGGATACTAATATTACAGAGTAATAATATTATTATTTAATCGAATATATATATAGAGTCTTCAGTATTCCGGGGCTTTAATACACACATTTTTATTTTTAATTCTGCGTTTATAAATTAACACAATAACTAATAAGTAAATTAATAATACCAATTAGTTATAGAAAAATATAACAAGAGTATAATTCAATCGAATGTGTACTCGATTGAGGCTGTGTTCAAACACCAAGTGTAGCAAGATTATCGATAAAATAATTGTTCTAAATATGCTTGTATTGCTACTCATATTTTTTTCCGAAACTATTACTTTTTACGTTTAAACTATGAGTTATACGTTCTGGTACTATTTAAAATAAGATTGAATTTTAAAAAGTATACGGAATACATTTAAAAATTATTTTAAATGCTCTATTAAATGATTTGGAAAAAAGTATTTTAAATTACTTAAATTAAATACTACCCTGCAAGTCTGCTTAATTAAACCTTATGGAATAGAACGCGTAGGATGCGCGACGTGTGTTAGGAACGTTTTTATAATCCTTAAAATATATATCATTGGATATTGACCGCTGCGACGATTTAGAAAATATTATAAAAACTTAAAACGTATTGTTTTCTCCCGGTATTCGATCATTTTTACGAGTATGGTCGATGATATGAAAAAATAAAGTGTTTTTTTTTTTTTTTGGCGAAAAGTGTATTAAGAATATTCTACAAGTCTCTGAATTTAACGCGTGCAAACGAATCGAATTCGTCGTTCTCTGCAAACAAAACGCGTGTGATAAACTATCGGGGCCAAAAAATAATAATAAAACCGTTTTTATATATTCGTCTTTTGCTGCGGCCATCGCGCAGACCAGCGGCTGGACCGTTTTGATTCCTTTGCCGGATAACGTCGCGCGCGCGGTTTTATCCCGTTCGACTGCACAACGATAGACAAATATTTAAAGCAGCCGCCGTCGAATCCGTTCGAATTTTTCTCTTTTTCCTCGACGCACTCTTATATTATATCGCGAGGTGCAATGGTTTTTTTTTTTTGAGTATAAGTATCGTTTTATGTGTAAAACAAAAAGAGTGAGACCGCGAGGTGTTGTGAACGTCATCGCTTAAGCGAAAGTTATTATACTTAGATAAAGTTTCCAGAGTCATGTTATTACTATGAATTTGAAAGTCATGGAATAATAAATCGTTGCATTCGATAAAACGATTCTGAACGGTACTTCGGTGTAATATTATTTATAAAATAATGAGTTTTGACGAAATCGCGCGTTTTCGCCGTTTTTGAATGTGTGTATTTTTTGTGTAGCAGTTTAAAAGCTACTGAGAAAATTTTTTTAAAAAAAATGACCTTCCTGCACCAGAGCAAAACGTTTTATCGCGGAAAACGACAAGTACGTGCAGTGTAATGTGCGAAGCGTTTTCGCTAGTCGAAGAGTTGCACGCAGAAAATTAATAAACATCGGACTTCCTCGCTTAGCTCAGAAAAACACAACAAGGGCAATTTTTTGTTTTTAACAATTTTATTTTTACACAAATGTGTATGTACGATCTTGTTCTGTACTTCTCAACGTAATATTACCACCGGTATATCAATGAGCTTTATAGCAGTACGACCTGAAGATATGATCTCGTCTAGCAACGTGTTGCTGGTGAACGACTCGATGTGGTAAAACGGCCATATACACTGCAACGGTCGGTCGTGCAGATTTCCCAGTGGTCGGAAGCTGGTCGTACGCATAGCAGAGTACCTCAGTATTTGGCGATAATCGTGTCGAGAAGTACGTGGAATTGAGAACGTACAGGATTTCGCGTAGGAATAAAAAAAAAAATTTTTTACGCCAGAACGGTAATTTTAATACGCCTCGTATTAGTATTAATTTCGCCGTGCGGCACCTGTAGTTCCGCAAACTGATTTGCATATCCGTACGGCATTTAAATGCCGTACGGAGGGGCGGGTTGAGAGTGTGGAAGACGTATACCTCTACGTTCTTGCAGGTTTGCCGTGGCGCGTAAAATCGAGATATTCCCGTACAACTGATATTAATCCCTTCAATTAAGTCTTAAATATTCAAATTGTCATTATTTCCGCGTACCGCAGAGCCGAATATTATGAAATCCGTCGATTTCGCACTGCTGCAATCGTTTAAATAATACGTGTGTATCTGTCGTACTCAATACACTCGACACGATTTCGAAAACGTCGTTATTCCTGCAAAACCCGAGGAGTCATGTCGCAGCCGCTCGTTTTATATCATATTCTTCTGTGCCTCGGCTCCGGCATTATATATATACCGTATATTACTATATATTTCTAATGTTTATTTTGTCCGTGGTGTAACCCGTCGCGGCGATATTCGCCAGACGTATAATTTACATATTATTTCCGTACCAGCGTGTGTATTATACACACACACGCGCGTTTTCTCGGTTTAACGTGAGTATTTTATGGTTTTTACCGCGTTTTTTCGCGTTCTCGCGGCTCGTTTACGCAAAAATCCGACGACGCCATCACCATCACCAACAACGCCGTTCTCCAGGGCTGCCGTATGGGTTCGAGACCCACGAACACCTAAAACCCCGAATCAAAAAACTCGAGAAAAAAATAATTCCCTTCCCGTTTATTATTTATTAATATATTATTTTTTTTTTTATAAAATATACTAATTTTATTGTGTTTGTCGTTATTTTTTTTATAATACACGTTGTTTTATTTGTACATATTATTTGTTCCGGAACGTCGTGGTAAAGTAATTTCGAAAATAATTGTCGACGGTCATAGTGGTTTGAAATCGAATGGGAATAACGCGCGCGCGAGGCTGGGGTGGGGGCCTCGTAGCGGACGAAAACGATTTTTGACGACCGGTCGAGGCGGCACGAAAACGAGAGAAAAGACCGAAATTCATATATTCTAAAAAAATACCGAAGTATTTGTAATGCACGCGAGATAAAAACCAGGGGGAGGCGGCTGCAGATAACGCCTGTCTTCGGAGTGTGGATGCCAGGGTGCCGCGGCTCGTGTACCGCGCGCATATATCGTAATATATATATATATATATATAAACGAGTATATACACGAAGGATGCTGTGTCGGGGAGGGATGACGAGAGGAGCACCGAGTCGGAGAAAATTAAAATAGCCTCTGGGTTTAATGTCTATTAAAGTCTCGGTGCCGTCACAAAAACCGAACACAATGACGGCGAAAACGCCCGGCGGACTTTAAATTGTTCTTCTCCGGCGGTTGGTTAGAGAGCAGTGAACGTCGTCCCGTTTGGGGGTGGTGGGTAAGTGGCGAAAAAAGTAATTGATACGGAGGGAAAATGTAAGTTTTTAGTGGTATTGCTTCTTTTGACGTCCCGAGACAGAGTACTCTCATATATATATATATATGCGTATATACGACGGTTTCGATTATTATTATATTCTCGGATTTTTTTTTTTTCGCTTTTAATAAATCATACTATCGCTACATACTTCACTGCACAAAGACCGCGTTATTAATAAGTCCCGGAAAACAAATTACGAAAATTGAATTTTCCCCTATAAATATTTTCATTCGTTTCCTGTTGGAAAACATAAAAAAAAAAAAAAACCAGTAATTTTCTATACGAGATACGCGGCCGCGCAGTAGAAGTAATTATTCGTTTGTTTTCCTAAACGCGCTCGGTGACAATTTTTAAATTTAAATAATCCGTTAAATGGACCAATAATTATTATTGCTCTGCGAAACTAACGCAATCCTACAGTGCGAACCGCACGAATATTGCTCGAGTACCACGATATTCTTAAAATAAATCGAACACATATTAGATTCTTCCTAAAGCGTATACGTTTTTAAAAAAAAAATTTATATTTCAAAATAATCGCGAATATACACGAGTCCAATACGGATTACAAGGACGCGTATCACACAAACAAACGCGCGCGCCATATTAATATCGGTAAGAATTTTATATTATTCTCCGTATCGTTCTGTCAGATCGACAAATTTAATCAGAGTTACGGGGTTATTTTTTTTTTTTTAATTTCTCTCGTATAATATAATATGGTCGAGGTTATCGAGCCGATTACGTTATTACTGTAGAACGGCAAACAAAAAAAAAAAAAAAATGTGTTAAATCGACACGTTAAAGCGAATTTTTTATTATTATTATTATTTAATTTTTAAATTATTATTCGTCAGTGGAATTTCAGTTTTAATTAGTGAATTAATATACTACTAGGTACGCGCGTTATGTATTTTAGCAATTTAGCTGATATTATTCGTGACCCGATTTCAATATGAAATCGTTGTATTCAAAATAATTTTAAAAAAAAAAACAATCGGTATTTTACACAGTAGAAAAGCGTTTGATTCTAAATTCGATTCAATCGAGAGAATAGCGCGTAGTTAGGTATATTTATTTTATTATTTTCGGTATTATGTGTATACGCGAACGTCGTCGTTTATGACGACGCCCTATTTACGTGCCGAACACATTTTATCACGGTGAAATATTATAATACGCTATTTGTGCAAAAAAAAAGCTGTAAAAAACGCGTCAAAAAAAAAAAAAGAAGGAATAGTTATCGAGTGAAATTCGCGCACTTATTACGATTAATAATAATAATAATAATATTTTTACCAGTTTATGACCAACTGAAATGTGAATAAAATTGTACAAATAGAGGATTACGTTAAAATATCGGAATATTTGTAAAACAAAAAAAAAACCATAAATATTGTCATTTATACCGCGAGTGTTATTCGAATCGTCGAAATAACTTTAAGTTATAGACATTAATAAGAAACAAAAAAATAATAATAAAAGCAGAAAAATATCTCAACCGAAAAAACTATAGTTTATAATTATTGCGTCTTATGAAATCGAAAACCCGTGAGTGTATTAAAAAAAATATTTGCGAGTTTTACATTAATTAAAACGTGGCTCGCTGTACCCGAAAGAAAAAAAAACCAGTCTGTATCGAAACAAAGCGAGTGAATCCGCTAAAATATCGCTTTCCGGTTTGCGCGGATGGATATACGTAGCGCGTCTGTGCGGAACACGTCGACATCAAAGCGGAGAACGAGACGCGTTGTTGAGCTTTCGAATGATGCTGCTGCTGCTGCAACAGATAGTACATTAAATAATACTGCGTCTGGGAATAGAAAAATAACGAGACCTTGCAGGAAAATCGCGGTCATTAGTATCAAGAACATTCGTTTACCGTCATAATATTATATATTTATACGTGTATGCTTACGTCGGCAGCAACTCTGCAGTCGAGAGCTCGTATATTCCGGTCTTCCGTCGTCCGATCATCTATAGTCCTTTTCATAAAAATTTTGAAAAATGTCCGCTTAAACAAATCCCTTTAAAATAAATGCATCGGTATACAGAAAGAAAAGCTTTGATTAGGAAATAAACAATAATTAAGAAGTTATCGCGCGATAAGTAAAAATGTTTGTATTCGATCTTAATTTTTTTTTTTTTTTTGCCTTCTGTTATTACGATTGAAAACGTATTTTCACAAAGGTGCGTTGAAACGAAAGGAATCGGAAACTGCTCGTGTCGACAACGCCCGAGCGTTTTTTAATTTCCGCAAAAACGACTTTTGAAATTTTTCCGTTTTAATCCTTTGCGAACGGGTTTTCATTACACCGCGATGAGTTGTCCCCGGGGGAAACGTCGGATTCTAATCGCTTGTAGGTGTTCCGAAATGTCTGCAATTACATTTTAATTTGGGTACGTTTCGTTGTTCTCCCGGAATTTTTAGTTTCGCCGTCTTTCGGCGGCAGATCTGTCTCGAGACTTGTGAAATAAATAAATCCGACCGCCTCGAGCATACAATGATTTTATCACTAGCATTAGACACGGTTGTGTTTAACTCGGTTGCATACAACATTTAGCCAACGCGTCAACCACTTACGGCGGTGATCTTGAGACAGTCGCGAACAAATTCGGACTCTGCACCCTACAATAGTATAACAAAACTTCAAATCTCCACGCCGTCATTTATTGTGTGCTTGGGCTAAGCAATTACATCTCGTAAGCATACGTTTATCGGTATTACGCCAATAGTATTCTTATTTTTTATTCTCAAAACGATTTTTTTCGCGTACACCGTGGTTGAGAACCACTGATTTATTCGGTTAAAAACTATTTTACTTATATGACGATATATATATTATATAATATATAAATACAGTGTAATAAAATTGTCGTCGTCTTCGTCGCCCAACTGATCCGTCAATGTATAGGAAAAATATAAAATACCAGACATTTGAACCAAAAATAAAAGTATGGCTAGAAACACGGAAAGGAAGTTCTTCTGAAAACGATAATGTCCGAATTCTGCCGTACAGCGCTTGTCCGTTGATTTTCGCCAAAAATAAGGCGTTCTATGTTAATGAGGATCGTGTTGAACGTTCGGGGAGAATGACGAAAAACCGGCCGCCGCGAATTAACCGAAACTGAGCCATCAGTGAAGACGGAAAAAGAATTAGGAACATTTGATTGAAGAAAGCCGTTGAACGATGATTTGACCGATGTACGAGAAAGGTGTAATGAAGCACATCGGAGAAAATTCGGAGAAATAGTGACGTCAGGAGTGAAGGAAATCGTATTCGGGGAGTCATACAGTTGTAGTCGAAGATACGAAGATTGGACGTAGAGTCGAGAACGAAAGAACGACTAAAGCCGGAATAGGAAGAGTTTTACGGCCGTAAATCCAAGGAGATTTTTATGGAAGGGAATATTTGAAAATAAGGGGAATGATAAGATGCAGTTAAATGTTTCAGCAGAAATTTTTCACCTATGCAACGGTTTCTGAACGAGGAGGATTAGTCTGTTTCGGAAAGGACCGCTTGTTTGGTGTGGTCAGTCGGACAGTTCTTAGCTTACAATGCAGTGGCGCGCGAGACACCTGTACAACGAAAAAAAAAATATCGGTGGAGGATATTCACTGCAACGACGTTAATACACACTTTCACTCGTCAGGCATTCAAAGTCCGATTAAATAAACATCGGCCACCCGTATTATCCTTTCAGACGTTTGCACCCTCGTTTCTTTTTAGTTTTTATTTTCTAAAAAGGGTTCGCGGCCGTATCTCTTTACGGGGTCATTCTCTCAAGTGTCGGACCGCCAGCACCCTTAATCCCTTTCGTTTCGAACTTTTTTTTTTTTATCAAAGCGGTACGCTGCTCTCGCGAAATACTTCCGACGTTACAACCTCCTCCTCCTCATCCTCCACCGCCGCGTCAATCACGACGGTTAAATAGCAACAAAACGCGTAGGAAAAAAGTAAAGGAAAAAAAAAAGTGAAAAGATACCCGAGGGGGCCGCTGGCTTGTTTACAAAATCGACAGCTCTCTCTCTCTCTCTCTCTCTGGTCGCGCCGTCGCGAGGTTTCTTTTCTTTTTTTTTTTTTCGAATTTTCCGCCCTTTTGTTGCTACAAACGCGGGGGGCGTTCGAGCGTAAAAACGATCCGCGGTCAATCTGTTGTAAATCGGTCCGGGGTAGTGTTGTTGGGGTAAATAATAATAATAAAAAAAAAGTACCCACTGAATTCTTGAAGGGCTTTTTTTTTTTTGTAGCGCAGCTTGCACGTTACGCCGATCCGCCCAGCCCGTACGCGCTATAAATAAAGCTATATACATTGAAATCTTATTATTATTATTTTTGTCGAGTAATTTTTTTTTAATTCTCATAAAACAATGTGCGATTTACGTGTTACGCTTGAACCGCGGTGTTGGGTAGGCAGTACACTGGGACAGTGGCGGTTATAAGGGGCCAGGGGGGCGATAGGTGGATCGCCCTTCCTATGGGATTCGATATTTTTAAATTTAGAATATCTCTGACCTAACAGCACCGACTTGTGTCGTGTAAGTTGGTCCAAATATGGTTATGCTCCATTTTCACACTCTCCCCTTTGAACATCATGTATAAAGGTGGAATTAGTGCTCGACCGAAGATCAGCGCGTACGGTACGTGCTGATCATCGGTCGCGATCGAGCGTTTAGTGCTTATAGCTAACGACAACTTGGTTGGTGGTGTATAGTGTAAACGAGTAAACGTTAAATAAATAGTAAACGTGTGAAATAAAAGAGTAAACGTGTGAAACGAGTGTACTACGAGGAAAGACGAATCCTTAAGTTCATTTCATTACATTGAAATGCGCGAAATAATATTTTTATAAATAATAATAAAAAAAAAATAATTAAGATTGCATATACGCGCGCACGATCGGTCGCTCGATCAGCGTCAAACTAAACACCCGCATTTACCGACGTAGCGCGTCAGCCGGCCGTAATAAAACGGGAAAATAAAGTAGCCACCAGATAGCGCTACGACACAACATAGAGGGCGTGGCAGAAATACGCTTATAAATAGCGGTCCGAAACCATCGGACGGCTCAGTGTAATCACGGCGGTCAGACGTGAACAACGTAGTTCACTGCGGTGTTGTTCACACTGTGTGTGTGTATTCGGACTACCGTTATTTTTATGCGTCTTTTTGCCACGCCCTCTATGCTGTGTCGTAGCGCTCTCTGGTGATTACTTTCTTTTCACGTTTTATTGTTATTTCGTATACGTTCCGTGCACGTTATTCTTCCTTTTTCTACATCTGCACTTCGTCTCGGCACGTTAAGAGATATTTCTTCTTGGTTATTACTCGTGGATGTGGATATTTCATTAGCAGAGGGGTTGGTTCCATTTTTTCCCCCCTTGAACATCATGTATAACCGCCACTGTACTGGGTAGCTACGTATAGGGCGTCAAAAATTTAAGGACAACAGAATTTTACTCGCGAACATTTTTTTTTTTTTGTACATGGGAAAATGTTAATTTTCATTCTTCTTCTCATTTGTAAAAAATTCAGTGTAATTATTATCGTTTTTTTTAAAAATTTAACATGTATTGAAGTATCAGAAAGAAAAATACAAATAAACTCTTAGAAATATACAACGAAAACGTTGAATCGATTATTGTACTAAGTATTAAGTTTCAGTGCGAATTCGGAAAGAATGCGAACGAAAAACCACAAGAGTACTCGGTGAGATTTATGCGTCGGACTTAAGAATAGTAAACTTTAAAATATCGAAATAGCATTGAGAACATTAATCACATTAATCCGAGCGTAAAATTGTTCTGCAAGAAGAGCGACTTTACGCAACACCGGTTAAATCCATTATCATCGAACAATTTGATAGACGAAAATTATTATAACTACAGTAATTGAATGTTTTTTTTTTTTAGTACATATACACCTGTATTGGATAAATTTAGTATTATTTACTTTGTTCGAATTTATATAATTTCGTCCAGTTCGCAAATAGAACGATTTACGACGCCGACGCAGTATATTTTCAAACGCGTGGATTGACCAATGCGCTATAATATTTTTAATGTCCTTTGATTGATTGAATTGACCGGACCTAACCAGTGACCTGTCCCTCCGCGATTACGCCACTATATGTATGTATTTAAAAATGACGAATATGACGATTTTCCGCGATAACGAGATAACGATGTTATGATGATATACATATTGTATATATAGTGTACACGCGCGTCTGTCGGCGATGGAAGTTTATCCTTTGAACGATATTAAAAGACGAACATGCACTGCGTATAAAGTATGTCGTTGTGTGTCTTTGGGGTTACATTTTCGTGGGCATACTGCAGTGCGCCGCAAACACACATTATGTACTCTCGCGGATGCCTCAATTCTCCAGCCTCCTTCAGCTCCCCGAAAAAAAGTAGACTAAACAATGTACGGAACAATACACGAGCGCGGGTACGATGTCGAGCTCGACAAGGACATTCCTCAAAGTTGTCCGCAAAAGGACGGCGGATAAAGGGGTTTTTGGCGGCGGCCGCCGCGGTCTCTTTGACATTATATTCAAATATTCGTTTTCCGTTCCGGAACGAAAGCGCGCGGAAGGCTTATACGCACACGTGCAACGCACACGTACGCGTACGTAATACACTGACTGATTTGCCCGGCTACGACCCTAACTGTGTGTTTTTTTTTCTGTTCGTATAGTACGCAGTGTGGATTTCGAAACGATCAGTCCGTGCATAATATGCCCGGAGTGAAATTCTTAAATCCCTTCGTATCACTGGAATTTTGAAAAAAATTCCAAAGGTCGAATAAAACGTAGAACCGCAGCGACAAACGTGTGCAACAATCATATTTTCCCGGTAAAAAATTTGAAAGTACTCGTATATTATCGTATAATCGAGTTGTCGAAACTCACTCTCCTGTTCTCCAGACACGAGTAAAAACCGAATTGGACACCGTCAGTGGCGTACATACGGGGGGTTTCGGGTTCAAACCCCCCCAGGACCAAAAAAAAAAAATTGTGATATTATTATAAGGCCCGTTGCGCGTTATAACATGTTTTAATTTTTACACTCTACAACGGTGCACAGGTATTGTGTGCACTATCGGCTCCTACTCATAAATTCCTTCATGCGCCGTTTAAAGGGATGGTTTTAGTGTTGGTTATTTTTTAAACCCCCAGAACAAATTTGAATGTACGCCACTGGACACCGTCCTTTTTGCAATTTGATATTTATCGAATAAACGGGCGGACGCGCCATCACCGGAAGAAACACGGTGTTACAGACACTTCTACAAACAGTGGTAAGACAATTCAATCGGAATTCGTTGGGAAAATGTCTGGTCGCACGCACGAAAAGATTATCCAGAAATATCGAGTGAAACTCTGAAAGTTTTAATACAAATGCCCGCAACTCTCGTTTATGCGAAACAGCCGCTCTCGTTCGTACGCGTTGAAAACGAGTTTCTAAACAGCATATTATGGAAAACATCGGGTCCGAACCACGATTAAAGCTCGATGTTCAAAAACGGATGTCTGTTAGAACGCGACAAATGTCTTCGCATTAAATAAATTAAAATCAAATTTTTAATACGATAAAAATAAACAATTAACGTTAATAAAATCGATGAAAATAAAAATAATTTTAAAATGCGTTTGTTTTTATGTGCCTACTCAAGTGATTTAATAAATATTGAAAATAAATTAAAATATCGGTTACAACGACATGAGATTTTTTTTGAAAGGTAATAAACGGTTCCCTGGTTTAAAAAAGTTATCCATCGGGGATGCGAGTACTACAAATGTACAAGAACCGCTGTCGTATTGCACTACGTTCCTTACGTTATTTATTCGAGAAAAAAAAATCGTATTTTCGTTAAAAACTAAATTGAAAAAACTGCTTATTGAAAAATACGCCAACAGTCGTTATTGTGTACAACTATAATTGCCAACACTGAACAACTTGAATATTTCACGTTGAAAAATTTGTTTTTTTTTTTTTTTGTATAGGTTTTTTGTGATGTCGAGAAGGAACCGCCTGCGAGTAAAACAGGGATTCGTCATGTCAAGGTGTTCAATAATGCGCCAGCTGTCCCTGCCGGCGTCTTGTGTTGTGCGGATGGACGTGCGAAACTTTATTAGTGTACGCACGTTTCGAATCCAAACGGATATTATAATCTGCGAATTAAAACGACTCGGCCTTGCTGAACAGGAAAAAACTTTTCGCGCGCGAAAGAACACGTCGTAAAAACACGAAGGTACTTCGATTTTAATTTTATAAACATTAATTTACTCGATTATTCGTTAATTTACCGGATAGGAATTACGTTTGGAACCAGGGTCCGCGATGATGTACTCTATAATTTTTTTTTTTTTTTAAACTATACACGACAATTGGATAAGTATATAGTCCCAATGTCAATCCATAACAAAAACAATCGTTTTCATTTTTATACACATCACGTTATTATTATTACAAAGAACCGGCAATTAAACGGGGGGCGAAAAAATAGTATTATCGAAACGTTTTTTTTTTATTTTCCAAAAGATATTAAACGCAATTAATTTCAATAAACAAATACAACGTGTTTTTTTTTTCTTTTCCTTTTTTTTTTTTCGTATATTTATATATTACAATACGCGTGTTTTATATAGCGATAATTGGATTTTATACGCGTATCAAATGTGTTCAGAACCTGCTGCAGTGTCAACGAGTCGGACGTTTAATACCAGTCGCTTTTTTCTTCGTTTTTTTTTTTATCGTTATTATTCATATAGAGATAACAGATGTTTTACAGTAATAATAATACGTGAAATTAATTTCTAACGAATCGAGGAATAGATGCGAGCGGTGTGTATCATCCCGTTGATTATAATTTATTATTATTATTATTATTATTATTTGTGTACTTATATTGTATGTAACGCGTGCTTCTTCGTACACAAATTTTTATCATATTGTGTGTACACGTATACACCTATTAATTATTACGTTATTCAAAAATTTCATAAATACGGGGTTATTCTTAAAAAAAAAAAATGTCCATAAATCGTTTGTCATTAAAACGTATATAATATAATATACTCTTATAAAATATTCCTATAAAATAATTTCGACCCTCGTACAGTTCGAATTCGAAAATTATAATATACGCGTTACAGCAGAAATCATCTATAACGATCGGTTATGTTTAATTTATACAAACTACTATAATATTTACGGCTCGAGTGAGAAATGAAATAAGAAAATATATCGTCACATACGCACTGTTATTCAATCTCGCGTCTTAATAAAAAAAAACAACGACGATTAAAACATCTTAAAGGCGTAAAATCTTCAATTCTCGATAAGAAACAGTGAAAACACCGCCCCTTCGGTTCACATCAGATGATCAATACGACGGTTTTTTGAGAGACGGCCGGCGGTTTTGACTTTAAAATTACGAATTATGTTACCGTAGAGACCGTAGTATTATAAAACGCTACAAAATTTGGTTAAGGCGTGAGAAAAATCGATATGTTATTTGACTAAAAACAATATTTTTGACGAAATCTCGTGATTTTATGTATAAAATAATAACGGCTCGGCCAGCATCCCTAAAAAACTAGAATATTTGCGGCAAAAAAAAAAACGACGCGTACGAAGCAATTCATTCGTCTAAAATGGAAATGTACATTAATAATTTTATCGATTTTATCGACGTTTTTCATTAGAAACACGGTTATCTGGGGGGAAAAAAACCCAGTGTCATTCGAAAAACTCGAGCTGACGCGAATATCGAGTTCATATATATATGACTCAAATCAATTATTATCTGATATCGGCGGAGAATAAACCGGGGCGACGAAATCGACGTAGACGGACGCGGTTTCTTAACTGTAAATCCTTATGTAATGTATTTTTTTTTTTTTTTTTATAAAATATAAGTCGTTTATATTGATAATATCGTATGGAATAGAATGTATGTATATATATATATAGAACACATAATTCGCATCATTTTAATACGATAAACTTATAGATAACTGAACATTTTTAAAAATTTTTTCATTAATAAAGTAGAAAATCACCATATTTCCAATTCCTATAACCGCGTTAGTTTCAAAATTACGAAAAAAAAATAACGCGATAAACGATTTTTAAAAAATAAAATTATTTTAAATAAAATTTAAATTTATTTGAAATTTTTTAAATAAAAATAAATTTTCGAGTTTTTTTTTGGGGCGCTTTTGAGAAAATCGAAAAATGACCTCTTTGAAGTACGGACTAGACGCGACAGGAAACAAACTATCGACGGAGCAACACTCCTCTTCTCGTAGAATTTTCGGGTACAAACCTCGTACCGCTCGGAATCTGAAATCATATTATTGTACACAGAAAAAAAAAATTCGAGAAATTCTACGGCTGCCTTTTTTTCGTGTTTCTATGATTTCGACGCGGTCTCGAGCCCTATGAAATAATAAATAAACAAACGAAATTTTCAACGAATAATATTATCGTCGCTGCGCAGTTACGGTACACAACAGCGGAGTGCAGGTATAGGCACGATTTTATTTTGGGATGAGGTATATTTAAAAAAATATTGGAAAAAATGTCAATATTTTAATATCAATAAAAAAAGGAAAAAATTTCGGGAGGAGGACGGTTCGGACCACATGGACCTCCCCCTTGGATAAGTTACTGGGTGCAGGTTATAGAAAAAAGTCAATAGATAGATCGTTTTTGACAGTCCTACACGACGCTAGTATACCTACCCACGTCGTAGGACACGTGTATATATAAAAAAAAAGCATTATTAGCGTGTTGTACTATTGTTGTTGTTGCTGTTATTGTTGTTGTATAATATTTATAATATGTGTGTGTACGAAACTAGCGATAATTAAAAACGCATTATGGTCGCCCGTGTGAACGCCCCCTTCCTTTATTATCGGTCATTATATTTTCTTATAATAAAAAAAGAAGAAAAAAAAACGTTCGAATGGTAATAATATGTAATAAGAAACAAAAAGAACAAAAAAAAAATAAATACAAAAAAAAAAAAAGGAGTGTAGTAGAAGCGCCGGCGGCGGCGGCGGTATCGCCAAAGGGTGAATTCATGACTTATTATCGTCATTATTACGATTGTGAATCGACAGTTTTTTTTTTTTGTTTTCTGCTCCGCTACAATATTATTACATTGAATACCCGCTTTTTCCCAAAGACCATATAATATATATATATATATATATCGGTGGCACTCGATTTGGCCGTATTTCTTTATATGTTTTACATTTTATACGGCGCGGTTAACGACGATTAATGATAACTACAAGGAAAATTATAATATACAAGGACATCACTCGGAATCATACGAAAATCGATTTCGATCAGTGGTGGCGTAATTACAGTGACGGGGGGGGGGAGGGGCACTCGTTCCCATATAAAGTCCCACGAAGCAGTGGCGTAATGACAGCAGGGGTGGCAAGGCGGAAAAATTCTCCGGAGTACTGGACTTGAATTTTGAATTTTTTTTTGAAATTTACATCATAGAGCAGTATAAATAAAAAGAAATACAATTAAAAAATATTAATACAACTCGTGTTTATTGATGTGAATATAATAGAAGTTAAATTTTGTAAAATGTATCGATGCGTTTTGGTAGCATAGATGAGAGACCAAAACTTGGTTTTTGAGCCCCAAATGTGTATATATAGTTACGCCAATGGAGAGCCATGTTATCTTTTCTTCTCCCATTTCCAGGGTATTTTAATTGTAAGTACCAACAGCCGAATAGAAAAATTATTTGAGATATATACCATGGTTCGAGTAGCTTGTAGGGTCGTTTTCAAAATACATTTTTGTCGTTATCGATTGATTTTGAAATGGTAATCGATGAGTTCGTATGAGTGTATGACGTTACAAAAGGAAACCGAAAATCGGCTTTAAATATCAATCAAATCGAATTGTTTTTTTTTTCTTAGTTTTTTTAATAAATAAAATATATTTATGTTAAAAAAAAAAAAGATTTCTTTTTGGTTTGATAATATAATATCAGTTTATTTTACAACATTATACCGGTACCTATAGAACAATGAAAAAAAGGAGGGTAATGTAACCGACTTTTTGTGTTTTTGCATGATTTTTTCTCAATTACGCAGCTGATATTTAGGATAGTAATCGATAAAAAGTTTAAAAAGATACGTAAAATTATGCGTCTACTAGTATAATAGTGATAAGATTTTTAGTTCTCTAGTGTGGTCATATATACACTGAAAAGTGGACTTTAAATATTATGCGAGCGTAATAATTTATTATAATGAAATAAAACCGTTTGCATTTTTTTTATTTTTTATTGCTCTCGTTTATTTCGTATTGCGCGAATAATTCAGTTTTTAAACGTATTCGGCATTCATTTCGTTATTAATATTAATATGTCTGAAAAACAAAAAAAAAGGACAAAAATCGTTTTCAATATTCAGTCCATACAAAAAAAAAAAAAAAAACGTAAATGTATCGAAGAATAACTACAAATATAAATAATAAATAGTACGCAATCTTACTTATAGCTTATTTAATGTTTACTTGCTTAGATTTTTTTTTTTTTTCATTATTATTATTTTAAACCGGAATTACGGATAATAATCCAAAATCCGAGGAACGATAAAATTTCTATATCGAAAGTGCTCAAGGTATAAGCTGGCGAAATTGTATAAAATTAGTTTACTATATTCAAAAAAAATATATATTATATACATATATATTCTAGTCGATGTTACTTGCCTCTTATTCCATATTTTATACGTTCTTATTAATAATAATGAATTCATGTTTATTTCATTGAACGATCCAATATGTATGTATAACGTATACGAGAACGTGCAAGCGCATAACGCAAACAAAAAACGGGATCTACACACACGCTTTACATACGATCGGTTCTCCCCTTCCCACGGTATATCGTATACCTGTATAGGTGCACGTCAAATAAAATTATTCATTAGGAAACACACCCACGTCAAGTGAATATTATACACTGTCACAGAGCTGTATTCCGCACATTCGCCGTCTGCTTAGTATTATGTGTGTAGAGTGTTTATATAGCATAAAATATTATAGTAAGTACATGTATACGCGTTGAAAAGTATATCCGGATTCGAAGGACCAGACGTCGACTATCGTCTGCAGCAGGAATGGCGCAAGGATAACTAAAAAAAAAAAAAGTATTTCATATTTTTCCGCCGCTCGATCCGCTGTTGTAAATCTTACCGTCCCTCGATTTCCATCCTTCGTTTTTTCGCGTATTGGTCGTTTAAAATTTGCAGATTTTTGGTGTTTAATATTATAAGCCCAATGTCCCGAAACAATTGTAAAGACCGAGTTTTGGTCTTTTTTTTATTATTCCGGATTTTGGTCGTTTCTAAAACAGTTAATTGCCGCTATAGGTGTGGCAATATTTCGGATACACGACAACAGACAGGGGACAGTTGCAGATCTTGTGACAATTTGTATAGTACGACAATTGGTAGTGCCATGAAAAATTAAAAGATATTAAAAAAAAAACAACATATTTTTCATTATACTCGTATTTTATAATATTTAATGATAAACAATATTAATGAGTGTTCCGGGGTTTGGCATTCGAGATTTCACCACACCTCGTTCTGGCCGTTTGAAAACGATCAAAAGCCGAAAAGATGATTCATTTCGGTCATTGCGGTTTTTCGGCCATCGGTCGTTTTCGGGTATTGAACCTATAACGTAATATTATTATATGTGCATATTGTCAAAGGTTTTTACACGAATTATTTTGATTACTATGTTTTGTCAAAAGGACCGGCACGTGTTATTATAACGCGTGTTATAATACGTATACGGATTTATCGACATGTTTTTTTTTTTTTTTTTAACCGCTCATATTGTAAATAATATTATACAGACAGTAGAATTTAAAAAAAAAAATCGTTTACATTGCCCGTAATTACAATATTGCGCATACAAACAATAATTGGTCTTTTACGAAAATATACGTATATACGCGTTTAACATAATTAGGTTTACAGGTACATATATAATATACGAAATACAATAATATATTATTTCTAATGACAATACTACTCAATAATTCAGTGGGAACACATGTGGTGTGGGCAGTGCAAACTCTATATATATATATATAGATGTACGTAAATCATCATTCGGTTATTATAACGTGTTAATACAACACATATACCTAATTCGACAACGTTCGAACAATTGAACCAATATTGATCAATATTATTATCCTAATTCGTGATCGAATTGTTATAATAACGCGATAGATCCGAATATTCGTTGGGTCGAATGATGCGTATAAAAATATTCGACGAATATACGATGGTTTTTTTTTTTTTACCGAATTCCGTTTCTACTACAGGTTATCTATATTTATGTCACAGCAGCGAGAATTGACAATTTAAAATCGTTGTTACGAATAAATACGAATTTTCAGACGTTTCAATACAGCGGCCTAGTATAGGTATCATCGCATTGTTGTTGCACCGGAAAGAGGATAGCTGGTTCTATAAATTTAATTCTCGACAATTACCGATAGTATTTGTAAAAACTACGAATAATTCGTACATTATGTAGGTACACACTCGTATATATTTATTTAAATATATAAATATTACGGAGTTATTATTACGGGAAAACGTTCAGATTGTCTGGCGACAAAAGAGAAAATCTACGAATAACGTAAAATCACGCGTAATTTTCATATTGTAATCTATATATATATATATATTATGATCAGCGAGTGTAATAATCTAAGCGTAACAATCGCATCCTTATAGGGACATTCGCTAAAATTATATTTGTATTAATATTTGTTTCAAACAATGTGATAAATACGAAACGTACGGCGAATGAAAATTTACAGCTATTCGCGATTCGATCGCGTTTTGATTACGGTTTTTTTTTTTTTAAATACGTATATCACTATAATTTATCGAGAACAAAACTAAATTCCTCGTATACACTCTGAAAAGGAGAAGAAGTAGAAGAGATAATGTATTTTTGACGATTTTCGAAAATTGAATATAAGAAGAGAGAAAGAAAAAAAACATTATTTGATTTCGATAATGATCGTTAACGAGTGTGGTAGTGGTGCTGGTGGTACACTAAATAATTGAAGGTTCACTGTATATACGCACGCATTTATCGAATGTCTTTTTTCAGACAATGGGAGGATACACAAGGTTAACGTTTTCGTTTTATAATGATTCTTTTTTTTTTGTGAGCTCGCCGCCGATGCCGCAATGTAATTAGGTACGTATAAATATTAATATGTCATTGGTACAAATAACTGGAAAAAAAAATTTATCTTTTTTACACACGCCGTGGAATATTAATTTTTTTTTTTTTGGTTTGAAAATTGAACGAAAAGCAACAATAACCGGCGTCGGCGTCGGCGGCAATAACCGAATCACCAGCTCCTAATCGTTTGTGCAAACAAAAAACTAGTGTTTGTTTTCTCTGCGTGGATATATGACAAGGCATTGACACCTGAACGATATCAAATAAACCGGTAATTTATATTCTTATTGTTTATTCGATTCGAATTACAAATATCGTTTAATTAGGTCGTTACCTGTTGTCGTTACGAGCGAATAAAAAGTTAAATTATTCCCAATACGTACATTTATACAATTTTTTTTTTTTTGTATAATTTAAAAAATATTGCCAAGAATTTATCGTCTGAATATAGGGGTAAAAATTTCAGAAATGTAATATAGGTAAAGAGGTATACTAAAACTATTGATAATACATGATGGATAGGCCATGTGTATACAATAAGTGTAGTGGGCAGCGTTTCTGAATAAAGAAGAGAGATAACAATATTAAAATCATATCTTCTGTCCTAGTCGGCGGGAAATTATTTTTTGTTCCATGAAATAATAATGCGTTCCATGAAATAATAATTGAAAAATAGTATATTCCGTTATCTACGTATCGGTTATCTAAATATTTGCTGAGTGCAGGGGCGTAATTACAGGGCGGATTTGGAGGCTAGATCCCCTCCCATGGGCTTCCTTTCGTACACAAACTAATAATATTATCTAATGTACAAAAATTATAATAATTAAAAACAATAAAAATATTTTTTTTTATTTTAACAAAATTTGTTATTATATTGCTCATGATTCATAATATTCCTTAGTTTATTGACCGGTAACTATACGAACTGGTATGGTGGTGTGATTAGGTTAGGTCTACGAAGATAGTTTAACCCATTATTCAGGTATTGATGTCAAAACTGATGAAGTACTCAATAAATTAGCTTTAAAACAAAGAAAAATTATTTTTTTTATAAAATACGTCGTTTTTATTAAAGAAAATAATAAAAGTACTTTAAATATGGCGTGTATATCAATCATTTTAACTTTGATATAATTTATCATATTTTATTATTGTATACAAGTGATATTTCACTTTGGAAAGATTGTTACAATTATGGGGTATCCAATATGCTAAATTTTATATCCCCTCCCGTATAACATTCGTAATTACGCCACTGCCGGCTGGCTGAGTGAGACAGAAGATCCGGGAACGCCTGATAACGAATATGCGGCCTATCCGTTATGAATTATCTATGATTAAAACGTACCGAATTGTATTACAAAATGTAAATTTTGTAGAAAACAAATAATGCTTTTATCTTTATGTGCGTGCGCGTGGCTAAAATAAATAAGTATAAAGTAAAAAAAAAAAAAAAAATCTGGTCTATTTCTACTATAGCGAATTGATCGAGAAACTATAATAAATTCTTTCTGTAATATTTTTTTTAACAAAATAAATACGATTATTTTATATATACGTATCGTGATATATATATATATATACATAACTGGTTTTACTGCTCTATAATATTATACGAACGGGTTTAACACGCATTAAAATTCGTACGTCCGTATCTCCGAGATGAAATCGAATGGAATTTCTCGCGAAAAGTGTTTTGCGGAAAACGGCAACAATTCGTGTTTTAACTGAAACGCAGAAAACGTTAAATTAATTTCGCATTTGGAGCGAAGTGAATGATGAGCTATCGCCCCTATCGGCTTCTGAAGATTAATAATAATGAGTGCGCGGTTCGAGTTCGAAACGATAAAATTATTAGTTTGAAAAGTTCATGTCATATATTTTACAACCCGAAAACGATAGGGTAAAAACACTCCGGTGAATGACGTTTATGATGCCATTAAAACGTACGTTAATCCGAATAAATTATAGAATATAATATAATCGATATTTTTATTCGACGCGTAATTATAATATTGAATACGGGTTTTCTCTGTAAAACGGATTCGGTTAAAAGTTGTGGCGGGACCGTGCAGCGTTAGATAAATTTTGTTTTTTCCCCCATTGATTCGAGGAGCTGCGCGGAATTGTCGTCACTATAATATATATATTGGACCGATTTCCCAACGGGACGCGAGTGCGATGGTTTTCATTAAATTCGTTTTCGTAAAATGAAATTTCGGCTTTAAAAACATAAAAAAATCGAAATACAAGTGTCGTTTAAAAAAAAAAAATCGTTATTAGAAAATAATATAAACACCGGATCAAAACGTTTCAAAGTCTGATACACGTTTGTGGCGAGAAAAAAATTGTCTACTACACTAATTATGAAAAAAAAAAAAAATTATATGATCTACAACGAACAGTGGAGTTTATAAGCTTATTTCCTGTAGTGCCCGGGTGTTTCGATCGGACGGGCGTATTAAATTTTAATCCGACACATTTGTTCGATATTTTCCGACGTCAACTACACTTGTCTATATACGCGTGTCACGCGTGTATATAACGTAATAAAAAAAAAATCGTTTTCGCGAAAATGCAATTTCGACGCTACAAACAGCCGCCGAAAAGGCTGATAAACGCGAAAATATGTAATTTAAAATTTATAATATTATACCGAATCCGGCAGACATTAATTAATTTATGAATAACTTAGAGCGTCTGTAACAGGACGGAGAGCTGGCAGGAACGTAAAATAATGGCTCGAACGTGTAATACGCGCGTACCTATGAAATTATTATTACACTATTAATGTAAAAAAAATAAAAATTCCGATGGAACGTTCAATATTGTGCAGTTACCCCTCCGTTTTTGGCCAGGCCGATGTCTCTTTGTCGAACATTTTCCCATCACAGATGTAAGTAAAACCGCTGGTCGATGGATCGATTCTCTGCAAAATCAAATAACCTCGAATAACTATATTATTTCACGACTAAAAACAATGCCATTTGATAAGACAAAATCCTATACATCACACTTGTATAACGCGTCCCATATGACTAAAACACTCTCGTTTTTTTGCTCTAGACATATTATTGAGTTTGCAGATAATATAATATCGTCCGTATACGATTATCAAAAGTATTAATAATTATTAACCGCTTTCGTGACAAAAATTATTGTCGGAACGTAATTGTAAAAAAAAATTCGCATTACTTAATTTAGAGTTATAGTACGTATGAAATTCTTTCCAGCTTCCTTCTACGTACAATATTTTACCTCAATAGGTGTTTAAAGTATAAACATATACGTATTACAAAAATCATTAATGGGGAGAGGGGAGAATCGCTAAAAAAAAAAAAAAAAAAAATATTAACGTTTGAAAATAATTTTGTTCGATTATAAAATCGCTTTCGAATATTATATAAATATATAAGTACGTTCGAAGTTATTTTATTCGTAATTGACGAAGTAAATTAAAAACTTTTTTTTTTGTTTTTAATAATACGCGCTTTTTTTAAAAAAAAAATATTTATTTAATAATGAAATATATTTATAATGAGCGAGGCTGCCGAAGACTGTGTTTTATTTATTCGGGATAATGAAAAATCCGAGTATGCCAATTAAAAAAAAAGCAGCTTTTTCAATACATCAACAAAAGTAAAAACGTCGTACATATAGGTACCTATACTGAAACGCGACAGCAAAAACGTTTTCGGAAATTAAACTCGAATTATCGGCCAAGTACGTATATAATATGAATTTACTGACACATTATTCGACTATCGGACACAAAGTCTGGCATAAAAATTCCATATAAAATTAAGTAAAAAAAAATTTGTTAAAAAAAACACAATTACAAAAAAATTCCGTTAAAAAATAAAAAATAAAAATCAACTAACTGAACCATTTAGATGTACTGAAATTTAATTTAAAAGTACGAAAAACAAATCTCTCAGTTTTATTTCAAAATAAATACATATGTCGGGTATTGGGATTCGGAAAGTACTGTAGTATAATATAATATACTCGCTGTACACTATATATTTACGTAATACCTATATCTGTATCGATTAAATATACAATATAATATTATAATATATAATCTAGTAAAAAATTAAGTAAAACAATATTTTATCTCGGAAATTTTGTCTCAGCCGTCAGAAAAGTTATTCGGACTATTTTTGTCCCAATGTTTTCTTTTTCCATTTCGGAATTTTTGACCGATTACCATATAATAATATAATATATATTTACGAGTAAACGGCCGCGAGCGATTCGAATATTCGAATATCCTGTTGTTTCGTGAACGTCTCCGCGGGACAACGAATTAATAATATCGAATATCGGAGTCCTTGTACGCTCGTATATATAATGTAATATACGAGTATGTTAATACGTTGCAGAGAAGACCAAATTTGGAAAGCAATAAAAACAATACGTCTCTTCTGGTTAACTGGCGTGCGATTACAATAATAACAATAATAACGGTAATAATAATAATAATAATAATAATAATAATAATAATAATAATAATAATAATAATAATAATAATAATAATAATAATAATAATAATAATAATAATAATAATAATAATAATAATAATAATAATAATAATAATAATAATAATAATAATAATAATAATAATAATAATAATAATAATAATAATAATAATAATAATAATAATAATAATAATAATAATAATAATAATAATAATAATAATAATAATAATAATAATAATAATAATAATAATAATAATAATAATAATAATAATAATAACAACAACGACAGGTAGCGAGCCGCGGGGTGTTGTGGATGTCGCTTAAGTGAATTACTTGGATAAAGTGTTTATAGTTATTACTATAAATTTAAAGCAATATTATAAATCATTGCATTTAAATAAAACGATTCCGATCGGAGCTACGCGGTGTAATATTATTTATTATTATTATTAATATACTCGTATATATATATATATATATATATATATATATATATATAATGTGTATAGAATACTTAATTTACGATTAACCTTACATCATTTTAATATAATTTCTTACATTAAAGGTAGCTAAAAATGTTCGATAATCGTTTTCGCAAATATAGTACAAATAGATGAAAATTTGTTAAATATTGAAGACTCTATAGGTCTGTTATTTTTGAACGGACGTAATTTTCCACGAAAAATAAAAGTACATTGTCGAAAAACTCGAAATCGTGGCAAAAGATTTTCATGATTTTTGTTGAGTATAGTTAAAGTAACGGACGTCTGACCATTGTATTAAATTTTTAAGCTTTAAAACCAAAAATTACCACCCTTTTATGAATTAAATTTACCTCAAAATCTATAATTGCTAAAAAAACAACTCAAAATTGGAAGACAGTTTTTGAAAAAAAATTTTTTTTCCCCTATAAAGTCACCATATTCGGTGAATATTTCAGATAACCGAATTAATTTCAGAATAACGAAGAAATAACGCGATAATCGTTTTCAGTGAAATCGCGTTTTTATGCGTAATTTTTAGGTGTTTTTTTTTCTAGGTGCTTTTGAGAAAATCGAAAAATGACCTCTCTAAAGTACCATCAGCCGATGCTACCGGAAACTGTGTAATGATCAGCGGAGCACTCCTTCCGGTAGAATTTTTTTAGCCTACAGAACAATATAATTAATAATACAAATGCCCTCTCGAGGTTAATGGGGTCTATCGGAAAAGTTGCTGTCGATGAAATCAAAAGAACGACTATACGGAGTATTAGCGAGACCAGTGATAATGCGCACGCATGTGAGACAGTGGCGCACCCAAGGGGGGTCTAACGGGCTTAAGCCCCCCAAAATGATTGATCTCTTAATATTTTTCTAATTTTATTAGGTATCACTTTAAATTTTCATGTCAACAAAATTATTTACTCTTGAATAATTTTTTCATAAACAAGTGTACTTTCGGATTTCTGCATATATTAAATAAATCTTATTAATATCTAAAAATAATTTTATTTAGCCCCCAAAAAAAAAATCCTGGGTGCGCCCTTGATGTGAGACATGGTCCGCGAGTCAGGGAGATGAAAAAAACTTGCCGTCACGGAGAGAAAATTCCTTAGAAGGATTTACGGAACAAAAAAAAAAAAAAAAAAATTGAAGACACTCGAACATACGAAATTAGGTTTAGAAAAACATCGAAGTAGAACAATTATTCGGAAACCCGAATATATAATGTAATATAGACTGTGTACTAAACTGGACCCCTCAATCAGTGGCGTACTTAGGGGGGAGGGTCCAAACTATTTAGACTCGCGGCGCCCTTTTGAAACTTAGGTTTTCTCATGGCGCCCTAGATAAAATTGATGACTTTTTAGTTATGGCTAGGGCAGATATTTATATGCCTCAAAAACCTATCAAATATGTATGCAGTTATGCGCTAAAAATTACCAAAACATGCTCTAAAAAAAAAAAAGAAATTTTTAAAAAACATAAGAAAATTCGAAAATTGTATTTTATTACTATTTTTAATTATTACAGTTAATCTCAACAAAAATATTTTACATTTTCTATAATATAATAATTTAAAATGTTCAATACGTTGAATTTAAATATTTATTTTAATTTGATTTATTGAATGGCATTGTTTCACGATCCATGAAATAAACTGTAAAATGTATAGATTACATTATTTGTCATATCTCGTATTATTAATAAATTGAAAAACCATAAAAACCAAATTAATAATATTTTATCTAAAACGTCGGTAACAAAGTTATCAATTCGCTTGTTGATATTTATAAAATTATAAATTTTAAACAATTAGTTTGTAATTATCGATTTTTTTTTTTAGTTGAAAATGACTTTAAAATGTACGAAATCCTAAAACATGCCATAAAAATTCAAAAATGGCAAAATGTGCAAAAATATGCACCAAATAAAAGTTTGTTTATAGAATCGTTAGGTCATGAAACACATTTTGGTTGAACTAGCTATTTTTTTCACCAACCAATAACAATATGCAAAAACATATAAATATCGGCCCTAGTTATGACACTTTGGGAACCGCTGATAATATATTAATTGATATATTTTATTTGCAAACGTTAAATGCGAAAGGATGTCTGGAAATTGAAGTCAAATATTTGCAGTCACGCGCCTCGATGGGACGGGAAAAGCTGGAAAAGAAGTAGACGACATACGAGTAGGACACGCGGACGCGACGAGGACGAGAGAGTACGTTGTTAAAAAAACCGGAACGCTAACCTAACCGCGCGTGGGTCGAACGCGTCGCGGATTTCGCGGATCGATCGACAAAATGTGTCATCGGGTTCGCGCGCCAATATGGTACGCGAGGCGCATTTCTGTACACGGGATTTGCGAGCCGATGGAATTGGTTTCTTACACCGCGTAAATAAATAAATAAAAAAAAAAAACGTTTGACCAGCAGACCTGCAAGCGTTGGGCAATAATTCACTAGCTCGCGTCGTTTACCGTGTATTTTTTTTCTTTTTTTTTTTTTTACCACACAATATTACAAAATTGTAAATCATTCGTTGTGGTAAGTGTGTGGTCGTTCGCGCGATAGACACGCGTAATTTATTCGGTTCGCGGACACGAACGATTTTCCTTTTTTACACACACACACGTTTATGCCTTGTCACGCGACGAATCGACGCGACAATAGCCGATATTGTCTTTCCGTTTATATATATATATATGTACGGATAATAATAAATATAATTTTGACCCGGTACCGGACTCGATTCGAGTGGTGCAAAAAAAAAAAATTATATTCTTTTTTATACGAGTATCGTTATGATGACTCACAAGCGCGGTACCTCGTATTTTCCAGTAAACGCTAACACAAGCAGCAAGCGTGCTTACACACGGCGGCAGATTTCTAACACCCATCGGTGGCGATTATACGCACGATGTTCGAGGAGAGGGGGACGAAAATGGAGTCAACGAAATATCCACATCGACCAATAGTAATAACCAAGAAGAAAGATCTACGATTAATGTGCCGAGACGAAATGTAGATGTAGAAAAAGGAAGAAAAACGTGCATGGAAACGAAATAATAATAATAAAAAAAGTAGTCAATAGATAGCGCTACGACACAACACAGAGGGCGTGGCAGAAAGGCGCATATAAACAGCGGTCAGTCTCGAACACACACACACCGCAGTCAGACGCGAACTACTCGCAGTTAACGATTGACCGTCGTGACTACACTGAGCGATCCGATGGTTTCGGACCGCTATTTATAAGCGCTTTTCTGCCACGCCCTCTATGTTGTGTCGTAGCGCTATCTGGTGGCTACTTTCTTTTCCCGTTTTATTACGGTCGGCTGACGCGCTATGTCGGTGTATGCGTTTGACGCTGACCGAGCGACCGATCGTGCGCGCGTATATGCAATCTTCACTATTTATTTATTTTATTATTATTAAAAAAATATAATTTCGCGTATTTCAATGTAATGAACGTCAGGATTCACCTTTCCTCGTTGTACACTCGTTTAAATGATTACTCGTTTATTTTACA
Source organism: Slavum lentiscoides (assembly GCA_032441835.1). Taxonomy (NCBI): domain Eukaryota; kingdom Metazoa; phylum Arthropoda; class Insecta; order Hemiptera; family Aphididae; genus Slavum; species Slavum lentiscoides. The sequence continues at coordinate 22,041,828 of CM063707.1, forward strand.
CGTTTACTATTTATTTAACGTTTACTCGTTTACACTATACACCACCAACCATGTTTGTCGTCAGCTATAAGTACTAAACGCTCGATCGCGACCGACGATCAGCGCGTACCGTACGCGCTGATCTTCGGTCGAGCACTAATTCCACCTTTATACACGATGTTCAAAGGGGGGAGGGCGAAAATGGAGCATAACCATAAAATAATTGGACCAACTTACATGACACAAGTCGGTGCTGTTAGGTCAGAGATATTCAAAATTTGAAAATATCAAATTCAATGGGGGGGGGGGCGATCCATCTATCACTCCCTTTATAACCTCCATTGATACTTATACGTGTTCACAGACTTTTGTTAAATTAAATTTTTTCGTATATATTCTGCTACTACAATATTTCTATACTACAATAATTGTTAGAGCTCAATCACATTTCATAAATAGTACCCGTGCTTAATAAATTAGGTATGGCAGCGACTTTACCCATATCGATGAATTTTGCGCAGCCATGGAAAGAAAACAAAAAAGTTGTTATTCCATGAAATTATGACGTCAGTCGTGGGCCAAACGTATTACTCTGTGGCGCCAAAATCAGTCGTACAAAAATATTTTTCTCGCTTTTTTATTTCAATTGCACCATTGAATTATATTACATAATACAATTATGTTTGGCGCACGGATGACGTCATAGGATACGTATAACACAATTACTTCCATATCTAATTTATTGATCACTATAGTGTCCTACATGAAAATAACATAATAAATTATTATCTACTCGAATGTAAAAAGTAATTATTTCGGAAAAAAGTACGAGTGGAAAAACTAGCAGCAGTATAGGTATTTAAAATGAAATAAAAATTGACTTGAAGTTTTCGAATTGAAAACTCGTACGATTATCTCAAAGCATATCATTTTAGTATTTGGAAAGAATTTCTTTCGTCGTTACACGATACAATTAAAATCAAATAAATCAAATACAAATTACAATTCAATACAATATATTAATGCATATTTAAAACACGATAAATCTTCGTCCGATAGTTCATCATCTTCGTCGCGTTCACTAGCTTATCTCACCGTTGCATACTATACTATTGATTGTTGTGAATTTAGATTTTGACAGTTCACTCGTATGTTCAGACCTATAGCAGTATAGCAAAACCTATCCCTGACTCTCCTTCTTCTAGCTCATTTTTAATATTTTGTTCGAGCAACAGACTCTCTCTCTCTCTCTCTCTCTCTTAGTGTAACGTTCGATTTCTCTGGTTTTATTGTGTATATTTTCTATTAAACATCCATTAAATAACGACGAGCTCATATCTACTCAGTAGCGTATCTAGGATTTTTCCACGGGAGGGGATATACAGATTTTAACAGATATTTTTATTGTATTCATCATACACATATATTGATATTATTATTATATACATGTTGTATGCAAACAAACATTTGTCATTTGTGTACAGAATTTGATTTATTTATTTATTTTTTCAAAATTGAATTTAATATCATTCATTTTCGTTCATATAATTATCAAAATATTGTTTTAAATAACCTCCCGGGGGGGGGGATATGACCCCCATATCCCCCTCCCCCGTAAATATACCACTGTATCTACTTATTTTACGAGATGAAGTACGTGCGTTTACAATACACTTGGTTTCGTTTTGGTCAAAAGCGTAAATAACACATTTTACTATTATTAAAAAAAAATAAAATTTTTTTTTTTAATAAAATCATATAAATAAGTGATTTTTTTTCAATACCTTATAATAATAACACAGAGTGTAAAAATTGTACTTATAAAAACACGGCTATTCGTTCGGTGCTATTGTATATAGAAATTAAATCCGCGGCACTGCTCCCACGACGACGTGTAGTGTGATAATATAATATCGTGCAGCTGCGCAGGAGCAGCGGTGGCGCGCGGCTCCGACGTGTGAGAAAAATATTATTAATCGAAACACTATTAAAATACGGTGTACGAAACGGTAAGAAACGACGAAATAATACGAATAATAATAATAATTGTCCGAATTACGAAAAATATTTAAAAAAAATAATAATAATAATAATAAATATACGAACGGGAATATGTTTCGTTTTCTGTTTTTACGTTATTATATACCGCGGCCGCTCGCGTGTAAATTATCATTAAATTTTACACGGCGCGTGTGTGTAAATTAACCGAACGCGAGGCGATCGGCGCCTGCATTACGTTATAAAATTACGAGCTCGGCCAATTAAAAAAAAAATAAAAATATATTATAAAATCTATGAGAATCGCGTGGCCCGGTTAATATTATATATATATATTTCGCGCCGCGTATAACCGACACCATTGTTCGTTAAAATAATAATTGAAGAAAAATTAACCGCTTATTATTATTTTTTTTTTTTTGACATACTATAGTGCGAGTTTCTCACAATTATTGGATACGTACTGCGTATGTACAAACGCGCGCATATAATTTATTGTTATTCCGTGCGATTCGCGGAGATAATAATTTTTTTAATTTTTTTTATTCCCGTTTCGTTTTGTTTTTCTCTCTTTCGATCGTTTCGTACGCCGCCGTTGTCTCTGTGTGTGTGTACAATTTCGGTTCTAGGACAATTAGTCGGGGAAAATAAAAAAATATATATACTAATATCACCGTATCGAATTTAATTGAATTAATTACAATATTTTGTCTCGAAAAACGTTATAAAAATAATCCGGCAAAAAAAAAAAAATATTGAATTTTCAAAGTCCGGAGAGTATAAAATATTTGACAGTTGTCAAAAGCGGCAGTTTTTTTTTAACAAAAATTTAAAAATAAATTTTTTTTTTATTTCGGTTTACAATTTTTATTTAATAAAGTTTTGGATAATTCGTGGATGATTATAATCAACAATTTTCGAGACATTTTTTTTTATTGTATATACTTTAATCATTAAATCTCTTTTTTTTATATATATATATATAAAATAAAATAATTTTTTCACGCTAATCAATTATTATTGGTCCGTTTACTTAAAATTCGATTGCGTCGCGTTAAACGTTCAAACGATTAAAAAAAAAAAAATATTTTTTAATATTTATTTAGAACGGCTAAATATTATATGGGCGTTTATTACATAGGTTACTGATAAATACGCGTATTAAAAATTATAATAAAAAATGCTTATACGCTTTATAATAAGCTTTAACGATGTATATATTATAAATAATATATGATATTCGTTATAGGCATGATTTTTTTTTTAAAAATTATATCGGAATAATCTTTTGAAATTAATCGAATAAATTTGTTTACTGCGTTACGAAATATTGAAATATTATCGGAAAACGCGTATTGTAAACGAAGACGTGAACAATTATTATTTTTCTGTATATTATTACGACGTGACTGGTTTTTTTTTTTGTAATCGATTTTATTACGATAATTGCGTAGAAATATATTAATTTGAAATTCGTCCGACACATTCGTTTATGCCGATCGAACGCGCGTATTACGATTATCGGTTATTGCCCACACACGCGTATACGAATATATATATATATATATATATATAAACCCGTTTTTCCATTCGTATTTATTTAAATTATTTACAAAATATATACGCGAAATGACGACGTTTCGGTATTGGCGTAAAATATACAATATTTTTAGATTATAATTTTCGTTAAAAAATACAATATATTTGTACGGCCAACGATTTCCCTCTCTCTCTCTTTTTTTAAACTATACATATATATTATATTATAATATCGATCGATAAATTTTTATGTGGAAACGATTCGGTTTCCGCAACGAACACCGCAAACGTTCGACGAGAAGACACGAGAAAATAATAATAATAATAATACGCGGTACGTATTATTATTTTTAATTGGACACGCACACACTCATGTGGTCTTTCGGAGATTCGGTCCCCACGAAGATGCTGAACACCGGATACCGGGGCCAGATGACTGCTGTTGCGCGAGCACGACTAATAATTTCCAAATGTCAATACACAGTACACACACACACACACACACGCGCGCGCGAATGTCGCCACAAAACGTGTGTGTGTGTGTCTCTTAGAAGAGGGTCTCGTGTTTTTTTCTTCTATTTCAAAAAAAAAAAAAACACACTAGTCATCGTCGTCATTACATATTATTACGTACAGGGAATATATATATATATATATTCCGAAACGATCGCGATATATGTTATAGAGGAGGAGAAAGAAATGAATAATACTGGAAACCGTATTTTTGTCAACAGAAATATTATTACCACCGCGTTTGTTCTAAATCGGTGTTTGAATTTTATGAAAATATATTATATAGAGTCGGAAAGGATTCGGAAGACTGCGCCGAGAGACGCGCGCATTAGTATATACGGGGCGAAACGCGGTACGAGATAAATACGCGTATATATATATATATACTGGCCGTGTATAATGTTCGTATTTTATTATATATTTTATATAATATAAAAAAAAAATATATATATATTATATGTACCGGCATGGCGCGGCGGCGGCTGTTCGATTGATCGGGGGAAGACTCCGCCGGGTTTCTCTGTGTGTGTGTGTGTGTGTGTGTGTGTGTGTCATTAGAATCGAATTAAGATCACATTAGGAGGGCGATATAATGCGCGAGGACCGGTCAAGATTGATAGGTAACGGCGCGCGGGAACGATGAGGAGGATGAAAAAAAAAAAAAAATATATTACGAATGGTAATAATAATAATCGACTTTGTAGAAGGTTCGGTACAAATAAAAAAGAAATAGAACGGAATACGTAAAAAAAAAAAAAAAAAAAATACGTGTGTGTATAAACGAATCACGGTCGAATGCAGTTCTATAAATATATATATATATATATATAATATTTAATCATACGGTTTGTAAATATTACCGGATTGCCCGCGGTACAGAAATAATATTATTTATTATATACACCCGCGGGGCGAAGAGGAAAAATTAGACATCAGCCGATCCACTGCCGTCGCCGCCGCCATCTCCTCCCCGAAGGAGAGAGAGGATGTCAGGTCGATTAAGCTGCGCGCGCGTTACCACCAGACGATTTACGAAGGCGATATTTCCGCGTTCGCGTTTCTACAGGAAAAAAAAAAAGTAAACGTATCGACGGGCCCGTGTCACGTTCCTCGCTTTCAGTGTTTTTGTATAAAAAAATTATTATATAATTATTTGTTTGTTTATCGTTAGAGACCGCGGAATTATACGTGCGTTCCGTATGCTAAAAACGAGACGTTTTTACGCTCTACACAATTTCATCGGAATAATCTTTTATACGCGCTTATTCATTTTTTTAAAGAAATACATACGTATATAATTGAGGTTTTATAAAAATATTATATATTAAATACCGAAAAAAAACCAGATATTTGTAAAAATTTTTAGACAGTTGAATTAATCGTATAATGTTTAAGAAAATTATTATACTTGAACAGCCATATTTTATGTACACACACGGTAATGTAGGTACGTTGTTTAGGTGTATTTCACTTTGTTGAGTGAATCAAAAAAAAAAAAAAGTATATGTATTAGACGCGATAAAATTAATATTATATATTCACTATTATTAGCTGAAAATAATAATAACGTGTTCGATCGTTTCTTGTAATAAAATTCAGAGTGTTTTTGTATCGTTGGCTGCTCCCCGTGGCTGTGTCCCGTGTATATATTATATTCTAGTCTCCGAGCTTTTGTTTTTATTAAGAGTTCCTTCTCTTTTCCAGTACTCTTCGATTAGAGTATAACGATCCGTTCATGACATTTTTCGCGTTCGTCTTAATACGTAACCACGTATCAAAATCTTCGAGTCTCTCGCGCACGTTAACTCGGTCGGTGTGTCCACGTTTCGATTCCGTATGTAGCAATACAGTAATAACAGTCTGATTTTTGTACCAAAAGGCAGTTACACGAATATACTTTCGGTATTTTCCGAAATGCTTCCCTAGATCTTTTAATTCTTGATATTTTTATTTCTAACGAATGATCCCGGTTCATTGTTGTTCCGAGGCGACGGTAAATTTTTAATTATTAAATTTGCAACACTATCATAAATGTCGTTTTCTTTGTATTCAGAATCGAGCCACATCTCTCGCTGACTTCTACTACTCCTCTATCCACCAACTATTATATAATCCAACAACGCGTTATATTTGAAGAAAAAAAAAAAACTATTATTTAAAAATCTCGAAAATCGTTTGGGTCACAATATAACCGTTTGAAACGTTTCGACCGAGTGTACGTATTTGACACGCGCCGCGAAGCTCCGCTCAGAATCGCGTTTTCAACGATTTACCGCGTCGCTTTCAAATTCAATATGACCAGTGTGTCGGCCTGGCACACCATAGGCCCCTGGATTTTTTTATTCTGGGGCCCCCTGCCCCTTGGTTTAATATGAAGTTACAAAATACATATCAATAAAAACAATTCATTATATAGGGTGTCCCAGATCCAAGGGCGGGGTGACTCTAAAATTCCTACCGGGCAAATAAGATTTTTCCGGGCCACTTGTCAAAAAAAATTAATAATTTTTTTTTTTGGACTAGCGCCTTCTGTTTCTATATAGAGTTAATACAGGTTAATAAAAGAGCCTATGTTGAAGTTAGAATTTGGTGGTCGGATTTAGTTTTTAAGTTAAAGCAATTTGAAATTTGACAATTTTACCATGTTTCTTTAATAGGTTTATTTTCTCCATCTTTCGGCTCGTACTATAATAGTCCAATGGATAAATACCACGATTTTACGTGTACGGTTCGCGGGGTTCGAACCGCTGTTCTCAAATCAATTTTTGCATTATTTTTTTTATACATTATAATAATACAAGGCAAAGATTTCAAAACTGGTGGAGACATAGTGTTCAAAAATATTGGTATATAAAAAAAAAGATGGGGCCCCGGCCGCGTTCGCGGCCTAGCGGCCATGGCCAGGCCGACCCTGAATATGACCATAACAGTATACGCTCTGAAATCCGTATCCGAGTGTTTTGTTTTTGAACGGAAATCGTCCGGCTGCGTATTGCGGTACGAAATATTTTTAAACGTTTGTCGGTGCGTAGGAAACGAATAAAATTTCTGCGGCACCGTAGTCGCCGGCTGTTGCGCAGGCTAACCGAAATCTGGCGGTTCGGAAAACCGCCGCCGGTGAGTACCTTCTTACCACCTATGTACGATACGTAACCGTACAACGAGCGACGGGATCACGAGCGGATGAGCAGGACGACGGCCGTTCAGAGGGACCCGATGGCGCGTCGATTGTTTTTCGAGGAAACCCGTCCGGAGGAAAAGGATCCGCGGCGGTCGTTAAAACGACGGCGCGGCGAGCCGTTTCGGCGGGCCGTGTGAAAAAACGGTGTGCAGCAGCCGACGAAGACGCGCGAACGGCGGTGTGGGCCCCCGGGAGCCGGTCGTCGCGCAGGAAAACAAAAGAAACGTCTCTCGGACATTTGCATATGCTAATTACAGCAGCCATATTATTTGTTACACTGTGCGCGCCTATAATGTGCGAACGAAAAGGATTTTTTTTTTTTTCACGAGGGCGCGCCGTTACTATTTTTTTTTTTGTTTTATTTTCGACATTTCTTTATTCGTACCGAACCGGTGTGCGGCCGCAGCACGTAGGAAAATATACGTGTGCGTTCCACTATAGGTGTACACGCGGGGCACGACGAGAGTTCCCGCGGAATTGATTAGCCGTTGCCGGGCGCGGGAAACACACGGCCGGCGCACACACACACACACACACACACAACAGCAACGGAGTGAGTGCAGAGAGAGAGAGAGAGAGAGACCGGTTATAATTAAGCATGCAGATCGTGTCCATTGATTAAAAAGGGGTAATACTAATCAACCCCCCCCCCCCGGCCGTCCGTCACGATATATACATATATATATATATATATGCAAACGAAGTATAGTATTATTCTTAAGGGAAGGGGCTGGAACTTAAGGGATTCGAATTCCTTCTATCCGTGACTGCCCTTAAACTAAAACTAACGAACCCTTTTAATTAAATATTCAGCCTCGTTTTGTTGCGTACATATACGTATATATATATAATATAACGGGCGGTGCAGCGCCGGCGGTACGGCCCGGCCCGACGACGACGACGACGACGACGACAACGCGTTACAACAGCGCTGCCTGTGCAGTACACGCGTTTTAAATATTATATCGTCGCCAAAGGTATCCCCGAAACGCGTATCCGCGAGAAGCGCAAAGAACCGTGCAACGGTACCTGTACGCGAAACAAAAGGTTCGGCCCCGGGTAAAAGAATGAAATGTACTTTTTTTTTCCTTTTATTTTCACCTATGCGCCGCGGCGTATTGTTCTTCGGGGACGAATTTGCATTATCTTCGGAGCTCGCATTCGTATTATTATTATAAACTGTAAATTATTATTATTATAATAATAATAATGTATCGCGCGTTTATCGAGAATACGAGCGGTGCGCGCACTGTGTGTGTGTGTGTGTGTGTGTGTGCCCCTTTTTGCCCGGCATAAATTAATACCACCGCCGCTTTCCCACGGATTCTCTTAATTTATGCATCGGTAACGCGCCGCGTGCCTACCCTCCGCGCGCTTATACATAATATTCTTTCTATTAATCTCGGATGCTAATCACCGTCGTCGAACATTCACACTGGAACGGTTCGAACGCGTCTGTATAAACGGTTACGGGATAATATTTATAAAATATATATCGCGTCCCGACAGGGGAGGGGGCCACTGCGATTGTCCTGCGGACGCGTCGAAGGAGAAGGCGAGTAGGCCTCTACGGAGAGAAATATTACAAATATTACGTAAACGCGAAACAATTGGAGAGCGATACGAGCGCTTTAAACCGTTATCGATATCGCGGTGGTGTTCTCAGGAATTTTCGACGGGGGGATTTGTATAATTTCTAGAAAAATATTTGGTGCACCACATGGTTCTGGGCAGCCCACATATAACTATAATTTCTGTTTTTTTAAAAATAATTTCAATATGAAAAAAAAAAAGAAAACACAATTTTTATTTTCTATTTTAAAAAAAAAATCTAATTTTCTTGGCTTTTTTACCGGATCGTCTACCACTTTCTCGGCTGTTAATGGGACTCCTCTTAATAACGTTCAGTAACAACATTTTACTTGAGTAACGACTAATAATAACGATAACGCATTTTAAGCGTCACCCGTACCGGGTATTTAGACGGTACCAAAACGGACTCGGAGAAACGCCTTGGAAGAAATAATACGCGTTATTTTTTCCTCCCAAAAAATAATTCTGTTTTAGACTTCCGACTCCACTGTTCTATTGCAATAAGATTATAATTGTAAATATCAATAGTATACGATTAGACGACGAATAATCGCATCCATTACAAATATAATACGAATTGGTTGCAAAGACAAAAAAATGCGATCAATGGGGGGTAACCCTATGGCCTAGATTCTGAGCGCAGCGACGATTGTATTGGTTCTACAACGATGCCGTGTTTTTTTTTTATGTCTGTACCACCTAAAAATTCTGCCGGGACTCGGGAGGAGTGCTTGCAGATCTTATTACGCTCACAGTTTGTTTCCCGTAGCGAATCGCATGTAATTTTGGTACTTTAGAGAGGTCGTTTTTCGATTTTCTCAATACTGTCTTACAAGCGTACGAGAAAAATTACCGAAAAATCACGTAAAAACGCGATTTCGTTCATCTTTTCATCTTTTACGGTCCTGGGATTTATAAATGTCCCCGAGCATTTACATGTCACCCTAAACATATTATAAAAACTTGTAAAATAACTACGCATGGACACCGTACATGAGTATACGCACATTGTGTATAATTTATTTACCTAACACTATAGAACAGTTTTTAATATTATAATCGTTATTTGTAATATAAATAACGGTTCAATGTATTTATTTTACTAATAACTGTTATAGAATGATAAATCGCATAATTTGCTTTTATGTTAGTGCAGTATATTATAGTCGTGTCACGTCAATTGTAAGGTTTTTTATTAAAAAATATATGACGAATCTATATAATACCCTAATTCTCAATAATGACTATGACATTATTCGTAATAATAACATGAATCTCAATTTGGAGGCCCTTGAGAGTTGAAAGCCCGTGTGCAATACGCATTTCGCACACTCAGTGGAACGGGTGACACGTGGCGTCCGCTTCCAAAGACTTCGTATCGTTTTTTTTTTTAAACATAAAAAAATCATCGTTGATGAGTTTGCAAAGGAGCTCAGAAAAAAAATCGATGTAATAAATTTTTTTTAAAAATAAATTATACATTATTCAGTTTATATATATATTGTATAATTCGCGTTCTTTTACTTTTTCACTTTTTTTTTTTTATCAAAATCCCCGCTCCGATATCTGTAAATCAGGATCTGGCTATAACATTAGATAGGCGTATATTACAATCAGTGTTTTTTACAATTTTTTTTCTGAATGAAACGCCCAGCATTCGGCGCGGACCAGCCATATAGTGACTCATTTTCCCTCTTCACATTATGTTTTTAATTTTATCGCGGAATAAACGATCAAAAACAATTAAGCGAAATCGTGTTTAACACTACGCTCCGTGTCAGAGCGACATTGATTTGACGGTTATTTCCGTCACCTGCGAACAAACGGGATCGCGTCCGTAAACGAAACGTTTCTAAACTTCTGAGCACTGAAAATCAGTCGCAGCGTTGTCGGACGTTTGGTCGGTATACCTTGTGCTCGGTTTCGGATACTTGGATAAAGGAAACGAAGTGACAATACTGCATCGTAAAACGATATCAGAATGACTCGTTCGTTCGCGCATACTCAATGATTTATGAACACGTTTAATTGTATATTATATGTTTACTGTCGACTATCGGCGTCACGGTCGTATTGTGAAATACGATTTTACATAAATCGAGGTGGTGTTTGTAATTTTAATCACTTGGAACGCGAATTTTCCGTACGCTTTTCCTTCCCTTTAATAATTCGTTTCCAATTCAGGTCTTGTAAATATTATATCTTCGGAACGTAAAAAAAAAAAAAAATCCTATCGCTTCTTCGCGTACTCGACTGACCGACGCGAGATTTCCAAACAGTTTCCGCCGGTTAAAACAATATTATTATTTGATGAAAGAAAGAAAAAAGAAACGCAGAAAAATTGTCTAAAGCAAATATTGTACCATCGAACAACAGAGTGCGATCAATTAGTTTTTCGCGGAGGGTAGATACGCGCGTTATGTACGCAGTAAACTGCAGAGAGATTTCCCAGAAGGCAGAGTTATAAATTACTATAGGAATAAAATTATATTTTTCATTCTCATCGTTCTTAATCAAATTATCGGAACTCGCGTCCCTCGTTCCACTATTGAACTTTAAAATTACCATTTTTCAACCGACAAAAAGTTTACTTCGCCGTTTCTCTCTCTCTCTTTCAATTCAATAATAACGCGCAACAACAACAACGATTTATAATAATAATAATATTGTCTTAATAAAAAAAAAAATGCGAATTACAATAAAATCAAAGTAACCGGTTAAACTAATACCGACACGTTTTCCATCGACACACTCATACACGATAATATAATGTGTATCAATGGTGCGTCCAGGAAATATTTTCCGGGGTAGGGGGGGTTATAATATTTATGCGTAATATATAAAACGAGTTTTCATCCGGAAGTCAGCGAGAAGATAATAACGTGCGATGGACAGCTGTGTCTGTATAGTATCAACAGTGTTTTTCGTGCAGGATACCAAACATAATTGTCACGAATCGTAGAGTGAATTTGAATTTCGGTTTATCTGCACTCATCAAATGTTTTAATTTGTCATTAAACTATTTTAACGTTTTCCAACATGCATGATTATCACCACACGCGCAACAAACTATTTTGTTGTTTAAGAGGCCTGCACCAGACCTGTATGGCTGTATTTCTAGTTGAAATACATACGCTACTGGAAAAATTCTCACGCCTTTTAGAGTGATCCGGTTTCGATATTTTTTGAGAAAAACTCTCATGCCTCCCAGAGTTGCCCGATTTCGGTAATTTTGCTGTTGTTGGATAAAGAAAGACTTCCTACAGGGCGCACTGGACTTCGGTTCTCAACATTTCATTTCTAAAAGCTATACATATAATAAGAGTTTGAATATGCGAACAATTTTCACAATTTTTTCAATAACTTTTTTTTTGTAGTTTTTATTATGGTTATATAAAATCGAAATCCAATGCGCCATGTAGAAAGTCTTCCTTTATCCAACAACAGAAAAATTAGCGAAATCGGACAATTCTGGGACGCGTGAGAGTTTTTTCCTGTTGAGCATATAAAATCGAACTTTTCCTTTTTCTGTCTGTCAATGCTGTTGACATGTGCGAAATAAAATTTTGAAAATCCAAGCCCAATGCGCCCTGCAAAATGTTTTCCTCTTTCCAACAAAAAAAAAAAAGAATATCGAAATCGGGTCTTTCTACAGAGCGTACGAGTTTTTCCAGTGACGTAAGTATTTCAGCTAGAAATACAGCCATACAGGTCCGGTGCAGACCCCTTAAGCCACTATTTCTACATTTTTCACGTAAAGAAAAAAAATTTTCTGGTGGATTTTCAACCCCTAACCTCCCTGGTTGACGCGTATTAAAACGTTCGCGTTTTGTGAATAATTTTAAGCTTTATTAAGTCTTCATTCGTGATATATTTATAGGTACTTACTATATAAATATTGCGCGATAACATACTCGTTCGTTTCTGATACGTCCATCGTTTAAAACAGACGTTCCGTTTGCATTATACAATTTTAATTATTGACGTAAAATTAAAACGGAACCCATCGAGATTAATATTCGTTATATCATTATATTAATTTTAATTAAAAAAGCCGTTAAACGAGGCTTTTTGATATACGCGCAAAAAAAAAAACAGCCGAACGAGTATAACGTTTCCTTTTTTCTCCGTGCTCGGAACCTATATAATGTATAATATTATTTATTCGCCGTACACGCATATTATGTATAATAAACGCATATTATGTTTAATATTTTATTTAATTATTTTCCTTCGGTTTTCAACGCAAAAAAAAAATTAAAAATATACCCGACGTGTTATTTCCCAGTAACTCTCGATAAATTGAATGCCGTATAACCAAATAGGTGCACCGGAATATGTGCTGTTCAATTTTTTTTCCCCGTATTAATAATAAGTGGAATCCATTTTAATGCAAATAAAAAAAAAAAATTGAAAATACGGCACTTTGATATGAAAGGCGAATATGATCCTTCATTTAAAAGAAGAGAAATATACGGTTACTCAATGCGAATATTATAAATTATTCAAACGCGCGCATATACCACGATAAATGAATGAAAAAAATTGAGGAAAAAAAAAAACGAAAATATAAATGATTTTTATGCCGCGCAGTCAGATAAAAATAATTTTTATTTTTTGATTGGTCTGCAAGAAACGAAATGAAATTAAAAACACTAACGCCGCGCTATAATTATTTTATTACGTTCTCTTAAAAAAAAAAAAAATCTTTCAATAAGTACCTACAACGTAAATATAAATATATATTATCAGCCGATAAAGATTTTAGCAATATTTTTTTTTCGTGAGTAAATATGTACATTTAATCATATATTATAACTCGAATTATTTAAAAAGAATAAATAGCTAACAAATGTATTATTTACTAAAACGAAATCGTAAACGCTTTCAAGATAAATCATTGTAGCTTTAAGTAATATTATATTATAGTTTTTCACGTAAAAATACGCACCCATCATTCGGGAAACTGTAATTGCATAGCGGTACGATTTAGAAGCGATTGAAAATAATTGCCTTAGATTTTTCTATCTCGTACGCGTACATAGAAATAGACATTCGAGTTGTAAAGACATTTTTAGTTATTTGAATGTGAATGCTAAGAAGAAAAAAAAATACGAAGAAGAAACGAACTAATTTTAATGTTCTTATTTAAATAATTATTTATAATAACATGACCAGAGTTATTAGCTGAAACAAATTTCAAAATGAATTCTAATCGTACAAGACAAGCAAACGTATTTTATGTAGAAAATGTTTCATATGTATAATTATATGTCACTCGTATGCGCACGTTCTGATGATTCATGGACATTCTGTTCATTTTTTTAACGTCCTTATATTTGTTTTTTTTTTTAAAAATCCCTTCGCATTTAATTGTTTAATTATACTTTTTGGTTTATAAACTAGGAATTCGTATAACAGCGGTGCGTATTATTATTTTGTAACTGTATTTAAGGTATGCATGTATTAATTTTGTAACATTTTGTTCCGAAAAGAATTAAGTATTACACCAACGACCAGTATAACATTGTAAGTTTAACGTATTTCGTGCAATTCAGAAAATAATTCGAATATACGACTATACAGCGCGTGTATTCGATTTATTAATTTGTTTCGGTACGCGGCATAATGCGTACATAGCTCGCAAATAGTTCAATTTTTCAAGCAAAAAAAATTCGTTCACATATAATATGCGTTGTTTGTTATATACGTCTCGATTTTGTACGACTTTGATTTTAAGAAGAAATTTAAAATAAATTTATCTTTCGCTATTGATCGTAAGAAAAATATAAAATCCTTGAAATTGCACGTTAGCGTGTATACCCTAAAAAAAAAACCGCTGAATATTTATATAACCACACATTTCGTATTAAACAATTGTCGTGTATAACACGTGAAAAATTGTCGAATATTACTACAATCCGGATATTGAATTTTTTTTTTTTTTTAGAACGTCTTAGTTGATGTTTTCCTAGCTAAAATACGAATACGAATCGAAATAATTAATTTTTTTTTTGCATTATTTGTCATTTTTTAGTTTTTAAGGCGTTTTCCGGCCTTTTAAAGTCATTTTTAAAAATCTATTTTTCAATAATCGACAGTAAAATCGCGAGTTTGTTATTATTATTTTACGTAATATTTTTTTTTTTCACTTATAATTAAAAATTTGTGCACGAATTTTAGTTTCGAGAAACCGTAAAAAGTCGAGAAAACTGCAAATAGGAAATATAAAATACGAGTACCTAGTACAATCATTAGTTTTTTTAATACGTACATCATACGTATATACATATATTAATTGTTATTAATAAAATAAATAAATAATTCAGGTAATTTAAACAATTTTCAAGGTTTTTTTTTGTTTTTTTTTTTTTTGATTGTAAATTAAATTTCTTAACGGAATTTTCGTAGGTTTTTGAGGTATATTTTTCGTGTTTTTTATGTAATTTATGTATTTTTTTTTTGTATGGCGTTTTTAGAGATATTTTTTTTTAGGGCATCAACGTCCGGGCCCTAAATGTTACTAAACGTTTAGCCTGTATACAGTAAACGCGTGGTAAATGTACTCGACTGCCCGTTCTATTTCAAGCTCGATACAGTATAGTCGAGTGTAACGTCGCAAATGTGCGCGCGCGTATGTTAAAACTGCCGTGTAACTACTGTATGACGCAACGAACGGAGAATATCATCGCTATACCACATACGCGCGGTTCTCCGCTGCACCCCTCGTTACGAAATCGACGAAATTATTTAATTACGTTCAGCGGGGAATAGTAAAAAAAAAAAAAAAATTAAAAACCGTACAGTTATTCGTATGAGGGTATACCAGAAAGGAAGCCGATCGTAACGTAAAGGAGTGTAAAAAAATATATATATATACACTGGCAATGTATCGCAGACGTCGCGAAGCAAGACGGGGATTTCGTTTTTTTTTCCTCTTCTCCCGTCATATTGTAATATTTTGCGAGCCGTGACGTTTCAATTATACATCGTATTATTTTCGTATATAATACACGCTCGTAGTCTGGAAAAACGATACGCGTTCCGAGGGGGAGAGACAGGACGCAAAAAAGCGCGTCAGAAAAAATTATTCTATTTCTCCGCTGCGCGGACAAAAAAAAAAAAAAATCGAAAGATCGGTATATGGCTTCTTCTTTATTTTTTTATTCGAAGACGATTCGATGATGTATTCCAACGCAAACACTGTGCAGGAAGCGATTTTCAACGACACAAGAGTGGCGCACGGAGGAGGCAGAGTATATATAGACGACGGACTTGGCCCGCGAAGCTTTCCCGTCACTGCGATTTTTATTTTTTTTTTTTACTATTTGAATTATCAACATTTTTGTTCGAAATTATCAACGATGATCGACATTGTGTATAATCGATTACAACCATAGACATATAATATACAGACAGCGATTAGAGAAAGAAGTACGGAGCAAAGATGTGTGCGAGAGAGAAAGAGCCATTTGAGGTTTTTTCACGGATGAATAAATAATCATGTATCGCCATTCGCTGCGGATCCGGATATCTTGCCGCCACAATTTTGTTTTATCATCCATGAAAAAACCTCTTCTAAGTCTGTCTCTCTTATTGACCTATTAACTATAATATTAACAGGTTTATGGTCTCTCTCGCTGGTATTTTGGCTCTAGTGCATTACACGTGATACACTGGTCGTTGTTCACGGTCTATATATTATATGTCTATGGGAGGGAACATACCGGTTGGCACGGAGTGATAAGAGAACATAACCTAAAAGGAAAAAAGACCAATTGTAAAATGAAAATACCAACGGATAAAAATTTAAAATATCTTCTTAAAATTCTTCTTTAATTTCAAGAATTAACAACACCGGACTCACCAGAACAAAATAATTTATTTAAAGTCTAGATGATTTGTTGTTGTTGACAGATGAATATAACACATTTTTATAATAGGCCCGAACGTTTTATTTTATTTTTCGTGATATTAATTATCTCATTTGAAACGAATACATAAATAAATAAATTTGTTTATTTACGAAACTTGGTTTTAAAAGATTTTTATATTTCTAAGTTGGCGCGCGTGAATTTTAGTTTTCCCGAATGTAAAGTTATGTTTCTTATCGCTCCGGGACAACTGGTACACACGAGAGTCGGGACTGTCCACTGTCACTTTCTTTTTTGTTTACCGATTACTATGACAATTTATATCTATAATCGATATTTATTGATAATATGAGTACAAATAATACATGGATGAAACAAACGGTTTAGTTTTTTTTTCCATGTAATTTCCAACCCGTATATCCGCTATCACTCTCATACGCATATTTTATGGCAACAATCTCTATAATATGCAACTGATAACGAATAGCGACGGGAGGTGTGGAATGCGCGGTCCATGAGTTAATATTATGTCTATGGTAAAGCCTCTCGTTTATACGTTATATCGTTTCACGCTTATAATATATTCGTTTTAAACGCATGTCTCGATAATACGACGCTCTCTGGTATATATTTTTTTTTCGCAATATTATTTCAGTCGATATTTTTTTTATTTTTATAAAACGATTAATAAAATTTCAATTAACAAGCCGTACGCGCATTTATTGCCAAACGATTGAAGCGTAGGAATGTGTATTAAAGTATTAAAGTAGAACCTGAGCGTTGCCGGGCTTCAAGCAATTTTATAAATCGCGTTATTTTTTTTTCCAAATCACTATGGAACTAGTCGATACACTCGAGTATAGTTACGTTAAAAAAAAAAAAAAGGTAGAAACATTCCATCACGAATCTTTCAACGAACGATGTCGGGGGGGCGGTCAGTAGAAATATTCTTAGAGTAGGAGACAGTTGTATGTATGCGAAAAACGGGTGTTTTTACCGGGGCGGGGAAAAAAAAGGGAAATTGGTCTCGCGAAAATCGAAAAACGGCGAATTTTTGACAGAATCGATTGGGACGATAATTCTGTGATGGCCTCAAAACGTTAAAACGCAGTGGCGCGGCGGCGGCGGCGGGCGCGTAACCGACGGACGGACGGCTATAATGCGAATAAGACGTTTACACAATTTGTCAATGTTTCGAAAACGGACAGGGTAAAACGTCGCTTTATCATTTATCAAACGGGCCGCCGCCGCGCGCGCGCGCGCGACAACAACCCCTTTGGCGCGGCGGACCTTTGGAAGCTCTGATCCCTGTGCCATTGTTCGCGGTGGCGCGCGAGAGGAGAACGAAGGGACGGGACAAATCGCTCTTAAACGATACCGCCGCCGCCGCCGCCACGGACGCGTTCTCTTCGGCGACGCGATCTCTTTTGTGTACGCCGCGACGCGACGAGGACTCGCTGCGTGTCCCTCCGTCGACCTCGTCGGCTCCTACGCGCGTCCCTTCGCCGCCCCGCACACCACCACGGTCAATATATCCGCCGCCGCCGCCGCCGCAAAGGACGGCGCGCAGTGTATATTCAAATTCGCATTCATCAATCCTCGTTCGGGCCCATTATCTTAATCGAATTCTACACCGCGCGCCGCCGATCCCGCAGGACTTTTCCTGACTGTAACAATATACGTCCTGCGTCGTGACTCAGTCGCGTGTACCTCGGGGCCGACGGGCGCGGGCGCGCGCGCCCGGAGCGGCTGCGTTGGCGTCTGCACCGTCGCGACACTCGCGCAGCGTTCCAATAAACGGTTGACGATCGGCTGTGTAGTGTACCGCCCGAAGGAGTTATATTACGATGCTACTTTGCCCCGTCACCGAAAAGTACCGGAAAAAAAAAACACCTAAACCTTTCCCCCTCCCCCATCTATTCTTCTATCGTCGTCCGTAACACCTAAACGTTACACAACGGATCCGACGAGTATTTATACATTTATTTTAGTTTCCCCCGGCCCCCGTTTCTCTCTTTCCAGTGCGCCGTATTGCGTTGTTATACAGTCTAACAATAGGATTCGCCAATTTTTGCACCCTCTCTGCCGGAATGTTTACCCCGGGAAATATCGAACGCCCTTCGAAAATTTAACCCTCGCGAGAGAAAAGGAGAAAAAAAACAATATACAAATGTTCGCCCGTATAGTAATGCGCGCGATTTGTTTTATTGCGTGTACCTTGTATACCGAACAAAATGATAAAAATCGTGTCCGCGCGATAATAGCAAAAAAAAAAATCAAACGGAACGATCCGCAGACTCCGTGTGTAAAGACAAAAATTATAGAATTATAGAACATCCACAAAAAAAAAAAAAAGAGCGAGTCGTCGAAGCCAAGCATAAATTATTTCGTTTCGACGCGATTTCAAATGTGTTTTACGCGGAAAATCCACGAATTAACGCGTTGATTTCCAACTCTTTTATTCGAAGATTTTTTTTTTTTTTGTTTTACACGGATTTCGCGCGAAACGTTTTCGTCGAGACGCGCACTGTTTCGTACGTGAATTCTCTACGTCTGGCGATAAATTCCAGAGTGTTTTCTCATTTTCCCCAAAAGTACGTTTCAAATTTCGAATAATATTTACGCGCGGGTCTTTCGAATTGAAAAAAAAAAAAAAAGAAAAAAAATGCTTTGACGACGACCGTACGCTTAAGTTATTCGCTTATATGCAAATATACACGGCGCGTTCACGGTCGTTTAAACGCGCAGCATTATTACTTGTCGTGATGATGCGGCCAAGTAACACTGCGCGTTTAGTCCGTCCGTATAAAAGAACGGGTATATTAAACGATTATTATTATTATTATTATTTATCTGTACGCGCGGCTTATGACGTATAATACGGCACCGGTCCGGTAAAATATGTTATCCGAAATTTCCAGTCAAGGTCCCGTTCGATAGACGCGTATTATTTTCCGTATTCGTTTGTCACGTTCGATTAATTATTATTATTTGTATATATTATCATATACGAATTAAAAAAAGATTACCGTCGAAGTCACGTGATATTATTGAATTCAATATGAAATTCTACGAGCTGTACGGACGATTACACTGTATTATACGAGTACACTGTTGCCCGAATGTAAAGTCGATTGAATTGGACACGCTGGTGCACGAAGGATTATATTATTATTATTATTATTATACCGGTATAATATACATTACACGTGTACGCGCGCGCATATTAAAATAAACGGCGGCGACGGAGTGGAGAATCAGTATTTATTGCCGGCAGACTAATTCCTAAAAAAATAATATTATAATTCGTTTCCGTCTTATTGATAGGAACACTTTTTTTTTTTAAATAATCGAAAAATATTGAAAATTCGAGTTTCCTATAACGAACCCGGCCGTTGTTTTGTTTTTTTTCTAAATAAATTCGAAAAACGTAAAACGTTCGAGACGTTTACGGGGCGTGCAATGCGATTATATTTTAAAATTTAATTGATTAATTACGCGAATAAAATAATATTATTTTCGATTCCGAGCGGAAACCAGGAGCTATTGGCTGTTTTACCTATTTTCTCCGTACACCATTTTCTACTAGTAAAAATCTTTGCGTTTTCCTGCAGTAAATTTTGCCGGAGCGCGATACACTTTGGTGAGGAGGTAATTTTTTGGCGATTCTTTTAATAAGCATTTAAACGCGGCCCATGAAACACTAATAAAAATTAAAAATTAAAAAATTACACCGAAGCTCAGAATCGTTTTATTAAAACGGCAATGATTGCTCTCATTGCTCCTTATAATATTATGACTATAAGTCTTTATCCGAGCAATTCGCTTAAGCACGCGTCCACAATAACTCGCGTTATTCGATTAAACGCGGATAAAAAAAAAATATTTTGTATTCGCGAAAATAACAATAAATTCTAAACGTTACTGTTTCCGTTTTATACACATTTTTATACACATTTGCGATATCGCGCGTTGTATATATTACGAATTAAAAAAAAACTAATAATACTGCAGAGAGTCTCTTTATTCGCTCGTGCGGAGATTCGACTCGGCTCGCTTTTAAACAGCAATATATTGTAATTAAGGGACGTTGTCGCGAATAGATTCCCCGAGCGATCGTACACGTCTGTACATTTTTATTACGTCTTCGACGTTTCGTTAGCTTTCCAAAACTCATAACGTTCACTATTATATACATTATAACGACGCCCATTACTTTCTGATGCGTTCTATGTGTATAAGACACTTTAAGACTCATTAAAACACTCCGCGGGGACGTTTTAAAAATTACCATAATCTAATTCTGAACACCGAATTGCGACGGTATAACGTACGTATACAAGCGCGTAAAATAAAAAAAAAAATAAATTCAATAATATCGTTCGGTTTATGTTTTAAAATACCTACGCAGCAGGTTTTTCATTTGCAGGTCAGGACCGAAATGTAAGCAATTCAAAAACGACCGAAAACGCGGAATATGAAAAATAATATTTCGAAAAATGACGACTATATAATATTATATCCAACGGGTGTGTACACCGAAAGTACGATAATTTGTACGTTTAAACGATATTTTATTATAAAAATCTCGAAAGAGAGTGCAGAATGGTATAATATGTAAGTCAGAAACGGCTACTGAAGCAGTTTTTATATTGTCGCTTAATTGTCCTTAGCCGAGTTACTTAAACGACATACGCTATACTGTATTGATTGTTTGGAGATTTTTTTTTTTATACTTAAATCTTCGTTTAAAATTTAAGGCACAAAACGCTTTTCGTACGCTATAGGACAGTGGTTCTTAACCTCTTCTATTCTACGCCCCTTTTTTAAAAATCTCACGCCCCCACTTATAAATTGAAAAATTGATCACATTTTTTATATGCTACATAGGTTATGAGTATTTAGCCGTTTAATAATTAAACATTCTGTAATTTAATAAATAAACATTTTAATTCTTGATTACCCCAGCAATGTGTTCACGTCCCTTCCCCAAGGGGTGCGCCTACCTGTTGAGAAACACAGGACGTCGAAAACAGTCCGGAGTGTCCTTCTTCTAGTGACGTTTACGATTCGATTTTCTCTTCGTACACCTGGATTTCGTGATGAAAACGACGCGATACTTTAACGTTTTCACACGTGACGCGTTTCACGCGCGCAGAGTAAAAATAAGGACGACGACGTCTGTTTGAGAATAAGTAATAGTGATTAAAAAAAAAAAAACGAACAAACATATTTTACAATATTCCGGCTCACATGTTCTTCCCTTCCCCCGGAGTAAACGTCTCGGTACGTCCTAGGATACTAATAACTCCTAGGATAACCCTCGATAATAATAATCGTTTCCTGTGTCGTACATATTATACAGAAAGGCGAAAAAAATACCATTTTTTCCGCGACGTTTCCTTTTCGTTTTAGATTCCGAGCGGAACGAGAAATCTATTGGTTTTATAAGGCTGTTTTTTTTTTTTTTGTACGTCTATACCCAAAAATTTTACCAGAAGGAGTGCTCCGAAAATTTACAGTCACGGTTTGTTTCCGGTAGTAAATTGCATCTATTCGGTACTTTAGAGAGGTCGTTTTTCGATTTTCTCCAAAGCGAATAGAAATATAACTAAAAAAGAGTTGCACAAAAACGGTAAAAACGCGATTTCGTCGTTATTTCTTCGTAATATTCAAATTAACGGGACGTTCGTCAAACATGTAACTTTATATAATATCAGGAGAGAAAAAAAAAATCTTCAAAAACTCTCTTTTAATTTTGTACTATTTACAGCAATTATATGTTTTGACGTATTTATAATTCACAAAAAGAGTTTATAGTTTTTGTTCCGTACCTATATCCAAAATATTACACCGAAGCTCCGTTCGGAATCGTTTTATCGAACGGAACGATTTATCATTGCTTTCAAATTTATAACGATAACAATACACTCCAAAATCATTACACGACAAGTAATTCCGATATTCACAACACTCCGCGGCTCGTGTTAATATTTCTTGTGTGTGATGTGTGTGCGCGCGCGCACACAATTCGTCGGACTAAACACTATAATAATAATGATCGGCCACTCGACAGATTCCCGCAGTGTCTTTCACTCAGAGCGCACCGTATCGGCTAAATTTTCATACACAGTATATAATAATATATTATTTTAATACAAAACAATATACTTAATGCGAAAAAATGAAAAAAATAAAAAAAACGATATTTTAATACGAAAACACGTGACGGTCAGATAAAATCGCGCGTATCGCCACGGTATTTCGTCCCTTTTTTTGTTATTATTATTATTTTTTTTTTTCGTTCTCCATACGACGTTGTGTTGTGTACTGTCACAAACATTCGGAAAACGTTTGTCACGCGGCCGCGCGCAAAAACCGCAAGCCACCGCGCGCGCGGTATACGCACCAGAACAGACATTGCGCGAGCAATCAATCAAGAGCAGAAAAAAAAAAAATTATATACAAAAAAAAAAAAAATATATTATATTCGCGTTTTATATATATATATATATATATATATTTTCTTCTCTCTCCCCCCCCCCTCCTCTCACCATCGCCAGCGTCAGCAATCCCGGCCGATTTACAATGACGCGTACGACGCGTTGGAACACGGGAAATAATTATTATTAACCGAACGACCACCGGTTACAAATCAAATTCAAATTACGATTTATACAATTATTCGATTTACATTAATATCGTCGTGTATATTATAATGTCCGCCTCTCTCTATATATATATATATATATATATAGTTATATAGTAGCTAAAGACGAATAGCTGTGCGTTTGATGTGCCCCGAAACGTGAAACCGGTTAGCCCCGTGTCATTGAACACACGTCGAACATCGATTTAAAATTAAAAAAAAAAAAATCTCTTCTATACATACCCGTGTACGTACATATTTTTTTTCTCCTTCTCTCGATGTTCTCGAATAATATAACGATTTTTCCAATAAATATACACTACCAGCTACCGCGCGAACGGTATTATTAGTAATTTATTATTTTTAATTCGTGTAATTTTTCCACTCGGCATCAGCTCGCCCCCCAGGGTGATATCGTTCGCGATCGCCAATAAACTACGCGCGTTTCCGCGTATATACCCATCATGTACAAAAACGCCGGAGGATATTCGATTGTCCTAATACATTTTGTATCGTCGCCTTGTGTTTCTATGATGTAATAACACACAAGGCGTATAATAACGCGAACCCGATAATTATTATTCGCGTACAAAAACTATTTTAAACGGCACGACGAATCGTTCGGACGTCAATGGTTTCCAGCCGGCTACAATGGAAAAACAAAACGTATTTTCGTTTCCACGATTTCGTCTCGTGTAACAGCAACAGTCGTTACTGCAGACTAATTCTACAACCAATACGATTATTCCGCGCCAAACTCGTGTATAATCGATATATTCCAAATATATCCGAAAAAAAATGGGGTCATTCGCAATGTACAGTGTTCGAATACTTTACGACGATTCAGTAGTTTTTTCCCTGAACAGACGCGTGTTTAGACATTTTCAAATGGGAAACGGATGATGAGATAACTGAAACGGATAAATCGTAGGAGGAGCTTGTATTTATCGTAGATTTGTAATAATATTAACGAAATCATCGTTTTATCTAAAATAAAATATATTATTATTTTTATAGATTATCGTGCAAGTGTATACATTTTTAACGCGACATATACGGAGTATATCGTTGATTGTAAATATTATGAAATCCATAAGCGAAAACAAAATTTATTTATATTACAAAAATCAGTTTCCTATGACTTTTAAGACGATTCATTAATTATTTCGTCGATTTAGACACAAGTATACCGTGTTCCGATGAATGGACTGTAGTGCAACACCACGATAGTTTGGACCGTACGCGAGGTCATGGCGTGTTTCGTCCACCGACGGCTGGTGTGTTCTTAGGCTGAATAGAGTACAGAGACGATAATACGCGTATCATCATATTTTTTTGTGTTCTTTGTTTACGTTCCTCGTCGCTCACTGGCCCTTTCAAAATATTATTGTTATCACATAAATATGTGATAACCACGGAACGTATGATTAAAAATTAAGCTTGGAACAATAAACGATAGCTGCTTTGTGTTCTAACGGCAAAAAAAAAACAGTTTTTAATTTTTCTTTTTTTTTTTTTCGGCTACGTAGGGGGATTTAAACTCGGTCGACCCCCATCCCTATTAATACGACGATGTCCCTATAAGTAATTTGAAGAATACTTTACAAAAAGAATTCCAATAAATTTTAGAATAATTTTTTTTTCCAATATTTCAATAACCAAAATAATAAATACAGTAATTATATTATTATTTTATCGAAGTGTATTATATAAAGCTAATCAATGTGTGTCTAATATTTTTTTTATTGCGTTTATAAATTAACACGACGACTTATCAATAAGGTGATATTACCTATTAGTTATAATTATAAACCAAGTCGTAATAACATAGTGTTTTTTTTTATTTGAATTAACATTCAATTCAAACACCGAATACAGCAAGATTATTGATAAATGTTTTCGTATACCGCAGCTGTTGCTGCTACATATATACATATATTTTTGAAAATAATTTAAATTATAAGTGAGTAAAAACATGAAATTTTTTGTTAATAATATTGACGTTTCTATATTTTATAACATAAAATAGTAATTTTGCAGCAGGCGCTCGTTTATCGTACGGTCAAAATATTGTGTTCTCGTCATTCGAAATTTAGAAAAAAATGTTTACTCTATAATTTGATTAAATCTTCAAGTACTATACTATTTTAAATATACGATGATGGGCTTTTAATTAAAATTATTTTACTATATGATTAAAGTAAATTCAGAACACTACCCCCAAAGTAATGTTATTATAACTACTTATATTGCCCGAATAATATTATTGAAATTTATTTTCCCGTGCGGTCGCGGTATAAACGCGATTACAGCGGTTACTTTGTTACTTATCGAACAACTCGTTAATACCCCGTATTCGCAGTCGGCGTGCTTAATATAGGTGTGTATATTTACTCGCTAAAACAATAAATACGTAGTAAATTCCATATATATGTATATTGTGTATATTATAATATACCCCAATTAATACTTGTGAAATTACAGTGTCGCCCCACATCCAACCGGCCTGCCCAAGAATAAAAAACGAGTTGATATTTTACGTTAAAACGATCTCTCGTTAAAGCAATTAACCGGCTTAAATCGGCCTATATTGTTATACGACCGGCTCTTGTAAAGGTCTTGTGCTTTTCGTCTTAACTCCCGAGCACAGTAGTGTAATTTATCGAATGTTAAAGACCGCCTTATTAAAAGGTCCCTGGCGCCTTTAATGAACCGAAATCGCCGTCGATCCGAGTTTATTCGGTTCAACGAAATTATTATAAAAATAAAATATATATATTAAAAAACGTCTACGATTATACGCTATTCGATTTTCTTTTTAAAATATTAATTGTTACCGATAACCAATAACCAATGAATCGGTGGTAAGTGTCTGCGTGCGCGCACCGCGGATCCTGCAGCCCGTGTTATAATCTATAATCTTTGCCTAACGATGAATTTCATCTTTCGGCCAATGCAGATTACAAAATATAATAATAATAATACAATAAAATAAAAAAAACAATACGATTTACGAATTTAACAAAAAAAAAAATCAAATCCGAAATACGAGTTTTAAAAATATTCGAACACAATTTTGTATGCGAAATATCGAAAATTTCTATAAGAAAATGGCGAGAAATTGTCTACGCTTAATATTCTAAAATACGGTTACGCGCGTTTTATTCAATTATTTCGTTTTCAATATGATTACCGGCACGATGATTGTTTTTTTCTTTAAATTTCGGAAACATCAAAAGTACTATATTAAAAATTCCGATCTAATATACGTTTCCTACTTCCCTCGCTGCCTGCGTCTTTAAACTCAAATGTAATTTGAAAATTTCAATACAGACGATTTCCGAACGCGTTGTATTATTACTTTTTTGTGGTTACTTCTGTGCAGCAGCAGCAGCAGCAGTGCGTTTGTAAATATTGTTTATACATAAAAAATATTATGTATATAAAAAAACTGGCGTTTCGCGTTTCTTTTCTAATATATAGTTACACGCGCCACGACGACGTTATACATTCGAGCACGTGAAATAATTACACGGAAACGTGTGTTTTATAATATTATTAGTGTATACTTTTTACGCGTGTGCTCGGGTAATTTATTCTGAAATTGTACCTACTAATAAAAAAAAAAAAAAAAAATCGAATCGTTCGATATATATATATATATATATATATACGTATTATATTACTTTAGGGCTCGGATTTCCGCATTCATTCGTATCTGTTTTTTTCTGAAACGATAGACACGCGATGCTTTTTTACAATACAAAATATGTGTTTTAAGCACACTGCACTATTATGATTACGGCTTTTTTTTTTTTTTTGGCGGCATTTTTACATTTTTTTTTCTCTTTACTTACCATACAAAAATTTACAACCTAACCTATTTTCGGCCTAACAATTTACTTAGAAATAAAAATTCGCCCGAGATTGAATTATATAATAACGTATGATTTAATGCTAAATACGCAACATCGGGCGATCTTGTATAAAACGGTTCTAAAACTGTTTATCTTTAAATGTCACGCGCAGGCCGATTAGTCGATTTCTGTATTACAGATTGAATTACGCACGAGTCAAACGCAGTTTTGTAAAAATAAAATTTAACTGAATATTCGTAAACCTACATAATATATTTAAATACATATATATATTATTATATATATATTTATCATGTATTTTAGAAAATAAACAAATTTAATATCATCAATATTGACTATTTGTTTGAACACATTTTTTCAGGACATTTTTCCCACTTTTTTCAATATTTTTAGTATTATATTCTTATTTCCGAACCGAATGATGGAAATCATATATCGGTTATCGGTCGTATTTCGGTAACTCGTGTACGTTTAACACATATTATTTCTGTTACAAATGTCACACACAAAAACGCGCGCTAAGGGAGTCATACGGATTAAATATGTTAGAGGGTGCCATATTATTTATGTATATCGACGAACCAGTTTACACGTTCGGGACACCTGAAAGAATGCCGAACGGCTTATTCAAATAGCGTCGTCGCCGCAATCGTTAAAAGCGACGTTCATTGAAATGAATCAAATCGGTAACTATACACGTATATATATATATATATAAAACCCTCGAGACACCAAAAAAAAAAAAAAAATGGTAAGAAATAAAAAATCGTTTCGATATTATATCGGCTAGCATATATCAAAGGATTTTCGGTATACCCATGCGTATTACAATATATATATATATAATATGCTACAGACGCAGCGTATATATATATTATATATGTGTATATACTAATTATATAAAATATTCAATGCGCGTGACTTGTCGCTTTTTAAATCCCGTAATAAATGATCGGATTGCAGATGAGAGGGTTATTCGTTCGGATTTAACGTTATCGAAAGCCACTGGTCTTGCGCGCGCGCGCGCGCGTGTGATAATTCTCTGGCGATATTGCTATGCACGCACTGAACACGTAGAATCTATATATATATATATATATATAATATATACAAAGAGGAAAAAAACCTATAAGAAGTCGGAAAGAAAGAAAGAAAAAAAAAATTGTAAAAAGAAAAAAAAATCGGAATATTTCAATTTTACTATATACGAGTATTATGCTAATAACAATAATCGGGCGGCCGCCATCTGTTCGGTATAGTAGTCATTCGTTAATAATAAAAAAAAAAAAAAAAAAAATGAAAAAAAAGTCGTGTCAACTACGAGTATATACGCGTATGTAAATACGTCGTCTGTTTTATACAATAGTGTTATCCCGAGGACTGAAACCGAACCGAAAAGGACCGGTTTTGAGCCGAAACTCCTTTGACAATTTCCATACCGAACCGAATTTTTTATCGGTTAATTTCCGTTTTATTTTTTCCTTTTTTTTTAAACATAGGTCAAATCGTACCGGAATAAGGTATTTCTGAAATATTTGCCATTTTTTTTAGGAAAATTCAGATATAATTATATTAATCATTATTATAACTACAACACATCTGCACGAGAGAACAAAACTAAAGCGTTAACAATTTGGAAGTTATGCAATTGAGCTGAGTTTAATAATAGTAGTAATTCAAGGATATTATTATTTATTTTTTAATTATAAAAACAACAAGTTATTTTTTTATTTTACAATTGATTTTTTGCCGAATATACGAGTAAAACCCATATACGGGCCTCGGAGCGTAAAATTTCCGTTTTTTTTCCTACTCGTGTATTGAACCGTTTTCAGATCGAATCTTTTTATCAAACAACATGTTATTCACTTATTATTGACGAAAGCGAGTTAACTGATATAGAAATCAACGTGTACACATAATAAGCGGTACACGGAAATCATTATTTTTCTGCTCGATAAACACGCGTTTTCTAACAATTGCAGACGAATATAAATTCCGTTCGAATAACACGTAACGTGCAACACACTTTCGAATTTCGTATTCGAACGTTTTTCAGTTTTGAACTGCACACAGCGTGTCGTTGTGCACACGAATTTTAGGCTCTCGGGCAAATCGTATACAAATTCCATCGAAAAAAAAAAATAAACGGAAATGATATGTTTACCATTTTCCTCGAGGAAAACATAAAACGTAAGACGTTCTGTTTATCCCGTTTAATACACTGTAACGAATAGATTTTCATTATTGATACGGAAAATCGATTTTTAACGCGAGACGATTTTCCGATTGAAATCGACAATAATAATCGATACATTTTTTTTTTTAAATTAATTTATTTTACAAAAATAATCACTCGTATATATGTATATAAATTATCGCGTTTAAACAAATTTTGTTTTTTTATTTATAATACGTTAGGACTCGTCGTATGTAACGCGTTAAAAAAGATGTCGACTTTCACTTGGGCGTTGAAGACTATGTATTGCGTATTATTATACGCGAGTACGCGAACGTTATTATTATTATTATTATTATTATTATTATTTTAACGCGATTTCGGATTTTTTTCCGATCGGAAATATTCAATGTCGTTCATATTGCATATTACACAATCGATGACGTTTAACGAGGTTCCCATGATTCCCGTACAAATGCCCGAATCCACTCGCCCGAAGCGACTGCAGCCCGAATGGACATTTGCCTGAATTGAATTTTACCCGAACTCTTTTTTCCCGAATGACTTTAACCCGAATCCATTTGCCCGAATAATTAGAAGATATCGCGTGCAATATTAATGTATCTTGACCTCAATTCCGATTTTTATTAAATTGCCAAAAAAAAGTTGTAAATTGAAATAATAAAGAAATTTGAAATTCGAATTATAAGAAAAAAATTTTTTTTATATACATATATAGGTACACAAACCCGATTATTCAATTACAAAAAGCGCACTTTATAATAATAAAATGACAATAATGCATACGTTCGCACACGGTTTGACAAAATTATTGACGAGGAGCCGCGCGCGCGGTTTCGTATATTTACAGGCGATTTGTCCGCTGCAGGATGCAGACGCACTACTACGTCTCTCCCAGCGCGCTCGCCCGTAATATAATATATAATCCCGAAACGTAAGTGTACGAGACGAAGGATATAATGACGCGCGGTGTACACACGAGTGAAATAAAATATCACTACAGTTATGTTATAATAATTTATACGAGGAATAAAACACTATTTTAAGTAGACACAGTGGCTACGTGAATTTGTCGATGTTCGTATTATTTACGGGCGGCGCGTGTTCGCACGGCGAGTTACGCAGGATACGTGTAAGAAGGATACACGTAGGCGCGTAATTGCCGTCTTTCTGGTTCGCACCGAGAACGTTGACGTCCAACGCGAATGGATTTGATTACGATAATTATTTAATATTGTAATGTTACACGCGTATATTATAGTGGAGCGCGAAAAATCGTCTGTTAATTATAATATACTCGTATATAATATGAGTGTGTATTTATTAGTAAGTAATTACTTGGTAAAATTATAGAATAATTAGAGACGAGCGTGTGTACGTTTTACGGCGCAACACGTTCGCGGCGTAGTCTTTACAATAATCCGCTCATATCGGCCCCCCAGATGGTGTACACGTCGAGAAAAATCGCCTGACCGACTATACACAATACCCGACGAGACGGGCAAACATAAATTTATTGAACTCATTGTAAATAAATAAATATATTAAAAAAAAAACGAACGGGTAAGGAAAAAAATACGATCGGATAAGTGTATCGTGGAATTTCGACGCTGTTATTGTTTTTCTCCCTGCATTCGATAACTATAGACAGCTGTCTCCTAATGGACTTGTGCGTATGAATAATTTGCCCGGCGAATTAGAATATCATTATTATATAAATATATTTTATACGCGTTCGCGTGTCATTGCAGCAGGAGCGCAGAGAAGACGGAAATATTTGTAAATATAATATTACAAATCGCGTATATACATATAACGGCGAGAGACAAATTTGTACACGCTGCAGGCCGCAGCTACCGAAAACTGTGGGCTGGGGCAGATGGTTTAATAAAACGTAGACAATTCGCTTTGTGTAAAACGATTTTATGTAAAAATTTTGAACTAATTTTTTTTTTTTAGTAATAATAATAACTCGTACGAGAGTAGTAGAATTCAGAAAACGCAGAAAATAATAACAATAATGAAAATTCCAAATTTTAATTTTGGAGAGTTCAGCGAGAGATTTTATCTTCGGCGTCCTGTACGGCTAAACCGTTGAGCGCGTGACCCGTTAAAAATAAACGTTTTAATAAAAATGAAAAAAAATATTAACCGCATACGTCCGCAGACGTAACTAAAATTTTTTGCAATATCCAAGTCTTTCCGATTTCCCGGCAGATCTTCGCAATATTAAATTTAAATTCTATAATTTTTTTTTTCCACGGAAACGCAGAGAATTGGAGAGTCGTCGACAAAAAATAATAATAATAAAAAAAACGTTTTTCGACGGGAAACGTTATCTTCGCCGTCGTATATGCGGTTAAACCGTTAAAAATACGAACCGAATGTAAATTTAACGTTTCAATAAAAACGAAAAAAAAAAAATATTAACCGCGGCACACGTCCGTTGTATGTATACCTATAGCTATAGTCGGGTGAATGAAAAGTGGCCGCTGATCTTTACGCTCCCGGTGGGTAAAATAGTTCAGTTATACGTGCTAAAATCGTGATAACATTGATATTATAATCACAGAATATATTATATGTGCTAATACTCTTACACGATAGGTTATAATTGCTGTATATTACGTGATAACAACAAAATGATAACGCATTTAAGATTTTTAATTTCTTACTGATTTTGAGGACCCCTAGGAAAAAGGTTGCTAACATATTGGCCAGCAGCCACTTTTCATTCACCCGACTATAATATTCCTGCAACAATATTAAAGCTTTTTCCGATTCCGCGGCAGGTCTAAATGAAATTTTCGTGTATTATATCCTTTCCCCCACGGAAACGGAAGGAAACGAAAGAGAGTCGTTTTTAACACACGAATCGACCGCGGCACGCGATAATAATGTTTTTCAATCGAACTTTTCGGTCCTGCGGGGCAGGAGGACAATTCCTCGTTCCTTTACAAAAAAAAAAAATACGCCGCCGAGTCCGAGGATCGTGACACGGCCTGAATACACACACACACACACACACAGAAATAATAATAATAATAATAATAAAAAAAAACCGAGGAGACGCGGTAAATATTGTTTTGAACGCGAGACGCGCCTGCCACCACCACCACCGGGGCACGCAACGGCAAAACCGGATGTCGGCACCGGAGACGCGATGCGCGCGCGCGCGCGTGTACCAAAGACCGGTAGCCGGGCCGTGTGGCGGCGGCGGCGGCGGCGGCGGCATTCGGTCCGTCTCCTTAATTCGTGTGCGGTTCGGCCCTGTAATCAAGAGTCGGTCGCGCCGTGCCGGTTCGATTGTCTTTGGCGGACGCTTTTTTTCTCTCTCTCTCTCTCTCTCTTTCTGTTACTTTTTCCACTCTACCCGTCACCGCCGCGTTTTAAGGACAGATGCGTACGCGCACTATTTATATACAGGCCCCGATACGCGGTTGAATGGGAGTGAAAACCGTAGGAAAAGAATAAAAATAAATATATATCCACTTCACTGTACGGACCCGAGCGACGGCGGCGCCAACGTAATGATCATCGACTTCACACGTGACTGGCCATTACCACGCGCAGACCGTACAATATAATAACATAACCACCGTCGCCGTCGCCGTCGAGATGCCGCGCGGACGGCAACACGATTTTTACGCGGCGATTTCGGTCCGAAGCGGACGCGGACGCGTGATAATATAAATGGCCGGACGGCGGAAGGTTTTCGTTCAACAGTGGCTCATAATAATATTATCACTGATAAGATAAAACCAGATGGTTCGCTCTTTAAAATTTCCTATTCAGCCCATGTAATGAAAAAGGATTCGGTGTATAAAAATTAAATATTCTCAATTCGTCGAACGAACACATCGATTAAGAAAGAAAAAAACACGTTAAATATATACGTTCACGTTTGACGGGCAGATTAAAATAATAGGTTTTTCGTCAAACTCGTTACACTATAAATAATCGTGATTTCAAAACGCGATTGTTGCGTGTTTCACGAATTTCCTTCTGAGCGCCCGCCGACTACATTATATTGTATAGTAAACGCCTCTACGAGTTCTTCTGCAGCAGTATAGTAGTAAGAAAAAACCGAGAAATTAAAGCGCACATTATACAAAAAGAATCGTTGAAAACTAAATCGTAATACCTAATTGATCACACTGCTGTAAAATATGATATTTAAGCCGTTACTCTGTGTAAATTACGTGTTGTAGGACACGAATATCGAGTCATCTCGATATTTGAATTTCTAATTGACGCGGTCGTCCGCCATAACCATAGACGTGATATCAACTCATGGACCGCGCATAGAGAGAGAGAGAGAGAGAGAGATCGATATAGAGCAAAGAGACAGAGCTACGGGTTGGAGCTACTGTCTATTATCACTTTCTTTTCTGTATGAAAATAATTTATGTCTACATAATCGACATTTATCGATAAATCGATATCTCCAGTGAAAAAAGTTGTAACACCGTTTTATCGATCGTTCTAGAGGAGCAAAACAAAATTCAAAATTGATTTCTAATACTATTTTTTTTTTTTTTTTATTCTTATTGAAAATTACTATACATCTAAATAAGTAAGGTATCATAAATAAATGTTTAATTTTCATAAAAACTCATTATTATTTCTACTATCTATTCGTTTAAATAATACACGGATGGAATAAATGGATTAGTTTTTTTTTCCATGCAATTACCAACCCGTATCTCTATCACTCTCATACACGTAATTGATGTCGACCGTCTCTCTCTTACTCGCCGTATGTGACTGATAAAGAAATAGACGGTAAGGTGTGGAATGCGCGGTCCACGAGTTAATACATAATTATGTCTATGCGGCCATAACCGTGCGGTTCTGTATGTAAATATATACACGAGTAGCAGCAGCAGCAGCAGCAGTGTTTCCTGCTAAGCGCTACACAGAATCGTTCGATATATTGCCGCGCAGTGTAATCTTAAAAATTTGTTCTCGTAAACGGCCGTACACTATAATGTCCTGCAACGGTTGCGACACTCGACGACACCAATCGTCGGTTCTCGTTTCAAATGCGTCTTACATCGGGTCCATACGTGGTACGTACACATAATCGCGCGTGCACGGGTCGTCTGTATAGTATTATAATATTGTGTCAAAAAACGCCAAACATATTTAACGGCGCGAGATCGGATTACAGTGTATATACGGTCTGCTGCGTGCAGTAGTCTTAACAAATAGGTGGGGTGGTACGCGCGTATGAAAACGGTGATTATCGTCATTTTGGCATACGCGTCCCGATAAGACGTTTCGACCGTCGGGGTCTTGTTTAACATCAAAACACTGTGTTTATTTGTTGTTGTTTTTTTCCACACGGACGAAACGACTTTTTCGGTTACTCGTCGTGCCTGCTCGGGGCCAGATAACGCGCGTAAAACGTAAATCTTCTACGTATATATATATACATACGTTGTAAAATAACAGCGATTATGACCGTGACATCGAAATAAAACTGCAGATATCCCAGTTGAACGCGCTGCAGAGGCAGACTGTGGGAAAGTAACGATAAAGATGTGACATTGTACCTAGGTCTCTTACACGCAGCTATATAGGGAGACGGTGTTTTTTTTTTTTTTAAATTCTCGTATACGTACTCGATTACTACGCGTATTACCGAGCCGAACCGAAATCTGAGTAAAATTGAGTAAAAAAAAAAAATAATAATTTTACGTTATTTATTAATTGTCAGTCTTATGGCTAGGATCATTCTATAAATTTGTACGACACCAAAAGAGCGTTACCACGACGTCATGAACCCGGCTCTACTCACCACCCGGCCATATCTATATCTATATCTGTATAAATAAAAAATAAATGAGATATATACAAGACATGTACATGTACCGATGTATCTGCGTGCAGTGTAGATAATCTTTTTTTTTCAAATATTCTCATAAATGTGTTTGATAACATTTCGGTTTAAGCTATATTTAATAATTTTTTTTTAACGTCCGCCGGCCCAAATCGGACTGTATATACGAATATAATATATTAATTAATAATACCTAATATTGTCCATGTACGACGAAAATTTTTTAAGCGGTTCTACATATAAAAAAAAAACCTCCGCTTTTAAATAAAAAAACGTTTAAAAATTTACGCGAAAACAATTTATACGATAAATAAATATATAATTATTATAGTAAGGAATAATTAGAATTTGTCTTGTAAAAAAAAGGACAACAGGACACAAAGCCGAAACGCCGGACAATTCTGTATGAAATAAAATTATATACGTTTGGTCACCCTATCTTAAACTGACCCAACAATAATTACGGTTAGATAATTGAAAGCGAAACGATTCGGTTAGAACGATGTATTTATTTCGTATAGAGATAAAACGGAATTTACATAGTATAGAAAATATACGCTAGTCAATATTGGTTGAAAAGTAAACTTTGTAAAAAAAAAAAAAAAAAATAATTCTTTCATTACAAAATAACGTATACCGAATCCGTGTACGACGTTATTGTTTTACCCTTATAATATATACAGTCTACTATTTAGTTACAAATCAAAATCCATATTTGACTGCACTGCAATTATATGGAAAATATATTAGCGAAAATACAAAGTGTCTAATAAAATCCAGCTGTTCTGTCGTGAATTACCAGAACAATTCGAGTTATTTATGAAGCTCGATTAATATTAGCGCGCAGTTACTTAAAGTACTTAAAAAAAATATTTTATTTATTTTTTGCCACTAACGTTTTACTGCCCGGAACGCAATATTTTATAAAAAATAAATATATCATACGGACATATTATTTTATAATTCAACGTTACTGATTTTTATATATATAAAAGAAAAAAAACGTTTTTTCCTTTGATAAAAACTAGTAAAAATATACGTTCCGCTTCTTCGTAATTACTTTATTTTTCGTTTATCTCGTTACACCGGTATTGGACGCCCGATCGAGTCGGCGCGTATTATTCACACAGAAAACGAATAAAATAATTTAGACGCCAAAACTAAATATTGTTATATTATAAAACAGTGCGGTAAACAATAATAACGAATCACCATAAAACGGGATACTGCGAGTGGTGTAAAAAAAAAACGTGTTTTTCTGCTAAATCACCAAACGAAATCTTAACCGACAATAAGAGGTGTATAATAAAATCGACGCGTATACGAAATCAGTACTACGGAATTCGAGCTTAAACGTATTTATTATGTTTGGAAAACGCGGTCAAATGATTTTCTCTACATTACTGCATATACAACACTACTGCGGTTTTTCGTTTAAAAATGAACGTTAAAAATATCGTTAACATACGTTATTTGACGGTATATTATATTTTATTGGTATTTTTTTTGTTTTTCGTTACTAAACGAACGAGTTTTAGCGGTTTTTCTAACAATTTTCTCTGGTGTGTCTCAATAACGCGCGGAATCCAACTACATTGTTAAATATAATATATATATATATATGATATTATTGATATTATATGACATATTCAAACATTTTTTAGAAGTACGTACGACTTTGAATCCTCTCTTCACTTAACTTCTCCCCTTCGTCATTTTTATTCCTATCACACATCCTGTCTCTCCTAATTTATCATATTCATCCCCTGGCCGCTACCTCACCCTACTTTATCTTCTTATTCTTCCCCTCGTCTTTCCCACCTCCTCCCCCGGAACAGAGGGATATTAGTAATTTAGATTGAAAGGTTTGAAAATAATAAGGATAAATGAAAAATAAAACGTATAGGTATACGTTTTATTTCGTATAAAATCTTTTTTATTATTAAAAACAAAATAATAAAGGTGTGTGAGTGTTGTGAATGTCGTTTGAGTGAATCACTCGAGTAAAGATTTTAGACTGTGTATTGTTATTACAACAAATTCGAAAGCAATGCGATAAAACGATTCTGAACGGAGCTTCGGTGTAATATTTTGGGTACATAACAAAAACTGGCCCCTTTTTATGAATTAAATACCTCAAGACCAATAATTTCTATGAACGGTCCAAAATTAAAAGAATGTTTTTGAAAATTTTATTTCTTTATAATAGTTATACACGCTTGGTGAATATTTCAATTTTTCATACCCATTAGTTCCAGAATTACGAAGAAATAACGAAATCGCGTTTTTATATAATTTTTTCAGTAGTTTTTCAGTTATATTATTAAGAGGTTTTGAGAAAATCGAAAAAATGACTTCTCTAATATTATAACGTATCAACTAGACGCTACAGGAAACAAACTGTAGATAAATAAACTAAAGATCGGAGCACTCCTTCTGTTAGAATATTTGGATGCAGACATTAAAAAAAAAAAAAAAACACTTCGTTATAAAACAGCAATACATTCTTTCTGTTGTAGAATATTTGGATGCAGACATTAAAAAAAAAAAACACTTCGTTGTAACACGCATTCCTCGTTCCGTTCAGAATCTAAAAATATTATAATTATTGTAATTTGATCGAAACAATTGTTAATTGTTACGATAATAATTGATTATAGATTATATCATCGAGTGTATAAAATCTCGAAACTCCGTTGAAATTCACAACCGCGCGAATTGCAAGTGCTGCGCGTTTTCCCGCTCGGAATCGCGCGAAACGTGACGGAAACGCCGTACGTATTAATCCTATAACGAGCACGGACGACGAGTAAAGGCGTACAAGAAACCCGTTCGCGAAAACTTTTGCATAAGAAAAAAACCGACAACGCACCTCTTACAATATTGTTTTGAAACGCATCAAATGCGTAATAGCTCGGTCGTTAAGCGGCCCCCAAAATATTAGGGCCGTTTAACCCGAAACGTAAATAATAATCCGATAATCGTTCGCGCGTTTCATCTTCTGTCAGTCTTAATACGAATGTCATCAGTGATTCAACCCATTAAAGGCGCACACGATTACACGCGTTCCTGCAGGTTGTACACACACCACCGCGCACATCGAACACGCGTATATTATCCGCCGTTAATGCGGTCCGTTTCAAGTTTAATCACACGCGCTAGCGTTATATACACTTGACGTTATTATTAGGATACACACTATTGTTTTCGTAAACCGTTTGCCGCTTATTATTATTATGATCGTTTAAGCCGTTCCGACTTGGTCGTTTTAATGTCTGCAGTATATACGCGCGCGCGCTGCGTAGGTACATCTCTAAAATTACACTCTACGAGAAATTATTTTATTATTCTTATCGAAACGTTTCGAAATGAAAAAGTTTCGACGTTTCAACACTCGTGTGAAATTCAGAAGAAGAAGAAGAAAACTAATGGTATAGCGTGTATAAGGCGAATCGTAAAGATTTCAGAGTTTATTGTTTTACACTATATATGAATTTCAATGGCGGATCTAAGAGTCGATTTTTTTTGGGGCGGGGGGAATTATTTTCAAAAGTCGTTCCACAAATTATAGATTTAAAAATCTTGTTTTTAGTTACCTTTATGGTATAATTAATTAACGATCACGTAGGTAACAGTTACACGCGGTTAAAGCGCAACTGATTGTAGCTTTTTCCTCGGAGTTTTTTTATTGGTATCGCCACAGAGTTATAGCGAAAAAATCGATAAAAAATACACGAAATTCCTTCACTAATAAGAGGGATAACCTTTTTCTTTTTTTTTCAGGGTAGGAAATCGCCAGGTAAATTAATGTCAATCGGCCATTTAGTCGTCAGAATTTTTAGGTTTGTCAGTAAAGTACAGAAAAAGTCGATTATTTATTTTTTTCTTATTAATTTTTTTTCTACTTTAATTTTTTTTTTTTTGGGGGGGAGAGGGAAATTTCTGCCCCTATAGATCCACCTCTGATGAATTCGAAACGATAAGTCGTTGCGTTCGATAAAACGATTCTGCGCGGAGCTTCGGTGGTGCACTTTGTCGAAAAATCTAAATTGGATATAGAAAAAACATCGTGACTCAGGACTGTGAAGATTTCAGCCGTTAAAATCGAAAATTTTACACTTTTAAATGGCTCAACATTCGATAATCACTGTAAACGGACCAAAAACTGGAAGACACTTTTCTACTTATCTAGTGCAAATTCACGTAAGTGTTCGGCGTATATTTCATGACTCCAGGATGCCATTGTTTTGTGGTTGTTTTGTTGTGTGTAACGCGTTTAAAAACTGTCGAGAAAATTGTTTTTCTTCGGTTATTTGTGATATTAAGCACGAATCTGGTTTTCGAAATTCGTTTATTGTATTTCCATAAACGGTATATTGTTTTTTTTTTTTTTTTTCAAAAATTTTGTCCGTTTCGCCGAGTCTCGAGAAACGAAATGTATATAATTTCCAATGCGTCCGACTCGTTTTTCTGCGTTTACATAACCGCTACGTGCGTGTACACCACGTGCTCGTGGGTAGTGCGCGCGCGATGACGTTCGGTTTTCGCCCCGGGGCCGCCGGAAACCACCCCGTCGGAAACCAATCTACGGCGCGAGCACTTAGGCCCGCGTGAGAACTCGGGCGCCATCGCGCGCGCGCGGTTATCGAGATAATGGACCACGGCGCGCGGAAGCTGCAGGAGGAGACGTATAAAAAACAATCGGAAATATTAATCCCCGCTAGCTAAGACGTTATGTCTGTATACGCGTACATATTTTATTGTAACGATACGCTTGTAGTGATGGCGGTGTAATAGGGACTGCGACTCGGGATGATAAACGGGGCCGCTTTTGTTCCGTATGCAAATCGAGTGTATTACTGCGCGAGCCGATCGAATATAGGGACGAAAAAGGAATTATTATTATTGTTGTTCGCGATCTATGCAAATCTGACGTCCGATAAATAATCTCGACTGTACACGCTGCAGTGCAGGCTGATTATATGCCGTTTTCCAGTACGCTAGAAAGTGGCCGATTTAGTGTTTTTTTTTTTTTTTTACGAACGAAAAATTATCGAAAACGCCGAATAAACTTTGCAATACGGTCGATATCTTCTATCCTCACAATCCGTTTCTCTTCTTCTATTATTATAATATTCGGTACTATAAAAAAAAAAAAAAAACGTGTGGCGAATAATTATACGCGTATTATATGGTTTTCCTTAATTTCAACGCGTTTCTCGTAGATCCGACCGTATCGGCCACTATCTCAAACGAACAGCTGACCGTCAAACGTTTTTTTATGAAATAAATTAAAAGTTATATTTATCGAGGAGTACAGCGTTAAAAACGATTATTATTTGAAATCCATACGCCGCGGGAAGAGAATGAATTGTAACTTTTTTTTATATACGCGTTTTACACCGTAAACGTGCGTTTCACGTGTACGCGAAGGATTTTGTCAAACGACTTGCACACACGGCGTGTTATAATAAATCCTTTCTCCTCTCCCCTGGTCCCGACGGCATACGCATCAGTGGCGACGAAGGACGCACGCGACACTGAAACCATAAAAACCTGTACCGCACTGACGAAATACGCGTGAAACACAATATATCGGCTGCGTTATTCAAATGATTCTTTTGCCCCCTGCCAACCCCTTTCTCGACGCCCCACGACCCTTTCGACGACTTTTTACGAGGTTCCGATGTACACTGCAGCTGAGATTTCCAACGTCGTCTACACTGTAAGCGTTGTTGGCCAACTCTATTCTTTCGTATTTAAATGCCGACGCAGCAATTCCTACGCACGTGGAGCGTGCGATTGGCAAGTGAACCGAATTATGAAAATGTATTACCGAAGATGTCTCGAGTGGACGCCCATAGGCAAAGATCTAAATCAATTCATACAAATTTAACGTTTATAAGATGTGCAGTAAACGACGGGAATGTTAAAAATTCGGATTATTGTTATAATAACGTAGAACTGCACAAGATCGATAAATGTCAACTTAATAACCGTCAAACTTCCATATAAATTACAATAATAACGTCATTTATTACGGGATATTCTTTATATACGCGAATTTTTTTTCCTTTCAAATCGATTTCGTCTTCTTCTTTGTAACGTATTACTTTATCCACAGGCTTATTTAGAATAGTGTGCAACGGCACTAAAATAAAAATTTTAAATCGGGTAATCTTAATCGTATTTCTATAAAAAAAAAAAATTACGAAGTTAAATATAAATTTTTCAAATAAACACAATTTAATTCGACAATACCGTTTGACTTTCACAATTATTTTACGTACAATAATTTCCAGTAATTTGTAATAGTTTAATCGGTGTCTACAAACATCGATTTGGCATTCGTAAAATGTATTAAAACGTAAATTATTATTTAACAAAGCAAACGGGCAAACGGGAAGCAAAAACGAAACCCCTGTGCCCCTTCTCGAATACGCCATTGGCTTTATCGCGCGTAAATTTAACGATAAAAAAACGCACCGCCGAGTGCGTTTTAAAATCTAAAATTTCCGCGTTCCCGTCACGAAGTGCAGATGTGCGATCGTGCGCGGCGAGTCGGCGAAGAATCGATTAAATCTGTATATTTTTCTTTTGGCTTATTATAACGCTGCAGTCCGTATCGGCTCTAAAATTAAAATAAAAATATTGTACGACGATCGCGGTGCCGTTGTTCGTCGTCTGCAGAGCGGACGTCGTATTTCGAATAACGACATGTCGGCACCAAAAATCAAGCGTATATATATATATATATGTGTATATTGTTTATTAGCTCGTGTGTCGATGAAATCCGACGAGCGCGCATCATCACCGCGACGGAGAAATATTTCGGGCAAAAGATGAAAGGGGAGATTCTTCTTTAATTACGACCATAATTATAGTAGCTCAGAAAAAAATAAAATAAAAATAAAACGCGTTATATATTATCGCTTGTGTGTGTGTGTGTGTGTGTGTTTTATGAATAATATTTTATATTTGTATATATATATATATAGCAAGCGGTCCGCGTGTTGAGTTTTCTGATGTGTTAAGTAGTTATAGGTACGTGTATATATATATATTTAATACCTACGTCCGTATGTTTAAACGTTAAAATGGCCGTCATTAGTACGGTTTCCCATCTGAAAATATTATTATGTGTCTCGTTATATTCATAGCCGTTTGTTGTTTTTCGTTTCTAATCGTTTCTAATCCGTCCGAGGAGAAAGCGCGTTCAAGACACGTTATTTCTATACGAGCGCGGGACACGGTTTGTGACCGAAGAAAAATTCGAGACGAAAATTCGACCCTACTGCTCGGCGACGATTTCATTCGCCGCCGCCGTCAATACGCGACACATTAACAGTTCGTTATGAATACAATTTTTCTTTTGTACGTATTCTGTTATTGGCGAGAGCGAAAAAAAAAACGGGTTATTTCTTTCGACTTTATGATCGAAAACTCAATTTAAAAAAAAAAAAAAAAATCTAATAAAACGTGTCGTTATAATAATATGTGATCTTTACAATCGTACGTCGGGATGTGCAGTAAACAAAAAAAAAAAAAATGTATATGACTGTTAAAAATAGTATATAATATTATAGGTGTGAGTCAGCAACGTGTTGTTTTTAGACACACGAAAAAAAAAAAAAAATTATAATTTTAGCGCTCCGCGTGTAATACCTACGACACGACTCTGTATACGAACGCGTATAACGATTATATTTTCTATTGGACACATTACCAGGTTACCGGCACGTCGTCTGTTTCGCATTAGAAAACCTATGCGTTACAATAATAATTATGTTATTAAGTATAACGATAACACGACTATTGACCCGAATGAAAAATACGTTTTATTTCAACACATCGTGTGAAACGATAATAATTTTCGGAATGTCCGTTGAATTGAAAATTTTCATAAACTTTAATACTATTAGAATTTTTTATTTATTTATTTTTTTACAACCGTTATAATCGGCGGAGTTAACACTCTCGCGGGATCTGAAGATCAATTCCGTACATTAACACGTTTCGACGACCGCGCAGACACCGCATTACTCCAATATTATCAAGAAAAACGGATACTGTACGAAAACTTTTATCACGCTATAGCTGCAGTTTGTAGTCAGCTATCTGAGGAGAATCGGAAACGGTTATTGATACAGTCAACTGATCCATTCATTTTTTTATTAAATAATTAATTTAAAATCGATTGTAGAGGGAACCACTCGCATAGCTGTATACTGCTCTTAATTGCTGCAGTACAACTGCAATTCTCCAATAAATATAGACGTTTTTTTTTAAATTAAAAATGTTCCGTTTTCTAAATTCTAATAAATATAACAGAGTTATGTTACCCGACGAGTATGTCACTACTATAGGATTTATATTGATTTATTGCTAAAAAAAAAAAAAAATCGAAATT
The DNA here is from genome assembly GCA_032441835.1 of Slavum lentiscoides. Lineage (NCBI taxonomy): Eukaryota > Metazoa > Arthropoda > Insecta > Hemiptera > Aphididae > Slavum > Slavum lentiscoides. Next base: position 22,085,487 of record CM063707.1, read on the forward strand.
TGATACAAAATCGTTTATAGCAGTGAGGACGCGTTTTTAACCCCATCCCGAGAGAAATTGATTGTACTATGACGCTGATTGTAGTGTAATTATTATTTGCGCATCGAAAGGGTAATATTAAATTAAATCGAAAATATATTATATACGACAACTTTTGAATCACATTTAATTTGAAAAATAAAATAAAAACAAATCGATATATTTGTTCTGGAACATGAGATATGTGACGAATTATTATTGTACGGTAAACGATATAGTAAACTAAACCATTCGTTTAAAATCATTTTTTTACATTATTATTATTATTATTATTGCATGTGTCATAATTTCGGCAATTATAAATAAATAAATAAATAGAAAAAAAAAAGATAAAATCAATAACACAGTTTCATTAGGTAATATTAGGTAAATCATGAATGAATGAATGAATACAAGAAAAAACAAATATACAAAGAACAGGTCGGTTGAAATTTTACTTGTATTGATTGTGATGGAGACGAGTCCGCTTAATATTAGGCTATAAGCGTAGTCCTAAAAATTTTTCATCCAGCCGATCGCTTCCGGTTCTGCCTCGTCGAGTTTTTCAAGGCCTCCCTCGAATTTGGTACTCGGGCATATGTCGGACTGTTCGTTCCTCACCACATTCACAGTACACATACCACGTCTATATAAGTCGTAACCACAGTTTACGTTAAAAAAAAAAACGCGATTATTTTCGATCGACGGGTGTTACCAAATTTTTTAAATATTTTTTTTCGCCAAAAAAAACGCCGTTATTTCTACGTTGAATAATATTGTACGAAAATTGCATTATTCAAACGTACGACTGTATACACGCACGTTCGTGTCAAACGATGAGGTTATAATAATATATATGGCGTGTAGTTTGCGAACATTCGAAACGAGCGATTACCTAGGGGGTTTCAAGTTTGTTACTCTCTAAACGGGCACCGGGTTAACAGAGATTAATATTTGCGATCGTGTGTGTGTGTGTGTGTGCGAATCGTTACAAATCGCGTCGGTCTGAACGTGGTCGGATACGTATATATATAGTGTCGGTCGGTTGTCTGCGCAAGAGATTTTGTCACCCGGGCGGCTCCCCAGAGGCAAATAAATGGATTTTTTTTTTTTTTTTCTTACCATTTGGCCTCCGGTCCAGTTGTTAATAATCTATATGCCATCTCTCCGGTAGTGTGCATCCACTATTATACTGCTTCTACCCTCCGGTCGAATTTAAAAAGCGTCCTGCGCGAATATCGACGCGACGTTTTTCTTTTTTATTTAAAAAAAATATATATATTTGATTAAAATAGCCCGCGGCTACAGTGTTTTACGCGGACGTTGTTTGAGAACGATTTCGCGACGATTGTATGTTATTGATACAACGCGGAAGGGGAGAACGACACGAGACGCGCGCGCGCGAAAAGCTGTCGACTTTGAAATGTTCCCGCTGTAAAGCGTCAACGGATCGAGCGTTTGAGTGGCGAAAATACGCGAGCTTATATTAATATATTGTTACGGGCAAACAACAAGAATCCGACGGTATAGAAAAAAAAGAGAATACGAATTTCAACAAACGAGAGTTGTTTTACCCGATTTACAAGGAGATTTTATTGTTATCTCGGGACGAAGTAAAATAGTATAATTACAAGACCGATTTGAATAATAATCACTATATGTGGCTACAATATTGAAACGATCGAATACGCGTGAAATGTCTGTGTAACGGTATCGATCCCAAGCGACGTTTTCAATATTAAAAGTTCACCTACTTTCGAACGCTCAAACGTGAGTCCGAATAAAATATTATTACGTTATTTAAAAAAATATAAAAATTCGCGTTATTGTTAACGGAACGCGCACGAACGCGTTTGAACTCGTTTTTTTTTTGCCCCCGTCTGCATTCCCGTAGTACAGCAAATATCTGCAGTGTGAATCGCACGTGGTTTTTTTTTTCTATAATAAATTTGCGCGGAGTCCGGCCAACATCATTCAGAGCGTCCTGCTGCTGCTGCGAGTAAGATTAAAAAAAAAAAAAATTGAAATTAATAATAATCGGTTCGATAGAAATCTACGAAACCCACACGCGTCATCGAGAATTCGGATCCCGCTGTGTGCCCGCGTCGTCGTTTGTATTGCGCGTACCAAAGTCGCGGTCGGCAACAGATTTCGTTCGTTCGTTCGTCACGCTGGTCTTTTACGCCGGGCTACGCTTAAGACTCGTCGAACGGCAGAAATTTTCGTTTATAAATCATTCGCTCTGATATTAATATTTTATAGCAACTATATCCGAAACCGTGTTATATATAATTATAAATAAAACGAAAATATTATAAAATTACGTTTTCATAATAAACGTTTTGTTTTAAAACCCGGTTGATTAACGCGATTTTACACCGTTCGACACTCGTCCGTCGTCGTAATATTACACTATGTCTTTGTGAGTTGTCCTTAACACACTGAATTGTCGGAGGAGAGCTCATAAGTGAATACGTATCTGTTTGTAAGGCGTAGATCATTCTACAACAGTGAACTCGACGAGAAACACGAAATTCGGTGTTTTTCAAATGCCGCGTTCGATTGTAGATGAGCATTTGTAGTTCGTAGATAATCTCTTATGATAAAACGTGAGCCGGGATACGAGCAGCAAAACTGTTATGGTTTAAACAAAGTACTTAAGTCGAGAATGCTATCCAAAGGTTTAAGAATACAACTTTACCGAACCCTAATGAGATCTATTGTGATGTATGGATAAGCGGAACGTGGACAATGCCCGAAATACAGATAAATAACATTCTAGTTTTTGGAAAGAAAATATTCTTATTAGAAAAATATTCGGCCCTTGCTTATAGTTACTAGAGAATGGAGATTAAAAAAAAAAAAAAAAGAGAAAATTATGGAAGTCTATCGGTACCTTAGTACAGTGTGCGATATAGAAAAAAAGAAGATTAGGGTGCTATGCTTGGCGCAAAAAAGAATCGTTCATACATCTGGTACTACGCAATAGCCGAAACAGGGAAAAACGCTTCTAGGACGTCCCAGGCTGAGACGGAAAGAACAAGTGAGGCTTTATAGACGCGAAGATGCTATGGATCCGGGTACAAATAGCGAGAATTATATGTTTGCCATTTTGGCCGATAACTAAAAAAATATATATATACATATTTATAATGTTATATGTCTATGAAGTGATCTCTAGTCAGTATGCATTTTTTTTTCTGTTGCCCTTCTCACGTTATTGATACACGAATAAACGTCGCGGGATTAACACTTCGCCGTGTACGATAAGAACGACTCGGGGCAAATGTTTTTTTTTTTTTAAAGAGTATTTCCGTCAGAATTTCACCTTGTACAAGGGGTGTACGAAAACATATAATATAAAAAAAAAACGAAATTATATAAAAAAAACAGGTGCTGTGCGCGAGCACCGTACCGAATTCTAGAAACGACGACGACGTGTACACGGCTGTGGCGGCGTTGGAATACACGGGAGAGAGAAAAAAAGAAATACATATTTATGTCGTTTGGCACCTTTTGTGTGCGGTTTAACAATAAATTCTGATTAAACTCTCGGTCGCCTTAACCAATCGCCTTTTACGGGTCATTAGAGTACGAGGGGGCGGCGGCGGCGGCGGCGGCGGCCGATCGGTTGGGAAACGTAATTTTTTTTTTCCTTCTCGTGTGTTTTTTTTTTTTTTTTTTTGTGATACGATGATTTACTGGCCTGTTATTTAAAACATATTTATATTTTTTATATATTATATTAAAAAAAATATATATATCCGTATATATATATATATATAGTCATTCGGTTAAATAATATATGGACGCGAGCATGTGAACAGAAACGGATTCCGAATTATGAGTTTTATCAATTTATTCGTGTATATATATATATATATATATATATATATATATATATATATGTGTATACGATAATTTATTGCTTTTCGTGTGTTTACGTTGTCGGGTGTATACGAACAATATCAGGGGTGCCCAAGTAAAAAAAGAAAAAAAACTATCAAAGGTATTTAATATTTTTTTTTTTTTTTATTCTCTCGGTTTTTTTTTTTACTATATATACTTTAAAAAATCATATTATTTATGTTGTACGCAATATATATTTTAATGCGTTACACACGCGTAATACATTTAATGTCAAACCAATCAAGCCCCACCTCCGCGGCGATAATTTCACCCGAATTCCGGTGTATTATAATAAGGACTACGCGCGGTACGTCGGGCGACAGTTTGTAAAATTCTTATTTTTTTATTTATTTATTTTTTTTTTTGTTGCACCAAGTGTTAAAAACGTAACCGGCCGACTAACAGCGAAAAATTTGATATTTATACTTTTACCGCGCTTTGGATGGGAAGGAAGAGTTTAATTTGTTTTATATTCGGCGTTTTTTTTTCGGCTTATTTTTCTACGTTTTTTATTTTTATTAACCGAACACCCATTTGAGATTGCGCTTTGTAGGAATTCAACGCGAATCGCAAAAAATCTAATGAATTAATTTTTTTTTTCTAAACTTTACTTGTCGAAAATTATCCTCGTTTTACTCACACAATATATTTCTGGTAAACGTGTACATTTTTAATATATATATATATTTTTTTTTATTGATTCCAAACAGATAAACGTCATATTGACATGCACGCTATTCGTGTTTTCTCTTCTGAAATTCGATATTGCTTTTGCTGCGTTCGTATCGTAAATGAATAATGTATCGTTTGCGCGTAAACTCTATAGTGTAATAAATCGGGGATGAAATGTTATAGAAATCGCTTATTTTTGTCTATGTCTTCTATTTAATGGCTACGTAGGTGAGCTAAAAATGTTTTCCGTAACCTACTGATGAGTTCATATTTGCGGTTTTTTTTTTGGGTATATTTTATATAAATTTTTAAAAATTCGTATATTTATAATTTTTTGTGGTTACAAATGCATTTGTAGTAAAAATATATTTATATTTAATAAAACATATACCGTAAAACAATACTTGAACACAAAATCTGTAGTTTCAATAATATATAGCGTTTAAACCTATAAAAGGTGAAACGTGTAATTCTATAATATTAACGAATTAAATACTTTAAATAGAAATATAATAAAATTGAATAATATTTATCGAGAAACGGGTGAATTTTATCGTATCGATTATCGATATTTAATCGATTATCTGTTATTATAACAATGTCCGATTACATATACAACAAATTTACACGCGTATAAAAAAAATAATGCTTTTCCCCCGATTACTCGTTGAAAATATTCGGACGTTCAGATGTTTTCTTTTCTGTTTATTATTACGAGTAATTATCTATCGGTAAATCAGAATGTAAATTTTCTTCAAATTATTTTTAAAAATAAGAATAAAATTCCATTTTTTTTTCATATTCAGAATTTTTTTATGCATGTTTTATTTGAATTTAATGTATAATTTTGATATTTTTCACGCATATTTTTTCGATTTATTTTTTGTGCACGTTTCGCCAATTTTACTACCTATAACTTCTCATCCTTAGTAATAATACACGGTATCCTCACATCGAATTGGTAATGAACGTTAATTTTTAAATATTTTAACAAAAAAAAAAAAATGTAAATTGTATGACAGTTGTACACTTATATAATTATTAATTGCTATATATATATAGTTTATCTCGGAATAAAAAAAAACGTTTTATATAATAATCGCTGTGGCCTCTAAAACGTTGAGTTCTCCGATAGTTGAAAATTTTTTTTGTTTTTACCAATTTTCAGGGACGATACGGAAGTAATTATACATATTTCGATAACGTTTTTTTTTCGGTAACGTACGCGGAGCATTACAGTGCAGTTATAGTGTTTACATTTTAACGATAATGAAATATTACGCGAAACGAACCGTGGAACGGGGTACGCAATAAAACGATTGTTTCTTATAGTTTAATAATTTTAGAAAATTTTTTTCCATAAGTACGCGCTCCAGACGTCGTGTCGGTTTTCGGCACGCTGCGGCCGGGAGATACCGTAATCTCCGCGGAATTATGCGTACTCCTTAGACGATTCTGCAGATGCGATGGACCGTGAAAATGCGTATATAACCGTTCATTATGTGTGAACGTGTACCACGTTCGACGAGACCTTTCATCTGCAGCTGATGCTGTAAGGGTGTGCTATACCCCCGGTCGTCGCGTAATAAGCGCTGGGAAATTGTTCGGCTATCGTACGTGCGTGACGCGGCCGTCGAACGGTAAAAAAAAAAAAATAAATAAAAAATTCGACTGCGTTCGATTAGAATCGCGCGACTCTTCGCTACTTCTTCTATTTCGGCTGGACCCCGCGGAGTCACGAGAAAAATAATTGTCGAGTCATAAGCGTTGCTCTAGGAAAATTAAAAAAAAAAAAACCGATTAAATAAAAATAATAATAATTCAGTGACGTGGCGAAAGGGTATCCGAGAGGCGATTGCATCCGAGTTTTTTAAAGGGTGGTGGGCGGGGAGGGCCTTTTATCTGAATCGTAATTCGGTGTTTTACAATAAAATGTAAATTTGTATTCGATAATGTTATGATTAATAGTCTGTTATCGACTGTACTTGTACAAGTATGAAGTAATAATCACAACGCACAGTAACGTGTATTTTACTATATGTAATCACTTACTGACGTTTTCTATTGAATTAATAATGTTAAAAACGTACCACAAATGTCATGATTTTATTTTATTGCCACGTCTCCGTGTAGTCACGGAGGTACGCAACTATATAACGAACCAACGCGATATCAAATTATTAATAATCTATTTTATAACATTTTTATAAATGTTTAGAATATTGTAGTAGGTATATTGTGGAAATATTGTTTGTTGTGCTGTGCTGCGTATATTGTGTGTGCACGTGTCCATCATCACGATATTAATTATTCTGACTTTACCATCGATTTTTTCATCGAAAAATAAATATTTTCCAAAAAAATCGAATTCTCCGGTAAAGTAGAAAAGTCCTATCATTTGATTATGTGTAATATATAAAAATCAAAAAAAAAAAAAATTTTTTTTTTATTGTTAAGTTTCGACTTACACGGTGGTAAAATAATAAACCAAGGATCGTGGTGTAAGTCATTACTTAATAATTAATAGCTATTGGTTAAATATTTTACCGCCTAATTAAAAGACAAAAGATTCTAGTAAAAATAATGTTTGTCGTGTTAAAATGTATAGTGGCCTTGGGTGCGTCCTCGGGAAATTTGTCGCTCGCCTCTAGAAAATTATAAGTCCGTCACGCCACTGAATAATTAATAATAATAATAATAATAATAAAACGGTATCCTTTGCCGATTCGGAATATTTTGCAATCCACCAGCCCACTCACTCGCGATGACGTTTTCTTCCACCGAGCGCGTATCCCTCACGGAGGCGGCGGCGGCGGCGGTGCAGTTCGGGTGTGGCGCGCATTTTTCGTTTCGACAAAAAAAAAAAAAAAATAAATAATAATAAAAGACCTGTCGATGATTGTCAACACTAAGCGGTGTACGATAATAGTGTTGTACGGTCCAAACGCGCATATTCGACATATTTGCCACCTGCCCTCGCGCAATATAACTTTTTTTTTTTTTTTCTCGTCCGTTCGTCCCTCTCGCTTTTTTCTTTCTTCTCGCGTTCACACGGACGGCGTCCTCTTAATGGCCAATCAGACGCATTACACGTATTTCTTTTATGGATTTATTTATAAAAACGTATTTTTACGATTGTTTATCAATGCGATTTTTATGGCGGCAATATAACAGGAAGCCGCCGCCGCAGCCGCCGCGGCGAACCCCTTTGATCCCCTGTTGCAGTAGTCAGCAGATCAAACACGATAATTCGTGCCGTGGGCGTATACGTACGTATGTATGTATGTACGTAGAGAGAGAGAGAGAGAGAGAGAGAGACGAATGCTCGCACTTTACACAAGGCGCGTGCAGCGAGCGATGTGCTCCGCAGCAGCAGCAGCAGCAGCAGCAGAGACGGTGAAGACCAGAGACGCCGTACTATTTATCAGACACCGTGTATCGGAAATATTTTTTTTTTTTTTTTTGTAAACACGAGTTATATTGTATTGTTTATATAGGCGCCAAAACGTAATCGGCGGCGGCGGTGTTTTTTTAAAATTTTTTTTTTTACGAGTACCTACGCGTTATGCGGCGTCGCGCCACGACGTTTTCCGTTTTTTCTTCGAAGAATACAACTTCAACAAAATCGTCTCCTGCTTTCAGTAATATATTTTCATTAATTCGGTATCAATTATTATTTATTTACAAAAAAAAAAAATAGAGGAATAACGACACGTTAACACTAAACACACTCGACTCCGAACTATTAACGTGGTACACGACTGAACGATGAAAATTGCGTCTATACCATCTCTGGTACCTACAATCATTTTTACACTCGGTCACTGCGTATAGAAACGCGTTCGCGGTCGCGCAAACGATACCGTACCTTTACCGTCTCGTCCGCGCAACCGCGCGCTTTCTCGTACTACAATAACCTACCAGGGCCAGATTTAGGGCAGGGCTGCAGCCCGAGGGCCCCACCACACTTTTGTAATCGTTTTACAGTTGCAGATAATATTAAAAAAATGGAATTTTTTTTGACGTGTATACAAATCTATTACGGCGGTACGAGGGCGAATCTGGAGGGAAACGGGACGGAAATGTGTAAGCTGTTGTCTTTAAAAACTAATAATAATATCTATTAATATTAATAATATTAATCGATTTACACGAAATTATAAATTGCGTGTAATGTGTAAGCCGTTGTCATGAAAATAATAATAATATTTATTATCGAAATTACTCTGAATAAAGGTACCAATATTCACAAATCTCAAACACAGTTCCGTTCCATTTTTACCGCTCACGCGACGTTTACACATCGCAATGTCTCGAGTACTATAGCAGACTAGATTTTTTTTTTTATTTTTCTATTTAAAATTTTAATTTTCATCGAACAAATAGGCACTACTTACCTACAATGAATGGAAGATTTTGTAAAAATAAAATCAAAAAAAATTTTCGGACATTCGATTTTGATTATTACTTATACATAGTATTATTTTTATGTTCGAGTCATTTACACGAATTTTTTTACCAATTTGTATTTTTATAACGCGATTCCATAATATGATATTACTCGCCCGTTTCGATTGTTTTGTATTTAAGTAAATTAAATAAGTACGTTATAGGTATATATACGACAGAAAATATTAAATGAACTAAACACGTATTGTCATGTTTATTTATTTGGCCCCCCCCCTTCCCCGTATTATATTCCGTCCATAGGTCACAACATAACTAAATCCTGCCCTGTAATCTGCAGCAGTACAGTGGATACGACTTTTTTATTCTGTCTAAGGGTGGGGGGGGGGAGCAGTGGCGTACTTACGTGGAGGATTCGAGATAAACCTCTCTTCCAGGACCAAAGAAAAAAAAGGTTAAAATTTATATACTTGTAATCAATGATGTGTTTTTTTTTTTTGATGTCTTTACACGAAAATTCTACCGAAAGGAGTGCTTTACGTGTAGCACACTGTTTTCCGGTAGAAAATTGCATCTAGTCGGTTCCGAGTTAATAATATATGTATATTAATTAATTCTACCCGGGCACGATGGCTGAGATGCTTTAGCACATAATTAAATTTTTTGTTAGTTCAAATTATCTATATTTTAAATAAACACACAACAATTAATATTATTGTGACAAAAGTAAAAATTCAAAAACAATAGCATAAGTCATCTTCACTATCACAAATCCCGAAAATTGTATTTTGAAATTTACATATTTATGCATAATTTGTCACATTTGTCTATATTTTATTTAATCAGTGAAGCTAATGCCCGATTCCGCAATTTGAGGAGTAATAGCGGTGCATTAGCGGAAATCAGGTTAAATTATTGGAGGTTTAAGTCGCTATAAGACAGTATACTAAATTGCCATTGAAAAATTTTTTCTCGCTTCGCTCGATATATGTCTATATATAAATACATTTAAATATTATTATAATAATTTTCAAACCATTTTGAGGGTCTAACTAAACTTTTAGGGCAAAGCCCCAAGCCCCCATTGTCTGCCAATGTACTAAACTACACTAGAGATACACATGTGAGATCTCAAACACAATTCCGTTCCATTTTACCGCTCACGCGACGTTTACACATCGCAATGTCTCGAGTACTATAGCAGACTAGATTTTTTTTATTTTTCTATTTAAAATTTTAATTTTCATCGAACAAATAGGCACTACTTACCTACAATGAATGGAAGATTTTGTAAAAATAAAATCAAAAAAATTTTCGGACATTCGATTTTGATTATTACTTATACATAGTATTATTTTTATGTTCGAGTCATTTACACGAATTTTTTACCAATTTGTATTTTATAACGCGATTCCATAATATGATATTACTCGCCCGTTTCGATTGTTTTGTATTTAAGTAAATTAAATAAGTACGTTATAGGTATATACGACAGAAAATATTAAATGAACTAAACACGTATTGTCATGTTTATTTATTTGGCCCCCCCCCCTTCCCCGTATTATATTCCGTCCATAGGTCACAACATAACTAAATCCTGCCCTGTAATCTGCAGCAGTACAGTGGATACGACTTTTTTATTCTGTCTAAGGGTGGGGGGGGGAGCAGTGGCGTACTTACGTGGAGGATTCGAGATAAACCTCTCTTCTAGGACCAAAGAAAAAAAAGGTTAAAATTTATATACTTGTAATCAATGATGTGTTTTTTTTTTTTTGATGTCTTTACACGAAAATTCTATCGAAAGGAGTGCTTTACGTGTAGCACACTGTTTTCCGGTAGAAAATTGCATCTAGTCGGTTCCGAGTTAATAATATATGTATGTTAATTAATTCTACCCGGGCAGTGGCGGTTTTTAGGGGGGGGGGCGATGGGGGCGATCGCCCCCCCGTGGACGTTACTTTTACACATAATACGTATGCATACAAATAACTATTTGATTTTTTTTCTCTATAGTAATAAAACTCAGACAATTACTATTGCTATTGGTTTTACAAGGATGTTAATTTTTATTAGAAAGAATGCTCGAATGATCTCATTATGTGTTAAGTTCCGGTAGAAAATTGTCATCTAGTTTGTATTTTATTTGAAACGTTTTTGAATTTTCTCAATATAGTTTCCTTTTATGCGTAATTATCAAATGAACCCATACAATTGAAAAAACCATACTATCTCAATATAGTTTTAAAAGCAGTACAAAAAATTACTAAAATAATGGTCCAAGATTCTTGAAATTTACACCGAATATGTGTGTGTGTGTGTGTGTGTGTGTGTGTGTGTGTGTAAAAATGTCATTCGATTCCGGGCAGTTATTAGCAATAATTATTAGATGTTGAGCTATTTAAGTCGTAAAATGAGGAAATTTTTTGTTTTAAGGGCTGCAAATTGTATACATGAGTCCTACGTTATTTCAACTATATATTCAAAAAATCTTGAAAATCATAAGTGCAATATTACACCGGAGCTCCACTCAGAATCGATTTATTGAATGCAATAATGTATAATTACTTTCAAATGTATAGTAATAACAAAATTCTGAAACGTTATCTAAGTAATTCCCCCTTAGCAACATCCACAACTCCCTCGGCTCATTATCACATTCTTTTTAGCCCATCAATAAAACATAGTCGCTCGTATGCGACGTCATAATATTAGTAAAATATCGAAAATAGTTTCATTACGAAATATTTTACTCTAATTGTGTTTTAATTATTATAAAATAATAATAATAATAATAATTTTAGTCTAATTCATTGCTCGATGGCTGGCTCGATATATGTCTATATTTACATTTAACATTATTGTATTATAACGTAGCTAAGAATAATTTCGAAATAATCAAAAATAACTTGAAATATTGTTAATTATCGCGAGAAAAAGAAAAAATTGAAAACGATATAGCGCTGTAAACGGTTGTCGCAGTACATATTCGTGACAATCAGCATATTATGAATTGCGCGTGCATTATTGTATATATATATATAGTCGTATTATTATATATATTTTTTTTAATTATGGCGATTTCGTTGAAATTCGTGACACCCGATCAGTGTTGGGATCATATAACAGAAAAAAAATCATCTAGATAATATTATTAAATTTTATCGGTATACAGACAAATCAATTATCGTCCAGATAATATAAAAGTATCGGATTAATTCAATTCAACTATGTCATAAATATACGACTCGGATTGTCTGACAGTTTTTGTTACGTGGTCATATGGACTATACGCCTCCCGAACCCGGGAGAAGGAGGATTTAATGTGCGTAGAAAAATTTTTCGAAAAATAAAAAAAACGGAAGTTTGTCGATTTCTAAACGAACGAAAACATGGCTGTGGTCAAGAATTGATCTGACGTCCACGGACAAATGGATATTTTAAACGAAATTTTAACAAAATTCGGCAAAAACAAAAAAATAGACGTTAGAAAGGGTTTTTTTTGGGGGTGGGCGAATTAAGGTGTTTAATAAAACCGTTGCTTCTTTCCAAACGATTGCCTGTAAAATCACTCTTTCGATCTGATTTTTATATGAAATGTACACTGAACTACGGCCTTCGTCACGATTAAATGAATTATATTATCAATCGTCGTCGCATTGTTGTTTATTAAAACCAAATAAATGAATTTTATATAGATTTTTTTTTTTCTATTAATCAACCGAAAGAATTTATTTCAATTTTATTTTTTTTACGTAAAATAATAAGTTCTAAGCGAGTTTAGGCGTAATTATCTAGATTAAAATAATTATAACCCATATATAGGTGCAGACGAGATAAGCAAACAGATATTTCCAAACACTGAGACCGACATCGTTTTATAATATAACGTTATTATATCGTTTTCCGAATATTGTCGGCTCCACCGTCGTCGTTGCCGACAGTCGAACACCTACTATTACTATTACTACTATATTATACTCGGCCGTTTTTCTCATAACATAATATATTTATACCTATTCTGTATATAATGTACGAGTAATATAAAATATAATATAATATATATATAAAAAAAAAAAGCCAGCGGGTTTATCTTTTTATTGGTCGCTAATGGTCGAACGTTATAAATAACATAATAAAATCGAATGATACAAAGGAACCGAAAAATGTTGCATTTTATTGCCGAACGAACGTGTGTATTCTTAATGGCCCGGTTACAATATTATGTTAATTGCGTTCGGTCGATTCGTGCGAGCTCGTGAATATATACAGATATGCGCTTGAATAGATATATAATAATAATAATAATAATAATAATAATAATAATAAAAACATTTAGCCGACGGAATATATTATAGCGTTGCTTTAGAGCCCAGAAGCTGCCGCTTTGGTGTGTACGTGGTGATGAACGATCGAATTCCGTAGCCAGAATCAACGATTTTCATCTTATAATATATGTCCACGGTCGCAGCAGCAGTAGCATTATGTTCGAAAATATTATATTATATTGTCCTCTGTATAATATTTTCTTTTCTTTTTTTTTGCCCGTCGAACCCTTTACAACATTAATCGTTTCTCAAACGTTAATATGTAGCAGAGTATTATACATATATACGAACGGCGCGTTGGATTTTTAAAACCAGTACGTATATAACGTGAATATATATATATATATATATATATATATATATATATATATATATGTACAGACAGTAAGAATGCCGCACGGAAACACAATGCATAATGTTTTATAGTTAATATTCGGTTTAGAGTTTAAAAAAACAGCCATGCATCTACGATAAATGCTGTTTTTTTAAAAATTATATATTTACTCGTCACTATCTCTTAATAACTAATACTTCAGGTAGCTTCTGATTTATTTATTTTTGTCTCATTCTGATTCCGTCACTCTCATGCTCGACGTAAAAAAAAACATGTTATATTCCCTCCGTCCAAAAACATTTTATCGTTGTGGAATACAAGGCCAATCTATTAGCTATTTAAATTTTCCTTTTCCTTCCGAACCCGCCTTCGGTACCAGATTTCACTCCTATTTTAAGACTTTCAATCTGCGGTCATCCTACTGCTATAGGCACGAGGACGTCTACCCCAATATAATCAAACATATAGTTATTAATAATCTTAAATCATCCCGTCCGTTTCATTGTCCGTTTCGGCCGGTCTCCGTGCTGAAGGCCACTCTGCACTCAACCACGCTTTCGAGATTATATTCCCTAAACGATTCTGTTCTCTTCGTCCGAACGAAAGCGCCCGTAATCGTTTTCATATTCTTTTTCACCGTCCACATCGTCCTTATATCCGCAATCCGCGTCAAACTACTTTCCATTCTCGATTCCTTAAATAGCGTATCCCATGACGTTCCATTCATCGTTGTTGACTACGCAACCGCGTGCCTACTATATAATTATTCGTCTTGTTATACGTCGTTTTATTCTGGCTTCTGTGTTTAATCGTCGTGCAGCTATTATATATTATGTTTGTATCAGTATTAATCACATCCAATCGTCGAATCGTATTCGCTAGCTAGCTGACCATTCTAATAATAATAAAATAGTTTATCGAAACAAAAAGTAACAAATACACGTGAGTGATATCGGTTTTCTTTCGACGAATAATAATAATCTATACCGTTTTCTATTGTGCGTACACGAGGTTCAGGTAGATTTTTATAGGCGTGCGTAAAATAAAATATTGTAAAAAAATATATTATAATAATAATAATGTACGCGTGCGCCCGATAGGTATCTAATAACACGTCTCCTGCAGCAGGCGTATACCGCGCCAACAATAATAATCGCTCGATAAATTGAAATGCAAAGATTATTATTTTTTATAACGTAAAAAATACTATAATGCGGATTATATTACTTTATTGCGCGCATTAAATACATAAATATCTATGGTAACGTAAAAATTTTTTAATCGTATACGCGCGCGCGGTGTTAAACGAGAAATACCTATAATATAATAATCGGTTGCAATATATGTCGGTGGTAATCGTTAATATAATAATTAACGCGATATAGTTTAGGAAAGAAAAAAATTCGTATATCAACTGCGACGGAATATTGTAATAAAATATAATCAATGTGCCTACACGTTAATATAATAGGCGCGTATAGAAAATTGCAGATAATCACAATCGCGCCGTATTGTGTCCACGTAAATAATTCAGCGACGGCATGTATTATATTAGATTTAAAAACGAATACGTTTTTTTTTTTTTTATGAAAAACAGACGGTAAATACTTTTTTTTCTCATATCATTATTATTACTACGATTTTAACAAACAATATACTTATATATATATACACGTTCGTACGATCAATAATTGTTTATAATACCGTTACTTTTGCTCGAGTAAACAATTTTATTATAATTTTCGATATTATTTTTTCGGGTGTTTTAACCTTTTTTTTTTTCTAATTATAAAAACAAATTAAAAAACATACCATTTCAATAGCGCGGCACTGCGAATATTCACAATACCGCGTACGTTCACTATATACAACTGCGTAATCGTAAATAATAATAATAATAATAATAAAAAATACGTAAAAACTGAGCGAGTATACACGCGAAAATATCGTTAATGAAAATAAAAACTAAGGAACGAATATTTGAATCGAATTCGCGTTCTATACTGCGAGTCTCGGCGCGATGAATATTTTGATAATATTTTATATTATTATTATTTTTTATTCGAGTAGTTTTTCGACAATATATCAGGTAAGCGATTGAGATTCGCATCGTTTTAATAATACGAAATTAACTGTTAGTAAACGTATGCGATTGCCCAATTCACGTTTTCCCTACAACGTCGGCTCAAAACCTGGCTACGTACGCGGACGGTTGAAGCAGGGATTGGAACCGAACGGAAAAGGACCGGTTTAGAACCGAAACCCTTTGAAACTATTGGAACCGAAACCTAACCGTAACCCTAATTCTTTTTTTTTCAAATCCGGAACCGATATTTGGAAATACAGGTTTTTATATCACTAATATATTTTATCACAAGAGATTATGTAAAATTCCAATAAATTTCTAATAAAATTCCCCCAAAAAAAAAAATACAAAATGTATAAACTTTAAATGATTAGACGGGCTACTTATACTGGGTATACTTGTATGCTGCAAGTGAAAAAACACTCTGAACAAATAATTGGTATGCTAAAATAAAATTATTAAATCCGTAATAATAATTACTCCACATTATAAATGAATAAATTATAACTTTTTAATCGTAATTTCGATATTTTGAAGTACGGGTTAGTACCGGTATTAACGGGAACCGGAACCGAAACCGAAATTCACAATTTTCATGAACCGGAACCGAAATTTTATTTTTTTCGAGAACCGAACCGAAACCAGAACCGATAAAAATCATTAAGGTTCCAGTTCCTGGGTAGACGACAGGCTTAATGGTCTCGCTCTCGTGCATATCCATCACAGGGAAATATCCATATGGATCAGTGGCGTACACAGAAATTTTCAATGGGGGTTATATAAAAAATATATATTAGTTGAAAAGATTTTTATAAAACGTTTCAAATAATAATAATTATAATTATAATATTACACTAAGAATAATGAATCAAATTACTTCTTTAGCCTTTTTCCAGTTGTCAAATTTCTCCAATGAAAGAAAACCTAGTCTTTGATTTCCTATACCACCACATTTTGCAAACACCACACAAAATTTACAAAATGCTCAATTGGTAAATTGACAATGTCAATAAATACGAACATATATTATTATTCGACTGTGTGATTTCAAACAGAAAAGCGCGCACGGATCACACGGTTACTGATCAAATGCAAACTAAATATAGCTGGGTTTTGTAGCAGCAGAATTATTAGGCTGGAGCTACACTATGCGTTTTGTCGGTTACCGATTAACCGGATCCGATCGGTAATTGAACGGGAACACCCAAAATACACACATATTTAAACGCCAAACGCACTATCGCAATCACATTAGACCGATTCTCCGCAACCGACGGAATACGACCGCAACATGCTGTGGTCGTTCTTTCCCGATACCGATCGTACAGTGTAATATTGTAGTCCAATGTAAAATGGTGAATTTTGCGCAGTCATGAAAACAAAAAAAATTATTTTCCTATGAAATTAAGACGTCGTCGGTCGCGCGCCAAATATGGCGCTATGGTGCTAAAATCACTACGAAAAATATTTTTGTAAAAAGTCAATGGGGGGGGGGGTTTGAACACCCAAAACCCCCCCCGTGTGTACGCCACTGATATGGATACCGATAAAGTTATTGGCTTCTTTGCAAAAAGCAAGAAACGAAAAATAGATCTTTTATTGTAATTTGTTAATAATTTGTAGACTATAGTGATTATTATATTCAGTGTATTTTAGATTCTGAGCGGAGCGAAGGATATCTATTGGTTTTACATTTGATGTTTAATTTTTTTTTTCTATCCTGTGTGCAGATTTTCGACCAAAAGGAGCGCTCCGATCTCTTCGGTCACAGTTTGTTTCCGGCAGCAATTCGCATCTAGTTGGTACCTTAGAGAGATCGCTTTTCGATTTTCACAACAGTTTTTTAACGCGACGCGATAAACTACCGAAAAATTACGAAAAACCGCTAAAAATGGGATTTCGTATAGTTTTTCGCTATAATTTCGAAAACAATCATTGTATTGCCTTGAAATTTTCGACGAAATTGTATCTTCGTATTATACAATTTCAAAAAAATTTTCAAAAAGATTCGTTCAATTTTATGCTATTCATAGCTATTTTTACGTTTTGAGTTTTTTTTCATTCATAAAACAGTTAATTTTGAGTTTTTTCACTTGAAATTTAGACACAAGTATATTACTTTAATTTTGTAAAAAAAAAAAAAAAATAGACAAAGTGTATTACACCGAAGCTCTCCGCTCAGAATCGTTTTATCGAACGCAATGCTTTCAAATTTATAACAATAAAAACAAAACTTTAAAATCTTTATCCAAGTAATACGTTCACATAAGCGATAATATACACATAAAACCCGCGGCTCGCAACCTTTTTATAGTTTTATTCTTTAGATTTTTTTTTTTTGAGTTTTCTGTCACCAATAATATCGTATTATTTATCATATTGTATGAATAGAAAATAAATTAAATTTCTTTATGTTTATAATATAAAATTTCTGTTTTTTTTGTATAATACGCATAAATTTTACAACTACTTTTTAACCCCCCAAAAAAAAAAAAAAAATTAAACGCTATAATATAGAGACGCCGCTGAGACGACACTCGTCCGTCCGGACTGTCGAGACGCTACGACTGGCTTTCGCGCCGTTATCGAACGAATAAAAAAACAAAAAAAAAAAAAAAAATAAAGAAACGCGTCGGATAACGCGCGGAATTTTCCACACTTGGAGGCGTGCGAGCCGAGCGCACAAAATAATAATAATTATAATTATTGGTGTGCGGCACACGTATAATAATCCAGCGGGCGGCCACTACGGTATTATTTTCGAATTATCAATTTCGTACCGGCGCGTACCTATGTCGCACGACGGACGATTACACGCGGCGGCGGCGGCGGCGGCGGCGTGCTCGTCTGCGCGCGCGGTGTAATCATCAACGACGACGCGCGGATTACAACAATGGGATGTTATCGTTACTTTGCAGGTGTCTGTGCCGAGTGTCGTGCATATATATATACCTACGTATGGTAATGCGCGCGGGCGCGTGTGTGTTTTTTAATGCGACGCGGTATAAATATAGTGAAAAGAAAACACAAAAAACACAAAAAACAAACGGATAATAACGATTATATTATAACGTGTTGTGTAGAGAAAAGAAAACGTATATAATGTTGTCAGACGCGCGCACGAAACGTTAACGGTGATTTTCGATTACAGAAACGCGATACGCACAATCACACACACACACACACACTCCGATTGTGGTGTGGAGAGTACAACTGCTCTCGAACACCGATCCGATTTTCTCGACGAATTACAAAAACACGACGGTAAAAAACGTCGTGTTTTATCGGAGCCCCGACGCGTTGTGTGAATGTGTACAGTTTTCGTTTCGCGATTCTGCGACTACAGCAGCTGGAGGCCGACAACGACATACCTACCGACGAAAAAACCGAATTTTTTTTTCTTTTCTATTATTGTTCTTTATCGGCGCGTTTTTTTTTCTTCTTTATACGTCCGTTGCACAGCGTATTTTAAGGAATTCTTACTGAGCGGCCGCTATGACTATATAAGGACTGTCATCCGGGTGCCTTTTTACATATTTAAAAAAAAGTTTTCACTCGCCCCGTGTCCCGCAGGGATAACATTGAATCGAGTCCCGCAAATACTTTTGCGTTATCGGAGTCGAGTCCGACCAGTATTGTTAGGTTATTCGAGTTTGAGTGCCTTCAGCCTATA
The DNA here is from genome assembly GCA_032441835.1 of Slavum lentiscoides. Lineage (NCBI taxonomy): Eukaryota > Metazoa > Arthropoda > Insecta > Hemiptera > Aphididae > Slavum > Slavum lentiscoides. The sequence continues at coordinate 22,104,911 of CM063707.1, forward strand.
TTAGCGTTACGTACGGCGCGAACGATGCCTGTGCGGCTTGTCTTTACGCGCGACGGCCGTCTTATATTCGAAAAATAAAAGAAAATATGAAAAAACTTAATACAGTAGTACTGTAGAGTATTGATATCAATACTTTTTTATAATATTAATATTATTTTATACAAATAATAAATTAAATGAATATTATTATTATTATTATAATTTTCTCTGATATTTTTGTAGGGAATGCGGTCGCACCGTCGCACATATAGGCACCACTGGGTAGTTATGACATTTTTATCTATACGGACTCAATTCGATCAAAGACATTAAGATAATAAGCTGGACTCGATTCGAACGCATAAAAGTAGCACGGACTCAATTCAATATCACCGGTGTCCAGTACCCTTGGAATAATTCGCTATGTATTATAATATACATTTTTCTATAATATATATAATAGAAAATAATAATATAGTAGAAAATATTTTCAAATAAGAATTTGAAAAACTACAGAAAAATGACGTGAAAACGCGATTTCGTCGAAATTTATCATTATTTCCTCGTGATTTTTAAACTCAGAAACTTGAAATATTCACCGAATACCGGTGGCTTTTATGTAGTATTTGGGAAAAAAAGATTTTTCAACAAAATTTCTTTCAATTTTTCGGGCTATTTGTAGCCATAACAGATTTTGAGGTACATTTAATTCGTAAAAGATGAAATTTTTGGTTTTAAGTGTTAAAAAATTCATACGTTATCAGACGTACCTACATATTATATTATACTCCAACTATATATTCAACAAATCTCGAAAATCTTTTGTGTTCCACCAAAACATATGGTGTGATTTTTTAAGGGGAAAAAAAACTATAATAAATAATATTGCGCAGCGAAGATTCGCTCGGAATCTTTTACGATGGAATGAAATGATTCGCCGCATTGCTTTCAAAACTCTAAAATCTTTATCCGTGTATAATAATTCGCTTAAGCACACATCCACAACTGCACACCGCTACCTATTTTTTTTTTTTACTTTTCGGATCACACAATCCTGGCGCGGTTTAAAGCGATCGCTTTTCAAAAAAAAAAACCAAAAAATAAATAAAATTCTTCCTTTTAAAATTTTATTTTCACTCGTTGTCGGAACGAGGTGTAAACTACGATCGCTTACAAATTAATAACGGCGGAATATTCGGAATTCGTATATATTGTAATTATATTATCGTCTCGACGTGATTTTTACTGTAAAAATAAAAATTGTAAAAAAAATGGAAAGAAAGATACTGAAAGTCTAGAATAATATTGTGTTATGTCTACAATCGCCGCACGTATGTATAAAATATAATCGAATAGTTTTGTAAGAAAAAAAATATATATTTATAAACGCGTATATATATAAAAAAAAAAAAAAATTCAGTGCAATACATGTCTCTACGTACAATATTAAGCGATCTACAATATATACGTGTATGAGTCGTTTTCAATAAAGAATTTTCACGTATAACGGTGAAGAAAAAACTATCTAAACTCTGGGAAAATTCTTTTTTTTTTCTGCAAAAAACGTGCGCAGACTTAAAAATAAACAAATTTAAAAAAAGAAAAACTTATATCGATTGACAATCGACACTTTTTTCCGACATTTACTATTGCCGACACTTGCAGAATTAAACTCGTAACCGCATAATAATCGAGTATTATGTTGAACGCGTATAATAAAGTTTTTTTTACTCTGACTTTTAAGAAAATTACGCGGTACTATAAAAACTACGGGTATTTTCTCTCTTTTTTAAAATGTTGTGAAAATTCGAATCCTTTTTTCCTACGTAGTCGGAAATATAATGCGCGCGTTATCGCGATCATGTCTCCCACCCCAATATCTTATAAGTCGAGTTCAGATATTTTCAACTCGTTTTAATAAACTATATATTTTTGAAGAAGAAGATTGCGCGCTTGCGCTCGGAAGAGTGTTTTACGTCGGTCAATTAGCGCGTTCGAACGCTTAAAAGAGTGCGGTTAATCGGAATAAAACGTTGCGGACCGACCGAGCACGCAAACGAACCGATTAAAATCGTAATTAAAGTAAAGAAAAAATGAGTTCCCCTTTACCCTAAACAAATATTTCCCCGTTCGCGTACAATAATAATAAAAATAAAAAAAATGCAGTTTTCTATGGACGGTCCGCGCGGGACGTCCCGTCACCGAATATTTGCTGCATATCGACGAAGCGCGAATGGACCAGACATCGAGGATTGCTGCAGGTCTACTATACCGGACGGGCAAGCGGGCGGGCAGGGTTCTCTCTCCTTAAGGACACCTCGCGGCCGATTTCCGGTCGATTAATCACCGACGGAAGTGTATGCGTTTATCTCATACGTACGCGCGCGCGCGGGAGAGGGGTCAAGTTAAGTGTGTGCGCGCCGCAGCCAAAGGAAACGCGATGCGGGAAAGGGTTCGAGAGAAGAAAGTGATGGATCCGGCGGCTGTGCAGTCCCGTCGTTCGAACGATATAAATCAGGTATGCAGGACAGGAACAAAGGGGATTCGATGCGTGAGCGCCGTATCCATTTATCAACCCGTTAAGTAATAGGGTCGAACGGCTGCGGCGCGACGAGGTGATACAGGACGGATGAGAGGAAAGCCGCGATTATTCAACCAGATCATGATTCGTGATGCGCAAACACGAGACGTGTTCTTCTTCGTCCTCGTCGTCATCGGCTGCTGCTGCATAACGGCCTATACGCGTATAATATATATCAACAGAGTGTAGAAATGGATGCTATAATGCGCGCGCGTGAGAGAGAGAGAGAGAGAGAGTGATTGAGGGACGGGCAGACGGAAACCGCGATAGACAAAAACCGAAAGACCGTTTAACGAATAAATATTTTATAGAGGAAGGGTTGAACATTCTTCTTTTTATTATTATTATTATTATTTTTTTTTTACGTTTTGATTGCCAAAGCAGAAACAAAGAAAAAAAATTGTGAAATAGACAACCCGTTCCTTAATAATAATAATAATACATTCATTCGTATAGACACGCCGCGACTATTATTATACCCGGTAACGTATTTAGGGGTGGCGCGAGGCGATATCATTTCTGTACGCGTTTCAGAAGCGAAAAAATAGTGCAGGTTACTTCACGACCACCGGCGAGGTTTGATTTTAATTATAATTAAAATATTCTATAAATTTGAAAAAAATATAAAATTAGAATTCCGTTACGGCGTATTGAAATTAAATTTTAACGTTATTCTTAAATCCTGATTAATATATTTTTTTTTTCATTTCCGTTATTGTTTTACGATTAATTGTATGGTTTCGGACGAACGTTTATATACAAACTGATAACTTTTTAAACATATATTGTTAATTATACATATTACCTATATATAAATCGTTCGTTAACAACATTAGCGTTGAGAATGTTTTTAAATTCTATACCGTCCGGTTTTTCAATATTTCACACAAAGGTATTTTAGTGGCTTAAAGAGAGATAATACAGATTACAGATCTTAACAATCCAGCCTATACTTTAAAATGTTTAGAGCAGATTATCGATATACCGATAAAATAATTCATTGAGCAGAAATCAAAGCGCAAAACGTGTAATAGAGTCGTTTTAATATTGTAAATAATGTCAGTCACACATTGATTACAATAAAACAGATTGTGTCGTTATATATATATATATATATAAATTTCGTATTCAAATTTTTTTATGGGAAGTAGTGTAGTAGGGACAATAAATCTTTATCAAGGACGGGTCCGTGTATATTTGAACCCCGTGCAAAAAAATGAACAAAAATAGTAGAAATATATTATTAAAATTAAATAAAATATCTTGTTAATAGTTAGATTTTTTTTTTCAATACCTTCCTGATTTGCGTATAATGTCTATTGAAAAACGATTGGTCACCCGACGAGATAAGGACAAAAGTAGCACAAAAGCCGAAAGAGCTTTCATTGCGCGTTACTAAAGTTTTTCGGGACAAAGCTCTTTTCAAAACGAACAGAATCAACTCACAAACACGTGCTCATATAATACGTTTTTGAATCCGAACAGAATTGCAGACAGATAAGACTTTTGAAAATAAAATACGGCGAAGGATATGCGCGGTCGCGGGTTGTTAGCTGATCAATGGCAATATAAGCGGCGAAAGTGTACAATAAGAGCGGCGATAATAAGGCTAGTATGTTGTACTAGATGCTGGAGAACCGATGTAGTGGAAAAAGATTTGGAAGACCAAAGAGCTCGGAATGGGAAAGATATAGTGCAGCGAGACGGAGAAAAAAACGAACGGAGCGATTTACTGATGGGTTACGTTGATAGATGAACATTATATATTGAAATCGGGGAGTTTTGTCAGTGGTTCATGTTGTTTTATGAGTTTAAAACACCGTAATCGAAAACCGTTATTGTGTACCGTCGAGGACAAATTCCTAAGGTTTTTTTCGTGTAAAACGTGTACGTTTTATAAGCGATAATTTGGAAACAAAAAAAAAATTAATTAAAAAAATTATTAAAAAATATAAATAGATTATATGGTTTGTATTTGTTTGTCTTGCGGTATATAACTCGGCATTATATTTGATTTTTTCAACCTGACCGCGAACGTTGAAACATCAACGAGTCTCGTTAAGATTCAATCTCGTGATGGCACTGTAAAACATGGTAAAAAAAAAATCTCGATTCGTTGAACGGACGGACAATTTTGCTGATGTATTATGGCATAAAAAACACGTTTTGCCGTTTGGCGACGATTAAAACAGCCCCTAAAAACAGATCATAGCGGTTATACACCAGCATATTGCGCGTAGTGCGCATTGATGGGAAAACAAACAACAGTTCTAGACGTGTGCAGTGCGTGTTCTCATATTACTTTCGAATAATCGCTGTCAGCGTCCCCTTATTATTTTCACGCGTCTCGCGCGGTTATGGTGTACAAAACGTGTTTGCTCGCCGTATGTGTACTGTCAGAAAATGCGAAAAGTATATATTTTTCATACAAACACTGCAGCACTGCAGTTTCTACAATAAATCGTGTTATTTTTATTTCTTCTAGAAAACCCCTCTCCGCCAACTGTACACGCCGATAAAATTAAATCTGTTTATAACTGTGTATTTTAAAAACGGGAAATTGAAATAAAAAAAAAAAAATCTGTGTGATCCGTTAAAAGCGTATCGTTCTAACATGGTGTTTTTCTTTTTCTAATAATAACCGAAAGAGCGATTATTTCTGTTGCCACGCAGAAGAAGAAGAAGATGAAGAAGAAAAAAACGACAACAAATCAAAATATCAAATTGAACGTCCCGAAGAACTTTAAAAACGCGCCGTCTCCTCGAGCGTAACAGAGTTACAAAAAAAAAAAAATGAAAAGAAAAAAAAACAATATACGCGTTCAATTAGTAAGAAAAAAATTTTTATTTCGCTCTGACACACGTACGCGGCACGTCGTTTATATTATTGTAAAAACTACACACACACACGCAGAAAACGCCTCCGATAAATTATTGTTATAAAAAAAAAAATAAATGACTAAAACAAACCGTGCCAAACGTTGGTCATGCGTTGCAAACGCGTATTTTTAAAATTCAGTTTAAAAATACTGCGTTATAGACAAAAAAAAAAAAAAAAAAATTCATTTCCCGGGGAAGGCGGAAAAAAATTAATTTTCTTCAAATTTTTACGTTTTAGATTTTGAGCGGAGCGACGATAATGCGTATTGCGTACATACGATGAGATTTTTTTTTCGTTTTTATATCTGTAATTCTACCAGAAAAACTGCTCTGATCTTTACAGCCATACCTAATATACTGTAACGAATCGCATCTAGTTGTTATTTTAGGTGATAGGTCATGTTTTGATTTTCTGAAAAGAGCGTAAAAAAAAAAAAAAACTCTAAAACTACCGAAAAATTATATAAAAACGGTAAAAATCGAAATCGATTTGTTTCCTCGTTATTTTGAAACTAACGCGGTTATAGAAATTCGAAACGTTCACCAAAATACTGTGCCTTTTATACTGTATTTGGAAAAACAAAAGATTACTTTCAATTTTGTGCTATTTATAGCAATCATAGGTTTTGACGTATATTATTTAATTCGTTAAAAAATGTAATTTTTTTTTCGTTTAAACGTTTAAAAGTCTAATAAAACATCAGACGTACACGCGTCACTTCAACTATATATATATATATATATATTCTTGAAAAAATCTTGAAAATCCGATGGCGAATTTTTTGGACAAAATGAATTTTTTTTTTTTTTGGACATTTACGTTCGTAACAAAACTATACCGACAATCGAGTGGCCTGCAATCGATCGCGCGTATTACGAAACGCGTGCGGCACATTTATCACACCGGTATTTAACCCACACGGCCGGCCGTCCAGGTTTGAATTTCGCGCCCGTTCCTCCTGCAGCAAAGTCGTCGTCGTCGTCGTCTTGTCAAGAGTCGTTAGGGAAATTTGCATGCGACTCACGGGCGCAGCAGCAATTCATTAATATATTGACGTGTACTGAAACAAAAAAAACGAATAAATAAATACTAAAAAAAAAAAAAAAAGAGTCGACCGCGTGTTAACGCTACCAGAGCGTCTGTCGCCGACAGCGAATCTCTCTGCAGTTTTTGCGCTCTGCCGGCCCAAACCGTTCACAAAGGAAAACCAGATTGTCCGCTGGTTTTATTTTTTTTTACTTTTTACTTTTTATATCGTACAAAACTCGGCGGCGGCGAATATACAAAACAAAAACGAATTAATCGTACGACTGACGACGGCCCGTCGTCTCGTTATCGAACGCCGCCGTAACGCGATAACGAGTCCGACAGGAGCCCACGTACACCGCGTTTACGGTATGACTGGAAAATCTGTCGAAAACCGCAAACACTCCGTGTCGGACGATACCGCGCGATACGCCCCGACCCCGTTTTCGGCAGGAGGCGGCTAGAAAACACGTTATTTTTCGTTTGAATTCAAAAAAAAAAACGATAAATTTATAGTAGAAAAACGAATTAAATTTTAATTGAAAAATAATTCTCTAAATAATATAATGGTCGTTTGAATCTGCGGATTTCAATGTGTGAAAATAATTGATGCGTTACGTAAAAACAACGTTAAAAATACTTCAAATGTATTTAAAATTAACAAACTATTAATAATAATATTATTCAACAGAACGAAAATTCTTTAAAGCGTTTGTACACGTATATTAATCAAAATATGACCCCAGATAGGAGGCCGCCATATGCATTCTATAAGGTATAAAATTCATGGAGAACACGATGAAATATAGGTTTTTTTTCCATGATATTTTATTATTTACTTCGTGATAACAGGACACAAAACGATCAGTTATCATGTTTTATTATTTACTTTGAGATAACAGGACAAAACGACGTACTTATAGTATCAATGTTAACAGCAAAATCGATTATTTTTACATAACGATGAGTTAGTGACAAAAACAGGAAAATATAAACGGAATGCATAGGTATGGCGGCTCACTATAGGAGTCCGTTTTTCATACAGGAGAATTATACATAATCCGCGTTCCATGTATTGAGTTCAGTGTTTGTGCCCTGCAAACGAAATCTATTTTTTCTCTTCCATATTCGTCTAATTCTATGTACTAGCAGTGTGACCGCATTCTAGAACTATAAATTATCGTAAGAGACATTTTACTTTATTCTGTGTATAATTTTTTTGCGAGAGTACATTACATATAGACACAATATTAACTAATGTACCGTGCATAGAGAGAGAAGAGTCAGGGGATCGATATAGAGTAAAAGAGACAGGTCTACTATCATTTTCTTTTTTGTTCACCGACTATTGACTACTATGACAATTTATATTATCTATAATCGACATTTATTGATAAATGAATACATGGATGAAATAAATGAATTAGTTTTTTTTCCATGTAATTCCCAATCCGTATCTCCATGTAACTGATAACAAATAGACGGGAGGTGTGGAATGCGCGGTCCACGAGTTAATACGTCTATGGTGCATTATCGCGGTAATAAAACAATCAAAAAAACTAGCAAAGATGCCCCAGAAACATGCTCCCTTGGATACACCTGTATAGTATGTAATAAGTGTGTTATTTGTAACATCGGGTTTCCGTCCACATCTCTTGCGCAGAGAAATTTTTTTTCTTTCTAAGACACCGAATTCTCGTCTAAGCTAACGGAACTGACAGTTAATGAAAATGACGAATGTTTTAAGCGTAACGGATATTTGTTCGACACTATTGATTGTTTTTATAAACTCGTAGAAAAAAACCGGCCGTTTACGATGATACTGCAGGTGTTTTCAAGTCGAAACAGTTCTCCGCTACTGAAAACCGTCGGAAAGATTCGTTTTTCTCGATCGCTATTATATGATTTGACTCTCGTCGTTCCCCGCTGCACCTTTGACGAATGACGACGCTATCGCGTATCGTTAACATTCTAAATATTTTACGTAATACCCACTTATTTTTTACGAATGCAAAACTCGTAGATCATTATTATAGATTAGATTTATTGAGCTAAGTGAAACCGAGCGTAATAAAGAAAAAAAGGAACATTGTACTCGTGTTTTACTATCGAAATAAACGAGGTTAGGGTCACCGGTATTTATATGAGCTAGAAAATTTAGTGGCCGTTAAGTATATTCATGCTATTATTTACATATAATGTTATATAACATTACATAATATGCGTAATGACAACGCGTTCGATATCGCGTTATAATACGCGCGTTTTATGTGTGTATTTTGTTATATACCTAATTCGTCGAGATTTATATTTTCCGAACGATGACATTTATTTATTTAAATTACGCAAGCCAAATCCCGGCGAAGCATTAATAGTCGACTAAAATAAATATCTTATAAATAGGTTAATTAATATAAACATTATGTAATAATATATGGTATAAAAATAATGACGAGAACGTTAAAAATTGGAATCGACATTAGCAATAATAACGCGCGCGAGACGTTGTATAGGAGCATTTATGGTAAGCATTAAGACGAAAAAAAAAGGAATTATTGGAATTCTAAACGGATTCTCTATATGGTGGATTTCGCGTTACGTTTAAAATAATTAATCGATTTACTTAAAAATTAAGATTTCGGTATGAATATCGTACGATTAAAAAAAAATGTTAATAAATGAACGTTAACAATAAAAGACGCGTTTTTAAAATATTTTTTTTTTTGATTCTCCTAATTCGGTTTTAGAATTAAGGCGTGGTATTGATCTTAAAAGTGTCTGCGTATAATCGGTGATAAAAAGGTTTGGGAAACGCTGGTCCATATGTACGATTATACCGCGCACCCCGTAATCATATGGCGACCATCGTGAGAACGAATCCGTTTTTTGCATCATCATTACGTTTCATTGCGACGGACGCACTGCATGAATCGTTTTCCTAAGAGTCACCGAGAAAATCGACCGGTTCGCCACGAATCGCCCCCGGTCCGTTACGGTGTTTTGGACGCGAACGCCGGCTGACGACAGCGCTAGTATATTATTAGATATTTTTTTTTACCTATACCTCGTATATTAACGAAAAAATGTAAAAAAAAAAACTATATTATATTTATTCGTCGTCGCGAATTATTATAATAGCGAATTTCGCGTTTAAAATTGTTTCTTTTTTTTTTTTTTACGAATTTCCGTCGTCCGCGGTATATCGAAAAAGAAAAATGCCGTTACCGGTTCGCGTGGCGGACAACTGGTTTTATCGATTATAAACGACAGATTAATATAAAATATACGTTCGTATAATATGTTATGAGCAAACCGCGGTTCGATTATTCTCGTATACAATACGATAATAATCGAACGTCGTTGAGAATTAAAATATGAACATTTTCAACGAATTTTTATTACACGCCGCCTATAAAATATATCTATATATATATATATATATATATAAAAATCGTCAAACCGCATGATTTTTTTTTTTTTTAATATCTTATTTGATTTTTTTTTTTAAAAAAAAAAACGTTTCTCCGACTATTGTCACGTCAATATATATATATATTAATACTACCATATTTGTCCGTTTTGGTTTTTATAAATCTGTTTTCGTCCAGAGTTTTTTTTTCTGTATATAAATATATAGTGTGCTACACGCAGCCAGCGAAGTATAATTGCACAGCGGAAAATCGTTACTTTTTGCGGTGCAAAAAAAAACAATTTATCATTATTATTATTATTATTTATTCCATATCATTAAATAATAATGGCGTAAGACTCGAATAAAAACAGAAAATTATTTGAAATTTGAAAATCGATTATTGCGTTTTAGTTGGTTTTTTTAAAAAAATATTAGAGTCGCAGCTGCTGATTATCGACTTTACGTACCTTTACAGTATAGTTTATTATAATTTACAAGGTTTTTACGGTTGATTTTTAATTTTTTTTTTTTACAATCGAAATTTCGTTTTATATTTAAATCTGTGTACAGAGAAAAAATGTTAAATTAAATCATACAATTTTGTTAGTTAAAAAAAAAAAAAAATGGTTTGACTTGTTTCTATATTGTCACGGTAGATGCTACTAGAGCTTCGTGCGTAGATTTTTTTAAGAACAAACACTTTAATATATATAGTTATTTTTAATATTATAACACCTATACTACATGTATATGTCGTTGCCGACGAGATGGATGAGAACGACTGAGTCGGCGACGGACTGATTAGGAATATATATAGTCCATCGCCGATATTTTAATAATTATAATAATTACGATATGATGATAGCCACTCTATTATTTACAACATTTATTATATAATTAATAATTATATATTTATAATGAGTGGCTATCATTACATATATATATATATTCGCGTATCGTAAAATATTATATCTCAGACACGTGCCGTAATATTACATTGTACAGCGTACACAAATAAACACTTCTAAGTGTTAAAGTTTTCGTGAAACCTAATCGAACCCATGCGATGTTAAAGCCCATTTAAAGTACGATTAACGTTACGTTCGATGAATAATAGTCTTACGCGCGGCCGATTTGGGGCGATTTGTCAAAAATAATCTATCGAACTCGAGAACGTTTGGAAAATTACGTTATACATTTATACCGAGTATATATTATAACACGTTTTAAAATCATTAGAATATAACCTACTACAGTGCGATGTACGTATACAGTGTATATTTTGTGAATGGAAACTGCGTTAGGGCGATAACGTTTTTATGGCTGTTACTCGCGAACGCCATAAATTGCGACTCAAATGGTAAAAAAAAAAAAAAAAGCGTAATTAATATTATTATAACGCGCGTGTGTATAGCGAAAGATATCGTTAACCGCGCTTTGAAGGAAGAAAAAAAAAGCGATAATAAATATATATATTACTGCAGTCTTTTACTGCAGCCTCCTGCAGTATATGAGCGAAATAGAGAATTTTTTTCTCTCGTCGTCTTCTCGTTAATTATTTCAAACGGCGGTTCTTAAACTGTTGGTCCGCGGCGCTACCACGGACACACGTGTGCAATTGTTCGCGGTATAAATTCGAAAGTATTTGAAATATCATTTCATTCCGTCGGAATGGTTACCAGTCTTAACCAATATTCTGCCACCATCCTTACGCAGGAAGGAGGCACTGCTTAGAACAATTAACAAAGCTGATAAGACGAAAAGATCCCTGCTATACCAAATGTTGAGAAATACACCTAACCTCAGATTAAAATCAAGAAAACCCCCGTGGAGCACAGCTAAGGAGCTGGCACTATCAAACTTTGAGGGTACTAAAAAAAGGCGTGAAAACTGGACAATAACAGATGTAAAAAATAGTTGTCTAGTGTCAGACCCAAATAAAGGTGTAGAAGGCATGGATTTACCACGAGATGTATGGTCCGTACTCAATAGAATCCGAACTGGACACGGCCATGATGTCCAAATGGGGTCTTGAGGACAGCCCTGCGTGCGACTGCGGCTACGATAATCAAACAATACACCATATTGTGGAAGACTGCCCAAAAAGGAGGTTCAGTCGGGGCATTGAGGGAATTCACGCGGCAAACAATGAAGCATTAGAATGGATTCGAGAACTAGACATCGCCTTATGACTATGGATTTTATCTGTAAACCATGACCATGTACTTCTATTTTTATTAATTATTTAATTATTTACATTTTTGTATTTTTATTTATATTTATTTTATTTTATACTTGTGTTTTGTTTTGTATTTGATTTGTACTGTGGCGTTGATTGTGTTGATTTGTATACCAGCCATACGAAATAAATAAAATCATTTCATTGTTCGTGTACGCGGTCTTGAATGTTTGAAAAATAATAATATTTTGGTACGCGCAGCTGCCCACTATAGAACAGCCACTGGACGGGCATGGGTGTTCCGCAATGCAATCCTCGGTATGATATCATACGGTATCATGATTAGGACTCGCCCGAACATAGGAAAATAAACGTGCGCGTATAATGATTATTATATAATCAATTACGATTTTAATTAATTTTCTTTTATTGTTATATTTTTTTAAATCCTTTTTTACTTTATGCAACCGCTAATATATTACACTAGGCTCGTATTTATACTCGATATATAATTTATATAACGATCCCGGCGAAATAACACAAGCATATTATTATTATTATTATTATTTCTATATGATGCGGCTCGTTCGGAGAACAGTGCAGGAAATTATTCTGGACACCTTCCAATTAATTTATCCGTACACCACCAAGTTTTGCGAGAAAATATAAAGAGACACGCGCGCGAGTAACCTGAATTTCGCAGCTCGCACGAACTGCAGAGAATATTGTAAGACTACTCGTTAATGACAAGTCGTCGACGTGTACGAATTAACCGCTGCGGTATGTGACTCGATTTGAATATTATAATTATTACCCGCCCCCCATCCCGTTCTGATCCCGAAACGATACGTTATTATACAATATATATATATATATGATTGAAGTTTTGTTCAGATCGATGGACGGAGGCGTTTTTACGCGAATCCCGATTTTTCGCGACGCGGAGACGAGCCGTTTACTCGATTCGTATTGCGGCTGCAGACAGGGCCGGATTTAAAGAATATATTGGGCGTGTAGTGAAAATGGGCCCCACCAAACACATAAAATTTTCCGTAAAAAAGTTTTAAAGTACAAAATACTGCGAACTTGTCAATATGTCGGTCTTTCGTTAATTCTTATAGAAATAACAAAATTAAAAATTACATTAGGTACTTCATCGAATCGTTTCAAAATTGAAAAGGTTACGCAATAGTTACCGTGGTAACAATGTTGCATTAAAAGCGAGACTACGCGAATTATTCCATTATTATTTATTTCTTCGAGAAAATAATTATATTATAAATATTCTTATTATTGTTTGTAGCGAAAAAACTGTGACTTTAAATTTTTAAGTTTTTTTTTTATATATAGTGAAAATAATGCGTAGGACCTATATGTGGTATAAAATTGTCCGTTCTTAAAATAAAAAAAAAAGATTCCTTTTACCATACTAAAATAGATTAACGTCTAATAATTACTATAAATAGCACAAAATCGAAAGTCCGCGACTTCTCTTAGTCCAACGATATCGTTTATTTCGCTCGACTGCTAGGTATCAATATATTATTTATATGCATTCAAACAAACGGCTAGATGTTCGTATCTCTCTACCAGCGACGGATCTAGACATTTTTTTAGAGGGACGGGGGTTTTAGGGAAAATTATGTCCCTCAACATATTTTTACAATATTGCAGTTATTTTAAAACTGGCTATAATTTCAAATTCAAAATATTTACCGTGCTCTCAGCGCACTCTCTGGTTCGATTCATCAATTACTCTCTTCTCCCATCGTTTTCCTAACCTTACACATCCTTGTGATACGTTAATGGACACCATAGATTAATATAGATGTGGCGTTCCCTATCGCGCCTGTACAAAAGTCGTGTCACCTAATCGTCGGTCATTCGCCCCTGTAAGGAGGCATTTAACTCGGTAACATCCGGAGGAGAAACGGCGTCGAGTACGTTCGGCACACGACACCCCCTGTGTTCCTGTACACTGGAAACGGGTGACGTTGACGGTTGAAAATAACAGCTGTTGATATGTTTTGATAACAGATACAATTTCCTGCGACGTTTCTAACTTCAAGGCGGTGCGTCCAAAAATCCGATGCCAACTTCCCGGCTGAGCCTCCGAAATTTTTGTAAACGACATGGAGTGCGTTCGAATAGTAGCAGTCGGAGTAAAGTTGATAAGAGTAGAGTCATAGTAGAGTTTAATCTCGAGATCACTCCAAAACCCCGAACGACGGTCAATATACGATAAGATTTTATTTGTTTAGTGATGTGAAAATAATATATTCCACAATATTTTCTTTAAATTATACACGATAATATACTAATTAATTGTTGACATTTAACTTTGACCGTAACTCGCGTGACGGCTAAACAAAACGTTGTGTTACGATATAAAGACGGTTCGTTTTATTTCATAAATGAAAATCACTTGTTATCTAATAAGAATTATCAGTATCAGTAGAGTAACGAATAACCTACCCATTCCGTTCGGGTGACAAGATAAAACTCGGAGCGAATAAACACGACGTTTTCGAACGGTGGTCGTAGAGTTAACTCTGATTTCTCGAACGATAAGCACTTGACTCCAATGGCGCACACTGAACAGCACGTTGATGGAGGCCTATTTGCACACCTTGCCACCGTCCAACAGACAATCAGTAGACACCCAATGACAACATTGCACGCACTATATATAGTATTAATTATGATTAAAAATATATTATTTAAATTTTTAGCTCCATAACACCAGCATCATCCCACCGACCGTTTCGAATAGTGGGGGGTGAGGTCGATCGACCCCATTGACCCTTCTTAACGTGTGCGCCACTGGTTGAGACTCATCGAGTCGAATTTTCGAACGCGACCTCTAGTGTCGTTTCCGTACGATGGTCTACGATAACAGTCGCGTTCCGTTCGTTTTTTATTTTTCGGAAATCTGCAGTTGTTCGAGCCCGCCTTTTCCCGTTTGGGAAAACTCATGCAGTTGGTAGCACTGTGTTCACACACTATCGTGGTGTAGCTCTCTCGTCGCCGTCAGCTCGGACCGATAAAAAACACGTTTTCTTCTGATGGTGTTTTCCGTCTGTATTCGTCGTTTTTTTTTCCTTTTGCGTCGCCATTCGCGTTTTTCTCGAGTTGCTCTACTCACTCAACATTTTTCAATCGTTTAAAATAAATAACATCGTACGCTCGGGTACATTGCCACCGATACGGCCGTGGGCTCATACGGTTTTCCATCGTGTGTGCTAGAAAGGTTCCCCCGTGAACTTATTACAAATCGCTTACAAAAACGCCAGCTCTGTTCGGCTTGAACACACGGTCAATAATAATATTCGGACGGTGCAGACAAACACGTTCGTCCGGATTTGGACCGCCGGCAGCAGATCAGCAAGCAAGCGCCAGAGAACTACACTGTGTCCCAATAATGACTTTAAATCGCATTTGTTTGTATAATACGCGTTTATTTGTACGGCTCTTAATTTTGTATTTTTTTTTTTTTTTAGTTCCTTGACGAGTTTAATTAGTGCCGTTGACGCCAACCGCTAGTGAGGAGCGGCACGGCCAAACAGCAGTGTGTATATACCGAAAACCGTGTCCGCGGTGAATCTAGTAGCGTTTCCGCGTTGGACGGTCGTCCGTCGTTTTGCCGTTACAGCAGCACGCGGCGAAACAAACAACATCGCCGCCGCCGCCGCCGCCGCTATGACCCGTCTATAGCTGACACGGCGTGATCCGCACGCGGCGTCCGAGCCACGACGGAACGTTGCGGTTCCAAGCCGTGTGTGTAGTGCGCGCTCGTATAGCCGACACACGCCGGTACCGGAGGGGCTGCTCGCACGTACGCGCGACGGAAAAGTTTGTCGATGAAGTTTGGCAAGGCGAGAGAATAATATAAGAGCCACGCCGCCGCCGCCACCACACGTAACGCGCGCGCTTGCTTGCTTTGATATTATAAATTGGCGGCGAAACCCGTTGCTCGGGCCAACTCATAAATAATCCGAAGAGATACACAAATCAAACTCCGTCCGTATACCCGCGTCTCGCACTGCACCTACGCTGCGCACCACACACGCACTTCCCTCCACCCCCCACACCCCCGGCTATTCGGTTTTCAAACGCGCACCGATAAACACCATATATCGATATAGCGACATGTCTTGTTTCAATTTTAAAACGAAGACAAGAATAATTTCTTATCATAATAATGCAATCAAAATATAAAACGTGCATTTTTTTATTATTAACAATAGTACATTTTAAATATAAATTATAAAGTTTACAAATTATTTTTGAACCACAGTTCATCTTCAATTGAGTTGAGAAAAAGTAGTCTACTCAACCTTTTCCCTAAAAGTCTATTCCCTGTTTTAGATATCCGATATCCGATATATCGCACTAATATATCGATCCCACCGATATATTAGTGACCAAATATCGCGATGTATCAAATCAAAGTATATCGATATATCGATATATCGTTGCCATCCCTAAGTCCGCGCGTTATAATCACACCGCACTGCACGCTCGCCCGGCGCGGAGTAAAAGATGTTTCGAGCGCAATATTGACGGGTCGGCGAGACGAGACGAATCCTCTCATTTACTACGTATAATATAGGTACTCGATAATTTCTTCTCGTGCACACAGTTTAATAAGCACAGACAGGCACGTACACAAAATAAAATTTCGGGGGGGTTTATAAAATATAGCAGTACAAATTGTACAGCAACATAATAAAACAATTTCTTCCTCCTTACTCATTATTTTTTAATGTGACAAGAAATTATTTCGGGGAGTGGTTTGAACCCCAAAAACGCCCCCCCCCTGTATACGTGCCTGAGCACAGACCAGACGAATACAGACGGATCACTCGGCCCGAGAAGAAAATAATTGCAAATGCGCTCTTCTGATTGGTACACACCATAGGCGGATATTGTGGGGGAGGGGGGCTTAAGCTTCTCAGAACGTAATCGAACCACACCAGACGTCAACGTAAATTGTGTATTTTAATATTTGATATTTATATAATTTTTATTTTATTTAAAAATAGTTAGCCACTAGTTAGTACGTTGAAGCGTCTGAAAATGTCTTTTTACGCTAATGGATAAGACGAAAATGTTAAGACCACCCACGGATGTGACCAAAATATCCGCCTATGCTTCCCGGCTCCCCCGTATCAATGTAGGCGCACACGACGACGTAAATTATTGCGCTGATATTATTATACGATATTATTGTATACAACTTCTTTATTTATCTCGAATAATATTATCGTAATAACGGTTATCACACGCCGGTAAAAATTTAACGCAGATCAAGCACCGATTGTTTTTCGACTGTGCGTATGAAACGAGTATATTTGACACGAGACGTTATGCGACACGATCGTCAAACCAGAATTCACTATGTATAAACAACACAAATAGATTACCTCGCGGGAATAATGTTTAAATTTCAAGTAAATATATATTGTGCAATCATTTGGTTACACTGATTTGCATTTCGAGTGACGTCATTTTTTTTGTTTATATTTAGCGAATGATGATCCATCTGTATTCGGATAATCTGTGGTTTAAGCGCGTCGAATCCGAGCTGCGCGTCGTCCAATAGTCTCGTGCACTTCGTGTGATTACACCGCGACGACGGTTCTGACGGTTGAATTTCAGTCGAGGAACGAGCCTTTCTACAGGCTCCGAGTATTCCGCAGACCCCCAGATATACTCCTATTGAGATTGCTCAAAAACCACATCGTTTTCCCTCTCAAAAATCTCGCGTGGGAGCCGAGGCGGTCTGGGAAGGGTCCAGCTCACTATTCTACTCATTGAGTCGGCCAAAATACATGGATTCGCTATCTTATTATTTTTTATTTTTTCAAATAAATATCGTATATCCTTTGGCGTTAATCGTTAGAAAAAATGTCGGAATTGTAGCATTTTCATATGACGAATAATAAATTAACAACCTGTCCTAATATACCGTATTAAAATAATTAAATAAAATTTGTGTCGCTTGAAACAACACGGGACCTAATATTTCTTTGTATTATTAAAGGTAAATAATAATAATAATAATAATGTTATCTGTATCACGATTTTACAGTTTGAAAAACATAAAAATATCTTGGGATTTTTTTATCGTTATATCTGGTAGCCATGTAACTACACTATTCGTGTATTATAGCCACCCCCTGATGTGCATACGTACTGCGTCAGTCGACCGCGGCCGTCGCAACCGATACGGAGACAATTGAATTTTTCGCCTCAACGTAGAAATTACACGCGCGCAAGGTTAGGTTAGGTTAGGTTAAATTATTTCGCAAACGTGTGGTTGTATATTTTGTGTACAATATAAAATCGTGAGAGACGATTACTGCAGAATGTCATCACCTCGTCTGTGACTTATATAATATTATAATAACGTAAGTACTCGGCGAAGATAATTATAGCTCCGTTATTTCAAATTCTTATAATTCATTTATTCCGCTTTCCTGTCCGTAATACGCTTTCTGTAACGTTCCAGAAAAAATGAAACGAGCGAAGTAAGAGATCACACGTGGTAATGTAAAACGCATTTGCAGTGTAGGAGGGCAACTATACAATAGAACCGAAACGACGCTCTACTTCTGACCGCGAGAACTTCAGATTATCGTTACTTTTAAAATTTAATGTAGTGTAAATAATTAAATACACGTATGACTTATTCGATAAAAGTTTGTTAAATAAACTTTATTAATGTTCAATTTTTTTTTTATATTTTAAATGGCTTGTAGCTGATTATTTATGTTTTCACCGACTCCGTTGGTTTTTTAAAATTAATAACAGACTTCTGAATTAATTATAATTTCATGAGAATTCCAACTATTAAATTTTTTATTTTATTTTTAATTTCAACTATAGTTATATTGACAAAGACCAGCACAGTTAATGGTAAAAATAGCGTTCTTAATTCCGCGGTTGTTTCACCATGATATTCGTATAATTTAATAAGTATGTAAATGAATATACGACGACGGGACTACGCATAAACTGTAATAATTTTAATCGAACACACGTCATACAATGGCCATCATTGTACTTTTAACGTCGTTACGTATTATAAAATTCGAGTTTAAACGAATAGATATAAAGATATTGCTTCGTTATAATACTAAAGCGTATATATATTTTTTTTTATATCGCTATTAATTTTATTGTTACTGACGTTCAATACTTCCACGCGCGTAACAACATTAGAATTTTTTTTTATTCAAACCTATAACCACACACCGCGAGGACGAAATTATTCGATGAAAAAATTGTAATTTCCAAACTCGTTCTTTGAATTTTTAATGACATCCGTTATACCATCGATAATTCTCTGCTAAACTATATTTTTTTCTTCGTCTCATTGTCGCTCGGCATTTTACACTGCAGCAGATCCGACAAGACGTCATCGTTTATTACAATAACGTGCCGTAATTAATTAATATTAGATTGAATAATGAAATATGACTTTCGATAAAGAACGAAAGAAAGAAATCCGGTTCACCCGCGGTGTTGATAAAGTTGCATAAAACACAATATTATAAGCGTAATAATTTAACGGCGATACCCCCATGGTTAGGCGAACGCGAGGCTCGTGGGTTTTATTTAATAAAATAATACTGCGCGCGTGTGCGTACAATATATATATATATAAATAAAAACCGAAGTATCGTGTAAAAAATATAAATAAACGATTTTTCATAATAATTTACCGCGTGCCAGACTTGTTTTTTTTATGAAATATCCGTCGTTTCTGTAAAATATCGTATTTAACTCGTCGTTTTTTTCTTTTCAGAATGCTGTGGGAAGCACTGTTGCAACAGTGTCCCCGGGGTGTACAAACACCGAGACTGTGCATTACTAGAATATCGTATTACACGCGTTTTTATATATTGTCTCGTCCGTCCACAACGATTTCCTCGCTGCAGTTGTCTATAAAATTTTCCTGCAACACATTTTGAACGTGCATTACTTATTATTATATGCATTATTTATTATTCTCGTTTAAAAACAAAAAAAAAATTATTATCCGCTAGTACAATATATATATATCGATTGGCAAAAACGAATCATAAATCGAATTATATTGATTATTTTTATTATTGAACGGAATTCGTTTAATACGTGGCGAATTGTTACGAATTTTACCGTTTTCTATAATAGACGACACGCCACACGCGACGTGCAGTCGTAGACAGTTATTAACTTGCACAGAATTAAATGGAAACAGAAAGGACTCTTCCAATTTTGCCGTTTGCTTTTCTTGTCTATTTAATATTATCAGTTCAAAATATTGATATAACGCGGTCGTTTATATATTTGTTTAAACCATATAAACTTCATCTTAAATTTCATCTACACGCTGTGCTCAAACTTTTAAATTCAATCAGTAATATACATTTGGGTCGACTTATAGAGGTTTTTCGATGAAATGCACTTGGATGTCTGAAAAAAATGTATGTTTCACTTTTAGTTTATCGAAAATGGTCACACTGGACGGCAAACGAGAATATGGCCGCCGCGTTTTTGTGTGATGTTTTTTACTGCGTTTATTTCTATCAGTGTCCTGGTTTAACAGCCGGAAATTCTCAGTGTATGTCGCAGCAGACGCGTTAAATATATGTATAAAAAATAAAAATCGAAAGCGCTCGTGTAACGTATTATTTGATTCGCGCGCGTGAGCTATAAATATATTCTCTTGTCTGCAGTTCTCGGTCTCGTGTCGATCATTGCTGCAATTTGTCACCGTGTCCGGTCTCGTTGATATATTTCGAGAGCATCGTACACGCAGATTATGTGTGTGTGTACACATATTGTACGCGCAATATATCACGCGAGCAGCCTTGTGTACATATAACGAACTGCGCCAGGACGACAAGGACTCGCGCCGATAATAAATTATTTGCACTGTTTATATTAAGTGTACGCGTATATTGACGAGTCGACCGATGCGGACGGTAGATACGCGCAGAGAGAGAGAGAGAGTGAGAGAGTGAGAGAATAAATGAACTGAGCATTGGCGGGTTTAAGCAATCCCCTACCCCTCTAGGTAGACATTAGAAGAGCCTTCAAATCCGCCCCTGAAACCGAGTCTTGAGCCTTGTATACGTCTTGAATTGCGAGCGTACGAAACGGGCGTTTTAATTTCATTTTTTTCCCCCACAAATGTCACTGCATTTCGTTTACACTGATATGTGAATTGTACGGAATAATGACGTACGCGATGAGTTTATCGTGATAAATAATCCGTACGTCTTTGCGCTCACAACTGCAGAAATACAAATTGATGCAGAAAATCGATCGCATTAATAGATCCATTCGTTTCAATCACGTAAAATGAATCGCGAATAAAAGTCTCACACCATATCTAGCAAAGTATAATCCTTCGGATGTGTGTGTGTTTTTAATTTTTTTTTGTAATTATGCCTCTGACAGAAAATGTAACGTTTTGACTGGCAAAAGATAAATTAAAAGAAAATTTGCAAATGGTATCTGGAAAAATTCTGGATTAAAAAATGTATCAAAATAATTAAGGAAAAGAATACCGCGCGGAAACTTATTGGACGTCGATTGGATGCGCAGTCAATATAGGTAAGTTCAGGTCGATGTAGAACGTTCGTTCAGTCAACGTTCTACGACACCGAATCGTCGCCATTTGACTTTTTCAAACCTGAGAGATTGTATATGTACCTACGTAATATTCGCAAAGTTTCGATTAGATAACAAAAAAAAAAATATTTTTTATTTAAAAATTTATTTCCAAAAGAAAGCGATTTAAAACGTGTTTGTAAATATTTTTGTTTACTACAATATAGAATCCGTTTCAATCATATATATTTTTACAAGAATGAAAAAGTTCGATCGGGGTAGGGGGGCCCGGAGAGTATAAGACGGTTCATATGATATATACGGGGCACGTTTTTTCAAGTTATCATACCGTTTTTGATATATAACGAAAAAAAAACACGAGTAAAATTTTCCTGACAATTTAATTTTAACACGCGAAACCAGATGTACCTACCACGATTTATTCACTTTTTAACGCGTAATATCGCAGTATTAAAGCGCTTGTATGATGTCGCGTATACAACCATCTTCTGCAGAATTCCGTCCTCACAGACGTCTGATTTGTGCAGGCGACACGGCCAGTGGCGCTGACAGATCGTTTTTCGAGCGAAGGAACGCGTGCGGTAGTCACCGGTAGTCGGAGCTGTTCGAGTCCTTCTCGCGTCTCACAAGATCCAAGAGTTCGACGCGTGTGCAGAGGACGGTCGTTGTCGCGTAGCAAAACAATCCGTTCAAAAAGGGTTTTCGTTTTAGTACCCATTGAGTGTACCAAATCGTTTCTATAACACCGGAAAAATATTATGCGATCACGCTATATAACTGCAGAAATGGACGGTGGCAGGTTTTACGGAGAACGCGCGCGGAATTCGGAAGCCGCGATTAATATCGCGGAGATTTTCTTTAAATTTCAAAACTATTAATTAGGTACCTAAAAAAAAACTATTTTTGTATTATTTACATAAAAAAAAAAATTAAAAACACGAAAAAAAATAAAATAAAAGAAAGGAAAAAAACCGGGTGATTTGTAAGTGTTTCGTTCTCTCGTTTCTGCCACATAAATATTCTCTCCGCGGTGTATTATTATAAAATAATATACACAGAGCGTGTCTGCTGGCAATCCGAAGCGTTTGGAGATACTATAATAATATCGTGTGTGTGTGTGTGTGTGTGTGTGTGTCTTCTTCTTTTTATTATTATTTTTTTATATTTTATTTTCGCCATACAACACTGCACGACGCGCGCAAACTGCTGCGAAATACCATCACCACCACCACCAGCCCGGTCACGTTAAAATATTTTATATGTATATAAGCTAAAAACGACGATTTACGGCGTGTAAAGCCGTTTATTTTACACGGGTTTTTATACAGCAAAAAAAAAAAGAAGAAAAAACCGTTCATTTACATATTATTATGATATCGAGTGGAACGCGCGCGCCGGCTATTTATCGAGTCTCTTATCGATCGAGCTGGACATCGTTTGTCGATTACCAACACACACACACATCCGTTATTCGTATACATTTATATTGCATTGTATCGTATAAAAAAACAAAATAATAATAATATATCGCGAGTATTATTCGCGCAGCGTTTGCGTATATACTCGTATATAGTGTTCTGTCCGCGTGCGGTCGAAGTCGTCGTGTGGTATATGACTCGTTGCTGCTGACCACCTGATTTATCGGTCGAGTGAATCCAAGAGGCCAACGAGTTTCGTTGTTATTTGTACCTATAAGATAATATTTAAAAAAAAAATGTTATTCCTTCTTTTTTTTTTTTTTACGTATACGGCGTGTGTCTTCCTATTCGTGGATCCTCCGAAATACAGTATAACGAAAACGGTCATCGGACGTCATCTGCAGTGGCGCAACCAAAATTTTTTCAAAGGGGGGATGGGTCTTTACTTGTTGAAACACAGAAGTTTCCGATTGAGGAAAAAAAATTCGGTATACCACATAATGTTTATTATTTTATAATTATAATTACGCGTACATTATATTATTTAATTTTCATTAGAGTTTTATCGGTCTGAATTTGAATCGTAAGAAAAAAATGTTTAAGTGTTAATGAATTTCAATGAAGCCGGGTCCGGAACCGAAATCCGCTTCCCTCTCGGTTACACATCTCTGGTCTTTATCGTGTTCAGAAGAAATCTGTTGTGTTAATACCTTATGCTCTATCAGTGGCCTAACTGATGATAAGAATAACTATAGTTATTACCATAACTATAGTTAGTACACCACTATAGTGGTGGGGGGCAAGAAAAAGTCATGATCGTCATCTCTCTTTTTCATCGTAGATATAATAGGAGTTCTTAAGAGGACGTTGCTGCGCGGTCAAACGAAAAATGTTCCTTAATTCATTAGGAAGTTACGAGATTTTCAGTAAAAAATTGTATGTTTAAAATGCTTCTTCTTAAGTCTTTAAGAATTAAAGATATTCTTAAAACCGGTTAAATTACGATATTACTTACATAGAATATTGAGTACTATCGTAATTTATTTCGTGTAAAAATTTGGCGTTTAAAATATGAATGACGATAGCCTTTAGAGTATTCTTCACCAGCGCGCGAAGCAATTATTTTGGTGTAAAAGCGTGTACTCTTGAGTTACGCACAGTGCACACACCGTTTGTATACCGCGGTATATTTGTATGAAACAAACCGAATAATCGTTTTGAATACAAACAGTGTTTGATTAGAAATTTATAGGAAAAAAACCGAATACGTTTTAATAATCGATATTTTAAAGCCTATTATTTTTGTTTTCCTCCTGCAACGCGTCGTATGCTCATCGCGATTATACCGTTTCGAAGCCAATCGATGCCCCCCGGTCAAGTAGAAAACATTCGCAAGACGGTCGAACTACACAAACGATACCATTTTCGAAAAATTTTTTTTTAAAGCTTCGAAACAAGATATGATCTTTCGCAATATTCGTGCGGCTTACGGTTAAAAACATTTTTCACTATTTTTGTCGAATACAGATTATGGCCGTAAGTATATAGTTTTTATTCTATCCGTCATCGCGGTTTGTACTTTATACAAAATCGTAATTACGTATGATTAGCTGTAAATAATTATTACCCAACAATACTGTACGTGTATTTTTTTTAAAACCGCATTAAATCGATTTCTCCTCCCCACAAAAAAAAAAGATGTTCGTTTCCCTCGAACTCGGACTTATCGATATGATAGATTGTATATATGTACTACTGTAGCGCGTGCTGCAGATGGTAGCCGAGACCCAGTCCGACGAGTGTGTGGTCCGATCGTTTAAATCACCGCGTGTCGTCGTGACGCGGAGGTATACGCCTCACGTCGCGTATAAATTTATTATTTTTCGAATAAAAAAAAAGAAAAGAAAAACAAGAGAATGTCTCGAAAACTCGTATGAAACCGCGTTCCGTGTGCGTCGTATTATGTCTGCTGACCTATAACACGAGTTATAATACGTTTACTGAATAATATTTTACGTGTGCTACACTACAGAGGCTACGCACGAGTATAACACACATATCGTTACCGAATTATTTATTAAATATTATTAATTTTAGACGATTTTGTAGGATTACACGTGAAGAACACGCGTACAATTAATGAAGTCGTCGAACCGCTTTTCGTGTACGCGCGGCTTACATAAACATTCTTTTTTTTTTTCTGTGATACACCCTGCAGTGCTCGAATCGACGGGAGGGAGGACGCGAGGGGACGAAACTCTTCTACTACATTAAAAAAAAAAAAAAATAGCGTCCCTTTACAACAATTTTCAAAGGAACGCGGAGGAGCGCTTATAACCGCTTATATTTGCCTAGGGACCATAGATAAATAAAAAAAAATCTTGAAAAAATTGTTCACCTTTGTCATTTGATAGTATTATTATTATTACCTCGTTGCTATATCGAGTACTCGTTAATAGCGATTTATTATCGCAGAATAATACGTATTATTTGACAATATTATTATTTTTTGATTTACCCGCAAATATAATATAAAACTGTGTGTACCCGTGGCAGCACAAAAACTATCCAAGACAACCGTCTTGAAAATTCTAAAATTTTATTAGCTATACCGTTATCGTTAATAGTAATTTTAAATAAATATTTACACATAATAACAGACGTTGTATAATTTCTTTATATATATATATTTTTTTTTCGTTATACACTAATACATGGATATTGTGGTACCTACAAGATATATTGCTATAGTCCAGCAGATATTAATATTTATTCGGTTTAGGTTTTTTTTTTTTGCGGTTTTCCTAATTTATTTAAAACAAATTTAATTATAGATATTTTTTGTGTTTATTACCTAATTGTTACTATACGGGGTCAAAAAAAAAAATTAAAACACATGGAATTTCGCATTTGTACTTTTATTAATTTACCCTTAAAAAAAATGTATATGTGATCACAGAACCGTACATATTTTTTAATAAACTTGAATATTGTAATATTTATTAATTGTAAAAAAAACAAATTTGCTTAGTTGAAAAAAAGAAGTTAGAAATTTTGGGTTATATATCAGTGTTGTGAAAATACAATATTTCATTTGTAAATTTCCAATTGAGCTCTAGTTCTTTACATTTTCCGATTCGAGCACTGGAAATTGGAATGCACACCGCCGCAAACGTTTAAATATGCAGCCGCGTGACCGCGTCTGTAGCGAGGGAAATTTTTCACGGTACAAACTCCGAAGCCGATTAAATTTTTTAATTTTTTTATTTACGTTTGCAAATACACACACAACCGCGCAGACGATTTGTATATTATTCATTTTTTTTTTATTATTTTATTTATTTCAATTTGACTTAACGAGCGCCGCCACCGTTTTCGTTGTTTATTTTACGATATTGTAAATTTCGCGAGGCGGTGAAATTTTTATTTTTTTTTTAATATACGAATACAAAATTATTATTATTGTTGTTGTTTTATAATATATATATAAAGTATATAACGACAATAATCAAACGCGAGAGATATTTAAATGTTTATGAAAAAAAAAAAATACAAAATTAATGCCGCGCGTTAATATTTTTTACACGCAATCTGTGGTGAAAATATTGCAGTCGGCGAACACAATTTAACGATTGGAACGGTACAAACAATACACGACACTCAAAACATTTATTCGAATATTGTTTGATAAATATTTTCGTGTTTGTTTGGTTTTTCAGTGAAAATATTGGGAAAAAAATTTGGCGAATTTCCGCTGGTTTTTCTGCACACATTTCACGCGCGGTCTATACGTACAGAATTATTTAATAACACATCCGCGTTGCGTTTACAACGACTACACGAGTGTTCAACGCACGATTATTATTGAATCATAAACTCGACGATAACGCAATTATTACAAAACGTTTAAGAGTTATGTTTTGGTGTTATGTATCGGAGTAGTGTACACGTGTACGTGTAGCTGCTGCGTTTCGAACCTTCCCCGCGCAGCCGAAATTATACTGCGTAAACATTAAGCCGTTCGAATCGACAGTGCCCAAAAACTGTACACAAATTGAAATATAACTTTGTGAACAACAATATTATCATCGCGGTGTAGTAGTAGTGGTAGTAGTAGTAGTTATATAGCACCGCGTTATCAATGCAACAAATAATAATAATAATACGAACTATGACGTACATAATATTATAATATTATATAACCCGATAATAATACGACGACGACGAAGTATATATGTATATATATATACCGAAACGGGAACGAAACAAAACTTTCCGGACCACCTAAACACAGTGACTTAACCTAATTTCCTAAACATATATTTAACTGTCACCCCTGCAGCCGACGACGACGACGACGTTTCGGGCGAGTACGTAATAATACCGCCGTAGCCGCCGCCGTCGAAATATCTGAATAATAATAATAATAACAATAATAACGACGACAATCGACTGTGCGAGATGAAAGGAAATTGTTTACTCTTTGCAGTTTCCGACTAATCTTACACTGTACCACCGCGGGCCGTGAGCGTAACGGCGGGGCACGTCGCAGCGAAATCAAATCGCGCGGACTTCTGCGCTGAGCGCGCGTTTCGTTTTCGAATCGTTTCTCGAGCCGCGTGAAACTCTTGGACTTTGTGGACGAACGAAAATCGCCGTTTATGTCGATATTTGCTTTTCCAATCGATTTCGATTTTTTTTTTAATCGCGTGCTGTTCGCAGGACTAATGCGAGTACTCCGATCCGGACGATCGTGCGGGCTGCAATGCGCCGGGAGAAGGACTTCATCGGGGTGATACATTTCGGGTAACCGCGAATTTCTTCCAGACACGCACCAAAAGTGAGCGTTTGAAAACGCGAAGAAAAAACACGTATTTCGATTTCGAACAAAAATAATTATTTTTCGCATCCAAAGGTGGAAACCTTAACACGTACACGGCGTATCTTAATATACTTTATTGAAATGTATACACGTAGATTGATTAAATGATTTTACACATATAAGATGTTTATTTTTAAAAATTTTTAACGATCTGCAATAGGTTTTAATTTGTGCGGAAAAATTAAGATTTTTTTTTTATCATACTATAGGGCGTTATATAATTTTACTTTTGCAATGTCCTTTAAGAATATTGTTAAATTTGGTATAAATCGGTAAGAAAACCTATTGTTATTGTTTCTCGTGATTTCAACAAACTTCTCCGCAATGGTCTGTCAACTGTTACAATTTCAAAAACCAAGCACCTGTCGACCGTAAGATGTTCATTAATACATAATTCGAAACGGGTAGTATACACAAGTAATCGACGATTAATTAATGACGATTAATATTATTAAGTCTGAACACGATTATAACTTCTTGTAAAGTGGCTTTTGTTTTCAGTCTGACTTAAACCTAAACTGAGTCGTACGGCTTCCAGCTTTTGAGAAGTTTGATGTCTTCCGAATTATCAAGCAGTTGGATGGCTGCTTGGACAGTGCGCTGATCCAACGTAGTTCCACGTTCGCGGGCAAACTTTGTGATTTCTTCGGTAACTGTGTGCTGCAACTTCATGTCGCGATGCGGATGACACAGTTTCTTTCAAATCTGTAAGCTGCGGTTATGGTTCGGATAGGTTGACATCGTTGTGTGTTAGATACGTTATGCGCACGCACAAAAGACGTTTGTTGTCGATCGATATGATTCAATGTGGCTTCCCGCACTAACCAATATAATTCTCCCATTTCATCTACTTTGATTCGCATTCTTCGCTGACGGACGTGATGTTTCCAGAGTCGGGAGTCTATATAGTTGGTGCGTTCCCTACGGGTGAATTGCGTTGCGGACGTTCTGCAGTCGACGTCGCTGGGATTTATTTTTTAAAGTAAAGCGTATGGTTTACAAGCATTGATTTTTTCTTTTCATTTTCCAACGCGTCTCGGTAATCGTCAAAATCACCGCGTAAACATGGCACTGTTGCAGTGTTGTTGTTCGGTACGTCAACCGTACGTGTAGAGTAGACAGAGAACAGGCTCTAAGACACTGTACCCATTGCGGTAAACCTGCTGAAATGATATCAGTCCGGAACTGCTTGTCTCGCGGTCAAGTATAGGATATTAAGAGTGAGCAGCGTATAGTCGATAGACTCGAGTGTGGAGCTTCGAATCGAATCGTATGTCGGTATAGTATGAAGTGAAAAAAAAAGGACTGTCTCGCCGAATCCTTTCCTACGACGCCCGCCACCACCGAAGGAAACATTTCGTTTCACGATCGTTCGGCGGATGATTTCGGTAAAAACGTTTTGAGACAGTTATGGCCGGAGCAAAGACGATTAGTAAGTAGTTACACGACGACACACGTAGAGGAGTAGAGTACAAAATGTAGACGCATTAAAAACGTAGTGGTCGTATAGAAAACTCGCTGCACGTGAAACCCGGAAAGAGTTTACTGCACGGCGTTTAATACATTTTCCGTTGAACGCAAATCAGCTCGAACACACCGCGGCGGTGACGCGGACCGATTTAAAACCGTTCGTACGCGCAATACGTTTATCGTTTGCACATGTCGCCAACCGATTTTTATCGTTACCTACTGCGTGGTTCCATTAGCGCGGTTAACGCGTATCTGTACGCGTTTTCTCTCGTTCGCTCCGCACTTTTAGTATTTATATTATATATATATACGCGCGCTCTTCTACCGGAGACGAACAAACAACGCTTCGTTTACGACCCGAGTTATATTTATGTTTGTTATTAGTATTATTTATTATTATTTAAATACGGGGCGCTCGCTCACCTACAACTGCCGTTGCACCGGGCTACGGATGCTGCAGCAGCTATAATATACTCTCGACGATGACACGACGCGAGGAAATCGTTCCGAAGACGCGAGTAAACGTGATGGCGTTACGTGTGCGCGCGCTCCCGGAAGCGTCGCTCGTAAAACCTCCGCCCGCTGCTGGTTCGTCCGACTCGATGGTGCCGGTGGTGGTCGTATTCTGCGAGTCTCCTTCGTGCGTATACATATATAATTATTATAAAGTCAACGTCATGTACTAATGAAAATATATAGTCGAACGTTTTACAGGCAGGGCCGTGTTTGGAGCGACAATTGCGTACGGCGGATAAAATTACAAATTTTTTTTTTTTTGTTCCAGAGCGATGGATTTTTCCTTTTTAGATATTTATAATTTATTATAATAATAGACACACGTCGCAGGAAAATTCTTGTTTCGAACTTATTATCGATTTTTAATCGAAATTATACTGTGTGATGGTGAATGTTATACGCGAAGGGCTTGCTAAGAAACGATTTATAATAATTTACAAGCTAAAAAAAAAAAAAATGAAATTTTTTTTTTATTGTATTTTACTTTTATTTACGTATTTAATAATGTGTATACATTTCTTTTTTGGCGAAAATATTAAAAAAATCACTTTTAAGAAACAAAATTATTAATAAATTATGCGATAGATGCGTGTGCGTATGCGTGGCGGAGGAAAAAAAGGCTTAATAATACGATGTTGTTTATACGGAACGGCTGCGCTTGGGTTACCGCGCGGATATTAAATTTACCAAAAATTAATTGGTTTTTTTTTTTAGTTAGAATAACCTCTTTTTCAGGACATATATCGAAACGCATAATAATTATACTCATTTTACAATTAGGTTTTTTTTTATAATATTATTATAAATCGTTATAATGATACAAACGTTTTACACGTGTGTAGAGTTTTGAAATTAAATTCATACCATTCCGCAGCATCTGCAGTGGATTTTAAATAAAACGCAAGAACTTTTATCGAAACAAAAACGTTTTCTGTTACACTTCGCAATAAATCAAATTAAAAAAATTAATACATTTTATTACAATTTAATGTTTTATATACTTGAAAATTTATCATCGACTTATTCGGTTTAGGGAAATTATTCGACAATTTATAAAATTTTGTGGCGAAAATTGTTCGTAAAGCTTAATAAAAAATAAAAAATTATTAAATACTTTAAAAACATGAGCGTAAGTGTTAAGAAACGGCTTATAAAAGTATATGTGTGGAGTGTCGCACTGTAAGGTTGTGAATCCTGGGTACTTAACAAAGCGGAACAAAAGTTCCTCGAAAGTTTCGAGACGTGGTGCTGGAGAAGAATGTTGCGAGTGAGCTGGACAGAAAGAAAAACAAACGAAAGTGTACTATACGAAATAGGTGAAACCAGGAAGTTACTTAACACCATTAAAGAAAGAAGATGGAATACGATTGGCCATGTTCTAAGACACGAAGAAGAGCTTCTCTACATTATAATAGAAGGGAAGATAGATGGCAAAAAAAATAGAGGACGACCAAGAACATCTTACGTCAAAAAGTTGATATACGATACAGGTCTAACGAATTACAAGGAATTGAAGAGGTTAGCTGGTGACGGAGATGAGTGAAGAAATTATGGAAAACTACAAGACCAACCTCAGGGTTGATTAATAATAATAATAATAAAAAAAAAAACCTTAATAATTTCTCGTACAATTGCCTACTCGTTTTCGTAATCACGCGATTAAACATTGTTAATTTTCAAATTGTATAGTATTTCGCTTACACGATAAGATATTTATCATATTTTGTGTAACATATAATATTTATTATTGTTACCTATTTAAAACACATATCAAATGCGCTACGACGCGTGTTTTATTTTTCTTGAATTTATTATTATTATTGTTATCATTTGAAACATCGCAATTATAATAATATCATATTTACAATATCAAATTATTTTAAATATTTTCGTTTGTAGTTTAACACTTTCGCGCCGCGGTGTAGACAATATTAAACAAAACTCGATGTATAGTAAGTTCTGTGGACTTTGTCGCGTGCTAATGAATGTTTTTTTTTTTAAAAATTTATTGTTATATTTTGAGTAAGCGGATATCACAATAAAAAAAACGGTGGAATTCGATTTCTCATAAACGACAATTTCGTTTTGTCAAACGTAAATTTAAAAATTATTATTAACAATATTGTTCTGCAGTGGCTGTCGTTCACCGTGTTTATTTATTTTTTTTTGTTCGTATTACATTATTTATTAACGTATATTATGGTTACTCGGCAAAAATAATAGGTCGACACTGTAATTTTATTACATTATAAACACGCGTATAGTACAATAAACATTTTATATTTTTTATTCCAAAACACACTATTATAGGAGTGTGTCCAGGGACGGGCTAGTTACTCGATTAATTGTATCTGGTTACACGTTACTCGTGAATCTAGTTACAAGATACCAGCTGTACATTGAAAACGTGCAACTGGTTACAAGTCATAGTTACTGTAAGAAATGTCTTCAAGAAAGTAACGATACAATGCTAAATATTTGTTTGTCCAAAGGGGCTCATTATAAAAACGTATTATATGAATTAAAATAAATAAGTATTAACATATTGTTATTCGTCTAGACTGGTTACAAAATATAAAAACTAATTCATATAAATTATATAAATTAATAGTTATTACTGTATAGTTAGGGTTAACGCGTGTTATATAAATGCTCCTCAACTGTTTTGTAATATTTTGGAGAGCACCCTTAGTGACTTTTTTTTTACAATATACTATAGTTAAACAGTTTGAGGAACTTTCATTTTTCGGAAGCCCGATAGCACACGTCCTTCTTTTATTTCACTTTAAGCACTGATAAATACATAAACATTATCTGTATAATATTTTTGACAAAAAAAAAATAACGCGAATTTAATAAACCTATATAGTTAATAATAATAAAAAAAAAAAATAGAAATGTTTTGGTGTATACGTTATATAGACATATTCTGTAAGAGTAACGACTTACTAGTTTCGACCACAAGTCATCATCGGGTTACGAATCAATGAATAATAAAAGAAAAAAACAAAATATTAAAAAACGCAATACATAGAAAATGTTGTGTAGTACGTATATATATTTAAAAAAACGTATCTATTTAAACAAAAAAAACGTAAAAATTCCTACAATATCCATAACGATATCGATGCCTTCCGTGTATCGCACATTTAAATGTGTCTTTAGCGACATATTTTATTTTAATGTCTCAAATAAAAACATTGTAACCACTTAAATTCGTTCGGGAAAATAACTAACGCTGCGATTGCGAGCGTGCGTCAAAAAATATTTCGTAAAATCGGGTCTCTGCGTATTTCTTCGGCTCGTTTAATGTTCGGCTATTATTTTTGAGTTTTCACCATAATGACCAATGGTCCCGATTTCGTTTTCAAACGCTTGTCAACTTGACATTTTGTACCGCAATGATCGATGGTGAACCATAAAAACCGTCTCGTGCCACCCAATGATACCGACGAATATCGCAAGTCGATAAATTCCTATACAATCCCCCCAGGGCGTTTTTAGCGTTTCACCCGAACTATATTATAATACTTACAGGAACAACTGCTGTTGCAGCTTACCACGACCTACTACTACTACTGTGTACGCACATGTAGCACATAATATTATATATATTATTGTAATGATCACGTGCAACACGTGTTGTTTTAACCGATTGTACGAGCGATTTGAGCTGTAGTCCTGTGAGAATTACAACTACGAAATATCCGGCGCAGTCGATATAGTTGTTTGTGAAGTATAACGCGGCAATAGGGCATCTGTTGTCACTGCAGAAAGTGATTTTCAATGTTCGTTATGCTATTGAACGCAGGCCGTCTATACGCGCATAAAGTGTCGAAAAACACATGGTCTGACATATAATAAACGTCATGAGCGCATATTGTATACGTCCCGCAGTATATTACATTGTTCGTATGCGGAGTTTTAGTAATACATTTCGTACCAATAATAATAATAATAACAACTCGACGTTTTGTCTCGTTCAAAAGCCGGCAAATCAGGGGCGCGTTTTATTATATCTATAATGGTAATAAATAGCGCGAATTCCTCCGAAAAACGTTTCGGTATGATACCGAAACGAAAGACCATAAACAGCAGACAAAAACCCTATGACGTCGCGTCCGAGGACACTGTTGACTGCTGTTTTCTCGAACGGATTTGTTTTACGTTGCGCGGCGGAGAGAGAGAGAGAGAGAGAGAGAGATCGGAAAGTTTTCGAATGATAATTTTAAAGGCTCAACACTCCGTTTTCGTGCAAACGAATAATACAATCAACGCGCGGATTACTACGCCAGAGGAATTCGGCTGACAAATAATGAATATAGCCGCCAATCGGTGTAAAAAAAAAAAATATTCCGATAACATTTTTTTTTTTAAACAATTTTGTATTGATAATAAAAATAACGAGGCTGATGACGGACGTTGTCTCGCGGTATACGTTAACGAGTTATTATATACCGCGAAAACCGTGTTTGACATGTGTGTGTGATATAGGAAAAAAATTTTTTTTTCCGTCTGAACACTCGGAAATTCGGAGTTGATTTCGTTTTTATATGAATAGATAATTCTTATTAGACAAAAAAAAAAACAATTTAAATTTCACGTATATTACGAGGTGACTGTATTGAGAATTTGAAAAATAAAACGGGACTTTTATCCTCATTAAAATCTTTTCAAATAATCTTCGCGATTTTTGATCCTAAACACTGTAATTTTTTCACAAAAAAAAAATAAATAAAAAAATGACAATAAATAGTGTTTTAGAACACTACGAAAATTAACATTGGTGTTTCATAGTTATATATATTTTTAAGATTATTTTTAAATGCCTTGATTATTCTGTTTTTTAAATACATAAATCGAATGATCTTATGACGTTTAATACGTATTGTGCGCTGTAAAAAAAAAAAAACTACGTACATATTTGTAAAATTGCTGAAATTATAATATTATTATGAATCTAACGATTTTTACGAAAACGAATCCGTTCAATCCGTCCGTTAGTATAGAAAATATAATTTTCATTGATATATTTTCTTCCTTTATCGTTTTGAACGTTTCATACCGTATCACAGAGATTACATTTCTACTCGTGTAGACTTTTCGTTTTCGTCCAAATTAAATTCGTATTTATTAATTTTGTAATATTGAATAAAATTATATAAACTTTCACGAACGTCAGCTACTCGTGTAATAACGTCTAACTATAGAGTGTTTGTTTACGGCAAATAACTAATAACTTTCAAAAGTTCAAAAAGACTCCACGTATAATCGTCTACATGCACAAAATACAAAAAAAAAGCGCATCATAAAATCAGACAGTTTAATTTTTGAAAACCGTTTAGCCGTATGTTTTTTTTGCTTGCCGTTAAAAAAAAAAATATTTCGAATTATTAATTTTTTTTTTGAAAATCAAATTGAAAAATAAAGATGTGTTCGCGTCTCATTATATACGAATAAATAAACGAGACGTATTGGTCATTCTGGTATATGTATATACAGATGTATCATAGGATGATTATTGATCGAGAGACAAAAAGTAGTAGTGTGTATTTGATTATGACCGAGTAATAGAAATGTTTAAGACATTAAAAACTAATTTAGAAATAGACACGCAATGGAATTGTAAATAAATTCATTTCAAAACGTGTCGATATGACACTATTTTTTTTTTTTTATTGTTATTTCAATCGAAATATTATTATCGCGTTTTATTTTTTTTACATTTTATCAAACGACAAATAAGGTTTCAATTAAATATAACCGGTTGTGTGCGCGGTTAATGACGAGATGTTGAAGGGGTGTAATAATATAGAACGTGTCGGGAGTGCTGATCCTCCCGAAATACCATAAAAAAAAAAAAATATATATTACATCATTATTTACCATATTTTTATCTAAATAACCATAAATTCCAAATAAAATTTATCGTTATGTCCACTGAAGAGAAAATCGAAGAAATATTCCGTTTTAAATCGTTTAGCGGATGATTTTTGGTTAATAAAATTTTTTTTTTTTAAAGCAGTCCACTGACAAAGAGATCAGCGCACACGCTTATATGATTCAATAGTGCGTCATAGAAATATTAAACAACAGCGCGGTTGCTGTTTCGTAAAATATTCCAATAATAATTCGGCTAACAGTGATCATTACGTAGCCGCGTCGGGTATGACGAAATGTAACGTTTTCTTTGCCCCCCCTCCACGAGCACAGACGTATTGTCATTATGACATAGAAATATTGCGCTTCGTAGCAGACAATCCAAATCGGTCGAGCACGATTGATGATAATAATATTTCTTTTTATTGTGAAAAAATAAAACTACACGTACGTTACGACAAACGTTCCCAAACTGTGCAGGATTCGCGAAAAACCTTCACACGACGAACGTGAACTGAACGAGAACGATTCGAATGATCTGTTTGCAGCGGAGTATAGATTACGGTTTTTTTCTGGTGGGGCTGGGGATGGATTAAAGGAACTTTCGAAACAAAAATATTTATTATATATATTATTTATTAAGTAAATTTTTTTTAACGAATGAATCCCCCACAATTATACAAAACGAAATCAACTAGCCGATTTTCGTATAGAGTACATCGGTCTTCCTCGTTCATATATATAGTCATTGCGTGGTATACGAAGAGTACGTTTTTCAAAAGATATAACGCTCGATTCGGTTTAAGAAACTGTGGAATTTACTCGCGTTTTCCACGATCGAGTGAAGAAAAAAAAAACGTTAAAAATCAATATTTGCAGTGTCCACTGATTCTGTGTGCTTCGTATACACTCTCGATTATCGGTGTATTATATAATACGCACTGAAATCCGCTATTACTTTCGCGACTATATACCTAACCCCCTCGAACCCTCTCGTCCGTGTCCACGCCGCTGTCTGTTTGAATGGAATTCGTTAAAAACGAGTTTCGATACCGTACAAACGATATTATAATAACGGAGTCTTGCAGGTCGTCCGGCACTAGGTACCCGACCGACTTTTTCTGCTAATACCCCATTCGGTTGTTCGCGTAACAATATCGTGATATCGGATTCTCTGGTTAAGGGACGCGATTGAAAAAAAAAACTAAACTGAATTTCGGAACAAACTCCGCGTACGTATCGAACCGACCGTGTGGAAGTACACGTGATTTTCGAGAATAAGCGTATTACAAACGAATTTTTAATAGCTTTAAAAATTTTTTTCCACCGAAACGGAATAAAATCGGTTCCGGCCGACGGCGACTGAGTTCGGAAAATTGTCCGAAAAACGAGACGCGCTACTGTACAATACGTTTGGGAACCTCTGCGATAATATTCTTCGGTAATATATTTACCGTACACACTTATACGTATCAGAAAAAGAACGTAATATTATTATACTCTGCGAGTATATTATGCGCTCGGCGGCGGTCTCTCGCTCTTTTTCTCCGTCACCGCGTATTCATCGAACTCGTTATACGTATGCACTCACGTTAAATATATATATATACATATAGGTAATATAA
Source organism: Slavum lentiscoides (assembly GCA_032441835.1). Lineage (NCBI taxonomy): Eukaryota > Metazoa > Arthropoda > Insecta > Hemiptera > Aphididae > Slavum > Slavum lentiscoides. The sequence goes on from CM063707.1 coordinate 22,142,387, forward strand.
ATAATATAATATAACCCGCGGTCGCCCTCGTCCGTTTCAATGAATATTTTACCTCCTCGTCGTAATAATAATAATAATAATAATATATGCTTACCTACGTATATATATATATGATATATACACCGGGTTTGTGCTTACAATAATTTACGTATGGTACACCCTACGCCGTAGAAGTCTTTGATTACGACGGGGGAGTCTTCTTTTCATCGAAGTGTACGTATCTGCGCGCCCCCTACACCTGCTGCCGCGTGTACTACAGCACATCCGCACATATTATAACGTCGTCGGGCCGCCGGGACGGAAGGGCAATCCATTTTTCATTCCTTTCACGTTCGACCGCGTATGACGCGTATAATGAATAGACACACGCGTGGTGTTTGATTTTTGTTTTATTAAACGCGGCCAGAAAGAAAGGCACACACACACACTCTGTGCTATACTATAAATAAGCGTGTAAGTATAATATACGCTTGTGCGGTGCAGTGCGTCTGCGCTAATGATGAACGTGACGACGACGACGACACGGTGGTAATGTGTGTAGAGAAAGGGTGGAAAAGACATTGGGGGAAAAAAATATATATATATACGAAAAACAAACTACTTGGTGCAGAGTTTCATTCATATGCGGTTCACCGCCGGAATGTTCACTATATATATATATATATAGTTGACGTTTCGTCGATTACCGCTGTCGTGGTATATATATATATATTTATAACGTCCTGGTCTCAATGCAGCAATCCGACAACGACTTCAGTGGTGGGATATCGGTGTCGAATCCCCTCCCCTACTCGGTCTTTTTTTTCTTCTGTTAGTGGAATGGAATTTCGAAACAAAATATAAGTGTTTCTCGTCAAATGTGTACAATCAGACGATAGAAATCATTTACAATATACTGTTAACAATTTGATCGATAAACGGATTGCGAGCGAAGGACCCGCCTGCGCGTACGTCAACAGTCGGCGAATACGAAAAGGATTTTTGGAAACGACGACGAGCCTTAGTACGGTATTAACTTAATGTTCATTATAATCGATTAAATGTACAAAGTCTCCGATGACAGTTCGTAAAAACGTACCCGAGGATGTACCAGACAGAACGGTTCTAAAGTCAAAAATAATAGTTATGAAATACGAATTACAATTTTTTTTTTGCGTATCTATTAATTGTCTTATTTAAACGAACACAAATTTACTTTAAAAAGAATTTGTATTTGTTCTCGTGCCCTAATTATGCCATCGAACGAATTCGGACGGTAGCGTATTCGCAAGAGTGGGTGGGGAAGTATGTTTCGGTTAAATTCCTTTGGAACAAGAAAGTGCGTTTATAAAAATATTATTTTGCGTCGATCAGCGTACAAATTAACGCGTGTTTCTCAGTGAAAATCAGCAGGAAATCGGAAAGATTTATTCGAAAGATTCCACATCAGATGTAGGTTAGGTTATTATTTTCGACTGGAAAGACTTAACGGTTTAACTATACACGCTAAAAAATCGGCGAAACGTACGAGCAATAAAACCTTAACGAGTTATCACTGAATTTTAGGATAAAAATATAGAAAATAATAATTTTCCGTTTTATAAATCAGCAACCTAGTTCTATCGTACTCGGCGAGTAATTTATTTGTAAAAAAAATATTTTAATTCGAAATATTATATACGAAATCGTTTATAGTGGAAACGGAATTTCAAAAGAACACCCCTCCCACAGAGAATATAGAGTGATTGCAGAAAGTACGCTCCATTGTATATACGGACGAATAAAAGAGTCTGGAAACAGTGATCGTTTACAAGAGATCATCGTGTGAGACAGCGGCGGAGTAATCGAAATGCGGTATACGAGAATCGATTATATAGCAAACGAACCGCACCCCGCCAGAAACAGTGCAGCATGTATAAAAAACATCTTAATGATCGTACGATCTATAGATCGAATAGAATAGAAGAAAAAAAACGGGACACCCATATCCGTCCGTTTCCACGATCGATTTCATTTTAAGGACATTATAATATGCGCCCGTTATTAGACGTGTACGCGAGAGCCGTTGGTATATATGTTTTATTAGAGCGGTTAAAACGTAATAATCGTTGGGAAAAAAAAAAAGTGTTTTAATCGTTTTCAATTGATACTCGGACAACGCGTTCTGCGTGATTCGCTGCATTAATAATCCATTACGCGTATTATAATATTATAATGTCTGTGTTTATACGTTATTTTTTATTTCGGTTTTTTTTTTGTCTTAACGAACCGTAAGCGAGTCCGTCGAAATACGACGTTCCTCCTCGTGCGTCTGTACGAAATACAACGCGCTTTATTCCAAATCCAAATGCGTATGGTGTACGCTATAACATATATAGTGAATATTGATACAATGGCGCGATTCGTATGTGTAATATGTTGAGAGGAAGAAATGTCGTTATTGAAATTGATTAATGAAACGTCGCGGATCGGGTGGCAATATATATATTTTAAACAGTACTATGGGAATATTTTGCAAACATTTACGCAGCCGATCTCTATACGCGGCGTTGTGTGCCCCTCTCCCCCCCCCCAAATATCGTTTTTACAAATGCGTATAATAACGCGAATAAATAAAATATTGTTCTCGGTTAAAATTCGATTTAAATCTAAAGGTATTGTGTGTATACCTATATTATTATAATAAAATCCCTGTGTGTGTGTGTGTGTGTATATCCTCGAATTTACGTGCTCGAATCCTACTGAAATCTTTCGAACTCCTTTTGAAATGAGAAACTTTGTCAGCGATTCTTTTTGTTCGCATACTCGCAGAGTTGCTGAAAGAATTCTACGGAGCCCTAAAAATCAGAAATATCAATTTTAAATCACGACTCGTAAAAACGCTTTTTTCTATTAAAAAATATAAATGTATTTAATCAAATTAACAATAATAAAACGATAGAAGATAGAAGAGAGTTGGATTTAATCCGTTGCGGTATTTTCGGTCTTCGTTAAGACACATAACGAAAGTCCTGGAGTTTCGCGATGACATATCGTTGGAAAAGGAAAAAGTATATGTATAGAGCTTTTCTAGTCAACGATTGATATTCATTAACGATACTGTTACTGCACCAAAATCTGTAAATGACATTTCGTCAAAGTTTTTAAAGACGAATCGACGGTGGTTACTTCAATGAATCTTTCGTACTCCGTTACAGACATATTTTCTTAACCCAATTATTTTATTGCGTACATTTCATATCTTCACTCGCTGGAAAATATTGTTCTATTGACGACAGCATTTGATTTGATTCGTAATGATGTCTTTAACGTTTTCAACTACTAGACAAAATATAGAATATAATATTTATTATTATTTTCAGATGTCATAATATAATATCATATTGTCAAACGTAACAATTTTACTAATAATAATCATTTAATTTGATTCAAACGTATCAGCGAAGCGCCCTTTGATTATTCTACGGCTTTGTGGAGCATAATTTGAGAATCGACGGTCTATGTTGTCGACAACGTTAAAATCGCTCGTGTCGACGAGTGGACATATTAAGTTATTTGAACGTTAAATAGAGTAGTAAATGCGACTGCATAGTCTGTAAATCTGGTAGCGTGCAGTAATAATACTTAGGCAATACGCCGCCGAGAAAATCGATTAAACGGACAATTAGAAACGAAAACGCGCTATCCGTTCAAGAAAATACACGGCATATGTTTTTATTCTTGAAAAACGTCGGGTTGTAAAATTATTACGACTCGAAATAATGTGTTTTTAGCGCGATTATCATATTATTGCAGACGCAATCAATTGGATGCGAGAGTGATTGAAATGGAATCATTATTGTTCGAATACGGAACATATATAATATCGTTTATTTTCGTTAAATACACGATAATTAAAACGGTTTGAAACGCGTCATAAATTCTATAACTCCGATACGAGTGGGTTCATCGTTTTCGTTCTTCACTGGAGTGGTAAAATTAATAGATTCTCGGGTACGCCAACTAAAGTGATTATGTTATTGCGTATAATAACGATGCGAATTTTCAGGGCGAAATAGTTTTAGAACAGACAATTCCGGTAGTCCGGATGGGATTCTTAAAGAAAGCAATACGCGTTAAATTTTTGACGAAATTAACACAGTTTTTTTTCGTAAAAATCTCGAAGACGACAACGGAAAGAACAAGACGTAACGCGCAAACAAAAAAAAAAATAGATTTCAAAGTCAATCTCCTAATTTCCTAAAAATATTCAAATTATCTTAAATTATCTTAAAAATATTATAGATACTGTCCATCTCGTTTCGCACGAAGCACTTTGTCGCAGTTTATCGACCGATACTGCAGTAATTCTGGTAAAATCGTATTTAGGTTTAAGTGTTTTTTTTAAATCGTGATGAGCTCATCAAAAAAACAAAAACTTATTGTTTTCATAAACAATGATAAATCGATTTTAAGGACTTTCGGAAACAAAGTTTGGAGAAAAATCTGTGGACCAGCACTGGAGCTGCAGGAGTTGATGGATATAGGACCGGTAAACTAGCGCCAGAGGATTCAGTGGCTAGGTAATTGTATGCGTCGAAAAGAAAACTATCCACTATGAGCAGCGTTTGGATGGATACCTCAAGAGAAGAGAAAGCCTAGTAGCCCTGCTCAGAACCCTGTCCAGAAGTAGGTGGCTGGATCGATTACGGTCCGTTTTCCGATAAATGAAATTGCGATTTTTTTCCTCGTAATCGTAATATTAAAATCTTTATTATATACGAATTATATTTAATTATTATTTATGAAAACTATCGAATAACGCGTATTCACGAATGTCTTTAATATTTTTAAGATTTTTCATCACTCTCAACGCACCCAGTGGCGGTTATATCGAAGTCTTGAGGAAAGGGGGCGAAATCAAACTCAATATTGGGCTAAGGACCTCATCCCCTGATCATGGAGTTAAACCTCCGTCACCTCCCCATTATCGGTATTATATAATTATGACTCAAATAAATTACGGTCAATAGGGATATGTTAATTGAAAAAAAGATCCACATGCTCTTTTATAACACTTTTTGAACAGTGCTGTATTCGAATTCTCCTCTTTTTCGTAAGTTTAGGATAGGTATTTTATAATTTCAAATACGTATTTAGATATCAAAATATAATACAACAAAATAATAACGAATTTTAATCAACTATTCATTGTTTATTAAAAATTTACATTAGTTTAAAAAAAAAAAATATTTAAAAATTAATAATACTTATAAAATGAAATGACCCAACTTCCAAGGTGGGGGGGTGATCCACCTATCACCCCTCCTCCCCCCGAGATATATGTACCGTTTTGTAAAACTACAAAAACCCATTACCACGTATTTATAGTGCTTTTCCGCAGACACGCACGAAATGATTTTTACACGATAATTTTTATTTACATGACGTACAATGGCGAGGCAATAGCGTTTTGAATAATGAGACATCGGTCGTCGTCTCGTTAGACGCGCGTCTATTAGCGAATCAAAACAATCCGCTCGGATTCGCTACACCACCTGCAGGACCGCGCGCGTGATTAAACCCGTACACAAACACACATAGGCCGCGCACACCGTTTATATAGCAGCTGATGCTGCTGCTGATGTTGCTGCTGCTGCTGATGCTGCTGCTGCAACGGGACAGTGGCGGTGGCGGACGGAGGATTACGCGACACTCCGTCCCGTCTTTTCTCGGACACTTTACATACGTCTTATTCCCTCGTACACACATATCGCGTGTAAGCTCATTTTGCTCGCCGCTACTACCGCGGTAATGAGACGTCCTTCACGAACCACGTCTCGTCTCCGTCGTTTTACATAATATTCTACACACACACGTGTTTGCGCGAGAACGTAATAACGCGTGTCTTAGGTACTACTCATATATATATATATATATATATATGTATACAATGCGCATTATGACGTGTTTGTTAAGCGAATAGATCCCTCCAAACGTCGCGATACAAAACGAGCTGCGGAGACGGACGTGTCGCCTATCATTCTCTCACTCTCTGCAGCTCCGAACGTCTCGTGAGCAGAGTATTAAATGTGTGTGTGTGTGTATGTGTAGTGCGCGTTTTGCGAATCGCCTGCCGTTAACTCCCGTCGTTCCCATCGCGCGCGCGGTCGTGTCACCCGTCGTTACGTGTTATTACACACGCCCGCGCCGCGCCGTGCACAAAGTTATTATTGTTATTAAGGATGGCGAGCGCGAGTGAAGACGGCGGCGGACGACCGCTGCAGCAGATGAGACCAGCATCCGTCTACATATTATCCGCGCGCGTGTACGTCGTGTAATAATAACGCGAAAGGCGTAATAGTAACGGTGCAAAGGGTGAAGCGACGGGCGAGCGGATTATCGGATGCCGGCCGGATCGCGATTTATCAAAACGTTCGCGCGACATTATATATTATTTTGATTATATTATATTGTCCGAACGTCCCGCGGTCTTCAAGACGACGCCGATACAGCGCGTTACGCCCCGGTGGGATACACGTGAGAAATCGATGACGTTATTACCTGGAGTTCAGCTTCTTGCCACGGAGACAAGACCTGCTGGTCAACCGCTACTGTCCGCGACGGGTTCGCGATTCGGATTTAATTTTTCCGTTTCACGACTCGTCAAGCAGTTGTCGGCGTTATTGACGTAACGCGCGTTACGGTCAAAGCGTATACGATCGGGCCACGTCCAATTTCGACGGTCCATGTGTGCGATTTCGCCCGGGCGTTCTGTACGTTGCCCAAAAACGCGACCGGGTTTTCGTTTGTTTCACTATAAATCGACGCATTTTTTATATTTATTTTCAACGTGCCCGAAAGCTATCGTGAAAAATTACACAATTTTCTTGCAGCTCCGTACGTTATGCTGTTGAATCTACCGTGTCCTCGATGACGGCCGAGGTTTGAAAATTTTCTAACCGCTTCTCTCGACGATATATATCAGAGCAGTGTACCGTTTCAATACGAGACAAACGACTATTTGCAGCACACTTCAGACTGTAATGCGATAATGTATACGCGTATGGGTTTTATATAAAGTAATATAAAACTATAATAAATATTATAGTAGTCGTATTTCACACGCCCTCCCTCCCCCAATATCGCGAACGACGAAATCTTAAACGAATTCGAAGCCTTGTACGTGAATATCGCGAACGGCAAAAACTTGAACGATCAAAAATCTTGAATCATAAAATTTTAACCGTCAATTACGATGATCATGATTTTTGCGAAAATCCGTTCGCTTTTTAGCACATATTTTTCGCGTCTCAACTATATGACGAAAGTCCTCGACCACCGCTACGCTCGCTCGAGACTCGCGGTGTTCGTGTCGGTACTCGAATCACTCGTTATTTGTTACAACCTCGGGTAAATCATTGAAATTTTATTTTACAAGATTTATACGTCAAACGTTTCGCCTTTCGAGGTTTCGAAGGCTTACCGATATTTAAGATTCGTTCAAACGGTATCGTATAATACGCGATTCATATTATATCTCTCGCGTAAACGCTTAATATTATTATTATTAATAATAATTTCTTTTGTTAATAAAATATATATTTATTAATTTGTAATGTTTTAATCGTATTATTATTATTATTAAATTCCGAATAATAAATATTCACGAGCCAACGGCGTATTTTACACTTTTATTTTTATATTAAAATAATAATATTAATAATAAAAAAAACTATTAAAAATTTCATAAATCTTTTCAACGAAATAATTATTACTCTTTTCTTAACCGCTACCCAATATAATAAACACTGCAGAACCGTTACCACACGGAACACGGCCGAAGACTATAATATAATTTTTTAATTCGAAGAAAACACGCACGAGTTTCCCCCGCGCGATGAAAACCCATTGTCTCATAATTTATGTCGAAAAACAAAAATGTCTTCGATACAGGTCATTCGGACCCTCAAAATAACATGTTTATTTCTGGAATTAATTATAAAAACAACGAGGAAAACTCGTAACTCTATTTTATTGGACGTTTTTTTTCGTTCTTTCTTTTTGATACTTGTCGTCATAAAAAACGATATTAGCGTAGCCCTTGTTTCTGTTTTCGAAGAAAAACGCGTTCGTATATTTTTGCATATTAAAAAGTAACCACTACACACACACACACACACACACAGTCACGAAGGTGTATAATTTTCGATTATTTATCGTTTAAATAATACGCGTATATGAGTGTGTAGCACATCATAATATGACGTAGAAAAAAAAAGAAGTTTTGTCATCTCGTTAAAATTATTAAATCGTTTAAATGTATAAAACGCGTGAGATTATCGATAACGCGAACAGAAAAAATTCCAAATATCGCGTTCAGATTTTTAAAAAATTATTACTTTTTTTTTGACGAGTACCTACTTCTATTCTTGTTCTATTTTTACACACTCGGTTTCGCTCTGTTGTTTTACATTTAAAAAAAAAAAAAATCGAAACTCTTATCGTTATATAAATACAAATAATTAGTAAAAACCTATTATACACTATTGTGACGTTACCATTTCATTATTATTATAAATTATAATTATTATTATTATAAATTATTATTATTATTATTATTATTATTATTATTATTATTATTATTATTATTATTATTTTAATTCCACCGCGGTGTCAACCGTGCGCATTATGAACGCGTGCATTTGGCCTGCTGCAAGACCGGCCGGTCGGTGCGACGGCGATAATGTCCTTGACGTGGGGTGTGCCGCCTCTGGAGAGCCGTCCGTCCGCCGCCGCCGACAACGACAATGAATCACGCGCGCGGCCTCAGAAGGCAGCGTCGTCGTCGCAGTACACAAACACACACACACACACACAGATATTATAAGTCGTTATTATTATTATTATTATCGTATTTATATTAAATTTAAAATATATCGTTATATATATATATACATATTATAATAATATATTATATGACGCCCAATTTTTATTTTTTTTTCCGTATCGTTTCATATGCCCATTCACCTCTCTATACCGGGGCCACGCCGATGCGTCCGTTACTTTTCCTAATAAATATTCACGATTGTTATACTATTATTATTATTATTATTATTACACGTGAACTACACCGATAACATAATATGTATATGTATTGTACAAGCGCGTTATATTGTATGTTTATAGGTATACGTCCGCACCTGCAGTGATTTCCGGAGTTATCTCTCTATAACTGGACAAGACGGTGATTGTATTATACTGGCGCAGCGTTGATCCGCGTATACTGTAGCGGGGGAGACACGCCCGCGGGAGATCCTACGAACGGAGTGCGCTCGCGGACGATGTGTCTGCTGCAGAGGCTAGACTATTTCTACACGCCACTTCTCGGGTTTGACTATCACGTTCTGACATTGAATTTGTCCGAAAATAACGGGTTTTGATTTTTTTTTAATACAACGCTATGTATTGTGTAGTAGACGGCAAAAGAGCCTCCAATCTACGGCCTATCGATCAGAACTCCAGCCCTGCAAGCTTTTTCAACAGGTCCGATGCCGAGCCTGATTTATAATCTCGGTAATAAAACAACAGCAAGTTCCGACTTTCGGAAACGATGAATTTCGCTGTTGAAGCGCAAAGATCGTCGCACGCGTCATCCGCTTTAAGATTAGAGCGCATTAAAATATTCGAAAATCCGTTCGCCGTAGCGAACGTGAAGCTCACGAGCTCGCGTCGAATAATTAGATGCTCAGAGACTGCAGAGGAGACTGGACAACAAAAATCGTACGCGAAACAGTGTTTCTTAAATTTTAAACACTGTACACGTTAAATGATTGTTCAGGTATCTGTCTATGTGGTAAAGTCAGAATCTTTGAGAAATAAATTACACAAAATCCTGCAAGTATATAACTTTAGTGACGGACATTTACAATTAGCTGATTGGAACGACCGAATTCGACGCAGAGTTCGCGCCGCGAGAAACGTTATCACAAAAGCAATTCCATAATATTCTCGTTAAGTAACATTTGTACGGTGTGTAACAAAACGATTCCTCTCCCTTCCTCTCTTTGTAAAAATTATTGTAAAATGCGTGCTGTACATTTTTGACACTTTCTTTTCCTCTCTCAATAAATGTTAATAAAACGGATGATTCTCTTTTTTTAACGATCTCGTTTTCATTTTCACCGTTCCCCTCAAAACAATTTTGGCGAAGCGTATCTATCGCGTTCGGGCCGTCATAAAAAAATGTCAAATTATCCTGCAACTACCAGAAGAAAAATAATCGTTTCCGAACAATTATTTCAAAATGGAAATTCGATAAAATTAAGTAAGACCTTTGAATTACTACCCTATTGACACGACCTGTAAATCGTCTACGTCTGAACGCCAACTCTATATATTCGTAAGTATACTGCACAGTGTATCGTAGTTTTAGGCAGATTTAGGCCCCGCGGTTCGTGTTATATATTAATCTATATATTATATAGAAATGCGTTAAACCGCGATTTCATTGTATAAGGAAATTTTTATTACAATGAATAATATTATTAGTTTAAAAAATAATATCGCGAGTCGACCTAACCTGCACCGTGTCGCCGCTGTTTCGTGTCACAATATTTTAATGAAAACGTTTGATTTATTCACGTCGTGCGCATACATAATATTAACATTATTAAATCGGTTCCAACAAATAAAAACGTATAATAAATATTATGATTTATCGAATATTCGGCCCGCGCACATTGACAGTTTTAATCGATGAACGCGTATTTCTCTGCACGATATATATATATATATATATATATATATATATAATTTACAATTCCCGAATACATTATACACAAATAACATTACAATATATCAAACGCGCGTGCCAATCCTATAAAATAATAATATACGCATAAATAAATGGCTGTTGTTTAATCGATTTCATACGTTTTCTATTTTAATGTGCGTGACAATATTGCCGTTCGATATTGCTTCTCGAAAACCTGTATAACACATTATACATAATACACTCGCGATGGTCAATAAAATGTCGAGAGTAGAAAATATTCTCAAAACGATTACCGTACGTCCAAGTTTTACCGCTGGACACTATCATCGGTTTTTAACTCCGGTGTACGGGATTTCAAATGTTCAATTGTTATTTAATTGTGATTATTGTTTTACCATTGATTATAACAGAATAAACAAAATAAATAAATAAATAATTTTATATTATAAAATGCATACCGATTTTAATACCTATTTCTACTCGGTGACTAGAGACGTACTTAGTGGAGGGGGGGCTAGAGGGGGCGATCGCCCTAGGCGGCATTATTATTTTCAGTGGCACCGAACTACTTTTAAGTATTGTGGTGCAAACACAAATTTTTACCACCACCTACCCGCCAAAATCTAAATAAGCAAAAAAAAAAAAAAAGGTTGTAAAAAAATGTGAAAACGAAAAAACAGTGAAAAAATTTTCGGGGGGGGCGAAAAACATTAGCACCCGGGCGCCAAATTCCTAAATACGTTTCTGTCGGTGACACCACATTATGGCCACAAAAGCGTTCGGTAAAATAACAAAAAAAAAAAAAAAATTGGTAATTTTCATTAATATCTTAACGTCTACACCGAATATTGTTACTGTTTTGACGACAAAACGTTTTTTGAACGATTTGAAAATGTTTAAAACGTTTTGCTTCGATCAACATATTTATTTACCAAAGCGATCGCAGACAATAACCGAGAACTTTCTGCACTTATTATAAATAGTCGCTATAAAGAATTTAGTTTTTTGCAGTTTTAGAACGTGTATTATTTTTCTCCGATATCCAGCACGTGGACGAATTCGAGAAATAAACCGGCTATAAAAATGGTGAAAGCTTCTTTTGTATTAAAAAAAAAAAAACAAGCTTTAATAAATCGAAATTGTGAATAATTTTTATTGTGCCGAATATTGGTAAAAAACGAAAGGTTGCCGAAAAAAATGTTCGCGACGGTTGATCAGCCAAATACAATTTGACAAAATCCACAAATAAAATGCGAAGGAAAAGTGTAAAAATATAATAAACAACGAAACGAGTGACATTCTTTTTGAATTTTGAATAAAATTATAAACGATAATAATAATAATAATAATAAAATAAACATATATTTGTGAAATAGGTTTTTATTATTTATTTCATAGTACTCGTATTATGAAGAGAATAGTTTTTCGAAAAATTTAATCTGATAATCTTAAATTAAACGAGTTTTACGCGTTTTTCAATAATATACCTAATTAAATTTTTTTGACAAAAAAAAAAAACTAACATATATTATTCGTTATTTTACACCTCCGTCGAAACTTTTTTGTTTACAAAAACCGAATTATAGTATTGGCGGATATTATACGCGCGATATTCGATTGCACCAGACGTATTATTATAATAAATTCCTTACATTTCGATTTTCGTCCTGCGCAATTCCGTTTTGTTAATTAATAACTCGCGCGCGCGCGGCGGCAGCGTCGACGACGACGACGACGAGATAAATACGAGCATCATCAACGCGCTACGGCGTTGTTCGCGGCGCAGACAAACCCGTCAGGTAGAAAAAAAAACCAAACGCTCTGATTAAAATTCCTATATCCGTCTGCTGTATATATATATATATATATAATATACCGACGCGTGTCCTTTGATGTGAATTCCTTCGTATCGGCAGCAGTGTAAACGGTGAACGGCTTATTTATATATCATTCGGAAACTATTTAAAAACTTCCAAGGGCGCGTCAAAGGCTTTTTAGGCTTGTCGCCCGCGTGCAGTTTTAGAACAGTGCGCCGGGCGTTTTTATGTTTCGCAAAAGCAGCCGGTCTAAACGGCGGCCGCGCAACGGAATATATATATATATATATAGTGTATAGGCGCTCTTTTTCATCGCACCCCGTTCGTTCTTCATTTCTCGCAAAACGGGTGATAATTTAATTAAAAAATATTTTCCACCGTATTTTTCGGTATTGTTAACGATTTTATTCGTACAGTTCTTTTATATTAATATTTTATTATTATTTAAAACATTTTTTTTAAAATTACCGAGCATACTTTCATATACATATAATGCGATGTGTCGAACATCAAAGATTAACGTATTCGGAATTCGTTGCACGCGTTTTAACGAGCGATGCATATATATATATATTTTTTTTTTAAATATTTTTTTATTATTTTAATAATAAAGCCTGCTGTATTTCTTCCATCATATTATATAATATTTATTATTTATATATTTTAATCGTTGACCGCGCGACTATTAAACAGTGTAAACGCGTGCTACAAACCCGTAGCCGACTACGACAGATGTTGCAAACGATTGGTCCGCCGTGCTTACACCGAATACTGTCCGAACGAACATCATTAACCGCTGCTGAGTATAAAGTTATATACGCGTTCCAGCAAAAAATTATTTAAAACGTTTTTAAAATATCAATTACTTCATCGCGTTGTACGGGCGTTGTTCGACGAGTAGCCAACACGGCAAGCCGTCCGTTCAGTCGGTTTTATAAAAAAAAAAAAATTAAAATAAATACTTATTATTGAAATGTATTTATCGTCAGTACGCGCTATACGGTCCAGTAGAATCTCTTAAAACGTTTCGACGTCGAAAAAGTCCTTTTCCGGAGTAGCCGTGTAAAAAGTGGCAATGCGCAAATATATATATTTTTTTTTTTTCGGTAATTATTATGGACTTTTGGAGAGATTCGTTTATCACCGTAATTAAAGTGCATCGAATTGAACATTAAAAGTTTTATTTTCCACGGTTTTAATTTGCGCTGTACAGCTGTTATAATAATATTACGATCTACTATAAAGACGTTGTAACATCGTAATAAATTTTCAATAAAACTTGTACAGATGACATACAGGAATTAGCAGTGAGAAAAAGGCTCAAAGCCTATAGGAAATTAAATATATTTATCATTACGTATATAATACACAAAAAAAAAAATTCTCAATTTACCTTGAAAAAAACTATTGTTTACGAGTCGGAATAAAATAATCGATATACGAACACTGAAATTCTATAATAATATCTTACGATCCTCGATTTTAAACGTTGGAGTTGTGATTCGCAGTGTATTTACTCGATATAGTAATTGGTTTTTTTTTTTATTTAATTCGATAATAATTTCTTTCAGCCCACGGGCTTATGCCATACCGTCAACTGTGTGAGATCAATCGGTTTGTTTCCTCCGTACAATCCCTGCTACTACATGATATTATCTCGGATCAGTGTTTCTCGACATTCTCCTAAGAACACCAGCGAAAAATCGTTGTTGCAACGGACGCACTAAAAAGAAAAAACAATTTTTTTTTCTTTCCCCAAACAATTTTATCCTTTAATACATAGTGAATGTCGAATTTACGAGTAAACAATAACAAGTGTAATTTTTTTAACGCGTACTTTGAAAATGTCTAAATCGAAATAGTTTTACTGCCAATCTTTTACGATGGCTGATTATAATATGTTCGCTGTGATTATAATTTCAGATAAGCTGCAGACGACGCGGATATTCCTTTGTTTCGTTTCGATGTCGGACATGGTTGAATATCCTTTTTCGCATGTATATAAATGGCAGAGAAAAGTAATAGTTTTTTTTTTTTATGGCATTCAACTCGTGTACACAACGCGGGTAATAAATAAAAACGTATACCGTTTTACCATTTTTTTTTTTTAACCGCTTTACCGTTACAGTGTTTATATTTATTTTTAATAATTGACATTTGTAATTAAATTATGATTTTATTTTGTGATTTCGCGCGACCCAATTTTCAGTCGTGACGCCCCGTAGCTGTTGCAGGGAAACGCTATACTCTAGACCTCTAGACGCTCACTTCACTATACGATACGCTGAACAACCACTTTGAGTACCTACATACAGCGACCGCCTGTTTTTATATTGTATGACGTTATTGTCTTTTTTTTTTTTAAAAACCATTATACAAAATAATAAAATATTAATTTTATCGTTATAATTATCAAATTTAATATTTATGCGGTTTTTATAAATCGGATGGTTTTTTTTTTCTAAGTATTTTTCCGGTGCAAACTCTCGTACCCTTGAATTCCAATCCCTAATCGAGTCCGGACGTCAGCTCACGTCTGACCTCTTGGTATTTAGTATTCAAATTAAAAAACGTTTGAACACGTCATGTACACTGCTCTTTTCTACCAATCCTCAACTGTCCGCGAACTTCTACGTTTCGAGTTATAAAACTCGACTTGAAGTACCTATTCAATCTTTCATTACATGTGAACGCCTTATGTAACACATAAGTACTAATGAACAATTGTAACATTGTACTACATAGAATAAAAATATAATTTCTTATTAAACAATTTAAAGTAAAAAATTAAATAAATTTCTGTTTTACAATATTGTTGAAATTACTCTACATGACTACATTAAACAAGTTTATTCTATTGGTAGTATTGTAAAACGTTCAAACGAAATATCTACGAGGTTTACAATTTTATATGAAAATTTCTATTTAAATAAAAGAAATGTATTATAAAATAATAATAATAATAATAATAAATAAGTTCGCATAATTAATTATTTGATATTGTACCATATTTTTTTTATAAATGTTTTTTTTTCCTAATATAACAAAATTTATTCCTATAACAGTTGAATATATGTCTTGTCCAGAATACCGTTAGAAAACCTAAAAAAACACACAATCACTTTAAAAAAAAAAAAAAAAACGTAATAATAACGTTGAATTAAAACTGTCAAAATATAATACACTATTAAATTGTTAATGAAATTTTGGCAAAGGTATATGGCGTTCAGTCTAAATATAAAATTATAAAAAATACGCCTAAATAATTTAAAATGTTTATGTTTTCGGTCAATTTATAATAACTATATTTTAAATAATACTATAATATATGCCCACAAACTTATAGCAAAATATCCAAATAAAATACCGATTTCGAAATAAAATTGACTTTAAATCGAATTGTTTTTAAACAAGAGATCTTTTAACTTTCTTTATATAATTAATAATCTTTAAATAATCCAAATATCGCATTAATATGTTATTAGTCCACGCGAATCACGTACTCATATTAAAACTGGGTGCATATGATTCGGCTGAACAATCATTTTATAACGAATGATATATATATATATATTCATTATCACAACGTTCCTCAAATATAATTATTTTAAAATATATATATATATATAGTTAGTATAACGAAAGCTGTCAAATCGGAACATAATTTAATTTTTAATAGCAAAAATTAAAATAATTAAACCATAAAATAGAAATCCGAATGTTAATAATTTACGAAGCGTAAAACAATTAATGAAGTTATCAGAAAATTACGAGCTGGCACAGTTTCGCGGATTTATATATATATATATCTTTTATAATAACAAATATAATGCAATCGATTAAAACGACTTTCCCGAGTTATGTTTATAATAATTTAACGTTTTTAATTGCAGTGGGGTGTTTTTTTTATTGTGTATATTCGAAAAAATTATTTCTCGTTTACAAATCAAACGCGTGTTCAATTTAAATAAGTTTTCGTTCGTAATAATGATTTGTAATTTGTTAATCTCGAGTCTCAATTAAACTTTCGGAATGGAGCGGAAATTCATATAATATACCCGGGGACAACCAATTTATTATTTACAATCCTCGACACGAACATTTTACAATACAGCAGAATAAATACTGTAATAACGCGATATTATAGTTTAAAACATATAAATATCGAAATTGATTTTTTATATTTTTACACAGAAGTATCCAGTGCCGGGAATTCGTTCGGTTATCGCAATAATGTATAATATAATCGCAATGACCTGATATTTTCCGTACGTTTTAAGACGAGTTAAATTTTTAAAAATTATTATTATTATTATTGTTTTACTTTTAATGCGTATAAACGCGTGATTATATTAATCAATGAATACAGAATTCGTAAAACGATGTTTTCTTCATCATCGAGTACATCACATCAGATCCGTCGAACTGACGGAACTACATACGGAAGTACACGGACAGTTGTCAACGAAACGTTCGAGGTCCTATGTAATTGACAGTATTGCGAATTTGAAAACATAAAATACCGATTATTTTTTTTTTACGTAGTATGATTTTTGTCGGTAGCCGGAAAATAAACGATTTTATAACAAGAAATGTGAGAAACCGTTATTAAATATTTAGTGAATTATTATTGTAGGCAATAATTATCACCGTTATTATCAATAAAATACTTCGGGCTTCTTGTTGGAACGACTAGGCGGGAAAATATTTTCACTTGTTCGACATTCGTTTTGCCAAAATTTATTAGCTCAAAAAATACGAACAATTGTACAAATATAGGTGCGCCGAAATACACGCGGGCCACAGCGATAATAATTATAAATTTAACTTCCGATCGTGATACGGCGTGTCGTCCAATAAATTTTATTAAACTGTTATTCATATTTCAATTTCACTATTGCCGCTTCGAATTTCTTCGATTTTTTTTTTATTTTCGCTTCAAATAAACGCTTATAACTATTATGAGTGTACCAAAACGACTGGCTTGTGTTTAACGTTAAAGAAAGTTTTATATAAAACCGCTCCGGTATTTTAACGTTATTTGGTTTAATATCGATTTTTTTAACGTTTGCAAATATTCCATTGGTTTTTTCAACTGACGTTTCTCGCTTGGCTCTAATAATATTTATTTCGATGATTTTCCCTTCGGACATATGCCAATAATCTTTTTGTTTTTTGTACTTCGAGGAGAAAACCGCGATGGTCGTACGAACACAATTCGTTACGAAATCGTAATAGAATTTCTGTAGCGAAACTAAACGAGTTAAATTAATAAATTCGATTGTACGTGACAGAAACGGTTTACAGTTTTTAAATTCAAGTCGGATTGATAAGTGGTCTATGCTAATACTCGTATTAAATTATTCTAAAAATAGAGAATTATTTTCATTCTCCAATAATCTGGCAATATTATTTTTTAATTTTAATAACACGTTTTAACAACCATGCCGTTGTCACGTGAATAATAAACGACAAATTTTTGATTAAACTTCCTCGTTAATAATTGCTTTTAATATTATTATTTTTGTGTACATTACATTCACTTGTCGTACTGATCAGTATGCGTGGAACGAATCGCGTTCTGTTTGTTGGAACAATAAAGTGAAATCTGTTAAAGAAGTCAGAGCTGTTATACGGATTTTGAAACGTATAAAGGCAGATCAATTTAATCCCGACACGTTATTTGTGCGTTCACGAAACGATTTTCGAGGAAAATATTATAAAGTTCAGCCGGTCGGAGGAGACAAGAAAAGAACAATTTAAAATAAAAAAAAAAAAAAACGTAGTAAAAATCGATATAGGTTAATATACGGAATGAAGGATAACGCGGTAATGTCCGCACTTCAGTTATCCTACACACAAATAACACGCGTTATGTACAAAACAAATTTATGTACGTTATTTAATAATTGTATATTACGTAAATAATGTTTTTTTCCACCGGTGTCCTTAAAGTCATAAACGCATCCCATGAATTTTTTTTAAACTTGGCGCCTACGTTTACTACAAAACCGAATAATTTTTTTTTTTTTTCTAGTCTATAACTATGAAGTCCGAGATTTTGTGTAATATTCGGTGTGCCGTGCGTAGTAATTCTCTTATACGCGATATTCGGTGTGTCGATTGATTTCACCACAACCACCATCGGTTTCATCGTTTATTATTTATTACTCATCGGCGGCGTTACAGACATATATAATAATATTCGATAATAAATATCGTAACGAATCGGAAAATAATTAAGTTGATGGATCGTTATTACTACATCCTGTCCTCGAGATACGGGCCCTTTGTTTGGAAGAAATATGATCCGTTCCATAAAACCGCGGCTGACTGAAGCGCGCAACGACGTACCCCGCACCGTGCGCGCGAGCCTACGAATTCGTAACGTCAATCGGTTGTCCGTCGGGGAAGCCTGCAAAACCAGCTGAAACGTCAAAATCTTGGATGTTAAAATAATGGCAAAATCTTGAACGAACGAGACCTTGAACGTCAAAATGTCACGACAGTCAATTACGATTATTATGATAATTTTCATAAAAATCCATTCGCTTCTTAGCGCGCGTATTTTACGCATCTCAACTAACTCAAGACGCGAAAGTCCTTGATAGCTACGTTCGCTCGAACAACATCTCCGCACTGGCTCGCTTTGGTCGCGGTACTCGAATCAAAAATATCCCTTCAAATTGTCATATGAATAACATGCACTTCGGGCGGATTACAGGTCTCAACGTTTTTCTCGTTCAATATTTTCACGTCCAAGATTTTGCTCGTTCAAAGATTTTAAAGGGCCGTCCGTACTTTTCGGTCGTTTTCTTCTTCTTCTTGGCATCACGACTCTTCAAGTGTTTTTGCCGCCACTGACACCTCTTTCCGCTCTTCTCCATTGTGCTGCACTCTATCTTCCCAATTTGTCGTCCCCCTTTATTCCATCTATACATCGCTTCTTTGGACGTCCTCTCGGTCTCTTCCCTGTTGATTTCCACTGGACGCTTTTAGATTCTCTGCGTCTAGCCTCATCGTCACGTGCCCGAACCATTTTACTTTTTTGCGATTTCACAAAATTAGTTATCCTCGAAACCAGTGACGTATCCAGTGGAGAGGTCCACGGGGTCCGAACCCTCCTAAACTTTTTCGTTCTTATATTGATATTATTAATGTTAACCTTTATTTCCAATATTTTTTTAAATAGACTCCCCTTCAAAAAAAAAATAAAATCCTGGCTACGTGCCTGCTCGGAACTCCTGTCAATTCTCGGATTCCTATGTTTCTTCTTCTAATTCCAGTTATTTTCGCGTATACTGGACCGCAAATGATTCTCAGTGTTCGGAACCACATCAGTTTTTGTTCTATTCCACACCTCGCAACCATATACCGTATAATAATATTAGGGTAACGTTCTAATTATCGTCGCGTAGAGATGTACTTTGGTTGGTTTTTTTCCGGTCGTTTCGTTAGAAATAATACGCCTTGCGCTTTGTGTCGAATCGATTATTATTATTATTACTGTGTTCGGCGAGCAGACACCGGCGGCGGCGGCAATAATATTTCGCCGCGAATATTTTATAATAACACAAACGGGAAAGGGTGCGGAAGGGGAGAGCCGAGCGGAGGATTTACGGTGAAATATCGAATTATCGACGGGCGCACGCGATGTTTACGTAAAGGAAAGAATAAAAAAAAAAAAAGAAAAAAAATCAGACCGGACCCATAAATTATAAAATAAATATACGGAGACTGAAAAATCCCCCGTGGAAGAATGCTCGCCGCTTTTTTTTAAATACACGAGTATTATAAATCGAACAGTCTGTTAGCGCAGCTGGACGGCCGGCTAAATACGCGCGCCGTGTCTACCCCTCCCATCGCCAAACACCGGTACGACAACGGGCTGCCGCCACTCCCGTCGCACCACAAGTCGAAACGCTCGCGCGCGTACGTAATATAATATAAAATAATGTGTTTTTTTTCTTCTTTCTTTTTCCCGTCGTAATATTATATTTTACATTTTATTAATAGGTCCTATAAATTATTATTGCCGGATTTCGATTTTTTTATTTTTTTATTTTTTTTTTACTTTATTTTACCCCTTGCCTGCACGTCCCGTCGTCCATAGTCTCCTGAACGCCCGCGACGTCCAGCATCGTCGTCGACCACGTTCCGTAATTTTTTCTCTCTCTCTCTCTCTCTCTCTCTCTCTCTATTCCTTTTAATTGTCCGTCGCACGACACCTATTTATAATAATAATAATAATAATAATATTCCGGTATTATTACACGCGTAGTACGCAATATAGCGGCCTCCTCATGAGTCGGATCGATTAATATATTTTTTTTTTCTTTCCATTTTTGTCAGTCGCCGCTTATACGGAGAGAGAATAAAAACGACTATTTCGCCTCATAAATTACATAATATAGCGCAAACGTCTATTGACGGATGACTCTACTACGGGACCGTGCTGCGGTATATTTTATTAAATATTATATTATTCCGCCGACCGAAGCGTTACGCATACGCGGTGCCGTTTTCCGCTGCAAGTACGAAGTTGGCAACTGATTTTTAAGAGGAGAGACAAAAAAATTGATTCCCCATCGTGATTCAAAGAAAAAGTGTGTGCGCTTCTGTATAATATGTAATAATAATAATAATAATGCCGCGATAAATAAGTGATTTATACTGCGTCCGGATTCGGGAAATCTAGCGTTTATCGGGTACTTTTTAGAGAAATTACAGTAGATAGACCTCGGTAGTCCGGTGAACGTTGGTAATGCGAAAGGCGAAATGGGAAATGATTATGGGACATTTTTTCGAACTTTATTAAACACCATACGTTTAAAAGACTGCACTGTTTTCAGCCTTGCAAATTGTTGGAAATCAGTAAAGTCCATATATAATCGCAAAGAAATCGTGGAAAAATCTGCTTTTTTTCCTCGCAGAAAATTAAATCGACGAAATGGCTGAAACCAATGAGATCCGACTTTCCACGCTCATAGTCCAGACACGGGAAACACGTACGAATCGAATGTACGATTCTCAATCACTGCAGGAATGGGCTTGCTGACGAATATCATGAAATATTATAACTGACGACCAAATTTTACGGATTGCAGCAATAGAGAATTTTACGTTGAAGATGAAAACGGGTTTCAGAGATGTGCGTGAAGAAAAATAAGACACGCAGTGACAGTTCGTCTCGTTCGAACGAATCCGAGTGTATCCTATTCTTATTTAAAAAAAAAAAACGTAAAATTCCTTTTTTATTAGTCATTATACGCGCGTAAAATAACTGCAGCCGGTTACCGGATTTAACCGGATTTTTCACGTAATTAACACGGCGCACGCTGTGAAGCTGTAAACATTGCACGTCTTACGCGCGTTACAGATGATCGATGCGTATTCGATTACCGACATCTCCGCGAAATCCGTTTGTATAAATACCGCGTTTGCCGCCGCAAGAACACCGCGGTGGTTTTCGAAACGTCTAACCCCGGGGGGAAACATAAACGGGCGTTACCTAAACCGGTCGAAACATATTACCGCGCCCGGTCTTTGCAGTGCTTCTCTCTCTCTCTCTCTCTCTCTCTCTCTCTCTCTCTTGTAATTTCGTCGTCTGTTTGTTTGTAATTTTTTTTTCCCGCGATGAAAATTACACGTGTAATCATTTCTCGATACGGATAGTCACAAAACGTAAGGACGTAATCGAATGGATTTTTTTTTTATCAAAAAAAAACTCTTCGCTATTGTGTCACGTTACTTGGAGGATGCGACGAAAA
The DNA here is from genome assembly GCA_032441835.1 of Slavum lentiscoides. Lineage (NCBI taxonomy): Eukaryota > Metazoa > Arthropoda > Insecta > Hemiptera > Aphididae > Slavum > Slavum lentiscoides. The sequence continues at coordinate 22,164,709 of CM063707.1, forward strand.
GCGTCCCTTAAGGCTTAAAGTCTCGTTAACATCGAGCGAGTTTACAAGCTGCTAGTTGGCGAGTTCATGAGCGGGCGAGTAACAGCTAGTTCCATAAAGATGTCGACACACAACCCGCTTCCACTCGCTCGGTAATCGATTAGCTTGCGAGTGTTGTTATTTCACGTTATTACAGTGGCGTAGCCAGGATTTTTATTTGGATGGGAGGGCTGAGGCTGATAATAATGTTAACAATTAATACGTATATACTAAAAAACTGATTATTTATTCATTCCGGTTGGGGGGGGGGGCTGCAGCCCCATCAGCCTCCTCTCTGGCTACGCCACTGCGTTTTTATTGTTATTCAGTTATTAGTTCACTAGCGAGTAGCGACTATGATGACACGCGGGGATAGTTTACCAGCTAACAATACCACACGCTAGCGAGTAAATAGTAGCCCGGCTTTCAACGTTATACTCGCAGCTAGTTTACAATCTGCTAGTTGGCTAGTGAACACGATTACACCCTGGGCGATTTTACTGGCAGCTTGCAGTATATTCGCTAAACGTAAACCAGAGGCTTTACCATAGGCATAAAATTAACTCATGGACCGCGCATTCCACACCTCCCGACGCTATTCGTTATCAATTACATATTATAGAGTAAGAGAGATCGTTGCCATAAAAGTGATAGCGGAGATACGGGTTGGGAATCACATGGAAGAAAAACTAAACCATTTGTTTCATCCATGTATTATTTGTACTCGTATTATCAATAAATATCGATTATGGATATAAATTGTCATAATAGACGGTAAACAAAAAGAAAGTGACAGCGGACAATCCCAACTCCCGTGTGTACCAGTTGTCCCGGAGCGATATTATACGGAGAGAGAATAAAACGACTATTTCGCCTCATAAATTACATAATATAGCGCAAACGTCTATTGACGGATGACTCTACTACGGGACCGTGCTGCGGTATATTTTATTAAATATTATATTATTCCGCCGACCGAAGCGTTACGCATACGCGGTGCCGTTTTCCGCTGCAAGTACGAAGTTGGCAACTGATTTTTAAGAGGAGAGAAAAAATTGATTCCCCATCGTGATTCAAAGAAAAAGTGTGTGCGCTTCTGTATAATATGTAATAATAATAATAATAATGCCGCGATAAATAAGTGATTTATACTGCGTCCGGATTCGGGAAATCTAGCGTTTATCGGGTACTTTTTAGAGAAATTACAGTAGATAGACCTCGGTAGTCCGGTGAACGTTGGTAATGCGAAAGGCGAAATGGGAAATGATTATGGGACATTTTTTCGAACTTTATTAAACACCATACGTTTAAAAGACTGCACTGTTTTCAGCCTTGCAAATTGTTGGAAATCAGTAAAGTCCATATATAATCGCAAAGAAATCGTGGAAAAATCTGCTTTTTTTCCTCGCAGAAAATTAAATCGACGAAATGGCTGAAACCAATGAGATCCGACTTTCCACGCTCATAGTCCAGACACGGGAAACACGTACGAATCGAATGTACGATTCTCAATCACTGCAGGAATGGGCTTGCTGACGAATATCATGAAATATTATAACTGACGACCAAATTTTACGGATTGCAGCAATAGAGAATTTTACGTTGAAGATGAAAACGGGTTTCAGAGATGTGCGTGAAGAAAAATAAGACACGCAGTGACAGTTCGTCTCGTTCGAACGAATCCGAGTGTATCCTATTCTTATTTAAAAAAAAAAAACGTAAAATTCCTTTTTTATTAGTCATTATACGCGCGTAAAATAACTGCAGCCGGTTACCGGATTTAACCGGATTTTTCACGTAATTAACACGGCGCACGCTGTGAAGCTGTAAACATTGCACGTCTTACGCGCGTTACAGATGATCGATGCGTATTCGATTACCGACATCTCCGCGAAATCCGTTTGTATAAATACCGCGTTTGCCGCCGCAAGAACACCGCGGTGGTTTTCGAAACGTCTAACCCCGGGGGGAAACATAAACGGGCGTTACCTAAACCGGTCGAAACATATTACCGCGCCCGGTCTTTGCAGTGCTTCTCTCTCTCTCTCTCTCTCTCTCTCTCTCTCTCTTGTAATTTCGTCGTCTGTTTGTTTGTAATTTTTTTCCCGCGATGAAAATTACACGTGTAATCATTTCTCGATACGGATAGTCACAAAACGTAAGGACGTAATCGAATGGATTTTTTTTTTATCAAAAAAAAACTCTTCGCTATTGTGTCACGTTACTTGGAGGATGCGACGAAAAGCGTCCCTTAAGGCTTAAAGTCTCGTTAACATCGAGCGAGTTTACAAGCTGCTAGTTGGCGAGTTCATGAGCGGGCGAGTAACAGCTAGTTCCATAAAGATGTCGACACACAAACCCGCTTCCACTCGCTCGGTAATCGATTAGCTTGCGAGTGTTGTTATTTCACGTTATTACAGTGGCGTAGCCAGGATTTTTATTTGGATGGGAGGGCTGAGGCTGATAATAATGTTAACAATTAATACGTATATACTAAAAAACTGATTATTTATTCATTCCGATTGGGGGGGGCTGCAGCCCCATCAGCCTCCCTCTGGCTACGCCACTGCGTTTTTATTGTTATTCAGTTATTAGTTCACTAGCGAGTAGCGACTATGATGACACGCGGGGATAGTTTACCAGCTAACAATACCACACGCTAGCGAGTAAATAGTAGCCCGGCTTTCAACGTTATACTCGCAGCTAGTTTACAATCTGCTAGTTGGCTAGTGAACACGATTACACCCTGGGCGATTTTACTGGCAGCTTGCAGTATATTCGCTAAACGTAAACCAGAGGCTTTACCATAGGCATAAAATTAACTCATGGACCGCGCATTCCACACCTCCCGACGCTATTCGTTATCAATTACATATTATAGAGTAAGAGAGATCGTTGCCATAAAAGTGATAGCGGAGATACGGGTTGGGAATCACATGGAAGAAAAACGAAACCATTTGTTTCATCCATGTATTATTTGTACTCGTATTATCAATAAATATCGATTATGGATATAAATTGTCATAATAGACGGTAAACAAAAAGAAAGTGACAGCGGACATAGCCGTCCCAAGGGAGGGCAAATGGGGCATCCCAACTCCGTCAAAAAATGAATGTGTGTTTTACCAGTTGTCCCGGAGCGATAAGAAACATAACTTTACATTCGTGAAAACTAAAATTCACGCGCGCCAACTTAGAAATATAAAAATCTTTTAAAACCAAGTTTCGTAAATAAACAAATTTATTTATTTATGTATTCGTTTCGAATGAGATAATTAATATCACGAAAAATAAAATAAAATGTTCGGGCCTGTTATAAAAACGTGTTATATTCTTCTGTCAACAATAACAAATCATCTAGACTTTAAATAAATTATTTTGTTCCGGTGAGTCCGGTGTTGTTAATTCTTGAAATCAAATTCGCGCCGAAGGTATTTTAAATTTTTATCAGTTGGTATTTTCATTTTACAATCGGTCTTTTTTTCCTTTTAGGTTATGTTCGCTTATCACTCCGGGCCGATCGGTATGGTCCCTCCCATAGACGTTTAACATATATATTATAATATATAGACCGTGAACAACGACCAGTGTATCACACGGAATGCACTAGAGCCAAGATACGTGCGAGAGAGACCATAGACCTGTTGATTATAGTTAATATAGGTCTATGAGAGAGACAGACTTAGAAGAGGTTTTTTTCATGGATGATAAAACAAAATTGTGGCAGCAAGATATCCGGATCCGCAACGAACGGCGATACACGATTATTTATTCGTCCGTGAAAAAACCTCAAATGGCTCTTTCTCTCTCGCACACATCTTTGCTCCGTACTTCTTTCTCTAATCGCGGTCTATGTATTCTATGTCTACTACACGGTCCCTCCCAACTCGTAGCTCTGTCTCTTTTGCTCTGTATCGACACCAGCTCACCTCTCTACGTGCGCTCCGTATGAGTTAATATGTTCTACTGTATGGGCTTTACCGACGCGCCCCGAAAAGGAATGGAAAAGAAAATGAGACGTTATCTTTTCTCACGACCAGTGGTGTAGTGGAGGGTATACGGCGTATACCCATATCGCAGAAATTCTAAAATGCGTATAGGAAAGAAAATAAAACGAATACGCGGGTATACGGTCGTATTGCTGCCTTAAACATTAAATAAAAAAGAAATATCTATATCACGTTATTTATTCTAATTTAAATTCCGTTTTACTATAAAAATAAAAATTGGGTAGTGTACCTGTAAAAAATAAATGAAAATATTCCTTTTTTTTTTTTTTTTATTTGTTTACCCTCGGTATAAAAACTAAAAATGATAAAATAGCGGCAGGGACATAGCCCCTCCCACCACCATTAGAATTGAAGCGTATACCCAAAAGATTATTATTTACCACTGCTCACAACGGTATCGCCGCCGAAAGATACGATGTCGCGGGTGAGACGAGGAAAGTGACGCGCGTAGGCGGCTGTGTGTGTGTGTGTACGTACACGAATTGGATTTTTCGAGAAAATTTCAAGTTCGACGTCACACGCACCTGCGGCTGTTTGAAAACGATTATAATAAACCGAGCGTTATTGGTGCTGCCGTTGCCGCGCTCTACGGTATGTAATGTACCATACGTACCACTGGCGGACAACGGAAATTTACGACCCGTTACGCGTGCCAACTTACACGGTAGCGGACCGGTTCTTCGGCGAGGGGGTGGGGGGAGGCGCGCGCACACTAAATTCTCCGCTGCACTGCAGCGGTGTAGAGAAGAAACCCGACGGCTCATTACACCGCGGCGGTATAAGACAATAACAACCAACACCGCTGCAGCGCGCAACAATTATTTAATATATCGACCGGAATTGTAATATTCGATTTTCGTCCCGCGGTCTCTGTTTCTTTTTCTTTTTTTTAATACGCTAGCGTACGTTTTTTTTAACGAGTCAAATAAATCGCCGAAATTCCCTGCCACACCTGCACTCTGTAAACGTATAAAAGCAAAAAAAAAAAACCACAGAAAACACACACAATTCGGGCGGTATTCACGTCACTGCAGTACTGTTGGTGTATGAAACACACGATTGTAAAGTAAAAATAAAACTTATTCGCGAACACTGTCAAAACGTTATTTCGGAGCAATCCGCTGTACGCGGTATCGGTTTGATTTGGATTGATAAAAATATCGTTGAATCTCTCCACGTGACGAGATTTCGTTTGTCGTTTTATCGGCTCGTCGCGAGTGTTGTCCTGCAATTTTCCTCGAGTACCGAAAATCACTGCCTGGAACAACGCACAGAAATTTTTAATTTTTCGGTACAAGCTAGTATCGAGAAGAGTAAAAAACGCGTCTTCGTTCGACTACGGGTGAAGATCATTCGAACGGTTTGTGCGTGACGATAGTGTTCGTCGTACCAAGGGATAATTTCGTTTTGTAAGGTGATAAAAATGTGTTTGGAATGAAACAAAGGATATTATTCACCGGATAATAAATTCGATTTATTTTATTTTTTTCTGTTCTTATTGGAAAAATTCACGAAATAACATTAAACTTAAATTTAGGTAATTTAAATTTTTTGCCCTCTCCCCACTCTAAAACTTCTCTTATTGCGCCCGTGAACTGGTGGTGACAACGAAATTCTACTGTTGTACCTCGTGTACGTCTCCTATATAATTCTCGGGATTCTTACGCGCGGGATATCTCTTTTCTCTTCTCCCGAGCTCTACGAAACGCTCGTTCGTTTTTTACACGATCCACTAGATTTATTTTTGATGAAATTCTCCCGTATAGCACCTGTCTAGTGGTAGTAGGTTTTTTTTCACTCCGGTCTTTCTTCCCTAAATATTGTCCTCGACTCTTCTTATAGCTCCTGTATTATCAACGAGTGATTTCTCATACAAACGAGAATATTTTAGTCAAATTTATTTTCGTAAATCTTCTTCGCTCACTGTTCTCATACCTGAAATGACGTCCGCGAATCCAAGCGTATCCACGTTTTAGGGATTTTAGATCCTGAGCGAAACGAGGAACCAATATAGGTTTTACAATGACGTTTATGATTTGTTTTTTATTTTCTGCGCACAAATTTTCGACTAGAAACGGATGATCCCGTCATCGTCGCGTTCCGCTGGTAACAAACTGTATTCGTACCTAGTCGGTTTTTTTCACTTTTCGCAATAGTCGTGCCACGTGCAGTTACAACCCATATATTGGAAGCAGATCTATTTTCTGGATGGTTTTTAAACGCGGCTAAAAAAAAAAATTGCCAAAAAAAAAACAATTTCTATTAAAAACGACGGGGAAAAAGCGGTTTTGTCAGAATCCGTTATTGCATAAATACTATTACATCGAAACTCAGCGCAAAATCGTTTTATTGAACACGCATCGATTTACCCCGTTGCTTTCCAGTTCACAGTAATAACAAAACTCCGAATAATCTATCCGAGTAAATGCCACTTGAGCGACATGCCCAATATCGCTACACTTTTATTATACGTCTTTAATGTGTATAATATTATACACATATTATATACGCACTCGAGTGCAGTTTTTATAAGTATACTTTTGTACGTATTATATAAATTGCTATAGTGCAACGGTATAACGCGTATATCGAATAAAAAAATAAATATTCGTACGGCGTTCGACGATTAGAAATTCTGTTATACTGAACGATTGTTTTACATATTATTTTGGATTTTTATTTTTATTTTTTTTATTACGTATTTCGTGTGTGTCTATAATATATTACAAAGACAAGACAATATAAACGCGCATGGTACATAACAGTTATAATATAATATCGATGTAATATGACGTTACATGTGTGTGTGTGTGTGTTAATTGCACCGGAAAACGAAATCATTTTGATTCGAGGTTCCTGAAGCCAAACGTAAATTATATTTTATTCGAATCTCATCAAGAACAACATAATATTTTATACGCGTATAAATATATATATATATATACGCGAAGTCGAATTATTTCTTATTTTATTTTATTTTTTTTTTGTATAATGATAACCGGAATTGCGGTTGATGGATTTTATAGACGATATAATAAGTGTACGTTCCTATATACACAATATAATATAATACATATACGCGTATTTATACGATAAGTCCCCCCTCCGCCCGCTCGCTCGTTGAACAACTGGCCACTAAGAAAATATTATTACGCGCAATGACGTAGGCGGTATAAATGTTTTATTTATATAAAAATAATACACATCGCGTCGGCTTAATTATTCCGAGTATAAGTAAAATATAACGATATTATAATACGCGTGTGTGTGTATGCGCCGGTTATGTTTTATGATAATATATCATCGTAATTAATATAATATATTTCCCCCGTCCGTATTCCAAGACGATTATCCTGCGTAGTCATACTACACGACGCGTATTAACGCGCAAGTCCGTATTATATCAATATAATTATATTCGTAATTTCTGTTTTTTTTACACCATAAAAAAAAGAAACCTATACATAAAACGATAGTACTCGCATATTTTAGCGTCATTTATTGAATTTGCGTTTTTTGTTCGCGAACAGGACGGGGAAAAAAAATACAAATTATATACACGTCTTATCCGCGGTATTGCGTACGGACGGTTCGGTTTAAAACACTACGTACCAGGGCTCGCAAACGTTATAATAACGTTTTGATTATAACGTTATAATTGCAAAATATCAATTGAAATGAATATCAAAAAACGTAACGGAAAACAATAAACACTAATTTTAAACTATCACAAATTAAAATATATCATAAAACGAAATAAGGTATTATAACGTAGTTATATATCAAAATATCGAAAAACGAAAAATAGAATTAACGTTATTTTAATATTTGTAATCCAATTTACTACGGAAAATATAAGCTTATGGTGTAGGTTTATTATAGTTCTATAATAAGGCTGAGTTCACACGGACGCGTAAAAATTATTCAAAGATAATTTTATAATCAATGAAGTTTAATGAAGTACATTACTTTTATGAGATTTGAAAACGTGCTATAGTCTATGGAATATGAATGGATTTATTTGTTTGGAAAAAATAATCGATATTAAACCAAATAACGTTAAAATACCGATAAACGTAAAACGTAAATATTATATAACGAAAAAACTTTCTTTAACGTTAAACACAAATAATCCATAACGCTAAAATATATCATAACGATAAACGCTTAAGGTAAATAACGATAAAAAACGTTAAAACGTTAAACATTTTTTTTTTTCAAATGAGAGCCCTGCTACGTGCCCTTGGTAATTTCGTTCCGATCGTATTTGAAATGAAAAATACCGATTCCGTCCGAATTTTTGGCCTCGATATGCGGAGAGGAGAATATCATATTATTATTAATTTTTTCGACAGCTCGTAAGTAGTTTTCGGAAAAAATTATTCTGCTGTTAAATTTCATTTTTTTTTTTTTTTAATTCTCTGTTCATAATTTTTATATAATACACTATAATTAATGCGAGACGAACTATCGAAAAAAGCAAAAATTTTATATATCGCCGCGGCGGATAATATCCTTCTCTACATATCGGCTCCAGAAATTCGGACATTATAATATTGTATACCGAGAACAAACAAGATGGCCCCGTAAGACGGATAGACAACAATAAGTCCTGGTTAACGCCGACGAGTCGGTATAAACGCGAATTCCTAACTTTAGAAATCGTTTTGCAATATCGTTCGGCCGCGGTTATAGCTGGCTTACGTTAAAAAAAAAAAAAAACCCCCACAAAGGTTTATAATATTATATTATTTAAATTCGGCTGGCTTGGTGTCGTGCAGGATGGCGTTTAAGTGAATTATTCGGGTAAAGATTTTTTTTAGATTTGTTATTACCACATGAATTTCGAAATCGATGATAAATCGTTGCATTCGATAAAACGATTCCGAACCGGAGCTTCGGTACACTGTTATTTATTAATTATTATTAATAATGTAATGCGTATAAGAGTGTAGGTATATAAATTTACGATTAAACTCGCAATACATCGTTTTAATATAATTTCCTAAAATAAACCCAAGCAGATGTAAATGTTTCATTTCAATAATTATTGCCGTTTTCTAACAAAACAATACACTTTGTCGAAAAACTTGAAAAACTTTGGTTGTAAAACCGAAACCCTATAATATATTATGAATACCTCAAAAACTGTGATTGATTTGTGTATAGCACGAAAATTGAAAATTATTTTTCCCAAATATAACACAAGATTACGTATTCGTTGAATATTTCAAGTTTCTATAACGGTTATTTTCGAAATCACGAAGAAATAAAAATCGCCATTATTACGTGAATTTTCGGTAGTTTTTTAGGTTTCGTTTTTTTTTTTTAGAAAAATCGAAAAATTACCGCTCCAAAGCAATTTTTTATGGCCCCCACACGAAGATGTTAGATTCAAAATACAATTATTCTATCAGTATAATACTCATGGGATTTGTCTACAATTTAATCTAATCTCGCGCATTATTCTACAATTTTACGTGTTTTTAAAAATGTTTTCTTTTCAAATTTTTCTACTCGTATTTACGTGTAAAATCACACTGATGTGAACCGACGTTATAAACCGAATAATAATAATAGTATTATTAGTATTATATTTTATTTGTAAAATTTCTTTTTTTTTTACTTACATACGTGGCCCTCGATGATAATATGAAATAAAATTACGGCCCACGCGGTTAAAAAGTTTACCGACCCCTGTTCTAAAGTACCAATGCCAATACGCGCGATTCGCTACCGGGCGGAACACAAACTATATGACTGTCAAGAACGGAGCTAGACAGAATTTTTTCCGGGTACGTACATCGGGAGACATTGATGTGTAAACGTCGCGTGAACGGTAAAAATGGAACGGAATATCGTGATCGGGATTTGCGAATATCGAGCACCTTTGATCAAAGTGATTTCGATAATAAATATTATTATTATTAGTCGTCGCATGACAACGGCACACACATTACACGCAATTTATAATCGCTCGTAAATCAATTAATATTATTAATATTGCGTGTAAATCAATTAATATTAATAAATATATTATTATTATTATTATTCGTCGCATGACAACGGCTTACACGTTTCCGTCCCGTTTCCCGAGATTTACCCGCATACCGCCGTAACAGATGTTTACACATCAAAAAAAAAAAAAACCAATATCAATTATTGCAAAACCAATAGATTCCTCTCGGGGAATCGTTTTTTTAATGAATTTCTTTTCAGGAACGGCGGGCCTCTGTACTTTGTATGTTATGGCCAGTGGCGTATTTACGGGGGGGGAGGGGTTCAGGGGTACTGGACCCCCCCCCAAAACCAAACAAAAAACACGATTAGATTTTGTACTTTATAAAATTAAAAAAAATTTTTTAAAAATAAAATGTATTTATTTTTTAAAATTATCCAAAGTTATTTTTTATTAAATACCTTATATCAATATATTCTGTTGGAATTTTCAAAAAAAAAAAATTTGGACCCCCAGAAAAAGTTAAAAATACGCCACTGGTTATGGCGCCCGCGAGCTCTTGGCACGGACGCGTGCAACTTCGGAAGCGGAGTCGTCGCTGCGGCGGCGGCGGCGGTTAATAAGTCACGATATTGTCCGGCGGGGGAGAGTGTGTGTGAGAGAGAGAGAGAGAGAGAGAGAGGTGGCCACGTCGATAATGATTCAATAGACCGCGTGCCCGTGATACGTGCCCGTTTGTTTTTCTGTGTCGGCCGCATGTGTGGGCCTCTTTTCTCGCATATACACACCATACCACACCGTGATATTATAATCTTCTTCTTCTTCTTCTTCTTGTTCTTCTGCTACTCGCAGGGTGGCCGCGCGTACAAACGTGTAATGACCGGCTATTAGAAGGCGCGCGCGCGCGGGTTTTGATTAGTAGGCGGCGGCGCCCCCTTTCGCGTCCGAAGAAACGCGCCGGCACCGATGATACGCGCACGGAACAGAGACGTGCGCGTCGCGGGAATTTAGAAAAAAAAAAAAATAGTAGAAAAAGAAATCCGAATGGAAATTGTGTGTCATTCGACGGACGATAGTTCGATACGCGTTTTTTTCTCTCTTCTCGCTCTTCGGCTTACGATATGATTTTTTTTTTTTGTCTCCGGTTTAATTGTTCCGCAGACGCCGCGAGTACACGTACATTTTTTTTTTTTCCAAATACATAATATTGGATGCTGCACCTCCCTCCATTGTGTTATTACGACCACGACGATCGAAAGACACCTGTTTTGTGTGTGTGTGTGTGTGTGACGAAGACCTGCAGTTGTGGCACGGCGCGCGACACCGGAAATCTGTGTTGTGATAAAAGTCGAACAATGGGGTACGACCCGTCGCCGTACTCGTTATTAAAAAAAAAAACGTCGTGGCCCACGCTCGAGTTTTTTGTTTTTTTTTTTTTTGTCTCATTTCCCCGACCCGTAAATCCGTATATTTCGGGTTTTCGGTGTGACTCGTACCGATATATAGTGTTATACGCGCGCGATTCTGCAGGCGTTTCAAATTTTTTTTAAAAATTTTTCTCGTATCGGTCGGACGCCGCGAAACGATTTTAATATAATACGCGCGCCTCGTGTGTGTGTTTGTGTTTTTTTTCCAGTTTTTTCTCTCTCTCTCTCTCTCTGTCTCTACCGCCGCGACGTTTCGGGTCATAATAACAATGACTTATACGGACGCTATAAATTTTCATTAACACCGGCCGACGGGCGCGCGCGCGTTTATCCGCCGCCGAACGGCAATCGGGGGAATAATTTTTTCGAAGCGATATTCATTCACAACGATTTTCTTCTTTTTTTTTATTATTATTATTATTTCGTTTCCCGTCTCCGTATCTCGTACGCGGCGTCCGGTTTTCGTTTTCGACGTTTCCGTGTGTTATAGCCCGCGCAAGGCGGGATTTAGAAGAGGGGGTCGAACGGGCTGCGGCCCAGGCTCCCCCCCCCCGACAAATTCGGGGATCCTCACGCGTTTGTAATTATTTTACGGTTAATTACAATAGAAAAAAATTGGAAATTTATTTTCCTATATAAAATTACATTAAACAAATACAGGTACAATGTGTAATAGAAGATTTTGTAAAAATAAAATAAAAAAAAAAAAAAGTTGCGGACATTTATTTTAAATTATTACTCGTACACATACTGTTGTTTTTATGTTCAAGTCACCCACATTAATTTTTTACCTAAATTTCTATTTGTATAACGCAATTCCATAATACGATATTACTTACCCGTTTCGATTGTTTTAATTTAATTTAATTTAATGGTAAGTGAATATAGTATAGGCACTACAGACAATCAGTGTCGCAACTACACATTACGGGACTGGTGTGCGAGCTTCGTTTCGGGGCCCAACTTTGTTGGCGAATAAATTTGTGTTATTGACAGTGATTTGGTGAATAAATTAATGTTATCGACACTGAGCAATGATTGCCCCCCCCCTGGACCGTTATATTTAATTTTAAATTATTAAACATTTTTTTTTTTTTTTTTTTGTTATAGTTTTCTGGGTTTGAATATCGCTTCAGGAATTTATTAAATTTAAAATTTCTTAAAATTTCTAAAATATGCTATCAAAGATTGTTTTGTGTTTGAAGCTGAACTTCTTAGACAAATGATAGATTAATGTGCAAATGTATATTTATTATTATTATTATTTTTATTATTATTATTAATTATCAATACACCGATTACAAAGTTATACAAATTTTCAACCTTTTATTATAAAATCAAATACTTATCATACGCTTAAACTTTTGGTGGTCAATTCGGGTGCCTAAATTAGTTTTTGATGGTCGATGGCTGGTGTGCAATGCACACCTTGCACACCCGGTAGTTGCGGGCACTACAGACAATATTAAACGTTATTTAATGAGCAAAACCAGGGGCGTGCCGAGGAGGTGGTTTTGGGGGTTCAAACCACCCCCAAATTGACTGGCTTATTTTTTTCAACTTCATGATATTTATAAAATAAAAATAACATTAACATAATATTATGGGGAAATTTTAATATTTTAAATTTTAATATTTTAATATTGGGGTTTTACGTTAAATTAAATGAAATCAGTTTTCACGTTGCCGTATGGGTCTTATCGATGACATAATAATAATTTTATTACAACGAAAGCAAATCATAAATATTTGTAATCTTTCACATAATTTCTGTAACTGACAATACCGAGTACCGACACAGTATTTTCAATTTAATTTTGTCGTTATCAACGGTAAAATAAACCTACTCTTACTTTCAATTCACAACGACATACCAGTAAATCCAGATGAAGTTTTATCAAAGTTTGCATCAGTATCAAGAAGAATGGACTTTATTTTATAGATAGCTAATTTATTAATTTTTATTTTATTTTTGACTAAACAAATGTACATGAAATATTAATTTTTTTTTATTAATACAGTATATACTTACATTTATTTGAATTATATTGTTCTAAATATTGAAGTTTAACTTTAAAACTTTAAGGTTAAACTAAACCATCCCCAAAAAGAAATCTTGGGCACGCCCCTGAGCAAAACATATAGGTATATAATCCTGTTTATTTATTTCGGGCCAACACGTTATATTCCGCATATGGGCCACCTGCACACACCTAAATCCGGCCCTGACCCCGTGTACATACAGGCCGCGGTACCTGCTCGTAAGGAACTGATAGCACTGTACGCGTCGAAATGGCGGTCGTCGCAGTTCGGTCCGGTTCAGTTCATTCGTACGGACCAGGCCGCCAGGGCAGACCGCAGACAGCGGAGTTCATCATACCGAAACGCGTGTTCACGACCCATTATAATAATATATAACTGGTCTGCCCGGTATGTGCAATTTTATTTTGCCTTTTTAAGATACGAATATTTTCTGATTTCCAACAATAATACAGTGAAGAAGATCGAATCGGACGATTGAAAAAAACACAAACAGCTTTATTCACAATGAAGCCTTTATAAGTGTTTTTACTTTCGCGAGTTTTTTTTTAGTTATCGCCGTTCCGGTTCAAACGGGTCGTTGGGTATTTTTCGACATAAAATTTTGTTTTGAAAAACAAAAAAAAAAAATGTTATAATTTTGGAAATTATTATTATTATTTTTTTTAAGAGCACATTTTTAGGGCGCAATATATTATTCTACGGCCGAGTGATGACGGACGATCAGTAGGAGAAACTTGTTCGCCTCAAATCGGTCCCTGTTCCGTTCGGTCTTATCATAATGTTAAAGAATGTAAAATAATATTTTATATCAGTACATATAATATATTAAACAATATTAATACGTAACGCGCCACATCACTTAAACAATTCAATTCGCCGCGTGTACACAATTTCTTTACTATTTTTTACTTTTACGTTTTTTTTTTCCGTCGTTATATCAAACATTTTCTCCGCAATACACTCGATTTTATTCGTTTTCATTCTGTTTTTCTTTTCGTCTAATACCTGCAAACTTACTAACATTAATTTCCATAACCGGTAGCTGTAAACAAACAAATTTAATACACAACGACCCCCTATATGTACGTTTCTTTATTTTCCGTAATACATTTTTTAACTATATTATTCGCATAATAATTTAAAAAATTTTTATTTCTCTTCCTTTCGCTTGTATAATTCTTTTATTTATTACATTTTGTTTTTACTATTTTAACAAGCCAGTAAATCGAAATCGTTCAGAAATTTACGTCGTTTTGAATTTAAATGTGATATACTTTTGTAAAACGTTAACGCGTTAGGTTTTTTTTTTTTTTTTAAAAGTGACTTTTCGAGTTTTTAAAATTAACGCGTAAATTAACCCAATAATTAAAATTGACATTAAAATTTTTTTAACTCTTTAATTTCCATACTCGCTCGTAGTGATATGTGTATTGCCCGCGATCGACCGGCCGAGAACGGACTGAACGGAAAGGACTCTGCAGGACCTACTGCGGCGCACTCGCATATTATGATATTCACCGCATAATATTAATATGTCCATTGCCGCCAGTTTCAATATATAATTATTAGTCATTCGACCGTGATGAACGCCACACGATGGACGCGTCGTGTCGTCCACTATATAGGTATTATACGTAAATCGCCGAGCTTGTATTATTATTTTTTAAAAATATTTATTTCCATATATACGAGCGCGTCACGTCGACGAAGAAAGTATGTATGATATAATAACACGTACTTACGTATTATAATATTTTAATTTTTTTTTTTTTTTGTCGTTTGCGGCATCACATCACACACACACACACACACACACGTCCATAATATATTCATGAATATTATGATGCAATAGGCACGAGGGTATATAGACATACGATACCGATCGCGATTGTACGACGACGAATTCTCTACAAAAATAATCGTACACAAAAGTACTATATCATATTTTTTTACCGAGTCGCGGTATAGAAAGTTTTGATGTTTTTGACACGAGTTTAACTGTATATAGTAGCCGCTCAAAACACGAATACACCTAGTAATAATAATAATAATAATAATAATAATAATAATAATAATAATAATAATAATAATAACAGCGTCGGCGGCGGAATATCACGGAAAAACTGCAATCGCATACGATACGTGTGCGGAGCCGAAGAAGGAGAAGAATTATTATTGGGATACGTATTACACGCCGGTAAACGCGACAGCTGGTAACCGGTTGGAGATTAACAAAACCATAATTGTATATTAAACACAATACGAGTGTACGTCGTCCTATACGATTATTATTTATATATATATATATCGAATATTACAATACGATATCGAGCGATTTTATATAAAGTTTAATATTCTATCCTCCGGGCGCACTGCACCGCCGAGGACGATAGCTTTTCTTGCCTGTAAATAATATTTATTTATTTTTAAATCGCGACAATGCGTTTTATTTTATTTTTTATAGTAAATTTCACCCCGTTCAGAAACGATACAATTTTTACCGTTTTTTTTTTTCAAAATTTTTTATAGGTGTATTGAAGAAAAAAAACAGCTCTGCGTTATTGTATAGATGAGCGGTTCCCGACCATTATAGTGATACGCGGATAGATCGTAGATGATAAGTGAACAAATTTTTAGATATTTAATTTTAATTTTTTTTAAGGCATTACGACTCAATTATTAGAAATGTACAAATTGGCTTTTTTCTCGTAATTTACGAGCCATTTAGACTCTTGCCGGCAAAACTATTTCCTTATTTCATCGCTCTCTCTCTCATACGCCTACTCTCGCGCAGTCCACTCAAATTTCTTCTAGTAGTTCTCCAACGCTTTCCTTCCGTCTCCTTCGCGATCTTCCTCTCTGTATTTTTCCCCTCATCATGTCTATCAATGCTCCTTACATGGTCTGCCAATTCTATCCTTCGTTTTATTAATTACATTTAATAAATCAGTCGCATTCAGTATCATAGGATTTAAATTGATATCAGCTGATTTTATATACAATATAATATTTATATTTAAAAAAAAATTCGACTTTTAACATTTAGTTTTAGAATTAAGGTGTTATGCGTATTGATCGTAAAAGTGTCTGATGGTATTCGGTGATAAAAGGTTAGAAACACCTGGTAAAAATAATTTTTTTGTGATTTATTTTTCGTAAACGTTTGGTGTTTTTATTGTATGACTTGAGAGTTTTATCCTGTTTGAAACGGGGTTTTATCTCAAACATTTCAATTTTTGAACTTTTTTTTTATAATTTCTTAGGTATTGACTTAACGCGTTTTCTCGGGTGTTGCACCATTTCGTTTGCCATGGTTTAGCGTCCTTTTTATAGAGTATTATAAAACTCTGCGAATGCGTTTAGCGTGTACAAACGGCATTTTAATTAGGCGATACTTCCTTTTATTGAAAACCGTCACAATTGCTGCAGTGTTCGATCGAATTGAAGAAAAAAAAACACTTTTCGCACTACGAACCGCGTATACGGACACGTCCTGCAATAAGGAAACCGTTTAAAATAGACGAAATCTATGCGAATTACACGGCGCGCTGTAAAATGTTCGCGTTGTAATATTCGCGTAACGGACTCTCGCGATTTAATCGTTTCTCAATACCCGTTTTTCTCCTCTACCTCCTTCGTATTAAACGTGTCTTATACGACATGGTATCGAGTTACCGTCCAAGAAAATATACGTTCTCGCCAGACCGTATCGTATACGTATCCTTATAAATATATCGCGCATAAAACGCGCGCCTACGAATTATTACGTATAAATATATATTTATATATAATATAAATTTAAAAAATAAAATAAAAATCGAAATAAATAATATTCCGCTCTTTTATTTTTATTCACGCGACCGCGATTTATACGATTTACAAATCGTATAGGCGTGATGCTGCGGTGTGGCGCCCGTTCATCTCGCTCGGTACACCACGACGACGACGACGCTCGTTGATCCGGAGCCAAATTTATCTCCTCTGTAGGTGCACGCCGCGTGCACGGAATGCCAGGCGCTTTACATTCGTGCGTCTTTGGAAATCCGAGCGAACGGGTCGTGCAGACACTGAAACGAATACAATATATAATACCTACGAGATGGATAGGGTTAGGTCGCAAGAGAGCAAATATAAAATCGTTTTTATTTTTTTTAAGTACATTTAAATAAGAAAATATCAATAGATAGAAAAAAAACGTTAAAGTTCAGATCTATTGTATTCATTACGGTTATGCAGAACCATTTCGTTGAGTATACTTCTTCGAGACGTATCGGCGGCACATTTTTTTTTTTTTTTGAAATGCCAGCATAGTCTCGATAGATCGAATCGATTATTATAATGCGAACGTATAGCATTTAATTAATACTAAATCTTCAAAACCGTTCCTGTTGACATCATTGGCTTGCGCAGAGATATTTTTCCGTGGGTAATGAAAAATCATCAAAGGGGGCATTAGTACGCACTGTTTTAAGAATATTCTTATTATATACTATATAGTTAACCGAGGGAGCATTGTTTTTTTTTTTTAAATAAATTACTATAAACAAATAAAAGAAGGAGTAATTGACAAATACTTATTTTATCAGTAAAATGAAAATTTGAAAATCATAACCCTAAATGGCGCTTTCCTCCAGGTATTAAATTCGTCGATCAATGCTACTGTAGCCGATATTCCTGTTCAACGAATATTGATAAAAGTGAATCGTGGTCGTGTCATCAGATTTTGTAGTTCTGTTTGCACTATACTCATTTTTTTAAAAATATCTCGTTAACAAGAAAAATTATAACTGGAATTGTTACAAAACAATGATGACGCCCCTTAAGAACATTACCGCATTGGTCTTGTTTGCGTAGAGGAGAACCGGTTTAACCGACATCTCTATAATAGACTCGTATGAACTTCCCGTTTTGCAGTTTAATAATAGTCGTTCAGCTTTTGGCAAATGTTTTAGCTTCAGAATCAGAATTCACTTTTATTCAGCATACATTCTGTAGAGATGAGGTGATTTAAGATTTTAAATATATACAGGTATATATTATAATATACGTTTTGTACGGAGTACAAACTAAAAATCATTTAATTAGTTCATATAGTTGTACATAGCAGTTGACATAAACGGGCGTCTTTCACGCGGTCCGTTTTTATACAGATCACATTTTTTTTTTTGCAGTGTTACGTGTGATTTTGATCATCTGATCGTTTGATTGTACACATTTGATCAGAAACACTGTTATGTTTTGTTCCGAATCCCGCTAAAAAAAAAAAAAATCCTGACGAGATGTAACGTTAATAAAGTACGAGTATCGCGCAAAAGGTGATATCGGTGATAGCGGTGTGCGCAGTGCAGCAGTAGACGACCGTCGTGGAAAACCGGCAGATAAGCTAATTGCCGGGCGCCGAACAGCGGTAATTCGACTGGAAGCTGCAATTATGTGCGTGTGTACCACCGCCGCCGCCGCCGCCGATATATACACACGACGAGTGTATAAGACTATCCCGCGGGATGCTGAGCGGGAAACAGTGAGAACGGGGTAAAGGATTTGCATAGAACCGGTGAAGGGGGGAAATGGGCGCGAAATAAGCGTTGCCTTTAATTATTATTATTATTATTGTCGCGTCTCTCCGCCGCCCGTCTGTAGCACGGCGCGTTTCATCGTACGTGTGTGCAGTGTGTGTGTGTGTGTGTGTGTGCGCGCGGTGGAAACGAATGTGCCAAAAGTCGAGAGAGTGGAACGTTTCGATAAGAGAGAAAAGCTTTTGGCCGACAGTTTGTTCGGCACAATTAAAAACGGTCCAAACCCCCCGCCAACAGCCTCCGCTTTATATCTTACGGCGTGTACCGTACCGACGTACTGCAATATAAGAAACTTTTTTTTCAGCCACAAATAAACGGTTGAAAATATATACAGATGTTCGATATTATTTCGTTTAATACCACACGCGTCGACTGGGGTGGAATCACTGAACTCAAATCGCTCGTTTTGTATAATTCTCGTATATGAATTACGGACCCTCATACGCGTCCCGTTTCTATTTTCCTTTTTCTTTTGTTACCAACTTCGTCGTATAAAAATAACCGGTGCTAACATCAGTACTGTGAGCACGTCGTTTCGTGTGCTGTTATCTTAAAGTAAATAAAAAAAAAAAACGTGGTAAATATCATGGAGAAAATTATATTCCATCGCATCCTCCATGACTTTCGCGTCTTACCGAATGCATATGGCGACCTTTTGTCCGGAGTCTTGCTGTGGTACCGATATACGCTTTTTATTTATTGAGTTCAGTGGGTTTAATGCAATATGTTTAATAAGTCGGCTGATACAATCAAGTGGCGTGTCCAAATACCGTTGCGGCATCCTAAAAGCAAAATTATAAACGTTTTTAACGAAACGCTGCGCCGTATAAAACGCTGAAATCTCGACAAAACGCGGATGATGCAGTAGCGAATTTATAGGAGGTGGGTATGACTAGCGATATAGTAAAATAAATTATTGTTTTTTTAAAAAAAAAAAAAAAATTGTATAATATTATTCACGAGTATATTATTTCATTAAGAAGGAGAGGCTATATTAAGTTTGAATTGTTTTTTTTTTTACTTTGTTTTTTAAATGGACCTTATAATATAAAGAACGCATTAGATCAATGCTACGCCTATTATATGCTAATACGTAGAAATTAGAATAAACCGTATTTGTGTTTTTACGGTTTCTAATAAAATTTCGAATTTCACGAAAATAACGTTTAATTGTTTGAGACGTTCACTATACGTTATAAACCACAAGCAATTGTTTCTAATTATATTATTGTCGTTTCCGAGCTATTATCGCGCGTATATAATAATACGGGTTTATTGTTTTATATATATTACTGTTATTTTTTTTTTGTTTTAGAAGAAAAAAAACTTTCTATTTTCAAGATACTGTAATTTGGTGGAATTAAACGATTTTAAAAGGTTATCATCGTGCCTATAATATATGTTACGTATGTATATGTGTGTAATATTTTTCTTCCATGTCGTAATACGTTTTTTTATTTTAATAACATACGCGCGGTGTACTTTACTCGCACATATTTTGATATTTAGACGAACAAATTATGCAACAGAAAGAAACCATCGGGGACTATGTCTATGCGGAAAGTCGAATAAAGTCGCGGTTTAATTTTGAAACTTTGGATAACGAGCCACTATATGCACTAAGAAATTTAAGCGAAGTTATATCCTGTACATTTATTTATTTTTTTTCATTATTGTTTGTTTGTTCGAAACACTAACACGCGCGGTTTCTAGCTGGTTTACGAGTAATTTGATTAATAAATAAAACCCGAGAAAACTTTGTAGTTATATTTTCTCAATAGACACTTTGAAAACAAGTTACGCCATGATGCTCCAAAATAAAAGTAAGGAAAATGATAATTAAGCATGTAAAAAAAAAAAAAATTGTTTAGAGAAACCGGATACGCGGGGCCAAATATAAATACGCGCGACATCAAATAAATATTACACGTAACGCTCTTTATATAATTTACTTTTTTTTTTTTTGGATTGTCTCTCGACTTTTTACGGATAAATGGTACACTATATAGTTTTACTCGTCCAATTATTAAAGCAGACAACAGGTCAGATGTCGTATGGTTATTATTATAGTCTATAGACCGATTTATATTCTATTCGTTATTACCAAAAAAAAAAAAAAATTTTTTTCACAAGTCAATATAATTGCTAAAAAAATTAAAATTCGATTTTAATACTTTTTTTTTATTATTATTAATAACAAACGTCACGGTTTCAGATCGGGTACAGATCAAGTCGATTCATTTTTATTTTTTTTTCAAATCAATTTTTTAGAAACGAGTTCACTGCAGCCGTCAGATCATAGTATTTCATAACACTAAATATTAAACTACTTTACGTTTATATCAGCTGTTCACAAAATAATGGTCCGTTCGCAGGTGTCAACGTTCTTTTTTTAGTTTTTTTGAATTTAAAAAAAAGAGATTTTAACTTGAAAATTAATGAATAAACAGTGTCGCGTTGTATCTATAGAAAAAAAATGTATAAATAGAAATTTCGTTCCATATTCGGTTCGCTTTGAGCGACAACGTCAATTCCAGTGAAGGAAGAAATAATAAGCGTAACATTGTATATAAATCGTCGTCGTAACGTTGCAAAAATCGTAATCATTCGCTCTAACCGGTCAATAATTATGATTTTTCGATATTTTTCCTCGACACTATTGTATAGGTACACAGAACACGGTCCGCCCACGTATTTTTATCCACTTGTATTTATTCAATTTATGCGTGTATCAGGAGACACGCGGGATGATAGCGAGTGATGCAGGAGATCGAAACTGTATTGTAATAATATAGCCTATGGCGGTTTGAGTCCAGTGCTCCGCGGTATAAACAAACCCAATTTTTTTCCGAAATGTTTGTAAATTCGACTAAAAAAAAAAAAAAAATTATAATTTTTTTTATTCTTGTTTTCACTAACTATATACAATTACGTCGTTGCGTCGATGTCAGAAATGTAAAAAAAAATACGTTGGCCTTATAATACGTATCGCATATTAATTTAACAACGCGAAAAAGTTCGCAGTGATTGACGCTCTCCTGCGTTTATCCATCAGTTAGTCGTTCTTTCACGCGCATCTGCGAGTTTAGGCGCAATTACCGAGAGCGCGTATATACATATATACGTATATACTTCGTATTATTATTATTATTATTATTATTACATTAAAGGAGCTTTTTGTGTGTGTGTGTGTACGTATTTTTTGGATCTTTATTCGATGTAAAACTTAAGGGTTTTTGATCGAACGCGCGCACGTTTCGTTTCCGTCGCGGGTTGTTTTTGACAGAATCTCTCCGCTATGTATAATATAATAATACTGCACACACACACACACACACGTTTACATAATATGTTTTTAGTACACGCCGCCACCGCCCAAACCACCCTTACAACTGCTTGGTCGCCGTCGAAAACCGTTTTTTTGAATGATTGATAACGAACGATCGCGTATACAAAACTCTTTTGAAAACAAGTATACGTAGCGCTGCCTTTGCCTCCTATATACTCTTAAGTCGGCGAGCGAGCTTTTAATTATTTTACACTCTCTCTCTCTCTCTCTCTCTCGCTCACTCGATCTCTTTTCTCTCATATAATAGCGCGTAAACGTTTACCTCTTTATACGAAAACACAATATGATATTAATAATAATAATAATAACGCGTGCGTACCTATATACGTATATTAAATACAAAAATCTTCCGCTCATACACGACCGCGCGAAAACCTGTCACGACGGCGAAACTTTGCCGATGTTTCTGCCGCTCTATTTATGTAAAACTTCGTACAAGACGGTATACTTCGCTATGCATACTTCACTTGTACGCGTAATATAATATAATATACAGCCGTCGCTCGCGCTGTTCCGAACACTGCACGCCGTGCCGGGTCGTACCGTGGACGCAGCCTCCTGCAGATCCAACATGCGCGATTTTGAATAGAATTCAGAGAGAAATCATCACGTATTACGACGAGAATGTTTAAACCCGGGTATTTTTTTATTATTCCGGTAGGATTTAACTCGTTATCCCGCGGCAACGAATACGTTATTATCTATAACGGTGGCGAAAATGATTGAATCGTCGCGGACAACGTATAGTCCTATCCCCTACCCGAATAATCGAGCTCGGAAATTGACGCGTTCCCTAAAAGATGTCCAAACTAAAAACGTGTTTTATTTTAGTAATTTTCATATATTTACCCGTTTCCCACTAGTCGAGAGGAAGATGACGAGTTCATTATTATTATATTTCGCTGAAATATCACGCGATAATCTCGGTACAACGTTTTTAGAAAACCCTTAAAAAAGTACCTGTACTATCCATTACTGCCAAAAACCGCACCAAACTGTAACTCTTAGTGGATGCATTTGGTGTTGATCTACTTGTTCTGACAAATCCGTCCACATTCGAAAACGGATATCGTTGCGTTGCGTTTCCAAGAAACAATAACCAGTAAATTGTCTGCGTTCCCGGTGATCAACGTCTCGTAGCTCCTGGGTCAATCTTTCTCGAAAATTTTTCGAAAACTTACTGGAATCCTCTGCAACTCTTGCGATCGGCAACGCGAATAGATTTCCTCGGACAAACGAAATGGAAGTGGAAAATTTAGCTGTCGGCCGTAGAGTTTGTTCAAATCAATCGATGCACTGTAGCATCTCGTGACTGGTCTGAGTTTACGAACTGCTGTTGGCGTAAATCGTTTTCACACCCGAAACGCTTTGCTCCAGGCTTAGAGTGAGGAACGGTAGGACGATAAAACTAAAAAACGTTTCGAGAAGTAAAAACGCAACGCTTTCTGAAATTGCACAATTAGCAGTCTTCGTGCGAACGTAACGTGTAGGAATTCGTCGAATTCGTCGTCCTTAATGTAAGAAACACCGTGTAAATTGTAAGACACATATTTTTCGAGTTAAATATTTATTGAAAATTTCCGACAGCTAAATGTATAGTAAAAAAACCCCGCGCGTGTAGGGCGGGCAGCATAAGTACGTTGTTCGAGGAGCAGAAAATTACAACGTTTTGTCTGCGTTGTAAAATGGGTTCATAGAAAGAGTAAAAGAAATAAAAAAAAAAACCACGAATATACGATAATATTAATATATTCGCTTTTTTTTTTTTTTTAACACGGACCACGAAAACAATATTATTGATCCGTGCAACAGCGCATTATTTTTAACACACGGTCGTCATTACACAATAATACACATACAAATACAATGCCAAGAGATTCGCGTTTTCTTCGGGGACTTAATAATATTTCCGACACGTAATATCGCACGTGTATAATTTTTGGCAATCTCGTCGGTCTGAATACGTCTTATATATATATATATATATATATATATATACAGAAAAATAATAAAAATACGAGCGATCGTTATAACCCGTTAATTCGCTCGCGGATGACACGCGCGATATTTTATTTCGAATTTTTTTTTCTTTTATACACGATTTTATAATAAAAAACACTCGAACACATCATTGGAGCCACGCGCGCGCGCGTATCTTTTAAATACAGTGTGCTATCAATAGAATATGTTTTCCGAATAAAATTTAAAACGTCGTTCGGAGTGAAAAAAATTGTTTATTCTTCTTACGTATTTCGCGCGCGCGTCGCTTATATTGAAACGCGTTAATTAACGTTAAAAAAATAATAACGAAACGAAAAAAAAAGCCGTGTACAATTTTAAAGCGGATTGAAAACGGGCATTTTCTCTCTTCGTCTTACACACGCGAAACACATATTAGCAAAATAGACGTTTCCTACTTCCAACGTGCCGTGATCGATCTACTATTTGGAAACGGATTTGAATTCGTCGTGCGAATTCTACTCGAGATCGACTTTCCCGCATTTTTTTTCTTGTGAATCCTTAAAAAAATTAATCGATCTGAAATAAATAAAAAAAAAAAAAAAATTGGCTAATAATCGATTTTTGAAGGTTTTAAGATAGAAAAAAAAACAGGAAAATTCACGAAGAATTCGAATTTGTTTTTTTAAAATCTTATCGCATCACTATGGACTGCTCGGTATACGTCGTGGGAAACGTAGGAAACGTCTATTTCGCTATATGTTTCGCGTGTGCAAGACGAAAAGAAAAAATATCCGCTTTCAATGCCCTTAACAAAAAAAAAATGCGTTTATTTATTTATCGCGACAAACATAATATTATAATACACACACACACACACACGTTACACCAAAGAAAAATATTACATTACGAGTATTACACGCGTATAATATAAAAAGCGGTGCAACGCTCGCGACGATATTGATGGTCGCGACGAAAGATATTTTATACAGCGCTTATGATATTAATATAATATATTATAATACGTGCAGCACTCGCTTATACACGTATAATATGCAGTCCGGTATTATAAATACGCGTGCGCGCGTTATAACCTAAAACACGATAATTTGTTCGTTGTAAATTTTATATAAATATAAGAAAAAAAAAACTATATGAAATTACCTTGAAAACTCACCTACACGCGCCGACGACCATAGCACACTGCGCGTCTTGATAACTGGTCCTGATTTGTTTTGTGGTTCTCTACGGCGACGGCGGCGCCGCGTTCGTTTATTATAATATTATTTAAAGAATTTTTTTATTATTATTATTATTATTGTTTTATCTACTGACTTCGATCTATATTATCTCGAAACTGTCGAGCAGTCATGCCGTATACGTTATATTTATAATATTTTTCTTTACTAAAACGCTATTCGATATCGTTTTTTGTAATTCCCCTCCCCACCAACACCGGTTATTTCTTTATAATACGCGTTCGACAATATATTATTTTTATTATTATTATTATTATATTACTGCGAGATTTTGACACGCGCGCTGCCAAAACAGCGGCCCAACGTCATTTCGTTATTATTTTAATAAAAATATACGCGCACAATTACAATTATTATTATTATTATTATTAAGTTCTCATAAAGACACACGAGAATTATAATATTTCGATTGTAATCAAGTGGCCGCCGAGTTTTTCCTACTATATAATATTGTATAGAGTAGGCGCCAAACACTGTAATACTATTATTGTATATTTACTGGGACGTGAACGAATATTGCGTAAGTCGATAAATCATAAACATCACGCGATATAAAAATAGAATTTTTTTTCAACCTAAAGTATCGTGTCCGTCGTTCGCGTAGCCAGGGCCGCCACATACCAGAGATTCGTAGAAAAAAAAAAATTTTTTTTTTTTTCAGGTTCCGATCGGACAATCTGCTCAGCGATGTCTGTACCTAAAAACTCTACCAGGATTGGAGTGTTTCGCCGGTCTTTATTACAGTCGTACATTTTGTTTCGCCGATAGCGAATTGCGTCCATATATATAGTTGCGTGGTACTTTGGATTGAGGTAATATTTCGGATTTTCTCAAAAGAGCCTGGAAAACAAAATAAAATCAAAAACTACGTAATAAAAAAAGCGATTTCGATTGTTCTCGCTGCAAAGTTGAAAAAAAAAATAACACGACGTTTAACGATTAACAAAAAAAAAAACAATTACGCAACAAAACCGTTTTAATGTTCGTCATTTTTTTCAATTATATTTATGTAATTTATGTATTATATAGTAAATTAAACAGAATCTTGTGTCTACCGTATGTTTATTTATTTTCAATCCCCCCCCCTCTCCATTGGAAAATTCTGCAGCGTACGTCACAGCGTCCCACTATAATATACAGTGTATAGCGATGGTATACACGAAAAAAAATTAACCTCGAGCATTACCTTTGACGCGGTGGCGTCTTCGAAAAAAAAAAAATAGTATACAATATAAAGAAGAAAAAAAAAATAATTCCTTTTTTTTTTTTTCAAATATATATTTTTTAATACGTCTTTCGCAGTAGTGCGATCGGCTGTTAGTGCTCTCTCTCTCTCTCTCTCTACACCCCGCGGTCGATTATCGGAGTTTAATAAGTCCTATTGAAAATCCACGCGCAGCGGGACGACATTCGTCACGCGGCCGCGGCACAAGCACAGATAAAACAAACCGTCCCGGGACGTTTTTTACGGAAAATAACAACAACAACAACAACAATACCGTAAAATTACTAAAAAAAAAAAGAAACCTCGAAATTCGCCGCGTTCGACTCGCGCCGCGTGCGGTACCTGTATACGTATATATTCGTTACAACCGCGCGAGCGGTTATAACAAATTTCCAGCACAATATCGGTAACGCGGCGGCGTCGTATATTCCGATTCGACATTTTTTTTTTTTTTGTTTCTTTCTGCCCTCCCCCACCCCCTCCCACCGGCCACCGCGTGCGCGTTTAAAGGACCGCGAGCGCATAAATCTTAAAGACGAAATTGATTTATGCCGCTCGCGCGCGCGCGCGCGTATACGCGCATGTTGGGTGGGCGCGACGGTTTCGGTTTCGGTTTTTTTTTTTATTTCAAACACACTATTTTTTTATACACATTTTCTATACACGGATATATATATATATAGTATATTTTCTTATTGCCCCCCCCCACCGCCACAACCCTCCGTCCGTCTCGTTTCGAACAGCGATTATCGCACCCGGCCGCATGCTGAGACGCGCGTACAACACACGTATTCCTCCGAAAACCACGATTTCTCGATATCGTTCGATCTGGAATGGAAATAAAAAAAAATTAAAAAATACGTCGGGGAAAAAAAACCGAGGAAAAAAAAAACCCGAATAAGACAATACTGACTGCGGCTGTGACGCGCGGTCATATTTTTTTTTAATACGCGTTTGTGCGCGCTCGCGTTCGGCTACACGCCGCCGCGCGAGTCGATAAATAACTCACGCGGAGAGAACTTTTTTTTTTTTGTCTATACCTCCAGGATCGTTATGATTCATTCGAAAATGAAAATTACTAGTGTAATAACAATAGTATTAGGAAAAAAAGGCCGGGAGGTGGTGGGGGAGGGAAAAAAATTGTTTTTTTGTGTCTAAACTAATAAACTAGGCGAAACAAATGTCGACCGGGTGAAAGTTGTGACGTAACGGAGTATTCATAATAATAATAATAATAGTAATAGTGGTAATGATAATGGGGAGTATTATAATATACGTATATAGGATTTCTGTTTATAAATCGATTTAATTAAACGTTATCGTATATGTACCACTTATTATATTGTATATATATATATATATATTGTTGGCCAAGGCGAGTCGTTATACAATTTTATTTTAAAAACGTTTTCATTCCACTAATCGATTTTAGCCAAAACACGTCGTCGGTCTCGCCGGACAGTTTTTTTTTCTTTTTCTTCGAGACCCAACGAAAAACAATATGGAGTGAGCAGAACATCTACCACCCGTGATGCTGTGGAGTTCCGAATATGTGTGCATCTGCACACATGGGTAATATGTATAGATAGGATGAAACCCCGTGTACAAATCTTAAAACGCCTTGGCCGGCAAAACTTATATCTTCGTTATTTCTTTAATTTTAAACATATTATTAATTAATTCTTGTTTGTGATAATATATATATATATATATATGTTTACATGCGAATACACCCGTTGATTATTATATTTCATTTTATTTTATTTTATTTCATTTTGTTTTGTTTTATTCTAATTTTTAAAAATCCCGTGTGCTCCGGTTCTCGGGCCTCGGCCACGGGTTGGCGACCGTGTATACGTTTAAGGGTCGACCATTGTGGGTTCCGGTTTTTAAAAAAAAAAAAAAAACGCCACCGATACCTCACAAAGTATTTTGTCATTTCAGTTTTTTCCCCCTCCCACATTATTCAAAAATTACATATTATAAATAAATAAATTTACATATACGTATATTATTATATTTTTTTGTCATTAATAATATTCGAAATCCACGGGAATACGTATTGTGAAGACACAAAGAATAAGCCGCGTGGGATGAAAAATACCTGCGGCCGTGGTAGACGATAGACAACTCGTTTTCGTAATATTAATTCGTCTGTTCGCGTATCGATTATTATTATTATTATTTTTTTGTAAAATGTGCACACAAAAATCGTATACGTTTTTACATAGAAAAGCAAGTAAATTATATCGATATACTATAATAGGTACAATTGCACAGTTATTATGAAAGAGAAGAAAAAATAAATCGAAATTCGTAATGTACGAAAACGCGTGTGAAAAACAAAGGCTCGATTTTGTCGCGTTCGCGTGCGCCTTTTGAAATAATAACTCGATATACGCTGCTTTCACTGTACCATTTATAACGAACACTTTGAGTAATATTTTCCAAAAAAAAAAAAAACATTTATTCCTTACTTAAACACGAATTGTCATATTGAGAAAACGTATATAAGGGAATTCTCCGCGGATTGTATGCGTACACCGTGTGTCGTTTTTTTCTTTTTTCGTTTTCGCAATCTTCTATATTGTAATATCAACGTGAAAACGTGATGGACGCACGTCACTGTGTTCTGTAACGCGTTTTATCTCGCGACTCGAGTTTTTGAGAACAATATGCAAATACTTTTGCACAAACAACGTGAAAAAAACGATAGCGTTTAATACGTTTAATGTGTGTATACGATATTAATCCGATCAGTATTTCTCTCTGTTGGAGGTTTAAAATAAAACGTAAACACTTCGTTGGCGCTAAAAAAAAAAAAAAAACGTTTTTACACAACGACAAATTAAAGTATTTTACATTTAATAATACATCCATTATAGTATACGTCATTCTAGTATAGTAGTACAATAGGTATATTATTGAAATCATTCAGTAACATTATAGTTATGTGTTTTATAATGTAAACATTTGTTATTTATTTGAAAGGTTTAAGAAACATTACAAAAATATCTATTTTTTGCAAACATTTGTTATGCAATAGATTTGTTTCAGTAATATAACGTATGTTACAAATATGAATTTGCAATATTGAAATGTTACAATAAGTAACAGTTAAGAATATGAAATATAAATTGTTATTAGGGTAGTAATGAAACTCGGTTATTTCGATATATTTATTCGGAATATATGTTTATTAGATATATAAACGAAAAATTCAAAACGTCGATATTGGAGAAAACATCTCCGTCTTTTATTGCGTTATTTTCGTCAATTTTTTTCTTCGGAGTATGAACTGTTGAGTCTTCCTCGTTAAACAAATACATTGCGTATCATTTAATATTAAAAAAAAAAAAATACAACCGAACTGAAGACCACCTCATGTTTTAAAGTCGGTTAATAAAATTAAGCAAAATGTAAAATTTCAACAAATTAAAACTCGTACAAATGTTCATGACTAACGGCCGTCCATGTTATTAAGATCGATTAAAAAAAAAAACGAGTCTGCTAGTACTCGAGGCATTGATGTGTAAACGTCGCGTGAGCGGTAAAAATGGAATTGGGAATGGGATTTGTAAATGTTGATAACTTTATTCAAAGTAATTTCGATTAAAAATATTATTATTATTAGTTTTTCATGGCAACAGTTTACACATTTCCGTCCCATTTCTCGAGATTTACCCTCGTACCGCTGTAATAGATGTTTACACACAAAAAAAAAAAAAATGAATAAATATTGACCGTGCAGTGATGTAGATTATCGTTCTGTCTCTGAACGACGTACGCGAAGATGCCTTCCCGTCCCACATCATCCGATCGACCAAATCGTAAACCGTTGTAAATCCAATTTTAGAATTTTTAAACGATTGAAAAAACGAGTAGAATAAAAAAAAAAAAAAATGGGTAGGCCAAGTCCACGTGTCCTTCCTTCTATACTTTGTCCCGATAGACTCCGGACTGAATGTGAATTCGTTGTAAATCCTGTTTTGGAATTTGTAAATTATTCGAAGAGATTTCCTACGCAGAAATGTATTTGTAGCGCGGGGTGTCGTATGAATAGCGTTAAAAAAACGTGTTTTATATAAATTGATAATTTTTTTAAACGGTCCTCAGTGAGGGGGACGGGATCCCTCCTGCGTGTGTACGCATAACGCGATGTCGGCGCGCGCGCGGTTAATTTCTTCCTTCCTCCTCCCCCCCGCCACACCGACCAATTATATGACAACACGCGTAGGCCGGCTACTGCGGCGGCTACCGGTTTCAAACGGGTGAACGGAGGTCAGCGCGCCGCGGCAAGAGACGCGGACGGCCAGTGGAATTTTCGCGTTACGCCACTTGCCTCGTAGTCGAGGGGGGTTAGGTGAAAAAAAAAAAAAAGGGCCGCCACAAAAACGTTTACGTTTCGCGTCCGTACCGACGCGCGGTTACCCCTCGCGGTTACCGCACTGCACGCCGCGCAGGGCAAATACGAGCAGTACACTCGATTAAGAGGTGGTTTACACTCATCGGAATTACACGACCCTTGACGAATCGCGCATATTGTAATAAGCCTCGCATTAATAAAACGCGTATGCGTACCCGCGTTGTTAAGGGCCGTAATTTTGCAGCGGGAAGTTCGCGGGCGCAACTGTACGGACATTCGGTCCCGTTTCGGTACGGCGAACGTTTTTCCGAATAATTTCACAGATATTAATAAATTCACGAATAATTTTCGGTAAATTTCATGTTTTCAAGGGCGCTGAATGTAAAAACGACTTTTTATTTCTCCCCGTCACGTACGTACAGGGTTTTTTTTTTACAAAATAATTGGATTTTACAAATCATAGCAGCGACGACAAAAAAAAAATCATAAATAATTTTATCATACGCATTGAACTATGATTCTTTTACGATTAAACAAACAATTCCTTCGTGATATATTTGTCGGGACGCGATACAAACACATACTAATCACCCGTTTTTATTATATGGAGTTTTGCAAAAAAAAAAAATTTTTTTAATCGATGTGACGTGGAATATTTTCACTATTTTTTGCCGGTTTTATCGAGTAAAAATCTATAAAAAAACAGTAAAAAAAAAAACCTACATAGATTTTTTTTTTTTTTGATGGCAGACCTGTGATTTTTATTGTTTATAGACGGTTATTCGTATAAAACGTAGTTTTTCTGTTCGACAATATTTATTCGTACCGGTGCAAAAGGATTATTTTTTCAACGATTACTGATCTCTGGGGCGGGGGATTCGTCGGTTTTACGCGATTACGATTATATCGTTCTCAATACTGTATAGTAGGCGCTTTGATCGGAAAGGATAATGGGTAAAAATCAATGACAATAAGGATGAAAAGTAAAAAAAAAAAAATTATATCGAATCGTTACTCGCGAAGTAATATTAGTACATTTCAATAATGTGACAAATATCGTAATACAGTGTTTTTTTTTTATTACATTAATAATTGATTACTTAAATCTGATACATGTATATTTCGTTTTTAACCGATATTTTTTTAGTAATTGTTTTTTTTATATTTCCCTTCTCTTCGACTCGTACAATTACGGACTCTCTTCTTATCGCGCTATCCGTCAATTTTTTTGTCATTTCCTCCGTAATAAATCCTTTTAATACGTCCAAATCTCCTCCTGTAATAATAATTATCACGACGTTCGAGTTTATAAGTGCTGCTGACTTCTGTTAACGTAATACACGCGCACCACTTCAATAAACTCGTATTCGATTTTGTCGCTTTATTTCTACTATTTTTTTATTCGTTTATTAGTTTTAATAATCGTCGAGCCGTTACGATTTTAAAATATTTGTGGGTAATAAAATTTGTTTATTTTAATATGTAAATGTACTTGCGTGTATGTACTGAGCACACAAAAATCAAAAAAAAAAAAAAAATGTAAATAATCATAAAAACGAGTCACGATAGTCACTGAAAATTGAAGGCTGCTTCTCTACTCTACAAAAAAAAAAATTCGTGTTTCTAAAATCGTTATTTTCGAAATGATTGGGTGATGACCGCAATGGATTTTGACGGA
Source organism: Slavum lentiscoides (assembly GCA_032441835.1). Classification (NCBI taxonomy): domain Eukaryota; kingdom Metazoa; phylum Arthropoda; class Insecta; order Hemiptera; family Aphididae; genus Slavum; species Slavum lentiscoides. The sequence continues at coordinate 22,197,578 of CM063707.1, forward strand.
CTCGTGTGTTTTTTCATAATATATTAAAACGCGTTAAATTCTGTTACGCATACGTACGACTGTTAACACGTATACGTGTACAGTGTTTTTATGTTATTTCAACCGGGTGCTTCGGTTCAATTTCAACGGCGATTTCGGTGAAAATACGTGATTAAAAAAAAAGAAAAAGCAAATCTTAAACACACTATTTATTATCGCTCGTATAGCGTAATAAATGCGATGAAATGTGTGTAAGGCTTTATATACGATCGACCGACCGGCGAAACTCTGCGGCCGCCCGTGAGCCGTTCGTAACGGGCTGGTAAAATTGTTCGCCGAACCCGACCGAAAACTTTGCGCGCGCCCGTGCAACAACCTGACAAATTATTCGCGTGCATTTCTCGACCGCCCCAACACCGAACGGCAAAAAACGTTAAATCACGATATATTATATTTCACGCGTTGTGGTCAAATGCCGCGGCGGTAAACGCGTAGTTTTATTTAAATCAGGGCTCTCATTTGAAAAAAAAAAAATGTTTAACGTTTTAACGTTTTTTATCGTTATTTACCTTAAGCGTTTATCGTTATGATATATTTTAGCGTTATGGATTATTTGTGTTTAACGTTAAAGAAAGTTTTTTCGTTATATAATATTTACGTTTTACGTTTATCGGTATTTTAACGTTATTTGGTTTAATATCGATTATTTTTTCCAAACAAACAAATCCATTCATATTCCATAGACTATAGCACGTTTTCAAATCTCATAAAAGTAATGTACTTCATTAAACTTCATTGATTATAAAATTCCTAACTTTTATCCTTAATTTTTTGATTTTACACATTTTTTCAGTGAGAACCTCGGTTTATTTTTGACATTATATTCCAATGCAGAATATTTTTCTTAAAATGTTGATTATATTACCAATGGAAATTTTTCTGACTAGCTGACATCTTCTCAGACACGTATCTTTGAATAATTTTTACGCGTCCGTGTGAACCCAGCCTTATTATAGAACTATAATAAACCTACACCATAAGTTTATATTTTCCGTAGTAAATTGGATTACAAATATTAAAATAACGTTAATTCTATTTTTCGTTTTTCGATATTTTGATATATAACTACGTTAATACCTTATTTCGTTTTATGATATATTTTAATTTGTGATAGTTTAAAATTAGTGTTTATTGTTTTCCGTTACGTTTTTTGATATTCATTTCAATTGATATTTTGCAATTATAACGTTATAATCAAAACGTTATTATAACGTTTGCGAGCCCTGATTTAAATCGAAATGAAACCGTTATAAATACCGAAGATAACACGCAGATTTATTAGCGTGTCTGTGATCCGTGACGAGACGAGACTGTCCGTACTTAGAAAAAAGTCAATCGTTCGCGTTTCGCGTAATATTAATACAAAGACGTTTTCGTGATTTCGGACGTTTTCCAATAGTCGAGGAAAAGCCGCGTCAATTCTTATACATTAGACGCTCGGAATTTGAAATTCGATTATTGGCTATTGAATTCAACGATTATAATATACGATACCGTATACGCGTAATCATCTGCGGTTTACTTAATGTCGAGAAACCGCGTAAGATAATAAATAAATAAAAAAATTAATTCGTTTACGCCAACAGCTGGTACAGTGGTCGCAAAATACGTTATTCAAATAATTAAAAAACGAAAGATCCGCAGACGAACCGCTCTAGCGAAGGATAAAATAAAGTAAAAATTATAATTACAGTATATTGACGGAATATTTCGCAATATTTTTTTTCGTTTTGTCTTTTTGTCACCCGTTTTTATAGCGGCGGAAAAAAATTCGATTTTTTTCCCCTATCGCTTGCAGATTCGTATACGCGCATAATCAAAACCGATTATCGGCTTCTTCTTCTTCTTCTTCTTCTTCGGTATTGAAGCCCTTGTTGCCTTGTCGTTGCGAATCCGGTTCTCCGTTCTTCTCTGCTAAAAGCCAATTTTTTCGTGTCTACGTATCGGTTTGCTGTCGGCTTGTTTTCATCATATATATATATATATGTATATAAACGTCTTCCTTGGTGTTCCTCAACCTCTGTATCCATTTATTCGTTCTTTAAAAACGTTTGTCACAAACGGATTACGCCTAAGCAGGTTTCCCACTTTTTTCTTTTATGACACCTCTTCGACAGAAACCTTTTTTCGGAGCCTACTCGGTTGAATACATTCGCATCGCTTTTGTCCAGCTGATTTTCAATAATCTTCTCATTAATATAACGGCAAATCAATTTCCAACTCCTCCCATCGCGCTTCTACAATAATAATACACGCACGTCTCTTATCATCATCATCATCATCATTATTATTATTATTATTATTATTATTATTATTATTATTATTATTATTATTATTATTATTATTATTATTATTATTATTATTATTATTATTATTATTATTATTATTATTATTATTATTATTATTATTATTATTATTATTATTATTATTATTATTATTATTATTATTATTATTATTATTATTATTATTATTATTATTATTATTATTATTATTATTATTATTATTATTATTATTATTATTATTATTATTATTATTATTATTATTATTATTATTATTATTATTATTATTATTATTATTATTATTATTATTATTATTATTATTATTATTATTATTATTATTATTATTATTATTATTATTATTATTATTATTATTATTATTATTATTATTATTATTATTATTATTATTATTATTATTATTATTATTATTATTATTATTATTATTATTATTATTATTATTATTATTATTATTATTATTATTATTATTATTATTATTATTATTATTATTATTATTATTATTATTATTATTATTATTATTATTATTATTATTATTATTATTATTGGTATTATTATTATTGGTATTATTATTATTATTATTATTATTATTTTCTTGTCGAAAACGTCGTCGCCACGACGCACGGAGGCCAGGGGATAAGACCGAAGACGATGACGTATATATTATTATTATATAATACGATATCCGTTCGCGTTTATTTACAAAGCGTGTAATAAATAGCCGTGTAATTATTATAAAAGGCGATGTCTCGCCGCCGCGGTCGTCGATTGTGGACGGTGTCGGTACGGGGCGGGGAGGGATCGCGGTCCGCGGGGACACTGATGCAAATTAATGATGCCCAGGGATTTCGTGCGCGGCGTAACCAGACCCGCCGCCGCCGCCGCCGCCGTTGTTCCATCCGAGGCTTTTTGACGACGTAAATATATTACAATATATACAATATGCGTACATAGTGTCGCGGGAGAAGAAACGATATTTTCTCCGTCTGCGCGCGCATTATATATATATATATATAATAATATTATTTATAATAATAATAATAATAATAATAATACGATTCAGACGCGTGTAGTAAATGTGATATTGCGTGACGTGTGATGTGTGGTACTCGGCGTTGACTGCTCGGTTGGGTATAAATCGTCGTCCAGCCATTGTACACGAATAAAACGTTCAATGAAGACGTCGTCGTCGTCGTCGTCGTCGTCGTCACGTCATAAGCGTGTGTATAAAATATAAGCTTTCGACAGGTATCCATACAGCCGTCACAAGCGCGGTATGAATAATATACGAGACGAATAATAACAGTAACAAATAATAATCAGTGGCGTAGCCACAGGACGGGAATTTCGTATGTGTGTGGAGCCGGTTGAGATCTATTCGTATTCATCGCCGCGTGGACAAAAAAAAAATCACTCGCCCGAAACGGCGGAGAGTGAAAGCGGTTTTTGGAAAACGACAATTTTCTCGAACGCGTCGCCGTTTAATACGTAATGTTTTGTAATATTTTTAAAAGTAAATTATTATTATTATTATTATATATATATATGCGTGTCTTCGTTCTCCGCCGCTCTTTGACGTCCCGAAATGGTGGTCGTTTATTCGTATCCAGCTGTTAAGCAGAAGCAGTCGGATCGTACCCTAGGTCGGAACGATTATACGTTGAATACGGTTTTCTATGATTTAGATTTAACGGGTCCTATCCTAACCCGCGTCCGTCTCGCTGCGCTGCAATACCGAACGCGACGATCTTTGCAACGAATACAAAAAAAAAACGAGCGTATAAACACTATGTATCATCCGAATAATTCCCGACGTCTGTGTTTCTTTTCAACGCGAATGAAACGGAGCAATATTATAAAATTGTTAAATTATAAGTATGAGATTAGATTACAGATCGTTCTACAATACGGCCAATGGCGTATTTTGAGGGGGGCGATCAGGAGCGTATTAAGACATTTTTTTTGGGGGGCTGAGGCATTGAGTAAATATCACTGTTGAATTATTTCTAAATTCTAATGCAAGACTAAATCTTAAAAATAGTACAAATTATCAAATTCTCAACATTTTAAAAACAACTACATTATATTAGGAATTTATTAAAAATATTAAATCCTCTAGCTATATAGGAATTATTAAAGAAAGTTCCTGAAATTTCGGGGGGAGGGGAAGCTGGAGCTCCATCAGCCCCCCATAAAAACGCCCCTGGGGGTGATGATTGAAAAAAATTTCCCCCTTCTATTCGAAATACATTAAAATAAATTATCGATTTTTAATATCTACATAAACCTTTAATTTTTTATACGTTTACAATAAATTTATACCATTAATTCCTATATAGGTTTTTTTTTTTGCGGCGATTTCGTCGATTATTTCCTCAACGCATCCGACTTAATGTCATTTTATACGGATGCGGATAGCGTTGCAATAGCTCCGTTCAACTCTTACATTTAAAATAAAAAATTTTAAATACAATAAGAAAAACAATTTCATAACAAGTAAATACCCTCCGTTTATATTATAGAGTTTCTTAAATACGTTTTTAATCTTTTTAAACACGAAAACGTGCGTTCAGGAGTTGAGAAACACAAACTCCCTCAATGTTTTCCAAATAAAAATACTCTTGTTCTATCACCTACCGATAACGTGATAAAACACTGCAACCGTAACCATATACATTATACGCATATTATATGTTTTTTTTTTTTTAAAGTCAATACGGAGGAGATATTATTATATCCGACACAGTAGTACTGACACACTGAGCTCTGTCACACTCTAAGCGTCTGTTCTGTAATATGAAAAAAGCTGGCGTATGCGGTCTAGTACGGGTCACTGTGTTTTGCCTGTACGTGTTTTATGTGAAAACGCGACGACGAGACACTGTGCTGCAGTTTAGTGAAATCTTATCACGTACACGACAAACGATAATAATTTTCAAGTTTTTTTTTATAATTCCAAACAAATCTGCGCATTATGAGAGAGAAATCGAAGGAGTTTTTTAAAAAAAAAAAACGATATTGTCAACGCGATAATGGTGTTTTTACGTGGAACAGGATTCGTGTGACCGACCGTAATCGCGTTGTTACGGTGTCGGCGCGGCAAAAGGGATTCGGCCCGCTTTAACCGGCGGCGGCGACCACCGGCGGTTACCACTGTAAACAATGTAATAATACGTGTTTCGCAGGTCACCCTGCGTCCCTGCGCGTTCGTTGTCGCGTTGTTTATACACAATAAAACTCGGGATTTTTGGCCGAGCGCGCGCATACATTACTCGTACGAAAACCGCAGTGAACGCGGAAACAACGGTAATCGAAACGCCGCGGCGGGCCCTTTTGCAGTCGAGTGACGACCGGGACGGTTTAATTTTTTTGATTATTTTTTTTTCTTGTTATTTCCACTCGTTCCGATCGAAACGCACACGCCCGGCTTGATTTTCTCTGCAACCAGTACGAATGTAATACGCCTTTTTTAACAGTACCCGATTTTGACATTTTATTCGAAAATCTACCGAGTATATTATATATAACGATAAACAGTGGCGTATTTTCGGGGGTCCGGGTCTCGACCCCCCAGAAGAAAAAAAAAGGTTCAAAAGTCATAAATGACTATCTATATTATATATTATAGGTACAGACAGTGGCGTATTTACGGGGGGGGGTCCAGGGGTACTGGACCCCCCAGATCCAAAAAAAAAAAATTATCCAAAGGTATTTTTTATTAAATACCTTATATCAATATATCCTGTTGGAATTTTCAAAAAAAAAAAATTTGGACCCCCCCCCCTTCTCCCAGAAAAAAGTTGAAAATACGCCACTGACGATAAAAGAAAGAGAGAAAAAAACCGAAATTACGCGCTGTTAACCCGCACGCGATTTAATTTCGTTTTTATAAATATACACACACGCGCGCGCGCAGATAATATTATATCGTATCGAACTAGCGTATTTTTTTCCCCAGACCAATTTTGAAAAAAAAAAAAATGTATACACTAATGTTATTCGATACGCGTTAGGAAACCGATTGCGCGAGTATACAATTAGTCGGTTAACCAGTGAGCATATATAATATATGTATATATTTTTTTCGACACTGATATACCGCGCCGGGAGCCGAAAAAATTGTTAAAAAGGAATTACGCGATATCATTACAGTAATGGATTGTGGAATTATTTATTATAATCATTTCGTACGATAATTATTTTAAAGTAAAAATTGGTTATTTTTTTTAAATTACAATTTACGACTTTGCCAGGTCAGGTCTTTATCAGCCAGTCGTCTTTTATACGGATTTATCGGTTATTTTCAAATCGATTTTTTTTGCCCCCGAATTCAGTTTACTGCGCCTATATATATATTATGAAACATTCGACTCGTGATCGTATAATTCGTCCCTTATATATCGATACGAGTAAATCGTTTCATTTTATGGCGCATCATTGGATACGAGCAATAATAATTTATTAAGAAATTTAAAAAAAAAAAAAAATGTTTTTTTTTTAAAATATTATATTTCCGGGAATTGTGTATAGTAACTTAGTAATTATAACGAAAAATCATTCAAAGCACTGTAGGCGTAGGAATATTAACCCGAACACGTGTTTTAATTGAATAATTTCTCTTAAATTTTTTTGAGATTCATAACGTCGATTAAAGTTGATTGCAGTACGGTTTGGAGAAAAGGAAAATAAAAATTTGACGTCGGAAATAATGGCCCAGTGTAATTTTTGCCTGAATTTTTAGGGGTCTGTACAGGTTTTTTTTTTTTGAGTACTTCCGAACCGCTCGTTTTTGCGCTCACGCCGGTACAGCGTCGCGGAAAGGAGTCGAAGCCTACACATTTTTAATTAATTTTTTCCAAGTAGTCCCACCCCCTATCGAAAATTCCTTCGATTTTCAATCGTTTACGGTATTTATATAAAAAAAATTGTGTTATTCCGCGTGGGGTTATGAGATTTTCACATACCGAAATAATCACTGGCTCGGCGCCGTAGAACTGCAGGTCGAGGATTCGCCGACGTATCAATAACTGTCATATATTATATCGATACGGCTACAGCATATATTGTATATTCTATAACCCGAAACGCACAGTGCGAGCTCGTTTGAACAACGAGCAAATGATTATTCAAAACGTGTACGTTAATAAGCGCGTTCTGCAGGTTAAATTTGTTTCTCGTCCTTCCCAGTAACGCAGTCGTTTCTATTAATTTTTTTTCCTTTCCGCAGAAGCCAGTCTGCCATCGCAACAAATCGCTTCCTGCGCGTACACATACTGTTATTATGTTTTTTGAAACGATCGAAGTCTTGCGCGTATAATTCGAAAACTCGTTTCGGAACGAATTTCAAAAAAAAAATTTCGTCTGTCGAAATTCACACCGAGCGATTTTTATTTGACAATTGCTCATCGTTATACGTGTGGTTCACGCGTTTCTTCTCCTATTGCGTAGTTTCCACCGTATACCGCGTCCAAAACATTTTTCTCCAGTTTTCCAGCTACCTAACGCATCCTTTTCCGTTCGTCCAGCTATATATAATGACGTTATTGCTTCTACTCCTGCTGACTTCAATTTTTCTACAACAGTTCTTTTGCCATATACATATTCCATTTCCGTCTCGGCATTCCAGTCCTCAGCACAAATAATCCTTCTTCGTATGAAAATTTTATAATAAGAACGCGCTTTTTTTACATATAAATCTCTATTAATTGACGTGCGAGTATATCGATACGTTTGTTTTTTTACAAAAACCTATAAATAAATGCGTATAAAAATGTGAAAAGAAAATACCTGACGACGATGACTTCGAGTACTACATAAAGAAATTATTAATATATTAATATTATATCTTTGATTTTATATAACTCTTTGGACATATATATATAAATGTTTTTTTTTCACTGATTTATACGAGAATTAAATTATAACTTTTTTTTTTTTACTTGTTTTATATATTACATATCAATTTCACTGGCGGACGCAGACCTCTTACGATTAGGGTACGCGGAAGAACAGATTTCTGGGCCGACTAACGGAAAAAACTAATTTGATTTCTGTACACTTTATTTATTAACATAATATATCGTTTAATATGAAATCCGTTTGCACTCGATTTATTCACTTATCGTTTCAACAAAATTTAACGAATAATTTATAAAAAAAAAAAAAAAAAATGTTTATTACACGTCGTAATAATGAATTCAAATTTTATAACCATTTTTCGTTTGAAATCGGCAGATTTCTAATGAAATCATCAATTATGCCTTCGGGGTTTAATTTCACAGCCATTTCTTGCTCAGTTGTAACATTAGACTATTTTTAATCGTTCTCGTGTCACTGCAGAGTTCTCAGTTTCGATTCGACTGTATGAAATGTCGAGAACGAGCGTTCACAATTTCAGCTGGTAACGAGGGAATTTCTTTAATACCATAAAAAAAATGTTCAAAAAATACCGTTTTTTTTCTAAATTAAATATTCTTTTAATCACTGCCCAAGTACGTCTGTACAGGATTTTCATTAAATGTCTTTGGCGTTGTTATATATTTTTTTTGTTTTCCCGAAATAAATATATCGAGATAACGATATCAGGTGATAGCGCTGGTCTTCGGGTACCTATATCTGTTTAAAAAAGTCTCACAATTTCTCCATAATAATTGCCCGAATATTTTTATTTTTACGTCCGCCTACGATCAATTTTAGAGTATGCAGCTGTTTCTGCACGCCAAATCTACCGGATGGTCGTTATAATCTCACGTGCACACAACTGCAACACGCGCATATATTATAAATAAATTATCGTGAATATTCGTAAGAGTCGCTGACGAGGAGTGTCCGATTAACGCTCGTCAATTCGAGTTACGTTTTAACGAAAAACGAATTCGACGTGTTCGCCGCCGTGTAAGTATATACATTATTAAAAAAAATAATTCCTCACAGACATTTAATATAATGTTATAAGGTATCTGCACCAAGTTTATAATAATATACCGCCGCCGCGTTCGAACACCTGCGCTGCCACACGATCGTGCAGTATATTTATTCCCCGGGTGAAATTCACGAAGAACGAAATTATTTTGCTCGGTGCCGGGAGTTGACAGTTTCGCGCAATGCCGTAAAAACGAATTTTTTAAAGGGTTGTTTTCAAAGGGCGTTGAAAAATTAATAAGAAACGAACGCGTCGGACTTTCGGTGTAATATAATACGGAAAACACGTGGAGCAGAGCTCAAAAACTTATATACAAAACCGTTTTAAAGTGGCGGAACGATCGGTCCGTTGCCGTAAAAAAAAAAACGTCATGACGGACGCGAATACAGCTTTATAATTAATAGGTCATCAGACGTCCTGATTTCGGCAGGACAGCGTCTTTATTCTTCTACCTTGTCCTCAGAGTCGTCCCCAGTCGAGGAAACGTCTTTTTGTACGTGCATAAATTGCCTGCAATAGAATTTACAGACGCGATTTTTGTTCGACGCCGTAAAGAAATCGCGAAAAAAAATCAAAAAAAAAAATCTTTCGAATTCAAAATTTTCATTTTGTAACCATATATATTAAGTGTTTTAACGTTCGGGTTTTTGAATAAATCGTCGCGACAAAGCGTCGTCGATTAACGCGTGAAACAACCCCGGGATAAAACGCGAGATAATTATACGCGGTGCGTTCTATTCCAAAATAATATTGCTCATTTATTTTCCGAGCAGTGTCCCGATTTGGTCGTGAAGAGTTATACGGTGCGGTAACGTATTAGCTCTGTAATCGGTCTAAAACCGGCGAACGCCCGCGGCTTTAGAAATATATTTAAAAAAGTGCTCGAGCCCTCAGGGGTACATCGTTCACCTAACCCATAACCAGCGACATTGACATTTGGTCTTCAAATAATACGTTTCACGTAATAAGTAAACTGTGCGAAATTTTAATCTGTGGAAATATTATTAAATGTGTATTAAGTATTTGTCTTATACGATATCCAATTCCGTTGCGAAAGACTCGTATTTATTCAATTGTGCGTATATCAAGAAAAAGAGAATCGCCACTTTCGAATCGCATTTTGTCAACACTCGAATTTATTTCGCCTCGGCGATATTCGTAATATTCGTGCTACTGCACGCTACACGATAAACAAACTTAGTTTAATTAAAAACTATATCTTAAGTATTTATACCGTGATTTTAAATTTGCGTTAATTAAATTTTAGAACTCGTAATTCTACTAATCAACCCGAAGTGCAGTGTAATAATATTTCATTCAAATCTACCGATTTGCTTGGAAAAAAAAAGTAAATGTCTGTGGATTCCATTTCGTTAATAGAATTGGAAAATTACAATTTTTTTTCCTTTTTCGGCGAGCTCCATGACTCTGTCCTAAATCCCAACAGACCGCCCGAAACTTTATCTCGAACGAAGATCGGGGTGGCTCGAAAATGTGTATTTGTCCGCTCGGCACACTTTACGCCACTGTCCGGTTTTAAGAGGACTCTATGATTTTCATCGAAATAATTGCAGTTTCACGCGAAAAAATACTCTGAAGACTAGAGTCAGACGCGAAATTCATGCACGAAATAAAATATAACCTAAACGATAAAACGGCCATTATTTTTTTTTTTTTTTTGAATTCTTAAAAAATTATAATCATTTTTAAAAACGAAAATTTCACCGTTTTTTTTTTTTTTAATATTTGTAACTCGTTATGAAGTAATTTAAAAAAAAACGGCTCGATTAATATGTAGTACGGAAAATATTGTAATTTCTTGTAGAAAAAAAAAAATTGGTAGCCTTTAGTATTCTTTTTCCCCCGCGAAACGACGTTTCAATTTTTGAAAATCTTTTTTTTTTCTCTGTATTTTCGCGGTATCAAAACAGCTCGATCGATATTCATTTTTTTTTTTTCCCCCCATTAACAACATTATAATCGCGTATTATTCGTTGTACCGTTTATAGGTTCTCGCGCAGAAGCCCAATTGGGTCGAGTGCTGCGACGCGTGAGAGAGCGATTATCAATTAATATCTGTCGCCGCGCGGCATATAGGACCCCCGGTCGATGATGACGGCGGCGGCGGCGGCGGCGACGCGATGATGTCATGCCGAGCACATCATAAAATGATGTAACGCGCGCAGGATATACGACGTATGTACACGCCGTTCGTGTTCGTTAACTGGCGCGAATAACAGTTCGAAAATATTAATGGGAAGTAGAAAAAAAATAATAAAACGGAAAAATTGACTTTATTATTTATTATTGTTACACTCGGCCGTGGCGGCGTACTGCGTAACACGTTAAAATATATATATATTAACGCGTCCGTATATCGTATACGAATGTGTAAATATGCGCAGACAATAATTATATAATAATATAGCCAATCGTATATATATATATATGTACTATACGTACAGGAAACCGATTATTATTATTATTATTGTTGTCTCGCTGACATTATGTGGGTAGTTTTTTTTTTTCTTCTGTTTTTCTACGGGAATTAAAAGTGATACGCGCGCGTACGGAACGGTCACTCGTTACTACGTCGAGTAAAAAATAACGAACCGAATATTAACTGCAGCGCCGACCGGTCGCGAACGGTTTGGCGCGACGTACCACACGAATACCGCGCGCGATTATTATTATTATTAATAGCAATAGACACAATACTCGTGTTATTATTTTGTACAACGTCTAATATGGTCTTGAGATTTTTGTGTTTTTCAATATATTTTTACTTATTATACGGGAGGGTGCGGGGGACTCGAGGAAACGAGTACCGCGAACGCGTGCAGGCGAAAAAAGTGGCATCTGCAGAAAGAGACGGCAAAGAACGCGTACCGCAGTGGCGTATAGTAGATACTGTATATGGTTTTTTTCTACAGTGTGAGGAAGGTTTCAAAGGAACTCATGAAAATAACTGTATTTTTATTATTTTTTTTTTTTTGTCCTACCGTGATTTCGTCGCTTTTTGTTTTTTTTTTTGTAAAATATACGATAAACGTATTCGTTAATATTACACTTCGCGGCTCCTCGGTTGTTGTGCACAAAATCGACGAAATGAAATTTCAAAATATTTCAATTACAATAACATACTTTATTTTTTTTAGGGTTCGGGGGCTTTGAACCAGGGACCGGGACCTCAGTGATTTTATCGGTTCTGGTTTCGGTTCGGTTCTGGAAAAAAATAAAATTTCGGTTCCGGTTCATGAAAATCGTGAATTTCGGTTCCGGTTAATACCGGTACTAACCAGCTGTACTTCAAAATATGGAAATTACGATTAAAAAAGTGATAATATATTAATTTATAATGTGCAGTAATTATAATTACGGATTTAATAATTTTATTTTAGCATACCAATTTTTTGTTCAGTGTATTTTACCACCTTCAGCATACAAGTATACCCAGTCTAAACATTTTATGCATTTTTGTATTTTTTTTTTTTTGGGAAAGTTTATTAGAAATTTATTGGACTTTTACACAATTTCTTGTGATAAAATATATTAGTGATATAATACAATTACCTGTATTTCCAAATATCGGTTCCGGTTTTGAAAAAAGAAATTAGGGTTACGGTTAGGTTTCGGTTCTAAACCGGTTCTTTTCGGTTCGGTTCCAGTCCCTGCTTTAAACACTTTGCATCCTCCGTATCTGTGTAGCCACTGAAGACGTACACAAATCCCACAAGTTCTCAATGGACCTCCTAAGAAAAATTCGGACTAACGCTCCACCGAACAAGACAAGGACGTTGCACGGGTGAACGTGCACGATATTTGTACGTCACTCGTATTATTGACGTACAATTTAATTGTACGTAGAATAAAATATTACATATAATAATAAATAAATGGACATTCGATAATTATGACCTGTGATCTACTTTAGGCGATTTTTCGTAATATATTTTATTTTCCGACACGAACTCGCGACGCGTGCGATGACATTCGTTTTGAGCAATAATAAATATTATTAATTGAATTGGTATATTTTTTTTTATTACAACCAGGTTCGTACACACAGACAGTCCGAAGTGTGACACTGTGGAAACGGCGTAAAAAAATGTCCTGAAAACAGTGATTGACTTGGGGGGAACGCGGGGGGACTGAGTACCCCTTCTATTTTTTCAGATATTTGAGCTTACCTCTACTATTTTTTGGATATTCTAGCGTACCCATACTTTTTAAAAGGGAACGCATGGGACGGGTTTTTATTTAATTTTATATTTTTATAAAATTGCCTAACTTACAATTTTGTATTAAATATATAAATTTTACAAAATGTATTGATATCTCATATCTCATACGTGATAACTGGTAAGTAGCCATCAGTGATAACCATTCACTATCTATAAATTCAGGTACTATAATAATTATTATAATATTCTGTTTTGTTTCGATACGTGTTAAATGGTTTTATATTAATGCTTCTTAGGGGACCACAAAATGGGGCGTAGGGGGCAAAGCCCCCCGGTAATGTGAGGAATATTAAAATGCTAGGGACGCTACTCTTTAAAAAGTAGTTAGAGTACCTATACTAATTTTTTCCCAAGTCAAGCACTGCGTGAAAGAAAATACGAAGGGAATTCAAGCGGTTTAGACCGGGACCGGTGGGCACGGTTAACCGGCACTGGATACGTGACCCGTTTTCATAGGGTCACATGACATAGCCGCGCGATGTGTTTATTTGTCGTGTAACGTGTTCATTTGTGTCACACGAATATAAACAGAGGAAAAAAAATAATAATTACAGGAACGATAACGTTAATAAATCGTCGTAAACTAATTGTATATACATTGTTCGGTACCGAATTGTACGAATAAATCCGGAAATAAAAGTTTCGGGGGATAGGAGAGGGAGAAATTTATAATTCATTTGCACGTGGGAAGGGGGGAAAAAAAAAGAATAATAATAATCAAACAAAAGTTATAAGAGTTCATTCTTCAAACAAACATCTGTTGGCAAAACGAAATACAATTAAAACGCGTGTGCGCGGCGGAGAGAGGAGCGGTAAAAGAGGAAAAAATATTATTTATGGCCACCAAAATCTTAACCCTTTACTCACACCCCAACGACGTCCTCCCATTACCGGATTTTATTTCGTTTTTCACTTTTTTTTACGCTCTTAATATTTTTTAATCAAAGTGCAAACTTGAAATATCGTCGTCGTCCGTATAATAATATCGTTGTCTTTCTCCCGGCGGCGGCGCGAGTTTGATTCAGTTATGACTTTGTTGTTATTATTAATTTTTAATCTTTTTTTTTTTACCCCGCCCTTAAACTTTTTTTTTCCTACCACATCGGCATAAATATATATATATATGTGTGTATATACGACGGCGGCGGAAAAAAAATATCCTTCCATATTTACTCGACTTTATGGTTTTTAATAACTTCGAACCCTTTCCCATATAAAATATATATCCTTTTTATTTCATATTTCATTCCGTTTTTTTTTTTTTTTAGCCTCTCCCTCTCTCGAATAATCCCCGTGAGCATATTTGACAGATCGTCGCTTAATATATCGTTGTGCATAAATACAATATTATATTACGATTTCGGTATTATTTCCGGAATTTCTGTGACGTATTTAGAGCGAAAGTACAATTTTCACGTATTTTAAGAGCAGAAAAATAGCGAGGAAAAAAATCAGAATTCCTTTACAGTTCTACGCGTTGAAATATCATATTTCGACACTTTTTTTTTTATTCTTAAAATCCTGTTTTCGATTTTATTTCGGCTAATAAAGTCTATATATTTGTAATAATAATAATTTTTTTTTAGACCAACGTTTACGGACTGATAATAAAAAAAAAACGATATAACGCATAGCGTAACACGTACTATTCGTCAGTACGTTTTTAAATTTTAAGTTATCCAATTTCTTAAAAGTTTCTCAGAAAGATTTTTGGTAGCCTAAATTAAACATACATATTATGATAACAGACGATCTAACAATATACCCGTAATAACAGCTATATTAACTAAAATAAGGGTTATGGTAAACTATGGCAGAGGACTTGTAACTCTTAAAAAGCACTAAATATGGAAGCACTTATGCACTTATAAAAACCCTAAAATATGCACTAAAAATATGCAAAACGAATATTTTTTTTCCAAAAACGTAAATAATTTTTCAACAAAATTGTTAATAAAATGTAATTTTAAATAATAACTTTTTATTGATTTAATTAGAGAGTAGGCGTTAACGGGTACATTATACTGTTAATATCAAATAATAATTAATTATTGAATTAAATCGAATTAAAATCAATCTAATCGACGGTGCTCAAGCGTTTCTAGGAAAAACGTGCGTCCGCTAACAGTCAACAACAATATTATATTATAAAAATTAAAAATTAATTAAAATTCATCAATTTTGGTTGTAATATTAAATTTAACGAAAAACGTCGATGGAGAAAATAATGAGAAAATTATTATTAATTGTATTAAATAATTCTCAAAAAGTATGAAATACGCCCTAAAAACAAAAAACAAAAAAAAACTCAAAATATGCATTTATATGCAAAATAAAATTAGAAATCTAGCTTTGTTTTAGCAAAAAAACGTATTTGTTTCTTACTCCGCTATTTTCTTGATTGAGTAAAACAAATATGCAAACGTTACAAATCCTAATAATAACAAACACTGGCAAATATTAACGATGAAACGATTCGAGAATTCAACGCGAGCAGAAATCGAGGAGTAAAATATAAAATCGTCCGTAATATTATAAATGACGTCAGTTGAATTGATATTATAATACTATATAGATAAGACAGATTGTTTTATAATATTTTAATTTTTTTTTTTTTAATCTTATTTCCGAGGACGACAAAATCCTCAAAACGCTTTTGCAGTATACGCGGCACAATCGATCGAACTATAATATAATAATATACGCGTTATGTACGCGCGAGCAGCGGTGACTGTTTCTTTGAATTTTAATCAGGTAAAAAACCTACTGGGAAACTCCTACGCGTTATGAAAATAAAAAAAAGTGTTCGGTTTTTTTTTTTTTATTTAAACAATATCCACTTGAGCAACGATTTAATTAAACGTAACGTTCTCACATAACATAATCGAGCACGCGGCCCACCAATTAGACATACGTTTTATCTTTCGTCGACGGAAACGATATGTTCCAAAACAAACTTCCCGTGTGTGTAAACGCTGCGAGGGATTAAGAAATCCGTATCTTTACGTTTTGTTTATCGCGACCACCTTACCGCGTCGAACTGCAGCGGAAAACGACGACTGCTGTGATTTGAACATCGGCCGGAATTGTATTTTCACACGACGCATCCGATTTGACGAGTGTTAAAGTTTCAAAAAAAAACGAAATTTTCAATGACGATTTCCAATCGGCTTCTTTAAAAATAGTTTTTTTTTTTGTAAAATCGAAATCAAATATTCGAACCACTCGGAAAATTGTTTGGCGCAAAAGTATTAAACGGAGACTGAGGCGGGGAGCGGCATAATCAGACTTCGAGAAACTCCGCTGTACTCTTTGGTGTTGCTTAGAATCAACGTTTGAATTGGGAAAGTAACGCGAACAACTGAATACCACTCGTTTTTTTTCCCGTAAAAATTTTATTGTATTAATTATTTTCACCGAAAAACCACCCGATTTTTGTCCATCCGTCCATTGATTGCGAACGGAACGATAAGAATATTCGGAAAACGTATTTGAATTAAAAGTCTATACTCGAGATCGATGTGGCCAATTTTTTTAAAAATTTTATTCCCATTATAAATTCGATTTTAATATCTTAAAATTTTGTTTAAAACTTTTAAAATTATTTTAAAAAAAACCACATGTAAATTCGTTTCCAATACTAACACTATAATGATCATTTATCCAATCACGCAATGAGTAAAAACAAATAACTGCCTGTAGATGACTCCCGTACGAAACGATCGGTACCCATTAGCCTTAAGTTTAAAAATTATTCGAAATATTTAATAAATGCGTAAAATACGCGATGAAAAAAATCAATAATTTATAGAAAAAAAAAACTCGGTGAAAACACTAAATTTCAAATCGACGCGTCGTGAAACTGAATTCGTATCGAATGCGTCCAGCGAATGAAAATAAATTGCCCACAGTCATGTCTCGTCGTTGTGGGAATATCGATTTCGGAAAATCGATAAAAATCAAACTAAAGGAACACGCGATTCCGGAACCGTTTACGTAGAACAGCGGTCTCCAACTGGTGGTCGGAGGTGTCAAAATCGTTTTTTTTTAAAAAATTTACATCAATTTTTGATTTAAAAAAAATATTTGACTCGAAATCAAAGAATGAACAATGTCGCGTCGTAACTGTAACAATAAAATATGTAGGAAAGCGAAATTGTATTCCACGTTACACATTAAGCCGTTGAGCGCTAGCATCCATCCAAGAACGCCAAAACTGGTCAAAGAACTACGAACTATATAACTAGTCACATTGAATTCCACTATTCATTTAGATTTTCTATACCAAATTAGTACGCGAATTATAAATGAATATTAAGTTTCTAATATTTTTCCCGACTATATTCAATCGCCTGCTATTTCCTGTACAGTTATTGTTCAATAGGTACGCATTTGGAGACGGAATTCAGTATTAGCGGTTCGCTGCGGTCGAAAACGCGTACAAGCGCCGATTTCTTATTATTTGGTAATTTTTTTTTTTTTCCCCCGGCGTCCGCCGTTAACCGTCGTCGGCGCACCGTTATTTTGTGCGTATACATTAAGTCTCGCGAAGGCGTTAATTGGAGCGCGCCAGTCTTGTTGTTGTTTTTCCATTAATTCACCAGCCGATAATATAATAAAAGTACTATAGCGGGCGGCGGCGACGAGGAAATCTTCTTTATTATGCGATCCGTCAAAATCGTGGCTTTAGTCCCTGGTCAAACCGTTCGTTTAAATTAAAACAAGCCTTTGTTTCAACGTCATATAGTCCCCCCCTCCCCGGCCCGATCCAATCTATCTTAATAATCCCTTCTGGCTCGTTTCGGGGATTTTACTCGCAACTCCCTCTCACCCCCTTGCCAGCAGCACCTATATATATATATATATATATATATATCCACACGCAGCCGCAGACTAGTTTTTTTTTTTGTTTCTCCGTTTTATTTAATATATTTATATACGTACGTACGCCTTGTTCGCACCCTCCTATATACATTTTATATTGTATACCGCGTCTGCTACACCTAACCCCGTATAAATATAATAATAATAATAAAAAAAAATACAGGCGGACGCGCGTGTGTTTCTCGCCTTTATATCGTATCCGTTCGGATTTTTATTTTTCAACCCCGTGCTTCGTGCCCCGTCCGAGACCGCGACATAAATATTTTTAATAATAATCAGCGGCGTATTTAGGATTTCTTTAGCGGGGGAGGGGAAGGAAAGGGGAGACGACTAAAAAAAAATTGTCTCCCTTCCACTCGAAACACATAAGAATAGTATGAGTACTGTAGATATTTAATAATACTCCGTGCATAAACATTTAATTTTCATCTAGGCTCCTAAATAGGTTTTTTCGCGGCGATTTCGTCGATTATTATTATCAACGCGTCCAACTTAATGTTATTATGATGATAGCACTGCGCGCTCCGTTAAACCCGTACCACATACCAGATGAATTATATAAAAATAAAACACTATTCGTCCAATTTGTGTCGGTTGCCTATACTATAAAATTTAATTCGATTATTAAATATAAAAAAATTTTTCGTATTTAATAATAGTACATAGTGAATACCGTAACTTTTTCAACGAGTTTCTCAATTGTGTTTTTAATCTTTTTAAACGATGTTCGTGCAGGAGTGGAAAATTACTACCAACCTTCTTAACAATTGACGTTTTCCCAATAAAAATATTATTGTTTTTTTTTTGTAAACTTATTGATAATGTGATAAAAGGAAAACACGACCATAATAACCATATAAAAAAAAAAACCAAGAAAGGAACTATATCTCCCTAATCTCCTTTCGTAAATACGCCACTAATAATAATAATAATAATAATTATTATTTATATATAAGCCGTTTGGTACTTTTAGTGTGATGGATTTTCCCTTTAGTAAAACGCGTGCAGGAAACTTCAACACATCGCTGTACTCAGTGGCGTATTTACGAGAAGGGGCGGTCGGGTTAACCAAAAGGTCAATTAAAAATATTATTGTGCACTGGTCAATTTATATTGCGTGCGGGCGCTCACGTGTAGTAGTATACAACAAACGACACCGCATTGCTCTGTTTAAAGAAAACGAGCATTTTATCAGTCTCGCCAGAGAACATATTAATATAGTGAGATTCTATATTTCTTCACTAGTCGTATGGAAACAGTTAATATTTGTTCATTAAATAAAACATTCGTTTAAAATCTGTTATGATAATTTTCTGTTTTCTAAACTCGATAATATATATATATATATAAAATCGAAATAACCGATTTAGTAATTTATTTATACTTTATGTATAGGCAAATAAACGTTTTATTTATAACAAAAAATAAAATAAAAAATGTATTCAAAATACTGTGTAGCGGGGAGCGAAGTTTTTGTGATTTATTTTAACCATTTCCTCGTCCTGTATCCAAATGCCGGTAACGACAATATAATAATATGTAATATACGGATAATTCAGGTATAACGTCGTATACGGTTTTGCTATATAATAATCAATTTCGTTTTAAACGATTGTGTGCGAAACGGTGAAATTTGTTCTGGGCAAAGTAAAAGATATCAATTAATTATGTCGTTTATGAAATTATATATTATTAATTACATCGTATATTAGTCAACAAACTTCTTCGTATCATATACGAAATAGCGAACGCTGACGCTGCACCCGTCCCTTATATATATATATTATTATAGTAAGTGGCGGCTATACGTTAGATTTACTATACGGATTCGCCGAGACATTATTCATTTATCTACGCGTTAAACACGTATAAAACGCAGCGTTTGAAATGGAAAAAAAAAATGCGAAACGAAAGTTACATTTCTGTGGCGTGCGGATTTCGTAGTCGAAGGAAAGTATTTTTCTGGAGCGTTTGAGAAACAAATATTAACGGAGGAAACGTACGCCTCTTGATCATTATAATTCGCGATTAACACGTTCGATTAAATTATATAATTTTTTTTTTTTTTTTGAATAAAAATAAAATCCGTTCGTTTGCCCGTATTCATTATCTTATTTAAATACGTATAGAAAAACACGCTTATTTATTTTACAAATCCGTCCGCCGATCTGGCTCGATAACGTTTTAAGGAATCTAAAATCATTGACGTATCAGTATTATACGTGCACAAACAAACACACACACACACACACACACACAAAATCGCGGCGCGATACAGTGCCGTTCGGATATCGCTGTTGCACATTAGAAAGGACGTTGATTGATGCAGTCGCTGTGTATTATATTATAACAGCGACGGCAGGTCGGTTAATTAATTAATATGCGAAATCTCCCTGCCGCGGACGGAAAAACGCAGAACCCCAATTTTTTTTTTTTTAACGTTCTCCGCGTCCTCGCAAGGGTTGCCTTTTCAACCCTTTTTCACAGCTTTTCCGATAAGTTTTTTGCCGGTCGTTTCTCCCTCCTTCGGCCGCCGCTCGTAAAACTTTTGACGTCCGTCCGACCGGAAAAGGAACGGTTTTCGAAAAGATCCTGGAACGCGCCGCCGTATCTGCAAGCAGCGCGCGCGCGCGCGCGTGTCTTTGCCATCAGTCTAATTAAAATCGGATTCTGGTTATTCGGTAACCGATAATTCGGGGGCGATCGGCGCCAGATGATAAGGACGTCCGCGCCCCGCGCTATCAAAGACAACAACTTTCCCGATCTCCAGCCAGCCGGTTGTTTTTACTGTATAGAATAATAATAATAATAATAATCATCCGCGCGGTTCGAATTATTCATACCCGTTATTATTTGGTACAATGCAGGATTTCATTGAAACCGCTCGCGATATCGCCTTTCAGTGCGCGTAATATCCGTATTCGACGCTGGTCTTGTACAATTTATTTTCGCTTCGATTCATTATTATCTGCTGCTGATGCTGCAGATATTGAAATAGTTATCTCGACTTTCAATTTTCTTTCATGTAAATTCGTATACCTACCACCCACCCCACCCCAACCATCGGTATAATAATATGTACGCGCTTCGCGGGATACTGCACGAATCGAACGTTTTCTCAGCCTCCACGAAACGCCGCGAACGATAATCATAAAAGCTTTGACCGCGCGTCTCCCCGAAAATCCTTTCCTATAGTCCTATATATACTCGTATAGGCTATAGAACTCATCCCTTTTAATTATTCGTTATCGCAGCAGCTATTCGTCGTATCGGCCGAGGCTACTTTCTTCCGCGCCCCGTTCGGCGCTGCGCAGCGTTCCGACTTTATGTTTCTATATATAGTCGATTTTTAAATATTTTTTTTTTTTTTACCAAAAAACTCGGGAGAAAATTTAATATCGTTAGACTTTCCTAGTGTGTGCGTTTGTGTATAACTTAACGACATTTTTTTTTTTTACCAATTCGGTCAAAATTGCGCAATACCTTCGTTTTTTTTTTTTTTGAAATCCGCTTTTTTTAATATTCCACGTTTTAAAGTAACCGTTTTGGTCCGGCCGCCGAGCTATTCTCCTTTATGTAATTCGATCACGACGTGGTACCGACGGAAATTTTCAATAAAAAAAAATAACGTACGTCGAATTTTCTAAAGAATAAATATATTTTTTTAATAAGTTTGACCGAATATCTTAACACAGGAATAGGCAATTGGCTGCCCGCAGGCCAAAATAACTGGACCGCCAAAAATATTTTGCTGGTTTTCCGCACATTACAGAAATATGGAATACAAATATTATAATATTCGGTCTATTTTGGATATGTATTTGGAGATTACAATAGCGTCCATCGTTTATTTCGTTTATCGCTGTTTATAATAAAAGTAATAATACATAATATGTGAAACTTCTTTCTCCAAAATGACGTTTTAAATAAAAATAAATATCGTTCAAGATTAACTGATCACCACGCCTTGATAACACTTTGCGCATTAGTTGTCCTCCAAGAGTACCAAATTTTAAGAAACTGGCTCAGGACAAGAAATGCTATTTTTTTTCATTAAACCTTTAAGACTATTATTAAGTATAAAATTGTGTTGTTATTATTAGAATAAATATGTAATTATTTTATACGTAATTAAATATTAAATAATTTGTCTTAAACTGTGTTATTAATACAAAAACGAATAAACTAATGTTTACATTTTTTTTTGGTACTTGAAATTTTTTTTTTCGAATTATCTGGACCGCCATAGAAATTAATTTCCGACCCCCGTCTTAACCAGTGGTTGATTTGGGGGGACTGAGTAATCCTTCTATTTTTTCAGATATTTTAGCGTACATCTACTGTTTTTTTTTAAAGAAGAACGCGTGGGACGGTCAGAGCTTGATTTGGAGGGGGACTGAGTATACCTCAACTAATTTTTTGGGAATTCAAGCGGACCCTTTACTTTTTAAAAGGGAACGCGCGGGACGGGTTTTTAGTTAATTGTATATTTTTTTATAAAATCGCTCAAATCACATTTTTGTATTATAAATCTTACAAAATGTATTGATATCTCATATCACATACGTGATTACTGATAAGTAGCCATCAACGATAACCATTCCACCATCTATAAATTCAGGTACTTTAATAATTATTATAATATTCCGTTTTGTTGCGATACGTGTTTAATGGTTTTATATTAATGCTCCTTAGGGGACTATAAAAAGGGGCCCGGGGGATCGAGGCATATTAAAATGCTAGAGACGCTACTCTTTAAAAAGTAGCTGGAGTATACTCCTCTACTGTACTTTTTTCCCAAGTCAAACACTGCAGGTCTTAACACTATATATATTCGACGTGCCGCAAACGTTTTGCCGCGGTTTAACCGATCGATTGATTTGAAAATTACAATTATTGCTACGATATCCTGCAGTGATCGTACATTAATATTTTTTTTATTACGACTCTTGTTATAAAAAAAAAATTTTTGACGGTTTTTTTTTTCTTTTTAATATACGATCTGTTTTATAATACTCTCAGCTCGGTGTTTATATCGGCCGGGCCGTCGTTTTAATACGCGTTACAATTTGCCGGTTATTATAAGTACTTATATGTATTTCGGCCTAATTACGTCGCACGGAGCGCGCGTGTTTCGTTATGATTAAATACACGAATAATACGTTTTATTCTTAATATTAATATACACGCGGATAATGGTATAATTAACCGAAAAATTATAATTGCTATTTTGTTCGCGTTCGGCCGAAATATCAGGTCAACGGCCCCCCCTCCACAGCAATTATTAGCCTTAAAAATATCGTAATTTAATATATTATAATATACAGTTTTAATAGTGTGTATTTAGATAATAAAACAAAGAATTAAACGAAGAAAAATAAACGAAAAGAATGTACGCGAAAGAAAATATTAAAACTATATTAATTAATACGCGCGTTAAATAATAAACGAAATTAAAAAGCAATATGTACGTATATAATAGGACGCGTAGAAAATTTAAAAAATATATATATATATATGTAATTAATTATCGCGGTATGAAGCGTCAGAATATATTATTCGCTAAAAATATTAAATAACATTAAAATCGCGTTCAAATACCGAATTCAGGGGCGGCCCGTAATAAGACTTTAAGGAGCGACTGCTCCAGTTCTAAAAAAGGGGTGGGTGGGTTTCTATATTATAATGTATAAGTGTGACGCATACAATTTTATTTTTACAAATATATTTTATGGCAAGTAAAATATTAATAATATTATGTATTTACGAATCGTTAACACTGTTGTAAACGTTTGGTGTATTTTAGTCATTAGTGTCTATGATGTTTATTCCTTTTTGGTAAATTTCATATTAAGTAAATAATTGTGTAAACGTAAAATTTTTTTATTTTATAACAATTTTAACAAACTTTTATTTGTAGAAAATCAACAAATTATCAATTATTAGAACTATGAGTACTAAAATTTGACAAAAAATGAATTTAGAAATGACTATTTTGGTCTTTCTATAAAACTACGGAATAAAAAAAGTATTTTAAAACATTATTGTTTTAGTGCAATATTATTAAAAGTGAAAAAATAATAATTAGAACAAAAATTACTGCATTTGTCAGCCAGATTCAGGACACTTAATGGGTAGGTAGGTGGGCACTCATAAATAATTCGTGCTCCTCGACTATTACACACTTGGGCCGCCCCTGATACCGATTACAAACGAATAAATTACAAAGTAAAACGATTTACAAATAAAAATTAATTTCAACAAATTTAAAATTTATCACAGAAATCTCAAACACAAATGTATAGTAGTGGTAATAAATTTTAAATCGGTAAAAAACGAATAGAAATTTAAAAACGATACAATATGTAAAGAATACTCGGAAATGAATTTCTATAGAAAACCCATCCGAATTCGAATTTCGCGAAACACGTTTACTCGTACTATCAAATTTAATATATTGTAAATAATGTCTTGGAAATTTCAAATTAACAACGTGATATTTATATGAATTCGGTTTCGGAAGAATATTTTAAAACATAAAAAAAAGTTGTTGACGAATAATATTTCGTATCAACACCTTATAAAATAATATCGATAACGTAATATTTTTATCTTAACAATTTAATATTCACCGTGTACACAATTTCGTCGCCGTTTTATTCGTTTAAATCTTTTTATCGTTTTATATTCGTTATTTTCTCAGCACGTAATTTTGTTCGTTTTTTATTTTTCGCTCAATAACCGATGATGAATTTTTTTTTTTTCGAAACCACAGCAATAACGACGAACAATACGCGCGTATTTCTTTGTTTTTCAAAATATTTGACACGATTGTGTACGAAAACCCCTGTAGAACGTAAAAAAAAAAAAAAATGTCCAAACCACTGCTGCACGTATACGCGACCGTATCGATAATTTTAGAATTTTTTTTTCATTTACTGCACATTGCTTCGTGTGCGTTACATATCGTAATAGTAGACACGTAAAATTGATAATAATTTAATTTTTTTTTTTTTTTTTAATTATTGAAAAAGAGATTTCCTCCAGACATCGCATCTAGAAAGTATTATTCTTTGTTTGTTACGCGCGTTAACGCATAAATTGTTCGCATCGTATCTGTGCAGGCAATTAAAAATTCTTACGATTGACCTCGTATAATACGGCGGCGGCGTTCTATTTCACACGATATATTTTGTCGTTTCACGTGTGCAGTGCGGTGTCTAAGTACATGTGCGCAGCGTACCGGTGTAACAAGCTCGATAAGAATATTATAGAATCGTAATACGCGACATACATGCGCGTGACTTTCCTTCGTACGTTATTCAGTATGTAAAACAATCGAAATTATACTTATTATTACCTATATTATATACAGCGTCAAAGATTATGTGGCTTTGGGGCAAATTTTTAAAATGCCGCCGTTTACCACACTTCTGTCCGTCGCAAAAAAAAAAAACAATTTATACTTTTATAATATATTTATTTAATTATTAATAGTGTATACCGCCATGTACGTTGTTTAAATTTCGATTTCCACTGCTAATACTCGATAGGAGTACGTATTACGAGTTGACAACATACACGTTTTTCTCTCGCTTTTTGTACTGCATACGTGTCCTCCATTTTCAATAGACGTTTCGTTGAAACGATGACGTCGTAGACCAGGGATCCGGAACCTTTTCGTATGAATGAGCCGTTTTTTTTGAAAAATTGCAAAATCACGATTTTCAAAGAGCAGCACTGGTTAAGATAAAAAAAAAAACACGCCATAGTACAAAAAACGACTTATATATTTCACTAAACAATTTCATCGGGAATTGAAAGGCATTAAAAACAATAACAAGTCTTAAATTGATGCATACTTCAAAGGAGCCTTGCTAAGACTTAGACGATGACGATGATGATGATGATGATGACGTCCTCGGGTAGCGTTTCACTCTCTTCAAAACTGACAACGATCTCAGCTGCCCGCGCTAGCATCGGGACGTCGTCGAATATACTTATCGCAACGCGTTCGGAAAAGGCGACCGATTTATGTTCGATGGCAACGGAATGATTTTTTTTTCATAGAATGGAGGCTGATTCGATGATCACATACATGATTTCAAAAAGTAAGATCAATTACTACAAAGCGTCAGCCGAAGTACTATCGATATACGAACCAGTGACAATGAGTATAAGAAACGACGAACTAGTAATACGATAATTTTGTTTTGTTTCGACTTTTCCGACATGTTCCGCCCACGGGCAACGCACTCTATTCATCTCGTCTAATACGAAATAGACATTTACAAGACGTAAAATGACACTAACGGTACTCTCACAAACCCAAAGAGGTCTCCGCCCGCGCTAGCGTCGTCGGGCCATCGTATAGAAACAAAAAGTTATCTCGAAGCGTTCGAGAAAGACAAGTGATTCAAGTTCGATCTCGTCTGTGGCGGTCAAATGATTTTTTTCATAAGAGGGAGACGGGTCTATGCTGATCCGATGATAACAAACATAATTTCAAAAACGTATAAGATCAATATTACTATAAAGCGTCAGCCGAAGTACTATCGATATACGTATCAATGACAATGAGTATTGTAGAAACGACGAACTAATAATGATCGTTTCGACTTTTCCGCCTTTGTCCCCTCCCACCTTCATCCACATAACACGAAATGGATATTCACACACACGACGTAAAACACGGCTATGACGATGTCCGCGTGTCTAAGATTCACGTTTAAAAACGATGTAATTATTATGTTATCCGCGCACGATGACGAGAACATTAATACTGTTATTGTGCTGCAGTGTATCAAAAACGTTTTTCATAGTTCGCGATGGGTAACGCGTATATAATCCTTGTATATTTGAACAATTATTATTTATATCGTTACATTTACAAGGTGAACACACACTGCATGTAGTGAGTGCGGCACCAGAAAATGTCAATTATACAAACCGTTTGATACACTGCACACTACTCCGTAGGTATAAAATACATCATATTTTAATAATAATAATAATAATAATAACCGGATACCGCCGCCGCCGCCGCCGCGGTATTATTATATTATATCTGGTGTTAAAGTTACCGCGTAATGATAGCGCTGCCACTACTGCTGCTTGGCCTGTACAGGATAATACATCAGCTATTAAAACACTAATTCTCTCTCAAAGTCATATACGCACAAACGCGCGTATAAGGAACGCGTAATACCGTTTGCGAAGCGTATGAAAAAATATTTAATATAAACTACATTTATTAATAAAGTCCATTTTTAATAATAACGATAATATTATTATTATTATTAAATCCGCGTTCACGGATTATTTTTTACGTCCGCGTACAATATATCAAAATAAAACATATCCGATCGATAAAAAAATATTCGTTCCGAATTATTGTTTTTCGATTGTCTCGTAACATCAACGAGAGACGTCTGTATTTGTCGAACGCCCGGGACAATAAACAATATCCCACGAATGTTCCTGACCAAGACCCCCGGGCGATTTCGTCTCCAAACGAATATTTTACTTTGAATCAACTTTTTTTGACGCTAGTAATATTATGTTATATACTTTAGTAATATCATATATTCGCGTGAAATATTATTACTCCGTATTTTGGCTAATAACCGCGCCCTGTATTTGTTGAAACATGTGCGAATATAGTAAAAACACAAAAATTATTTGATTTTTAATAAAAACCCAATTAAATCGTTTATTTTATTCCATCGTGTATTTTTTTAACGAATTGAATATTCGTTAGTCTGTCCGTATTGCATTGAAATCGAGTTGCACCATAAGAAGAAAAAAAAACGTTAGTTACACGGACGTTGTCGTCAGGTAATTATTACAATAAGATAATATAGTAATTCTTATTACAATAAGAAATAGTTGCGAAACAAATAAATAGTTTTGTTACGCGCGCGGGGCAAAAACAATACTTTGAAACTATTTAATTTTTGTGTTTAATATTATGCGATATGCCAGAATGGAAAATAACAATATTGTTTGCAAATACGTCGTCGTTGACAAATTATTATTATTATTTTTATTTTTTCATAAATTTATTTCCTAAACCGACTCGCTTTTACACATTAAACGGTGAAAATAAAAAATTATATTTATAAATAATTCTCATAAAACGCCAACGTCGCGGTCGTCGCGACGATTGAAAAATTATTCAACAAACCGCCTTGCACGTTTCACTTAACAGCCTATAAAAATTTCTCTCCTTTTAAAAAGCTTTTTCCAAGCTGTTAATACGTGTATAATTATAATAATAATAACGAGTCCGCTAGTACTCGAGACCAGGGGCGCACTAAGGTTCAATATTTAGGGATGAGAGGGGGGCAAATATAATTTGCCGCCCCTAAATTTACAGTATAGATTAAAATTCCAACAGACTAAAACATAATTCCAAATGTCCATGATCGATGTGCCGCCCCCAAAATTGCCGCCCGAGGCGAATGCATCCTTTGCCCCTCCCCCCCATTTAGTGCGCCCCTGCTCGAGACATTGACGTTTAAACGTCGCGTGAGCGGTAAAAATGGAACGGAATTGTGACTGGGACTTGTGAATATCCGTATCTTTATTCAAAGTAATTTCGATAATTAATATTATTATTAGTTGCCACGACAACAGATAATTAACAACAGACAACAAATAATTAATGTAATAGATGTTAACACATCGATAATAATAATAATAATAATAATAATAATAATAATAATAATAATAATAATAATACTATTGATACGACATTTTAAATACGTTATCAGTATATAACTATAGTCGTTCTATATATGTGTTATCTGAATCGAAATACGGCCAATCCGGAGGTCGCCATACCGTTGGTTATCGCCAGCAATGTATGGTATGCTTAATATATACGAGTATATACATGCCGTGCTGCACTCGGACATAAATAATAATAAAGAAAGATAATTTAAAAAAAAACCGCGTAATGACCAGTTCGGCTTATTTAACGTTCGCCTCTAGTTTATTAATTTCCGGTCAATTGTCGACCGCCGCCGCCGCCGCCGAAGCACGCATCGTTTTATACGTTTCTTTTTTTTTCGTAGCGGCTTGTTCGTTAATCCGTCGTGGCGAACGGGTGTGCGCAATACGGGACGGACCCCGTCCGTCAACTGTCGCGACAAATAGAGAGAGAAAAAAACGCTATCGACGACGACGACGATCCTTTGGCACGCGTTAAACTTGCAAATTTCTTTAGAAAAAAAAAAAAGAAAAATCCGATTTAATCCGTTGACGAACACGGACTCACTAAAAACAACGGCACCAGACGATAATATAACGATATATTTGCCGGGTTATGATTGTCCGCCGAATAGAGCGAAAGAGAGAGAGAGAGAGAGAGACGCACACTGACCCAGTGGCCCAGTAGTGGCGTTGACGCGGGGAGACGGCTATTGGGGCGTGTGTGTGTGTGTGTGTGTGTGTGTACGCGCGCCGGGACGTAGGGGTTTACCGCGCGGCAACAAGTGCCAGGCGCGTACACCGGGCCCGTGGTAGAGCGGCGTCCACCGTTGACGACGACAGACAGACACACAGACAGAGAGAGAGAGAGAGTACACACAGCTACTGTTGTCAGTCAATATTTATTTTTGCCCCTCTCGATATAAACTCCGTCGGGAAGGGTGTCCGCGAAGGGACGCGTGGACGGGACGAGAGGGGAGCGTAGCTGGGGGAGACAAAAAAAAAATCGGCGAAATAATAATATACGCCGCGCGGTGTACGGATTAGAGAAAAAAATAAAAATAATAATCGCGTGTACTTCTTAACGCGTGTTTTTATACAGGAATCGCTTTGATTGATTGCGTTCTCAATAAAAATAAATTTAAATAAAAATTATTTTTCGTCTTCGACAACGGTCGTGAAATTCTCCGAGTTTTCTTTTTATTCGCTCGTAAAAAATTCCGACCTCAAACTAAATACTCGAACCGTTTACGACGCCGGTATTCACTACGGAACGAATACTGCAAAAACGGTTTTTTTTTTTTTTTACGGACTAAACGACTTTTGCGCGCTCGCCTTTCCTTGGCCGATTACGTTTTTAAGATCCGACAACGGAGCTGTACTATCAAAAAAAAAAAAAAAACGACTGCCGATATTGTGTAATTGAACGAGGCTTTTTTATACATATATAATTTTTTTTTCCTGAGCCGTTGGCTGATACATTCGACCGTTAGCACCTGCAGTAACGGCTCGACGCTGTGTGTGTTTGTGTGTGTGACTCGCGTGCGGAAACGACCACAAAAAAAAAAACGTAATATTCACGTGTACGCTTTTTTTTTCTATTTAATTTCGACTCGTACACGACATGTATAATAATAATTATTATTATTATCGCGTATACATATATATATATATATGCGCACTGTCTCGTTATTATTATATAACCTTCGTACTTGCTACGTGGAGACCGCCGCGAGACGGCGCGCGCAGTGCGAGTAGAGAATCACCGCGTGTACGCCGCCGCGGATAGGTAAAACGGGACGGGGGCAGGTGACAGACGTCTCCAATTACCGACGCGATACACCCCGCCGCCGCCGCCGCCGCCGCCGCCGGTGATAATAATTATTATTACTGTGGAGCTGGCGATCGGAATATCGCGGCGACGGCACCGTGCGAGCTTCTTTGACGAATAAGATGGCAATGTGTATTCGTATAACAGCAGAAAGAGAAAAGAAAAAAACGTTTCGCCAGTGCCGTCTTAAGGCGTGGGCCTGGAGGGCCCGGGCCCAGGGCTCCCAAATCCCATGGGCCCCCTACTTTATTTACGAAATACCAAATATTAATTTATTTTTTTTTACTTAGATATTTACGTTTTAAAATAAACATTCAAGTAACGGAGATTATATTATAAAAATTGGCATTTTTATTAATAAAGTATAATTTTTAACAGCTAATACAATATATACTATGTGTTAAAGGAAAAAAAACAGTATTTAAAGGCCCCAAATATGTTGTGCTCTCGGGCCTCGCATAACCTTAAGACGGCTCTGCGTTTCGCTTCTCGCGTATGGGCGACCGAAATCCAGAAGAGAAAAAAACGTTTGCTGCTCGAAAATATAAACTATTATTATATAGGTACGTTTTTCTTTGCGTACAACGCGCGTTCATTTTTGAAAATCGACTACAATAATTAAATACTCTGTAGATGCATTATTGCCCGGCTTCGTCCGTAAAAACTTTTGCCCGGTATGACAGGTGTTAATGTGTAAAACGTAATTTATTAAATATGATCGATTAATGTACATGTCTATTACCCGGCGCGTTTCCCGCGGGTTAGATCGTTCCGTTTTAAACAAATTTTTTTTAATTTTTAGAAATTTTATATCTCTACCTATACACGTTGCTAAATATATGATTTGTGGTTCACTGTATTTTTCCCGTAAAAACGGATTTCTAACACTTATAGGGCATTTAAAATTTTCAAAAATCTTTTCTTAGCGAATGCTTACATCACAATATTTGCTATCTTTATGCCAAATTTCAGCCCGATACTTTCAGTGATTTGAGCCATGCGTTAATAGATCAGTCAGTCAGTCACGCTTTCCTTTTATATACGAGTATATAGATGAATATAACGACACGGTTTAACGATATATAGGTAAAAAATAATAATTTACATATAGTCCGTCGATTAATATTAATAACGTATTGTATCGTAAAGTTCAGTAATTTGCGCATAGTTTTCAACAATAAGTAACATTTTTTTGGACACAATATATAAGATTAAAAACAGGGGGAAAAAAAACCACTAAACATATTCAGGCGATTTATTTATCGAAATTTTCAATAAGTCAAATTACGTTTTAATATAACTGGCGATATACTCAAAAAAAATTTGTTACAATATATTTTTATACAAAAACAGTGTAGTCTTTTAATTCTTATTTCAAAACTCGAAATCGTCGATTATTTAATCTTTGTTAATTAACTGAATATTAAGTTTTCTCCCACATAATATACAGGCTGGTAGACTTTGGATGTATTTGATTGACACGTAGAACCTAAATTTCGTTTTTAAAATCTTCAGTTGAGAAAATACACACGTTTATGTGAAACTTGTGCGCGAGAAAGTATTAAACTATACATTTAATTGCAACACAAAGTGAATGGGAATCGGGCTTGATTTTTGAAGTCAATTCGTACAATAATAGGTGTAATACTTCAGCTGGTAAACAATTATCGCAAATCTTTTATTTGTTTTTATTATTATATATTTATTTTTATCTCCACTTTTGCGTATCTAAAAACAATTCTGCTCCGTCGTTGTCATTGTTTTTCTTGTAAAAATATTTTAATTTTAATTTGCTATTTAATGACGAGCCCGCGAGTACCGGTTATTTTTTTATGAGATTTTTAGAAAGCAGAAAATTATAATAAAAAAAAAATTCCAAACGTGTATTTTTACTGGAGAGTTCAGTGAGAATTTTTCCGGGTTTTATTGCGCGCGTTCTTTCCGCCAATTGTGAGCATTCGCGTTAAAAATAATAACCGATTTTTAATTAACGTTTTATTTCGAGAAAATATATTAATTACATCACAACCAGCTCTGATGTAGAATTCCTCGAGTAAATCTTTCTTGTAGATTTTCACTATACTCAACTTTTGCGAGATTAATATAATATAAATTTACCTTTTGGTCCCGGGGAGTACCCGCTATTCATAATAAGCCATCCACTATGCGTTGTAATTTTAATACGCGTACCAGAAAAATACGCCACAGTGTGGTGGTCGTAGGACACAATAATTCATAAACTTTTGATTTTATTATCGATTTTATTTCAAAGAATAATCGACTGCATAAAATATATTTCGTGGTTTTACAGGTGTAAAAAAAAAACGAGAATTTTCATATTTATAAAAGAGGTTATTATTGTTCATCGATACTGTAATATTGTCTCCTTCAAAGTACTTATTTCATCAGATATAATTTGCAACGTTCTTTACAATCGTTAAAACGCTATATCATTTTGTTGTATAGACTTTAGTTCGACCATCGATTTTTCGTTTATTTCCCGCGCGATTGAAAATCCTTGTCCTTTCAAAGTGCTCTTCGTTACTTGGGAACGAAAAAAGTCGCCGGGACATCTCCGGTGTCTTGTGAACACGGTGGATGCGGCATCGCGATAATTCGCCAAAAATCCACAGATTACAAATCAAGAGTGAGCAGATGTAAAATGGACTATATTCTATTATAATCAAAAAAAACACTGTAAGAACTTTTCTTAGATTCTGTTTCGTCATCATCGACGTCTTCGCTGCTCTCTCCAAAACGTTTATACCACGTACTCATTACTTATGCAAGGTGCAGACAAAGGAACTTCGCCACAAGTCTTCTTTTAGATTTTTGCAACATTTACGGAATTACCATTTTTAAAACAAAACGTGTGATTTTTTCCTTCTTTTTAAAAATACAAAAATCGCCAAATATATCGGTAGTGTACAATATATATGATGTATGTTTTGAGTCCGATTTGGTTGAATAAATTCTATAGGAACTTTATTTTCAAAAAGACAACAAAAATTTGGAAAATTGGTAACGACTTCGAGACGATTGGTACGATAATAATTCTCGTTACTTTTTTCATAGCAACTCTTGTTTCTCGCAAGGAAAAAATGTGCTTATAGTGCTTAATTTTCGCGCTGACCGACTTTTAATATACAAAAAATAAATAAAAAAATCTTAACTATATAGCCGCTTACGACTTTCGTACACATACTTCCCCGAAAAAATGGAATTTTCCTTTTATTTTTTTCTTTCCGAGAACTAATGAACACGTCATTATAATATAACGCGTACGTGCGTCTGACTTGTCGAACGACTTTGGTCTCCTGTACATAGGCGTGCACATATTAAATACCCGAGTAATTTTAATAATATTACGATGGAAACACGCGAAAGTTTCGTTGTGCGTAACTCGACAACCGGGCACCTCTATATTTTATTATATAGTCATTGTCGTTGTATTAATTTTGATTAAGTTATCAAAAAAAAAATGAAAAACGCGCTTATTATAATATAGGTATACTTGTGTGTGCGTACACTCGGTATAGAGCCACTCCCACGTCGTAAATATGGACTTCATCGAATTTTATGGCCCATACCTCCCCCTACCCCACGACCTATACTTATCGCCAGCCGATCAACAGGGAAATCGCATTATATATATATATAAAAAAAAAAAAAAAAAAGATTAATTACTCGGATTTACATAAACGTATTAAAAGGTCACGAGGGTGGCTCGTGTATACGTTTACGTTATATATTAATTTTTTTCTTATAATCTAGTCGCGCAATTATATATTATATTCCGCTGCAGCAATTACCGAGTTCGGGCCGAAACGAAAAAAAAAAAAAAAAATGTCATGCAAATTATAGTTCAGAAATAATTTACCTATAATATATTTGGACACATTGCCATTACGATATTATAATATGTATCGTACAAACGATATATTCATATCGTAACCCCAAAGGTAATAATTTACAAAGTTGCGAGTGAAGTATTTATAACTACCTCCGCCGATTTTATGCTTTTATTTTGTTTACATAATTATTACAGTATATTATAATACTATGTATATACGCGTGAATAGTAGTTGAAGGGACTTTTTTTTTTTTTTATACTGCGGAAATTCGCTATACACTTTTCTCTTTACGCGTAGCTGCGCAATATTTTAATAAATTTTATAAATAATTTTTAATTCGCTTTTATCGATAAAACATTATTATTACTTGTAATTACGTTCGCGATATATTGTCTATAATCGATTTGAAATACTATAATAAATAGATATGTTCTCGTTACGAATGTACCGGTGTATTATTATTTATTCTATACGTTTATAAATGTGATTTGAACGCGGTAAAACGTGTTATATATTTTTATAATATTTATCGAAAATATATAATAATGTTGTAATTGTTATTTTACAATTATTCACTGTATTGGAACGTTTATATTTTTAAATTGTACACACAACGAATAGGAGAAAAGAGTTGACCACTTTTTCGTTTTATAATATTACACGTATAATTCATGTAGTTGGATGGGTTTTTTGTTTGTTTCGATAATCGGATAATACCATTTTTTTTTTTTTGTTCTTTATTCGTTATACGCTGCAGTCTTGAACTGCATGAAAAAAATTGTAGTTTTTCGACGAACGATGCGCGTGAAACGTTTATGGAACTAAACCCTGTAGTGTACTTTCAATTTATTGGGTGGGAATTTGAATAAAAATATTTTTCGAATATAGTAAATTGAATAAAACGGATACCCATACGCGCATATAGTGTATATAAATCAAATAATAATGTCGCTCGTCGAGTAAAAGAACTCGGTTATTGGTGATTAGAAAACAGAATATGATTATTAAACGGTTCCAAACGTTTATTTTCACGGGAGAATTCGGCGAGGACTTGTTCAGGTTTTGTTGCGCGTCCTTTCCGCTAATAATCGAGAAAAACACAGAGCTAAACCGAGTCTTACCCGCGATAAAAAATTTGATTTTAAATTATAACGAATAAACGTTAACTCTATCATACGCCGGCTATGGCGTAGCATGTGTGAGCCTTTCGAATTTCCCGCGGACGTTCCCTATATACAATATAATCGCTTTTGTTTGGTTTGATAAAAAAAATGTTGATCACTCTTATATTTATGGCACCGAAACTCGTTGTACAGAAATCGAATTCTATTACATTCGCACATATCGCGACATTTTTTTCTTAAAATAAAATCTAATGATTTATATTCTATTATTTGGTTATTGTTTTTATTTTATTTCATATTTATACTCTCAGCCCCCCTCCAAAAAAAATTTTTTTTTTTTTTGCTGGCTCACGATCTTGTCGCGTTAATAAATCAGTATAATATTAATATACGAGTATATATTTTATTTTTGCGCTTTATAATCTCATCTGTTAACGGCTACTATATTAATTCAAAACGAAATTAAAATAAAATTTCGTTCACGCGAATTGTATCGAGAACGAGTCCCCTCGCCCTTCGAGGCATTGCTCCGCCACTGTCCGCGCCGCGTAAATGACCAAACCGTAATTCCGCCGTTATTTTCCGCTGAAAATATCTTAAAATAATTAAGTTTAGTATAATAAAAACATAATAACAATACGTGCGAAAACCGTGTTATACGCGCGCGTACCAACGGGTATAAACCACGCAATTAAGGTCGAAATAAATTAATTGCAGACGTGTACCTATATGTGTGTATATTTCGTGTGCGCGTATTATACTCGGTAATGCGCGTTCTGAGCGAGTGGAAGTGTAAATATATTCGAGATTTTACTATTATTCGGGACGTGAAAAATAAATACATTTATGTATACCGTATCATATCAATCCAGCGGAATATTATCGTCCATTGTTTTTTCGCACCGTTGAATAAAATGTTTCTTTTCGTTCGCATTCAGTTCGCGTTTGCCCACTTTTAATATTCTGTTGTGTTTTTTTTAAAACACGTTTCACCACCGCCGCCGCCGCCGCGGTGCCCGACAGAACAATAAACTGTTTACCAGTGGCCAGAGCCTGATTCAGGCGAGTAGGTACCTACAGGCGACTAGTCGCCTGACTTCCATTTTTGTCGGGCCACATTTCGGTTCGTTTCTGATTGAATTACAATAATTTATAGTGTACCAATACGCCGTATTAGGAGATAACGCGTTTTTCTATCGATTAAAATAATTTTAAAAATATATTGAAATCGATAAGAAACGGTTATTCGATTCTGTGCGTTTGCAAAACCGTTTTAACCCGACGATGATCAGTTACGTAAAGACGGTTTTGATGATTCCGAAATACGTCTAAACGTTTCGCGACGTCTTACCGGACGTTCGATTAGCTTCACGGGAAAGCGTACTTTGTCTAATCGTTCGTTAGAAGAAAATAAGGCGTGTTGATCAAGACATAGCAATATTAAAAAGGAATAGTTGATTATTGGTAGAAACGTACTAAAACGAATTGTTGCAAACTATTTTTATTCCTATTTACTATTATAATAATTTTATTAATAAAAGTAAGTTTTCTTTACGCATAAAAAAACTGCTATTTCTTAGAACAAAAAAAAAATGCTTATTATTTTTTTTTTTGTTTTACCTAAAAGGAAAATCAAAAAAATTGCCTCATTAAAGTACTGATATTATAATGAATTTTCGATTAAAAACAAAAAATTCAGGAAATTGTTATGAATTTACGGGTACAAACATTGAATAAATTCTTGATATGTGGTTTGAATAAAAAACATTAAAAATTCACAAGTTAAAATGGCAATTGCGGCCTCTTGAAGATCAAAGTCTCCGGCCTCAAAGTCTGTAAACCAAGGTCTGCCGGTGGCGTAACTAGAACTAGGAAACTAGGGAAATAATTAAAAACTCGTTTAGCATACAATATTCTTTTTACTAAACATTTTTTTTTTTTTAAATAATATAAATAAAGGCAATAACAAAATTATAAATATTTAAAGTGACGTCCGACCAGTATTATCGATGTTTCTTCTTTCTCGTTTTTGCTTACAGCAGCGAACCATTACCAATTAAATCCTCGAAGTCGACCGCTCGCGCTGTTTCTCGTTCGACCGAAAGACGACGCCAGGCCGTTTAAACGATTTTCCGTCATTACGCTCCTTAAATGTCCTTTAATAATTTTTAGCTCGGAAAACGGTACCGTTCCGCGTTTGCAGATGTAACAGGAAAATTGTGAAAAATAATAAAAGAGCGGTACGCGTATACGCTCGTGGAAAACTATTGTATACCGTTGAAGAACGATTTTTGTTTTCTTTTTTACCGTTAAAAGCCGAGCAAGACCCGTTGTTGAAACAAGTTTAACAGCGCGTGTAATATTATTTAATAATATCTCTCGCTCGTCGACAATCTAACACTGCTAACGGATCATTCTAAAAATAGTAAATTCGTTTTGTTTCAAATTGTTGTATCAAAATCTACTTTTACAAGAACATAATTTTTGTTCTCTTTTTGAGTATTTTTCAATTTTGGCGACGTGTTTTTTTCGGATTCGAGACTTTTCAGCGGTCGTGGCATCCTAACGAGTATCGAGCAGTACGATAAAACGCGAATAAAATTTTTAAAAATATACCGAAATGGGGGAAAAAAACCAGAGAAATTCTTACGCGCGAATAGAATAATAATATTGCCAGCCGGCGTATCGTAATTTGTATTTTATGAGAGAATCGTGCGCGAATCGGCCGAAGACGGACAGATCCGCCGCCGCCGCCGCCGCGGAAGACTCGTCGTGTGTGTTCCGGAGCGATTTCACGCGCTGCCCGGCCGTCGTTTTCGATCCGCCGCGCCCGAATATAATCGTTTCGGGCCACGGGCGCCCGCCCGACACAGAACCTGTTATTTTCCGCGGCGTTCATTTCCCGCCGCAGCCCCGGCCCCTGCAGCACCCCCTTAACGCGGCACGGCGAGAAACGGTAGTAGTAGTACCTAGTAGTAGTAGTAGTAGTAGGAGGCGATGTGGGAGGGCCGGTCCGCGGCAGCCACCGGTCGAGTCACGTTCGGACAGAATCGATCGGCGCGGATTTCTTATTTTATTCTTCTATATTTGATGATGATTATTATTATTTTTTTTTTTCCTATTATTTCATTCGGCACGTATACGTGAGTTCTCGTGTCGTGTGAAACACTATTTCACTACCTACGTTACACAATATACACGTCCATTTCAGAGTGTTCGGAACCAAGATCGTAGCCGGCAACCACACTTTTGAGTCGCGGCTGAGAGTAAAAAATAAACTATAATAGAATATAAATCGTTAAATTTTATTTTTAAGTTAAAAAAGTTTCGGTGGGGTGAGGGGCCTGAACCCTAACCCCTCCCCTCCCCCTCATTGCTACGGCCTTGGTTCGTACCGACGCGTATGTCGAATGTCGACCGTTTTGATTCCGGAAAACGGTTTTTTTTCTATGTATCGTTAAAAAAAAATTCGCAAAGGAACGTATTCACTTTGTTTTATACTACTCGATATCCGTTCGACGGACGAAATTCAATATATAAAATTATCCCTACACTGCGGGACTGCAGCATGAATTTTATTTCGTTTAAAGAGTCTGGTTTTTTTTT
The DNA here is from genome assembly GCA_032441835.1 of Slavum lentiscoides. Classification (NCBI taxonomy): domain Eukaryota; kingdom Metazoa; phylum Arthropoda; class Insecta; order Hemiptera; family Aphididae; genus Slavum; species Slavum lentiscoides. Next base: position 22,237,086 of record CM063707.1, read on the forward strand.
CTACTATTTTAAGGGAATTTTAACGACTACGAAAAAAGAAAATCAAAGTATTTACACCGCACGCGGATATACGCATGGATTGTGGCGACTGAATTCAGTCGGCATATGAACGTCCAAACAGCAAATTTTGGTCAAATTTTCGGTGTCGGACAAATTTTCGAAATGACTCCGCCACTCAGTGGCGTAGCGTGAAACTCGGCGGCCCTATGGGCCTATAAGAGATGAAGGCCCACTTTATCACAGAAATTAAATTATAATAAGAATATTAATTATTAAATAATGATTCCAAAATAAAAAATTTTAAAACTAACTGCCCGTTTGAAAAACTTGCGACGTCTGTAAAATAATGAACGCCACCGTTTTTTTTTTTTGGTATTTTAAATTAAATTAGTTTCAATATAAATATTATATATATAAACAAAAAAAATGTCCAGAATTTTTTTTAAATAATTAAGATCCTCTTGTGTCCCCTCAACTTGAACCTATATTGGCCTAAATACGCCACTGCCGCCAGCTATATAAGACACGTATCCGTGTCAAAAAAACGTAACTATTTGACGGTGTTAGAACAATTTTTTTTTTTGTTGGAATTTCTCGAATAGTACACGGATTAACACGAACAAATCCAAAAGCCCTGGACGGTGCAGGCGAATTTTTCGACATAACGAAATCGTTTATGACCGTATTTTTCCGCATTTTTCTGATCCACGAAAGAAAAAAAGAAATGAAACGATTCTCTTCAATCCTCGCGCTCGTTGAACCGTGTCGCGAGCTTCGTACGGAGCAAATAATTTAATTTTCAAAAATAAAATCACTTGTCTTTAAACGCACTCGATTAATCGAAATATATTTTTTTTGACGCGTATTTAAGCGTTTTTTCTCCTCTTCTTCTTACGCGTGTTGTTCTTAAAGTATTCAAAAAAAACGACACCGCACCGAAACGCATCATACAAAACTGCAGTAACGCATTACGAAACGACAATAATAATGGAAAAATAACAAACCCGCGCGCTGACGTTAACGTGCCACACACAGCTCACATTCGGCAACGATTTTCTAACGCGTTTAATACGCCCTGCAAACTGCACTAGCGGGCGTGTGTTTGAAAATTAACTCGCGTGTAATTTTCGATTTTTTTTTTTTTTTTGATTTTTTTGACATTTAAAAACATAATAATATTGTGTCGTTGAAATTCCGAGCGACGCGAAAACGACAACGATAGCTGCGCGTTTTTTTATACGACGCTGTGAATGTGCGTGTATTCATATTTTTTTATATTTATAAGCTACCGCGGTGATTATCGATTCATATGAAAGGAGTTTCGTTTTTTTAAAACGAAACGAAAGAAAAAAAATATATATATTAGAAAAAAACGCGAGAAAGTTCATTCGAGGAAAATATCGCGCGCGCGTGCGACCACGATTTATAATATCAGCGCAGTAGTGTTTTCGAAACGCACACAAATCGATAATAATAATAATAATAATAGTTTAAACGGGTTCTCGACACGAATATTACAAATATAATATTATGTGTAAGCAAACACGAAGCGTAATATTATTACACTAATATTCGACGCGCACAGAACGTGTCGAACGATAAATAAATATTTGGTGTGTGTGCCTACGTAAGCGGCGGCGGCGTTTGTCTTTGACGTCGGAAATTATTATGATGAATAACGATATATAATATTATTGTAATGTAATCGCAGTTCGATTTTATGGAAGCCAATAAAATGCGTTTAACGAGAAACAATGTCTCACTCTCTATACGGTTTCAATCCGAAAATTGGGTTTGCAACTAATTGCCACTATATTCACTACTATCCGCTTTCCTTTTCATTTGCACGTCGTATGAATCGCATCCTTGGTCCCTTACAATAACTGTTGGACGCACTCTAATCTTGGCCTTCCTCTATTACAGCCGTTCCCAATCTGGGTTCCGCGAAAAAATATGCAATATATGTTATTAAAAATGAAAACTTGTGTCACACAAGTAAAAACTTAACGGAGCTGATTGTTAAAGAGCGTTTTCGTCGTACGTGTTTATTAAAAATAAGTATAGAAATGAATTAAACGCAGCTCCAGATTGGCAGATTTAAGATTATATCTTGCATTATTTGAACCTGATTTTAAAAAAACCATGTAATTCGAAACAAGGTCAAGGATCTGACTACGTTTTTGTATTACAATTTTTTTTATTCATTAAATAAGTAAAATAATTCGTTTCATTTTGTGTGCGTGTGTGTCTAATTACAAAATGTAAGAATATAGTATACATTATTACACTATATTATATTATTGTTATTTTTTTTTTAAATATTTTAAGAGCAGTTATGTGAAAAAGTTTAAAAGTTATAATGAGGGGTAAAATCTATCAAAATATTAAGCTCGGGGCTACGGAAGGAAAAAAAGGTTAGGATATCGCTGCTCTATTATAAGTTTCCTTACACACTTCCTTCTATATGATTGGTGTTTTAATAATCTTTCGTTGCCGAATTATATATGTCCTGTCCATTCGTTCCGTCTTTTTACTAGGTACATATATACTTTTTTTGCTTTCTATATAGTTTTTTTAAACCCTATTTTAGCTTAATCGAAAAATATTAGGGTAAAAAAAAAAAATTTTAATTTATTTTTTTTTTATATAAATTCGTTACCATATAATAATGTATACGCGAGACAATGTTTAATAATTATTATTCGTTTGATAATATTATGCGCGTACATATAACGTTCATAGTCACGCAACTTTCATATACGCGGTATACATATAAACGAATATATAACTACTAATAGTGTGTTTGTGTGCAGTACCTATTTATCTCGTTTATATTAATCAGTCGTCTATATATATATATACAAAATAGTAATTAAAAAAATATTTTTAAAAAAAAATACAATAAAGTTATACTAGCGCTAGAGAAGGACGTGGTGGAGTAAAGTTTTTAAAATTTTTTTAGAGAAAGAGGGCTCGAAAAAAATAGTAAAATAATGACACGCGTGTGCAAACGAGTTATATTACTGTTGTAAATTCGTGAACTAAAAGCGATTTTAAATTTTTTGACTATTATTAATACATTACATATAAATACATATACATTACGTATATTAAAGACTTTGAAACATGGACTTTAGAGTAATAATATAATATATTGTCGTAGGTATACGTTTATTTATTAATTTTTTTTTTTTTTCTTTGATATCAAATATTATATTTACTCGTAACGTAAAGAAAATACACGTATATGAGATATAATATACAACCATAGACGCAAATAGAGCTAACATTTTTGGAGTTAACGCTCGCAGAAACGTAAACGAAAAATAGTTATAAAAACCGGCAAATATTATATCGCTAGCGAAAACCTACAGAGGAAAATTATTCACCGTCTATCTTTAAAGTCAAATTTAATAACGTAAAAACCACTTTATTCGTATTAATATTTAATCGCACGTGTATAAAAAATAAATAAAATACAAAATATTTAAACACTATATTAAATATTATTATCGTTAACTGCTGCAAATGTATTGATAATGTTTTCACTTTTAAATCAAATCTCTTTCAATGTTATACAACGACAAGTTTGAAAATCATTCTCGTACCGTGTCGATGCGAACGAGAGAACCCACATAATGCAATGTACAAGCCATTTATTTTTTATTTTTTAGCTGAAAAATATTTAAATCCTGTATTTAAGATTGGATTTGGATTTTGTGGGCCCCCAGCTACAAAATCTACTATGACATTGACATATGTCGTAGATAAATTAGGTGATCATCGCCACTGGGTTTTTTAAATAAAACCATTCTCGATCTTATTTTTATTAATGTCGCCGATCAGACGATTGCACAAATCTTTCATCAATTTGTTTTCTTATCTTGGTCGGTGCTCGTAGCAATGCCAATATTGTTAAAATAAACAATTAATTAAAACGAATTGTTTTTTCATAACATTTTGTTAGGACATTTTATTTTAGAAAGTTTTTTAGGAGTTTTTAAGTCGTGCACATTTCTTTTTTTAAAAGAGTATTAGAGAGTCCTAATAATAAATATATTGCACAAAATAATAAACGTTGTAAATATAAACATGGGGTAATAGAAATTCGCGTCCGTAATGTTGGTTGGGAGTAGGGTTTTTGGCGCTGGCGCAGGCGAAAAACGTCCAATTAAAAAAAAATTTAATATACACCGCGACGTTAGCGGAGCGATTTTTTTATCGTTTTCTCCCACTATATATTCCTCCGTCAGACTTTTCCTATTTGCCCCCGCAGCCGCCATCCCCTTTACTCGATGCTGAGGCTGAGGCGTTTTTATTTTTTCCTCGTCCCCGTCCCGCACATCATCGCCACTCATCCACTTCCTCCGTTCCCCCTTTCCTTACACGGTATATTGCAACAGCAGCAGCAGCAGCAGCAGCGACGGCAGACGATACCTCTGGGATAAGGCTGCAGCACACCCGTAAAAGACAAAATTACACTCTTAATATTTATGACAAGCCGAATCCCTTATCGACCCTAAAAACACACCGACCAACCCTTTCTCTCCCGTTTACACTATAAAAACCCGATCGGAACAAGACGCGAGAGACGCGCGCGCGCGTAAGCCATACCCGTCGCCGCCGCAACCGCTGCTCCACCGCCGTTTACGACTTCCGATGCCCTAAGTAAGCTCTCCGCCACTTTTAAGCTTTTATCTCGGGCCCCGCCGATATTTTATACTCGTATACTCTTCGGGGTTATTGTGTAAAAACCGCCGGCGACTTATGCTCATCGTCTTTACGCTCTTCCCCCGGCCGTAGCACACCACTCTCCGCATCAACGGACCTGCAGAGCGGCGATCCAAGCGAGCAGTACATTTTTGTTGGACATTTTATCGTTTACAACACGACGTACTGCGGAACAACCAGCTGCAACGATAGAGACGCGTGTACGCTATTACAAGTGATGAGATCCAAAAAGACGCGCAATGACATTCCATAGAAATATGCAGTATAGTGCAAAAATTGATAGAGTATAATATTTTCGTACAACAATCATACACTACAGATGGCGTTGGTGGCCAGTCGCCGTAAATTAGGAGGGCTAGATCATGGGGGAGGGTTGAATACTATGTCATAAGAACAAACATTTTTTTCAATCAAATTTATATTCTTTTAAATAAAACGGATTTATAGACACACAAACAAAAATTACAGTTCGTATTTCAGATATCTATTATTCTCAGCTTATCAGAACCATTTCGTTGAGTACATCCTCGAGATCGTATCGACGACACATTTTTATGTGAATTGCGGCAAAGACAGTCCGTTTAATCGATTCTAAAGAACGTATTTTAGTTAATACTAAGTCAGCGTCTCCAAACCCGTATTCTCGTATACACCGTCTGTTGACGTAAAAACGCGGTCCGTTTTTTTTTTTACCAATTCAAAATCAGATATAATTTTAATTATCCGAGAGTATAAATTCGATCAGAAACACTTATATTTCTTCTCAAAATTCCGTCCTACTACCTTCCACGATTACGTCACTGTTGGTCAAACGACTTGTGCAACAGTCGTTTTTAATTTTTTCCCCTTGCATGGGAGTACCTCAAAGGAAAGGTTTACATAAAAATCGTCTACTGTACAGACACTTGTCATCACGGAAGAGATGCCTCAAACATGCAGCGGTAAAAACAGCTCGTCGTGCATTTCATTAACGTCATGTCGTGCATTTTGAGCATATACATTGTAATCGCTTGTTATTACTAATTTAGATTTTATCATTCAAAATTGAAGAATATATAGTGAAGATCTGCGGGAAATTACACGAGGAATTCTACATCGGAGCCAATATAGTGACACGATTAATATTTATTAAATAAAACATTGACTTGAAATTGGTCATTATTTTAAACTGCAGGGAAGACTTAAATTGTTTAGCTATACGTCCACGATTTTCGTTCATATTTCTCACTGAACTCACCAATATAATACAGGACGTTTGGAATTTTTTTAAAAAAAATTTTCTCTAAATTCTCATATAAATATATCGAAATAACCCGCAAGTTCTATTACTCCGTGAATGATTTATTACTCTATTCGATTTATATACACAATTTATTAAGTAAAAAAAAACTTTAATTCGAAACATCATTTAAAATCGTTTATATAAACAATAATATGGTGACGAATTTTCTGTGTTTTTATTTTAACGCAAACCGTCAAAGAGAAATTTAAAGTACGCCACTGCGCATAAACTCTGTATACGCACGTTCTACATTGGAATTTTTCGTCATATAACCAGGTCACTTCCTCGTCGAATAATCGTAGAAAATCGCGTAAATATACCGCGGTTAGGTCTTAGCGGTGAACGTTTCGCGACCAAACGCTTCAACTACATAAAAGCTCTTACGTTATTATTTATTTTCAAATTTCGTACGGACGAATATATAGTCCAATAGCTATAATATACAATAATTTGTGTATAAAATATTGCGTATTATAAAATTCACCGCGATAAGGGATCGCCGCTGAACAAATCGGCTATAATTTTAATAAATAAATCGGCCAATTATAATACAAATATAGACATTATTATCGAATGCGGCTGAAATCCAAATGTTTTACAATTATTCACGCAGTTGTGTGTTAAAATAATAATCGCGCGCGCGCGGGGATAAAAATTCGCGAGCAGCTATATCAATTATTAAAAAAATCGTCGAATAAAATAGCGTACGGAGAAAAATAAAACTAATTTCTCTCCGTCACAATAAATTGATATGTCAATTAGTGCATATATTATTGTTAATATTATTACTGAATTACGTTATCTGGTTCTTGTGTGACACGAGGTGTTGTACGAAACGCGCGTAACACGATACGGACAAGGAAATTAAAAAAATAAAATAAAAAATTACTCGCCGTAATCGCGTATTTTGGAATTTCTGTTATATTCTCTCTCTCTCTGTCTCACGAAGCGGCGGTACACATCCTTGATAATAATTATACACATATAATATATATAAAATGCGCCGCACTCCTGTCCTTACGCGATAGTATTGTAATCCTTTTGACGAATCCTCGACAAACGCGCGTAACGAATACGTTGAACCTGCACACGCGATAATATTATAAAAATATGTGCGCCGGGGCAGTAGGAGGAGGAGAAATCGTCGTTCGGCGGAGCAAAAGCGGAATTAACGACGGAAATACATAAACGGACTTTTATGCGAAATCGTTTTTGTACGCGTTTATTATTTATGATAAACGCTGCACGCTCGTCTATTTTGAATGCGGCTTTTATGTCGTCGTCGCGTGGCCTTTACCTCGAAATCGTTATAAAAACAAGCTCGTGCCGGCGATCATTGAAACGCGTACGCCTGTACAATTATTATTGCGCGGCCTTTTGATATGTACACGGTTTTATTATTATTATTATTATTATATTCTTTTATTTATTATTTTTTTTACATATCCGCCGTTGAACGTAAACGATTCGACGACGACCCAGCCCGAAGATCATCCGGTCGAAAGAGACGAGATGGCTGCCATACAGTAGTGCAGTGCCGTTAGTGTGTGTATAAAATATAATATTACGAAGTCTTTAAAAAAAAAAAATGTTTTTTTAAGTGCCGAAAAGCAGTATCTGCCGTGCGCGCGCGCCCCGTCAAAGGCCGTCGCGGCGGTCGAGTGGTTTATTAAAACGCAACGATTCGGAATGTTTTCAACAACGCGCAACACAAAACAAGTCCCTTTGAACCGGGTCGAGTGGCTTCGTTTAATTCGCTGCTCTTGTACACTGTACAGTCGCGCGACCGCTGCCGGTCCTCCTGCTGGATAAAGTCGTCGAAGAAATGCTCGCGTATGTAATATATTGTGTAACTCGATGTCTCGTATTCCATCGACGTGTAAAAAGCCGAAGAATTAAACAAAAAGTACGGACGCTCGAAGGCGAAGGGAAAACGGAGAAAAAAATAAAATCGACACTTGACTGGAAACCAAATGATACAATAAAGAGACCTGCAAGAGACGGAGACCAGCTACAAGAGACTGAATAGGTATGAAAAAAAAAATTGGCTATTCTATACTCCGTATAGATGGAGAATCGGGGAGTGTTTTTTTGTAGCAGTCGCAAAGGTTCTCGAAGTACCCGTAAAGCGATAGGAGAAGAAGCCAACGGTGATTTTCTAATATCGCGATTTGTTTTTTTTTTTAGGTTTATACGAGTGATGGTATGGACGCAACTCAATAATTTAAATGATTCCATCGTAACTTAGATTTTGTGTTTGACGTCTGAACGGGCAGACGACCGTAGGGTACTCTACCACGACCTGTATTAGATAAATAATAGATTTTCTCGATTTTTCACTCGTTTTGTGAGAGAACAGTCAGCTCATTTCGATAAGGCGCCTACGGTAGTAGAGATTTTAACGTCGATTTCGGTACGACGGACTGGCCGATACGTTCCTTGAAGACACTTTCGACTCATTTTCGACACACTTTTGACATGACGGACACGCAGTCATTATAGATACGGAGTTTAGAAATTTCAATTATTATTGAAAGTTTCGGCAATAAAGTTATTAGCCCGAATATATAAATATATGTTACACGGATTTACAGTAGGTAATGTATGGTTATGGAGATATTTCATAGTAGAGATATTTCACTTTATAATACGCAGTCCATTGCAGATCTGATTGAAGGACAGGAATTACTTGTACCGCATATGTCATGCATTTTTCAATGACGTGCGTGGCGTACGTCGCACGAAATGGAATGACTTCTTTTTTTCATAAGTGAGTCAGGTTTGAGTGATCTACACGTTGTCTCTTGAAGCAAGCGTTCCTCGCGCCCGGTCAGTTTTACCGATGAAAAATATAGTAGCTCACACATTTTTTTTCGCGCTCTGATTATGTGTTGTCCCGCCTGTTTTGCCACATATCTGTGCACCCCTATATTATTAGAATTTCCAGGTCGACGTAGGCGAAGAGACGGATGTAAACAGACTCTTTTGACAATATAGCCGATTTAAAAATTTTATACACTCTCCCTCGGGCACATACATTTCAGTAATCACGAAAGCTTCGTTTACCTGCAAATGTTTCCGAATATACCGGTATATACTGCACGAGTTTAAAATTTTTTTTCGACGAACACATTTTTTTTTTTTTTTGAAGCCGTCTCGCTCCGTGTTTCTATGCAGCCGGAAGCGTTTACCCGGAACAAAATTGCGTTATTGTATACTATACAAGTGTGTGAAAAAAAAATAAAACGTAATATGATGAGACTATAGCGGTATATAGACAAATTGTATGTCTATCGGAGCCATAGGCGGATCTACGGGGTGTGCCGGGTGTGCCAAGGCACACCGTAAAGTAAAAAAAATATATTATACAATAGGTTAGAGTATTGGTTAGTAAACAAGTGTTGGATACTTAAAATATTTTGACTTAAGTGTATGGAAGAAAATTATGTGCTAAAAAAGACGCATAAAACGGATGAATTTGTTTATATCTTCCCCTCTATATTATAAAAAAATAACTACAAAAAAGGCCGGGCACACTCAAACGTAAAACTCTGGGTTCGCCTATGATCGGAGCTGATCAATCTCGCGGTTATCAAAGTAGATTTGCACAGCAGCAGCATCGGCCAACAGCAAACGTGACCGCCAAAAGAAATAGCGGTATTATAACGAACAGAAAAAAAAAAAAAAATTACAGAAATATACGCGCACTGTATACCATTAACGACCGGGAAAAAAAACACACACAAACGACATTTCGTGAGAGGGGGGGGGGTGGACATTTATTTAATTTCGGGTATTTTTTTTTTTTTGTTCATATCCCCTTATTTTTTATTATTTTTTTTTCGAGAATTGATGTTGCGGTTTTAACGATCGTCGCACTAAATCTTGTGTATCAAACAAAAAAAATATATATATCCGCGGACGTTTTTTTTTTCGCCCTCGCGCAACGCGAACAAAGATTCACCACCGATGATACCGCGAGCGCGTTGGAATTTAAATAATTAAAAAAAAAAAAAAAACTGGCGTAACCTCAAAATAAAAACCATTATCTTTCGAACCCTTTTTTTTGCTTTTCCAGTAGTATATACGACCCTTTATCTTACAAGTATATATATATATATATATGTACGCGAATTTAGTATTCGTCGTCCCGTTTGATTTATTTTTATCATCGTCCAGCTATCGTTACGTTATGGGTGGTGTTTTACCTTTCTCTCCCGTGTTTTTTTTTTTTTTATTTAAATCCCGCAACATCGACTGCGCCGTTTACTCCTTTTTTTCCTTCCCTTCCCCCCCACCACTCGTTCTCGTTATTCCGTTCGGCGTATCACAATATATATATATATATATACTGCACACGCGGGCGGGCGCGAGCCTTTTCGTTATATGCCCTTTTTCCCCATTAATTCCTCGATCTTTTCGCGCAAACAAAGAAAGGGTGTGGTGTTAGTGTCGGCAATTATTTTTAATCAGACCCTTTTGTTCGAGCAGCTCATAAATAGTAATGACGAAACGCCGCGCGCTACACGATACACGCCGCGTCTCCTGTATACGAGAACGCGCGCTAATAATCTTCTTCCAAGGAGGGTAACCGCGACCGCGCGCGTATTCTTATACCGCGGTTACGTCCGATTTTCCGCGCGATTGCAAACGATTCTGGTCCGTTGTCGTCCGTCACGAGATTTCGGTTTTTTCTCCAAGTAATATTTCTCTGACGCTTGAAAAAAAGTGCTGAGAAAATCGAAGAATTTACATCTCTACCAAGTATACCAACTAAGATTTGCTACCGGAAACTGCAAACAGTGAATGTAAAGATCGGAGCACACATTATTGTAAAATTTTCGGCGTACAAACGTACAAAAAAAAAAAAAACAAAACACTTCGCGTGATGTAAAGTCAATACGCATACCTCCCTCCACTCTAAACCAAAAACGGATAACTCTACATATAGGTGCAGTGGCGCAAACACGTTAAGGTTCAATGGGGTCGATCGACCCACCTATTCAAAAGGGTGGGTGGGGTAAAGCTGGTGTTATGAAGCTAAAAAATGTAAATAATATATTTTTTATCATAATTAATAATATAATGCATGCAAGGTCGGCATTGGGTGTCTACTAGTTGTCTATTGGTTGGTGATCAAGTGTGTAGAATATCGTTAGACCCGTCAATGAGCAGTTCAGTGTGCGCCACTGTATAGGTGCACGGTTAACAAAAATATTCCATTATAAATATTCGCGAAAATATTTTTACGAAAATATTAATTACGATTTGCGAATTAAAATATTATTGGAGTGTACAAAAATGTAGAAAATATTGAAAACATGTGTACAACGCGTAATTTGGAAAATTTTAACCGTGTAAAACTCATAATGTCGCTCGTAGGACGCTTCTCGACGCTTGCTGATTCGGACGCGTTAAAAAATATATATATTTTTTTCAAGACTATGTATACAGAGTCGACGTTTTTAAAGGCACTCCAAACGGCGAATGGTTTAGAGTCAAGTGTTACCCTGCGCAACTGGTCGTTCGCGGACTTATCACAATGGTGTCGCTGCAGGGTTATCATTCACAACAACTGGTCAAAAAAGTGCGATCCGATTGAGTACATTCATTAAGTAGGTACCTATTAATTAAAATTGTTTACTCAATTAGTCTGCATGTTATCGAGAAAGAAGTTTTAATATGTGTCCTCTATATTTTCCGTACATATTGCTCGTTTAATCGCACCCGTTTGTCACAGTTATTATTTAACGTATTAGGTATAACGGGTGATAGCGTGGTCCGCGGCTCGAGTTAAGTCGCAGGGAACCACCACAAGTTTACGGCTATTGTCTCGCATCGAACTGTCGCCGTATGCGCCCAAATGACGTATAATATTCGCGAATAATTCGGGCGAGATGAAACAATTTTCGTGTTCCCGTCGCGAATTCTCGAATTATTATATTCACGAACCGGGTACATATTTTTTAATTACGACGAATTAACTCTGTCAGCCCGAGCCTCTTAACCCTCTGGTCTTTGGGCGTGTTGGCGCGTTTCTTAAAAAAAAAAAAAATTTTCCAAGAAATATTTTAACTGGAAATAATAGGTGAAACTTGATAATTAAAACAGAATGTGCAAGTTTTAAATAATATTATAATTTAACACAACGAAAGTTGGAAAGAAAATCCGTTATAAAATGTGGTGTCTACATAATATATAGGTATATTATATAGAAAATATATTCTACGTGAAAATAATTACATCTCTCGGATAATATTATTCATTTCGTTTACGTTTCTTTTTAAACGTTTTTGCGTTTATATATATACATATATATGTACGCATATATTGAGAATGGCTTTTTATTTGTTTTTACTAATTAAATTTTTGAAAATTATACGATTTTCGCGAGGAAAAACAAAAACAGTTGCTCGAAATGGCATTTATTACGAAATTTTATGAAAGAATCGTAACGGATTCGTTAACACAAAAATCGTTTTACGTTCAGATTTTATAGAGGAACGTAAAACTGTTGGAAATCGTAAGGTATCTATACTATAAAATATAATAATATGTGGCTCGCATCAGTTGTCGTATCTATATAATGACTTACATACGTATAAATGTACGCTTTCGGTTCCGTATTCGATATGTGTTTTATTCGAAAAAAATGTCCGGTAAAATATTTTACTCCGGAATAGCTTATAATATTAATAAGAGTCGCTGATATATATATATATTCTATTCCGAGGCCAGTTTAGGTTAGCACTTAAATATTGTCGAGGTCGTTCGATTAAGACGACTACAATAATTAAAATACATTGAATTTGTTTTCTAAACCGTTGTGGAAACCGCGATTCCGTCAGAAATCTTCTGTTTCGCGAATTCCGGTTTATTTCAATAACGTTTGTAATTTCGAACGAAAATCCAACTTCGTATTACTATTATATTATTGTTCAGTGGCGGCGTGAAGGGGTAAATTTGAATCACGTGATTATTCAAGAAAAAATGTATATAGGTGAATGGGTAGTTTAGGTAGGTCTATAATTTGGGTATATAATAATATTACAAAATTAATTTTATTTACAAAATAAATCTCATTTATCTAAAGATATTATGTATTATTTTCTACATTCATGAATAGTCCTGTAAAATAGTACTTGCGAATATAACATTGATATCGAAAGATTAAATGGGGTAGGTAGGTGGGTTACGTGTATGATTTGTGATTCAAGAGAAAAAACCGCCACTGTTATTATTGGTATGCGCATATACATTAAAATAATTTCCTTGTAATTCCTATTATATCTGTTTGCGGATTACGCCGTCTCAAATACTTATCTGTTAACAGATAACTGAATAATACGATTCCTACGTATTTTTTTAATAAATATTAGACACATTTTCCATTAATAAAATTACTATGTTTTTAGCGAAAAAAAAAAAATTATTATGGCAACGCATTGCGCCGATTTATATTTATCGCGTGTATTTACTGTCTAAATACGTTTCAATATTTTAAGTAGTTAGGCGTACGTGCTAGGAATGACACTTGATATAATATATATATGTATAAAATTTAACCTTATAATATAGAATTTATATAAATATTTATTACGTTTATATCTGCAGTGTTTGAAATGCTCTTGAAATATTTCAATCGTAAAGTACCTGTTAATTTGAGTTCAATAATAATCGAATAAAGCCCCTCTACTCCTCTAAAATATCTCACGTTTTTAAATATACTAATTTGTAACGTAAGACGCGAATACTGGCGCCTATTATATTTAAGCGTTATTTTACCAAACGTTTGCGTGATTATATAATATTTCAATAGTTTTTGCCAGTATTCAGTTTCGAAATACATAATAATATGTAGTTTCGTTTGGCCGTTAGAAAAAAAATTATAATCGGCATATATATTTCGTGTAAATCAAATAAATTATTAGGTTTCGACGATATAATATTGTGTCGTTTTACACGTCGTGTCCGATGCACATCACGTTTCGAAAATATATTTATCGAAAATTTACTAAAACGCTTTGTCGCGTCACACGCGCAAGGTAATACGATAATAATAATAATAATAATTAATATAGCGGCTGCAAGGTGGATCTGTGAGTAAAACGTCCGTTGAAACTATAATATTGTGTAACACATTTTAATCGTTCGCATTAGAATATTTTATACGTTTACGCGTTATAATAATATATATTGTTACGTGTATGACGACAAACAGACGATGACGACGATGATATATGGATAGGGACATAAAAAACAATTGTTATATCAGAAGAAAAAAAGAGATTATTATTCGTCGTGGCATTATCAGGGTTATTAAAAAAAAAAAAAACGTTAATTAATCCGTTTAAAATCCAATTGTTGTGCGCGGGATCGGCCTTAATAAATAATGTAAATTTTTTTCCTTTTTATTCGTGCGCACCGAGTTTTCATAACGCGACATCAATACTCGCACTTACAACGATAATGATAATAACGTGCATGTTTACGCGTAGGTAACGGGTGTACGACGAGCAACAGAAAAGTGTTGCGCGCCGCACATTATATATTATTATCATAATATTCTCGTAATATATTTCACAACGTTTCCGGGACGTCTTCTCCAGCGGATAAAACGAAACGAACGTAGTATATAATATTATAATATTATTTGTTTCAGTATTTCTATATTTATTCGCAACGCGTAGTACAACAGTATTTCATAACGTAACACACTGCGCATATACAGCTGTTTATCTTATTCGGGGCTGATTTACAATAACACCCCCGTTGACCCAGATTGTTCAATTAGAGATTGTAATATTTATCACGATTTCCGTTTTTTTTTTTTTAAGCGTATTTGTGTGCAAAACTCGGTATAACGTATCCCATCATAAGTCGTATATTATATCATAACATCACAGATTAGATCAATACAAATGGATCACTCGCGATGTAAACAGAAAAAAATTACGTCATTGATAGCAAAATTTATACATTACTCCCGTGAGAATACGGAACACGATAGAAGACTTAAAAAAAAAACACGATAACAGATTTTGACTGATTTAAGTTAGATATCAAGAAAACTTTTTGACTCGATTAAATTTTTACCATTGTGTGAAGTCGATTATTATGATAATATAATTTAAGAAAATAAACGAATTGTACGACAATATTGTATGATATCAGCACAATAATTTATATCGTTGTGTGCGCCTACATTGATTTGCGTCGACCAATCGGAAGAGCGTATATATTAGCAGTGTTATTTTGTTCTCGGGCGGAATTATCCGTCTGTATTCGTCTAATCTGCGATAACATTGTCTCCGCAGCAGACGGAAGTTTATTTTATCGATTTTTTTCTATGACGAAAATTGTGATTGACAAGTGGCGGAATTTTAAAAAAATTGATAAGAGGCTTTCCACACCAGACGTTTTTAAAGTAATATTTTTTCAACGGAAATTTTGTATGTGCATGGATTTATTAGAATAAATTTACGCGTTCCGTATAGAAATATTATTGTACGAAATTAACGTGTACTTACGGTTTTTTTTTCGTTTTGACTTAATATATATATAAACCAAACACAGAATATTCTCGTGATCATTGCCGACGGTAAACAATATTATTTTATTATAATCAATTTCGGGCGTGTAATCTAAATTTACAGCAATTTTACGTCATTATACAGTGCCAGTAATAACAACCTGCAGCGCGCGGCAACGCTCTCGTGTATTCCAACGGTAGTTTTCGATCGCTGTAGTAAAAAAATACAAATTACACTCTTTGCCGGTCGTACACATATTATTATCGAAATTGGTTTCGATAAACACACGCGCGCGCGTATCGTATTGAGAGTTTTGCACGGTATTATAATTATTATAAAAACGCGTATAATGTCATAATATTACTATTTTTTTTTTATTCGTATTTCTTCCGATCGGTCCTGGTTGTAATTCTCGAGATTCTCGAAACCGAGACGACAAATTAAATTAGTCTCGCGCGTTTTAAGACAATTTTTTTTTTAGATTTATAAAACGGGAAATTTTATTCGCGAATTCGGCTAATATATTGTCTTAGCACGAACACAAAAAAAAAACGTTTTTTTTCCGTATGAAACGGTTGAATGTTTGTGCTAAAATCGGTAATATAAAAATTATTATCAAAAGTTGACTATATATATAGTTACAAAGTCTGAAATTTTTAATTCCACTAGTCAATTAATTCATTCACTGTCCTATCATTGAGTAATCGTTAATTTTTATTAGTTAACACGTTTTCACGTTCCACGGTCGACGCGTGTACAGGACACGTTTCAGCTGTTAGTGATTTTGTCTGCGGCGACCATATAACTGCTTTAAATTTCACTGTTGCAGTCGATTCGTTACTGCGTATCGGTTGTGTTATAAATATTGATTCGAGAGTGTATATAATAGCACGAGTCGGGCAATCTTTATTTTCCCAAAAAAAAAAAATACCCATCACGTCTTCGAATAACTTTTTTTTTAATTCACTAAAGATTTTTATAGATTTTAAACGAAAAATAATTTAAAAAATTATACTTTATAAACCGCGAGTTGAATTAATGTTTGTTTCGCGGTGATCAGTTAAATTTATTTCCGGTTAACCGTACTGTAACCGAAGGTCGCACTTAAACGGGTCGATTTTTTTCCCCCGTCGAATTTGCCATAACAGATTTGCAAATCATTTTATCGCTCCTGATGGACCGTAATAACTGCGTATAACAATAAAAATTGCGACAAGTGCTTATTAATATGCGCGTACGGCAGGCCAACGGTTCCCGAACTTTTTTTGCGGCGGTGCCCTTTTTTGGACTAAATTCGGCCGCGATGCCCTGCCGTGATATACCACGAGGTAAAAAATCTCGTTGATCGTCAGTTTTTATAATTTTGCTGGATATAATTACAATACGTATGAGCATTCTAAGCGTACAACCGACTCAAAATTAACACATTTTTATAGTCGAGAAAAAAAAATAATGAAAAATATAAAAAAAAAGAGACGAATTTTTGTTATAAACGCGAATAAAATAACATTATCAATGAAACGAGTGCGGACAGGCTCGCGCATTGTAGTAAGTGGTGGGAAAATAATAATGGTTATATTATGAATTTACGTGGTTATTATACGGGGTCCGTAATTATACAAAATAATTTTTTTCATAAGATTCGATTTGAAATTAAAAAAAAAAAAAAAAATCGTACAATAAATTATAACTGATTTTTTTACGAGTCACGGTGTCCCCAGAAAGTGTGCTAGGTGCTGTGCTCAGGGCACCGCGGTATACACAGTTTGGGAACCGCTGCGTTATGGGGCGTTGGGTGAGCGGAATTGAATAAAAAACTGCGCGGTCCGTACGGAAACCGAGACGTGTTATTTCTGTTGAGATATCTCGTATAATGTAACGTATCGATTTTAAAAACGAAAAAAAAAAAAAACCGATCATCGACGGCCGTTGCGATTACACGTTAAACGCGCACGAGGGATAATCGAAGACTTCGTGGGAGTTCCACGCGCGGTCGTTTCGCACTGGTTATTCGAGAAAAATCCTACCGAGTACACTTGCAAGGACGCTAGCGGAACGATCTTCGCCGAAATATTACAACATAAATAATATTATGACCCTGCAACAAACCTAATACCGCCGCACACGATCCGAAAAAATTTTTTTAAAAAAATCTTCCTTCGTTTAACGATTTTTTTTTTTTCTTCCCGCAGCGCTTCTTGTAATCATAACGTATTCTCGCTGTTTTTTCCCTTTGTCATATCACATTATATCGCGTGTGCGACAATCGAGAATATATAATATATAGTCTGCGGACTACGCGTGTACAGTGTATATATCGGAGCGGGACTGCGCGGTAATTACGGAGGACATAAAACGAATTGAAACGTAGTGGCGCATTCCGATCGACAACCGTGAGAAACCGAGACATTCGGTGACAGTCTCTCTCGCGCCGCGCCGTGTGTTATTTTTATTGAAAAATACCAATACCCGCGCGATGAGCACGTTAAATTGTTAACGTTTTTATTATTATTATTATTATTATTATTACGCGATTATATTTTCTTTTTATTCGCTCTGAGCTATTTCTTCACATTTTTTTCTTTATATTCTTATATATATATGTGTCGTTTTTATTTTGTTCTTTTTTTTTTTTTTGTACGATTAATGCGCGGCGAAAAATGCGGTACGCGTACCCATATATACCATGCGTCGCGTTTGACCGACAAAAACGATCGGAATCGGAGAAAAAAAACAATAAAAATCGTTAAATTCGAAATGAAATAAAAGGTTTTTTTTTTAACGATTTCACGTTAGGCGTATATAATATGTTTTTTTTTTCCTAAAACGATTACAAGAGGTTTTCGACGAATCGACGTGGAAAAACTTTACATTTCACTATATCGATTCGTTAATAATTACGCGACTTCAAACGATATCCGTATACAATATAATGTCGTTATAAACAATAATTACGGGGAGCGTTTATATAATAATAGCAATAGTCCGCGAATCGAATATTGCTGAAATGTGCGGGTGAATGTTTTATAATTCGCTCTGGTGCAGCGAACCGTTTAAAGTTTCGTGTACGGGCTCTTGAATAACAATACTGAACGCGGTAATTAATGTTTCCGAAGTAAGACTGTTCGATAATATAGGTATATAGTTTTGAAAAAAAAAAACCATTACTATTATAAAACAATATGCCCATATTATAGCGAAATCGGATTGTAAAACGATCGTTTTTTTTATATTAATTACATATAATCGCCGGCTTATTTCAGAATTAAAAAGAAAAAAAAAAATCGTTTATAGGAATGTGTTTATTATATTATATTAGTAAAGTCTATATAATTTTAAAAATTGTATACTCGAACACGCGCGATAATTATTTTTATATTTATTATTATCGTTTGGCGAAAAACAATTTTTTTTCATTTATTTTTTTTTTTTAACTCGAATATTGATTACAGGCAGCATATAATAACACACGGACAACAAAGTTTTTTAAATCCGTAAAACACTAAACGACAAGGCTCGTATTAGACACAGAATTTTCAACACCATATTAGGAATATTGGCGTAAATATTTGGTGAAAACAGGACATAATTTTTAGATTACTATAACGAAAAAAAGTGAAAACGTTTAACTGCACTCGTCGGATCACTCGTATTTTCGCCTCATCGAACGAAACTTAGGATAAGAATTTTAAAAATTTCTTTTCCGATTAATGTACACTTTATAATGTTGTGTCGAACTGTGCGGGAGAAATGTTACATATTATATAATATCGAGGATATGTCAGGCGAAAATCGTAGTGTTCGCAACGTATGTGCACAGATTAGATGAATACAGATGTAAACGATGTAAACAAAAAAAATTACGTCATTCGGCTGACTACAAATCGGTGTTGCCGCATGATAACACAATATATGTAGGTTTAAACGTTACTCCCGCGGAAATACGTAGAAAACACAAAAATCAATCGAATATATTAATATTAAAATATATGTACCTAATACGGCAGAAAAGAAGAGTTTAAAAAAAAAAAACGATAATGGATTTTGACTAATTCAGGTTAGACGTTAAGAAAATTTTGGACGTTTCTTGATTATAAATTTTTACAATGATATCGATTATTACGATAATATTATTTGAGAAAATAAAAGGAGTTTTACAATAATATTGCATAATATCAGCACAATAATTTACACCGTCGTGTGCGCCTACACTGATTTGTGTCAACCAATCGGAAGAGCGTATATTAGCAGTGTTCTTTTGTTCTCGGGCGGAGTGACACATCCGCGCGCGGTATTCTTCTAATCCGTGGCGTGTATGCGTGTATTCGAACCGAGAACGCTGCAAGTATTTCGCGCTCTGCAGTACGAAAAGGAAATACGAACGATAACGAAATCTATTTTATTCCCCGTCCCTTATCGTCGTTTGTTTTCACTAAAACGAAACGCTCCGGGCCGACACTTATTTTAATAATAATAATGAAAAAAAAAAACACCGGTGGCGCCTGCGGAATACAGTATTGTGTGTATTATGTATATAGGAATTCCGTTGCCCGCGGAAAATTCTACACGACACTGCGCAGCGGATAAAAGAAGTATAGGGAGACCCGTGGACGGTGGGGGGGAGGAAGGTGGTGGCACAGGATACAAATATGAATGTCTCTCGTTATCTGAAACCACTTAGGTTATAATTTATACGTAATGTCTTGTCGTCGTCGTCGTCGACGAGCAACGCGTATAATACAACTGGAGGAGTGAAGGGAGAAAAAAAAAACATTTACGACTGTAAAGAAATATACGATAATTGGTTAAAAGGGGACGCCCGGCGGAGTATTTCGTAATAAGTTTTTTTTCTCTCTCTCACTCTCCACCGGCGGCGCTTATACTGCAGGATTGCCTGGCGTACGTACACGCGAATTTCGGCTGGGGGGATTCGTCCGTTTACCCTGGAAATGGGATTGGATATGCGCGAAATTAAGAGGAAATTGAAAAATATATACGTAAGACAAACTATACTTTTGTGTTTTGCGAATCCTACGCGCGGCCGCGAGTAGTAGTCGATCCTCGCCGCGCGGTCCTCGGCTTCTTCGTTCCCCCCGCGAGACGTTTTCACCGAAAACTTTTCGGTTCTGTATAATACACGGCGGTTGTCATCGCCCAGAAAAAAAAAAAAGAACGTTTAGTATAAAAACTCCTTAAACGATAATAATATATAGGTACATAAACCTAATTTATGCGCGGATGCTGCTCCGAAAAAATTAGATCGAATTCGTATATTGTTCCAGTGTCATACTGTCATAAGTCCAGAATTTATACAAAAAAAAAAAATTGTTCCGACTTTTTCACTACTCGGTTACGCTATTTTGTATATACAATAGTTTATACGCGGTTTATTTAATCGTATTCTCGTATTTATTATAAAAGAATTACGAAAAAAAAAACATTGTCAACCTCGATGAATATTTCGTACACTATTTATGAGTATACTGTTATACGGTAAAAAAAATAAAATTCTCATTGATTATTGATTATTGACGAGTTAAAACGTTCGGATCCGAACGTCATTAGATTTTTCTTTTGGCTGTGTAAAATTCGCGTTAAAACTAGTGAAACCGCGAATTCGAACAACACAGTAATTTTATATAATATTTTCGACGATACAAATAATTGTATTATAATTGCGGAATTTTAATTCGTTATAACTCGAAGCGTCCTATAATACGCGAATACTTTTATTTTTAAAACATTTCACTCGATTGTATTAAAACGGTTTTTTCAATAATGCGGAAAATTTTATGGTTAACAATACTATATACTAGCTGAGTTAACCTGAGTAGAAGTGTTCAACTAATATATTTTACATTATTTTTTACACTGTTAATACATTGTTTTTTAAAATTGTTAATATTTGAAAATAGCTAAAAAATCGTTGGCCGCATCGTAACCATGGTAATCGGAAAATCAATAATGTATTTTCTCTTGATATTATTTTTAACAGTTTGTCTGCACTCTTCCATTCTCCCACCGCACGGATATTCTTCAAACTACGCCCAAAACGATCTGCGTAAATTACTATCTAAAAAAAAAAAAAAGCAAACCGCGTCTCGATATTTTCATTTAGTTTTCGCACAACACTGTAAGCGATTTACGATTTCATTTATACATACAGTCTGTTTAAAAAAAATCAATAAGATAAATGCGATTGGTTTTCATTTTTTACAATGCATTATAAAAAAAAAACATTTACTCCAAAATTAGAAATTATTATACATTATTATTATTATTATTATTATTATTATTATTATTATTATTATTATTATTATTATTATTATTATTATTATTATTATTATTATTATTATTATTATTATTATTATTATTATTATTATTATTATTATTATTATTATTATTATTATTATAAGAGCTTGTAAGTTCATGCATTTGTATGTCGATCTTACTAAGTCGTATTCAGTGCTAGACGACATAGAAATCCATTTCAAGGTACTAAGAATAAGAAGTATGTGATGTTTTTTTTGGCATATTTACACGTTTTTCTATTTTATTGGTCATAATATTCATAATTTTGATATCATTATATTAATATTCATTTTTTTTTTAGTATAAAATACCACGAAAAAGCTGTAATTCGATGAAAAATTCAATATTTTATAATTTTATATCGTATAAAATGTATGGGAATTATCACGACGTAAAATTATTAAAAATAAAAAGTGGTTCACGAATGATTGCTCTCCGCGATCCACCGAAAATTTTTTTTAATCCTCATACTTTAAGTGCATGATTTTAAATTTTTAGTGCATATAACTGCGCACATCTCTGAACATTTGAAGGCATATTTTACCAGTTTTTAGTGCACATGCGCGTGCTCATTTAGACATTTTCACGATTAATAAATTGATTATGACAACAACTTCACTCGTATCGGTGAATTTCGCGGAGTCGTGGAAGAAAAAACAAAAAAAATTGTTATTCCATGAAATTATGACGTCAGCAGTGCGCCAAATAAATATTATTGAGATGACGCCAAAAATCAGTCGTACAAAAGTATTTTTCTCGTTCTTTTATTTCATCGGCGCCATAGAGTGTGTTACGTAGAAATGTTTGACGCGCGGAAGACGTCATATGATGCGTATCACACAATTGCGGTCACACCTAATTTATTGATCATGGGCATTCTTTAGCTTCGATTATTATTATTATTATTATTAAACACGGAGCACAGACAGTATATTATGTAGTCCGTTTATCGGCTGTGTTCTTAAGCAGAGGTCATGCATCGCACATAAATACAATATAATCGTTTACGTGTGATCTCTAACTCGCGATACTCGTCGACGGCGGCGATATTTGTACGGTCGTACACCTACACGCGATCGTGGCTAAATATCTAGGCATGAAAACAGATTTGTGATACGCAGGTATGATTTTAGATTCTGAGCGGAGAGATGAATCTATTGTTTTTACAATAATGTTTATTTTATTTTTTTTTTATATCCTGTATACAGATTTTCGACCAGAATGTGTGCTCCGATCTCTTCGGTCACAGTTTGTTTCCGGCAGCAATTCGCATCCAGTTGGTACTTGGAAGAGGTAATTTTTCGATTTTCTCAAAAGCGCCTAAAAATATAACTCAAAAACGCTAAAAATGCAATTTCGTATTAATCGATTGTTGTTTATTTCTTCGTAATTCTGAAACTAATAGTGATAGCAAACTGAAATTTTCACCAAATATATGTGACTTTAGATGATATTTACGAGAAAAGTAAGCTCCGCTCCTTCGTGCGTTTTATCGAACGCAACGACTTATCGTTGCTTTCAAATTTAAAATAAAACAAAATCTAAAATCTTTATCCGAGTAATTCACTCTTAAAAGCGATATCCACAACGCCCCGCGGCTCGTTACCTTTTTTCTTTTGTGGAAGTGGTAGCACTTCCGTAGAAGAAAAAAATCTTGATCGTGTGGTTTTTTTTTCCTATGTTCACGTGTGAATTAACAACGAAATCAAATAATGGCGACGAAACAATAATAATTCGTGATAACAGCGGGTGCGCCAGTTCCGTGGAAAAAAAAAACCGCGATACAATAATTGTGTTTTTTCCACGGACGGAATGGAGCCGAAATTCGGACAATCCGTTGTCATACCTATAGATATTTATAGCCGTGCACGCGATATTGCACAACTCATCGTTGCGATTCTAACTCGTTTAATTTCCCGGAATATTGCAACGGTGTAAAAGCAAACAATTTGTTTAATTTTACCGAGAACCCGCGGCCCGTGTAGCAGCAGCAGCAGCAGCAGCAGCGTCACGTCTCCGGTGCAGCAATTTCTGCTGCGCGTACCGCGGCGCGTTTGTTTGTGTAATTATTATTACTGCGCGCGTGTTATCATTGCGGGGTGGTTTGCTCGGAGACGGGCCCGCGAACGCGGAAGCAAGCAACAACGCGGAGCGCGCGCGTGTGCCGGTGGCTTTACACAGAAATCGAAAATTATCCTCTCCCCAAAAAGCGTCCGGGGGACCGGGAAGAAGAATAATAAGAGAGAGTGTGAGAGAGAGAGAGAGAGAGGCTCTCCTCCTCCTTATAAAACAGTTTCGGAATTTCTCTCGAAGCCGTTTTTAAGCGCATTAATTAAATTTGTACAGAGTAAACCGATAATTTATGAAAATAAAACCATCTGTGGAAGCGGTGGCGTTCAAACACTCTGGTGCGCGCACCGCTCTCCCGCGCGGCGCGCGTCTTTTCTATACACACTACTATACGCCCACAACACTCGTGCGTGTTTCCGTCGCACAATACTCGGGGCGCGCGCGCGCACCCGGTGGAAGCAAACAAGTACACCGCGGAGATAGAGATAAGAGGGTGTGCAGCGGAGAGACGCGCACGGTGCAAAGCCAATATTTTCAAAAGGCGTCTGCGGAGGCGCTAAAAAGCGACGGGGAAAAAGTGTGTGGTTTTTTTCATATATATATATATATATCCGTAGCGTAGAAAGGGTTGAAAATATGGATAGTATTAAAACTCGAACCGATTTATTCCCCTCATCGCTGCGTAACGGTCCGCGCGCTAAGAAGTCCTTCTTAATAACGCGCCGCGGCCGTTCTCTTAATAACGACTTTCGGCCGTTCCGCAAAAAGGGGAGAAAAATTTATAAGAAAAAAAAAAAAACGAAACAACACCGAAGTTAAATAATAATTCAAACGGGTTGAACAGACGGTTACGCGATAAAACTCGTTTTTAAAAGCGCGCGTCTCGTCGTTATCATTTATAGGGGGAGGACACGCGCACGCAGTGCAACCGGCGACGAAAATTCGGGTTTTTTTTTTACCTACTTTTTTCTTATATATACAGTGGCGTATATTCAACTTTTTTCTGGGAGGGGGTCCAAATTTTTTTTTTTTTTTGAAAATTTCAACAGGATATAATATTGATATAAGATATTTAATAAAAAAATACCTTTGGATAATTTTAACAAATAAGTACAATTTATTTAGAAAAATTTTTTTTAAATTTTAAAGTACAAAATCTAATCGTCTTTTTTTTTGGTTCTGGGGGGGTCCAGTACCCCTGGATCCCTCCCCTCCGTAAATACGCCACTGTATATATATATATCGTTAACCGCGTTTTTATACGGCCGGTATAACGTGCGATTTATAACGTCGTATTTATATTATTGGTTTTTTTTTTTTTTGTTTATACGCTCGTGTATGGTTTAATAAGTGCAGTTTTAAACAGACCGCCGAGGCCGTCCTTAAGGATTTATCCTTTTATACGCGCGCGCCACGGGCGCGTAACAGTGTTTTTTTGCAAAATTCTTTTATATAGTTACGCGAGTAAATATCCTACGAATATTTTCGAGAGATTTTTATGGACGCACACGCTGTTTTTATATGTACCGCGAACGATCGGCGCCGGTGAAAATTCGGTAAATCTTCCGTCAGTTCTTTTACGGGGCAATAATCACGGTTCGGTGTGCGTGTATTTTTTTTACGTGATCGCACAAACGGATTTATAGCTGAAAATAAATAAAATATATACCGCGGCAGTGGCGTACATTCAAATTTGCTCTGGGGGGGGGGGGGTTAAAAAATAACCAACACTAAAACCATCCCTTTAAACGGCGCATAAAGGAATTTATGAATAGGAGCCGATAGTGCACACAATACCTGTGCACTGTTGTACAGTGTAAAAATTAAAACATGTTATAACGCGCAACGGGCCTTATAATAATATCACAATTTTTTTTTTTGGTCCTGGGGGGGTTTGAACCCGAAACCCCCACCCCCTCCGTATGTACGTCACTGTACCGCGGTATACAAATGTGCGTACGACTCATATAGGCGTGTACAGAGCGGATACTATGCGGTATACGCGTACAGCGATGACTCGACGGATCCGCCGCGCGCGATGCGCGTTTCCGACAGTAATAAAAAAACAAAAAAAAAAAATGATTTCTGTTCCGAAACAATATTATTTTCCGCGTCTGAAAACACGTGTGACCATCGCCGTACACGAAATCGGTAACGACCGCGGTTCTATTCGGATTAGTGCAGAAGACTGCCAGTCAGAAGAGAGTGTTATTATGAGAGACGGAAAGAAATCTCTTTGCGCGCGCGTTATGCGTTAAAGACGTGACAAAACGAGGTTGTCGAATTGTTTTTTTTTTACGCGTTCTTCTATAGCCGATACCCGGTTATACCAGCTCTGCAGCAGCAGTAGGACACCGTGTTCCATACGTCTTGCGAACGGGGATAAAAATATCTTCCAGCAACGTCTGTCAGCAATAAATTTAAAAATATATATATATAAATAGGTACATATGTACGTAGGTTATTAAATTAACGGGTCCGCGGGAGTACGGAGGCCCTTACTGCAGAATGAGCAGTTAAATATATACATATATCGTCTAAACCCTTGTCGTTATCGTTATAATGATTAATAACGATAATTCGTACGCTTTGAAAGACGCGTTCCGAAACGTTATTTTGATATTGTAAAAATATGTTCAAAGTACGCGCGTGTCTCCGTAACAACAGGCGGCCAAACCGGGTGCTCGCCAATAATTCAACACCAGATGAAAAAGCGTAAAATAATTTTGTATCGGCGGTGATGCAGACACGATGCGACCCAGACAACGGTCATGTCCTATCAGAATTATTGCGATATTCTATCGGATCTATTTAAAAAAATGTTTATTAATTATATTAATTTCATTATTATTTTATCGTAATGATATTGCGCATTAGGCGTTGTTAATATTTTTATATTTTGGATTTATTAAATTAAACAAATATGAAATTGTCTACAATTAACGATTTCGTTTATTTACGATAAAAAAAAATGTTGGTGCGGGGGTCGCCTCATCGAAATAAATAAATTCGGTGGTAGTGGATCAAAAAAGTTTGCGCGCCACTGCTCTGTAATAACACGGAACAGGAATCTATATTATCCTTTTCGGCGTCATAGAGTTCTTATTTCGACAGTGCGATTACGGATAGCGTAACCTTTTTTTCTTCGAACGCTCTCCTTCTATTGCCCCCGAGTCTCAAAACGTTTTCCTCACAAGGTTTTGTTACACGTTTAAAAATATATATATATATAACGTAATCGATTTATCCATAATTCCGGTCATTTAAGTACTGCAGATCGCTTTAGATCTCAATTATTCGACGTTCGAACGGTCAAAAAGTACACACGCCTGCAGTAATACAGTCGTTTAGTTTTTTTTTGTTAAAATTATCGTTTGTAATTTTTTCTAATAAAATTTACGCACGCGTTGTTTTTTTGTGATTTTTTTTTTACTTTCAAGAATACGGCGTGAAACTCGAAACGCGATAAACAATATAATATTAAGACATATATTCTGCCGCACAGGTGTTTAAAAAAAAAAAAAATTACTGATATTATTATTAATATTATTATTGTGGTTTTCAATCGTATCGCAAATAGGCGCATAACTCGTTTTCGCGTTATTATTGTTTTTGCAGTATTGCGTCTCGTATTGTACGAGCGTATACGAAGAAAAGAGCTGTAAATTATTTTTCTAATCAATTTTCAATTCGAAAAACATTCGTTTTTTTCGCACGTAGAGCGTCGAGAAAAATCGCGCGTCGTTTAATCGAAACGGTAGGTTTTTTATTTCTATTTTTTTTTTTTTTTTTCTAGATTGGAACGTATCAATTAATTATGAAATTAAATAAGAATACTATAACGTTTCACGTAATCGCGCGTATTACGTGTATCGTATATGGATTTTTAATTTCCCGGCACGTTTTCGTTTTATCGGTTCGCGAACAATTAGTAGGTATACGGTAACATGTATATTATATTTAAGTGTAGTAATCATTTTTCGATTATGATTCAATTACCGCGGCTAGACTATTATATATGTATACGTTGTATACGCGCGTTTATAAAAATGAGAAAAACGCGATATATATGTATATATATTGTTCTCTACAATACGTATATTTATCACGTTAGTAAAATATTCTAATAAAATTGAATGGATTAAAATCGACGTGTGCAGCAGCCTTTCGGGGAGGAAATCAAATCGTTTTTCATTTGACCCGGCTCGGAACCCGAACGATTTATTCGGGTTTCGGTGTTCGGTCGCGTTTGGGCGTTCGCGGAACACCACTGTTGATCGAATCAGCAGGTATTCGGACGTCCGTAACCGCTATTATCCGCGGTTAATATTCGAGAAGCCTTTTAATTTATCGCTTTCCATTTGAATTCGTTTATAATTCCCGCCGTTATTTTAGTGTACATTAAAATGTACATCGTATACCACGTGTACATTTTCGTGTAATTGTGTAGACTGTAAATAGATCTGCTCGGTTCGCTAATTATTGTTCTTCGAAATTTCGTTGTTATTCACTGCCCAGTTCAATATATCGTAAACCGAAATACGATAAAGGGAAAAAAATGATTTCTGTACACCGATACGATAATGACGAAATTCCGTTTAACCCGAAAAACACATCAAAACTATATTTTACCCTTTTTTTATTTTTTAAATTCCAGAATTTATTCGGATTTATGATTAACAAAAAAAAATTGTTTTATTCGGATTCTGGTTGATTCGGGATTTTAGATAAGAAAATCGTTTCGAGGTTTTTTTCAAAGGTTTTTAGAGGTGTCGAGTTTAAATCTGGTTCCGATATATAGCCTATTGGTTTAAAATATTATGTTTTTTTTACGAACATTATCAAATAAAATCAACGACTCAAATAAAAAGAAATAAACTTTTAAAGAGACATATAACGCGTCGTCATACGTAAAATCTGTGCCGAATCTGCGATTACTTAAAATGTTCGCTAATTCGACCTAAACTGCTGTATATTACGCATAGTGAACGCGTTGAATTCGTTGTTATTTTTCAACGCGAATAATTTATAATAATATCAAATTATAAAATATTATACCGTTATTATTATTTAACATAACGCCGCGGAATTCGTCTCGAGATATTATATCGCGCACTATTGTTAATAATAAATTCTTTTTGAAATTTCTCGGTATGCGCGGAAACCGTATCGCGCGGACTATACAATATTGTTATGTCAAACACCAAGCAATACGCTGTACGATACTAATAATAATATATTAATTTATGACAAATTGATCTGTAATGCGCGCATTGTCTTATTAATAATGCGATAAGAGAAATACTTGTCAAAAAAAAAAAACCCCCCCCCGTTCTCGAATTGCTCGTTAAAAAGAGAAGATATATCGGCGAGTAATAATTAGCAATTAATATTTATCTCTATTGGACGGTTTTTTTCTTCGCGCGTTATAACTGAATTCCTCCACGAATTAACAGAGAAAATATCTAAAAAAAAAAAAATTATATATAACGAATCAATATAACGCGTAGCGATAATTCGTTTTCGCTGCGACGACGACGGTATGGTAAAATGGAATTCAATATATCCGCCTAAGGAACCTGCAATAACTATATAATTTAAACGGATAGACCGACAAGTTGTCTCGTAAAAATTTTTTTTTTACTAAACGTAATAATTGAGTTTATAAAAGGAATTCCGAAACAATATCATATTCGGGTTTACGCCGCGAAAACGTATGTTAAGTCTGAAATTCAATTATACTATATAATACGAAAAGTATTTTCAGTCTTGTGTTGTTTCGTTTTGTTCGGTCCCCCGACATTTTCTTTTAAAATTTCACTCATGTCCGGCACTAAAAAACGTATAAAAATTTATTTGCCAAACAATAACTAAAATAGATTTTTTTTCCGCGGTTTATGTGTCGTAAATTTCATTCGTTTATCTCGTTTTATACCACGTTTTTAAATTTATAACGTACAAACCCCCCCCCCAAAAAAGACCTATCGTATTCGTTAAAT
Organism: Slavum lentiscoides; assembly: GCA_032441835.1. NCBI lineage: Eukaryota > Metazoa > Arthropoda > Insecta > Hemiptera > Aphididae > Slavum > Slavum lentiscoides. Next base: position 22,267,013 of record CM063707.1, read on the forward strand.
TTCTTTTCTTTTTTTTTAATCTAAAATCTACAGATAAGATTCAACGAGAGTTTTGGAACATTACTGGAAGCTGTAATCACATACATATGTAACGACGTATAGAGAATAAAAAACGCATTCCTATCGTTAATTTTTCGTATAATATATATAAAATCGGTTTGGTAAACGCCGTTTTCAGTGGAAATTATAATATTTGTTAATAAATTAACAGTAAAAATTCGTAATACAATTAATATAAGATGATAATAATAATAATAATAAAAGGCATAAAAAGGAAGGAAAAGAGAATATTACAATATTATTTCGAAGAGCGTAAATAATAATTATTATATTAAGAACATGGAAAAATAAATCGCAATTAATAGTTTTCATCGTACGCACTGGGGGGTTGCGCGCGACCACCACGCTGCAGGGTACGGCGAAAAGTAATTTTAAAAAAATAGGCTGAACGCGTAAATTACACGAGATGGAACAGCGAAATTAAGTTTACGTGCGCGCTAAAGTACAAGGAGAATCAACACGTCCGCAGCGACTAAATAATTTGTAAATAAAAGGATAAGGATCGTTGGATCCTTTGTGAGTACACCGTTTTTTTGAAACGATAAATCTCATTCGAATCACCGTCGGAACCGCACATTTTTAAGGTGTCTTTGGCCGCATATACGACACTACAGATAATCTCTACCTATATGCAAGGGTAGATCTTTAGCAGTGCAACAGCAAACTCGTGGCTGAAAGTCAACGGAGTTTCTATACAAAAAAACCGAGGGTTTTCGGAAGTTTTTTTGAAAATGACGCTTAAAAATCCTCGACTGCAGGAGTTTTTATTGGTGATAACGGGCTGTAAGCAGCGTATTGATTTTCGAGTCACCGGCAACGTCTGTACAAGCACGTTTAAGTCATAAATTTGCGAGGAAATATACTTTTTCGCGTCGCCTGTACTGTATAAAAAAAAAAAATTCGTGCTTTTTTTCTAACCGTCGATAAAATAATTGTATTTATTTAAATCGCGGCTGCAGGAAATATCGCGGTAATATCATATAGACGATTTTACGTCTATGTCTAGAAATAACGAAATCGATCACGGCCGCGGTATATTACACAGCGATTAAAAGAGAGAAAAAAAATACCGGTGCGTGGAGTCCCTACGCGCTGATGAAGTGAAACGCAATACAGTAATACAGTAACAGTAATAATAATTTATTGATTTCCAACAACATATAATAATAGGACGTACATAAAAATACTTAACTTGTTGTTGGTGATACGTGTATTGTACAGTAATACAATCAGTTACTTAATTTAATTTTCGGACGACGGAATATTCTCATCTATATGATATTTACAATATTGGTATATGATAAATAAAATAAGACATAAAATGTGTTGATTTTTATTTGAGCAATATTTCTTGCAAAAACTGCATCAGTGGCAGTGGCGAAATTTACGGGAGTGTTGGGTGTGCAATTCACAAGGGCCCCCGCGTTTGTAGGGCCCAGAGATTTTTTTGTACGTAAGTATAATATAAATAGGTTTTTTTTTTTTTTTAAATTTATTTTATTGAATAATGATGATTAGAAAAATTAATTTTGTCAAGGAAAAACTAATATGCACATATTATAATATGTACAATAACTTAAATCGTGGTATTAATGTCAAAATAACAGTATAGCAAGTAGGGGGGCCCCATTACATAGTAATTTTTACGTGGGCCCCTTATGGTCAAGTTGCGCCACTGATCAATGGTAGTCCTCATTACACATAATATATGCATGTAAATATCCGTGGATACGACGTGCGTGCGCCTTAGTAGCGTTAAACGTTTAACGAATTCCATTAAGAAGTTTCACTCCAATGAAAAAGTAAGAAGTGTTCGTGTGTATACTTTGTACGAGACGGGGTATAAAGTAGTCGGCTGGTATCGCGGAAACACAGACAGACAGAGAGAAGAGACGACAAAGCGATTACGAAATTAGAAGAAAAAAAAAAATTAGAAATAAAACAATAATAATAGTAACTCGACTGTGCGTAATTATTTTAATTTCGTGTAAAAAAAAAAAAATGTCAAGTAAACGACTAACCGCCGAGCGCGTTATTATTATTATATATCGCGTATACTATACGCTGTCTCGCGCATTGCAGTCACACACACACACACACACACACACACACACACTTTCACAGATATTAATCTAAATAATTGTCCTTGTAAGAGGACGCGATTATAGTTTTCGTTTCACTCGGAAAAACTCAAGACACGAGCAAGGAAGAGGAGGAGGGAAAATTGGCTCGGTTTTTTTTTCTTCTTCTTCTTCTTTACATATTATTATATACGATATTTAAAATATTTTTAATACATATAGTTTTTTTTCTGCGTAATCTTGATAGGATTGTGCAGTGTTCGGTACACACACACACACACACGCAATATCAAATATAATATTATCACGCCAAGTGGATATAATTATAATTATTATTTTTTGTCTTTCAGGTACCTATCCGTTTCCTCGGTCACTATACGCGCGCGCCGCCGGTGACGGAGCGGAGGAGTAGTAGGACTTGACGTTATCGCCGCCAAACTATCAGTCGCACTATTATAATACGCGCTCGGTGTTTCGAATACAACAATAATAATTGGTACGCGCGCGTGTACGTTTATTATTATCATCGCCGTGTATATTTGTCGTTTCCAGAGATGTTAATCGCTCGCTCCCAACACCAGCAGCCTGTAAAACTTAACAGTATTTTTTTTTTTTTAAACTCTATGTATACGAGACGACGATCAATTATATATGTACAATATTATTATTATTATTATAAATACGGCAATTTCGCGTCGTGGCCCGGAAAAAGACGACGCTCTATCGCTCGTATTATTTTGATATTATAACTTCGGTCGAGTAATATAATAGGCGGTAATGACGACGAACGGATTTTCGTGTCGTTCAGACGTGTACCCAACGTCTCGCTCCGGTGTACTTACACGCACAAACCACGCTTTGCGGGTCTAATCGAAGTAACGGTTGCGCGGTACTAGAAAAAAAAAAAGTGTATTATCGAAAATACAGTTGAAGGGCCGAGGGGAAAAACGATCGTGTCAAATCAATCGATCGTCAAAATCAAGACGGGGACGTATTTATGGGGGCGGGGGTTGATGGGGCTCCAGACCCCTCCTCGAAATTTCAGGAACTTTCTTTACTAATTCCTATGCCCTATGGATATAGGATGTAATATTTTTAATAAATTCCTAATATGTAGTTGTTTTTAAAGTGTTGAGAATTTGGTAATTTGTCCTATTTTTAAGATTTAGTCTTGGATTAGGATTTAGAAATAATTCAACAATGATATTTATTCAATGCCTCAGACCCCCCCAAAAAAAATGTCTAATTACGCTTTTGAATCAATAGAGACATAGTTACACTATCTATATGATGTTTTGTTCCTATAAATGAATCGATGTGCACGAATCGAGTTAGGGGAAAAAGATCATTGTCCTTTACGCCTTTGGAATTCCTTTACCTTAGCCTTTCGTCGAATTCAAGCCGACCTTTCTTTCATCACATCCCTCCTCAACGGCTCTCTTGATGCACCTGATCTCCTCTCTTCCGTATTTCCTCCCCCCACACCACAAGTAATCATTCCCTTTTTGAGATTCCATCATACTTCCTACGGGCACAACCATCCTTTACTCGACTATTAGTGCCGATCTCATTTATCCGTTTTTTTATTAGGGTTTAAATTACTATTCCATTTTGATTTATATATACCAAAGAGCATGTGAAATAAAAGTCCAAAAACAATACGATATTGACGATATTGTTATAGAAAATAGTTCCTAATAAAATTAATTCGAGTTTAATCGAGTTGCTCTCATTAATTACGTACGTTCGAATCGAGACGTCTTTGAATACGTTTTCATTTTCCGACAAACATTTTTCATTTTTTTTTAAATACAAGGTTACAACAAAATATATAAATAATGAATTAAAAAAAAAAACCATTGGAATCGTACAATATTTTATATGGGTAAGAATAGCGTAAATATGTTTTCAGTGTGATTCGCGTATATAATTGTAATGCACTCGATAGAATAAAAACAATTGTTCGTAGTTTTTACGGAATATGCGTAAAACGCGATAAAATATTTTTGAAATGAAACGTTTTCTTTATATACGCGTATATAGAACTGTGTTAGAGTGCATACAGTACGCGTATTGTATAAATTAAAACACTTACTATATTTGAAAAACGAGTTTCCCCAGAAAATAATAATTATTCTCACTGTATGCGTTCGCGTACAAAAAAACAATGCGATTTTCAGCGATTAAAAGATATGTTCGTTAACGGAAATTTATTGTTAAGTCGTTATATCCCATAAAGTTACCGATACTCGTGTGGAAAATTATTTATATAATTTTTTCAAATAAATACGCACACGAATATATTAATTTCTCGCAGACCGGACAAATAAAATATGATACGATTGAATACTTATTGTTAATATTATTTTAGAGTAAATGTTTTATTTTTACATTTTTTCACACTCATAATTAGGGGCAGAGGACTATTGTAGCTCTAAAAAAGCACTTAAGCCCTTAAAAACCCTATAATACGCACTAAGAATATGCAAAATGAATATTTTTTTCTAAAACTATAAATAATTGTTTAACAAAATTATTAATAAAATTTAATTTTAAATAATAACTTTTTATTGATTTTATTAGAGAGTAGATATTAATAGATAATATCAAATAATAAATAATTATTGAATTAAAATTAATCTAATCCACGAGCCTCAAGCGTTTCGAGGAAAAACGTGCGTCCGCGACAGTCAACAACAATATTATGTGATAAAAATTAAAAATTATTTTAAATTCATCAATTTTGGTCGTAATATTAAATGAAATAAAAACGTCGACGGAGAAAATATTAAGAAAATTATTAATTGTATTAAATATTTCTCAAAAATTGTAAAATGGAAGAAATATGCCCTAAAAACAAAAAAAAACTCAAAATATGCATTTATACGCAAAATAAAATTAGAAATCTGGCTTCGTTTTAGCATGAAACGTATTTGTTTCTTATTCTGCTATTTTGTTTGATCGAGTAAAACTAATATGCAAATGCTACAAGTCCTCTGCCCTACTCATAATAATACCCGATGGGACGTAAATTATTATCCGCGATTTTTTGAAATACGAATTTATTAATAATATACACGCATAATATAATATTTATCGAATAAAATATAATTTTCGAATATACTGCACAAACGGAGGATCTTTATTCGAGTTTTTTTTTTAAGGAAATTGCTTTACCAACAATAAGACGCAAATTCTTCCCGAGGATAACACATTATACGTTATTAAAAAAAAAAAATCAAAACAAAGAATCAAATACGTATTATGTATATATATTAACCGAATCCCGTAGGGACAGAGAGGCACGCGAACGAGTAAAAGAAAATCGTCTAGTGAAAACAAAGTGATTAAAAATAAAATAGTTATTTTTTCATTCGTCGTCTTCGTTTGCATTTTATATGCAAGCTGAATTTGAAAAATTTGCTCATTATTCATTTGGAATAACTCCGTGTTAGATCGTGGTATAAAAAAAAAACACGTTTTTCCATACCGTTCGATGGTATCAATAATTCAGACTTGTCAAATTTTATAAAATATATATATATATTTTTTTTTAACTAACAATACCAGGAAATATTATATATATATATATATATATATATATGTAATAACCGAGTTGTTTCGAAATTATAAAAAAAAATATTACCTAAATTATTTTATACATGTTTATATTTTGAATGTGATGTTTATTTTACTGTAATGTAATATATACTGTATAAACATATAAATGTTTTACGTATAAATATTTAATGTTTTTTTTTTTTCGTAAGAGACACTGTTATTATTATTTACTGTTTTTTTACGTTTACACGTTATATATATATATATTGTGTAGCCTGTAACAGTGTATGCGTTATGGAGGACGCATTCCGATATCAAGGAGAAATAATTTATTATCGGTTGAAAACCGAAATGAAATCGTATATATATATATATATATATATATATATATATATATATATAATAATAAATACACACCGTTTATTATAGTATTTATTACGTTCGAATATGTGTATAAAAATAACGGGTAACGTTACCAGTTATAGTTTTGAAATATTAAAAATCATACGACCGAATTTCCGAACGTTTTCGTGTTATTATCGAAATAGCTTCACATCGATAAATGCCTCCGTTGGATTTCTCGTGTAAATCCTATAGACAAGCAAGACCAGATCTAGAATTTTTTTTACGGTGGGGAAAGAGGGTGCTACGATTTTCAGCGAGTATAAAACCAACGAATTCAATGATTTTTCATTTACTTTCTTTTTTTTTTTTTGTTTACATATTACCAACATCAAAGAACTCAATTGAACACGATATAATAATTATTATACATATATTTTTTAATTTATTTACATATATATAAATATTAAAAAGTAATAAAAAATAGTACTCGTAAAACGATTGATCCGTATTCTTTTACTTATTTTTAGTTAGAGCACGTTGAATTTTTTAAAATTTCTCCACGTTATTAAAAAAAAAACTTTTAACGTGAAATTTTTCACGATGACCTATGAAAATATTTCTACCTATTACTACTTATTAGTGGACTTGTAAATTAAATTTAAAATTAGTTAAACATTTGAAAAACAATACAGTCACTATTACGATCGTTTCAAGAATTGCGACAAATTCAATTTTTATGTTTTCGTTAACGTATCAAAAATAAAAATAAATTTTTACTGGATTTCAATAATTTTTCTTTAAAACTGAGTATTTCAGGGGATACTCAGGACACGAGGAATATTTAGCAAATTAAAGGCTCCGTTTTTTTTCTCTTTTGGTTCAATATACCTATAGATAATGTGTACACAATTCAAGTGTAATTAATTGAAGTACATGTTTTCTTTTCACGTAAACATATATTTATTTGCTATTATATAGCATTGCGTTTATTATGATAAAATCACTTTCGACATGTGTATACGTATATATGGTCAGAGGAGGAAGAGATGCAGTTTGATCGAGTATCACTATAATTATTTTGTGTACCGTCCAATATAAACGTGTACTCACAATAAAATATATATTATCGAAAGAATTCGTTGTCCGTTTCGAATAACATTTATTGTAAATTATTATAATAAATGTATACTGTATAGGTTCTTTTTTTTTTAGACTCCATGGCTCTAATCCCCCTCTCCCACTCCAAAAAAAAACAGCGACACCTCCGAAACAACGACTCTTCCGTAGAATTCGTATATTATTAATTTAGGGCCCGAATTTATGAGCAAAAAGAAAAGAAAATCCATTGAATACACGTACATTCTTATCATAAATTATTAGTTATTACACATCAAGAGGATTTGTAGTAAAAATATTAGACAAACTAAATGAAACTATAAATAAGTAGGAATATTAAAATAATCCGAATCATGCTCGAAGCATATTATTTTGTACTTTATTGGAAAGACTTCTTTCGACGTCACACGTAACACAATCAATACACTGCTTAAAACATGACGAAACGAACCTTCAACAGACATAGTTCATCATCATCTTCGTCGCTTATTTCATCGTTTATAGAAAATTGAAAATTTTCGACTATTTTAAAGGATATTGTAAATTTATGCAACGTTTACGCAATTATCCAGAAATAGGCAAAAGAAAAAAAATTTACCCTTAGAATCCCTTAAACTGCATTGTAGGAAACGACGACATTTCCAACTCGAATATTTCTGAATCGAGTATACGACAAGCTATTATTATAATAATAGGACGCGTTAATAATTTTACTGGTTTTTCTTTTTTATTACTTTTTTTTTAACCGTACACAACGGACGGATTCGATATCGATACGGATCGAATTGAAATTTCTAAAAAAAATCCTCCTCAATTTTCTTTTTAGTGTTTGTGTGTGTTTGTAGACTCGTCTAATTTATTAACACGGTGAACTCATAAAAACACATCATCCGAATCATCGTGTCCGCACATTATTCACATAAAATTCGTACATTACAATAATCACTAAACGGGATTCTTCGTCCGTAGAAAGCCACGTATGCAGTCAATTCGGCATTGTGGCGATGTAGGTTATGCATTTATTATTATTATTCTAGATGTGTGTGTGTGTGTGTGTGTGTGTGTGTGTGTGTGTGTGAGCGCCGGTGAGTATGTGAACGGATGCCAGAATGATTTGTGCGGAAAGATCGAAATCTAAAGATTAGCTCGATGTAATTAAACTCAATTACACACCGAATGAAGTGTTCTATATTTTCATATATATATATATTTTCTTTTTTTATAATTCACTCGGTTTTTGTTTATAAGAACATATAATATCATGTGTGTGTGAAGGCAAATCCATTCGATGTTTATAAGACCATGCAGTGGTATTCCTGCAGTATACGTTACACGGTTAAGTGTAGGTATAATTATTAATAAGTTACACATATTATTATTATTATTATTACATACGAACCGAAATTATATACTCATTTGAACAACCGACGACGATGACGAACATGGACGTTCGATTGTAGATAAAAAAAAAAACTATTATTATTTTTTAAACGTCGTGCCATGAACCTGTAACGCGTATAATACGTATATTACGTGTATATCCTGACAGTGGCGCGTACAGAGGAGTGGGGAAAAAAAAGAGTTTTACCATCTCCACACCACCCCCTCCAACAACGAAAATAATATTAATATCCTATTTTAAATGAAAAACGTGTGATAGATGTACGCGTATAATACGCAGACTACATAGTAACATAACACATGGAAAAAGTTATTTTCTGTTTTCTAAGCGGTAATCACTACGATATACTCGTTTAGAACAATCGTTCAAACATTTTACTGTATTCCTGCTAGAACGAGCTGGACATTATATTGCGTATAAATCGTAATTTAAATATTTTAATAATTTCTCATATAAATATATCGGACAACGTTTGATACTATAAAAACTGTACAATTACGTTTAACGTTATACGCGCGTCATTTTTAATATTATACTATTGAGTTTAGTTTTTCTCTCCTGTCGCACAGCCACAATAGGAGATCAATCTGTGCAATATAAAAATCATCGCATGTAATTTTAATTGTCAAATTTTTGGTTGGCGAGGAAATAATAGTATTACTATAGTTGAAAACTTTGTTCGTCAACGCTATTACGCACGCAAATAATATGCAATAGTTATAGGTACCATGTAATAATACTAAATATATAAAAGATGTTTTACTTTGTACAAAAAAAAAATTAATTTTAATAAGCAAATATTATATTATTTAAATTTATTTAACCCATCCCTTCATGCACACAAACACATATATACATACACGAGAAAATTTTGTGTATGCCACTGCATGCGTCAAGAATAAAATATTACGTTCAGTAAGTCTTTTTTCGAATACCTACGTTATGTAAACTAAACATAAATTATTACGGTATGACTTATTCAATATATTTAGACTCGAACAATAGGATTTAGTATCTAATAAAATTTTATTATTATTATTATTATTATTATTATTATTATTATTATTATTATTATTGACGATGCAGTAATGTGTAATCTTTATATAGACATAGGTACCGACTATAGTACGCGTAAATTTACCGTTGCTTACTGTGTATGAAAACAAATTTCAGAACGAGTTTGATTTTCAAATATAAACATTAAATAAAAAACTTTTAATCCGTTACACGCATCTATAATAATAATTATTGAAACGCCGTAAAGGTATAAATATTGACGGTAAAAATTATAATGGTACGAGCAATCAAAACGACCAAATGGACTTTATTATGTTGAGCGAAAATTAAAAATTGAATTCTTCAAGGACTTCAAAATATTGACAATCACGAATAAGTAGATATTACGTTGTGTAAAATAATAACTAAACACGTGTACCTATATTAGGATAATTGTCGTTGTATTATAGTTCATATAAATGTATTGTTTTTCTCACAACAGTAAAAAATAATTTTAATTATACACGCTCGTATTCCAAAATACAATAATTGACATAAATTACACAATAAGATACCACTATATCATTATAGTCCCAAAAAATAAAACTCAATTTTAATATTATATTATGCTCTAAAACAAACTATATATATAAAGGAATCTAATTTGTCCATTTCGTTGCTACCTAGCAAAATATATTTTTATAACTTACAGATTTTTTGATTTTATAATAAAAATTCAGTAATTATTATGTATAATATACATATATACGAGTATGCATATATATATTTAAAAAAAAATTATTAATGCACTACTACAGCATATTCGTATAAGCATGTGTTAATTAATACTCGTACTTATAAGATTTTTCTTTTTTTTTGTAATTTACACATTATAATTATAATAATATTATATATATATTATTATACATTATTATATATATATTAATATACGTGTATATTTACCTATTTATATATGACGTTTATTATTATAAAAACAAAAATCATTAGATTTTAATCAAATCAATTCAAGGTTAGATTCACCTTGTACATCCTATTATACACAATGCTTCCAAAAAAAAAAAAAAAAAAAAAAAAAGTAATAATAATAATAAATGATACCCAACGCATGCATCGAAAATATGTATTCTAACTATACGTTCGGGAAATTTTTCCAATTATTTAAAACCATCGAACCTGCACAATGAATGTAAAAAAAATATCTATAATTACTCGCCCTTGACTATATAGTGTATTATAGATATTCGCGGATAATGATAGGTTGCACAGTAATAACTACCGAATTTTCTAAAAAAAAAAAAATCCGCTAATAGGTAATTAGCATTTTTTTCCCTCTCTTAAATTTGTTTATTTCTCTCATCAGTTCGCTGCGTAACTACAATACAGATTTTATTTCCACCGAAAAACAAAAATGTCGCTGAGGAAAATATTCAAATTAGTCGCACATATTTCCATAACGATTGATTAAGAACAATACACGCGCGTACACATTTCTCGTTAAACGATAACGTTTTTTTTTTATGTTATATTACACGGCATTTACGTATATATTACATTATATCATACCGTCAGTTATTTTTTTTACGTCATAAAATTACGAATATTTCGTTTATTAATATTTAGAATAGTTTCTTATAGAAAATGGATTTGTCGAACGGACGATATGAATAATTTCTTGAATTTTTCCGGATAAAATATTCGATTTTATATAAATTTCGATTAAACGGACCACAGACAACGTAAAACGAAAATATAACGAGTCTGCTAGTGCTCGAGACATTGATGTGTAAACGTCGCGTGAGCGGTAAAAATGGAACGGAATTGTGATTGGGACTTGTGAATATTGGTATCTTTATTCAAAATAATTTCGATAATAAATATTATTATTGGTTATCATGACAACAGCTTACACATTAAACGCAATTTACAAATACCGCCGTAATTGATGTTTACACATCAAAAATATGTTTTCAAGAAGAGACGGCGCAAGTCAGAAACGAAATATCTAGACGATAATCACCATTACTTTTGGTGATCTCTATTTATAGGTATATAAACCCCTCTAAATATGCGGATTCCAGTAATCAGTTTCGGTGTAAGTATGGTGTAGCCAGGAATTTTATTTGGTGGGTCGAGAGCCGAGGCCGATAAATTTTTATATAGCGTCTTAAATAGGATCTTTATTTTTAATATTGAAAGCAATATTACGTTTTTCTTGAATTTGAGGGACTGCAGCCCAATCAGCCTCCCTGGCTACCGCCAATGATGACATTGATAACTCGTTTAATATATTTTTTAAAATTTTTTTTATTATTAAAAAAAAATAAGACGTAAATATGAGAATGTCGATCGAATCGAATTTTTAACAAGAATACTTTTTTTTTTTTTTTTTGTACATCATATAGATCAGACGATAAATTCTATGAATTAAACGTTTTATTCGATTAGAGTATAGTACAGAGATGACTCTGGATCATTATTTCGGATTGGACGAAATGGAGACGACAAAGACCTTTTAATTATTGTCGATCTTCAAAATCGTTGAGCGATTGATGACTATAATGATAGAAATCATCACCGCCGTCAACGGATTTCAAATCGTCTGCAATGTGCAATCCATTAATCAATTATATGTCGGCCATATAATTATTATTTAAACTACACATTTATAATAAATACAAAAAAAAAAGGATTATTTCAATGTATATGCGCGTTTACACCTTATAGACTCGACTACGCGGCAGACGATGAATTTCCAGTCTGTCGGCTCTCTCGCGCACACATAATATTCTAATTCGCCCGGCCGATTACGGACTTTTCCGGTTCGTTACGATTTGCAGTATACGCGCGCGTAGCACATCGCATATTATAATAATCAACACCAGTGCAATTCTACGCGGTTTAAAATTGCTCGCCGCATCTCCTCGTGCTCCACTCCTGTACTGCTCATATAAATATATTGTGTATAGTGTCTTTAAAATATATATATATATATAGTACCAGCGCAGCATCTCTCCTATACACAGGGTGTCTCGCGCGGATATCTGACAATTCCAATGGCTTTAAATTTTCATTATTTTTTTTTTTTTTTTTGTAATAATTACGAGAACGCTTTTTAGATTATTTTCTAATGATGCGTGATAACGAACTGTTTCTCGGACAAATCCGTTCAATAATATACTGTGACGTCGATTAGCGAGGTAAAAGTATATATGCGCGAATTTTAACAATACAGTTTTGACCATATATACACGCGAAACATACCTAATTGAAATTTTTCCAAAACCTATATTTTATACACGTATCTCGATTATTTATTTTAAAAAAATAGGAAAAAATTTTTAAATTCCGTGTCGTTTATAATTTAAATATATTATAGCGCAAAAGTATTGCGAATATTCGAGAGAGAGAGAGAAGAGAAAACTTCGAAATGATGAAATTATAGAACGAAACTCGTAGCACTTGTCTGCAGACGTCTCCGCGAGACACCCTGTATACGCAATATGATGCGTGTACACTCTAAACGATAATAATTATAAAGGACGATCTTCAGCAGCCTAACCTAACCTAACCGAGCGTATAAAACCGCGTGCAGGGACGTCGTATATATTTCATATAGGCCGATGTACAGTCGGTAAACGATGAGTTCGCACATCGACGTATACGCGCGCGTTAGGCCAATTAAACATTTATGCGCGTTTACGAATCGCGCGTTTTATAAGCCACTAGAGTTTTCGGGCTCCGGGGGCTAAAGTAAATAATAATTATTTTGTGCGTATGACTCAAGAAGAGGTCATATAGACAAAATAATACATTCTTAAATTTTATAGGGAAAAAAACCGCGACTTCGATTGCTTATTGGAATTTCAATGGATACCGATTAGAAAATCGAATAAAAAATTTAATTTGTCCGCATACGTCTTGCCCCGTTACAACGAAGCGAACACAGCTTGAAAGTACACACAAGTCGAATTGTCCGTAAAAACTTCGGTGAAAAAATATACGCTATTCGTTTTTAGTAAATCGCGTCAAATAAAATACGATTAATTGAATTTTTTTCTATTACTCCTAAAGCAAATTCGTTTTGTAATTTTGTCGATTATTCATTCGCGGCAGTCGCTGTTCCGCACGGTGTATTTCACAGACGGTCCTCCGTTTTTCGGTACGGGTCACGTCTTTAAGTATTATAATTCTTTATTATTTTCGGCGTGAAAATGTCACATATAACGCGCGCTCCTAACCAGTGACGACATTTCAGTTTTCCAAAGGGGGAGACAGACGTTTTAACCGACTCGTTTGACTACCTAAGCCACCAGGGACTGGAACCGAACCGAAAAGAACCGGTTTAGAACGGAAACCCTAATTTGTTTTCCAAAACCGGAACCGATATTTGGAAATACAGGTTTTATCGGTTGTTTTCGGTACAAATATATTAAAACTAAAATATACAAAATATGAAATTAAACTTTCACGTAATGAAATTTGTACGCATGACAAAAACAATTGGTACGCTAAAAAATTATTAAATCCGTAATAATAATTACTTCACATTAGAAATTAATATTATACGTCATCACTTTTTAATCGTGATTTCGATATTTTGAAGTACAGTTTAGTACCGGTATTAACCGGAACAGAAACCGAAATTCACAATTTTCATGAACCGGGTATCGGAATTTTATTTTTTTCAAGGACCGAACCGAAACCAGAACCGATAAAATCATTATGGTTCCAGTCCGTGCTTCCCGCATACGTTCAGTTCGATACGTTTTTCCGTTTGACATAATTTTGACATTTTTTTTTATTATCGTATAACCACGAATCGCCCGATACTCCGATATTCTTTTTTTGCATACCTACCACACAAACGACTATAGTATACAAGTGTTTACCGAGATTCAAGTTTCAAAGTTTCTCTCCGTCTCGGCCGCAAAACCTTTAGCTTTTTTTAAATTTTTTGTTTTTTACACGCGAATTATATAAACACAAAACATACGTTTGAAACGTTAAACAACCGCGGCCGAACGAATCTGTTTGACGCCGTACGTCGGTCGTCAAACGTTATTCGAATTAACGTTTTACGCGCCGGCTTTGATGACATAACCGTGTTTATCGGAAAAAAAAACCAGAACCGCGGTAAGTTGTAACCACGAATTAAGACATACTTCAACCGTGGTTATAACCCGCGTACTACTTTTGATATATAACGCGTTATAACGTCCTAACGTTAATGACGCCACTGTTCCTAACGGCACGTCTGAGTAACTATATGTTGCGGTACGTATCTATAACAATAATAGTTGTTTTCCACAACGCGAACACATTATTATTCGTAATCGTATTATTCTTTAACTTACACGAGTACTCGTGTATTTCACTTACTATACGCGTACAATACTCGCTGAACTAAGTACAGTGACCATACTTCAATATTATTGTTTTCTGATCTCAAAAAAAAAACTATTTTTTTCTTCATCGAATCATAACCGTATAAGTATCACAGGCGGACATAAGGGTGGGCACAGTGCGCTCCCCCCTTCCCCGTTCCACCGATGCGAATACCGACACCGATTTTGCAAAATCGTGATATTTATTTGAAATTTTTTTTTTTTTGTTACAGTAAATGCGTATTACCTACGTATTCGGTGTACTAAACGTGTTTTACATTTACCAAAGACGCGTCTACGTGACTGTTATGGCTGACTTATTATTATTCGTATTCGATTAGTGTTCCACGTGAATGTTTAAAGAATACGTAAAAAAAGCGCCGTCCGTTATTAAAAATCAAAATCCTAAGTCAGCCTGTGGTAAGTATATAATAATATGATGTATACTTGCGAAGATTTTAATGATTTTGAAAAACAAAAATGTCACGTTATTATAAATAATATGTTTATATATATATATATATACGCTATATTATAGGATGTAGGGCGGTAGAATTTCGCGGGGCAAATTTTTTTTCTAAAAACGAACTCCAACCGACCAAAAAGATAAATATTCCTTTTCACAGGGCTTCGCGTTGCTCGCCCTGACGCTATATACCGCGGTATATATATACGTATATATAGGTAACCACCGGCTGTACGTACTGCAGTATATGTAAACGTGTGTGTGTGTGTGGGTCGGAGAGAAAAACCGAAAGACGTCAATACGAGGTCGTATAAATATGTGCAGTGTGTGTGTGTGTGTACTATCGAAGGGTGGGTGGGTGGGGGGCGAAGAGACGTTCTCGGGTGACCGGAGAGGGCCCCCCCTCACCGTCGCCGTCGAGTGGTGGATCGATATAACGGGCGGACCGCAATTTTGAAAAGACGCGGAGGAATACGCGCGCGGTGACAGCGCGGGGGGTCACGTTCAATTTTTTTTTTTTTTTTTTAATCAAATATTATAGAAATCCGTCCGACCCGTCTTTGGGTTTTTATTTCACGTGGAATGGTGGCAAGGGGGGGATGGTAAAAAAAAATCGTTAAGTTCCATTGTTCTGCTGCAGGGTACAGTATTATTTTATATATATATAAAATATATATAATATATATATAGCACCGCGCGACGTCGGCGGGCAAGAAAAATTATAAGCCATAAATACGAGAGCGCATACACTATTCTTTTTTATATATATATATATATATCGTACAATATTCGGGAAGCGTTTTTTCGCTTTTCAATTTTAATTCAAAAAAAAACATAAACGAGAAAATTTTTTTTTTTTTTCAATATACCTCGTCGTCGTTCGTGTACTTTTTTTTCATTTGTTCGTATGCACGGCCAACCAGATGATTATAATAATAATAATACATTACAATCGATACGGCGTACGCGCGTTTTAATAATATTATACACTTGTCTCACACTTCACAAGCGTGTATAATTTTCTACGATACTGTGTATACCGCTGTTAATACGGCATTGAATAATAGTGACGAATTATTAATACACCTATAACGCGCGCGAGAAATCGATATTCACAGTCCGCCAAACGAATATCGGAGCTTATAAATACCTTTTATTATACACTTTCGAGTCGTGCGTATAATATTGAAATTATCCGTACACATATGTTTCGGAATATTTCGAGCGGTAAAACTGGAACGGAATTGTGATTGGGATTTGTGAGAATATTGGTGTCTTTAATCAAAGTAATTTCGATAATAAATATTATTATTAGTCGTCACCACAACGGCTTACGCATTTCCCGCGATTTATACTCTCATACCGCAGTAATAGATGTTTACACGTTAAAAAAAAAACATACGCGTTAACGAGAGATAAATTATACTGAAAATTCAGCGGTACTAACAAAATTTTAGTGTTGATCGCAGGAGGAGATCCGCTATTTTAATATTATGTTCGACGGATTTATTGCGGGAAAATTATTGTTGCGGAGAATACGGCGTAAATTGACAACGCTACATAGGTATCGAGAGAAGGACAGTCCTGCATGATGAGTGAAGTCGCATAAGATTTCACCTTCACGACGACTGTACAGTAGTAAAAAGAGAATTGTTTATAGTGAGAGACGGAACGCGCGCGCTGGGAGCAAATTATCGTCAGATCTGAGCATCGTAAACTACGAATGATCTGAAATTACCGGCGGTATCTTATTCCTATAAACCAGGAAGCGAATCAGTGGCGGTCAAATGATTTTGTCATTGGGGTAGGAGGGATGAAGCTGATTTTTCAACATGAACTTTGAATCATTGAAAACATAAGTCATCATTTCAGGATATATATTTTTATTATTAATAAATATAGGTATTAAACAGTATATCGTTAAATGTAATACAAAATAACATCGGGGGGATCTATTTCTCTCATCCCCTCCCCCGTTTGACCAACACTGAAGCGAAATCTCCAGCTAACCGCGATGTCCATTTGTTTCGTTACATTTTATTGTAGTTTTTTTTTTTTTTTTAATAAGAAATTCGCGGAAGGAAGATTTTCGAGTGTATAGGAGTTTTCGTACTGAGATCGGGTCGATACAGCGAAAAAAAGGCCATCTCGTCGCCTAAGTAAGGAATCCTAATTAACGGTTATCCTTTTTAACGTATATATACACGATAACCGTTAGTATATAAAGAACTCACAACCCCCTGCAGCCATTCGCGTTATTACGACTCGTTTTCAATAGTCTGTTTTTTCCCCCAACGTATTATTCGTATATAATATTCGTAGAAGAAAAAAAATGAAACGCCGTATAATAATAATAGACTAATTAAAAAAAATATTCTCCTCGCGTGTAGGAGGTATCGTCTGGGGGCGAGAGCGAACGCGTATTAGAAAAAAAAAAATCGTTAACCGTTTTCCTCCAGACTTTCACGCGTTACGTAGAAATAAAACACTGTCGACTCGAATAAATAAAAACCGTTCGGTTCGATGTATATCGTTTCAAATCTAAATCACATATTACAAATAATAGCGTTTTTTTAAACGAAAATAATTATCGTTTAAGAGAAAAATCGCGTATTTATGTATTAAAATAAAAGGCAATGTACTCGTCGTATTATATACAGTTGATCGTAGTATCGCGTAGGTGCTGTAGTGTCGTTTTCACAATAAATCACCAGACTGTAATAATATATTAAATAATTCGGTGCGAAGCTCGATTTGCGCGCCGTGCGACGCAATAACTGCAAAACGGAAACTATTCGAATTTTAACAACGTCGAGTTCGTAATCAATATAATATTTATTGTGCGTAAACAATAATTCAATTCAAAACTTCGTATAATATGTTATGCGAAATATAACTATAAAAATATTGAAACCTCGTGTCGATAATATTTACCGAAATTAGCCGTCGATTAATGCGGCAAAAATAATTCACGTTTTTATAGAAACTCCTCGGTTATAAAATATACAAGTACTCGTGTAAAAAATAAATAATTAATTACGCTTGCGTATACGTTATAATATAGACTCGAGTGCTGTAAATTTTCTCGTTATATTATTTGCTTTTATAGTGAACCATAAGTAGGTTTTAATATAAATTAATTTTATTCTATATAACGTTTTATATATGTATACGCACAGACGAGTATAATAATAATAAACCAACTCGTAATTAACCGTTTGTTTCTCATCGAGTCAAAACTTATTAGACAACTATTACGGGATTTTAATTCGCACAGCGTTAACAGTAATAATAATATGCGGCGGTGATAATATTCCTCCGTGTTTTAATACTGCGTGCAGCAATCGTCCGAATACGTAACGAATTTAATTGGCGCGTTAAAAATTACTATGTAAATCGAACGATTATAATATTAATTAAATATACGCGAATTTCTTTATTATGATATACTTGTAAGTAAATACTTTTATTAAAATATAAAACACGAATAACGACGAATTTATGACGACTCGTCGTTCCGAAAATTTAACATAAACGCGCATATAATTAAAACTTAAAGAATAAAACTTTTTTTTTTTTTTTGAAGTGGTAAAATACGCTTACGCTCAATAATAGTGTTTTATATGATATATGACCGATCGTAATTTATCCGTTTAGACTCCATAAAACGTAGTCCGCTTAGAACTGTTATATGCGTAAAAACGTTTTAAAATTTTTAATTAGTCGATTTTTTTTTTTACTTTTACCAAACAAATGAGTGATTTTTTTTTTTATATAATACACAAAATCTGCAAAATTAATTGCGAAATATCTGTCGTAACGTGTCGAATATTGTATATATTAATAGAAATATTAAATACATATTTGTAATCTTTTTTTTTTTTGTTTAGCGTTCAAAAAGGAGTTTCGACAGTTCGTTAGTGGCGTGACGTTAAATATATAACAAAACGTTGGCGTTTTAAAAAACGAGCGAGGTAGTTTTCAGAAATTTTTTATTTTTTTTGATTTGGTTCCAACTCGAGTCGAACACACGATTTTTTTTATTATGATTATTTTCAAAAAAAAAAAAATGCACACTTATACGTTTTTGAATTTCTGCAGACTGTTTACATACACATATTATCATATGAATCACATAATTTAGTTCCGTTTTATATGTATTTCAGTGCGGTACTTCGGAATAAATAAATGAAAAAAATAAATAAATAGCCCGGGAGAGTTTTGAGCGTTCCCTATAAAACGGCTAAAAACGTTTGTAGAATAATGTATGTTAGAATTTACCACACGCATAGAAAAACGGAATTTTAGACAATATTTATAGATTTTCCCGAACGTCTCCGCACACCGAGTGACGGAAAAATGTCGAATAAAGTCAAACCGGTTAATTTATTACACGCATATTATAACATCATTTTTTCTCTATTTAGATCTCATTCATAGATTCTTAATGATACGTGAAAAATCAAAATACACTGAAGTTATAATATATATACTAACAACGAAACATTTTTTTTTTTAAATTTATTCTTAACGTATACGCGAAATATATTTTAAACAGCACTTTAAGCGTAATCTTAAGAGGCGATTTTAAGGGAGGGCGCGCATTTTTTAAAACTCTGTCCTGACTGAGTCCTGTTGCGGCCTCCTCCGCTTTAAACCCTGCGGACCACGGAATAAATAATGATATACGCGCGCGTATCACGCACATTCAATACCCGCAAAAGTTTGTTTTATTCATTTTCGCGCGTCTGCAGCAGTATTGCGCAAGTGTATACATAATTTATGTGATTGACAGGCGTGAAACGCGTTATTTCGTTTTTTTTTTTCGTTAAACACGGTGAACGATATTGTATATAATATGTACGCGTAATATATTATATATATACCGTCAAAGGCGCGGAGGAGTGATGGAAAGGAGTTTTAAGGAGAGAGAGAGAAAACGTAATATTAAGAAAAGATTAAACGGATCGGAAAAGTCGAAAAACGTCTTACCTAAAAAAAAAAAAAAAAAATTAATAATAAAAAAAAAACTGAAATAACCGTCATAAATATATCTCACACGAGCGCGTTTGTCGTCGCCTGCAGAATTGTAATAATAAACGCGTGCGCGGGGCTATAGAAGGGTTTTTATAAGGTATTTATCTAAATAATTGAATCGGTTATTTCAGAAACACGTAACAGTTTTGAATTTAAAGTGATTTCGTGTTGAACGATTTTTAAACGCGAATATTATTCTGTGCAGAAACACTGAAACAGAAACAGAAACGCGTGCCATTAAAATATAATAATAGTCGTACCTATTGCGTCGTGCACGCGGACGAAAAAAAGAAAAAACTAGCCGAGTAATAATTGTAAATTTGTTTCGAGGATTCCAAGTATAAAATCCTATATCGTTGCATATTTTAAGAGTTTTTAGTGGTTTTTTTTTTCCATTTTACTGCTGTTTTCCTTTTGGTTTTGGCGCTGTTTTTGTTTTATTTTATTTTTTCGCTTATATACGCGCGCGTTGAATTTAATTTGTTTTCCGTAAATCCGCGGTATACATAACCTTAATAAAAATACATATATACGCATTACCATATTATAATCTATTTTTAGATATTAAATTATCCCGGACCTTCGCTTTATAATTATTCGTAAATTAAAACAAATTTCGCTACATTTTTTGCTCTATTTTTACTGTTTTTTTTTTGGGGAATATTTTAAGATTTTTTTTCCCCGCCGTCACATTATACCGCTGCACGTTTCCGGTAATCTTTAGTGCTATATAAAGAATCCGATAATAACGCACGCGTAATTTTATATATATTTTCAACAATTAATCGTCTTATATTAATATAAGACTTATTTATATATAAAAAAAAATCCTTATTCTATATATTAACTCTACAACGTCTTTTTTTTTCACTATTTCGACACTATTTTCTCTGCACATCGTTAGTTTTCATATTTTATTCTGTCCACGTTGGTAAATACACCAACCAATAAATGATACGTTATTATGTCGAGAACCCGCGCGCGGTTGTTATAGTTGCAGTAAATACGCATAATAATGAGTCTAGAGACCGGATTTATATATATGCGTTTAAAATCCCAAAAATAAGATTGTTTTTTATTATGCTCTATAATTTCATCGAAATAATCTTCTATATATATATATATTACGCGTAAATATTCTTTTATGGAAATATACGATAATTCATAAAAATCTACGTTAAATACTGAAAAACAAAAAAAAATTTTATAAAAACTATATAAGTTAATCAAAATTAATCCTATAATCTACAAAAAAAAAAAAAAATATATATACTCGCTCTATATGTACACGACGATGTAAGGTGTATTTCATCTAAAAGTAATATTCAGTATTTATGAGCTAAAAATTAAAAAAAACATATTTAATTTACTAAATAATATTGATATATCGCGCGTTCAAATTAAACGGCTGTAAACTTAGAAGTGATCTAATCGTGCGGCGTCCGTCGGGGAGGTATAAAAACTGACGGAGGTCACACAAGCCTTTTTGTAGCATTTTTTCATAAACCATTACATTTTTTGTGAAACGTTCGAATAAAAATACTCAATATATACATGCGTGTGTAATATATAATTTTACACAAAATATTCTGCTAATATTGAAATACGCTTTTTTATATACGCGTTAAAAAAATGTTTCTATATATATATATATCAGTTCGTGGGAAAACGCAGAATAGTCGTAGAAAGCTCGTCGAATCTGAAAACTGCGTACTCTCGGTAAAAAATCCGGTCTCTAAATTATATATAACACTCTTTGCAGCTGCTATTCGATCGTATTATATATATATATATATATATATATATAATATAATATTATATTATATTATATTCAG
Source organism: Slavum lentiscoides (assembly GCA_032441835.1). Classification (NCBI taxonomy): domain Eukaryota; kingdom Metazoa; phylum Arthropoda; class Insecta; order Hemiptera; family Aphididae; genus Slavum; species Slavum lentiscoides. The sequence continues at coordinate 22,289,317 of CM063707.1, forward strand.
TGCCGGATTGGCCAATCGGGATACCGGGAAACTTCCCGGTGGGCCGGTATCTTTGAGGGCTGCTATATCGCCGCAAACAATTTTTAATTTTGCTATATAAATTATCATGAATTTTTAAATTTTAAATTATATTGATACAGAAGGAATCATTGATAAGTTAGAAAATAAAAGTGCATTACTCAATAAAGAACTCTCATATTATATTATTTATGTGCAAATTTTATTTTAATAAATATAAAAGTCAGTGAACAAAATTGTAATTTTTAAAATTGTATATGTGGTTAGGGGGATGGTTGAATCGCAGATTGCCTTAAAAAAATACGAGTAATATTTGCTTTTATGTATAATATTAGATACTATAATATAGAGGGCTGGTCTAAATAATTTTCCCGGGCCGAAAAATTTTACCAATCCGTCCCTGATTATATTTCTCTGTTATACCGTCTTTTAATTTTTTACTATTTTCTATTACTATATATTATTGCGCGAACGATAATAATAATAATAATAATAATAATAATAATAATAATAATAATAATAATAATAATAATAATAATAATAATAATAATAATAATAATAATAATAATAATAATAATAATAATAATAATAATAATAATAATAATAATAATGATAATAATGTATTGCGGGGCGTATCGCGGCCAGGAAACGTGCAGTGTGACGGGCAGCGCGTATATTATTATATGTATTGGAAAACCGTCGATACTGCACGGGGAGGGGGGATTTATGTGTACGCCCTGCCCCGCCGCCGCGCGGGAATACACGAAAATACGAGGAATATAATAAAACCGTGGGCGCGACGGGAGGCGAAAGGTCGCGCGCGCGTTTGCCCTCCCCTCGAACGGGAATCGAACGGTTATCGGCCGGCCGCGCGCGCCAAACGTTCCGCCCGCGACGCCGATACGCGCGGGGCTATTGGTGGCCTCCGATGACGCGACCGATTCCGATCAATCGGTCTACGCGGCGGCGGCGGCTGCGTCGGCGGAGGAGAACGCGCACCGCCGCGCATGACGACGCTTTTTTTCCCCCTACCGCCGCAGCCGACGCCTACGACGGCGACGACGACTACTACTACTACTACTACTATAATACCACTACTACCACACGTGCGTGTATTTTTATGTATACGTACCGCGGTCAGGTGTATGCTGCAGCCACACCGCTCACCCGGCCGCTCGCCGCGCACCGGGTTCTCTCCCCCGCCACTGCCCGGGAGCGCACACACACACACTCTCTCACGCGCGCGTCGATATCGGCGGCGGCGGCGGCGGCGGTCGACGCGCCCAACGGGTTTCCGATCGCTCCACCCACACGTATACCGATTTTCCCTCGAACAAAATATGTACAACCACACGCCCCGTTTTATCGGCTCGCACAAACTCCTCCTCGATATATCGCGCGTATTTCGATATTCTTTTTATCCTCACTCGCCCCCGTTTCCTTCCTAACCCCCCACCCACCCACCCCCACCCCCCGCGCGCCCTTTTAACCAGCCCGGTGTATCGATCCGTATCGTTGCAGATTCCTCCTTCGTCCTTCCTTTTCGTGTCCTTCGTCGACGACGAAGAATATATTATTTTCACGGCGGGTTTTTTTTTATTTTTAAATATATATATATATATATTTTTTTTTTTTAGAATATAATATATTCGACTGCTGATGCTATAGGTACTATATATTACAGTCGTTTCGAATTAACTCGGTGCTGCAGTCAGGATTTTTTTATTTGAACTGGTGGTGGGGGAGGCTGGATAATTAATTAATTTATATATGTGTTAATATAATATTATTATCTATATGTATAAACGGTATACCTAGTAAAAAAGTGATTATATTTATTCAGCCCCCGCCCCTGGCTACGCCACTGAATTGTATACTTACAGTATATCATTGTATATATATAGTCGCGAGTACCTATACGAAAATCGTATTATTATATTATTATTGAAAATTTAGTGGAAAAAAAACTTTGTCGGTTACGAGAAAATGTATTTATTATAACGTAATATGTATATATATATATACTTGTAATACAACACGGTTTACCGCGCTTAAACTATATACTACTATATATATTATTATTGTTATTATAGTTATTATATAAGTCTGAATGCGCGCAAGTTTTTTTTTTATTTTTTTGTCGCGATGCTGCAGCAGAATGATGACGAGGAAAAACTTTGGGGAAAATTTCGTAAACGTACGTATTTAATACGCGAACAAAATCGAAATTATCCGTAATTGACTCGGCGTTTATTATTGTAGTAATTATATACACTTCGAACAATAACTCGTTAATTTATCGCGTTACGCGTTATTTGTAAATATTATATGTATATATTCGGCTCTCGGTTAAGGTTTTTAAAGCTATATATATATATATGAAAAAATAATGGCTTCTAATTTATATTAACTTTTAACTTTTTAACTCGTTAATGCCCCGCAGCCTTGACTATAATAATAATACGTGTATACATACGCCAAGGCAAAATACACCTATTACTGGCGTTAATGTATATTATATACATACTGAATAATTTATTTCCGTTAAAATTTTATTCGATTTATTCGGTAAATATATATAGATAATTTAATCGAATTATATTTCATAAAAAATTTTTTTAAAAACTTCGAAAATATATACATCGTAACGATTCTATCGGATTCTCCCCTAAAAAATAAAAAAAAATAAAACTCTTTACAAAATAAATTCATATAAATCGCGTTGTTTATAGTCTTCTTTTAAACGTTTCGAATTATTTTTGATAAGCTATTACGAATATATACGTAATAGAGTTATATTGAAAACGTTTTATAACGTTGCAGAATATATACTAATAATAGATAATAATATTGTCCTTTAGGTATATATAAAATGATGTTAAGAAATTTCGTATAATTTGTCCGCGAAATACATATTATTTTTAATAATATATATATATATATATTTCAAAATATCTACACCTATAAAACTATATATAGCGAGTATATACTTATTTATATACGTATTATAATATATCTTTGCGTCTTATTCTTCACAGACGCTGCAGTAACTATATATATATATATATATATATATATAAATTTCTATACCCGGAACAATTTAAAATTTATCGAACAGTTTCTATAATATATAGTTTTTATATAATATGTTTACATTGAATAAAGTTTAAAAACATTATTATTGTTATTATATATAATGCGTATGATGCTGCAGCGTCGTAGTGTTCTTCAATTCGTACTTTTTTTTTTTATAATTAATAAAACGAATATATATATATATATATATATACGCGCGTATTGTGTATACATGCGCGTATACACCGCGCGAATTTAAGACGATCAAAAGTTTTCCATCTTTATATTATTATATCATGTACCGTTTTAATACTTTGGCGTATACATATTAAAATCCGTATACATATATATATACTTACGCGCGGTACAGTCGTTGCGTATATAAAAAGTATATAACTCGTTAAGACCATTATTATATATATAATATATTTGAACCCGAGCCACTACTGCAGCTCATCTCTGTAAATCACGACGCGCGCGTATATATATATTAATTTATAATATTTTATAAAATGCTCGCGTTTCTCGAAGTAACAAATATATAATAAATATCGCTTTTCGAAATCGACTCATCTATATATATAATACATTCGCGTATCGTTTTTGACGCCTAACCTAACCTAACCGAATTTGTCTTATCGCTATCGAATGGTAAATTATTATGATATATTTAATAACATTCCCCCGTAATGTGTGTGTGTGTGCGCGTGTATACATATATACGAACGTTTTACCCTTTGATTTAAACTTGTGTTATACATATTATATTATATATACTGGCAGACGTCGCGTTCATTAATAATTCGTCGTTTCAACTCCTTTGCCCCGCGCGCGTCCTCGCCGTATATCGCGGGGCTCGTTCTATATATGTATATATATATATATATACTATTTTACCGACTATTGCGTATATATATATAGAGAGAATACTTTTATTTTTATTTTTAAATTTCGTACTCTTTGGAATAAACGGGTAAAAAAAAAAAAATATTACTTTCGGAATATTTTTATTGTATATAGGAACTATAAACGCTTTAAAAAGCGTTCGCCCCGCGGTCATTTATTTATGTATACCTGTATTTTATTAATTTCTCAAATTATATATTACATACGTTGTTTATATAAACTATAACAGAATTCGAATACGATATGATATAAACGTCTAAAAAAATTGAGACTTGCTATGCGTATAATATAATAATGCGTTTGTAGTGCACGGATAATTTTGTGTATATATATATATCGGATTCGTATATTATATTTATTATTATTACGCGACTATATTAATTTGTCTTTTTACACAGTAATTCTAAATTTTGTTATATGCGCGTATATATTATATAATGCCAAAATTTTAACTTATTGAAATTTTCTTTGGATATATATCGATGTGGAGCATAATATAAGATAAAATTCGTACGGTTTTTGCGCCATAAATCTACAAAATATGTATATATATATATTTTTTTTTAGACGAAAAAAGAAATAGTATTTTTATATAAATAAAAACACGCCGGTAATTTCGGAATACATTTTTTTTTTTTTAAGTGTAGACAAAAACAGTACTGAAAAAAATATATATAATCGAATATATACGTATTATACGCGATTTACAGCAATTTTTAGTGTACTGAAATTGGCAAATACGCGCTTGTACGCGACGCATATCGTAATATATATATAGTACCTACTTAAATAATCGCGCGCGTTGTATTTTAGAGGTCCTTCTATAATCCCGACGCGATAATATATTTATATAATTATAAACGAATATATACATCGCGTTAAATTACTGTTTTTTTTTTATATATATTATCGCGTATTGTACAGCGTATATATATATATACAACCTAACCTACGAATTTGTTTTCATTAACCTTGCAAGACTATATCGGTGTACACCGATCAATAATTAGTCTATACGGCCAAGGGCGCACCGAGGATATTTTTCGGGGGCTAAATAAAATTATTTTTATATACATATTAATATAAGATTATTATTTAATAGGTATACGTATATAACAATAAATCTGAAAACACGCTATTGTTTATATATAATATGAATAATAAACTTATAATTTCATAATAGGTAATTTTTTTTGTTATGAAAATTTAATGCGCCTATAATAAAATTTTAAAAAATTTTAGGAGATCAACATTTTTTTTTTCGGAGGTGGGGCTTTTGCCCATTAGCCCTCTCCCCTCCCCCCTCGGGTGCGCCACTGTCTACGGCTATGTATATATTATAGCGTATCACACGCTTACCTATACATTACTATACTGCAGCAGCTGTACGCATAGCGAAATCATCGTGTTTGGAATTGAAAATTATTGCGCTTTTTTTATTTTGCCGCTTGTATAGGCGGTCGAGTCCGATATATAAAATTAATGCGTTTAGTGGAATATTGCGATTGAAGTTTGCGAACAACAGTGTATATAATGATATTTTAAGGACGCGATATAATATTATATAGAAGAAAATATTTTACGGCGAGTAAAATAGTGATGTAATACCGCGCAAACGCGTATAGTTTATTATATGTATTATATTATTAGTTCTCCTTGAAATCTCCTTGGAGAGTATACAACTACGACATAATAAAAAAATGTTTTCGCGAGTATCGAAGGATTTTAAAAAAATTATTAAATAATAAGTACTTAAAAAAAAAAAAAACGCTATTCGCGTCGCCGTCTGCGCAGGGTCGTTGACTTATACTGCACACGCTGCGCATCGCGCAGACAGTTCGAGAAAACGTATAGTTCGGCGCGTATTTTCGATAAATCATTTTTTTTTTTTTGGCCGTCCGCGTGAAAAGTTTTAAATACAACGACCTGCAGCGGTAGTATAGTAGAACATATAGAAAACGCCTGCGTACACCGCGTTTATGGCCAAAGTTCTTTTTTTTTCTTTCTTTATTTATTTATTTTCTACGTTTTCGCCGCGAGTAAAAACACATATTCAACTCGTTCTGCCAGTACTGTTTATATATATATATATATATATATATATAACGACACGCGGCTCGTCGTTATAGGATGCCGTTTGATTCTAAAAAAAGAGAACATTATTACGCGTATATATATATATATATATTTGTACGAAACGAGCGGCGCGCGTGCGGTACATATAGCGCCGAGTATCGTTATAAGTTATACGCAGTCTATAGAATAATAACGGCCATCGTTAACAACGCGCACCGAACGAAATTGAAATTATTAGCGTAAAATTAAAATTCAGGACCGGCGTAAATTTTCGGCCCCGGGAAAACGCGTATCTTGGTAATCGTTGGTATATATATATATATATATGTAGGAGGAGCCCTGCAGTATTCTATTATTATACTGTAATCAGGCCCGGAACTAGGGCGGAGTAAGGGGAGCACGTGCCCCGGGCGGCAAAATTTGAAAAAGTTTATTAAAAAATAGATAATAATAAGTTATTTAAATTTTTGTATGTATTAATATAAGTGTAACGCGTATATGTATTGATATGTATAAGTGTATTAATATAAGCGTTTTTCATAAATAAAACTTCTTAATAGCGTATATACATATAATATGGTGTGCAATTTCAATTACCGTATCTAAAAAAATAGCTTACCGAGGTATTATATTTTGGTGGTAGGGGGAAGGAGGGCAGCAAACTGATTTTTGCCCCCCCCCCTGACAATAATCTCCTAGTTCCGGCCTATTACGCAAAATTTGGGACCAAATTTTTTATTTTTTTTTCGAGTTGCCATGTGATACTTTAAGTACAGATTGCAGTATTTATAATAAAAAAAAATTTGATATACATTCAATTGGGGTGTTTTTTTTTAAAAATCACTGTAGTGTAATTTTAGAAATTTGCCGTCTTTTAATTAATTTTTTTGCCTTTGTTCTTCACTCATAGGTTTTATTCATTTTATCGTACAACATATAATTATATACATATAATTGTAGACAACAGTTTCATAAAATTAAAATTAAATTCAAGTATATACGTTTTTGAATTATTGAAAAAAATTCAATAGTATATAATTGTTTAATAATTAGTACATTATTTTTTTACTTCGGGCCCTGTATAAGCGCACGGACCCTCTTATAGTTACGCCACTGAGTTTTAGTTATATCTGAAATAAATGAATTTAAAACATGGCTATATATATATACACGGATTTGTCCGTGTACGATAGCTAACCGGCCGTATTGAACACTGTATCCTTAGACGCTGCTCCATCTGCAGTAGTGTTTGCAATACGTTTTTTAACATCTAAATATTATTACTGTAAAACACTTTTTTAATCAATTTAAAAATATACTTACCTTATATAATTTCCTCGCGAGTAAAATCGCAGTGTATAATTACGAGTACTTTTTTCATTCAAATCGATAGAAAAGAAACCGCATATTAATAAATATACAAATTTATGGTCGAGGCTCACGCAGACACACCAAGAAATTTTCCCAGGCATTCCGGTGAGCCGAACACCGTCCCTGAATAAAATCTATAAAAATGTAAATATTATTCAGTTTTTTCGGTGGACAATTAAAATTAAAATTGTAATAATATATATATACGCGTTGAATTTGACGAATAATTGTTTCTGATGCAACTGTATATACGATGGGGTTTAATAACGAACCGATTCGTTTGCATATAATGCGTACAGAAAAACGACATTTTTTTTAAAAACACCTTTTTAGCAGTGTCGAAAAATCGTATAAGAGAAAAAAAAACTCCTTTCAAAACGCTTATTGAAATATTGTCCGTCGGAATATTCATTGAAACGGTGGAAAAACGTGAACATTTAGGATGCCGAGTTAAAACGCGTATCGCCTTATATATATACGAGTATAATATATTTCTTGGCAGAACTCTCGGAGGCTGTGAACTTCAAAACTTTTACTGACCCGAAATCATGGTGCCCACTACACGAAATTGAATTATTTCTTCGAATTATTTCGAGAAAAAACAATGTATATTAAAACGTATTTAAATATATACCGCACAATATTGTTTTGAACAATAGGAAATAAGAGGATTTATACACGAAAACGTATCCGAAAACAGGCATTTTTTTAAACATATGTTATATATAACTTTACCGCTTGACTAGTAAGTCCTACTCGAATAGTATATATATATCGACTGTTATTATATTAATATATTCTGTTACAGAATTTCTGTATTATTTAAAGAAGAAGAAAAAAATGGCGATCGTATAATATTTATAATATTCGGGGGATTTCGCTGCGCGGGGATATACGTTCTACGCCTTACTATTTGTATATAATAACGTTTAATAATGTAAACGTTATACTATATAGAGTCGTTTAATTCGAAATATATACGCTATAGAATTGTAATTACTATATGGAATATATTTAAAAAACGATTTAAATTGCCGTATTTATATCTATTTTATAGACCTACTACAACAATAATCGCTGCAGCCTCTCTTGTTCGCGAACGATAGATTTGACAGCGAAACGTTTTTATTTAAAAATTTTGTGACAAACCATTTTGTTAACCGTAGAACGCGTATATATGTAGTTTACGAGATAATAGTAAAAAAAAAAAAAACCGATTTTTCGTCCATGATGGTGTTTTTTTTTAACTTTAAGGGACGTGTCCTCCGCACCGGAAGAGCGGAAACTCGACGGATACTCAAGAGTTCGTATACGCTAAATTTCGGAACTATATAAATTATTTCCGTCAAAACGTCTAACTTGACTGGGCTGTATATTACACATACGCCTATGTAGTGCGAGTCTCAATGGCAAGGCCGTATAGCCTGCAGAGGAAAGGTTTTTTGGGATTATAGACGCCCCCGAAATTTTTCTTAAAATTCAACCGATTCATATATTATACTATTGTCGGTTTATTATTTTTATTTTATTTCATATTTATATACTCTCGGTCCGCACTCAAAAATTTTTGCTGGCTATACGATCTAGGTCCGTCGTATATATTCTATGATCGTCATATCGTATATTATACGGAAATTTCCGCTTAATCGACGACGAATATTAGATATATTATATATGTATATGTACGTACTGTTAATAAAATCGACACGGAATCGCAGGCAGGCCTGCAGAATTGCAGGGATTCGCGAATCTTCGTTCAAAATAATTTCGATAATAAAAATATTATTATTAATCGTCATGACATTACAACACACCTTACACATTTCCGTCCCATCATTTCCCGAGGTTTATAAACTCATACGGCCGCGTAATAGATATTGTTATTTGCACGGGAAAAAAAATTTTTATATATATATATATAAATTCGGATCGGACGGTACTTTTTTTTTTCCTCCCTTTCTCGGCTACCGGCACAGAACTCTGCACACTCAGTCGCCACCACCCGCCGCCGCCGCCGCCGACACAGTCGTCGTCGCCGGGTCTTTCGATATTGCCACGCGCGCTCTCGTTTTTCTCGCCGTGTGCGAATATAAAATGTATTCTACTGCACACACACACACACGCACACGTGCGCGCGCGCGCACGTAGTGCCGCGGTCGTCGTCCCCCGGGGTGGCGCGCACACACGCGAGCTGCGTCGTGTTGTTGTTGTTGTTGTTGATGTTGTTGTTGTTGTTGTTGTTGTTGTCGTTGTTGTCGTAGTATACAACGCGCGGACGGGTGATCGAGCGGCGGCGGCGGTTCCGATAGGGAGCGCGGCCATCGGCGGCGGCGGCGTCGATGGCGAGAAAGAACGGGCGGACTGAAAAACCCGCCAGGCCATCCTATTATCGGCATTTCGCCGTGTGTATACGTTTCGTCCCGCGCGCGCCTGCTGCTGCTGCTGCTGCTGCTGCTGCAGCGAGAGAGCTTCCCCGTTCGATCGTGCCCTCCGTTCCCCACGACATCACCGCGCCGGTGGCCACCCCCCCTTTTTTTCGTCGTCGGCCCCCCCTTTTCCCCCCTCCACCCGCGGTCGACGGGGCGGTATGTATATAAAAGATATACGACAACGGTGAAACGGTTTATATATATATATATATATACGAACGGGGTACGCGACGGTCGGGCAATAGCTGTGTCGCGGGCCGGGCCCGGGGGAGGGGGGGGGGGTGGTTGTATAACAACGGGGTGGTGGCGGTCCATGGATTGTGGTGGGGGGCGGGTGACGGGAAGAGAGATATTTTTTCCCGGTTTATTCTCCGCGTACACCGCAAAACGGGATGACCCGATAACGACGGCGGCGGCGGCGGCGGCGGCGCGTCGTAGTCGTTCGATTTTTAACCAGCCGCCCGACGTGCCCCCCCTTCTTCCGCCCCCCACCCACCCACAATCCGCCCGCACCCACAACGATCCCGACCGCCAACGTCCCGTGTTGAAATCCCGTACCCGTCGCGAGCCTATAATCGTTCTACTGCACGGGCACCGCTGCAGCAGCCTCCGTCGCTACACGCGGTATACGCACGCACCAGTGCCGGCGCGTTTCCGTCATCCGAGGATCTCGTCGAATGTAATAATATAGCGAATAATATATTATATTGTATTGTATTGTTGTTCGACGTCGACCACAATCTGCAGTATGAGGTCTCATTTGAAAATTTTATAAAACTTATATACGAAAAAAGTTTATTGAAACGGTTATTTTCGCGTCGTCGAAGTGTGTTTTTTTTTTTGCTATTCGTTACATTAAAAAACACTTATACTCGTATATAGTATTGTTTGTGCTTTTCGATTGACTATTCGATGAAAGTTCGAAATTAACTTTGACGCAGGAAAACGCGACTTTGTTAAAAGTCAAAATGTCCTATATAATATTGACAAAAGCGAAAACCTGCAACGCGTCTGCAGCGTTATATGCGGATGTGCTGTGTATATAATAGGGAAATTTGAATTAAAAATGTTTTAATACCCGTTATACTCTTTCAAAATCTTATAATATAAATAGCACTGTAAAACGTATAAAAACCGAATTCGGAAAATTTCCGATATCGGCCGTTATTTTCGTTATGTAACTCGTAAACGGTAAAACAGCGTGATTCGCCAAGTCGTTATATAGCAAAAATGTTACGCAGTAACCTGATTAAAACCAATTCGACTTTTTAAACTCTTTATGTCCTCGGGAATTAACGGTTTCAAATATATATATATATATAAAACTGCCCGCGACTAGCGAACAAACCTCGATGAGCATACCCAATTCGCGTATGTACCTATAAGAACAAGGGCGTATAGCCAGGAGACGGCTAAAGGGACTCGTGTTTTTTTTTTAGCTATTTATGTCATATATTCAGTGCAATTATAATATTCAGTGATTACTTCTAGAAATACACTCCTAGAAGAGTGCTGAAGTTGGCAAATTGGGCATCCTAATTTTAAAATAAAATCTATAGGTATTATATAAAAATAACAATATATAACATATAAATAAGCGTAGAATATTCACAATATTTTCGTAACAACCTGCAGCGTTCCGCCTATATAAGGCATCTGTATTGGTTAACCTACCTGTACATCATTATAACTATATATATATATATAGGTAATGTATCAGGTTTTCACTTGCAGCTGATAACAATACTTTTAGACGAAAATAGTTGTTAACTTATTTAAAAACATTTTGCGAATACTCTAGGCGTATTCTCTTTTTATAAATATTTTTTTTTATAATAAATGAATATATGAATTTTTTATTATATATATATTGTTATTTTTAATTAAACGTTTATAAAATATAATATAATGGTATAATTAAATTCATTCCTAATTCTGTATTATACAATATACTTTTTGACACTTTTAAGTTTTTACTACATCAGCTATATTATATAGGTACACAGGCTCAATATTGGATCCCCCGTAAGAACATCCCGCGGGCTACGCCACTGCCCGTATATAAGAACGATTTGAAATTTTCGCCGTGGCACGAATTTGTGCGTTACGCCGTGTAGGTACACATTTCGTATGTGATTGCGAAAATCTTGTGGCTCTATAGAGTAAAAAACGAGTCGGTTCGCGTGTACAAAATAAACTGCGAAATTCGACGCGCATACGACGTACTACGCGTATTATATCAAATATAATAATTTTTTTTTCTCGATAAAAATATATCGTTTATAATATATATATATATACGTTCCGCGTTAGACGCTGCACACATCGAGCAAAATTTTATATATTATACGCGTTTATAAACGCTGGTCTTATCAGCTATATAATATAATAGTGTATACATAATCGTTCGCTATATGTTCAGTCGTCCTTCAAATATTATTATTCTCTGGATGCGTTGTCTGCATATATAATTATATAAATATACCGGTGAAAATTTTTTTTAACTCAAAGAACTTACGGCGATAACACCGCCGCGCCGGCGGCGTATATTCTTATAAACAATTATTATAGTAGACATTTCAATCCGATCTGTGCACCAGGTTTCAATTTATCTTAACATATATATATATATATATATATAGTGTTTTAAACGGTATGTTACTGCAGCGTATAGCATTCATAGACACAGTTTTCTATATTAGGATATCGTGCGTAATGAAATTTTGACAAAATCGTGGTTTTGTTACCCGCAAAGTAGTGTCTGCGTGGAACGTTCGCTACCGGTAAACGGTAAAAATTCGAGCACTATATATGTGTCTACCCGAAAAATTGTCTATACCTACAAGAAATAAAAGCATTATTGTAAAACTATAGAATTGACCGTTATTGCGTATCACGCTCGGTGGAAGTTATATCGAAATCTGCAAAAGAATTAATACGCGCGTACCGTATAGTCATACGGTCGATATAGGGGAATTAAAAAAAAAATATTGAGAAAACCGCATTTATTTGTTCCCAGAGAATTATAATAAATATAATAATAATTTCGTATAATTATTATTTCCGTTTACGCGCTGCGCTATCGTCGCGTATGTGTAACGGAGTAAAAACGCTTTGCTTGTATAATTATTGTCTATAAATCTCAAATGAAAATATAACGTGTTAAAAACGAGAACATTCTTTTTTCTCTGTACGCGCGGTTTATCTGATATTCGAATGGAAACGTATACCAATTATAAAACGGTGTTTCTTATAACGACTGTATACAATATATATATATATATATATACAGCTCGTTTAATATTAATTTATTATGTTTCGATGACTTTCACTCGCGAAAACCTATATATATAGGAAACGTTTAATTTTCGAAATAACGTCGTAATATATATGCGCGCACTGCAGCAGAAATATATAGTTTTATAAACACTATCCTATATTATATATGCGCGGCGTCTCTGCAGGACCAGTCGCGCTTTGATAAAAACACGATATTTATAATTAAATATATATATACGGATAGGTTTTTATAATACTTATAAAGTTTACTGCGATTTCGTCGGTGTTTTACATTTTTTTTTTAAATTTTTTTAGTTCAGTTATTTATAGATAATTTTTTTATGCGTATATACGCTCAATATAGCGATAGGCTATATTATTTAATTACCGCGCGTTCGTAATTATTATATTATTTATTTTTATAGTTTTTTTTTTCTCGGGTTTTCGTTGTGCGTATATATATATATATATATATATATATATATAAAACTTTATATTTGCATTATTTTGTTTTTTATGAATGTTAATAGAAAGTAGTAAGAAAAAATAAACTTTTTCTCGTTTAAATCCAGTTTTAACACCTAATTTTGTTCGTAAAACACTGCAGCGCGAAAGGGTGACAACGGGTATAAATGACATTCTTACTTTTATTTCTTGTATTTATATATATATATGTACTGCAGTAGTTCGTCTATAACGAGTTTGCATCCAATGGTTATTGTTCTAACCAGCAAAAGTTCTTTTTAACATCCGCGGAAATGCTGTACACGCGCGTACACTTATATATATAATATTTATATACTTACGGTGGATAGCAAATTTTTAATGTTTTTCTCTCTCTATCTCTCTCTTTCTCTCTCCTTTTGGCGTTACAACATTTTTTTTTTTTTTTACTCTTATTTTATCGGTATATTACGTACTAATATATAGTCGCATCATTCTGTAATATAATTTCGTCGCCATTATTGTTCGTCCTTCGCGTTGAAATTATTATCTCGTGTTAGCTGAGCGTGAGCGGGCGGGAGGTAATCCGCTGCTGCAGACGGGCCTAGAAAATATATAATGTCACGCGTGTTTGAATAATATATAAACGAAAAATAAACTTTGACGACATGCGCCGCGGTCTATGTAGATAATGATGTTTTGTACTCGTATGTGTACTTTATTACGTGCAATCGCTGTCGCTGTAAATATTTAAAACGCGATCGTTATAATAACAATACAGTAATAAAATACATGAAACAAAAAAAAAATTATAGCGGATAAATATATACAGTGATGAGCGCTGACGCTGCAGGAATCCAAGAACTTTTAGCAACTGCTGCTATACGAATCGTTCGAATGCTCCATCGTCGAATTCTGGAAGCGGTAACTGCTACCGTTAATCCATATATACCAGCTATACTTAGATCCTCGTCGGAGCGGAGATTTTCTAATTTTAACTGCGCACATATACCTGCAGCTTTCTCGCTGTTTTTATACCCGTAGTACGTCCTTATTTGAACGACTTCGAGCCTTAAAGTAAACGCGATTTCGACTATTATTATTACCGTTTAAAAGTGTTTTTGATTGTGAGCACGATGAACATTGGTGGTACGACGTCGGGGAAAGATAACAAATAAACAGATTTGGAAAACGGGTGTAAAGTTGCGGCTGAAGAAACCGATGCGTTTTCTTTCCGGAAACAAAGCGTATTTCTCTTAGCTCAGCCCGGTACAACGAGCACGATTGAAGAGAGCCGGTCACGCGTTTCCATACACGTTTATATACGAAGAGTAAAAACGCGATAAATCAAAATAATTTTGAATATTCTCGAATAAATTGAAACTGTATTAATTACGTAAAATTTAAATTATTATTTCGGTGTGCGCGGGAAATCATTTGGAAAATATCTAGAAATAAAGAAAAAAAATGGGTATGGATGCAGACTGGCTGGAAAACGCTCGACGATTGGCATGCGTATATTTAGAAAAAAATTATTTCAGTATCACACGCACGTAAAACGTTTCTGTTTTGTCCATCGTTATAAAAAAAAAAAAAAAAATTTCCATCCCCTCGTCCCAATGATTGAAAATCTAGCTACGGCCATACCGCGGTTATTGTACGTATAAACTATTATGAGAAATAACGCGGTTTAAAAAAGGGTTTTTGGGGAGATAAACTGCAGCAATCGCGCCAATAACAGTAATTACGCCGTGATATCCATGCAGTGTGTCTCTTCCGTTAATAGTAATTTCTGATCGACTACAAGATAATAATATGACTCGGAATATTCGCGCGGATACTCGCGATAGTCATTACGTGTTTATATAGGACACGAGTCCCAGTAATAATAATACTTAATCGATATACCACATTCTGCTAAAATATCTATACTCATACGCGTATGTAATATTATGTCAAACCGAGATAATTCGTCGATTAAACCTATTATCGCCCAGCAACAGTAATGAAATAGTATATTAATTTTCAACGCGCAATCACACAGGTATTTATATAATATAAAATTTCGGTATAATATCATAATTAATTTCCATTTATCGCGTGCGCCATTTGATAACCACCGCTGCACGTATACACTGCAATCTTTACGCAATCGACAATTCGATATTATATCAAATAATAATACGTTACCGGCAATAAATTCATATTATGTATACGCGCGCATATTATAATAACCGCAGTGGTTTTCAACGTTTTTATTTAATTCGTATTTATTTCATTTTCTGTACGATTTAAAAAAATTTATTTTACATAATTCGTATATATAGTATAATAAAATATTGTGTATGGTATGAATTATTTTGTGTAGAAGAAAAAAATTCTTTTTATTTATTAATATAATATTTATTTGTCGAATACGAAGGCCGGATGCGCTTGTTTTCGATTATTCTCGTAGACGTTGGATAATTTGAGGGGTTTGACGGTTGAATTTTCTTCTTTTTTTTTCTGTTGCAACCGTGGACGCGAAAATCCGGCTTTACGATTTGATATATATATATATATAAAAAAATTGAACGGGAAACAGCGTCTCTTAACGGCTTTATATGTAGCGAAATGTGAAAGCCACGTAGATTTTTTTATGAAATTACTGAAAATAGCCCCTCCCCCAGACGAAGTACGCGTTTCCTAGACGTATAAAATATAACGACCAATCAAAGTCGGGTATAATAATAATGGTGACTTTTAATATAATAAATCGGCGAAATGAGTTTACACAAAACCAGTGGCGTAGCGTGAAACTCGGTGGCCCTAGGGCCAATAAGAGACGAAGGCCCTCTTTATCACACAAATTAAATTATAATAAGAATATTAATTGTTAAACAGTGATTCTAAAAATAAAAATAAAAATGTTTAAAACTAACTGCCCGTTTGAAAAAACGGTATCGCTGTACATTATTTTATTATTTTTTTTTTGTATTTTAAATTAAATTAGTTTCAATATAAATATTATAGAAAAAAAAAAGTTCATAGTTTTTTTTAATGTAATAATTAAGATCCTTATGTTGCCTCTCAACTTGGACTTATATTGGGGACCCCTGGGCCTGGGCCCCGGTGACCCCGGCCTAAATACGCCACTGCACAAAACGTACACGCGTATTAACAAATTTTGATTTAAAAATTTTTTTTTTTTATATTAAAAAATAATTACATTAATAAACACGTTCAGAACGTCGTTTTATCGATATATATATATATACCGCAAATGATTTTAATAATCGCGTTTCTGACTATAATAAAATCGACCCGGTATTTTATAAAAAAAACGACTGAAACTATTATTATATCTGCGGTGTAATAATAATTCAAATGTTTCTATACTAAAAAAAAAAAAAAAAAGCAATTTTTTTTTACACAGATTTGTTATACGTGAGCGTACAAATAAAAACGCGCGTTTTTTATTTATATATAATAAATAGGGTTAGGGTGTTTTCGATTTCGCGTGTTTTTTTTCCGGGTTGCCCTATAGCTTCCGCGTTCTTATATTATGTAGAAATATGTTACATTCAAAATATCGAAAATTTATTTTACAATTTTTATAAATAAGTGCATATTTGTGGTTGTTTTTCTTCTGTTTTTAAGCGCGTATTTCACAGTTTTCGATACAAAACGCGAACAATTTTACATTATATATTTTATTAACTGAATATCCAATCCGAGTTTGGTCGTCATCTTTACTTATTCATTGTTGAAAATTCAATGATGGTATAGTACGGCAGAATAAAAGTACTAAAAACAGAATTTTCGATTCAGCGCGTCGTTTGTAATGTAACAATTTATATTTATATATCATTTTTAACAATAAATAATAACTCCCTATTATATATATATAGTTAAAATATTTAATTTTTATTTATGTCTTTATATTTCATACATATAAGTAACTATTTTTTTTTTTTTTAAATTATTTTTAAATAAATTTGTCTTTTAAAATCGACTTCGTGTCTATATTTCCATATTTTTTAACGAGTGTTTTACAAATTTTTTTCACGCGTATTTAACTGTTTTTTAACGCACATGCGCGTACACGTTTATACATTTTTCAGAGCATATATTATATAAATATCGTCCTTACCCTAATAATAATAATAAATAATACGTTTTATTTAATATAATATTATATGATATACTCGTATATATATATTGACGAGAATCGTTAGAAACTCCGCGGCGTGTGATGACGACGACGTTCTCGTGCGCGGTCGAGATCTATATAAAAATAAATAATAACGGATGACGTAAGAGTCGCGATGATGCTGCACAGAATCGTGGTCGTCGGGCGCGCGCGAGCGGGTCAGACGGACGGACGGACGGACGGACGGACAGGCGAGTGGTATAGCGCGGCGCGACTCGACGGGCCGGCGGAGGGTCGGCGGGACACGCGTGACATGCGCAACTATATAAAATAAATAATAACGTGGTAAGAGTCCCGGTTTTCAGACGGACGGACAGGACGAGTGGTACATCGATGACATGCGCAACTATGTGTGTGTGTGTGTGTGTATAACGTTTTATTTTTTCTCCTCTTTTTTTTCTTTTCGCTGTCGAAACGCCGCCGTCCGTCCTAGCCGGCGACATAACGCGCGCGCGCACACGTTTTCGACCGAGACCCGCAATAATATTACAATATACCCTATACGTTTTCGTCGTCCGCATATAAAGAATCCGGTATAACGATAATATTATATAAATTATACAACCATACTCTTCTCGGACCCATTATATACCTCGTCCCACCGATCGGACAACGGAAAACGCGTTATTTCGCCGTATATAAATATAATATAATATTAAAAAACTATATAAGTGTGCCCGACGACGTTCGATAACGTCAAGAGCACGCGGCCGGATTCGCGCGCATCAGCTCGGTTTTCGCCTCTTTCACCGCCGCCGCGGCCATCTCGCGTCGTCGTCCTACCCATCCGCACCCGCCCACCCTATTGCCGATCGCTCCGGCGGCAAAAGGTTATACGCGCGCACACGCATGTATACACGCCGCCCCGCGCGCGCGCGCGTGTGTCAAACAGACGAAGGAACAGAGTTCGGAGGATTTTAATTAAATGATAATAACAACAGTTGTAAAATGCATGAGACAGAGCTTTTCGCACTCGAGCGAATTCAATTCGAGCATCCGCAGCGCGTATACGTACATATATACGGGCTCCTCCGTCACCCATACGGCCCGCCTATATATACCGTCGGGTCGGCGGAGGCCCGGGCGATGTGTGTCGCGGATGCTGCGCGCATATAGTGTTGCGGGGACGGCGAGGCGCGCGCGCGCGCAAGGGGAAAGAGCGCGTAACGAGAAGACGTTGTTACGCATTAAAAAGGGTCATTGGATTACAAAAGCGAAACGCGCCTAGAGACAGAGACAGAGAGAGTGATCCGGCGGGCGGTATCGAGTTCGTATATTATTATCGAAATGCACGAGAGCTTATCCGAAGGCCCGAGGCCTGTGTGCGCCTAAGGCCCCCCGGTTTTTGGGAGTGACGGGGGTGGGGGGGCATTCGTTTCCTTCCTTCCCCGTCCCCATCACTCGGCTATTTTATTCGATTTTTTTTTTTTTTTTATTATTATTTAAATCGGTGTTGTACAACTACTTTTATATAGACGTGGAATAATTTTTTTTTTTTTTTACGCGCGACAAGATAATCGCTTATAATATTCCTACACTAATCCCGCCACCTCGTATAGCAGCGACTATTAGCGCAAAATTCGTCAACAGTCATATAAGCGCAGCGGTCGAAGTGCATCGAAATAATAGTGGGGTAGAGGGATGGCAGTAGTGTCGTCGTTTCGAAATTTTAAAAGGGGGGACAAAGTATCCGTATATAATTGTTGAAAAACAAGCGAGAAAAAAATAGAGTTAAACTTGACTATATTTTTTACGATTGTGATTAAGTGATGATCGGATCTACTGAATGTTAACATTTTAGAAAACAAAATAGTTGTTACGAAAAAGAGAAAATAACTTCAAATTATTTTTTTTTTAAAAAGAGAAATTTTTAAAAATCCAAGAGAGACGAATAATTTTTTTAAAAAAATAAATGGGGGTGGAATATGCTAACTAAAAAAAAATGGAGGAATATGACTTTCTTACATATCCCCCCCCCCTCATTTCGATCACTGCATACGTGCATAACGGATATCCGCATATAGGAAACAAATGGTATTCCGTATGGAAACCTATATATATATGGGCTTCTCGTGGGCAATTTTTATTTAACGGCGAACGCGATAAATATTGTAATCGTAACGAATATATATTTTATGTATAATAATTTCATCTTTCACCGGTGTAATGGCCATTTTTTTTTTTTTTTACTATAAATTATTATTAATATACTGTTACAAATGTATATATTTTACGCTTTTAATTTTTCAAGACTTTTGTTGTAGAAATAACAAGCGCGTAAATACATTTTTTACGATATATATTGTGTTATTAATTTTGATCTGCGATTTATAGTTATTAGTTTTTTTATATACTTTGGGAGTAAAAAATTAGGGTGTACATTTTTGTGTTAAACCTTGTTCCCTCCCCCGCGAAATATATTTCTACGGGCCGACGTCGTGTGCGGCGCGTCGTTATTAAATCGCGCACGATATTCTAAAAAAAAAAAAAACGGTTTTTCAAAAAAAAGTGGTTTTTTTTTCCAAAAATTCTCCCAACAAAAATTTTTTCACTGACCTATTATATACTGACCATAACTAACTTTCACGGGATGGAGGGGCGAATTTTTTTCCGATTTGGATATTTCGACGAAATTTATTTTATATAGATTAAAACGCAGTTTTTTTTTCAAACATGGTAGACGAGGTAAGAAAAACTTTTCGAAAATGAATTTTTTTTTTTCGAAAGATCGCCTCGCGTTATTTTCATGAGGAGATGTCGATAGAGTTTTACAGAACTAAAATCGGGCCGGCAAAAGCGTCGCGATTCCGTCAGAGGTTTTTTTTTTTTAACCACTTTAGAGCCTCCTTATAATACGTTATATTTATATATATATATTTATATAATAGAAATACGAAAATAAAGTTTGAAGTAATCTTGTGTCGGCGATGATAACATTATATCCGCTGCAGCGGTGTACTATAAGTTTTTGTTTCACAGCTATATATAGTGTTTCACCGTATATGTACAATATACACCGGTGTTTTTTTTAACTCTGCCAAATATTAGAAAAATATAAAGGATCGGACGCAATATGGACAAAAACACGAATACATCTATTGCGAATAAGAAGCAGAAATTGTGTAAATATATATATATGAATATTGTACATTCGTATAACATCTAAAATTCTTAAATATTGAAGTTCGTGGACTCGTATAGTCCGACTGCAATAGCGTGGTCCGCAGACTACGGTTCACGCGTGTCCGTCGGACACGACGACGGTTCCAAGTTTATTTTAATAAAACGACAATAATAAAAATTTTTAAAAACTATGCATACGATTTTAATACATTATATCAATATGTTTAAAAATGTTTAATTATATTTGTAAAGTATACGCGTGTAATAATAATAATAATAATAATAAAGAAAAGAAAAATCATCCTAATGTATAAATATTAAATACTAATTAAAAATAACGTCGTATCTCGTATATAACCGAATGAAATTATTTAATAATATACTAAACCGTATATACCGCGGAAATATGTTTATAAATATATTATACGATAATAATTATTCGTAATATATTACTCGATGAAAAACTACGATATTCTTTGGTATGATAATGAATAATACGAAGGTTTCAGCCGAGTTCTCCCATCTCTTCCGCCGGTGCAACCCGGTTTTATATGTAAAATTGAGTAATATACGCGTTTACTTATATTCGACGAAAAAATAATATTCTGTTATGTATACCTGGCGTATAATTGGTAGTTTTCACGAAACCAAATGTTACCACCGCTTCGCGTAATACGCGTTTATTATTAGGTTATACGCGGCACATATTATATGATTTTTCCCGTTTTAAGCAGAAAAATTTAAATAAAAAAAAAAAAAATTCTACAGGAAATTGTTTTTATGATGCGAATGGGCGGTAGAGGTTCAATCAGAACTCATTATTACGACGTACGCGTATACTATTATATTAAATACATTTTTCTTCCGTTCAATTATTATTTTTTGATTTAATTAATTCCCGAATAATCGCTCATCGTAATAATTATCAAAGTGTATATACAACACTATAGGTATGATATGTACAAGCGAGTAATTATTAACACAATAATATACGCAATAATCGCGTATTGTTGTTATAATATGTACGTCAAAACTATATATATATATATATATATATAATAAGTAATTTCATGCGCATTTATTATACATGCGCTGCACGGCGTATAATATAATATAATATATTTCTAGTAAAAATATTTTATATAATAATAACGATATTCAACGATATTACGTTGTTCTCGTAAGTAAGAAGTTTTTTTTTTTCATTTATTATACTTATATATTTATACGTATAACGGGGACCACTCGCTCTATATATCGGTCTCACGCGGTTATATATAGAATACGGAAAAATAAAAACGATGTATAACGGGAATCCTTAACGAAATTTTAATAACATTGGTCGAGGGCTAGGGACTAAAAAAACTTTAAAATACGCGTGTATTTACGCTCTAAAAAAAAAAAAAAAAAATCACGCATTAGGTATATAAAAACCGAAACATTTAAATGACGGTTTATACTAGGTATCTGTGTACTATAGGTAGATATGGATTAACAAAATAATAACGAAGAAACTATTAATATATATTTTTAAAATAGTGTATACCGATAAAACTGGAATATATAAAATAAAACAATAATAAGCGTCGATAAATAATACCGTGATCCTTATTATTTTCGTAAAATATATAAATCGCGTGAAAATAAAATAATTTCGGCGGTTCGTAATCTATTTTTTTTTTTTAAATATAAATTGTCGAGCAGACGGGGAAAACACACGGCCCACTAATTTCATCGAATATTTTTTCAGATGCACATATATACGTTCTTTTTTTTTGACCAATTTTTAAGATAAATACTAATTTTTTTTAAAAATTTAATTTAGTGAAATACGCTCTTAAAATTCGAATATAACAGACTACGCATTAACGCGTGAAAAAGAGCTATAAATATGCAAAATATGCAACACAATTTTTTTTTTTTTATATAAGCTGTATTATGAAACAAATTATCACTATATAAGATATGTTTTGAATGATTATTTGATTATTAAAAAAAAAACGTGCAAAATCCTATAGGTCCCTAACCCTATAAATATATTACACATATACGTTGATCACTGCAATTGATTGAAAATTATTATTTTAAAAAAACCTCCCCACTTTTAAACAATACTCGAATATTATTAAAATACTCGGTATTTTAACAAAATACGTTTAAAAAATAATAATAATCTACTCAGTCTGCGAGCAATAAATGCTATGAATTAAAACGTACTTTACACATTATGTATACCGTACGAGTATATTATTAGACAATATTATAGTCGCGTTGAGACACACATTTCTCGAAATACAGAAGCTTTGCTCGTCAATATTATATCTGTAACGAAATCGAGTTATGTTTTTTTTATTTCAAATTAATAACTATTATTTCCGTGTTTATACTGTGCAATTACTACAGCGCGTTTTTTTTCTTTAATTAAATGAGCTGAAAACACGTTAATATGTACTGTTATTGAAAAAACGTATACGAATTATTATTATACCTCTGCGCGTTAATATCGTTTTTTTTTTTTTTTTGTCGAAACGGAAGACTTTTTCGGGATACGGTTTTTCGAATTTAAAAAAATATAATATATAAAAGGATTTCGAGAAATTTTTTTGTATCGGAAAAAATGCGTTTACTCATAAAAACGCTGCAGTATTCGAAATATGTTTTTTTTTGTGTACACGATAAAGACAATAGGATATATTCTCGTGTCATCTGCAAGCGCGTGTGTCTTTTTAACTCGTTCGGATCGAATGTGAAGACGTTATTGAACAATTCCATTGTCGTCGGTACGGTATCCTACAATTTGTCGGACCAGAAGTGTCTTGTACGCGTATGTATAATATATACGACTTAACCGCGGTGGGTATACCCGGTTATCGCGTGACCAAACTGGTTCTTCGAAATTTAATATAATATATAAATATACGAGCGCGTATACATCATAAATATACCTCGCCGGTTCCGATGTAAATCGTGATAAGTCTGATAAAATCGCAGTACGTTAAAATTAAAAAAAAAAAAAAAGGGTATATAGAAGAAATTTAATTTATTTAAAATACCTACCGTATTTAAAAACAATGTCGTCAGCAGGAACCGAGAATATTCGTGTCAATCCTTATGAAATATTATTGCGTTTGCTCCTTATACGGTTTATATTAGTCCTTCG
Source organism: Slavum lentiscoides (assembly GCA_032441835.1). NCBI lineage: Eukaryota > Metazoa > Arthropoda > Insecta > Hemiptera > Aphididae > Slavum > Slavum lentiscoides. The sequence continues at coordinate 22,313,390 of CM063707.1, forward strand.
CTCGTATCCGATCGGCCGCATAAATTAATATAACATTTTCAGATATGTTAAATACGCGCGTATATATACGTATATTCCACACTCGGCTGTCTGGCACCGAACGCGATACAGTCGTTTTAATCGTCCTCGATAAATATATAATATGGAAATATCGTTGTGCCATCGTCGTCGTGAATGCGTGTAAAACTCATATTTTATTATATCAAAGTTTATGAATTTATTAAAATGTCCGATATTTATTATTCGGCGTGTATATAAGACTGAAAATTCCGTATATCGTTTTATTGGAATAATACGCGAAATATAAAACGAGGTATTGATTTTTTTTTTTAATCTTATATAAAATGTGCAGCGTATATACTGGGCTCTTGTACGGAAATTAAGGAAATACGTTAGAAAATAACGCGACTATACTCGTATAAAACAATACGGTTAAAACGTTAAAAATTAAAAGGAAAAACTGCGTATAATTCGCGCGTATTGTGCCAAACGTTACTTTTTTTTAAATACACTTATACTCATTACACATTTCCAATAAATGAAAAAAAATCTTATACTCCATATATTGTATAGTTATTCAATACATGATTACTCCCGATGTTTTTCAAGAGAATTTCAAAAAAATAACTATACTTTTTTCCAGGCACCCGACGATTTATCGTTACTTTTATATTTACAAAAATTATAATTTATGTATCCCACTCTGAAATAAACGATCTTCACTCGCTTTTTTTTTTTTTAATCAAAACAAAGCGAACAAATTTTAAAAAAAATCGTTTCTTAACGTTTCTCAATACATTCTTATTGTCTGTATACTGTTCACATACATAACGATTTTCTTATCGAGTCGTATACCAGTGCTTAGCGTTTTAGAGCGCACATAGAATAGTTAAAAATACAAAAAAAAAACACAAATGTTTAAAAACAGCGAGTCTTCGAAACGAATTTTTTTTTTTATATTACACTTAAAGAAGAAAGCTAATATTATTAAACATTATTACACCTACTATTAAACATTATTTTCCCGGGTCTTCTTACACACCCATTATAAATAATAATAATAAATAATAATAATAATAATAAATAGTAAAAAAGAGAAAAATTAAATAATATCGCAGAATAAAACTGTAATTGAATACTGGTAAATGTAATAAATTTGTATGCGTGAATATAAAATTAAGCCAAAGAGAGTATTATTATAATATGTAAAATATAAAGCAAACTATATATAAGATCCACGCGTTGCATTATTAATAATTTCTTTATTTACTTCATTATTTTTTTGCCCTTTATACATTTAATAACATATATATATATATATATATATATATATATATATATAGTTTACAAAGAATGCAAATAAATAATAATAGGAATCGTGTTATTGATTTTCGTACCTATATATATATATACACACCGTAGTGTGGAGAGCGAAGACCGAGAAAAAGTTTCGTATGTACCCGCCCAGCTTATACACTTAAATTTAACAACACAACGCGCGTATACTTGCGAGGTCTATTTAATATATTATATAGTATACCGGGAAGCGTTACGTGGTTTTCGTTTCCGATACAAAACACGCACTTTTCCCAGTATTCCGGGCAAGGGAAAAAAAAATAAAAATAAACAAATTTATACGCGAATAACAACAATAACGGAGGACGCGTGTTGGTCCGCTCTCGTTTCTCTTTTCTTCTCTCTCTCTCTCTCTCTCTCTCTCTCTCTACGCTATCATAATTTATTCAGAGAAACTCTTAAGAGTACGACAATATAGAGCCATTTTTCGTAAGAGCGACGCGCGAAAAAACGATATATTTCCCCCGCGAAAACGAAACGAAACACATCCGCGACATTGCCGTGAAGTCCGGAGGGCCGGCCGGCGGCGCGGTATACCGCGCGCTCGCTCGCATACACACACAGAGAGAGAGCATTTCTGATACGGCAACAACAATAATAATAATAACGACCGGGAAGCGGGAGAGCTGCAGGGAGGATAGAAAAGAAAAAAAACTCAAAAAAATAAACATTTATAAACGACGCGCCCTTATGCCGCCGCCGCCGTACCGCGCACACATAATTTTACCTTTCGGCGCCGCGGTGTTCACTCGCACCTAGTCATAAATAAAATTTCTTTAATCTCCGAAATGGAAACGCGCCCGGGGTTTGATCCTGCCCCCCACCACCACTACCGGCCCGCCCTACGGGCAGAAAAATACACGCGCGTATATAAGACTGGGGGAAAAAAAAGAAAAAGAAGCGGAAATAAGGCGAAAAGGTTTTATATATACGCGAGCAGGTATTATATATATATATGTATACGTGATGATAAATACGAGATCAAAAATGATGTATTCGATCAACGAGATGGCGGGTCGGGAAACAGAGAGAGAGAGAGAGAGAGAGAAAAAAACTTTTCCTCCTTTTCGTCCGCGCGCGCGCATCAACAACGTCGGCGAAGAACACAAACTTTTAATGTGTCACTAGCCATTTTAATCTTCGCCTCGGATAAATTCGCATTGCCTTTTTCCGAGACAAGGATCATAAAAAAAAAAAAAAAAAAAAAATACGACTCGAGACGCCCCGACGACTACGGGGTATTTATTATATAATCGCGGAGTGAAAAATTATTATTATTTCCTATACAATCGCCTGTTATATATATATTAGAGTTTTATTCGTCGAACGGTCAATTAACACTCATTTCCTCGCGTACAAAATCATTATTGATTTTTTTTTTTTTATTAATTATCCGAAATTCTCGTCGAATCCGTTCGATAATAATGTCGCGTCAAATCGGAACAGCGAAAACGATCGCGCGATGCACGTTTTATATAAGCGCATAAAACGATTACGATTTAAAAACACGGCGATAGCGAGCCGCGCGAGTGTTGTGGATGCCATCCTCCACTTCTTCTGGTTAGCATATTGTTTAAAATTGTTCGTCTGTCGTGGATTTTAAAAAATTCGTTTTTTTTTTTTTAATATTGCCTAATTTTTTTAAATGTCTTTTGAACCAACATTTTTTTGTATTCTATGTAAGAACTGTTTCGTTTTCTAAAATCTTAACATTCGGTATAGATCTAAACGTCACTTGATCACAATCGTAAAAAATATAGTTCACCACATCAAGGTTAATGTAGAGCCGGTGTTGAAGACTTTTGTTGCTTATTTTTCAACAATATGGACCGTTCACGACTTTACCCCCCACCAACACTCTTTCAGAACTCGAAATGACGACACTGCTTCCATGCCCCAACTTATTTTGATCCACATCGACCACTACGTACATATTACTGTTACGAGCTAACGTAGCACCTCCGGATTCGCGGAGGAGGGAATCGCATTGCAATTAAACGCAACCCGAGTCTTTCTCTGTTCAGTGCGATATGAGCGAAAATGAAGCTAAAATCGAGAAATCCCATTCGGAACGCAACACTCACGGATGAACCAGTATCGGTCACATGGGAAACCAGCTGGAACGCCTCGCGCGTCCGAAATTTCTCCTCGATTGAAAATCCTGAACAAAAGGTCCGTGGATTTCAACACTCACGCGTGCACAACGGGTAACCTTAAATAGAATGAGAACAGATCAAGGCAGATGTGGCGACACTTCATTCGAATGGAACATGGACTCAGACTCCATTCTGTGAGTGCGAATCGGAGCAAACCATATCCAGCACACTGCAGTGTTTAATAATTGCCCAGGGACAAAATATGAGGGAAACGTCAAACTGCTGCTACACAACCTAGAAGCAGACTGAAAAATCCGGTTGAAATAATTGAAAATCCGCCTGTATTATAACGTTCACCATCACTCGACCATTTGTTTATTTTCAAATTCTTTTATGGAATATTTATATCCGTTTTTAGATATTTTAGTTATTATTAATACTTTCATTTTTATATTATTTATTTACTATAATAGACGACACACGTGTCACGTGCAAATAACAAAAAAGATAGCGAGCCGCGGGGTGTTGTGAATACCGCTTAAGTGAATTATACTTGGATAAAGGTTTTAGAGTTTTGTTTTTATTATAAATCTGAAAGCAACGATAAATCATTGCATTCGATAAAACGGTTCTGAGCGCTGCTTCGGTGTAATAATTAAACGACAATCGATTAAGATTTAAGATTTTTACAGCCGTTTTTGTGTAAATTTTTGGTAGTTTTTCTTGACTTTCGAAAAAAGTATTGAGAAAATCGAAAAATGACCCGTCTAAAGTACAAACTAGATGTAATTTGCAATCGGAAAAGGTGATACACGAAAAGACCGGAGCACTCCTGGTAGAATTTTTGGGTGCAAACATAGAAAAAAAAAAATCGCGTCACTGTATAAACCAATACATTCCTCGCTCCGCTCGGAATCTAAAATAATAACCGTTAGTTTTTTTTTTTTTAGAGTTTTCGCGTTATTGCTGTGTGTCGTCGTCGTCGTAACGTTCGAAAGAAACGACGCTCGTATTACGCGCGTTGCAGCTTCGGTGTGTTATACGCGTAGGCGCAAATAGCGTGAGAGGCTAAGCCCCCTCCCCCCTAAATTCTGTATAGCACCCCCAAAAATTTTTTTGAAAACTTTGAATTGATATAAAAATCTAAAGAGTGTTTGGGACGGATTTAGACTTCAGCACCCCGGCCAAACTTCAAACACTATTTGCGCCTATATGGTTGTGCGCGCGGAAAATCGTGATCGCCGTTCGGACGGGGAAATCGGTTGCGGAATTCGTCGGTTGCGGAACGTTGAAAAACACGGTGTGGGCCGGTTTGCCGCGGGCGGTACGTTTGAAAAAACGAAACCGTTGCGTGTCGTGGGAAATATCGTGTGAACAGCGGAAAAGTCCTCGGCGCGCGTACAGTGCGAGAGGCAAAAGGAGAGCCGGCGATATACGTACGTACACCTATATTACGCCGAAGAAAGCTGACGGCCGAAGGTATATAAATGCCGGGCGAACGCGCTAGTGAAACGGTCGCGCGGAAAGGATTACGCGCCGCTGGTACGACGTTAATTTATACACCTCTTGGGTGCACTTGGACCGCGGTGGGGGGCCGAAAGCGGCCGAAAGCGGCCGAAAAGGTCGCCGCGATGATTGATACGCAGCGGACTGCGCGCATTATTATATTACGACTTGCAGTAGCGCGCATTATTAGAAGGACAATCGAACCGGAGGGCAATAAAAAGGCGCCGGGCGTTTTATGTTAACCTTAAAAGCGGACCGTTTTATATACGTGTGCGTAGCCGGTCGTTTTTTTATGTACACAACACGCAGTCTGCAGTCGCGTCTATATTTGCAGTGTAGTAGAACCCCGACAACGGGGAAAAGGGTAAAAAAACAACGCGGAACGACGACGGCGGCGGCGTTATATTGTTACACGTATACCGGCGGCTGCAGGTGCTGGATGGACGGCGGCGGTGCGCAGCGACACGGCTTAATGACCCGGCAACGGTCGCCGGTCGCCAACGTCGTCCGCGGCGCCGCGCCGGACCCGTTGTTGCTGCTGCAGTAGTACCGGCGGCGCGCGCAAAGTTTCGGACCGGGGAAAAGAACGCGGCGGCCGTATATATACGAGGTACGAGTTATACGAGTAATTCCTGTATTATCGTTCTACGCCGGACCGTGCCGCTTTACCTATACGCGCAGGGGCGCATTAAGGTTCAATATTTAGGGATGGGAGGGGAGGGGGCAAATATAATTTGCCGCCCATAAATTTACAGTACAGATTAAAATTCCAACAGACAAAAACATAATTCCAAATGTCTATGACCGGTGTGCCGCCCCCTAAGAATTGCCGCCCGGGGCAAATGCACCTTTTGCCCCCCTTAATGCGCCCCTGTATACACGTATATAGCCCATAGGCGGCACTTGGGGCGGGGGGGGGGTTTGGGTGTGCTTAGCACCCACAATTTTTTTCGTATTTATTTAAGTTTCAGTAGTTATTATGCACACAATAATACATACATAACAACAGTTTTGTTCTACGATATTATTTTTAAACGAATAGGTATACTCGTGTGATGACATGAAAACGTGTTGTCTTACAGACAGGCCCGGATTAAGGGGGGGGGCACGTCTCCGGGGCCCACATATATAAAGGGCCCATAATTTTTCAAGTGATAATTTGTATATATTTTAGATTCTGAGCGAAGCAAGGAATCTATTGGTTTTACGAGTACAATGATGTGTTTTTTTTTTTTTTTTTTCATGTCTGTACCAAAAAAATTTTTTGTCGAAACACTAAAGCGATTGTTATAATTTAAATAATTTTTTAAAAAAAAACCTCATAATTTGAAATGTTCGTGATTAATAAATTAATAAAGCGATTGTGTGATACGCATCCTATGACCACATCCGTGCACCAAACATGTAATCTATATATACTCTATATGACGCCAATGAAATAAAAGAGCGAGAAAAATATTTTTGTACGACCGATTTTGGCGCAATATACGGATGACGTCATAATTTCATGGAATAACAATTTCTCGCTGTTTTCTTTTCCACGACTGCGAAAAATTCGCCGATACGAGTAAAGTACACTTAAATTTATTAATCACGGAACTGTTATTATAACAAAAATCGTAATATAATTCTAAAGACGTTGTACGCGAGTAACGTTTTAAAAATTTTTTTATTATTATTTCACAATTCGACAAAATTATCGAAAAAATTGTTCGAAAACGTAAAATATTTATACTTGCACGCGAATAGAGCGTATATATATAAATATTATCAGTGTAATAAAAGAAAAACTGCTGTGTAACGAAAAGCTCGACGGTAATGTTTTTGTCGGGTATTTCGTGTGCGCACGGGTGATCGCTGCAGGTAATATATATATATATATAGAAACGATGCTGCTGTGGAACGTTTCCGGATTGACGGATAAATCGGTTTTTTTTTCTAATTCTTCTTCCCCAGTCGTCGACCGCTTGCAGCAAGGAGACTAGTGGCGTACGCGGTCAGAGACGGTATAGTGCCGAGCTTAATACAAAGTGAAGGGTTAATTTTGTGCGCACACACACACACACACACACCCTTTGCCGCGGGTCCACCGAGATTACTACCCCCGGTCCGTGGCTTAACCCCGTCCAGGCGGATACTGCGGATACCGCGCTAATTACCGCGCTCGCGGGACGGGTGGTCGAAGATCATTTATATTAACTAATAGCAATTAATAGATCCCAAGACGGTTGACGCGCGCGCTACCGGAGAGGGCGGCCGCACAAAAACGTCGCCGCGCCGCAAATATAGCCCGCGGTGTGTACACCTAAGGAATCCGCCGTGTCCGTGCCGGCGGCGGAGTTGTTTAAACGACCAGGAGGGGGGACGAGCTGCATTGCAGGTACACTCCGTCCCGAAGGGGTTTAGTGTATCGAAAGGCGAAATTATCGCGCGCTAGCGACCATAAACTAATCTACACGAGTTTCGCGCTGGCAAAAACCGCGTATCCGCGGTGATACGGTTTTTGCTGGCATCGCGCGTAGAGTGCGAATAGACAGCAGACGTTTGTCTTCCTCCGCCCCCCTTCTACCCACGGTATGTCGGGGAAGAGACTGCAGGGCGGCTCGCGAGCAATAATTTATCGCGGTAAAAAGAAACGATTCTGAATGACTGGACGAAATAAAAAATTTTAATATTGAAAAAAAAAAAATGTTCGTACCAGTTATTAAGGATTGTGCCAGTGGAAAATACAGAATAGAAGTAAAAACGCAGATCTACAGTCTTTATTCCAGTGTACCAGTATAGTTGATGAAATAAGAAAGCGAAGCGTCTTCAGTGGGCTGTGCACGCTTGGAGGAGCCAGAAAGAAGTAATAAAAGCAGGATGTAACAAAATCCAACCGCTGAAACAAGGTGGGAAGATTCAAATTAAAAGGACGTAAAATCGTTGGGCGGAGTGTTGAATTGGAAAGAAAAATCGATGAATAGAGAAGAATTGAGGATTGGGTGCGAAATTAGATGGTCCTGCAGACAGGGTTTAGAACCGGAAGTTGAAGAAGAAGAAGAAGAAGAAGAATCGCTCGAAACGACACTAAAGTCTATATTGCAGAGCGGGACACGAGATAAATTACAATATTACCTATAATAACAATAACGCAGAGCTGTTTTTTCTCCCAAATATCTTTAATTCTTAAAAAGTCATAAACGCTTTAAAAATACAATTTTTATAACATTTTTTTTTTTTTTAAATGCTTATAACTTTTTAAGAATTGAAGGGCAAAGTGCAACAACAGGACGAGTCCGCTTTTCATCGAAAACTAATTTTTGAATAACGCACTTTTTTTTTTTTGTGATTAGAACTGTTTAAGAACGCAACACGAAGTATGTGACAATTGTTATTTATACGGAGATAACACGCATTTTGACTATTGCCTGGCTTAATATTTTCTGGGCGAGAACCAAACAAGTCCGGATTCATACGATTTGTATATTATAGTGAAGTACAAATATACAACAAAAAATTATACTAGAAAAAGCATAACGCATTAAAGTAAATGTATATTAATTCGTAGTAAAACTCGGAAAACAAGTAAGTATATGAAAAATATTACACATAATATTAGTGAGCGAAAAAACACCGGGCAAGTCGATAAAATACGTTTCTAACTCAAATGCAATGTTCGCTGATTTAAGATTTATACATAAAAAAGGCGAATAAACTCGACTGAACGTTTGTACGTATTTATAAAGACGCTTTTTGTAGAAATCGGAAGACAGAAAAGTTTTTAAAAATTTCGTTCAGTTTATAATGTCTTTTCCTTTGTAAAATGTCAAAAAGTGTACTTGCCTGCGGTTGTCGCACTGAACCCTTTCATTAAAAAACGGTTCCGTTATTATACGTATATAGGTAATATCTTTATTTATTTCTTGTAAAACGTTTCGATTTTTAAACGTTTTTTTCTTTTTCTGTATTTTCGCGGTACTGACCAGCTAACGGTTGGAACACAGTTCTCTCGGGCGACGCAAGCTTTCGTTTGCCTCTGTAGCGTCCTCTAAACACTCGTACGTCGTATGAAACGACCTAAAAACACAATGTCTTATAATACGCCGTAGAAAAAAAATTGGAAACGGAAACGTGAATATATTTCTTACGTTCTCGAGGATACAGGAGATTTATGAACAGCACAAAATACAATATCGATTCGTATTTGCTGCCAAAAAAAAAAAAAATATATATATACACGCGATACGGAATTTTATATTTGGAATCCTCGACGCATAATATTTATATACTCTCCGTTGTTTTCGCAATTAATTAGCGAACGCCACAGAATCCACGGCCTTGGATCAATGTCGCGTCTGTATGTTATAGGAGAGACGTTCGCGGTTTTTCTTTTTTCGCATACGTTTTTGTCGAATAGGTTCGTTTAATCATAATGAAAAAAAAAAAACATTATCGCGTATTAAACGACGACGTACCATAATATATTCAACGCGTTACAGTAATAGTAACGCGGAGAAAATACAACCGACAACGCGTGTTTATTGTGCACCGGAGAGAATATCCTAAAACCTACACCGCGAGCACTCTATAATATGTACTCTGCAGCTGCTATGTACAGCTTGCTGGACCGTCGTTCGCGCGGATGAGTGTGCTGGCGTCCGGTCCGTCTTACAACCGTTCGAGTCGTAAATTTCGGATATTTTCGGTTCAAGGGATTCGAAAACCGACATTAATCGTCCCTTCCGCAAAAGTTCTCTTGTATGTATCGAGCACGCCAAAAAAAAACACACACACGCGCGCACACAAGCGCTCGCGTCGCGACACCGTCGCGTAATTAATTAAATTAATTTTTCCGTACGAACAACAAAAAGAGAGAGAAAAAAAAAACAAATACATTTTGTACAAACACAAAGCTCGTTTGGTGCGTGGAGAGGGGGGGGGGTGCAGGGTGGGTAATACGTAACATCGCGCGTACAAAGGAAAACCTTTTGCCCGCAGAAAACAATGTGGAAATTTACATTCCGTTTGTTTTGTGAATACCTGGAAGGGTTGCGCTGCTGCAGGGACGGGGAAAAAAAAAATCCTTAGAGAAACACACGCGCGTCCGGCATCTCCTCCTGCAGCAGCAGCAGCAGCAGCAGCAGCCGACCAAAGATATTTGCGCCGCTGCAAAAAAAAAAGTATTCATTTGTATTCATTTTTCTTCTTTCTCTCACTTTTCGGACTGCAAATGTAATTTTTTTCACTCTCTCTCTCTCTCTCTCTCTTTGTGTGTTACCGACGTGGTCCACGAGAATATGGGCCGTAACGAGAGGATTATTATTAATATTTTCCGTACTCGGGTGTGTGTGTGTGTGTGTGTACAGGACAAAACGACACGCTACGCGGAAGAAGGGTCAGAGAATTTTAATTTTTATATTACCCCATTCCCCCCCCCACCACTACACACACACACACACACTGGTCGTCGTGCAGCTTCCCCGGACAAAAGGAGAACGCGTGTTTCGGATACTGCGAGAGAGAGAGAGGACCAAAAAAAAACTTAATTACGAAAAATTATACGAATATAAATATATTTATTTTTCCCCGTCCCTTCGGAATTAATCAGCCATTGCGTATGCGGAGTGTGACGTGGGATTGGCTGGCGTAAAAATACAATTCGTTTGTCGTTATACCGACGGCCAAGCTGTGACGGAAAAAATGGGTACAAAAAAAAAAATGGGCAATTGCCGAACGTGACCCTCAAAAAATATAAAATCGCGTATTTAACAAATCGGTACTTACATAAGAGCGTCCGAACGATGCTGCGCAATTATACAGTGACGGAGAATATATACGACTTTCCCGTTGCAGCGGATAACAGTGCAATACTTTACTATAAACGATTACATTATCGTTTTCCACTACCATATATACGCTTATATTTGAGTGGTATTTAAAAAAAAAAAAAAAAATTGTATAATAAAAATTATTCAATTACGTCTCTAAAACTATACGTGTAAAAGCTTTCGTCGTTTTTTATATTTAATTTTTTTTTTTTTAATTAACATATAATATTAAAAAAAAAAAAAAATGCTAAAGTTTTTTTTATTCGTCGCGGAAACATATTATATTTAATTTCACTCCGGCCGGCACCATTTCGATGGCGTAGCGTTTAATTGAATTTCCCGCCGTAATTTTTGGCCATTTTCAAACGAAACGAACAGACATAAAAAACAAAAAACAACGTCAATTGATTGCCGAATAATATAATACGAAATAAAAAAAAAATTTAATTTAAACTCTAATGCAATATTAATAATAATAATACGCGAGCGTATGCGACGGAATTATGTCGGCTATATAAACGAGATATATACACGTATACGTTTTTTTTTTTTGTAATGGCGGTCACTGTTCATCAATAATATTTTTTACCCCTTTGCGAAAAATATACCCGCGCGAATAAATTAAATAATTACGATTTCGCCTGCGAATAACGTGTTTTTTTTTTTATTATTCGTTTGATTATTAATTAATTTCTATTCGTTTTAACGCGACAAAACAACGTTTTATTTCGGGGCGGGGAGAGAGAGAAAACTCGCACGAGTATATAGCGCGTAATATACAATATCGTTCGCGTATGCGTGTGTTTTTAGCCGTTTTCTCGTTCGTACAGGAAAATTAACAGATACCTCCGCCGTTTGGTTAACTCGAAACCGATTTAATATATTATACAGCGCGTGTAATTAAAATACTTATATATACGGGATGAATACGATATTTATCCGTTATAAGGACTATACACACACAATAATATATAGTAGTACGATTAAATAAAACGTGCGTGATACGGTACAGATACGAGCAGCAGCTATACTAATATTATATTACTCAAAAGTCTATCGAAACGACAACAGCGTTAATTATTTCAATTTCTATACGCTCGTTTAAAACGATATTTTTACACACGAATGCGTTTCGGTAAAAAAAAATCCGCCGGAATCTTTAATCGAATATCGATCGCGGACGCGTGTCCTTAAAAATAACGTGGTGAAAAAAAAAAGAATTTATACAAACGATACAGGCGAAGATTTCGGTAACTGCAGTATAAGTACAAAAAGTGAGTAATTCGCGGAAGGCGACGGATACGTTTCGTCTAGATTCGATAATAATTTAGAAATTATTTCTAAATCGAATTTAATCGCGCGATTAAAACTGTTTATACGCGACAACAAATTCACCGCGCCGACTCGATACAAACTGAATATTTTGGATTTTAATTCGTACGTAAAAGATGAAAATAAAGAGCGGAAAAACGGTCGAAGACGTACGTATTATATTATAATCTCTTACCCTCTCTCAATACGCCGCTGATTATAATAATATAATATAACGCGTACACGGATTTAGAACGTTTTCTTCGTGTCCTTATCGTTCCGTATAAGTATTTTACACGATATTATTTTTCAACCTACTTTCCATATATATATATATATATATATTTCGTTTTATTATCGTACCGTACCTATTGAAAGCGATTCGCGAATAATAATGGCCCAAGGACGAATGAGTTAAAAAAAAAAAATTTTACTCATCGGGAAATATGTGACGTAGACTAATTATTTATTGTTATATTGTTATACTGCTATTAATAATATATGCGATCAGTATCGTAATAACGTATACCACTGTCACCGTCGTCGCACTACAGCAATTAACCGTAATTGAAATCCGCAGTGTTCACGCGACAGTATACGAGATATCCTGTACAGGGTGCCCAAAAAAAAAAAATAACGGACTTTTTTTTTTTTTTTTAAAGAAAAAATTGCCAAAAAAACGCTTTATTTTTCGAGAAAAAAAAACGTAAAGCTGTCGAGAAAATTGTCCTTGACTCAAAAACTGCAGTGTTACAGATCTCCGGCGACTATTTCTATTCGTTCGAATCGTTGACGATTCGCTGATTTCTCTCGTCATCAAACGCTCTTCGATAAGAAAAAGTAGCCAAGAATACGACTTTACCGGCCGATTCTGCAGGTCCAGACGATTCGGAATCTTTTCTCGTGCAGAGAATTCGCTCTATGTAAAAAAAAAAATTCGGAACAAATGCGTATGTGTAGCGATAACGAAAAAAAAAATGAACAATTTGAAAAAAATAATAATTTTTTTTTTTTTTGAGACACTGTTATACACGCATAATAACGTATTGAAAATTCAAACCACGCTTGGACGATAAAAAGAATTTCTGAAAATATTCATTTTTTTTTCTTCTGAAAACGACGATCGTCGCGACAAAATATTTATAAATATATAATAATAAATCACCCTGCAGGCAATATAATATAGATGTAGATAATCCGGCTTAAAGTCACTATAAGCAATACGCGAAATTCTTAAAAAAAATTTATTCTTTTACTATTAATATAACACGTCGAATTTCCAGTCAACGACACATCGCTTTGTTTTAAATTACATTAAAAATTAAGGGGTTTCGATTACGATTATTCTACTTTTTTTTTTTTGACAGTATGGCGAATTTTATCGGGTTGAATAATTCTGTGTGTTTTTCTTCTTATACAGATAGAAAGAATTATGTATTTCGTATATAGACATTATACAGGTTTGGTATAGTATTTATCCATAGCCGTTTCGTTGCCTTTTACTTCCTTCAGAATTTTTTTTTTTTAACGGTTTCATTTTTCCGTCAAAGCTGTTTTTTAAATGGCAACGGAGTTATTATTATTATTATTATTATTATTATTATTATTATTATTATTATTATTATTATTATTATTATTATTATATTATTATTATTATTATTATTATTAATATTATTATTATCATGAAGTTCTATTGTTGATCAATAATACTTGTCTTTTTTTTTACCTATATTTAACGCATACACCTATATTAACCAACATTTCTATTCCTTTAAGGGGATTGAAAACGGGTATTTTCTCTCTTTGTCTTACACACATGAAACATAGCAAAATAGACGTTTCGTATTTCCAACGTACCGATCGATCTATTGGTGCGATAAGAAATTTGAAAACAGATTTGAATTTCTCGTGAATTTTACTACAAAACGATTTTCCCACTTTTTTCATTTTTTATTCATAAACCCTTAAAAAAATTAACTGAACAAATTAAAAAAAAATTGTTAATAATTCATTTTTGAAGGTCTTAAAAAAAATAAAATAAAAAAAGTGGAAAACCGTTTTGTAGTAAAATTCACGAGGAATTCAAATCTGTTTTCAAATTTCTTATCGCACCAATAGATCGATCGGTACGTTGGAAGTACGAAACGTCTATTTTGCTATATTTCATGTGTGTAAGACAAAGAGAGAAAATACCCGCTTTCAATCCCCTTAATTAAAAGATACGTCGCGTTTTTTTATTGTAACGCCTATAGGAATTTCGCGCTAATTGCTGCATATAGGCCAATAATGGTTCTCATGCTGTGTTCCGACACTGCAGTTGGCGTGCCGCGTCCGTGGTGCACAACGCGTACATTTTCTTATCGAATAAACAATAATAATCAAATATCGATAAAGCGCAATAATATACGATTTTCTTTTTTTCCGTTTGTCGTCAATCGTGTCGATAAGATTACTAATCGATTTTTGTCCCCCCGTAAAGGCCAAAATATTTTTATTTTTTTTGACATTTAAAATTCGTCGTATTTCCAAACAATCAAAACGTATGTCCCAGTAAATGGCACGACGGTGGTGGACGTATTAAAAGCGCTTTTATTACCGCACACCGGCGAAACGAATTGTTACAATATAAACGTAACTCGTCGCTAAAATTCTCGTATATCGCGATGTACCTATTCGTTTCAAATGCGAGAATTGAAAGCCGTACGAGATCAAAATACATTCGAAAATTGTATTTAAAACTACGGTTGTGTAATTCGTTAATTGTTGAGCTATAATAGTAGTTTCAACTAAAAGCTAAAGACAAAAAAAAAAACTACGATCGGACAGAAACCGAACGTAATCGCGTTAAATTTTTTTCTCCTTCCTTCGAATAATATAATCGAATTTTTAAATAAAACACTTGCCCCCCACATACCGTCGAAATTACAACGGGAAACGTGCCGCGAACGTAAAACGGTTGAGAACCACTGCAGGCTGCCCTATAGGCCGCAAACGGAATACAACGTTTTTATTCGCGTCGAAAACCGCGAATTCGGTCTGGCGTATATTATTATGAGCGCATGCCGTTCGGTTGTGACCGCGTTCGGAAAATAAAGGACACCCGAAACGATTTCTGTTATGACGACACCCCCCGCCCCTGCAAGGTCTCGTGCGCTTCTCGCGATTTCGTCGCGTACGAGACGTTGGAAGTGTAAAACGTTCTAATATTATAGGAGACCCCGTCAGACCCCGACCAAAAAAAAAAAAAAAAATAATAATAAAAAAAAAAAATTGTAATAATTCCATTGAATTCGTGTGAACACGTTCGATACGTACACACTAATTGCCGCTGTTTGTCTTGTCTGCTCGGGGACGACGACGACGGTCGACGAATGCCAACGGTTGACACAATGCGGTGGAATTAAAAAAAAAAAACGACAATGGCATTTTTTTTTATTATTATTATTATTATATATATATATATATATATGTAATACACAGACGTGGAAATAATAGAAAACCCGAACGCGGGCGACATTAATAAACGACGACACCTAACAATAAATAAATAACAGACGGTGACCGAACACGGCGGCGGCGCGCGGTGCTGCACGGCATTCGTATATGCGCAAGTCATTCTCGAGATTCCTCGTTATTTCCATGACGGACCGAAATATTTTTTTTACTTCATATTTCAACTTCTTGGCGCCAGTGCCGCGCGTTGAGTATCCGGCAATTAACTCTTATTCGATTCGCTGTATAAAGGTCAAATATAAAATATATATATATATATATATATAGAACGCGCTGGATGCGTTTAAAATGAACGTCGAAACAAACAAAAGTGTGTGTTTACAGTTCACAAAATAATACGATTTTCGGTACAAGTTTATTTATTTATCGTATGGCATGACAATTTTTACTACACGTATACGCTGGCGCAACTACAACTCGTGGTGGTGCCCTATAGTAACAAAAATTACATCCTAAAATAAATTAAAATAAACTACTTTATGTGTGCAAACGCGAATCAGATAGTGCCCCCAAAAAAAATGTCAAATGTACACTCTGGTGCCCCGGTGTAAGTACCACCCAACACCCCCGCTTGTTGCACCACTGCAGTACACATAGTTTGTATAGCATAAAAACGTAGAATAAAATCAGTTAATAATAAAACACACACACATACATATATATATAACTGTGATAAAACAACATTATTACATTTACATTTAGATTCGGTACACGCTGCAGAACAACGCGGAGACGGCAGTACGATATAACACCGTATAGCCAGCGAGAATTTTTTTTTTTGGTGGGAGAGGGGCTGAGAGTGTAGATACGAAATAAAATAAAAATATAATAATTATAGAATATAAATCATTGAATTTTAAGAAAAAATTTCGTGAAGGGTGGGTGTCTGTACCCTGAAACTCAACCTCCCCCTCTGGCTACGGCCTTGTTAGTACGTACATATATGAGTGCGCCAATGGATAAATTCATCGTTTCCCACTAATATACCTGTATGAAAATCGGTGTAAAACGAAATACAAGCGAATATTACAGATCTCCTTCTCTCGTATTAAATATATAATTGCGCGGAAGTACAGATAATTGGAGAGTGGGGGAGAGGGTGAAATAAAACGATTCTCGTTTCTATATATATTTTTTAATTATACGAAATTTTCTCTTCGATAAAATTTACGCGATATTGTATAAAACGTCCGTCGATTTATCGTTTTATCACAGATTAGATGAATACAGATGGATCACTCGCGATGTAAACAAAAAAAATTACGTCATTCGAATCCCCCCTATATCAGTGTGACCGCATGGTAGCACAATATATTTACCTAAAATTTAAACATTACTCCCATGAGGTAATCTATTTGTGTTGTTTACATAGTGATTCTGGTTCGGCGATCGTGTCGTATAATGTCTCATGTTAAATATACTCGTTTTATACACACAGTTGAAAAAAAATCTGTGCTTAATCTGCGTTAAATTTTTACCGACACGTGATAACCATTATTATGATAACATTATTTGAGATAATAAAGAAATTGTACTATAATATTGTAAAATACCAACACAATAATTTATATCGTCGTGTGTGCCTACATTGATATGCGGGGGACCAATCAGAAGAGCGTATTTACAATTCTTTTGTTCTCGGGCCGAGTGATCCATCTGTATTCATCTAATCTGTGGTTTTATTTGTATACGTACGTCGTGTAAAAAAAACTGAAATTTTCATTCGTTCCCTCGGTGCATAGCCGTCCCAAGGGAGGTGGGGCAAGTGCCCTAGGGCGTCCAAAGTATTATGAATGCAGGCGACGTCATAAAAATCAACGACAAAAAGTAAAAGTGTGTTGTTTTATTTTAGATATTAATTTCCCTTGTATCTATACGATGATTTCGAAGATGACTGTGTTTACTATTAAAATATATAAAATTATGTAATTAGATATTACGTTAGTTGTAATTTTATTTTTTTTTTGGGGAAGGGCTTCAGATATTATTGCCCTAGGGCGTTATTGGCTGTAAGGACGGCTCTGCCTCGGTGCAGGTATTTATTTAATCTGTTATACGCATATATTATTATAATCGTTAAAGTTACACCGTAATTGCGCAGTCAATGACTCGGAAACGGGTGAATTTCGATTTGTTAATTTCCCCCGCACGGTCCGCTTATATAAATACTCTAAAAACTCGGCACCCACGTTCGGACGACGAAAATTAATGTAGCAACGATATTTCGCAGTTTTAAGGAATACTTTTTTTTTTTTTATAAATCTCATATGCTTTGTAACTTACCAAATATTTATTACTAAACACATTATATTAATATATAGTGTGTCGATATAACGACGCGAATGTCGTATTTATAATATATATCAACAGCCGAACGAGCGTTATTGAAAATTACTAGTTATACACGGCATTTAAAATAGTCGAAAAAATAATAACGGACAATATCCTATTTTCTTTCGATTCGGAACAGTTCGAATTCAATTTTTATTATTATTATTATTTTTTTTTTAATTCGTTTCCCGTGACGAAACGTACTGTAGGAATTGATACTTGTCATCGTACGCTGTATTGTCATTTCAAAACGACAATAATAATTTACCAAAAAGAAAAAAAAAGCTATATTAGTCGTAAAAAAATTAAATAAATATAAAAAAAAAAATCTCGTAAATTTTATTTTTTTTTCTTAACCAAATTATTATTCGTATAGAGTATTGATAATAATTATATTCGATAATAATTACGCGAGCGTTATTCGAATATTTTTTCTTTTAAAACTGCAGCTCGTTTTGTTTACATTTAATAAATACGCGACACATTCGAACGTAAAGTTTCCGGATTGAATATAAAAAAAAAAAACATCGTAATATAATAAAATAGCGGACTCGGTAGATTAAATTATACGTTTATTCAATTCGAAAATAAAAAGCGAAAACGTTTAATTTTTAAATAGGTTACCCGCGTAATAATCGTATTATTTGTTGACAAATATTTCCTAAACGTGTTTATTATAAAGTACATCTCGAGACAAAATACGTGAATTCCGCGATAATTGCACTCTATATATTATACACAATTCTGTACGCGTATACAATATTAATGTTATACGCGTATCGTTACACAAGGTATTTTATTTATGCATAATATACATATATATACGGACGGGCGTTTTAGTTTTATATTATTATTATTATTATTATGAACTTTTTCTTCGGTCGTGTTCAAATTGCGTTCCATACTCGAAACAACAATAATATTTTACAATAACAAAAAAACTACGTGTATATTTATTTATTTAAATAACATCTATATATAGTTTAATCGACATCGAATAACTATACACAGTATGTAGTATATACTTATACAACGATGTATAGTTGCGGCGTCAGTACCGTTTACACAAGTATGAAAAAAAAAATCAAGATTTTTTTTTTTTTTTCATTCTGTACGCTATACTCAATACTATTCGGCGTAGAGTTTTACAATAATTTTATCCGAAAAAATTCAAACGATCACAGACACATTATGTACAGTATTCGTAATCGTTATATGAAATCAAACAACGGCCGAACACCGTCGCACCAATCAACATGCTCGGAAACAAACGAAATCGCTATTGATAAAAAGTATTGTAATCGGAACTACGGTCCAATACGCGACCCATATCATAAGTGTCATGAAAGTATACAAATCAATTTAACTGACATGTAAATTAATTTCGTACGTGTTTTTATTCCACTTCTCAGTGTGGTCAATATAGCTGTATCGGTTCAATCGGTTGTTGCGGAACGTCTTTTTCATACCGGCCAAAAAGTGGTGAAAAAAAAACAAAATTGAAGACTCGTGGATATTTATAAAATGCAAATACGATATTAAAAAAAAAAAAGGAGGGGCGTCTCCTTTACTTAGATAGACAACTCCGAGGAGAGTGCAGGAAATCGTTAATGAAATATTTTCGATGACTTTTTGGCCGATACGAAAAATACGTTTCACAACAACTGCAGACTGAAACAATACTATATAGATACCGACGACACTGAGAAGTGGAATAAAAAACGTATGAAATTACTTTACACGTTAGTTGAATTCATTTGTATTTTACATATTTTACGACGTAGTTAGCTTATTGGACCGTTACCTCGTTAATATATACATATATATTATAAATGTTAAACGTTCGAAATACGCCGAGAAATCGTGCACCGGTCATCGATTGAAGGTGGTGTTCTGACGGTTTTACGACCAAAGGCAGTCACTGCGGTAATACGGAAACTATACAGGATACCACACTTAAACTCGTATACAGATAATATAAAACTATGATATTATAATCTATAATATAGAATAATCTCTGAGGTTCGATACGGGCAGGCCTACGAAACTCTACAGTTTACGGCCAACCGTGTCTACGACCTTGAAATTTTAGCGGTTCAAAACATACAACATCAGTGGTTAGAAAACATGAATATTTGATAACGTTTTCATTGTTATCATAATATCATATAAAAACAGAGCGCGAAAAAAATGCCAGTACAAACAGCACGAACAGACCGTTAAACGGCCGACCAAACACAGAGAGCCTATATACCAACACATCTCCGTTTCTATATTTCCGTAATCAATTCTCCGGTTCTGCGTTCACGGTCGATTTCCGTTTAGAGTTTTCCAGCTTATACATCTAGTTAAATTCTCCAAAAAACTCGATCAGCTGATCGAGTTTCGCTTCTCTAATGTTCTCCGATACGGCACGAGTATATTACACAGGATACTTTGTCGTGCTCGTTCGGCGCTTCGAGCCAAACGAACTATTCGATTTTTTTTTCCGTTTCGTCGAAATTCCAACGGAAAAAAGTCGGAGCCAAAAAAAAAAAAAAACCACAATCGGCGTTTTAATGTTTTTTTTTTTTTTATTTACGTTACGAGAATACACCGATCATTTGTTTTTCTCTCCGATCACAAAACAAATCGCTCTGCGTCAATATTATAACAAATAATGAAATTTCAAACTCGTCATATACATATATATAAATACATTTTGAATATACGCGTATGTGTACACAATTTTTTTCATACCGCGCGCAAAAGTAACGAGCACGACGCGTTAGTCGTATGTAAATAATAATTTTTAAAAGCGAATGCGCGCAGTTTACAATGGAAAAACAGACGAGCAGCACACGTCGGTGTCTGCGCGCGCAATCTCTCTGCGCCTGAGGCGTATACGGCGCAAACGAGAGAAGGACTTGGCCGCAGTCTCATTAGGATCGAGTCGCCGGTGCCGTGACACTGCACGGTATTCGCGTCTCCGTCGTTACCGGTCGCGGTACAGCTAGAGCGGCGTAATGCGCACCGCCGCGGGAGACGCGCGGAGAAGAGGAGCCGCTGCGATCCCGGTGCAGCGGGCCGTAGGGCGCCGGCACGGGGCGAGAGACCGGTCGAGAGTCGGCGTGTCACCGCCGTCGCCACTGCTGCTGCTGCTGCTGCAGTCTCGAGAACAATCCACTCGACAAATGTCCTGTGGGACACGGTCGTTTTAAAAATAATAATAATAATAATAATAATATATCCGTCATTGTTTTATTATACCCCGTGACGTTTGACAAACAATCCTTCTTTTTTCTTCTATTTATTCCTCCGTCCGTCATCGCGCGCACGTCGTCGTCATACGACTATACAATGGGTTTTCGACGAGAGACGCGCGCGTATATATATATATATAGAGGAAACGATTTCGCCTCAAACCTCACGGCGGCGGCGGCGGCGGCGGCGGCGGATTCGAGTGCCCCCCCCCCGGGCCGGCGCAGAATATAGCGCAAAGGACTATTTAAAAATTCTCGTCAGCGCGCGCCAAGGCGTTCGCGGCCCCCGGGGCCATCGGATCTTTTGTTTTCCGCGGCCGAACGCGACACGTCGCAGCGGATGGACGGGCAGGGAAAAAGTGAAATAATAATAATTGTTCGAGGAACGGAAAAATAAAGAAAAATAATACGCGCATTATATATATATACGTACTCGTACGTATACGCGTCGGAGTACAATAATAATTATTATTATTATTATTACGACGCCGCTGGTGGCGGTACTCGATGATTTTCAAAAAATATCACCGTCGCTTCGTATATAATAATAATAATAACGATCTCGACGTATAGCCTTTGAGTTTATATTTTCCACTGCGCGCGCGCGCGATACGAGCACTTGTCGCGCGTAGCAATTATCGTTTGGGCTGATGACAAGAATAAAAAAAAAAAAAAATTCGTCCGTACGAGTGAAAAGGAAAAACAAACACGACTATATTATTATTGTTATAATAGTGTGTGCGTTTTTGTCTGCCGTGTGCGACTGACGGTCGTTGTCGTCGCTCGCCCGAGGAAAACGTATATCCGACTGCAGTACACACACACACACACACGGGCGCGTCGTACTGCAAACGAAACAGTATATACGCGTTATACGCCGATTTGAAACACTCGGCAACGGTAACGTATTCAGGTTAATTAATTTTCCATTTGTACGGCAAACTGTGAAACGATACACTATACGCGTATAATGTATATTATATATATACTGCACGTTATTATTATTATATATAAATGATTGATAAAATGTGTCGTCGCGCGTCTATAATATTTATTGTGTATAAAAATATATGTGTGCAGTATACGACCGTTCGTTTTTTTCGTCATTATATGTGACGCGATTTTTTATTATTATTATTATTATTTTTTTTTTTGGTACTATACCGACGATACGGTGATTTACACTGATTACGCGTGTGTATTATATATTATGTATATTGTGTGTAATAGAGAAGAAAAAAATATATATTTATGTGTACAAGAAAACGGGTCAGTCGGTGGAGTAAAGAAGCGTAAGAGGAGGAGGACGAGCGTTGTGAACGAGAACGCGCGAGAATACACGGGAAACGTTCGAAAATCGAAACGTTTACACGAGAAAAAATTTAAATTAAAATATTATCTATATAGGACGAAGCAGAATTTAAAACCTTTTAAGAAATTAAAACCTAAAAAAAAAAAAAAGTAACCGTATACGACTGTCATTTTTATGAAATTTTCAAAAATTAATCGTTTTACAAATTATATACGTACACGTCGAAAATCTATATAAACGCTCTCTACGAATAACCCGAAAAATTATTTGAATTTTTTTTTTTTTTTGCGTAGTAATGTAGTGCAGCAAAGTCACATATAATGTTGTTTGAAAATTTCAAGACTATCTAATAATAATAGTAATAATCGTTTTCGGCGTATTACGCCGTTTTTATGTGAGTTTTGAGCTTTTTTTTAAGGCGCTTTTGAGAAAATTACCTCTCCGAAGTAACGGTCAGATAAAAATTCGCTACCGGCACTGATTGCGCGTGTAACGACTTCTGGTAGAATTTTTTTTTTGTTAGACAAAAACTAAATAGAAAATAACACATCATTGTAAAACCCTGCAGTGTACACGCTCCGTTCAGAATCAGAATAAGCGCGCGTGTCAGTATATACACTTTCGATTTGATTCGTTTAAATTCGACGATTGTTTCAGATGCGACGAATTTCAATATAATTACACGATGTTTCTAACTATATTATGCAAATGGGGTGGTTCAAAGCCGATTTTTCACATTGGACAACGACGCATTTTTATAATACTCGTATATATATGCAAGAATACGATGGATTTTTGTAATTCGGTGTACTGAATTGACATTTTTTTTTTTTTTCATACTGAAACGTTCTCGTCGTGTGATTAGTATATTACTTTGGTATTTTTTGTAACAGACTGTTCCGAGACGTTATACGGTTTTCGTATCTATATAATATACCTAATAATTTATCGCGTTTTAAATTGTATTTATAAGAATTTTTTTTTTTTAGTTTAGCGTTTTTACGCGCAATAACACGTATATATATATATATATATACCAGTAAAATTATGGCTACGCGCGTATTAAATTCCGTAGTAAATAATTTAATTTGATTTTTCAAAAAAAAAAGAAAATAATAATAATAGAAGAAATAATAAAACAATACTGCGCTCGAGTGTTAAATCAATACGCGCGCGGTATTGCAGGATTGGCGTTTCCTTCATTAAAATAAGAGTCACTCAAAAAACGTTAAGTATATTATATATGTATATACCGCACAAATGGAAATGAATTCAAATATGGCATGTTTTTTGTTAGTCACGGAATATATTATTTCACATGCGATAACATGCAAAACTAGTGTGTGTGTGTGTGTGTGTGTGGGAATATAGTCGTAGTAAATCGAACCCCCTCTAATCGCGGTGCAGCGACTCCGGAAATATCAAGAAATATAGAAAACGACTGTCGAGTTTCGAGAACTTTAAAAAAAAGAAAAACGCTTGATACTAGTCGAAACTCTATACATATTATAATAATTACGCGTTATCCGTTCGTTTAATTTATATTATAATTAATTCGTTATTTTATTTTTTTTTATTTATTTTTTTTTTTCGACTGTTTTATCGTACACATAATATATAATATATTTAAACGTATCCTATATTAATTCGTTATTTTATTTTGGTAAAAAAAAAAACGGTTTTATCTTACACATAATATGTAATATATTGTAACTCACCTTATTATAGTATTACACGAGTATACTGCCGAGACAACCAGTAGAAATATTGATGTGTAAACTATGTATGTGGATAAATCTCGAGAAATGGGACGGAAATGTGTAAGCCGTTGTCATGAAACCTAATAATAATATTTATTAATATTAATTAATTTACACGCAATTATAAATTGAGTGTAATGTGTAAGCCGTTGTCATGACAATTAATAATAGTATTTATTATCGAAATTACTTTCAATAAAGAGATACCTGCAATATTCACAAATCCCGATCACAATATTCCGTAGTTCCGTTTGTACCGCTCACGCGACGTTTGCACATCAATGTGTCGAGTAGCAGCAGATTGGTTCTTTTTTTTTTTCTCCTCGATAATAAACGTTATGAAAACATGTCGATATACGGTTACCATTAACATAATCGCGGATTATACTATTACCCCTTGAGAATCGTGTACACTTCAATCGCCGTCTCGCCTTCAACACGTATACTGTTTTGGGTCACCCGATCCGCACGGGGAACGCGACGCGACGTACACCTTTATATCGTGCACATTTTTTTATCTCCTCCGACTATATAGCGCCCGATACAAATACGAAGGGTTGAGAAATAATAGTAATAACAGTGAAACGCGCGTATATCGTGCAAAGAATATAAATTTTTTTGAAATAGCATAATATAGTATAGGTACGTATCGACGTCTATTGAAATTCGAGTATATAATATTATATTTTTATATAAATTATGCGTAACGCGCAGAATGCTTTCTGCTCGCGCGCGGTCCATTATTTTATTTCATATATATATATATATATTTTTTTTCTTGTCGAATAATTATCAAAATATCCCCCTACCCGACCGCCGTTTAATACCTGTGCGAAACGAACCACTCCGCCGCGTGCACACTGGAAAATCAACCCTTGCGCGTATATTAGTCGTAACGGCGGACTGGTTAATATAATAATAGCTGCAGTACAGTACACGGACAGGACGCGCGCATTACCTATATATTATAATATTTCGAACAACAAAACCATTTGCTATTCTAATTTATTCCGGGACAGTGTGTATATTGTTGTTCGGGCCGCGGTTCGATATAGTCGCGCGCGCGAATACGTAGTATATATACATTATTATAAATTAGTAATTCAAAATCGTTCCTTTTTCACATAAAAGGATTATCTTTCTGAAAGGCGCCTCTCTTCCCCCCCCCCTCCCCCGGGGGGCGGGCAATTCAATTCGCCGTCGATTCCGCGGGAATACGCGAGAAACGAGAATATTCGCACGTTTGTTTCGCGAGCGAACGTTATAATATATATATATATGTCGACTAATAAACCGCGGTCTACGAATCGGTATAAAATTATTGAATTTATTAAATGAGTAAAAAAAAAAAATTTGAAAAAAAAACAAGATTACGCCGTTACGGCTGTTGACTAATCGATTTTTTAAACTTGTCGATTTTATTTTCTACAATATAGTCGTAATATGCGGCTGTTTAGTATTGATCGAAATTCAATACAATATTTACTAGACGAAACGAGATATAACAGAAAATGTTATAAGACGGGAGAATGTATACAAATCTTCTTCGTCGAACGAACAGCGTTTAAGGGGCGCGTGCGCGCGATCCGTGTGACTGTATTATTTTGCTGCGAAATACGTGCGTTACTGGAAAAACTCTCTCGCATTGTAGAGTGATCGGATTTCGATATATTTTTTTGTTTTTCGTCAGATAGAAGAAAACGTTTTGCAAGGCGCGTTGGACTTTGATTGTCAAAATTTTATTTTGCACGTGTCAACAGCACGGACAGACAGAAAATGAAAAGCTCGATATTATTATATATGTTTTGCAGGAAAAACTCTCACGTCTCCTAGAACTCTCAGATTTCGTTAATTTTGTTGTTGTTGGAAAAAGGAAGACTTCCTACTGGAAGAAAAAAAAACAAGTATACTGTAAGTGTAATGTATAAGCGTCGCTTCCAATATAGTAAAAAACGAGTCTGCTGATACTCGAGACACTGACGTTTAAACGTCGCGTGAGCGGTACAAATGGAACTACGGAATTGTGATTGCGTTTTGTGAATAATTTTGGTATCTTTATTCAAAGTAATTACGATAATAAATATTGTTATTAGTTGTCTGTCGTGACAACAGCTTACACATTACAAGCAATTTATAATTGCTTATAAATTAATTAATATTATTAATATTGATAAATATTATTATTAGTTGTCATGATAACAGCTTACACATTTCCGTCCCGTTTCCCGAGATTTACCCTCATACCGCCGTAATAGATGTTTACACATCAATAATATATTTTAATAAAATGAATAAACTCTATTCCACAAAAAATATATATCACTTTTTATTCAGCAAGTAGTATATACGTATTTCGATAACTATGTTATCATCATCAGTACACAATAACGACAATAACATAGTTATCGAAATACTTCTATACTACCTACTGAATAAAAAGTGATATATATTTTTTGTGGAATAGAGTTTATTCATTTTATTAAAATAAAATAATCCACAAGTGCTCAAAAAAATTTTTAAATACAATAATATATTGTCGCGAAAACAACGAAAAAAATTAAAATATCAGTTTTTATATAAAATACCTAAGATGCATTCGTCGGTGTAAAGGCATATTTACGCAATCGCCGTGTTTTCGTAGATAATTAAATATATTATTATTTATAAATAAACTGTTTCCAATCATTTCGAGATTTTTATTGAAACGACTGCACGAGCGTACGTCAAAAAAAAACAACAATACGTTATTATTGCGGAATATTTGTGCGCGCGTGTTTATGAATTGTTCGAATACGTTTGTGTGTAATACAAATTTACCATAATAATCGCATATTTAAACCTATTCAGAATGTTTACTGCAACTCGCAAACACTATATTATGTATATCTAGCTACGGTATTCT
This sequence comes from Slavum lentiscoides, assembly GCA_032441835.1. Lineage (NCBI taxonomy): Eukaryota > Metazoa > Arthropoda > Insecta > Hemiptera > Aphididae > Slavum > Slavum lentiscoides. The sequence continues at coordinate 22,340,529 of CM063707.1, forward strand.
CATTGTCTCGTTTAATATTATATCGAATGAAGAAAAAAAAAACAATACTATATTATAATATTATTACGCGCGATAAATTAAAAATGCGCGAATACCTCTTTTTATAGGATAAAAAAATATATATATATATTCAGCCGTAAACAATATTTCGAGCGCGCGTTACGGGATTCGATTTCGTCGTTATTGCGCCGTTTAAATTTTTAAATATTATTTTTGCCGCCCGCCGTGATGCGTGTTTATCGAAAACGATTTGTAACGATTATAATACTTAACGTGCTAGCCGTATTGTTGCCCGCAAAAAAACAAAATGCCACCTCTTCAAATTTCGTTCGATTCCTCGTTCAATATACTCGCGGTGTAAGGATGTTCAAAACTTAAAAAAAAAAAAAAATTAAGTTCAACTTTGATTTTTATTTGATTATAACATATATTATTCATTTTGTTTTATCATTAACTGACATTGCGGACATTGTGTTGGCTCCCGACACCGCACCTCATCGCATCAACCGCCCGCGAGCTATTACTTCGTTTACGCTCAGCGTTCTTTCTGACTCTTTTTTTCCTCGGCACCTAACAGTCTTGTAGCGTGACGTAAAAAATTACCTATATCCTTCCTCAAGAACTGGCCTATCAAGTGCAAAAAAGAATTTTCAAATCCGACTGCGGTGATTCTAGAGATTAGAACTACCAGATTTAGATTCAAACAAACACTTCGGCTTTATTACACACACTGTATTATCGAGTATATATAGGTATACGCGCGTTTTAACATGTTTACTAAGAAAAAACCGAAAATCCGACTGCGTCATAGTTCTAGAGATCATAACTACCAGTCTGGTAGTATTATATTGCCCCATTCTGCAATATTAGACTTACAGTCGGCACTCTTGTAAATATTTATTTGACTGAAATATATACTAATATTCCGAATTTTTTTTTTTTTTTAATTTTATTTCGAACATTAAACAATCTGTAATTTTATTGGTACAATAAGAATAATGGCTAAATTATAATAACGGCTTGCTTGACGTGCGGGAAGAATCTTCCAGTGAAGACACTTCGGCTTGAGATAAAAGTTATTTATTTATCTATATATATATATATATATTTTTTTTTTTTAATTTAAGAGATCCAGGGCCATTATTTCCCTTCTGTATATTCTGGCCATTGTTTTTTGAAGCCTTCTGAGATAGTTAACGACAATTTTCTGGAAATTTATAAATCGTTTCGATAGCTTAACGAACCGAAAGTTGTCGTTAACAGGTCTTACCGAGTTACAGAATAGCCCCACTGGGAGGGTTTATCCAAGAATGGAGATGGATAGAAGGTCTTGTATAAGGGGATTAGTATGATTTTGAAGACGGTTTCTAAATTTGGAAATATTCCGAATTATATCAATAATATCGTATGGTTTTATAACGATTAATTATAAGCGATAAACTAATTTGCGAAAATTCTTGTTAACGAAAATTGAGTGTTTTAAATTCTAGTCGGCAATTTTAAAGACTACTCCCCTTCCACCGAGATTTTTTTATGACCTTCTCTGCTACCGATTTAGATTTGGATTCAAACAAACAATTTCTTCAACTTTATTATATTATCGAGTAGAGATATACGCGTTTTAAGATGGTAACTATAAGAAAAAACCCGCAAAACTATATATTATTATATCGCACGTTGATTAAAAAAAAAAAAATTCTTATAAAACACCATGTTAAAAGAATTATATACATAAAAAAAACGCGTTTTTTTTTCTTCAAAAATCAATAACGTTGCCCGGGGATTATAATATTTACAAGTGAGTGTGTGTGTGTGTGTGTGTGTGTGTGTGCTTCAGTGTAAGACGAAGCGCGTCTCTCAAATCGTTCAACCGACGGCAGTTCGGCAACAGAATAATTTGGTGGTTTTATTTATTATTATTATTAAAATATTTTTTTTTTCTCGTTGATGTTCCGCGCAACAAATAATAATACGCGTCTCCCCCCCCCCGATGGGAAACAGAAGCGTCTGTATACGGCTGCTGCGGCTATATACGCGTATATATATATATATATATATATATATATATATACGCATTAACGGTCGAGGAAATCAGATTTCCTCATTTTAATAATCCCGAAGGATCGGGTTCACATAGCCGTAAATCTTATTCTTACACAATAAAATAATAATTATTATGCAGTAGTCGATGGTTCGAGTGTGTTCGAGTGGTGGCCCGGGGGAACATATTTTGCATTCGAAATAATAATAATAATAAAAAAAAAACATTTGCATATAATTCCAGAAGAAATCTGTAACGTTGTCGCGCGCGCGCGCCCGGAGAGCGACCTGGGGGACCGTTTGTTATCCGTAAATAAATCAAAACAGATACTTTCGGAGGATTAATAAATTTACATAAGAACCGCACACCGCGTGTGTGCGTGTGTGCGCGCGTATACGATATAATTTATCAGCTATAATAGATTTTCGTGTTGAACAGTATAACACTCCACCACGTGTGAATAATAATAATAATAATAATATGTGTTTTAAGATTTCGGAGATTGTACACACACACACACACACACGTTGCTGCACATAAATATAACCCGTACACAATGCTCGCACGTATACGCGGAGGTTATGATTTGGAACGGATTAAACCGCACGAATTCAAACCGTCATCGTCTCGTGCAGCGATTTTCAGGAGAAAAAAAAGAAATTATCTTCTTTCGAAAACCGTATTTTTTCGCCGTTCGACTTATATTTGTTTCGAGAAATCCGTCGCATTGCGGCGCGTCATTTGCAACATTTTTTTTTTTTTTTGAATAGGTACGCGTATTTTCGTGCATGCCACAACTATGGTCGCCACCCGTACGGCGCGATACAATATCTGGTTTCCCGCTTATCCGTGAATAAGATGTGGCAACCCTAGCCACCACAACCTTGTCTGAAATCGTCGATACATCAAAAATAAAATAACTCGTTCGTTTCCAATACACATTGTATATTTAGTGTCCAGCAGCGGCGTAGCGTGACTTATCGTTGTAAAAAAATTCAGTAGCCGACCGATTTAAAAAGCCTGCGGAATATTTAATTTTAAATACGCGAATTTTGCGCGGTCCGAAACCGAGTCGAATTCCGCAGTTGCGAATAATTGCGAAAAAATTTAAAAATGTTAATTTCTATCCGAAAACCATTTAATATATTCGATACATTATTATTGGGCGATAATGGTTTTTTTTCTCGTTTTTTTTTTTTTTTAACGCGTGACGCGTATACACGTTCATCGAATATTATGTGTGTGTGTGTGTGAATATACGCATAGTATATTATATAGTCGTCGTTGTAATTGGATAGGGGTACGCACACGTGTTTCTTTCTCGTATAAGTCAATTTCAAAGATTATTCACCTAAAACACATTCTGTACACTCGCAGGTGATTTATTATTTTCTGAATTTAATACGCTCACAAAAAAAAAGAACGTCAGGCGCGCACACACAACCGATAAATCTACGGTTTTCCGTCTATATCGAAACAACGAAAATATCATTTTATTATAGGTCACACGTTGTACCGTGCCTATGTACCCATCGTTGCATCGGTGCCCGCGTGTATCCTATAAATATTGTCGTTTTTATTATTATTATTATTATACGCGTATACAATTTGTGTTTTTTCTTTTTTCTTTAACAGTGAAAAATGTTTCTTAAATATAACGACGCGTATAACAGAAAATAAGAAATTAACATCGCGACTGCCTGCCAGCCTGCCGTATATATTATATATATATATGATTTATATTGAAAAATATTTTCGGTATATATATATATATATACCACAAGATATCTTGTACGCGTGTATTATAATAATATTATCACGTGCACGTTTATACGCGTATATATATATATATATATATATATATATATATACGTACGAAATTATGTTATTTAAAAATTACATATTTGTGTTTATATTATTGATAGTTTGTATCCCAAAACGATATTTAAAAAAAAAAAAAATACTTACGTATAAGGTAATACGCGCGAATTATTATTGTAAAACGTGTAAACGTTTCGATATCAGAGCATTCGAATAACTCGAACACCGACTTTACACGTCAACCGCGCCGTTATCGGCTTACAGCTCCGAATATAGTATTTTCTCCGGACTCGGTGTGAATTTTTTTCTTTTTTTTTTTTTAATAACAAATAATGATGCTTTCGAAATACATTTGACACGCGTAATATATAGGAATATTATAACACAAATTACGCGTGTATGTACGTCTGAGTCGTGAAATTTTTTTTTCGATTCGTGAATTTTCGACCACAATCCGTTTCGTCGCCGCGAACCGACGAGCGCATTTTTTTTGTTTCTACTCGCGAGCGTACATCAAAATATCGCGCGTGTCTGTGTATTAAATAAATATTGTGATTTTCGGGTAAATCATCATTGTTGGTCGATACGAATTTAAAAAAAATTGTGTTTATTATTACGATTTTATGGGTTAAATGATTCACGTTTATAAATTGCCAGGCGCGGATCCAGAAATCACGAACTGGGAGGGCTTTGCGATGATCAGCTACATAAAATTATACCTATTTATAGGTACAGTTACCAGTACCTGATCTAGAAATTATAAATTGGGAGGAGAAATAAACGCTTGACAAATATAGTGTAGGTATTGTATGTATAATTTTCAAGCAACGACTACAGTCCAAGGGGGGAGCTGAAGCCTCTTAGCCACGCCACTCATATCCTCACCTGTAAATTACCGCATAATTATGTTTGTAAATCGTCGCGTCGAAGTCCATTCTCGATAGAATTAGAAAACCGTATTTTTTTTTTTTTTTAGGACGTCCCGAAACAAGTATTTAACTTTCTTGTTTTTTGCGCGAAATATTTATTATTTAAAAAAGAATATTTTTGTTCCTTTTCCCGACTGATACAATTTTTACCGACTATATATTCGTGTCCGGTACGTTTATATTGTGTTCTTCGAACTCTTCTGCAAAAGCGTTTCCTCGACGTTTCCGACATCACGTTTTACGCGTGAATTTCGTAAAAAAAAAAAAAATTTCCGGTCGCCTATATATATAGTAAAATAATAATTTTTCGAGTAAATGAATCGTGTTGCCGGGAGTGACGGGCTAAAAAAAACCAATACAAATTCGCTATCGTTTCGCGTACTGGCAGATTTCACGCGATTTGGAACACTGCAGTGTATATCTCGTGTTGTTATACATATATATATATATATATATATATCGCAGGAGAGTCTATTTATTATTTTTTTATGAGTATTTGTCGGTTATTTTTCTCTTTTGAAAAATCGAAATTCATAATATGATCGCCCCAATTGCGCATATAATATATGGGGAGAGTACTGCAGAATCTTCCGAGTACGTACTATATATATATATATATATATATAATATATTATATTATATAATATACGCCTATAACTCGCGGGAGACGACGACGAGGAGAAAAAAGAAAAGAAAAAAAAAAACGGCGGCGGCGGTGTCGTCGTCGGCCAACACCGCGCGCCAGCATCCGGTATACCGCGCCGGACGAAATTTGAATAAAAACACCGTCAATAATAATAGGCGGATAATGCGAGCACGACGACAGCCTTATTGTACGCCGTTGTCCTTGAAACGTCTATTTTGAATATAAACCGATTATACATATTATATTCCGTATAAGATTATATATATAAAAAAAAAAAATATTAATAATACTACTATATATATATATGAGACAAGTATAATGAAATAATAGTAAAAAAAAAAAAAAATTCGCTTTCATACAAACGGAACGGTATTAATGGCCGTGTATTGTCTGTTTTGAAAGCGCGTCTTCTATTATTTATATATATATATTTTTTAATATATTATTTTCGGTGATATATATATATTTTTTTTTGTATTATCTTTCCATATACGCGCGCAGTGTGTGTGTGTGTAGTACGTTGATTAAACGACAATAATAATGAGAGACTCGTATTATAATAGGATTGAAAAAAAAAACGAACGAACCAACGGGTATACCTATATATCCACTGTTTGCTGCCTGCACGCTGCGGCGCGGTGGACCCACGCTGACGTTGTCTTAAGAAGGCGGTGGTGGTGGTGCTGGTGGTGGTGAACAATATTATAAATATAATAAACCGCAAACTATACGGCGTTCGGTGAAAGAACCGCGCGAGTGTATAGTGCGCGTATGAGTTATAGGAGAATTGCTGCTGCTGCTGCTGCGTCGGAGGAGGAGAGCTGAGAAGCTGCAGATCGAGAAAGCGGCGAATATCTCATCGAGAATATAATTTAATAATATCGACCCTATCATCACGTCTTCGTGTAAAGCGCAGAAAAATCTTTAATAAAAAAAAAAATGTTTTTTTTTTAGCACCGCGCATGTTGTGCCAGGCTGCAAGTGGTCCAGCTTCTTCCAGTTAAATTCGCTTTTATTAAAAGCATTGTCATCTTAAACGATTGATCCGAACAATAATTATAGAGGAGGGAAAAAACGAGCTTTTTTTTTTGCTTTCTCTTTCGTTTCAATCGACTTCGGGAGATAGAGAGAGAGAATGAGATGAAAAAACCGTTTTAAATAACAACGAATGTTTACAACACTCTATACATAATTTCTCGGTGTTTCGCCGGAGGGTATATATGCAGTATATGTATATTATCGCATCTCGCTCGATTTTCAATAAAGCGACGGTATTCGCGCGCGCAGTTAATAATAGCCTTTGAAGTGACCCTTTTTAATACCCCCTTCTTCCGGCATGACCGCAAACCTCAAATCGTTCGAGCGCTTTGACCCTTTACCGCGAGTCGTTAGAAATATACGCCCGTTCTCGCGTATATATTATATATATACGATACATACCACAGCGAGACACGTATACTCGCGGGCTTCTTACGCCATACGAATTATAATTATTATATATCGATAAATATATATCACAATAAATGTAAACGCGTCCGTTAATAATTATCCGAAAAACGATTAAAACACCCAAAAAAAAAAATTTGTTAAATAATTTTGTTTAAAATTTCATTCCCCCCCTGAGACGTAATAGCCGACTGGCGGCGGAGGACATTAAAATATATTTTATAATATTTAATGCGCGTAAATATTAATTTAAACTACATATACTTACAATATTATTGTTATATTGTTTCGAAGGGGAAAACATCAACGCTATCGTATAATATATTGATTATAATGATGACAGCTAGCGATTATAATCCGAACGACGCGATAATATCGTCGACTTTCGATCTTGGCTGATTATTATCGGTCCGGCGTATAGAACAACAAAAAAACAAAATCGAATAATATTTATATGGAAAAAAACACATTTAAAACAAAAAAATTTTCTAAATTCTAACGATTTAAAACGTCGAAATAAAAAAAAAACGTGAGCGAAAGGACATTATTTATTATAGGTAGTGTAATATATAGCGAAGTAATATTATTGTTTTCTCCGCCTTTTTCTCGATAATTTTTTTTTTTTTATTTCAATCCAACGCACATTGGAAATTAAAAAAAAACAAATGGTTCGTCTCGCGACCATTTATAATCAAATAAATCAGATCGTTTCGGTCGATTTAATATTATATTATATACGAGTCAATATTTTTACTAGTTTTTAAAATCGATTTTTCGACACGATCCGTATAATATATATGAATCGTCGTATTATACACGCGATTAAATAATTATTTATACGGACGCTCAGAGCATTTGCACCGGGGCGGCAAAAATAAAATTGACCTAAAAAAAAAATTTTTGTTTTGTCTTATCAAAACATAAATTTTTCGGGTGGGGGCCGGGGAGAAGGGCGGCAAAAATGATTTGCTCCAGAGCGGCATTGCAGGTCCTTGATCCGGCACTGCGGACGCTGTATTTGTAACATTTCTATATAATGATTTGAACGTTTATTATTTTGTATACGTATTATATATTAAATAAGCTAAATCGATGTGATTTGTGCGTATAAGAACGAGACGATTTCAAAAAAAAAAACATGATTTTCATAAAATAAATATAAAAAAAATGTAAAATAAATATAAAAATTCGTATAAAATTGACGTTTGTGGCAAACACATAACGCCGATTTCGCGCCTGCAGTGTTACACGATCGCGACTATTACATAGGTATATATATATATATATATATATATATATATATATATAGACAACGAATCCTGCAAAGATACCGGATGACGACGACGAGAAAACCTGCAGCAGCAATTATTCTATTCATACGCGAAACGCGGAACAGTACGTATATATACGTGAATACTATCCGCCGCGGTACACATTATATACATTTCGAAAACCAATTAAGGTTACGCGTGTATATACTCGTATATAAACGAGGTGCATACCCGTACACGTAGTTACTCTAAATGTAATAATATAAACGGAACTGTTATTATTTCCCGCCGCCGCCGTCGATTCCTTTCTGGAGTTCTCCTATATAAAATAATATACATTTACACTGCGCGCCGCCGTCTATTTCGACGTTTTCTTATATTGAACCGGTAAAAAATATATATTCATTACCGGTATAGTTCGGTATAGTCTTTTTCCCCCTCCCCCAACCGGTGGCGTATATAGGAGAGGGTTTTGGGTTCAAACCCCTCCCCCCGAAATGTATGGTTGGTACGGTGCAGTAATTATTAAAATAAAGTTAATTTATAATATTGATTAAATAAATTTTTTATATACCCCCCCCGCCCGAAATTAATTTCTATATACGCCACTGCCCACAATCGAATAACATAACGAGAAAACGCGCGGCGTATATATATAATAAAAACTAGCATCCCCCGCATTGTATAAAATGTTTGAAATATTTTTATTGAAATATATATTATATCTTCCTACAACACTATTCTGTATATCCCAAATGTTTATAGATTGTACCGTGGTAACTACTTAACGCCTAGAATCCCAAAATTTCCGTATTGGCTATCACTTTAAGCATTTTTTTTTCGCGACAAAATGTAGCCTGTGACACTCGGGAATAATGTAACTTTCTACTGGCGAAAGAATTTTCAAAATCGGTTCAGTAGTTTTTGAGATTTTTGCGAACATACAAACAAACGCTGTCTCTTTATATATATATATATATAGAAAAAAGATAATTCGCGCGGCGCGTTGGCTGCCGCGTTATCGAAACGAGACGCTATAACTGCAAGGCCGCGACCGGGAATAACAGCGGTCGTACAACACGACCGTTATTATTGTGTGTGTGTGTGTGTGTGTGTGTGTGTGTGTGTGTACAATACAACGAGAACAGTCAGTCAGTCAAAAAAAAAAACGTAATAAACGTTATAATAACAACAATCGAACGGGGACCGAATTTTAACGGGGAAAAAATTCGATACACGCGGTTCGGTCGTCGCCGATGCTCGCGGAATGAAAAGAAGTAAAAAAAAAAGAGGCGAAATTAAAAAAAAAAAAAAAGCGTCTATATACGAATATTACTTTTTTTTTTCCTCTTATAACGAAACCGCGCGCGGGCCGCGGACAGACGGCGAACATAATATAATACATACGCGCGCGCGCCCGCGAACACCTGTGGCGGCGGCGGCGGCGTTCTCCTCGTCTAACAGGTGATTACACCACTGCTGCTGCAGGCGCGCGGCGACCGATCGCGCGCACGGCAATGACAAGCCGGTCGATCGGCGGGGCCCGTTTATAAAACCGCGGCGCGCTCGATACATAATACACTTTTCCAGAGCCATTGTGTCTGCTCGCGCCGAGTTCCCATCACGCGTGCTGGCTGCTGTTCTACTGGCCGTTGGGGGGGGCGGGGATAATCGTTTATATATTATAGTCTTTCGGTTAAATTAGATTATCTCCGAAATTAAATATATTTCGTTGTTATTATTATTATTATTGAAAACCGTCGAACGCTGTTGCTGCAACACGTCGGCGCGGTGATTAATCGCGGATTTCTCGTTCGCTTAATGAACAATTTAACGATTTCATTATATAAACGCGGAACCGTTCGGCGTAGTCCTGCAGCAGTAAGTGAACGAGCCGCGTCGTGCGAATTCAATTCGCCTCGCGTTTGGGATCTGTTCGCGATTTCAACAATACACGACGAGCGTATATATATATAATAATTGTCGAATTTCTTTTTTTTTTTTTTCGAATATACGATATTATTTTCTTTTCTATATTATAACATATATATAGCCGTATAATATAACGAAACTGAAAACTCGTACGCGAAGAAACGAGCAAATCGTATACGTTTGCGATCCTCGTCGTAAAATCGAATAATAAAAATATACGAGTATATGATTTTTTTTTTTTCGCGAAAAAAATTTCGCTCTACGACCGATCTGCATATTAGAGTCGCGTTTCGCGAAACGACTATATATAATATTGGCAAACCGAAATTTCGCGGCGGTCACGGTATAAAAAATTTCCGTAAGGAGCGCGGGTAAAAATAGACATTTAAATAATATTATAATATATATATTAGTACAGGGGTTTAAATTTGAAATATTTCAAAATTGAAAATTTCACGCGCGTTATGAAATATTGAAAATATATATATTTTTTTTTTTTTACTTTTGAGATAGTGATTGCCGAATGTCGTATCAGCAATCAGTTCGTATTTTATGATATTCGTTTCGGCACAACGGGTCGTGTGGTCTCTGGTATAACTGCCGACTGGTAAAGGTGGTATAAACCGGCGTGTCGATATAACAAATGTTACTCGATATAAACGATGTGGAGTAGCGTGAATATTGTGCGCACCGAGCGTGTTTAGCTGCAGCTGGTCTGCAGTGTGCGGGTGCGAGCTGGCCGTGTCTGCCCGCGGTGATGTGTATGTGCGGTGGAAAAAAAAAAAGATCTTTTTCGTGTCGCCGCCGACGGAACGGCGTCAAAAAATGCGGTCGTCAAAGTCGATTCAAAAAAATTTTCGTCTCAAATCGTCGGACGACGTCGCTATTATATTTTTTCTCCTCCCCCGTCGTTGTCCATTAACGTATTTACATCATCGCCCGACGATGACGTATATTATACGCTTAATAATAATTTAAAAAAAAAAACACATTTCTCATAAAAAAAAAACAGAAAAATTCCAATTCCGCAAGGTTTTCGCGTATACATCACACCGCGTGTATTCGGAATTGTCGATATTATTTTTTTTTTTTCATACGCGGTTATTATTATTTCGTCGATCGGAATTTCACAGTGTAGGTATATATATATACAACGCGCGCGTTGTTGTTTTATTATTATTATTATTACACACCGTTTCTTTGTTGTATTACATATATATACGAGTATATATAATATATATTTATTGCAGTCGAATTAGTTTTAACGTTACAAAACATATTCGTATATTGTTGTAATTTAAATTGTGATCGTCGTGTTAGACGTTAATGTTTTTTTTTTTCTGTATATTTGATATATTGTATATACGTGTAAAAGGAAAAGTATAATACGTCAAACAGAACTTATATAGTACGTATTAAACGCGTATATATATATATATTTATGTTTATGTATAATTAGACGCACGGAATTCTAATAAAACACCTGTCGTTTGACGTTTATAATACTTTTTATAGCAGTAGTGCGGGAATATACAATATTAAACGTACAGCGCGCGGCGTACCTATACATACCGCTATTACCTATTGCGAGCCGGAGGAATAATCATTATTGTTTTCGACGTACCGCCGCCGCCGCCGATATTTGCAGCGTATTGTCTTCGGAAACCGCGACCAGCGTTCGGGAAGAACGGACGTCCACGAGCGTTCACGCGTACACGTTCATATTTCGTGAACGTCATTATAGTTCGTTTCGCAACAAATGCGACTCTACACTAGCGCGCTGGGTGGCGGTTTGTCACCAAATGGGTTACACACAGTGCCGTAGATAGGATTTTTATATGGGGGGTTCAGTGCTATAGATAGAAATTTAATATGGCCTATGTGAGGTAAACATCAAGAAAGTGTGAATGATTTATATTATTTTTATATACTGTAATTAATTTATAACAATATATCAATTTTTCTCGGTTTCTTAGATAATTCATCCAGTATCCGATGTTCAAGGGGGGGTTTAAATCCCCTAAACCCCCCGTGTCTACGACTCTGGTTACACACTGAACTCAACACACGGAACGCGCATTCCGTATACATCTCCTATACGAAAAATGCACCCCTATAGTGAGCTGCCATATGCATTCCGTTTCTATTTTCCTGTTTTTTTTTTACCAACTCCGTTATTACGTTAAAATCATCGATTTTGCAGGTGCTGACATTGATACTATATAAGCACGTCGTCTTGTGTCCTGTTATCTCAAAGTAAACGATAAAATATGATAAACATCATGGAAATAAACTATATTTCATCGTGTTCTCCGTGAATTTTATACCTTATACAATGCACATGGCGCCCTCCTGTCTGCAGGGGTCATATTCTGATTAATATACGCGTTCCACGTATTGAATTCAGTGGGGTTACAAAAAATAGCGCGAAAATAAGGCGGGAAATTTCAAATTAAATACGTATTATTTTATATTTCGTTTTATTTTTATTTATTTAACAAAATAGCCGCCGCGAATCATATTTTGTAGGCAGAAAGAATTGTCATATAAAACGCTGTACAGCCACAGATGATTGACGTTTAAAAAAAAAACGCGCGCGTCTCTTTTTTTCCGACATAATTTACGAACCCTTGGTTCGAGCAAAAAACCGCCACTCTGCGCGCTAGTATAGAGTCGCGTTTGTTGTGAAACGCTTACTATAGCGTTTTTTTTTTCAAACGTAACGAGAACGCGAACGACGTTATTGGTTTCAATGGACTTGTACGATTTTCAGGCCGTTCAAATTCGTTCAGGTATACCCGTGATTAGAAAATTAGGTATGGGGCAGCAATTGTGTGATACGCATCCTATGGTGTCATCCGTGCGCCAAACATCTAACTACGTGATCTACGCAATATAGTATTCTGCGGCGTGGTTGAAATAAAAGAGCGGGGAAAATATTTTTGTACCACTGAGTTTGGCGCCATAGAGCGATATATTTGGCGCACGGATGACGTCATGATTTCATGGAATAACAATTTTTTTTTGTTTTTTCCATGACAGCGAAAAAATTCACCGATATTAGTGAAGTTGCTGCCATACCAAATTTTTTAATCGCGGGTACCTATACCTATTCAATATAATGAATATATATACATATTGATATTATTATATAATAACATTTTCTAAAATTATTCCTATTGTATTTATTTGATTATATATATATATATAGCTGAATTACCCGGTTTCGCCCGTGCGCAGTTCTACGAAAACTTGTTCATATATATATATATATATAATACGGGACATTTTAGGATTCTAGGCGTTAAACAGTTACCATGGTGACCATTAAAATTGTTATTAAAAAATAATTTATAATTTAAAATAAAAATTGTTTAAATAGTTACGGAGTTAATCGAGGACGAACATCGTGCGCGTTTTTCAGTATAATAAATTATAAATTATTTTTTTATAACAATTCAAATGGTCACCGTGGTAACTGTTTAACGCTTAGAATCCTAAAATTTCCCGTATTAGCTACCACTCTCGGGAAAGGTAGGAGAGTGAAAAATACTTTACGACCTATTCTCATACCTACCAAAAATACAAAAAAAATTCATAAAAAAAATCGGTCGAGTCGTTTCGGAATAGTGCGACCACAAACACCGTGACACGAGATTTTTATATATTAGAAATATGTGTGTGTGTGTGTATAATACGTGTTTTTTTTTTAAATATGTACATGAACGAATTCAATTTTTATGTGAACGTTCCGGACACCGAGTCCGCGACACACGCCGTGCGTTCGATTACCCAAATATAATAAAAAAAATACTTATTATTTTATCAATTATTCGGAAATAATAACGCGATTATATTTTTAGCGTTTTTTCGGCCCCTTTATATAATTTATTACACATACACCGGATCCGGTTTCGGTTTTTTTTTTTAATCGCGCGCGCGCCCTCGTCGAACCGGTTCGGAACTATATTATTTATAGTACACACACACACACACACACACACACACATAGTAAACGGTTTATTCCGTCGATTACCCATTATTATTTGTCGAGCCCCAATTGAAAACGTCGAATTTTTAAATATTCACTACCCTATTACACACGAATCTCCCTGCTAACGTCCTCGGTTCGTATAATATTACCGACGTTTCCGGAGGTGCTCTAATATAAAGTGCGGTAAACAAACGAGTGTTGTTTCGCTGTAATTTTCAACGCTTTTTCGTTGTCGCGACGCGTTTGCTATTACACTGTTATATCGGTAAAGGATTCGTTAAAAGTACACAATGGTCGAAGTGGATCAAAATAAATGTATAGGGATGGAAGCAGTGTCTTCAAGTTTTGAAAAGTGGGAGTCCATATTAAACACAGTCCATATTGTTGAAAAATAAGCAAAAAAAAAAAAAAGGATTTGCGTCCCTATATATTGACGGTGAACTGTATTTCTTACGATTGTGGATTAAGTGACGTTTGAGATCCGTATTGAACGTCAGTATTTTAGAAGACCAAACAGTTCTAATAAAGAAAGAAAAAAAAATTCAATGATATTTAAAAAAAAATAAAAAATTAGGCGACATAACAACTACAAATTTAAAAATAAATAAATAAATTTTTAAAAATCCCAGAGAGATGAATAATTTTAAACAAAACAAGTGGGGGATGGAACACGCTAACTACAAAAAAAAAAAGTGGTGGGTGACATCCCCTCGTATCCCCCCCCTCGTCCATCATCGGTCACTTCGACCACTGAAAATACGCAGAAAACCCGAAAGGAAATAAAAGTTTGAAAAATCGCACTGTATCTATATTATAATATTTGGAAAAATGCGCGAATAGCGTTTGTACCGTGCAGTGTGTACGACGCGCCCACTATACCGCGGTTACGGTTCACTACGCGCAGTCCATTGTTTTCGGAACGGAAACCAAACGTTATCGCGACCGCGGTTCGCGCGGACAAGACGAGTCATATTCCATTCGTATGGCGCGTATAACAATATTATATATATATACAGGCTGCGCGTAAATCGAACCGGAAACGCATCGGCGAACAATTCGTAATATGTGTGTAGAAGAGTCATAGTAAACAGGATGGGTTGCGGCGAACAGGGCCGGAGGGATTGTTGCACAGTGTTTCCACTTGTATTCGTATAGGTAGTCCGTATAAGTTCTCGTCTGTTACCAGTGGCGGATCTAGGACTTTTTTATAGGGGGGGGGGAGAGGTGCTTAGGTTAAGTTATCGTGTTCTGTATACTCCATCCTGATGGCATGACCTTTTTTTAGTCCTAATAATGTGCTAAATATTTAAAAGGATAAACATAAGTGACAACTTTAAAAATACATCTAAAACAAATCCCTTTATTTAAAAAAAAAAGGAAAATTACTTAATAGTTTATTTTTGTTACCAATTTAGTTTATAAACTTACCCGGCCCACTGAAAAATACGTATAGACATATTATAGTGTATAATATTTGTTTTTAACCAGCACCCCCTCTGGATCCGCGCCTCTCTGTTATACCGAGTATTCCCTTTTTTTTTTCATTGATTACATCAATGGCGTAACTAAGGGGGATCAGAGGGTACGGTCGCACCCGGGCCCTTGGCACTTAAAACAGTAAAACAATGCGTAAATGTACTATTATAAAAAATTTAAAAAAAAATAAAAATTACACTATTCACTATATTTTTTTTTAAATTCGAAAACCTACTTAAATCTTATGAAACTTTTTCTATACAATTATTAATTATATATTATGTTGTAAGTTAAAATGAGTAAAACCGCTATGAGTTATACGCACAAAAGCGCAAAAAATCATGCGTATCGAAACAAAAATAAAAATGATAACGAAATTATCGTGAACAAAATTAAAATTATATAACGAAACAAAAATTAAGAGACGGCGAATTTCCAAAAATCTGCAGACAGTGATATCGCGAGACCAATATTGAATCTACATCGGAAAATTCTATTATTACAAGCGCAATCCGCACTTAAATATCACGCGACGACTCCGAAAAGAAATTTAATTTTTTTTGTTTCACCGAACATTTTGTTCCCGGGTCCAAAATTTTGAAGTTACGCCACCGCGGATTACGTGCAACGCCGTCTTAAGGCGTGGCCCAGGAGAGCCCGGGCCCGGGGCCACCGAATTCCAAGAGCTCCCAATTTATTTACAAAATACCGTATATTAATTTTTCATTTTTTACTTAGATATTTAAATAAATAAATCTCGAATGATAAACAAAAATATATGTATATAAATATTCAAATTTTAAAATATTAACACGTAAGAAATTTTTACAATAAAAAATAAAATAATAGGGATTCTATATAAAATAAAAATTGGCGATTTTCGTTTTTATTAATAAATAGAGCGCGGATTTCTATGCAATTGCATATTTTTTTCCTTTTAATATTTTTGGATTTTTGTCAGTTATCTCCACGAATCATCATAATTTGAAGCTAATGGTGAAATTTTTTTTTATGCATATTTCTGCATATTTAAAGGTTATTGCATATTTTTGCATATTTTGGCAAAATTCAAAATTTATTACATATTGAAACGAAAATTTAAAAAAATGTATAAAATAATATTTTGTCATATAACTTTATAAGATAAATAATCGATTACGACGTAAACTTAATCGCTCTTGGTGTGTCAGTCGGTTATCGACATACCACTCGGCACTCGGTTACATCGTTTGTCGTTGTCCGTAAATCGTGAATATGCCGAAAATAAACGTGTGTCTACCTATAATCTTAATTTCTCTTGCTGTATCAGTCAGTTATCGACATATTATAACGTTACTAAGTAATTATTAATTAATTATTACAAGTTTTATTGTAAATTTTAAATAAATAAAAAATTCTTGCATATTTTTTTTTACATATTTTCACAATTTTCACTGCATATTTTTTACATATTTTCATGATTTTGACTGCATATTATATGGCATATTTTCATGATTTTTACTGCATATTATATGGCATATTTCGATACTTTTAAGTGCATAAAAATCCGCGCTCTATATTAATAAAGTATACATTTCTAATAGCTAATATATAATATAAAATATATATATATATGAATATATCGTAATTTAAGTATTTAAAGGGCCTCCAAACATTTTCGGCCCTTGGGCCTGGCATATAACCTCAAGACGGTTCTGACTACGTGTTATACATATACAGACGTCGTTGTAATAGTAAAAAGTACACACACTGCGCGATTCGCGGACAACGACGACGTTATAATAATGTATAACTGCAATATCGGCGGTTAGTATATCCTTTGCCCGTCTTGCGGTGGGGGGAAGGAGATATGCAGGCGCGCGCGATACGACACGAACGGACAGCGGGCGGACGCGGTTACGGTTCACCTGCCACCGAAAAAATATATTATAAAACACTCCTACACACACACATACACACACGAGCGAACGTTATCGGACGTCTCAATCGAAACGGCCGCCGAACACTATTTTCCACATAGTGCTTAATTCGTTTCACATGTTTTTTTTTTTTATAATTATTTATATCGAAAACAATAGACACCGATCGCAATAAAAAAAAAAATAATAAAAACCCGGCTAAATCCAATAGCACTTTGCGCGCGCGCTGCAACGACTTCCTATATAATGCGGACAGCAGTTATGGAAATATAAGCGTGTGTGGGAACACGAGCGTTTGACGACGCGTCCTGCAGCCACGAATCTATTATGCGCGCGCCCGGCAGTATAAAATTGTTTTTTTTTCCCTACACTATATCGACTTTATTTACACGAGACACGCGCAGATGTTCTCCTTTTTTTTTTTTGCTACGCGCGATCGCGTTTTCCACGGAATAAGATCATTTATTAATTTTCTAAATAAATTAATACTTATTTACATACAAATATACGTTAAAAAATGAAATCTTCAAAAAAAAAAAATTTGTTAACGGCGTTTACATCATGTCGGCCGAAGAAAACGATTAAATATAAGAAAATGTTGAATAAGAAAATAATTCGTACAAATTATATATGTAGTATACGTACTAAATATATTAAGCGAAAAAAAATTCGAGAATTTTTGTTATTTACAATACCCCATTGTACGTTTAAAAAAAAAAAAGTGAATTACTAAATCGGATAAAGATTTTAGTATTGTTATCATCGTTATAAATTCGAAAGCGACGCGATAAATCGTCGCATTCGATAAAACGATTCCGAGATCCGGTGCAACGTTTTGGGTGTATTACAAAAAAAAAAAATGTTTAATTTCAAAAATACCTCAAAACCTATAATTCCTATGAACAGCCCGAAATAATACAATAATAATTTTTTTTATTCCTTAATATAATATTATAGGTATATATAGTTACATATTCGACGAATATTTCAAGTTTCTATTTCCACATTAGTTTCGAAATAACGATAAACGATTTCGACGTAAACGCGTTTTTTCTTTCTAGAGTTTTCGTGTGATTTTTCGATAGTTTTTTATTAGTTATATAAAATCGAAAAATGTCCTTTTCTAAAGTGCCTGTAACTAGACGCGCAATTTGTTATCGGCGAAACAAACTGCGATTGTAAAGATCGGAGCACTGCTTCCGGTAGAACTTTCGGGTACAGACATAGGAAGAAAACACGCCATTGTAAAACAATACGTTCCTCGCTCCGCTCAGAATTTAAATACTAAAACGTATCGTTTCCCCTATATATAAGACGCGTTGTAGCTACGGAAATAGGGAAATCAGCGCATTTTTTATGTGTGCACTAATACCTCTGCAAAATCCGTAACTCCGTATAGTATTAAAAAAAGGTTTTTGATTGCGTTTAGAAATTTCGTTAATAAATCGAAAAAACGAAAAAAAAGTTCGAATTTTTAACCGACCCGGTTTCGTTTTATGTCGATATAGTGGTGGCTGGTTTCGTTATAGAATTATTACAAAATATCGCGAAAAATACTCGCGGCACACGTCACCTGCAAAATACAATATATCATCGACAAATTGAAATTGTAATGCGTACGCGTTATCACGTAAAACGAATCGAATAAATTCGTTGAAATCCGCAATATATTATCCGCCACAAACGATCTCCGCAAGCAAAATACGCTTTTCAATATATTTCGTTATTATCTATACATATCAAACGTTGTCCGCGAAAAATTCGGTTATTTTTTTCCACAATGTCGCAAAGCCGTGTTTTTACTATTAAACTTATACAAGCGCGTTGTATTTTTGTTTTTAGCAGTTCGGAAATTAAATAATAAAAATAAATGACACGTGTGTACGCGCGCGGCGTAATGTCCGTGCGTTTTTGATGCGCGTATATAGTAAAATAATAATTGTTTTCTCGTGAATAAAGCGTATGTAAAAATAAAAAAATAAAAAGAATTTTCACGATACAACATCATCGTCCTTTGTCGTACAAATTATACGAATATTCGTATAATTCGTATTGACGGCAGAAAATATTGGTCAAGAGTCCTGGTCGCGTCCATGACTGCAGACTTCGTACATACAACGTCTTTTTTTTTCATACGAATACAGTTTACGCAAGTAAATTCCAATATTTTATATACCTTAATGAATATTCATTTATTATTCGTATAAATCGCTTTTGTTCGGGATTTCAAACGTTATTTTTATTTAGTACGGCAACGTCGCGATCACAAAACGCGTTTCCGCTGCACCTCATTATTTTTTTTTTTTTTTATAATATTTAATATCGAATCGAACGAAAAATCCAATCCTCCGACGCACGTCCTATATTCGTCTTTGTATAAATTTATCGAATCCCGCGGATGATACGCATCGGGTCCGCGGATTAATAAAACATATGTAGGACATTGTCCCTCGATAGTTTTTTTCGGGTCCTAATATTTGTCGATGCGTACCGCGGTATACATTTTAATACAGAAAGTTTCGTTGTTGACACTGGAACGGCCGTCGTAAAGTCTCAATTTTGTCTCTCTGACGATCGCGCAAATAACTGCAGTATATATTATAGCGGATCATTCGGAGCTACGAAAAAATAATGTTTACTTTTCTGTAATAAATCGTCTTAACCGCGTATACGCACATAATGCAGAGTATTGGAAGCGAACAGTAAAAATCCAGGGCTCTCATTTGAAAAAAAAATAATGTTCAACGCTTTAACGTTTTTTATCGTTATTTGCCTTTTGCGTTTATCGTTATGGTATATTTTAGCGTTATGGATTGTTCGTGTTTAACGTTAAAGAAAGTTTTATCGTTATATATAATATTTACGTTTTATTACGTTTATCGGTATTTTAACGTTATTTGGTTTAATATCGATTATTTTTTCCAAATAAATAAATCTATTCGTATTCCATAGACTATAGCACGTTTTCAAATATCATAAACGTAACGTACTTCATTAAACTTCATTGATTATAAAAGTCCTAATTTTTTATCCTTAATTTTTTTGATTTTATACATTTTTTCAGTGAGAACCTTGGTTTATTTTTGATTTTATATTCCAATGCAGAATGTTTTTCTTAAAACGTTGATTATTATATTACCAATAGAAACTTTTCTGACTAGCTGACATCTTCTCAGACACGTATCTTTGAATAATTTTTACGCGTCCGTGTGAACCCAGCCTTATAATTATAGAACTATAATAAACCTACACCATAGGCTTATATTTTCCGTAGTAATTTGGAAAAAAAAAAATTAAAATAACTGTAATTCTATTTTTCGTTTTTCGATATTTTGATATATAACTACGTTAATACATTATTTCGTTTAAAATTAGTGTTTATTAGTTTTCCGTTACGTTTTTTGATATTCATTTCAATTGATATTTTGCAATTATAACGTTGTAATCAAAACGTTATTATAACGTTTGCGAGCCCTGAGTAAAACCACTAGATTTTGTCAGCAAAATGATTTTGAAAACAACGGAACTGCATAATTTTAATTACATTTTTTTTTTTTTTTTAAAACGAATTATTATATTCTGTTTGATCGATTTTTCATATTCGAAAAACGATTTGAATAGTAGAAGAAGAAAAAAACGTTATTTACCTACTATAGGTACGCGATATGATATTTTTAAACGCGCGGTTACGGGGGGTTTTTTTTTAACGTTAAAAAACGTTTTTTGAACGCGCGTTTCGTTATTTTGAAGACGAGCTCTTTTTTTTTCAGGAAAAAAAATCCTTATATAAGCGCATTTCACTGTATATAGTCAATTCGTAATTATAACGTGCGCACAAACCTATAATTCTGCGGTACAAGTCCTGCGGAGTTTATTATAAACACACGCGTCTGATTGCGTTTGTATATATACACAGCGTGCGCGATGTGTAAATTCGATCCGTCACACAATCGGACAATAATAATTATTGTTGCGGTCGTAGACCGTATGTACCGGCGCTGAAGGCCCTAGAGACCCAGTGACGGGAAAATATCACTATAAACGCGCCGAACTGCTCAATCTCTCTCTCTCTCTCTCTCTCGTTGTGGTATACACACCGCATAACGTATTAAATATACTGCGCAATGCTCTACACACGCACAGAATACGACGACTGTTCTCGCGTTTAACAATCGGACACGCCGCCGCTATTTTATTTTTTATTTTTATATATATATATATATATATGTACTATATGTAGGTACGTTGAAAAACAGAAATCGTTTAAATATTTCGCGTATCGATACGCGCGCGTACGCCGTCTATTATAATACATATTTTTAAAGAAAAAAAAATAATAATAATAAATACGACGCGTTATTATTATAGCGATTTAGGTACTGTTTTTTTTTTTTATAAATATAAATTTTTACACGATGCGTTGTTCGAGACGTTCGGAAACGCGCACTGTATATGGTGGTTAGTCGGTGACGTATCGAAAACAAATTAATATATAGAGCAACGACACGACTGGGTATATGCGATGACCGCGAGAAGACGCTGCGGAAACGTCAACGCTATACGAGAATCGGGCGGGAGTAATGAACTGCTATGCAGACGCGCCAAACGGTCTTTGCCGGAAAACGCCTGTGTACTGTATACAATATACCATAATATATTAATAAAAATAATAATGTGTATTCGATGGGGCCACCTTGTTCAAGGTTTCTTACTGCATAATGATAATAACGACGTGTTATGCATAAAAAAAAAAATTAAATATTTAAATGGGAAAACGAAAGGAATCTGGTATGTCGATGTTATTTGCGCGAGGGATTGATTTTATTATAACTTTTATACTGCGTTACCATTTATGTTGCATTGGATAATACTTTTATTTGTAGTTTGTTTGCAAACGTTTTCGTGGTATTGTTTATGAATATTTTTTTTTTACTTAAATTTTTATGTGCAGTTATATCATGAATTATCTGTAATCCTTTTGTTCAGTGGTATAAAAAAAAAAGGAAATTCGATTATCTTATAAGATATCTGCGCAATAGGTAAATCCTTACGAGACACCTTATAAGACAACATAATTCATAGTACCTAGGAAGGAATAAATGTAAGACAATATTATATTTTAATTGAGATAATTCACGATAGAAAATGATATGTTGTATATTTCGAGCGGAGGCAGAAACAATTTTTTGTGTTATTAATGAATCACTCCACCACCGTGCTTCGATCACCATATTTTTTTTTTTTGTTCCGTATAACCGTACGATTTAGGACTCGATATTTACTTTTTCATCGGGGCCTCAAAATTCTAACCTAACCTAATCTAACCTAACTTAATAGACACGGAAAATATCTTATTAATATTTGAAAAACATGTACCTATTATAATATAGTTGTTATTCGAGAAAAAAAAGAGTGAACTGCAGTGGTGCGTTTATGATATGAATATCGTCAAAATAGCTGGTATACAGACCAGGAACGACGGCCAATGGTGAAAATTTTCTTCCAAAAAGCCACGATTAAACCGCTACAATTGATACAAGCGAAATTTCGTTAAACGTTTTGCATATTTCTTTTTATTTCAGTGAAACGCGTCTGTTGTACATTTGTATATCGGCTAAACACCTGCGATATATCAGAAATTAAAAGCGGTTATAAATACAATCCTGCAGCAACACAAATAGGTACCTATATAATATGTCCTCTCCTCGTTTTTCGCCTTACTCATATTGGATATTAGACCACTTGTATACTTTTCTCTATGCATAATTATATTATATATAGTATTAATTTTAAAAAAAGAATATTTAAATATTATAATAATTTATTTTTATTTATTAGCACTTTTACCGGGAAAGTTTGACTTAAATATGAGTTTGGTTTTTTTGCGTCGTATAAAAAAATTGTGATTACGAAAATTGATATTTTTACGATGACTACAAATTTTTTTTTTTGCGGTTTGCCGCGAGATCTCTCTCAATACACGCGTGTAACGCGGTAGCCCAGTGCGAACTTTTCCGCTCAATTTCTCAATCTGCACACATACGATGATACTACCGAGAAGGAGCGTTCGGTGTATTGCAGAAGAAATTGGAATTGTAATTGCCACTTGAATTGTATAGTGTAACAATTATTGTTACCAAAAAAATTTTCGCTTCGCTCGGAATCTATAAGAAACGCGTATTCGTTAAAAAAAAAAAAAATCGCGTTGAATTTCCACGAGAATTATTAATATTTCAGTTTTTTTGTGTGTGTGTGTTTACGATCGTCCTTATTGTACGGCCGCGTATATATAATTTAGGCGGCTACAGCGTCCGATCCCTATACACAGCAGGAGATAAATGGACCGAGAAGAGCGCGCGTCTGAGCAACGTGGTGGAGGAGGCCTATAAATACGAGGGGGTTTTACGCGTTTGTGCTTACTTATACTGCTACTGTATACAAACAATTCGGCTCGCACGCACAACGGCGCGTGTTATTCGTTATGTCTACACCCGCGCGCGTCATGAATAGCAGCAGCGAGCGTTTTTCTTCTGTCATTATTCCAATGAACGGGAGAAAATTTTGAAAATCAAAAAAAAACCCGACCGAATATTATATTTATAACGCCTGCAGAGTCTTGTGAATTTTATAAAATATACGCATTTATGTACATATAAAAAAAAATGGTGAAAAACTCGATATTACGCTGAGCCTCGCTTCTATATATATACGGTACTTGTCGCGGTATACGGAATATTGTATTATTATTGTATCATCGCGATTTCCTATACGTATATTTTACATAATATCACTAATAAATCACGGACAGCCCCTCCTGCACCGGTATTCGCAGTGATATCATTTCGCGCGCGTCTCTCGCATTATATTTTGCGCGTGGCAATAAAACGTCGTGGGAAAACACCTGCCCGACGCGAGCTGGTGGTGCTCGTCCGCCGAGTAAATCTCTACTATAATCAGTGGCGTGCTCAGGGGAGGGGAAGGTTAGGGGTTATATCCCCCAACCCCATTGTCTTTTTTTGCCGACCTACAGAAAACGACTTATTAGTTACAAGAGCTGTTTTAGAATCATTATACTTAATACTTTTTATTAGTTATTAGCAAAAAGTTATTACTTATGAGTTATGACAATAAACATTTACTATACATAACGTATGTTAATTGAACAACTTGGTAATTAGTGTGTTATAATTTAAATTCATTTTAATTATAGAACAATTTACAAATGTACACAATTATAAGCTGCAAGAAACGATTTTGGAGAGCTTGAAACGTAAACTTTTGAGTTTTTGGTATTACCGCATGACTGCAGTTTATTAAAATGTATTATTACTATTTACTTATAACATCCCCCACCACATTGAAAATTCCTGGGCACGCTAGTGACTATAATAATAGTATGATAAAGCTGCAGAAGAGTTCGTTTGTACGCGCTTAATGTCTCCGGGACTATCATCAGTCGGATTTGAAAAAAAATCTTTTTTTTTGCATATGATAACACAATTCTCAAAGAAGGTTATTTGACGTCGCGCTACGACCGTTATTATATATAGGAGCCGCGAGCAAAACGAGAAAAAAATAGAGTCAGAAAGAACGCGGAGCGAGAACGAAATAATAGCACGAGTGGATCGGCGGGGCTGACGTCCACAACGTCAGTTAACGACGAAATGAGAAGTTTTAAAAAAAAGTCGGTGAAGTTTTATTCGTCACTTCATATAGATCGACGCGTGTTATATCTGAGCCGAGCTAAAAACGCGGGAATTAAAAATAGGAAACGGATAGGTGTTGTTCACGTTGAAATATTGGATTATAGAAGCATATAATATATAGATAATTATATGATAGATAAATTAACCCGAATATATTTTATTTTCTTTCGAACAATTTTTTCTATTTTGTGTTTGTATATAATAAAGTAAATATAGTATAGTATATGTTGTACTCAGTGCCGTCCTAACCACCAATAATGCCGTAGGGCAATAATATTTGACGCCCCCCAAAAAAAAAAAAAATTTACAACTAACGTAATATCTAATTACATAATTTTATATATTTTAATAGTAAATACAGTCATCCTCGAAATCATCATATAAGGGAAATTAATATCTAAAATAAAACAACAAATTTTTTTCTTTTTGTCATTCATTTTTTTGACGCCCTCTGCATTCATAATACTTTGAACGCCCTAGGGCACTTGCCCCATTTGCCCCCCCCCCTTTGGGACGGCTATGGTTGTACTATATTTTTTTCAATATAAAACCGAATAAAAGTAAGTTAAACGCGATAATTGCGATGAAATGCGCAAAACATAATTATTGCGTTGAAAATAAGAATCAATGTTAAACTTAAATCTTTTCTTTTTTTTTTTAAAGTTTTAAACATCCTCATACACGCGCGAGTGTCGAACAAAATTTTAATCATACATAAAAGGTGGCATTTTTTTACGGGCAACGAAATGCTCGGTAACAGCTTTATAATAGTGTATTAATAATTCTCGGACCTTTTCTTTTTTTTTTCTTATAAACCATTTCGGTATAGTATGCGAACGATACGGTTTTTTTTTTGTCGTTTACACGACGTATTATAGCGCGTTGTTCTAAATAAAAAATATATATCTCGTACACAATCGTTACTCGTATATATATATATATATAGTGGACAGGATATTTAATAGTTTTGACAATACCTACAGGTATTGAATATACAACGCTTATATGCCGATATTCGATGCACATCACGGACCACGTTATAATTATTATTATATTATATTATAAACCATCAATAATAAAACAAAACTATAACCATTGTCAGGAACATTAAGTAAAACACTACAATTTACAATATTTTTTGTATAATAAAAAAACTTTGTTTTTATAATACAAATTAAAAGGCATACAAAACGGATGTTTAACTTAAACGTTTAAACTAATCTTTTTATACGTTTGATGTTTAATAAAACACTACAAAATTTGCCGTCCCCCGCCGCCAAATTTTGCCGCCCTAGGCAGCTGCCTACAGTGCCTAATGGGAAATCCACCTCTGCTACTACGGCATTATGTCATAGATAATAAATATTATAGGTGACCTGCTGTGGTGCCACTGTTCCGAACCGCACTCTGAAAGCGAATAAAAAGCACGAGGCCGTGTAGCCAGGATTTTATTTTATTTTATTTTTTTTTTGAGGGGTAGGGGGTTTATTTAAAAAAGTATTAATAATATCAATATATAAGAACGAAAAAATTTCGGGAGGGGGGGATCCGGACTCCGTGGACCTTCCCCCCGAATACGCGTCACTGTACGAGGCGGTATAAATATTATATACGCGTGTATAATGAAAAACACCTGTAGATACATTCCGTCATAATAGATCCGTATCACTCCTTTTTTTTTTTTATAATACGCACTGCTGCTATGTATTTATAGACGATTCGACGGAACTCTTTCATCTCGAGGATTTTTTTTTCTGCAGTACGTATACACTAGAATCAAAAAAATAATAAACGTATATCGATATACATATATATATATATGAGCAGGAATCGGAAAAGGAAAACGTGTATATATTTATGATTACGGATGATATTATACTGTGCACGCGGCACCGATGCATCGGCAGACAACGATCTGTATAATATTGTAATACGAACGCCCGCGAAACTACGGATAATAATAATTATTGTCGATGAGTCCGCGTGTGGGTCGTAAAATTGACCGTGAAAATCGGGTTACCGCGCGCTCGCGCATAACACGTACTTTAACGCGCGTATATAGGTACCCCTTTTATTATTTTTTTTTTAAATTTTTTCCCGTATGATTTTCGACCGCGCGGTTTAAACGCGGGTAAACGTCGGTCCTCATTCTAATTATTATTGTGTTGTACAATACACTTCTTCGATGACTATATAAAATATAATGCAAGCGCGTATTATAATAAAATAGGCACGACGAGATTCGAAAACGTTCGCGCGGCCGAACCGTACAATTTGTATGCGCGTCTGTTATTATTATATATAATCTATATGCCGGGGTGTGTGACTTTTCCCGACGTTCTTATTTATTATATATTTCTCTCGCGTCTCGTCCGTCTCCGTTTCCACACACATATATATATATATATCAATAATCGATGCTAAATTATATACGGTTTTAAGACAACACCTTGGGACTTTGTGATTATCGATTACCAGCGGACCGCGGTAAATATCGGTGCACAAACCCGATCATTACAATCGACCGCGCCGCGCATATAGGGCGTTTTTTTTTCTCTTATTTCTATTTTTTTTTTTTTTTTTATCGAAAACAAACGCGCCGTAAGTGATGTTTATCTCTGTACACACTGCAACAACAACGGGAATCGAGTGTGTGGAAATCGCGTTGTGTAAAACGCTGTATAAAACACGAACAGCGTTCTACAAAAACGGAATAATACACGTTTTGACCGCGGGATAAATATTAGAAACGATATACACTATATATACATATATGTAACCATTGATTAAATATACATGTATTGTATATGTATATTTAATCAATAATGTAACGTATTCGCGCGAGCAGTGGTCGCTATATTTAATCGGATATATATATACGATTAAAAAGAAAACGTTTATATGACGAACACCGTGCTGCTGCGGTGTAGACGTGTACGTTCGAATGTATATCGTACTGCAGGGTTGGGTAGTGAAACGGGCGATTTTAAAATCTTTTAACTGATATTGGCGGCGTACTGTAATATTTGAAAATTATACTTTCCACGCGTATCTAAGCGTGTTTATATATAGTAATCACGAATCGTTGGACCGCGCAACAACGCGTGCATTTGCTGTAAAAGCATATTTCGTCTAAAACAGTCGTATATAGTTTCCGAATCGCGTAATTTCGCGAAATGTGTATATACGTTTCATTGCGCTCCGTTCGCCTGATTTTTACTGATGGGGGGTATATTACCTGAGACACTCGATGATCTCAAACACCGAATACGAGACGAGGTGACTGACACATATCTCTCCAGAGAAATGCTGCGAAATGCCACGTCCGGCTTCCAAAAACGCTTTCGTCGAGATGCACGCCGTCTTGCGAATATCATTTATGAAAATCAAATAAAAAACTTTTTTTTAGGTAATACTGTTTTATATATTTTCATGTGATATAAATAAATCGTACGTTTTACTGCCTCCCCTATGCTGTACTTAGTACGGTTTTAGATTGTTGTTATTATAATTGCTATATAAATTTGAAATCATATTGCCGGCATTCGATATAAAACGATTTGTGCGATTCGGCGTGCACTACTGCAGTATAATGTCTGGTGAACGAAAAGAAAAAAAAATATTGCCACTTATAATATGATTGTCAAGATTTATTTTTAATATAGTCGAAGTACAGGGGACCTATTCTGTATACGATTTTCAGCCACTTAATCCAAAACTCGACCCCTTTTACGGCTCGACATTTAATAAATAAATAATCGAAAATTGTAAGATATTTTATTGAAATTTGTTTATATATTTCGGTAGTTTTTTGCGCGTTTAAAAACTATATTATATATATATATGTATTATCTACCAACTCCACATACTATGCGCAAAATCATCCCGTTCATCGTATACGCTCCGCAATACATACTATATGATGACAATACCAATTTTAATTTCTAAGGCACTGTATTCTTCAATGTTAATTGCGTGTACGCTATATTTTCTCATAAGTGTGTATATAATATAATAAGTAATAATAAACGAATAATGAACAATATATGTGTATTTAAAAATCGCCTTCGAGCGTCAGTTAAATAAAATAAATATATTGCTTTTCTCCAGATTTTATTCGGGTTGTTTCGTATATGTTACGCGCATAATTTAAAAAAAAAAATCCAAAAAACGTTTCAATAATATAAAGTACAAAAAAAAAAATAAAATAAAAAAATAAACACCATTTTAAAACATCAAAATTCTCTCGGAATCACCCGCAATTATATTTGCCCGTTTTTCCTTCGTGTCGACCGAATAATTCGTACAAAATTTCATTAGCGCGCAACGAGTCGTCGCGACGGTATAAATTGAATCGCTGAGTAGAAAAAGGATAATATTCCAAAAATACGAGAAATAAACTGAAACAGCCGTTTTGTAGCTAAAAGGTAGACTCATATAACGAGCGGACGAAAGATAATATTCCATTGAAATTTCATTCGATAGATTTAAGTTTTGCGGCCCGGGGCCGTCAGTTGCTCTAAAAATTTGTAAGGAAAGGTACTGCCAACCTGCATCGCCTCTTCATAAGGAGAAAAAAAAATTGTTAAAAAAAAATGTGAGGGGTTACGGTGGTCCCCAAAAGAAAGTTGTTTTTTTTTTCTTTATAAAATAAACGATGGCGACCCACTGCCCGAAGTACTGCTTCACGGCTTTCCGGGCAGTGCGGGTGTATTGCCGATTAAAAAAAAAAAAATAAATAAAGGTTGAGTTTAAAAGTTAAAGTACTGGGTAATGTATGTTTTATACAGACAAGTATTATTACTTGTTATAAAATTTAAGGAAATAAACAGTTTGTATTAATTTTCTGAAAGTTGGGTTAAAAGAATATTATCCTTTTTCCACTCGGCTGTTCAATTATTGTTCGAGTCGTACTCGTACTCCGCTATAATTATTTAACAATAATATTATTGGAACGAGTTTAACACGAAATCTCTGCAGACCAAATACCGATTTTGCGCACAGCAGTATTGCATACGTGTATTAAGTATTGTTGTGTGATATTATAATTTGAAAACGTTGCGTCGCCATTTTTCTTAGTACGAGCAAACTATTACTGCATCTATTATTACTATATATATATATTACTATATTATATAAGCCGCCGTAACAAAGTTTCGTCGGAATCGCTCGCGCATTTGACAATATAATTAACAACGCGGTTAAACACTCGACACGCGGCCGACTCGATAATAATAATCGTCATCCGCGGATATTTATATATAGTAGACCTATATCGTTTTTTTTTCTCTCCACTGTCGTTGTAGAATATATTGGCGAAAAATTACCGATTATTATAGTCTCTGCAGCAGCTGTACACAGTGGCGTAATTTTTCGACGTAATTATCGCATTTGTCGTCTGTTTAAAATCCCGTAACATATTCCTAATTGTAATTATTATCAGCAGTATGTAGGCAATCTATGTGTAATTTTCGTTTTAATAAAAAGTAAAACTACCGTTTTTAATATATTAAAACGCGTTGTTCGGGTATATATCTGTTACAAACCGAATGGCACTAATAATACGTGGGATCGGGGGAACGAGGAATAAAACCCAGCTTCGGTGGCCCGTCCGGAAAAAAAAAAATATATATAATTCTGGACACGCCACGGGTAAAAATCTCGATGTCGATGGGTGTCCTGTATAAAGATCCGCGCCAGGACATCGTCGTCCACAGCCCAGTAGTACCCCGCGTATAGTGGACGCGGCCCACGAGTGGCCCGTACGGTTTGGGAACCGCCGCCTGCATTATATATTTAACGTGGCCATACGTCCCGCTTTGGGCGGGACAGTCCCGCTTTCGAGCTTTGTGTCCCGCCGTCCGCAAAGAATCAAAAAAACGTCCCGCTTTGAAAAAAGGTGATCTGTGGCATTTTATTCCACTAAATTCATCGCGACCGAAAACAATATGTTGGTAGATATACGGTATACCTAAAGTGACCATACGTATCCCGCTTTGGGCGGGACAGTCCCGCACATGTGTTTTATACTATAAGTATTTCTAGTGTTGTCATTTTACGCAAAAATCATTACGGTTTCCCTGTTAAAATTTACAGGTGTCCCGCTTTGAGTAAAAAAAAAAATTATGGTCACGTTATATATATACGCTATACTCTCGCGCAACACTACATTACCTGCGCACTGTACACCGCGCGCGCGCGCGCGCCTGCAGAACCGCCGCCGGTTAAGCGACGTGTAAATATTATCACGTCGATTTTCCCGCACCGCTCGCGACGGCCGTTTGTTTTGCGCTTATTGCGTTGTGTGTACACGAGGAATTTTTATAAGACGGTTCATTTTTTTTTTCTCTCTCTCTCTCTCTTTTACGACTCGATAAGTCTCGTTTTCCGGTTTTCGAACTATCGGAATCGCGTCGTACACGCACATGACAAGACGTGCACAAGGTGGACGGGGGAAGCGAGCGAGGGCGTTGGAGGTCGTAAAAATTTGTCCCACACAGGTGAAAAGTCATAGGGGGCGCGCGCGCGAGAGACGGAGAGCTGATAGTACACACACACACACATCGTAATAATAATAATAATAATATACGGCTCTCTAACCTAACCGATTTGTGCCTAATATTTACATCCTTTAAAACGTTACGCGGTGCGCCCCTCGGGGCGTATAATATCGTCGTAGGTGTGTGTGCGCGCGCGTAACCGGAGCAGGTGCACTTTTGTCCACCTATCCGGTTTCGTTCACCTGTATCGTCCGTCCGTCCGTCCGTCCGCGCTTAATACACTCGCGTGTACAAAAAAAAAAAAACTACATATTCCTTCGAGCCAATTTATACACAATATTATTACGCGTACGTGTAAACCCGTCGTTTCTATAAGTGTACATACGCCGAGCGAAAAACCAATTTGTTGTACAAACGTTGTTTTTCTTTTTGCCTCCGATCGCAACAACGTATAGGCACATCGTAGCCTGCGCTACGCACACCAACAAATGTCAGCCCTGACACAGCCTCAAAGGCTAGCAGCAATAAGAGTGGCGAGATGCTACCGAACTGTTTCCGACGCTGCAGCCCTTGTGTTGGCTCGTACGCCCCCGGCCTACGTGGTGGCAGTCGAGAGACAGAGAGGATTGAAGAATCCCGCACTCCCGGTTTCATCCAGGAAGTTAGGCGACAGGAACGAGTATCCACGGTAGAGTGGTGGCAGGTAGCCCGGGAGTCCGAGGCGAAGGCTGCAGATGGTACTGCAGGGGTTCGAGGCAACGCGTAATCAGCTTCCGGATGGCACAGGCGCTGACAGGACGTGGCTCCTTCCAGAGTTACTCGCACAAATGAAAAAGGGCGCTCTACCCGTCCTGCAACCATTGTGGCGCAGAGGAAGACGATGTGGAACACACCATCTTTCGCTGTCCTCGTCGGACTTCGCACCGGGAGTTACTTGTGACGGATACGGGCGAGGAGTTAGAGCCAGAAGACGTGTCGGAGCTACTGCTCGGGCGGAAAAGCAACCAAATGGGTCTAGCGAACGTTGTGGATGTAGCGGACATGAGGCTTTCAGCTCTCAACAAAATGGTTGAAGGAATCGTGTCGGAAAAGGGAAGAGACGGAGAGGTCAAGGCAGCGTTTGGCTGCTAATTAAATAATATACGCTTACTAGTCAAGACATTTATTGTGCACCGTCGGTGAAAGATAGAAGGGGTAGAGCCCTTCATACTTTGTTACAGATTTGTAAGATCGTTTTATGAATCAAGTGGTAGGCTCGGGTGGAAGCAATGTGGCGACACGGATCCCACCAGGGTCTGCATTTCACACGGGGGGAAAAAAAAGGGTATATTTTAATATATCAATATTGACATGACTCTTATCGTGTTTTAAGTTATATTTTCCTATATGGTTTACCGATTAGGTACCTTTATACGAGAGATCACAGAGTGTGACTATTAAATAGTATATACGATATTATTAGTACCTAGGAGAAGTATTATATTGCCTACAAAAGATCTGTGGAATGATTCCGAGTTCCGACAATGATTATTATTATAATAAATACAATATAATTAATTACAATTTGTGAGATACCTATAAATGTTTTTTCCCTACTAATCGTAACAAATATCCATACCATCCCCCGCCCACAGTAATATACCACTTACGCCACTGCTTCGTGGTGTATTACCCTACGCGGCGGAGACTTTTTTTTTGCTTCTAACAATCGAATTATGTCGATTCGTCCTCGCAGTAGTAACCGCTTGTGCGTGCAACGCTCGTCGAACCCGCGCGTTGACAGATGAACACGTAATTTTCTTGTCTCATTATTTTTATTTTTATACGTACGTAGGTACTGCAGCCGCGCGGTTCGGTTCGCGTGCGTTTCGAAAATAAATAAAAAATATTTGTAAAAAAAAAAGGGGGATTGGAGAGAAACGGTTTTCATCGACAAGACGACGGATATTTTGAAATTCGAACCTATGCGTGCGGTGTATATTATTATACACACACTTTTTTTTTTTTTTTTCGTTTTTTCCAGTTTATTATTATTATTTCTTTCTATCATTCGACGATATATTATGCGCTGTACATGCGATCACAGCTGTCATCGTGTGTGTGTGTGTGTGTGTGTGTGTGTGTGTCAGACAACGAAAATTATATTTAACGGATATAATTTTATATTATAAAATATAAATACTCGTCTCTATGTTCTTCCACTTTAATTCCCAACTTATAAAAAACTATACGCACTCGTATAGGTACAATACATAATATTATAATGTTACCGCGGAAATGTTGACGATTCCTAGGAAATAATGACGACGATTCCTTGTTATCGTTTCCTTAATATATATACATATATATATATATAAGATTAGTCTATGACAAGACCTTATGTTTACACACTATGTCTTTGCAAAACTATGACGTGTGCTCGTGCAGATCGGCGTCGTGAGAATTTGCGATTTCATAATTTCAAGAGAGTTTACAATGTGAAAATAAAAACGTACTATATATTTGATTTTTTTTTTCTATTCGGTAATTTTACGTTTTGAAATTAATTAGGAAAAAGTATAATCACTATATAACAGTTGATTTTATAATATATAATAATAATAAAATTATTATATAACACTATATTATATAAGTTCATGACCTGCTGCGGCTATACCGTGCGGGTTAGGAAACGATAACAATAGTACCAATAGGCAATGATGTATCATTTCCTAACCGTATATTATTATATCATAAGGAATTTTCCTAGAAATATTGTCAACCTTTCCGCGGTAACACGGTATATATATACATATATATATGGTAACTCGATATGGCGATAATGCGCGCAAAATTAACATTATTATAACGCGGATAATAGAACAGTACGTATGCACTAAAAAAAAATAATTACGTCGTTTCTTTTTTTTTGAAAATTGCAGCGTAGTGATCGATGATCGATTCTCGATCAATCTTTCCCCCCGCCTCCCGCGCACTTTATCGCGAAAGGGCTGCATTTTTTCAAAAAATTGATCCTTATTTATTAAGGATTTCTGTTAACGTGCGTAAAAAATATATATATATATATATTTCTATTAAATTCACCAGTTAAACCCGGTTGTTGTGTATACAATAATAAATAATTAAACAGTCGTCGCGTCAATAGTAGTGAACGTACAGTATTCGAGAGAACATATTGTTATAATAAAATTTCTGATGAAATTTTTTATTTTTTTTATTTTTTAAGTTTATTTTTTTAACAAAAAAAATTAAAATAAATAAATTGGGGGATGTAAGTGTTTTATGCGAGTGTGGTCTAAAATTAACTTTTAATAACCGCGATATTTCGACTTGACCCGGCCTCGTCTACCGCTATACAACGTTTTACAACACAATATACTGACACTATATTATAATAACACTTATAGCGATATGTCGTTTTATTCGTTACGACGGTTCGTTATTTTCACACTTTACGTGGAAAAAAAAAATGCGCCAAATTAACATATATATAACGAATAGTTATTTTATCCGATGAACATCTAATGCGCGCTTTATAAATTATATATACGCATAAATTATAGGATAGTTCGTCTATATATATATATATATATATACGCGCGCGTATTGTTCGTGCGTGGTGTTGTTCACCGCATAATATTCTTGTTACAATATATACATTATAATATACCTATGAATATAATAACTAATAACAACAAATTAACTTCGCGTTTCTTCGGCGTAAAGGATTATAATAATAATAATAATAATAATACTGTTTATACATAGTTATATCCGCGTGTATATATTATATATTATTTTAATATTAATTAACGACGTGAAATTTTCGTAATATTATATATATATGTTAATTATACGAGTGTATAGCGTATATATACATATTAAAATAACTTGGCGGTTATAATGTGCACAAAAACAAATAAGTATTACAAAACTACTCGCGTATACCTATTAATGTATGTATATTATTTTATTCGAACATCTGACCTAAAATGGTCGTGAAAATCATGACGAAAACACAATCGGTTTCGATTTAATAAATAACGTCGTCTCGTATTTCAAACGATTAATCGCTATTTATTTTTATATTACGTATACAAAACTGCCACACTCCCCGTTTTTTTTTTTTGGCATATTATTTCAATGATAATAACAATACGCATGTATAGATAATAAGTAGGTGAATGTCGTAAAAGTGGTCAGTTATGTGCATAATATATAATATTAAAAAAAAAAACGAATAAAAAAAAACAATTATGTCTTGTAATCACTTACGCGTCTAACCTTGAATAAATATTTAGCTGAACAGACAAATAACATTATTAAAACCGTTTGATAACCTATAATGACGTTATTATATATAGACAATATGTCTTCAAATGATGCGTTCTCTCAATAATATAGCTGGTAATATGCGTACATATATTATAGTGTATATACAGATAATTTTTTACGAATATAGTCTTATAAGAATCATTCCGAGGAGATGAATTCGCAGAACTGCGCTTGTGGCAACACGTCGAATAACACTTTTTATAGTCATCACGATTATGCCTATTATACATTTTACGTGAAAGTATAAATATTATAATATATGTAATTGTAGAAATAGCGAAATTTCAAAAAAATAATTAAGTATTTATAGTGTACCAATACGTACACAGTGGCGCATTTGAGGTCAAGGGTGTTCGGATTAAACCGTCTCAGGACCGAAGAGTTCGTTTTAAAATAATATCGAGCAATATTATTTGAGAAGATTTTATCAACGTCACGCACAAGAGTAAGAATGTACAGGAAATCGGAAAGGAACTCGTGCTCGAGGAATTCTACATCAGAGCTGTTGGTATCGATATAATTTTTTTTTTGATTCGTTTCATTTAAACGAAACGCTAATTTAAAATCGCGGGTTATATAATATGCTCGCACAAACGGCGGCAGGCAACGAGACCTGAAGAATAGTTCTAACTGAACTCTATCCGATATGAAAGTAATAGATTCTGTTTTTTTTTTCAAATAAATATATTAAAATAATCCGCGAGTTCTAATAACTACTAAAAAAAAAAAAAATTTTGATATCGTCATCCGTAAAATCGTTTATACACTGTGTGGAAACGAAATTTCTACGTTTTATTTTACACCCCGCTGCACTCCCCCCACCCTGCAGAGAAGGAATCGAAAGTACGCCAATTTACATACACATACAGTTTATTGTCAGAGATAAAAATAATTTTTTTTTTTTTTTAAGTACTCTAAATTATTACACGATTACGGATTTTTTTTTTTTATATATATTATTTATGTGCTCGAATGCAAACGCATTAAAAATACAAAATCGTATATCTCTGTTCAGTGCGTAAATCGGTTTGATAAACTACCGGATCGAGTTAATGGTCTAATTATGAACAAAGTCCTGGTGCAGTGAAGAAGCCCGGGCGGCGGCGGCGGCGGCGGCGGCGGCGGCGCGATGGTGATTAAGAGTCGAGGAAACGAGCGCCTCGGACCGTGGCGGCTGCAGCGAATTACACTCACATTCGAATTCACGGCAATAATAAGTCAGATGACCGTTAAAAAAAAATACATATACATAAAAAAAAAAAAAAAAATGAATACAAAACGTATATAATATATAAACTACACCACGCTGTACACTTAAACCCATCAACCATCGCTGATAATTACGGATCAGCGATTTCAAAATGGCGGCCGATCCACTGCCGATGATGTATATTTACACCTAACTACCTAAAAAGTATATAACATGTATATATATATATATATATGTACGAAGAAAATAATAATAATAATAATAATAATAAAAATACTTACACGTGATGTGTATAGAAATAGAAAAAACAAAATAAGCGGCTTGTTTCATTACGTGTAGAAAAATGCGTACATATACTGCGCGGGCAAGAACACTGCACGGGCATTGGACCGTTCATATCGGATACGTACATCGGCCGGCCGCGCCACTGCAACGTGCACGCGTATATACTAATACGCGCTGCAGTGTTGTAATAAATACAATATCCGCGTACAATTTTCTCTCCTCGTAACTACGCACATATCGTGTATAATTGTCTCATTAATTTGGATTCTAATAAATAATAATAATAATAACGATAATAATAATAATAATAATAATAATAATATAGTTGCGGCTAAAACAGTTTGCCGCCGCCGCCTCTGCGTCTCCGTCACTGCAGCTATATATATATAATAATATTATCGTTACAGTTTTTTTTTTTATAATATATTGCGGTATAATAATAGTATAGTATTTTTTTTTTTACTTATGAAAAGTTCGATTAAACTCTTCTGCTGCAGGACGTATCTGTGCGCAGTAACACAGGATAATAATGATTACGCCCCAAGTCTGGCGTATATTTATATCATATACGTATGAATACTGCAGAAGTGTTCCCGTTCTTTTTTTTTGTGAGCATACCTGCAAGACTTCAAATACCAAAACACGAACATTTAATACAATACAAATATTTTTCTTATATATGGTCTGTAGGGGCGAAAGCCGTGTCAATAATATGGGGAAAAAAAACCTTTTAAATATATTCTTTATATTACCTCGTAAATCTATAATATAGAAATATTCAAAAATTTAATTGAATACATCACATATTGGTTTTCAAAAAATTTCCGCAACTCGTTTTCATCGTTATTGTTTCTTTTCGTTCCGCACCTCGTGAAGCTATAAAACTGCTGAACGGTGATCTTTCAACCGAACCGCTTCACATAAGATCACGGATCGAAATATGGATTTGAGTATACGAAGCTGTGTGTACCCGTAATTTTGTAAAAAAAATGTCTTGAAAGTCGAAATCGCAAATCCATTGAGACTTGAGAGTATACGCAGTTGGCCCATGGTATTTAAAAAAAAAATCTTGAGAGTATGATATATAGTGTACCCAATAGGAACAGCCCTGTGTGAATATTTAAAATGTTTAAAAATTATTAAGTAGGTACGCGACTAGTATGAGAGTGGAGCGTGATTACGAATGACTATGTGCCGCCGGAAGGGATATATAAAATGTATTATTAGATAATTCATAAACTGCCCTTCCAAAATTGATATCGAAACGATCGACAATTTTTTTAAATTTATTTTATATACATATATAAATATAAGCGACTTATTAAAATTTCTAATTTTCTATTGGTTTTTGAACTAATTTATATATTTACAGTACTTTGTTTTTACTTCAACGTCTGAATATATATATTTTTTTTTCGATGACCTAACCTAACCGCATAACCATACCAATCGGTAGTTACCCGTGATTAATAAACCTAGGAATATTATATAATAGTATCAATAATTTTGTTAACCAAAAAAAAAAAAATTATTTTTGTTTTCAATTATTTCCATTTCTTATTATATTTTTTGTAAATTTACGTAATATATTATGTAAAACAGAAAGGCCGTGGGCGATCCGTCCCCCATGTCCTCCCTGATAAATCATCTCAATATATTACGTCCTGTTATACGGTAATCACCCTATGCGCATATATTAAAGCGTTTCCATAAATTCTGAACAAAACATTTTCTGATGTACTTGGCGAATCTCGAACACCGTCGTCACTTTTTACAAAACAAGTTAACCTTTCCCCCCATCGTGCAACTATATAAAACGCGCTGATGACTTTTAAAACTATAGAAATAATAACGCGTCAGCGGACTATTGAATCTTCTCTGGTGACTGCAGGTGTTATGACGCGGGTGTGATTGACGAATTATTGAAAAATGTAATACCTGTCAGGTGGAGAGAACGTCGTTAAGAACTATACGCGCGATCAAGTGTATATATGTACAGTCTGTGCAAAATTGTTATTTTTGCGAAAATTTTTAATTGGTTATTATTTTGTTAATATCGACAATGTCCTATATCGTTTGTCCTGCGCATAATTATACTAGAGGCACTAAAATACTTATATAAATAAAAATTTAACGAATTCAAACAAATTAAAATCAATAATTATAAACGGCGAAGAAACGATGATTTTTTTTTTATAATATCATATTTAAATAATGTCGCGTAGTCAGTCCTACATAAAAAAAAAACAACAGCGCGGTGTTCTTGTTTGTCATGTATCGTCCAGTGCTGCAAGCCAAAGCACCGGGTATTTTATACCTTTTTTTTTTTCTTATTATATGTTATGTTATAATAGTATGGAACAGATGTCGCGCAATAAAAAAATTCAATTCGGTAATACGTTTTATTATTCGTTTCGCGGTGAAACGCTGTGTAAACGCATGCACTCCAAACGGCGAGCAACGAAATAGTATAAAATATAATAACGTTTTTTTTTTTTTTATTTACAAAAAATATTTAACCGTTCGATATATAGCTGAGCATACCAATAGTTCGTTTTCAATATACGAAATATTCAGAGTATATTATTATTAAAACGCCTTATGCGCGCGCCAACACCTGCACCGGTTCTTAACCGACG
Organism: Slavum lentiscoides; assembly: GCA_032441835.1. Taxonomy (NCBI): domain Eukaryota; kingdom Metazoa; phylum Arthropoda; class Insecta; order Hemiptera; family Aphididae; genus Slavum; species Slavum lentiscoides. The sequence continues at coordinate 22,380,679 of CM063707.1, forward strand.
GCGGGGCCGAAGGAATAAATAATATAATTCCGGTCAAAAAAAAAAAAAATCGATATATAAACTTTTTTTTTCCTATATACCATATTATAACAGTACTCGCGTATTTATACTATTATAATAAATTTCGCAGTTTACACGTTCCTCCGCGTGTGCTCGCTTATATGAATAACATAATATATATGTGCGATCGGATCGTGCGCCGGGGCAATATTAACGCGAGCGCGTTGCGTAATGTCGACGTATATCAAAAAAAAAAAATTGTAAGTAATCGTAAACCGTATAGAAGAAGAAAAAACAATAATACGAAATATACGAATATTTATATATAGGCGGCATTTGTTGATGTTTCGGTATACGCATATAAATATTATACAGGAAGCAAACGGCGATCCCGTTTCGAAAACAACAGGTGCGAACGTGTATAATCGTAAACTCTGTGTTGTTGTATACAGTGCGCGCTGTAAATGTTATATTAACAGCAATATATTATAATATAGACAAATGGAAAAGTTTTATATGATATATATATCCACAGCGTATATATTCAATATTGAGAGAGAGAGAGAGTATCGAAGAAACGCGCGCAAGTATATATTATTTTATTTATTATTATTATTATTATTATTATTATTATTATTATTATTATTATTATTATTATTATTATTATTATTATTATTATTATTATTATTATTATTATTATTATTATTATTATTATTATTATTATTATTATTATTGTTCGATATAGACTGCAGGTATTGTTTTATGATTGTGTTTTAATAACCCGAAAATATCACATTACCCGCTCGTATTATATACGAGTACTACATTACACAATAATATATTATATACGTCCGCGTTTGTAAATTAAACGACAAAACCCTTTACATGCAGCGTGACGGTTAGATTTCGTATATTATATCTACCACATTTACGGATTTTTTTTTTTTTTTGTAAAAGGCTTCAACTACAATGTTTTTTTTTTAAATTTTATTAGTCGTTATAATATTATATACCTATATACGTAGTATCCCGGTGGCGCACTTTCAATTTCTCTCTGCACGCGGGAGGTTCAAACATCAAAGCCGTAGTAAGTGCAGGGGGGAGGGGGGTGAAAGGTGCTTCGGGAGCAAAATTTAAGACATTTATAGATAATAACAATATAAAAATATTATATAATATTGTTATTTTTGATTATTTTCAAACAATAATTGTTTTCGAATTTTAAAAAAATTATATTTATAAAATTAATACGCTCTATTAGTTCTGTATAGTGTTGAAACCAGTAAGGCGCAATTTTAAGTTTTTTTCCCGGGCGCGATATTCCATTGCTACGGTCCTGCGATAAACAGACATTATTTTGTCCCCGCGCGATATAAACGATTTTATGTATACACGCTTATATATTTCGAATTAAAATATTTATTTAGTAATAAATTGATAATTAAACAGACACCCGCAATATATATATATATATATAAATCAAATAGCCGGTCATTTCGATACTTTATATGTAGAATTTAGAAAATTATTATTAAAACAAAAAATTCCAAACGTCAATTAATTTTTACCGGAGAGTTCAGTAGTCAGAATTTCAATGCGTTCTTTCCGCCTGCAATTGTGAACATATCACATATGTAATATAGCTAAAGCATTTACATTTTCCCTGCAGTTTAAAAATAATAACCGATTTTAAATTCATATGTATTCTATTTCGATGAAAACGAATAAATATTAATTATATTTGTTGTAGGTTATTTTCCTTTTCGATTTCCCCCACATCTTTTCCATATACTCGCTTTAGCGAGAATGATATAATTTTTTAATAGATATAATATTGAAATTATGGATTTTTTATCGACTGCAGTAGCGTGTATTTAAAAGCGTTCGCATATAAATCGATCAGTATACACTCAATAATATAAGATTTTTAATTGACTTTTATTTGATCCTGCAGGGCCGCAGGATGATGGTGGTTTTAACCCTCTTCCCGTCCGTAATTGCGCCACTGACCCTTCTAAAGATATTTTCCAACCGCTGTTCAGTCATATTTTATACGCATAATATATATATATATATTTAAAACTACTAAAATATATATACGTTTGGGAGACAATTTTCTCAATTCCGTTGTTCACGATAATTTTTTTTTCCCCGAATACCGCGTTGTTTTCAATAAAGATATCTGTATAACGTATAGAAATTCGCTTTTTTCTATATTGTATTTTTATACGTAAAAAAAAAGGCGAATTACTATAATACAAAACGTACGTATTATTATTATTAAAATGTATTTAAAGAAAAATATTGTAATTATAAATCAATGTTATGTACAGGTACCTGCAGCTAATATATCGTTTTTATATTAACGAATTCGTCATGTATACCAAATGGAAACAATACTTTATATAACCGCGCTTTCGTCTAACTGTTTAACCTAAAGTATAGTATAGGTATAACTACTTTTTCCAGTTTTTTTTTTTATAAAGAAAAATTTGATGTTTTTTTGAAAAAAAAAATTAATATCGAGAAAAATAATGTACAACCATACACATATATATATAAATAACGCGTATTTGCAAACGGTATATTTTATTTTTATTAGAAATATTCGCACATATTTTACTGTATTTGCACATATACCGCGCTGGTAACATATACATTATATAGCTGGTATCTTTGACAAAAACCAGTGGCATCGCACACGGCAATTTCTCGCGATATAAACGCTATACAGAGTTGAAAAAACATTCTATATAGCAGTGTTTCCCAAAGGGCGTGCGGTAAAATTTGAAAGGTGTGCCGCAAAACCTTGAATTTTTTTTTTCACTACGTTTATGTCTCCCAGTCCTAAACCACTTGTACTTGAAAAGTAGATAATATTTATCCAAAGTGTGCCGCGACTTACAATAACTAATAATAATGTGCCGCGATGGAAAAAAAATGTTTGGGAACCACTGCTACATAGTCTTCGATAAACCTATATATACAAAAAGAATTGAGTCGACCAGTCGCAAGAGGTCGTACAAAAAAAAAAAAAAGTATATGAAAAACGAGTCTGCTAGTACTCGAGACATTGATGTGTAAACGTCGCGTGAGCGGTACAAATAATGGAACTGCGGAATTGTAAATTGGGCGGATTTGCGATTATCGGTATCTTTATTCAAAGTAATTTCGTTAATAAATATTATTATTAGTTGTCATATGACAACGTCTTACACATTGCACGCAGTTTATAATTGCGTGTAAACTAATTAATATTATTAAATATTGCGTGTAAATTAATTAATATTATTAAATATTATTATTATAGTTGTCATGACAACATCTTACGCATTTCCGTCCCGTTTCCCGAGATTTACCCTCATACCGCGCCGTAATAGACGTTTACACGTCAAAAAAAAATATATATATATATAATAAAATTCACGGGCGAATCGCTCGCGCGTCTCGTCATTGCAATGGTCATTAACATCGCGGGCAATATTTGTAGCGTTTCGTCACCGCTCGGCCAGCTCGATCGCGACCTTGCAGCGGCAAGTGTAAACATCGAACAATTTTTTTATTATTATTATTATTATTATTTCAACGCGTTCGTCTAATTGATTTCCCTGTAAATAATAATTATTGTTTATACCTGTATGTGTACCGTGTATATATAATAGATGTGCTGGACACTATATATATACAAATACAATACACGAGCGCCTTATATATTGTTTATAGACTCGCGCGTTCTTGTACATGTGTATATCTCGTTTGTTTTTCAATTCGATGTTATCATCACTGCGCGCGACGTTAGTCGATTGCGTTACGGTTTTTTTTTTCCGTTACCTTTTCCGCAAAAAAAAAAAAAATTGTTTACAGCAATCCGACTGATCCTGATCCGCGGTTATACGCAGCTCGTCCCCTTCAATAACGTGAAACGAATTAAAACAAATTTTAAAAAATTATTTACACGCCGTTATCCGCTGCAGACTTGGGTAGTATTCCGCGTATACTGCAGTATATTCTGAATACTTTTTAAATACTTTTTGTCGAAAATATATACTCAATACCTAGAATATTTTCGGTGAGTTTTCCGAAAGTATTGCGAATACTTTTTAAAGCTCCGTCTTAATTTAAATATTGTACCTACACGTCATAAAAATAATAACTAATTGCTTAAATGTATAAAAAGGAGTAATATATTTCGGGAAAAAAATATAAGTAGCAACTATATAGCATCAGTGTATAGGCGGTATATTTAAAGATAATATAAAAAAATTATTTTCGCAATAATCTATTATACTATACATTATTGGTGTTGGTTTATAATTGCATTTGCTGTATACCTGTTTGTGTTTATTTATAAACACAAAATTTAAAAAAAATTAATAACCCTCTTCCCCAAAAAAAAAATACAATATATTGTTTATTATATTCAATCAAATAATAATATAATTAACATATTTTATATTACTGAAAACTATATATTGAAAAAAGTATTCTAAAAGTATTCGGAATACTTTTTGTGCGAAGTATTCAAAATACTTAAGGAATACTATTATATTGTCAAGAAGTACTCGAATGCATATTTTGAATACACTTTTTTCGAAGTAATCCAAATACTTTTAAAAAGTTTTTCATACCCGAGTCTTGCCGTTATATTATTATTATTATTATTATTATTATTATTATTATTATTATTATTATTATTATTATTATTATTATTATTATTATTATTATTATTATTATTATTATTATTATTATTATTATTATTATTATTATTAGTTGTTATTCGAGATAAACATATTTAAAAAAAAAATACATTCATAAACGTCGAAATATTTATTATACTGCAGTCTTCAGCGTCGTACGCGTAATCGAATTATGTACGCGCGGGAAAATCGAATTTAAACGCATTTTACGCGTATAAAAATAATAGAAAGAAAATAAAACCGATCGTTATTGTTGTAAAATAATAATATCCGCGTACATTTTTTTTTTTGTTATTATTGTATATATAGACAATATTTCGACCGAAACGCGGTTATATTGTCGGATCTTAGGTACAATTTTAGTTTACATTTAATCGAAATATTCGGAAAAAAAAATAATAATAATAATAATGACGTTTGCGCGGAGAATGACGATTGCTATAATTTCTCACGACCCGCGCTATTTGTTGTACAGTTCCGGCTGCGTATATATATATATATATATGTATGAAAATACGCGCTCGCAGATAATATAATTTCCGAGACGTATATATATATATCGGCATTTCGGCACTCAATTTAATTGAACCGGTCAACCGACTGCAGCAGTCGTTTTAGGTAATAATAACTGTACATTTTTTTTTATTTTGCCACTATAGTGCGTGTTACAATAGATAAAAATAATGTCTCGTATTTTATAACATTTAAAAAAAATTTTTTTTTTTATATATAGAAAATTCATATGGAATATCCGTAAAACGCGTATACACCAATAATTTTCGTACGTATTAAATGATTTCACGTTCGACTGCAGCGATTATTGTAAAAAAAAAAAAGCTTAAAAAAATTCTTATCGAATCGATTTTCGCTGTGAGGAATTTAAAAAAAAAAATATACGTTTGCTGTATTTTTAAATCATATTTTATAAACGTACACAAAGTTTCGGTAATAATAAGGAATATATAATATTTATAGTAAATACATATATATATAATAATAGTTACTTTTTTTTAAATGTCTGTGTGCGTGTGACGAACAAATATCTTTAAAACGCGTATTATATAATATATATACTGTCTCGTTTTCCTGCAGCAATAACGCCGCGCCCCGAGGTGTTTGATTGCGCTCGCATTGCGACCTTTTTAAATGTTTTACAAAGCAATTATATAAATGTGTATACCTATACTTTTGGAAAGTATAACATTGCAGTGAACCGATGATATTTAAAAAAATAGGTATATATGGGGAAAAAAGAATATAAATATATTGTAACTGCGTGCGGATAGGATATAATATAATCAATATAATACGACTATATTTTATATATATATAAATATACACGCGTATACCGTGTTGTATTATAATTCGTATAACTATCGACCAATCTTTATTATTATATTATATGCAATTCGTATAAAATATACAAACGATCGTTTCGAGTCGTGTAGTATTACAATTTTTATCGAACTGGTTGTCCTCGAAATGATATACAAGTACCTACGTACATAATATACGCGCGTATATACCGCGATACAATAATAATTAAATATATATATATATATATATATAAAAAAAGTTCTTAAAAAAAATAATAATAATAAAAAAATTCTACGTTTATGCGTGGTATTTATATATGCGATGTAAATTATCTCTTAAAATGATCCAAACATTATTATAATATATATTAACATAGCGTATTATATATCGACAAATAAATATAAAAACTATTTATAATAGGTAGGATATATATATATATATGAATTTGACAAATATTCTATGTACGTAGTATAACCGCGACCTGCCAATTCGATATATAAATAATAATAATAATAATAAATACTTTATTGTCGTTGTACAGGAATATTTTAAAACGTTTATAAGAATATATATAACTGACGCGGTAAAATAATATTTGCTCTATGCGTTTTATACATACGTATATACATGAATAATATATCAATAATTGCAGTATTTTTATAATATATACATAAGCGCGCGTATATATATATATATATTTAATATGATTGTAAAAAAGTGATGTATAGTTATCGTTGTAACTGCGGTTAATGAAAAGTATTCAATTTTTTTTCTACCGAATTCTTTCGATTATATAATTATTGCATATATACATATGTATATATATCATTAAAAAAAAAAAAATTAGTTAAATTCGTACGCCTATATATATATACATATCGTACCGGTATAATTGAAATTCCTCTATGCGTGTAATGTGTTATGTATGTATATACATACAAAACTTCAACGGACGTTATAATATTTTATACATTACATCCTGCAGCGTATATAATGTGCTATAACATAATATATATATAATACATATTATTATTTTATTGTATACAATATATATTTATATTTATTTTTAATTATATACATATTATTAAAACTATATATTAATGTAGTTATTTTATATAATCGAAAGATATATTTATCGACGTTCGAGTCGCAAATATAGGTATATTATTGACAACGTCCAACTCGAAAAATCTACTCCGGATTATAAATAGCGATGATATACGCGCTGCAGTGACGCGCATATATTATAATTTATTTAGATCGCGTAATTATATTTTATGAACGACGAAACAGTATGGCCGCACAATCGCCTGCAGCGCGATTTAATTTTTATTCAAATAATAAACGTTATCTATATAATACAGTTGAATTTCGTATATTTGTGATTTTTTTTTTTTAGAATGTTTTAAAATTTTAAATACATGCTCCACGCAGAAACGTCTTTTAGTGCGCGGTCTAAATAAAACGTCGTATATATATCAAATAGGCTGACACACGATCTAGAAAAAAAAATAAAAATCTAGCGATAGGTACTCCTATATATATGGAGTCTGCAGATTTAACACCATCGACGTGCTGCGCGGTATACAATTATATATATATATACGATGAAATAAATGGAGAATTCACCGCGCGAACAAATATTATACGCCGTATAAAATATACGTCATATAATATTATTATTATTAAATTTCGCAAAACATAATATATTACATTGATGATGTTGGTCGAATAAAAAACAGATTTCAAAAAAAATTGTTTAAAACAGAAAAATAATATTATATAAGCCGGGCGAAATCCTATAGAGGTATTATATAGCAGTGCCGTAGCCAGGGGGGCACTAGGGGGACGTGCCCCCCGAAATTTTATATATATATAAATTTAAGCCACTAATAAGTTGATGTATTTTAGAATGACTATAATAGTGGTAAAAAAAGTGCCCCCCCCCCAAAAAAATAAATTTCTGGCTACGACACTGGTATATATATATAGAAGTGATGCGCCTGAAAACGCGCGCGTTGGCGTCCATATACATATATACAGTGGCGTAAAACCAAAAAAACCAAAAAAAAAGATTATCCAAAGGTATTTTTTATTAAATACCTTATATCAATATATCCTGTTGGAATTTTCAAAAAAAAAATTTGGACCCCCAGAAAGAAGTTGAAAATACGCCACTGTATACACTGTATACACGGGTATACCTGCTGCACGCGCATTAACACGATCCCTTTGGGCGTGTATACTTACACGGTATACATATATATATATATATTATCAAACGGGTATATAATACATATTATATGTATTTATCGACGGGCGGGTATTGCTGCAGCGGTATATATGTATATGTATATGTAATAATGTATCGACGCGATATCGGCGGGGGTGGGGCGGAAAAAAAAAAAGTAAACCGAATAAAACGGTACGGCGCGCGCCGAACGACGACAACCTGCAGCGGGCCCGTCGCGCTGCAGGTATAATATTATACCACGGCACAATAACCGCGATATATAATATATGTGCGCGCGCGGTGGCCGGTCGCGATTGGTTGTATCGCGTGCGGGTGATTGATAATATATTTTATATATATATATATACGAGTATATAGTGTGTTATACGCGCGGGGAGGAAAGAGAGGAGAGGCGACCCGGACCTCGCTAGGTGGTGGTGGTGGTGGTGGTGGTGGTGGTGGTGCAGTGGTGGTTTCGCGAATGCGGCGAGGACGCGAGCGGGTTGTCGTATTACAGAAGAAAATAGGACGCGAACGAGTGGCGGTTGTGGTGGGGGTGGGTGGTGGGGCGGTGGTTAGGCGGGAGGGAGGAAAAAAAGCGTATTTACCGCGCGCGCGCCAGCTAGGCGAAGACGAGGGGGGCGGGCGGGGAAAAAAAGGCAAACGGGATAAAGGATATAGAGAGAGAGAGAGAGAGAGAGAAAAGAAGGAATAGAAACGAAGACGCGAAGAGTGTGTGGTGCGTGTGGGCCGGTCGGTAAAGGATTGTGCGCGGTGCGACGAAGGTCCGCGGTGGCCGCCGCCGCCGCCGCCGCCGCCGCCGGTAGATGGCAGGAGTGCACGGAGACCCGTGCGGCGGCGGCGGCGGCGGAGATATCGTCGTGGCCGCGCGCGCCGTTTCGTTGGGCCCGCCGCCGCCGCCGCCGGTGTTTGTATCCGTACCGTTCGTTCGCTGTGCTCGCCAGTCGTCACTGATTGTACGCGCGGTGTCGACGCGCGTGTGTGTCCGTTCGTCGTCTCTCGCTGTCGTCGTCGTCGTCGTCGCCGCCGCCGTGTGTGTGTGTCTGTCGCCGATCACACGTTGTCGCGTCCGACCGCTCGCGCGAAAATAATATTTTCTTCACACCCCCAACGCTCGCGAGCCGACAATCGTTTCGCGTCGCGCGTGTTTACAACAGTCGACTGCAATATATTATATATAAATAAATATTTCATTAAACGACTGTCGTGCGGGAAATTTTTATAAAATAATATTCGAATACTCTACTACTATATAATAATATATAACCGAGTTTTTATTATATTACTTTTTTTCGAATTCGATAATTTTTTTTTTTTTCGTTTTTTTTTTTTTTTTTTACCGTTCCAGACATTCCGACTGAATTTTATTTGTTTGTATATTTTTTTTTTTATATATATTATTATCGAAAAAAAAAATCGGTAATTTTTTTGTTTTTCGCGACGAACTTTGAATTTTTGCGGGCTGCGTTTATAGCTGCTGCACCGCGCGGTATAATCATAATATATATATATATAGCGGTTTACGCGCGGCGTTCGCCCTGCACGCGTCTCAGAGGTGAGTTTTTTTATTTATTTATTTATTTTTATTATTTTTTTTTTTTTTTTTTGGTATATACCTATACTATATATTCCGCTATTATTTTGATTTATTTATTAATTACGCGGATTGTTTTTTCGTGCAGTATATAAATGCGACGGGAATTTTTTTTTTGGAGAATAATTTGTTTCAATAAAATATTTCGTATCGCTTCCTGAAACAGTCAGCGCGCACGGCGATACCGCGCGGAAGTCGCGGTGACAAAAAAAAAAAAATTTACTAAAAGCTAAACAAAAAATAAAAAAAATTCGCGGTTGTTTTTTTTTTTTTGGCTTTTATCGTGTCTAAAAATGAACATCGCAAAATTAGTATATATATATGTACGCCAATTATATTTATTTTCAAACGGTTTTTTTTTTTACTATTAATACTTGAAAAAAATCGTACCGATAACATTAAAATTCCAATTGAATATATAGGTACATAATATATATACTGCGTCGAAATCATATAATACGTAATATTATATTATTCGTTTAAATTCGTGCGAACTATTTTTATTTTTTTTTAATTAATCGATAATAACTATACATTGTACCGCGTATTTATAACAGCTATATTGTTGTTACGTAGCCGAAAATAGTTTCTGTCTGTTTGGATTTATAATTTTTAAAAGTCGTAAAATATAATATATTTTATTCGAAATATTATAATATATTGTCGGTAAATAAAACGGTTTTTTTTTTTGTATACGCGTATAATTACGCAAATATTAAAAAACGCAAATTAATTAAAAATAATATAGTATAGCAGCAGATATCGAATATATTTTGTTATTTTCAATTTACTAATTTATAATATATATTTAATAATGTGTTTATATAATATGATGTATATATCTGCGTACTATAGTAAAAAAAATTTCGGATAATCGTATTTTTTTATACTTGGCTATAAATTTGACCGGATTACTACAGTATTTCTTGTTATACGCGATTTTATACCAAATTTGTCAAAAAATAATAATGTTTTTTTCTTCGATAATTGCACCAAAGGCGTATATAATATTTTTAACGTATTAACTGCGGACGATGGTGCGCGCGTGTATTCCTGCTGCAATTGCCTATATATGACGTTTTATTTGAAAATAATCGACAAATACTGATTATAAAAAAAAAAAAATTAACAGACTGAAAATTATAGTATATAGTTGTATAGGAGGTACATATAATAATTGCACAATAAAAACACACGGCGATTATTTGTCGTGAAATTTTTTTTTTTTTTATGCGCTATATAATATAATATAAAAAAATTTCGATTTTCATTGTCAATATATTGTAATATTACATATACGCGATATAATTCTGTATACAATACGATTTATAATCGAACGTCCAAATAACAAACAATTTTAAAAACATTATTATTGTACCTATATATGTCTATTGTTTAATGTCAAGCGCGCAGCAGTTTTGTTTTTCGATAGCCTACTTATTGAATTCCATAAAACTTGGACGAAAAAAAAAAAATTATAAATACAACAAATATTCGCAACAATAGTCCCGCGATCGTATGTATATATATAATAATATATAAATAATAATCGTAAACAATAAAACTGCAGGGATAAGCCTCTTAACGCCGCGTTATCGGTATCGCCCATATTATTATTATTATTATTATTATTATTTATATTATATATATATATATATATATATATGCGACTTAATGTTTCGATAATATATATATATAAATTATATATACGTAATTTGGAAATTATTGTAAAAAAAAAAAAAATTTGGTTTTTACCTCAAATACTGATTGCCCGTACTACTCATATACAGGTATCTGGTATATGGTACTGTATAATGTATAACAGAATGATAAACATATACGCATTCGATATACTACGAGTATTATATATATATATATATATATATATATAATGTAGGTATGTGTATATAGCGTATTTATATTAACGTGATCGGAATATTGAAGTCGATCGAGATGGCGCGTATAAATTCATTTTCGTTTTTATAAATTATATATTATAATGTTATTTTTAAAACAATATTATATACGAGTACGTTTAATCGTATACACTCGTGTACCGAATAATTATATATATATATATATACCCACGTAAAAAATTAAATAATAATCGCTTAAATTTTTTTATACACACATAAAATCTGCTCATCCGCCAAATATTTATTTGACCGTTAAATAACCAGTAATAATAATATTAATATTTTTGCGGAGCAAAAAAAAAAATATAAAATAAACTAATATTTTTTTTAAATGTATCTATTATAGTATATGCGATTTTAGGAAACGCGTATATATATATATATCGGCGGCAAGTTTTTCTCTCGTAGCTATTATTAATGGTGTTGTAATATTTTCGTTTATATACGATTCATAAAAACAATTTTTTTTATTTTTATCGTCATTAAACTGCAACATAATGTACGCAGTTTTATTTTTAGACACGAGTGTTTTAAAAGTGTAATAAAAAAAAAAAATTATTATTTTCGCTAATTTTCCCGTCGAAATATTATTATTATTATTTTTTTTACTTTCACTGTATAGCGAGTTTATATAGTATATGTGTATTCAAACTGTTTTCAACAGATTGTATATATATACGGATTAAAAGTTAAACGACGAATATAATATATTGAAGGCAAAAAAAGAAATTCACGCATAATAATTGTTGTTTTTTAGGCGTTTCGAATATGCAATCTATGTACTCGGATGTAGGACATTTTTTTACATCGATTTCACTTAAATTCGCTTAAATTCGTGTTTTTTTTTTTTGTGTATTTCAGACGATGACGTCCGACTTGTTCACGTGTTGAGTACCTGTATATACGTATAGTAATACGGACCTGCACGCAACGATTGCTCATCACATATAAAAAATATACGATAATTATTGTGTTTTGCACGGTAATTATGCGTAACACGTGATATGGATGTCCAGGCTATGCAGTCTATGGATTGGCTCTTTAAAAAGGAACGCATCTACCTTTTGGCTCAATTTTGGCAACAGGTAAATATTGAGACGGGAAAACGCGGAGAAAAATTCTCCGGACGTTATTTAATACATTGCAGTACGACGTGAATTACAATATAATGTTATACATGATGTACATATATTATTATATATAATATATATCATTATTATTATTATTATTATTATTATTATTATTATTATTATTATTATTATTATTATTATTATTATTATTATTATTATTATTATTATTATTATTATTATTATTATTGTGATCGCGGCGAGTTAAAAGATAAATAAATATAAAACGAAACCGTTGGCACCGAAACATCAGCGGCTGCTGCAGACGTTCCGTCCCAGTTGTGTGCGGTTTGCTGGCCACCGGGTTGTAGGGAGGGCAAAGGGGCCGGGCCAAATGGCTCTTTAACGCGACCGGCAAAACATATAAAAAAATAAATAATAATAATAAAAATAAAAAATCTCTCGCCATTCGATCGGTATTCCGCGCAGTATTTTTCCGCGGCTGTACATGACGTTTCGATGGACGCACGAAAAACGTCGATAAATATTCGCGCGTATAACAATACAATATTATTGTGTATACGTACTATATATATATATTAGTCAATGTTCAAATTCCTGTCAAATTGTCGAACGCGTCGTGTATTTAAATATGGACAAAAAAAAAAAAAGAACTATACAGAAATTTTGCATTCCACCTAATTGCCGCCGCGAGCGAACGTGCGGCATGACATTTCGACATTTTTCTTTTTTACACACATACTGCAGCGTACTCGCGTTTATCGGTTTATACGTATATATGCACGCGTATACAATTTATTACGCACAAAAATCTCTCGACCGCGGCGAAATTCCTTCGAATATTTTAAATAAATCATAATATTCGTCAAACGTCATATTATATAGGTGTATATATTAATATAGCGTATAATATATATATATATCGAAATGAAAACTATCGTAACACGCGTTTGATCGAAAAATAATTTTATACATACATATATATTATATTATGTATACTGTGATGTTATAAAGAAAAGTTTCGAATGAAATATCTGTATATATAGTTATATCACTATATTTATACGCTATAATATTATAACAAGTTGTTTGGATATAAATAATATATATAATATAAAAGATAGTATAGTATATGTGTAATGTGCGGTAGAGATTTGATAATTATGCCGGAAGAAGGGCTGCACCTATTAGGGGATATACCTACCTATCGTCTGGGCCGGTGTCGCGCGGATTAAGCGCTGCTGCAGAGTCCGCGGTCCGAAATCGACGAATTATTATTATTACTTAAAACGCCTGCGTTTTCGTCGCCACTGCAGTGTTTTGTATATATTTATGTAGTATATTATATATACATATATTTTTCCGTAAAAATCGAATCTGAGATTATAGAAAAAAAAAATCGGATATATATAAAGCTCGAGGTTCGGAAAACACTTTTTTTTTAAATTTTAAATCTACCGCGAGTGAAGAAAAATATTCTCGTTTAAGAAACGCATATAAAGCTTATATTGCTACATATATACGTATATGTTTCGAAAGTGTATAGATATTTCTGTGAAACAATACATTTTTTCCTATGAAAATAACTATAAAAATCTGAATACCGAATTATATACTCTCTGACGATCATTTATAGAGAACTGCAGTGCCTTCGTTTAGTCACCGGCTATAATATAGATATTCCGCATTTCCGCTGCAGATTAAAATCTATAATATACTGTATATAGCCAGGTCATACTTCCACGTCAACGCGACCAGCGACGTATCCAAGGAGCGGTCTATGGGGTCCGGAACCCACCCCCCTGCCCTCGAAATATTTTCGTTTTGTATTAAAATACCGCTACTAATAAACCAAAACATTTTTTTTTCTAATATAATAATATTTACTATTGTTATTTGTGAAACTTTTCGATAATTTTTCAATCGAAATTGTTTGGTCTCGATATAAAATATATTCGATTAAATGTTCGATAATTTATTAACAAACCTATTATTCGATACCTATATATATAGTCAAATATATCGAATTTCCAATTTTTTTAAACAGACCCCTCCTCCCCAAAAATAAAATCCTAGCTACGTGCATATATATATATAGCTCCTATAGCTAATAACATGATGTTATACGTTTTATAAATTGTTTCGAAATTAATCGTATAAAGTATAATATACTATACCTATCGTTATTATTTAACATTTTCGTTATGTTGTATTAATTATAAATATTAAAAAACGAAAAACGTATTCTACTATATAGTTGATCCGTAGCGAACCAAAAAAAAATATGTATACGTAATATATATATTAATGTCCGCCCGCCTATAAAAAAAATAGCGAAAATTCTATTTATATATACAACTCGTATTTTAAAAAAAAAAAAATTAACAGTATGATGATAGTTTTACCCGTTCTCTTCTTGTCTTGTACGCGTCAGTACCAAAAATTATTTTCGATTTTATTGTCGACATATATATAATGATTTTATAGTTAGAATTTCAATAAAATAAAAAAACTCGTATTTTTCGATTCGATATATATATATATAATAATAATATAATTATATTTTTCAGTGGCGTTTTAATAACAGCCGTTACACCACCTATATATCTATATATTATATGAACGCGCGTTCACGGTCTTTGCTGCTCACGTGACCAGAAACGAATTTTAAATCCCTCCTCGTCCGCGTTGCAGCTCCCTCCCCTATTACAATATTATTATGTAAATAATACTTTTTTTTTTTTGTTCTTCTATACAACATATAAAACGTTCGAATAAATTACGCAATATTATATAGTTTATATATATATATTATTTGGCTACGTCTCGCAATTGACAAGGCTCGGGCGCGCTTTTTAATTTTAGAATTTCACCTCGTTAAATAAATACGCGACGCGTATCGTTTATATAAATAATAATAATAATAATTCGTATAATAAAACGAAAAAAAAAGCAAAAAAAAATCGTATAGGGGGTCGGTTGCCGCGGACGGAATTATACAAACCCGCAGCGGTACCTATGTGCAGCGTCCGACGGCGCGGCGTCGGCGCGTTCGCGCGCCGGCGACACGGTCGTCGCCGCGCGCGCAAAGGTCGGACGATAGATGGTAGCACAGGCGCGGCGGCATACACGTGCGACACACGAGTGTACGACGACGGGCCCGGGGAGGACGCGTTTGGACGGATAATTATTTTTTTGTTTTTTTTTTCCGGCGCCCAGAACCGTTTTTTCGAGCGGCCGCCGCGTTTTTTTTTCTGTTCCCGTACACACGACGAAAACGAGAATGTCTTAGACCGCGCGCAGTGCGCAGTCCCGTCGTGTGTACGCGCGCGTGTCAATTATATCGGAATATAAGCCCGAAGAAGTCCGTCTATGTTTAGACAAAAAAAAAAAAAAAAAAATAGTCTTCGTCGTCTCTCGTCTGCGTGTATATACACGCGGTCGTTAGTATTAACGACGGCGGCGGCGGCGGCGGCGGTGGTGTCAAAAACATTCGATTTTTCTTTAATGACGCGCTTATTCCTCCGCCGGTGTGTGTGCGCGCGAGCGACACACTGAAGTGGAGAAGAAGAAGAAGAAGAAAAAATGTCGAAAACTCACGATTTTCTTGGCACCGGACACGCGCCGCGACCGGCCGCCCGCCCGCCCGCCCCGAGTTGGTTCGTGTGACACGTACGCGCGCTAGTAGATTTTTTTTTTATTTTCTCAATAGATCGAAAAACATAATATTATACAAGTGCCGCAGTGTGTTGGACAGACTCAAAGCACACACACACACACATATATATTAATAAACTGCCACCGTATAGTTATAATACGGGCAACTATATGTATGTATATACGTATATATGACGATCACGATGACAGCCGTACTGAAATAGCCGGGACCCGTCGTCTCCTCTGCACGACCGGTCGGTCCGGCGCAGCACCCGCGCGATCCCTTCCGCGGCTAGACGCGTCACGCGTCATCATCGTCGTGTAACTCTTCTCCGCACTCTAGTCTGCTGCGGAACGTATATAACGTATACCGGGCCGACGAGGTGATGCACTGCACAGTGAGCGAGCGATAGAGCCGGTGTGTCGTCAAACTAATGGCGTACACAGATTAAAACACGTTTTAATATGCGGTTTTTAATAATCGGTTTGTTTAGAGAGTGACACGTCCGATCTGCGTACTGCGGGCCGTCGTCGGCGGATCCCTTTTGAAAACGATCCAAAACGGCTATTTCGGTATTTCGAACCATCGCCGTCTTTATAATATATATATATACGTATATTATGTAATAATATATCGTCGTCGCGTCTGAATACGCTATATAGATATACGTACATATAAATAATATTATTTCGTTTATTGCGCGCGTGCGCGTTGTATATAATAGTAATAATTTTTTTTTTTTGTAACGCTTAAAAATAATAATATTCGCGTCGATTTCGTATACGTTATTCCTCCCGGTCGTCCGTTATATTATTATTTTTCTCATTTCCGAAGGGGGTTTAGTGAACTCGTATGCATGATATACGCGTTATTATTATATATATATATACGAAAAACCGGTTCCGGCCGCGCGTACGCGCAGCAGTGGTGGTCATTGACAAATCGCGGGTTACCACCGCTCTGACAATTGATTAATTTCGGATAAGCCACGCGGCGGCCATTGGTATTTTTGCGATCACGATTCTTCTGACGCGGGCCTGCTGCTGCTGCTGCAGCATTCTTACAGCGCGCTCGGCAATAATAATAATAATAATACGCCGTTTCGTATATAACGCGCGTTACACGTATAGTGAATTCCATACCTGCAACAGGCCCGTATTCGGTACATAATTGTTATTGGCCCCTATAGGCTGGCCTGTGCGGTCGTCGGGCCCTGCCTGCACCGCGGGCGCTGCGCAGGCAACGTATATATAGACAACGCGTATATTGGTGGACGGGTGCTCGGTTTTTTTTTTTTTACACCCCCTGTCCCGTCCAGAAATATAAATCTCTTGAAAATAATAAAATAATATATTAACGAAAGTCTTTTAACAATTCATAATCCGCTGCAAAAAAAATATATATATATCGCGAGTATACACGCAAGAGTCGGTGTTTCATATATTAATGTTTTTTTATATATTTATACAATATTAACAAAAAAACATTTAAATTATAAACGGTCCGTGTAGTGGCCGCAATTTTTTTTTTGTACGCGTCTATCCTCAACGCGAATAATATCTGTGTATAAAAAATAGTTGTCATTTCATAATTTCGCTTTCAACGCTCTCGTACGTCGCAGAGATAAAATATTTATAACCATTCGTGCGCTGCAGCGAGTCCGGAGCCGTTTTTTTTTATCGATTTATAATCTTTGAAAATGACCTCTCTTTCTCTCTCTCTCTCTCTGTCCACCGCTTTTGGTGACCGCGCGTTAATATATAAGAGGTATACGCGCCGTTAAAGCGTTTCTCACTCCATCGCGGCAACCGTTCTATACTCGTCTCTACACACTGCAGCGCGCAGCAAACGATTAGCGAGAGCCCGCGCACTATATAATACCACTGCAGGCAGTAGTGTCAAAACCTCCCATAAAGTTAGGTAACATTTTCACGAGAATTTTTTTTTTTATGTAGCGCACAAAATATATTTTAATGTATACTAAAAAAAAAAAAAAATCGATTTTATTCTGGTGCACGCGCGACATGTTTTTCGGACACGAGCCGCCGCATTTTTCTATACGCGAATTTCCAATGAAATAATATACAAATAATATTCTTTATATAACGAATAAATAACGCGCGCTGGATTCGATATGGCCCTGCGCACGATATACATAATATTATATACGCTTCGTCGTGATTAAAGGGATCCTCTCCCCCCTCCCCGGGTCCACGGCGTGCAGTATGTGTGTAATCTTCGTCCGCGCCGCGCGGAGTATATACTCGTATATCCTCGGCGGTGATTCTTTTGCTTTTTTTGCTTTTTTTTTTATACACGCTAATAATTGGATTACACTGTGTACGCTGTATACTACTCGGTCTTATAATAAAAAAAAAAAAATCTCTTCTTTTTCCACCACCGCCGCGCGACCCCTACGCACAAGACTTTCACCGCGCACGGGCCAATCTCGGGCCCTGTCATTTGGATAACAAACGACGTACACGAACGAAATTTGCCTCTTCCCATTTTTATTTCTTATTTTTCTACCGCGCCGTGCCGGCGCACTGCTGTCTCGCGGTATATACTGTGTATGTACACCGCGACGCGCCGATTCTAATTATACGGCTGGCAGAACACCGCGCGCGGGAAAAGAAAAGCTTTTTTTCCCCCGTATACACTGCGCGCTCGTCTCGTTTTTATTATACCCTTCGAACACACTGCAACAGCACCGCGTCGTTTTCCCTCGACTAATTATTATATTATTATTTGTACGTACAATATGTGTGCGCGTATATAATATTATGTGCCCGTGTTCGACGCGTATATGATTATTATTTTTTTTTCGGAATCGCTTAGTTTTCGTAATATAATATATGTCGTGATTATAAATCGTAAACCGCGCGTGTCATTTTTTTTTCGCGCGGTGTGATTATATATACGCACGCGTTTTTCAATTCATTATACGTACAATAACAGTGGCGGTTATATCAAATAGTCTTTAGTCGGTGGATGGGGAGGGGGGAGAGAACTTTAAACTCAACGGTGAGCTGACGACCTCCCCCCCACTGCCGATCACGGAGTTCAACTTCCGCCACTTACCCGCTGTCGCGGTGTTTACGATGTTTACGACTCGAATCAATTGCGGACAATACGGATATATTTTAATTGAGAAAAAAAAAGAAAAAAAAATCTACATATCCTTTTCCGTTTAACACTTTTTGAACAGGCCTGTATTCGAATTATGCCGGAATGTATCCGATACCGCTTTACAGATCGGCAAGACAATTATTTTACACAAATGAATGTGAATGCACCTATTATTTCATATATATATATATATATCGTGTAACCAGTAGCATTGATTAAATATTATTAAATTGTATTAAATCAATGCCAGTAGGTAATAAAAACGAATATAAAGTGACGAAAACCCCAAGGAGGGGGGGGGAACAATCCACCTATCGCCCCCCCCATCTCGAATATCCGCCGCTTTTATATAATATGTATACGAGCGTACCTACGTATATATTTGGCTATACCGCAGCTATACTCGATCGACTTGAAATTGTTATTTTCTACAAAAGCGGACACGTATATATCCGCACTCGGGGGCGTCTTCGGGTCAGTTTTACGGGAGGGTGGAGGGAACGAATTTTCTGATGGAAGTCAGAATTTGACACTATTATATTGTCACAGTTCTGAGACAAAACTGTTTATTTGTGATATATCGGATGATTAAAATATGATCCTTATTGTTTGAGTGTAACAAAACAAAAAAAAAAAGTTTATATTATTGAAAAAACAATATACGTATATAAAAAGAAAGATATATGTCTAGAGTATTTAAAAAAAAATAATGTCACTATAGAATTCCAGATTAAACACTTATATATGATATAAGATTATTGTATCACGACGTTAAAATTGCAGTGCGGACCATATAATATTGTGTCCTTTTCGATATTATGACTGTTAGAAGTACTTAGTAATATAACACTATACATAACACTACTAACCTAACACCCTCTTCCCACACGAGGACGCGCCTGTTCGCACTATATAACATATACGTATATAATATGTTTTCTATCTATAAAACGCGGCGCGTAATAGCAAGGCCGTAGCCAGTGAAGGGGGTTTCAGTCTTAAGACCCCTCCCTCCCGAAATTTTTTCTTAAAATAAAATTTAATGATTTATATTCTATATATATTATTAGTTTATTATTTTTATTTTATTTCATATTTATACTCTCAGCCTCCCCCAAAAAAAAAAAAAACTGTTGCTGTCTACGGTCTTGCGTATAATGTAGCAAAACGCGTCACAATTTTCATTCTCATATATTTAAAAAAAAAAACAATCGTTTCGGAATAATATCGCATTTATTACATATTTTATATTATTATGTATACGTATATATACATAATATTATACGCGCGCGGTTACGATCCAACAATATATTATAATATAGGTATGCGATATCGGATAACGTACAGAAAAAAAAAACACATACAACTCGCGCGTATATACTTTTAAATAAAAGACATATTATATACCGAATATAATAAATAAAAAAACGACGTTTGATCGCGCGCACGGTAAATAGTTGCTTATACGGAAGATTCATCGTCGTCGTCGTCGTATATTATTATCAATTCGAATTTCCATATTTATCGTTCCGTTCGCGGCGCATAATACATATGCGAAAATCGTCTATTAAAAAAAAAAAAAATACGTCGAAAAAATTATATTTTACCTGTGCGAATAATTCTCCTGCGTATATACTCGTATATACCTATATATATATATATATATATATATAGACGAATTCAGCGTAAAAATTTAAAGGAAAAAAAAAACCGTGCAGAAATCGCCGACTCTGCGTGTATTTTTTCTGCTTTTTTTTTACATAAATGAAAAAAAAATTTTTAATTTTTTTTTTTTTTTTTCGTTGAACGGTTATATAGTGTCATATATATATATATATATATATATACCGCGTGTTAGACCGCGTCGCCGTGAAATCCGATACGCTCATCG
This sequence comes from Slavum lentiscoides, assembly GCA_032441835.1. Taxonomy (NCBI): domain Eukaryota; kingdom Metazoa; phylum Arthropoda; class Insecta; order Hemiptera; family Aphididae; genus Slavum; species Slavum lentiscoides. The sequence continues at coordinate 22,402,223 of CM063707.1, forward strand.
TGTCAACGTGTCGCCGCGGCGCGGTATAAACACAACTGCACGCGCGCATATATACAAATTAATACACACAATACGATATAAATATAATAAAATAACGTTTAGATGTTTTTCGCGATGTATACATATATAATATAGTTGTATACACCACTGGAAATAATAGAAAGAAAGAGGTAAAAAAAAAAAAAAGGGCCACCCTTTTTCCGCGGATGTTCGTGTATATATACATACGTTGCTGCCGTCGTGCTGTACTTCCGCCCCCGCGCCGTACAGCAGCAACAACAGCAGCGGCGGCGGCGGCGGCGGCGGTCTTGTTGTTCTTGCGTGATTTGCATACGCGCGCGCCGGTGCTGCGCATGCAACGGCGGCCCGTGTCAAACATTTTGCTCCCCCTCGCGCCTCGCATACTCTATATTATATATATATATATATATGTAATACGCGTTCTCGTTCGCAATTATTATATTTTCCTTCGCCCCCTCCCCTTATTATCCATCATCTGCATACTCTTATATATATATATATATGTATACGGCACACGCACGCACGTAATATTCGGGCGCGCGCGCCACTGCAGCACGTCATGTAATGAGTCACGTATTCTCGCGCGCGTTGTCCGCGTATATATGTATACGCGTCAAATATTTACACGCCGCTTCTTCAGAGCCGGATTAATGAGAGAGAAAAAAAAAAAAGAAATCAAATGAGTATCTATATACACACTGCATATGCCGGTGGCGGACTGACGTATAGGCCTAGGGCCTAGGGGCGCCGCCTTTATTTTATAAATCGTATAAAAGGCGCTGTCCGCGATGTCCAACACTATATGTGTATAGTGGCAAAAATACCGAATTGGCTTTCCCTCGCAATAATTCGAAAATAATAACATTTTTTTTCCCGGCCAATTCGGCACGATTTAGAAGAAGGAAAAAAAATGTTAAATTTTAAAGGCGCTATTTTATATACAGGGCCTAGGGGCGCTAAATCTCTTAATCCGGACACTGCTGCTGCTGCTGCATGCAGATACGTCGGTACACGTATATGTCTTGTATATACGTATCTCATTTATTTTTTACACGTGACAAAAAGTTACCTATATATATATAGCTTTTAATCCTCGTCTCCTCGTACCTATATAGACATATATGTATATCTATAGATATCTATAGATCGCGCTGCTATCGCCGTTCAAATACAACTGGTAACGACGGTATAGAAGTGGGGCGGGGGACTTGGCCGGGTTCATGACGTCATGGTCATGTCGCACGAATTTATAGAATGACCCCTGTAGCCATATAAGACACATACGTGTCAAAAAAAAAAAAACTGGACTAACTCTAGATCGCTCTACAAATCCAGGGGACTTGATTTTACAAAAAAAATTAATTCTTACGTGTACATACGTTTATATATGTATATATTTAGTGGTGCAACAAAAAAATTTAGAGAGAGGAAACCAGTTGAAAACACATAGAAATTTGTACTTGATATGTAATTTTTTTTAATAGATATTTTCGCGTCAGAAATTAAGTATGGGTACGTTACAACAATAACGTATATTAAACAATGACACTTAATAATAATGTTAAAATAAATAATAATAAAGCGAATACACAAATATAATAGTTTATATACGTAAAACATTTTTTTTCCGGCTTTGCGCTTTGTGCAAAATTGTCCAAAACATCGTCGAATGAACGTTTTTTACACACATTATTATTTCCAATAAATATGTTTGTTAACACATTCAACATATACCTTCAACCTGCACTGACCTTAGTCGATTTTCAATAAGAACCAACATTGAAAATGAGCGCGCTCTGCTTCATAATTAATTAAAGGTCACATATATGATCTCAACGCGATAAATATATACATTTGAAAAATAAATGATGACAGTCCCAAAACTTTTTTCGGGGCACCTATTCCTTAGGGGCCCCGGGCTAGAGCCCTCTTAGCCCTCCCTTAATCCGGCTCCGGTCTTCTTCGATAACCGCGCGCGACGCCTGCAGCGGACCGATACGTTATTATAAAACTATACAGCATCACCGCCAACACGAGTCCTAAAAAAGAAAAAAAATTTTTCGTTTTTAAAATATACACACTCGCGAGATATAGAAACATAACAATCTCATAACACATAATTGAAACGCGTGTGTACGCGCGAATTATATATTAGTAAAACGATCAGTGGCGCCGAGCAGGGCCGGACCGAGGGCCTGACAAAGTGGCGCCTGCAACCTGCAAGGGCGCAACATACCGTGCAGTGAGCGCGAAATAGCGCAAAATTTATCGAATTTAATACGTACTCAAAAGTCGTATGTCGACGACGTCTGTATGTAATTGAGTAGAATTATTATCGTACCGATGGAAATAACTTTGTAAAAATAATTGTTTTAACAATTTTTTTTTTAATTCTTAATCCTTCACTATGAAATCACTATAATTTTCCGTAAATATTACACATAAATTTCGGGGTGAACTGCAGCCGTTTTATTTATTGTAATTTAACCTTTTCACAAATCCTTAGGATTTTCGTCGGCGTTTTTACGCGTATCGTATGACGTGTCGTCGATTTCATCATCACTCTTTGTTTGTTTGAAATTCAAATTTTTCGCGTTAAACGATTTTTTTTTTTTGAAATTTGTCGTTTTACCCGACGTTTTGTATATTAATGATTTTTGTTTTTTTTTAAATTATACCAAATCTTACTTCAAAATTAGGAAACGTGATAAATAAATAAAAATTATGTGCTTATATAATAGACCGCGTACAGCTTATATACAGTAGTAATATATAACTGCAACTGCGTAGTATATATATATATATACGCGTATAATTGTGGCGCATTTTAGTTTTAATAGTCTTGTTCGTTTTTACATAATATATATTATATATAAATAAACATTTTACAGAAATCAAAAACGTCGTGATATTTATCCGCGTGACATAATATTATTACAATATTATTGCAGAGACGTAGCGCGTACTCTATATATCATACAGATATATAATAATAATAATAATAATATTATTATTATTATTATTATTATTATTTTATATTATTATTTTAATGCGTTTTTCGAGATAAAGCCGACGGATTCATAAACCGCGTGCGCGAGATTGAGTAGACGAGGCGCGGGGAAAGGAAAAAATTTTTTAAGAAAAAAAAAAATCTGCAACACTCATGAGAATCGATCTATATAGTAGGCGCGTATTACCTATATAATATAGGCGGCGTCGGCGTCCTTTCATCTTTATCGCGGATGCGCGTATACGCAGAAAAAACGAGATAACATTGTTCGAAATCGCCTTATACCGCCTTAATTACTAGGAAACCTGCACGCTGCTGCACGAGGACGACGCCACTATAACTCACACGCACGACACTGGACTGAACACAGCACAAACCGGCGCGTATATAGAAAGTTTTTTTTTTTTTTTTTTTGCCCTTCCGATTATTAAATCAAATAATTAAACATTTCATCAACACCTTTTTTTTTTTTTAATTATACGCTCACAATAAACCCGCATGGTATTATATTTAATTAGTTATACGGAAAGAAAGAAAGAAGAAGAAAAAAAATGTCAACGATTTTATATGTTAATTTACAAACGCGTTAAACTTTTAAACATTATACGGCGTAGTCGTACCTATATATATATATATATAATAGCTGCGCAGAGTGGTGCGGCGCGACGACGGTCTGATCAACAATGAGACATCGGAAATCCAGGGGACGACGAATATATAATATACGTACGGAGGAGCGTCGCGCCGTTGAATGCGCATATATGGGACGACACATATACAAATAATATAAATGAGCATAATGGATAACGAACACAAAAAAAAAAAAAAAATGAAAAATAATAGGAACCGACGAAGAAAATATATAATAAAACACAAAGCGATTTATGTCCATATAATAGGATGAAGTCTCAATTCGTCAGTGTCAAAACCGTTTTTTTTCTGCCCTCCCTTTTATTATTTTTTTTTTTTAATAAACAGCAGTCTCCGCCCACGAACGGGTTTTTCTTCTGTTTGATCCGATTTATCACCTATTTATATATATACGAGTATATGTATACGCGCGTTTAATATGTGAGTGTATATACGCTCGACCGTGTATTATTATTATTATTATTATATTGTTTGTCATTTTTTTTTTTTTTTCCAAACCGTATATGTGACCCGGGCATTCAAGAGCGCGTTCGTACTGCAGGCGTGCAGCAGTGGCGTGCTGCATTCGTTCAGTAATATATGTAAATGCGGGAGAGAGAAAAAACAATACGCGTATATTATAATATATATATAGAGCCCGTGGGTATTTTTCTCTGCGTCCGCATGTACAGTGTACAGTGTGTGTGTGTGTGTGTATGTCCGGGGGTGGTGATTGCAAAGAAGTGCCAGAGTGTCGGCGGGTGTGGGTGGGCGTAGGGGAAAGCTGAAAACAAAAGGGTCTCACTCCGGACGACTTGCCCTGCGGAAGTGCCGCGTCGTATACATTTGCATATATATATATATATACAGTCGACACTGCACTACGCTCGCGGGCCCGTTATTTATTAATACATAATACAAATAATTATATGTATATAGAAAAAAATTAATATATATATATATATTCGGGCGCCGTGTATAGTATGCAGCTTACGTTTCGATTTTGTCGAGGAAATAGGTGATATTTTCGAGTATATATATAGGTATACAGCTCTATATATATATGTATATGCGATGAATTCGATAAAATATTGTATTGTAGAAAACAAGTATATAGTATAAACGCTAGCGCGTATTATTCGAGCAGGTGTTTTTTTTTTTTTATCGAATATTAATCAATTAATTATAATTAATTAATTCGTATATACACACACACACACACACGTTGCAGATATGCATCGACCATATGGGCCGCGCGCGCGCGTTGTCCGTGTACCGTCAACGACGGCGGAGAAGGGTGTAAGGGGGAAAAACTCCGATATATTCACATGGAGCGCGCGAGGAGACAAAAAAAATATATATATATACGCGCGTATATGTTTCAATTTAAAAAAATTTCGTAACGGGATAATATAATAATAATAATAATAATGTCGCGGCGCGCGTTGTTTATTTTTTTTTTTTTTCTAATATAAATATATTATAACGCACGAATCGGTTGTAATATATATATATATATATTTGACGCGCGTTATTCGCTTTTATATATTATTTATACATGTATTATTATTCAAAACGACAGAAAACGAAAATACCGGTTTTTTTTTTCTCCATCGTCGGTTAATGAATATTAAGTATATATATTACACGCGTATATTTGTACATATATGCGCTGCAGGCTGGCTGATGTACGCGAAAATGAAAAATAGTGGGTTGACTCTCTTTTTTTTTTTTTCGATGTGGAGATATTTTTGAAGGGTGTTTGCATATAGTATATATATATATTATAGTCTCGTCAGTGACGCTGCGATAGGGAAAATCACCCTACTTTAACGCTGCTGCGACGGCCGTGTGCTGCATTGCAGTAGCAGCAGTGTGTGTATATAATATATATTTTTGGTTTTTCGGCGTGAAAAACACGGGTTATTATTATTTTTTTTTTTTTGTACATATTATTATACGCGCGCGGTACAGGAATAAATCGAGATTTTTTTTTTTTTATGTTCCGCTCACCCTCCTGTAATCATCGGTTTAATGGAGCTAATGTGTTCGAACGACGAATTCCGCGCGTCAACTATATTATATATGTATATATGTAGGTACAGCGAGGGCGAATCGAATCAGCTATATATGTCTGCAGTCGCGGCGCGGAGCGCTGCAACGAATCCGTGTAAATATTTGTATATTCCAATAATAATAATAATTATTATTATTATTATAACGCCGCCATATAAGTTAAATGTTTCACCGATTCGACGCGCGAATTCAATTATTAAATTTCTCACCGCGCAATTTTGTTTCCGCGAGTATATGTATATATATATACACGCGCTTATATCAGTGGCGTGATTATTTAAGGAGAGGAGGGCACTGGGCATTTGCCCCCCTCCCCAAAAGCTTCAAGTCGTTAAAGTCATTGATACGTTTGCAGCTGGCAGTAGAAATTTAGAAAAAATGTCGATTTTCTATTATTATTTTTAGTGCGTTAATATTATGGAAAATTGTAAGTGTGAAAAAAAAATGAATAATATATACGCTTATAATAAAAATAAAAAAAAATAGAACGACGTTAAAATGGTTGTCGTTTAATATATTATAATAGTCGCTGTTTTACATTTTAACGATTTCAAAGTGTGGTATTTTTAAATTTTGCCCTCCCACAAAAAAAAAAATGTTTCACAGGTACGCTACTGCTGCAGGCTTATATATAAATATATATATATATATATATTTTTAATTTACATTATTAAACCTAACCCCGACTATTTTCGTTGCAATTGACTATTGTAATATACACGCGGCCGTTGTTAAAAAAAAATCTTATTAGCATAATATACGCGACCCTATAGTGCAGCAATAGCGCCGTACGACTACACTATATAGGTACGCGATAATCAATTATAATATATAAGTATATAGGTACTGCAGAATACGCGAATAATTCACTCGTTAATTTGTTTTCCTCTTATAAATAATATATATAGCTTATAATTTGTCGAAATTATAACGTGCGGTGCAGTTGTGTAAATGTACTTATAAATTATAATGTATATAATATTATTTTTATTTTGTTGTAAATATATATTATATATATATATGAATATGTTGTACGAACTGCGGAACAGTATAGGTGATGTGCGGAGGGAAATTATTCGCGTTAAATGTTTTCAAAGTCGACGACGGCATCATCGGATCTCCGCGGTATATAATAATACATACATAACATCGCGCGTACAATTAATTTTAATATGACTATATATTGTTTAACGCGCGTATAATAATAATAATAATTATCAAAATGAATCAACAAGTGGCGCGCTTCTAAATAAATCGAATTGCGAAATATAGGTGTACGGACAAAAGACATACGCGTGTTCGAATCGGGTACATTTTTTATGTAACTATATACGTGAATTTCTATTTAGTATCTGTACATATACCGTATAATATACGATTTATATATAATATAAAATTGGATTCATATAAATATATATATATATAGGGTTACCAGATTAAATTTACCGAAATCCGGGACATTTTTAAAATACGTTTTAATTGGAACATTCGCGCTTATAGTCTTTTCTTCGGGTATTGTGTAATATATATATACTGAAATAAATAATAATTACTTATATTATATACGTATAGGGTTTTAAGTCAATTTTTTTAATTATTTGTATATTAATCACGCGCACATGTACAATATAGTAATTTATTCAAAATTTAAAAAAAAACAATTTTTCTGTATTACGCATTACATTTTAAATTATTACTATATATATTGTACGTTGTGCGTGTATGTAGCTTTTGAAACGTAATATATGTATATAGAAAGTTGAAAATTAAATGTTTATGAAGAAAATTCTTGTTTGTTATTGTCTGCGAACGATGTCATCGCGTTACTGCAGTATAATATAATCATTTTGTCAATGAACATTTGTGTTCTCAACGATTTTAAATCGTTCAAAAAACGTTTCATCGTCAAAGTAACACGCGCGTATTACATATGCATATAATTATTATTCGATTTAGAGGTTTTTTACTATATATATATATATATTAATAAAAATTACCTTTTTTTTTTTTTATTCCTTTATTTAATTTTCGCTTTTATTATTTTATCAATAACCGCAACTGTGACGATAAAAAGTCGTGTTTTTTTTTTTTTACAAAATTGATATTTTACATATATAACGACTAAAATTCGAAATCCGCGAGGGACATCGGTCCGAGACACTTATACTCGGGACAATGAGAAGCACTTAATTAAAAATCGGTATATTATATAGGGTCCCTGCGAATCCGGGACATATGGCAACCCTATCGTAATATAATATTGCGTATACGTATATATATATATATATATAGGTTTTCAAACGGACGGTGAATCGTTTGAGATGTTATTATATTATTTCATCGGGCGCATATTATATCATCGAATCGACGAGAATTCGGTATTACATCGCAGCAGCCGAGGACGAGTGCGAGATTGTTGCGCGTTGTCGACGATGGCTATCGGAATAGGGTTTATATATATACGGTGTTACCGGCCAAACCCGATTTCAGGATAAACTAGTTTGTCCCTGCAGGATAAACTAGTTCGTGTCAGAAACGCATATTGTAGTATGATCGACCCGTTTAGACTATATATATATATATATATTTTGTCCTAATGTTAAATGTACTTCATACGTTTCAAGACAAAACTATAGCTGACATGTAATACAAAAATGAAATTCAAAATTCGTTTTAATTCAACGCGACTATAATAATACAGTGATGTTGAATACATATTTGATTATATATGTATATAAATTATTATTTTAATATTAATAATACTATATAATATATTTAATATTACGAAATAATAAATACGTTTTAAACGGCCGCTGCGAAAAATAATTTCGCGACATTCGGCTGCGCCGAATAAATAAATTGTCAATATATACAATGTGCGCGGTAAAATAATAAAATGACGTGGATTTCGTTATTTTTATTTTGTAAATAATATAATTTATTATATTCGAATCAGTGTCTATATTTTTGTAATTTTTTTTTTTTTGTTACACGTACTTTTAAATACAACTGACAGCAAACACTATATATATATATATATACGTACCACTCTATATGAATTCGCTACTTTTTTTCCTACACTATATATATATATCATAATATTTCGCACTTGAAATAATATTTCTTGAAAATTGTATATTTTTCACTTGAAAATTATTATAGAGAACATATATGGACAGTGTCAGTTTTGTACCCATGTTATCAGATTAAAAAAAATTATATTTGGTATAAATTTGTTAATAATTAAAATAATATGAAAACCATATATTAAAATATTATAAATCAAATATATACGTACTACATATGTATATATATATATATATATATATATATATATATATATACGAGTATATATATGTATATTCAATATAATATTAATAGTAGAAATCACTATGTACATTATATTTCATATTAAAACGCTGCTAGAGAAGATTTCTCATTTTCGTCAATCATCTAATAATAAATGTGTATTATATAAACCGCAAGTTGAGAATAAAAATATAATTATGTAATTAAAATTTCCCATTCACACACACACACACACAAATATAGTATATATATTATTATCCCACTATTATATTACGTATATAGTTTGTCCCGAAATACGCAGTATATTTGACGTCGGGACAAACTATAAGATTATCCTATATATTATATATACGTATATGCTGTAGTCTAAACTGCTGCAGGTTGATGATCCTTATATATTTATGCGTTTCGGACAAATTATACGTATTAGTTTATCCCGCAGAAATCGGCAGGTCCGGCCGGCGGCGCGCGGTATATATAACTACAACGTCCGCGAATGAGAACGTTCACGATCCGCGTATATAATATATACCTACGTTTATATATATATATATATATGGTACATTTTTTTCTTTTTTTTTTCTTTTTACATTAATTTTCGATCGGCGCTCGTCGTATAGTGGGCGTGACTGCAGCTATAATGCGCGGATAGTATATATCGAGGAATATATATAAAGAAAGAAAAAACGACGACCACAACAAAGACGGCAAAAGGAAAGACAGAAAGAAAGAGAGAGAGAGAGAGAGAGAAAAAGCGAACGGATTTCTGTATGTGTATATATATATACACTCGGCGGCGATCCGTACATATATATATATATATATATATATATATGCGAGTATATACACACAACGCATTAAGCGTTGTGTTGTGTATCGTGTTGTGAACAGCGCGTCGTATATAAACAAGGTGAATAGTATAATACGTATATATATATATATATACATACTGCCGGCCGGGCAGGAAAGAATGAGAGAAGAAAAAAAAATAAAGAAAGAAATAAAACGTCGCCGCCGCCACCGCCGCCGTACACTGCACACACACACACACACACCGATCTATCGACGGGGCCGGTCCAATGGCGCGTGATACGGTCCAAATAGTTCCACCTACTCGTAAGACACCTCCCACTCGGCTATAGGTCGATTTATATTATTATATTTTTATATTGTTCGATTTCTTCTTGCCCGCGTGTATACACACACACACACACACACACACACACATATATATGTATATATATAACTACTGTCGGCGCGCGCGTTTCGTTCTGTGTATTATATTCCTTTTGAATTGATCCGCGCGATCCGACGACCGTGCGCAACGACCGGCGGCGCGGGGAGTGGTAAGGTGGAGTCGATTTTGTAGCCATTTTCCAAACGCGATTATCAAAAGGTATATATATATACAATTATTATTATTATTACAGGACGTATATATACTTTTACATATACATATATATATATATATATTTTATATACTTATATATTATAAATATAATCTATATTTCGGATATTTATATACTTATTACCGCAGCCCGCGATATACATAAACAACATATTATATATTGTTAATAAATATAAACGACAATATATAGGGTATAGCGGTATATACCATATATATATATATATATATATATATATGGGTGCTTACTGCTGCAGCAGTCGAATACAGAGCCCCGCCGCCGGTGCTGTTGCTTGCCGCTATATGTATCGAAACGGTACGCGCATTATAATTATACCTATATATACGTTTATACGCTTGTACTCTGAATTCAATAGTTTTTCAGGCATAAAAAAAAATTTGTATATATATATATACTAATAATTTTTTTAATTATAAAAATGTCTCCCCTCGAAACTTAAGTGCAGTTACTTCTTGATAAATAATACTACGGATTAGTTATATACCTGCGTTATAAATAACCGCGTAATACAAAAAATTGCGTGCGTCGCAAAAATATCGATTTTGATAAATACAAATTTTTTTTTCTAAGACGCGTATAGGAAAAACCAAATTCGTATTTAATCATTCAAACTTTCCGGTATATATGTCGAAATAAAATAAAAATAAATTATTTAAATATTCTCTTTTAAATTAATAATATATATATATATCTATAAAGAAAAGCCGTATAATATATTGTATATATAGTGGCCCGAAATCAATACACTGCACAAGAATAAGGAGAAAATAATATAAAAATAATACGCGTTCACGCGTGTTTTTATTATTTATATAATATATTAATATATTTTATCAATTGATGCGGATTTATTTCACTTTTGATCACGAATGTTTCAATATTAATATAGACATTTCGTTGAAATTTGAAATGTGTAATATAATATAATATATATAGGTTCGAAATGCCGCACACGCGGTGTTTATAGGACAAAAATTGCCTGGGTCGCCCAGTTCGCTCCGTGCTTATATATACCGCCGGTCAAATATCCAGTCGATTATTATATATTATTAATTGTAAACGCGCGATTGCGTATATATATATTTAAGTATTATTATGATTTTATTATCTCGCGTGATTTTCCGATATGTTCTCCTATTATTTTAAAACGTTGATAAAATATCGCAATTGCAGTGTATAAATTATCTCTGATGGAGTCGACGCTTTTGTTATGTTATAAATAACGTACAAAATCATCAAAAAAAAAAAAAAACAAAAAACAAATACACTAAAACCAAACAATATACAAAAAAACCTTAACCTATATATATATATTTATTTCAAAATAATAAAATTATACGCAGCTTCGTCGATTTTTAGGTATAATAATATACGAGCGTATATATTTATGGTACTAAAAATACATAATACGCTTGTCACTATAATCTAAAAAAAAAAAAACAGTAAGATTCCTAAGTGCATATACCTAATATGTATTTAGACGTTTTTTTTTTTTAGAACTATATTATACAATAGTCTGGTCTTAAAATATTTAATATAATTTTATACGACGTAATACGCGCGTATATACGCTACGAAGTGATTATTTTAGGTTGAACAAATGTAGAAAATTATTCGAAAGGGATATACTCGTATATAATAATAATAATAATAATAATAATAATAATAATAATAATAATAATAATAATAGAATGAAATTCGAATATTTATATAATAATAATAATAATAATATATAATGCTTTTATATAAATGGGAAAAAAAATTTTTTTTTCACTCGCAGAGAGCTACTTTGGCGGAAAAAGAAGTGACCGCTTTGAAGGAACAATTGACCAACAACAAAACCCAGGACACGAACGTCATGACCATGGCCACGCCCCTGGGCAATCACGTCGAGTCAACCGAGGATCAGAACAAAACACCCGCCGAACTTGAACTTTCGGCCAAAGAAAAAGAGGTGAGAATTTTTGTTTCGGAAAGAAAAAAAATATTTTAAGTAAATATAAAAAAAAAAAAATTGTCGACTCTTTCGCTAATATATAATATATACCCGCGCACGTATATTATATATATGTATATAATTGAGTTTTTCTATTTTATATATTATATATACTGCAGTGTACAGATTATACCGTCGCGCATATATAATATATAAAACGTATATATATAAATATATAAATGCGCTCTATATTATATTATAATATACGGTGACAGTTTATTATTTTGAATTATTACGCGTCGCGCGAGCGTTTATTGCGCCCAATAAAAAAAAAAATTTTTTTATACACACACAACAATAGACGACTTCCGGCATTTGCTCACTTTGCGCCGTTTTTTTTTTAATATTATTCAAACACTTCTTATTCAAATATTTGCCCGCCGCCATAACGCCGAACCGGATGATTATTATATGCGTATATATATGTATTTTCTTACGTATTATAATCTTATATTATTTTATCACCTTTCAAACGCGCGCGCGCGCTTTATTCCTTTTTTTTTTCTTATACGAATAATAATGGTGACTCCCGGAAATTCTAGCAGCAGCAATAACAGCCGTTTCGCCGAAATTATTATTATTATTATTAACGCTTGGTTCTAAAATTCTTATACCGGACAAATAGGAATTTCTCCAGGATATATATATATATATATATATATACTCGTAAAATTTTAGACTACACTAATTTTTAACCGAGTGGAAGTATAATACTTAGGTTTATACAGACACTAAGTATATATTGCGTGCATCTATTATTGCCTCCTCATATACCTGTATGTTCAATATAAGTGTGCTATATATATATATATATATATATATATAAATACCAAAAATTATTATGAATATTTAATTTTCAATGTTAATACCCACGCGCGCGATACGGTCCTCTACATTATAATATATAGTAGTCAGCTCTGTACATATATCATAATTTTATTATAACGCACCGCTTAAAGTGCCATATCAGTATATATACACATGTGTATATGAAATTATTTAAATCCAGTTAAAAATATCAAATACCTATATATAGCTTTTATAAAGTTATATAACGAATAAACGATATTAAATTTAAAATTAATTCATTATAATTATAGTCAGTAAACAATTTTTTTTTTTTAAAATACCGCTCCTCGTTTTCAATGTCAGCAGTGTATACCCATACATATTACTAGGCATTATAATTAATAATTGTATAAATATAATTATTATAATATAAATATATAATAGTCGATCGACTGTAACAAAACGTTCCACTAGATTTTAAATTCACAAAGAAATAATTAATAAATTTCGCTAATTTTACAAATCATTCGAAAGACTTAAAAACACCGTATATATTATATATTATGTGCTCGCTTAAAAGTGAAAATACGTTTTGCCTCCAGTATGACAATATTATCATTTATAACATTATTCAGAGGCGTAAATCCGTAATTTTTTTAATAATTAAAAGAGTTTAAAAGATTATTTTATCGGGCACTATTTATTTATTTATATATTATATTATATTTTTACTTAAAGTTTCCACTACTGACAACACTACGAATAAATCACTCGGGCCATTATCCATTTAAAAATATTGAAAAGGCCAGGCCACCACCGGGCATTGTCCCGGTCACCCCCCCCTCTCTTAGGCCACCCCCGTAGGCCACACCTCCGCCGTACCTAATACACGTATAGATACCTATAGCGATAAATGTGTGACGCCAATAAAATTATTTCCACGTAATGTGATATGAAATTTCGAAAATACGAATGCCCGAGTGTAAAATGTATTATATGTTTGTTATACGTCGAATCGAAAACAAGTTATATTCGGTGGCGCTGGCGGTCTTAGAATCGAGGGAGGGCACGAGTGAGAACGAAGAAGGGCTTATATATATATATATATGTAGGAGAAAGGGTGTACGAACGGGGAAAAGGTATATGTATTTTATACCGGTATATAAATTTTCCACTTCTATCACGCAACTTCCTTCCGTTTCGCGTCCAATCGCACGCTATTACGTTGGACGCATAATAAGTCTTGTGTGTGTGTGTGTGTGTGTGTGTGTGTGTGTGTGTGTGTGTGTGTGTGTATGTGTGTGTGCACGAGGAGAACTTTGGGATTGATTTTATTACATCTGCATTTTAAACGTGTATATATTATTATTGTTATTGTTATTATTATTATTATTATTATTATTATTATTATTATTATTATTATTATTATTATTATTATTATTATTATTATTATTATTATTATTATTATTATTATTTTTACATATTATTATTATTGTATGTATCGTTGCCCGCGCGCCAACGGTCTGATATGATCGGTCGAGGTCCTTAAAAATCGAACTCGCTCGACCGGCACGACACGCACACACACACACACACACACACACACACACAATAACTACGTGTGTATAGTAAACGACTATACTGCAGAGTACCTACATAATATACACTAATGATATATGTATATAAGAGTGCAGTGTGTAAGAAACACGTGCAGGCGGCGGTCGGGCGATGCGGTGATGAGGTCACGGAGAAATACGCGTATACGCGAAAGGCCGAATTATCGTAAACGCAGCTCTGCTGCACGCCGCCCCGAAGGGGGTGCGCAGGAGAAGGAAATAAGACGTGTGTGCGTGTCCCTACTTATATACGTATATAGGTATACGTTGTCCGCGTCCGGAGGGCTGTTGTGCGCAACTGTATATTAATGGCCGCAGATACGTACGCCGTACGTTATTATATTATAATATTATAATAACGAGTGGTGTTGCAGTGTTATTCAATGGTGTGTATAGGCCGTATATATTATTATATAGGCAAGCTGACGACCGATCGTTTTATTCTTATTTATCCGACTATATAATGATATTAACATAACTATAGGGCTCGGATTTCGGCGCGGTATTATTCGCGTCTTTTTTTTTTTTTTTATATATATGCTTATCGGCAAGATGCGCTTTACAATACAATATAACGCGTGTTTTAAGTATACTAATCTATAACGACGAACTATTTTTCGGTTTTTTTTTTTTACATTTTTCGACGTTTTTTCAACGTCATTTCTAACCTATTCCTAATAAATAACACGACAGTATTACGAAATAAAAACGTATATTCCGCCCGACATTGAAATATATATATATACGGTTTTATAATAACATACGCGCAACGTCGGATTTGTTTCAAAATAAAACGATTCTCGAATTCGTCTTAATATGCGTCCACGTCTGCTACATCAGGCCGATATAATAGGATAATCTATACCGACGACGATTATTAACAAAAAAAAAAAAAAAAACGGGCTTGCAGAGGACGCGAGAATGTGTACACATAACAAGCACCCTTTCAACCGATATATTAAAATATATGTGTACGTGCTTTAAATTTTTTTTTTTTTTTATCAAGTGCGTATAAACGCTCAAAGGGTTTTTCACGCGTGCGGTCGAAAATTAGTCGAACGACTTCTCCGCCGTCACGGCAATGAACAGGTGTGTGTGTGTGTGTGTGCAGAGGGGAGGGAAACGAGCCAGGGATCGAGTGGCAGGGGGTGTTGCGAGCGTCGCCGCGCACCGTCCTGCACGCTGCAACTATTATAACCGCGGTCTCCTCTTCACGCGCGATTCCTGTACGACTTTGTTGTTCCCCCTCCCCCGGTGTGTAAACGTTTTATTCTGTTTAAATATTTTCAATTCACTGCGATAATCACCCCGGACGCGTATATAAATAAGTAAAACCGTTTACTGATCAAAAAAAAAAAAATGTAAACTGTGTATTAATTTTGTAACTATACATTATATACGCGTATGTATACGAAAAGTTAGGACTGTCGAATGAATTCACAAGATTATTAACACCAAACGTTTGAACAACTCGCCATTATTATATAGCGACGGCCCTTACTCTTTTTCTTCTTTTTTTTTTTTGTCATATATATATATAGTATATTATAGTCGTATTATTCTCTCGAGTATAACATACGCATAATATGTAGCCAATACGTACAGTATCAATTACTAAATATATTTTTGTTTCAATGAGATGGATATCGTGGATTTCATATATATATATATACGCGTATTGTACGCGTGTTACATCCGAATTAAAGAGAGAGAATAATTATTAAATATATCTATATATTGTTAATGCTGCCAGCTGTACACGCTTAACACTTTAATTTAAAGATTTAAAATATATACGTGAAAAGTTTCTTTGCTCCGCGGTGTACGTATAATCGTATATAACAGCGCGTATATAGAATATCGCTGGCCGAATTTTCCGCATATATGTATATTATATAATAATCGTCGTTCGGATTTTAATGCCCGAAAAATATCGAAGAAATTCGCTTTAAAAAAAAAAACGCGCCAACAAAATTGTATAAAAAAAAAAAATTCGCTTAAAATAATTAAAACGTTTATTTTTCACATTTTCGACCCCCAAACTGATGAAACACACTACATCCATATACGTAACAGGCTAATCGACAAACGTGTCGCGATGAGTTTGAGAATCGTTTAAAAACCAATACAGGTCGCGGTACGAGTATATACATAATTATAATAAACGCTATAACCTTTCGGATGACTTTTTAAGTTTTTATTTCGTAATATTTCCAAAAAAAAAAAAAATAGATTTGATAATGCTCCCTCCCGCCCCCCCCCCATAAAAAACCCGTTAAAAGTCTCGAAAATATTTTTAAAAAAGTTTCGTCGTTATAGTGAATATATAATATAGTGTACCTACACTTAAAACGCGCGTTTTTACGGTCCATTTATAAAATATACAGAAAGCAACGATGAAATGTCAGGAAAAAAAAAAACAATCATGCGCTAATAATATATAATATATACGCATCGAAATCCGAGCCCTATATAGTTTATACCTATCTATACATAATATTATACCGTATCACTTAATTGCGCGTATACATTATATAATAATATGTATACGCGGTTCAGACCATCTCGATGCCACTGAACACGCGCATACACCTTATATAAAACAGCGGACTCCGCGGGTTATATCCTTTTGCGCGCGGGTCTCTCTCTCTCTCTCTCTCTCTGCCGTCGATTTTCTTTGCCGATTCTACACACACACACACACACACGCTCTCGCATAAACATATAAACGCGCACGTATATGACGAGTGATCGCCGAAGGGTAGAAAATGAGAGGGTTGATAGATGGGCACGCACACACATTTGAATGTGCAGTGTGTATACGCGGCGAGTTCGGAACTTTGCATCCTCTCGCCCGACTACTATATAGACGCGACGTACCCGCGCGCGTATTATTCGCACACACACACACACACACACACACCGCGCGCCTTCTCTCCGCGTGCACCGCAGCAGACAACGCGTTCCTCAGCCCTTTCCCTCCACGCCCCCCGCACGTTGCGGCGGCGGCGTGAAAGGGGTAATACTCCCACCTACGGGCAACTATTAAAACAATAGACGATTGACGCGGCCATCTTGATTTGAAGATATATCTCCGGGGTTCGGCATCTCATATACCCACACACACACATACGCACATATACGAGTCCGCAGCACTTTAAAACGGGATTGAATTATTGATCAGCTTTCTCCTCCGTTCCGTCCCTCAATCACCATATACCTCCGCCGACCCTTTCCGAATAATCCGTGTCCGCGAGCGCGCGCGTGTGTGTATCAACGATACGCGCACTGCACACACACACACACACACACACACACAGTGGCGCGCGGGGCTTCTAATTACGAAATTTCATATTTCATATCCACCACCCCTGTGCGTCCGCATCGCCGTCGTCGTCTCTTCCGTCCCTTTCGCTTTCACTCTCTTTCCCCCTCCCCTCGTCTCGCCAGCCCGTCACTGCAGCCGGCGCGTATACATCATATTCGTTCGACCCCCGCGGCCGAGATCCTTTTCCGAAGTCCGTCAAAACCGCTCTGCGCCATCCCTCGCGCGCCTATACGTATACGTATACACACGCGAGCGCATAACGATTGTAAACTCGGCCATGTGTGGTGTATATACGTATATATTATAATGACGTGTGCCTCACACTCCCCGTCTCATCGATATCACCTTCGTCGTTGCATGATTTATACGTATATATATATATATATACGTCGCGGGAAACTGATTCTTAAGCTATTTGTTAATTCATACGCCCGTCGTATTATGTATACATTAGGTATACCTTTAAATATATTACGCGCGGTTTATATATATATATATATATATATATACACGCGTATAGTTTTTCATTTTTTTTTTTTCGTCGAGAAAAAAAAAGCGATGTTAAAGAATTAATTTTTTTTTCAAAAATTTTACGCGCGCGCGTTTAAACAACAATTACAATTAATAATTTGTAATTTACATTTAACAACTATTTAAACGATAATTACGCGATTTGTGTAGTAAAAAAAAAATTTTTTTAATTCCGAATGAAAGAAAAATGAAAAACGATTGCGCGTTACATTATATAAAAATAACGTGCCGTACGAGTTACGAACGACTACGAAAGGATAAAGCAGAAGTCGGTCAGAGTAGAAAAAAAGTTTTCGCGCCCGCGTTCGTATAGTGGATTTTATTTAATTAAACAGCGAAATAAAAAAGATTCGTACATATACGCGGTTTTCGACCTTGATTTCGTCTATATGTGCAGTATGCACAGTGTTTTGCTGATGTTGACATATTTCGCGCGCCGTAGTAATATATAAAATATATAAGGCGAGAAATAACGAGCGTTGTAAAATCGTACGCGACTGTTGCAGATATAGAGATTTACAAAAAATAAAAAAATATAGGTACGCCGCGACGGCTCATATATATATTAACCACCTGTGGTCAGTAGTCGAAGTGGGGGGATGACGTCCCTCTACTTTGTTTAGTTAACATATTTCCCCACTTATTTTGTTTAAAATTATTCGTCCCCATTGGATTTTTAAAAATTTATTTTTTATTTGTATAATTCATTGTCGTTACGTTGCCTCATTTTTTTTTTTTAGAAAAATATCTCTGAATCATTTCTTTTTTTTCCGTAAGAACTATTTCTTTTTTTCTAAAACGTTAATATGTTCAACAGATCTAAACGTCACTTAATCACAGTCATATATATTTCACCATCGAGTTTAGTAGGGCCGGTTGTTACAGAGCCTTTTGTTAAAAAAATACATTCTTTTTTTTTTTCGCTTATTTTTCAACAATATGGACCGTTCACAACTTTGCCCCCTCCCCCCATTTCAAAACTCGAAATGACGACACTGCTTCCATCCCCCTCCCCCACTTATTTTGGTCCACTTCGCCCACTGATTTCATATATATATATATACGCTGTGCCAGCAAAACGCGCAATAATATTCAATAATAATACAAATCGGATAAAATATATTTTAATCGTCAACGTTTACAGTATATTATTACGAAACATGGCGGGCGAGCGCGTGTGAGAAAAAAACCGGATGCCCCCAGAACATATTATACACTCCTCGGTCAAAGCGCGTATAATATATATATATATAGAGGCAATCGATGCGTCGAATATATTATTATTATTATTATTATTATATATAAACGCGAACGCGCAGATGATACATTGTACTGTGTTGTGCCGGTGATGGACGTGTACAATATAGAAAAAAAATACGTGTAATAAGTTATATACAAACTAATGGACAAACAAAAAAAAAAAAATTGTACCACGGGAGGAACTGGTTTATTTAAAACTGGTTACCGTCGTCGTGGGTATGATATTTCGATATACGTATAACGTTTACACTGTGCAACGTATATCCACCGATTTTTCCACTCGGTTCGCCTATATTATAATAATATCGAGTTCGATATATTCCTTCGTCACACTATATATATATATATAATATATATGGTCGTTAAATTTAAATAATGTCTTTTTATCAAAATCCACCCCCTTCGCGTTTCGCACACGCGTAAATACACGTTAAATTAAACCGCCCTCGGATTGGATGGGGGTGTGTGTGTGTGTAGAAAAACAATGTACTGCCGCCGCCGCGGTGCACGCACCCTGCACGAACACATATAGAATCGAGTGCTTTTTTTTTTTAAATTACGATTATACGTTATAACTATTTATACATATTATAAGAGCGAAATTAAAACGATAGATTTTCTTAAAACGATGTGTGTGTATCCTTTAGAGTTCGAAAATCAATCTTACGTGTACTATTAAATAATTTTAGGCAAAAAATTGTTTTAAAGTATCTGACACACAATATTATAGTAACTTACACGCCCACTCGCTGGTTATATATACACGCGTTCAAAATATCATTTTCCTGCAGGACGCGGTTTTTAATTGAATTTTTTTTTCCTTTTTCAATTTCTATTTAAAAAAAAAAAGGGTGACGGTTGTCGTGGATTTCGCTCGAATGAATATTATTATACAGTGTAGACGCAGAGATTTTTATTCTCGGTATACATACAATATGAATCGATGATAAACGTCATTTTGTATTCGAAAGACGAGACATATTTTTTGAAAATTTATATATATATATATTTTTTTTTACTTTAATCTATAGTTCAACGATGAAAATATTCATTGAAAACATCGAAATTTTAGAACCGCCATTATATACGATTTTGACGAAAACTATTAGTAAAAATTACTATTGGGTGAAAATCGAAAAATGAGCTCTCTGAAGTGTACAGATTAGACAATAGTAATTGCTACCGGATTTTCACTAAGCGAATTCATGCACTCCTTCTAGTCCGAAAATTCGGACACAGAATAAAAAAACCACATCGTAAATCCTGCACTCTAGCTCCTCTCGATATCCAAAAAAAAAAAACTGCGCACTTCTATCTTGTTTACTGGGAATAATTGAACCGAGAATACGGTCCGCCGCCCGCGAAATGATATAACTTTATTCAGCAGTCAGCGTCTTTAACAGGACGGTAATTTTTACTCGATTTTTTTCAAATAATTGTCATCTTAATGTCAACAATAATTAATCCCCCTCCCCCGACACTGTGTTTTTTTAACACAACCGTTAAGAAAAATACAGCGTCGTTACTTAATATATTTTCAATCGTTGACTCGGCGGGAAACGTTCTTATTTTGATGATTTATACAAAACGGATTTATAATTTTTAAATTATATTCTCTCTCTCTCTCTGTCATTGGAACGTATAGAAGTGTAATTTTCGAAAGTTTTAATATAATTTTAACTTTTTCCGCCCAAATACATAGCAAACCGTTATAAAAAAAAAAAAAAAAAATCACTCGCTGCGTTTAAATACTTTTAATTTATCGGAATCCGCGCGAGTGAAGTATATATACATATAACGGACGTTTGATTTGTTAATATTATAATTAATCCGTTAATAGTTTTAATGGGAAATTTTCAACGTTTTTTTTTTTAAAACAATTTTCTTTGGAAACGCTATAGAAACGGCACAATTTTTTTATACGTATATAGATAATAGACGTGTTTCAATTTCTTTCCCCCGACAACCAGTTTTACGGTTACACTACAATATAATGTATACGGTAATTTCGCAATAACCATCGACCGCACGTTTCCGTCGTGTAATTCCGCGGTTTAAAACAATATTAAATCGTATTATTCCCTGGTTGGTAAAATACACGACGCGTACATTGTTATAAATTTTGTTTTTTTTTTTGTCAATTCTTGACAAATCGTCGCGTATTGTACGCGTACACAATGTAATAAGAGTAAATTATTATTCGGTTTATATATAAAAAAAAAAAAAGAACAAACTCATTACCGAACAGTATACGAGACGTGCCGCGTACGTACCTACGTAGGTATAATAATTTTACCGCGCTATATTGACAAATATATAATAATATTCTAAACGGGGCACCCTTTTTTCCCTTACCTAACCACTGTCGTCGTCCGCGTACACCCCCGTTTCGCAACCGGAAGACGTAATACACACACACACACACACACACAATAAAATCGAATTTCCCCCTCCCCCTGCCCGCGCCCGTTCGCTCGTTTCGTCACGAATGTGCTTTTGTTGCACACACACACACAGCGCGCGCGCACGCCTAAAGGATTGTGAAAATGGTCGTGTGCAGAACGACGGTGGCGGCGGTGGTGTTGCGGAGCAGAATAAAGGTACACACGATAACGGACGGTATACCGCTACAGCAGGATCAGTAGGAACAGGGTTGTCGATGGAAAAGACGAGGGATATATTATAATATATACGCGCGTATCTAAAACTACTTGGCGTATATTTCGCGCGAGAGCGAATTGATCGGCAGTCTCGTTCGTACACACACACATATATATAAATATATGTATATATTATTTATATACGGCTTGTATGTAGGGGATGATGGGTAGAAGAAATATTGGCGACGGGCTGGCGGCGGCGAGAGAGTGCGATGATCGGCGGGGGTTTGTACGTACGCGCGCGCGCACACACACACACACACACACTGGGAGAAAAGGGTTTAAACTTGCCGCTCGCGTATCTGTCTAATTGTCAGGACGCTCTACCGCTCCTTCGCCTTTTATAAATGTGTGCGTGTGTGTGTGTGTGTCCCTGCAACAGCAGCACTGTACGCGCGCACACCCGCACGCAGGACACGGGCGGGTTACGGTGATGATGAAACGTGCGTGTGCTACCGGGTGGAGGGGAAGGGGGATATATAGACAGGCTTAATCACTCGCCCCGCAGGCCTCACGCGAGGCCGTTATCTTATGTATAATAACCCGTCCTGCCGCACGCGTCCCGTCCGAATCTCATTCGTTTATTTTTTTTTTTTTTTTTGGTATTCGCGCCACTCGTCGATATCGATACGCGTCAATCGATATAATATCATTCCGTTTATCCTGCTTTTCCTTTGTTCGTTTCCCATCTTCCGCCGTCACTACACGTTAGGAGCCCTCTCCCCGTCGTTTTCATAAATATTACGCGCGTCCACTGCACAGTGGCGCGATTCCCCGGTTTTCGAAACGGCCCGTTTCAACAGTATTTATTCCCGTGCACTTATACGTTCAACTCAACACCGCGATTTCCGTTTGACGCATAATTTCGATGGGGGTTTTTTTTTTAATTATCATAGGCGCGATTTTTTTTTTTTTCGAGTGGGTGGACTTTGTCAGCTATTACGAGTATTACTCGAGATTCGAGTTTTGGAGTTTCTCTCGTCCGTACATGTTTGAAATGTTTTGTGACCGGCGCGACTCGTTCGATTTTTGTCCCTCTCTCTCTCTCTCTCTCTCTCTCTCTCTCGCCGTCTTGGCCGCACCTTTAGCTTTTTTTTTTTTTCATTTTTTTTACACTCGACCACTCGCGAATTACAATACGTTAACATAAACACACACACACGTTTGAAACAAATTCGTTTACGCCCGTTAGGTAACCCGACCGCGTTTATCGAAACAACAACAAAAAAAAAAACGCCCAGAACCGCGGTAAGTTGTAACCGCGAATCGAAAACGTTCTTCGATCGTGGTCGTAACAACCCGTGTTGTTACTTTCGATAACGTCTACGACGTTTCGATATTGTTCGCGACGTCCGCCATATACCGTTTCGCGAACCACGCGATTTGTCGTCGCTTACAGCACAACTCGTTTGTTAACAATAATTATAAGATACGTTTATTTAATAATATTGGCGCGAATTATGTCGGCGGCCCGTGACTATAGCTGATGACACCGGTCCGCCGTGTTAACAAGGAGAAGGGCCGAATGTCCCCGAATGACGCCGCTGGGTATACGTACAAAAAAAAAAAAAAAAACCGTTCGCCGCGCGACACGTCCGTATCGTTATTATTTATTAGGGTACGTATTATTTACACGCGCTGGTTTATTACCGCGCGTGACG
The DNA here is from genome assembly GCA_032441835.1 of Slavum lentiscoides. Lineage (NCBI taxonomy): Eukaryota > Metazoa > Arthropoda > Insecta > Hemiptera > Aphididae > Slavum > Slavum lentiscoides. The sequence continues at coordinate 22,426,537 of CM063707.1, forward strand.
TCATTGTCATATTTTTATTAACAATGCGACGCGTATAATTACGCTCGTCGCTGTTTCGGTTCTTATTATTATAGCGTTAATCCGCTAAGCGGCTTTGATGTTCTGGGGAAATTAAAAATGATCGCTCGGCGCGCCGACTTCAAACGACTGTCACGTTTTTGAAATCGTCGACGACCGATGACGACGCTGATTGCGTATAGTAGTGGTGTCGTTCGCGCGTTTACGCGTACCACCTGTATTATTAATAATATTTTATAAATATAAATGTTTCCTTTTGTTTTTGAAACGTAAAAATAACAACAAAGCGAAAAATTGAAGAGTGGACGACGGGCGAAATAGGTAATTCAAAACTGACTCGCTGTGGCGTAAGTATAATGGGCAAAATCCCAACAACAAAAAAATCGAGTCGAAAATTAAAAAAATCATCAAACGCGCGCGCGCGCGCGCGCTCGTTGTTGGACAATAGACAAAACGAACGGCGCGAGGAGATCCGGTCGTTAAACGACCGTGATGGTCATTTGCACGCGGCGGCGCGGTTCTCAAGAGTAAAAATTATTCGCTCCATATATATATATATATATACCAGAACGATTTTCACACCCTCCGTCTATCATCGATAATATAATTCCCAGTATCAGACACACACACACATGATACGCGTATTAAATTATTATTTATTATTATATACGGGAACGTTCTCTTGCATGCGTAATATTATTTACTGCTATACCGCTTTTATGCACGTGCGTGGTCGCTGAAACCGTTGTCGTCGTTTGTCGGTTGCGGGGGTGCGAGACCCTGAGAAAAAGGATCTCATCCGGTGTGTCTGTGTAATGAATACACACGGGAGTAAGGAGCTAGGATTATTATTATTGTTTTTCTTTCCGGGGGAGAGAGTGAGCCGTTACAAGACGAGCTTATTTTTTTAAAATGCTCGTATCCGAATATCGAAAACAATCGCGGTAATCTTATTGTGTGCGTCGTTTTTTTTTTTACTGTCGCGTATAACAACGGACTCTGCTGCGAAAAACCTTAATAAATTTTTTAAAAAAAAACTGCGCAGTGTATCGGATACGCGAAAATTGATGTTTTTCTTCTGTTGTAACGTCTGTTATTTATTGACCATTTCTAAGGTGCATTTATAAACGCGGTCGGTGTTCACTGGCTTTGTAAACTGCGTCTCTGCGTCTAGATAAGAAATACCGATATTTGGGAGGGGGTTGGCGACGACGAAGGAAACGCTATAATCGTATACACTGTGTCTCAGAAACGTCCGAATTTCTTTTTTTTCTCTCCTCTCTACCGCGTGTTTTCTAAAAAACGAAAACTTACTATGAAAAACATTACGTCTCGTACATAAGTTCATAAAACACACACACACACACACACTTGTTGTTTGCCGTGTGTACGTGTGTGTGTGTGTGTGTGTGTACCGAATTAATTACGCACGTCCTTTTCCTTGACAGACGTTCGCGCGGAGGACGACGACGACGACGATACACGCGTAAACGCAAACGGGGGGACACGGTCGGTTGATGTCGAACAAACGAGCATGTATACCGCGGCGCAACAATAGTGTGTTTGTATTGGAAAAATAAAGAAAAAAAAACGTAATAGATTTTAATGAGGAAAAAAAAACAATGCGTGAAAAATAATAACGTTTCCTATGTACGCGCAGCATAGGAAATCTGAAATAATATCGCAACAGAAATTTACCAAACAATTCGATATTATTATAATTTTTTTTTTTTTAGTCGCGTTATTACCATAATAATATAATAATAATAACATTATGCGTACATATCTCGCGTCATTCGACGACGACGACCGTTATTGCGTTACCACATGGGATCGATAACCGGTATCTATATACAAGATATATATTTATATAAATATTCCAACGTTCGCGTATTTACAATGATGATGATTCGATAACCGGTTCCGCGTTATGTATACACACTGAAATAATAGTGGTGGTGGTGGCTGGTGAGGAGGAGGAGACTGTACGTTTTCGGTGCAGTGTAATAATTGTATTATAGATACGCGCTGCGCAGACTCTCTCGCGAATGTCCCTCGCGACGTTTCGGGGGTGTTTTTGTGTGTGTGTGTCAGAGCTGCAGTCCTTTTTCGAGGGATGCGGACGAAATTAATCGTCGTATCGATATGCAAAACAATAATATTTTCTTCGGAGGGTGGTCAAAACGGATGGAGAACGTGGGGGACGCTGCTGCTGCTGCTGCTGGGGACAGCGTGCGTATAACCAACAGACACTTTGTGCAGAAATCGTCGCGGTGATTTTTTTTTTTTTTTTTTACACTGCTGATGCGTAGTGTACGCACCGCACGAATAGCGTAGTCGAAAAAAAATGTATTATAATATATTCGTCGTGTAATATTGTTATAAAACGATTTTTTTTTTTTTTTATTGTATACCGGACTCCGCTCTGTATATATATATATAACCGTTGACCTTGTATAGGGTTAGACGATTTTTCGGATTATATCGACGTTATTATATTAACAGACAGCCGCGGTAGTTGTAGTAGTTACGAATAAAAAAAAAAAACACAGGAAACAGGAAACCGATGATTTTTTTTTTGGACGTCCTAAGATTTATTGCGGTTAGTCAATTGGAACAAATTATGGGCTGACCCGAACGACGACGACGGACGACGACTCGGCGGCGTTTCGGTTTAATACGATTTTCCTTTTGCGTTTTTATTTCTCTCTCTCTCTCTCTATAGCGCGTATAGGTACCGCGACTACATAAAATAATATATTATGCCGCGGCTCTCTGCTATCGTCTTGCCGCCGCCGGCGGGCGTACGTATTTTATACTCTTTTTTTTTTTTTTCATCGCGCGTACCCGGACGCCCCCACCGCGTAGTGCGCCGGCCATAATAATACTAGTTCGCGTGATGTTTATTCACGTGGCGAGCTGCGTGTAATATAATTTTCTTTTTTTTTTATTCTCTACGTTACCGCAGTGTTTCAGACGCGTATCAGACCTATCGTATCGATGCTTTCTTTTATTCCTCTTCTATTTTTTTTTTTTTTTCGCTTTCGGTCATTATATCACTCTATACCGTAATATAATAACAGCGCGCGCGTAAGACGGACCGGCTAACGAGCCCCTCTCGTTTAAAATGTATACACAATAATATCCTTTCGGCGGCCATGTTTGATTCGTCTCTATAAAACTCATCGTCGTTTTGACGCGCGACCGTTTTTATATTTAAACGCGTCTTTACGCATTGCAGGTGATATCGCCTTCTGCCGTCGATCGGTACCTATATTATACTGTACCTAAGCGGACACAAACGTTTTTTTTTTTTTTTTATTCGTCGCCCCGTCGTAAAACCTGTTACGACGCGCGACTGTAAATGTACGTATGATTGCAGCGGTACGGAAAAATAAAAATACATTTTTAAATGTACGCGATGAGAAATCCGCGTATGTTTTTAACGCGGTTAGGTTCGTATTGAACGGGGAAAAAGGGGAAAATTTCGCGCGCGCGAAAACCGACCGCGGTATTTCGACCGAGAAATATTTTTTAAATTCACTTTCCCCTCCCCCCCCCATCACCACCACCACTACCACCTGCACCACCGTCATTCCCGAATACACTCGCAGCGTACCAGAAGAACGTGTATAGCGGCGTAAAATTATTATAACAATGCGAGTTCGTCTCTCCGCGGACAATAATGATAATAATATCGCAGTGGAGAGAAGGGAGAAAAAAGTGGGCTTTCAACGCGTTTTTCACACTCGTCGCTCGGTGTGTACACGCGGTATGGATGAAATAAATAATAAAAGGGCGAGGATAAAAACAAAAAGTATGTAATCAATCCTGATGGATACAGAAGCGCGCGCGAGCACACACAATAATACCGCGACTATGTATTATACTATATAAGTATATAATAATTATTGTCGAATAGAAAATCGGAAACGTCTGTCTGTCTGTCTGCGCTCGCGGAGGAACGAGACTATTTACACCGCGGCTGTACGATATACAAGAGACGGACCTGTGTGCGCATAAGAGGAGGGAAGAGAGGACCTTTCAGAAAACACTGCAGCAGCAGCAGCAGCGGCGGCGCACTCGGCTCCCTTTTAGAGCACCGTATCTCGTTACGGGCCGTTAATATTAAAAACTAAAACCCCTTCGCCGGGCGTATACGCGCGACCGAGAGAAAGAAATAATAATGTAATTATACTGCAGCAGCGCCGTATAGTTTTTTTTTTTGTTCTCGGTATCATCGAACGCTCGCGCGTTTTATAATAATTAAAAACGAGCGCGAAACAAATATTATAATAATATATATATATATATATATAATAGTAGAGTAATCACAATCGCGTCGTGTCGCGGATACCCGTCGGCAAAGACAACGGTCGCGCCGTCGGCGAGTAGTAATAAAATTGACCGGGTATAGGGGGAGGGCGGCAGCTCTTCTTAACGGCCGGTTTTTAATGCAAATCCTTGCGCAAACGATGTACGCTTGATTTTTTTTTTTTTTTTCTAAACGCGCCGTTTCGCGCGTATCGATTGTGTACGGTTTTATACGCGTTTTGTTTCTCGTGCGGATTTCAGATTTCGCAATTGGTGGAAGACGTGCGGAGACTGCAGTCGAGCATCGGTCTGCTGCAAGAGAACACGGCGAAAGAGATCGGCCGACTCGAGGAGGAATTGCACGACAAGAGACAGCACATTATGAGGCTGGAAGCCAGACTGGACGCGCAGAGAGATTACGAAGAAGTGAAACGACAGTTGTGGTGAGTCGTATTATAATAATATAGTTTACGGTATTAATTAATATATTCGATGCGGAATAGAAAAAGAAAAAAACGGGGTATTTATTACGAGCGGGCTATAATAATGATCTCGCGACAAACGTTTCAAAAGTCGAAAACGTTTCCCGGTTCCTGGCACGTAATCAATTTACACGCTAATTGTTTCGTTTTTTTTTTTTTTTTTTTTGGCGTCTACGCCAAATAGTGTACTCCGTATTTTCTCTAACGCGTATATATATAATCCGATCCAAGAACATTTTTTTTTTCTTCTTCTCCTCGTAATCGCCCATAAGCGTATTATTATAATATTCTCTCGTTTATTTTCGTTGCTAACGGCAATTTGTACATCAAGCCCGATCAATTTTATTATATATCGCCGTCCCGTGCGGAGCCTGCGACACTATATAAATCTCGAATATCTATTTCGAGATAATATTTTATAATACGCGCTCGTGTGTGTGTGTGAATATATTATTATAATGTACACACGTATAAATAGCGCGTATATTTTACGTAATGAACGCGCGTTCTTTGTCGAAATCCCCGCCGCCGCCGCCGCCGCCACCAACACGATATTATACTTCCTACGCGTTTTCTGTTTGAAATTTGTGTATCACACGCGTGATGGGGCAGTGGGCATCGGCGTAGTTTTATTAATTATTCACGCGTTATCGTCTACTGATATAATACTTTTTTTTTTTTTTATTACTAATAATAGACGAGTGCGCTCGAGTGTTTTGGCCGGTTAAAATAGAAAACTGCCGCTTGTTAACGCGAAACATGTATACGAGACAGTTTTTCTTTTTTTTATTATTATAACGAAAATTTATAATCGAAAATCATTTCGCGTCAACGGTATTTTTTTTTGTTTTATGATCACGAGCGTAAAGAGAGAAAAAACTAGTTTATGAAAAAAAAAAAAAAAATACAATCCGTCGGCGGCGGTGATATTAATTCGCTGTGGAACGAACAGAGTCGGATTATATAGTTCGGATATCGATATACGGGATATGGTGTTTATATTTCGAACGTCGCCCGCCGTCGGTGGTGAGGAGGGGGGAGGGCCTACATAATAAATGAGTCATAACCGCTGTAAAATATATTTGTTTGCTCGGTGATTTTTTTTTTTTTTGTAACAATAATAACTATAGAACGTAACGGACGTGATTTACGTTGTTATTCGGTTTATTTTTTAATAAATATATATATATATATATACGTTTTTTTTTTTTAGTGTACTGAAGTCTGTCGAATGCTCGTCAGACGACCGTAACAACAAGTCACCCGCACCGACCATCAACAAAACTGAAAATACACGAGGTACGTCGCCTCCGCCGCCACAAAGGTCTTCTTGCAGTCCCGTAACTGCAGCTGATGTCCAAAGTGAGTACGAAACGATTTATTAACGGTATCGAATATTATAGCGTCACCGGCCGATTAGAATATACATCGTATGTGTGTAGCGGCATCATCGTTATTAAAACGACCGTCTATCTGTCTTACAGATGATTTTTCAGTTCCGGTGGCCCCACCCCCTCCCGGGCTCCAAAACGTCGAACAGTTCGGCCCGATACTCGGTGAAGAGATCGTGGCCAACTGGCGAAGATCCCTCGAACGCAATAATTCTGAACAAAAGAAAGTCTATACTTCTCCAAACCGACATGACACTACCGGTAAGGACAAGTCTAGACGCGTGTTCTTGAAACGAGGGGGAGGAGGCCTCGAGAATTGTTAATTGTTTTTTTTTCTCTCTCTCTCTCTCTTAATATTTTCGTTTTCTATGCGTACGCATACGTTCGAAAGTTAAATCCGCGAATAAAATTATAACTATAAAATCGCTTTTTAGGCAAAGAAGAATCGCCCGTCCTGGACGCTGTCAAAACACCGCCTCCGAGCACTTCTCCTGCGCCTATTTCGCCGTCTAACTGCACGGTTCAACCGGCGCGATCCGCCAGCCGGTCTGGAACACCGTGCAAATCACCTACAAGCGAATCAAACAGTTCGCCACGACTCAACAACAGTTCTCCTCACAATAACAATAATAATAACCCGTCACAGTTGAACAACAACAACAACAACAACAACAACAATATTCCTGCGGGTCTCATAAATGGTCTCTGCGGTCTTAACGTTGGCCTCAACAATAATATTTTAGGACCCGCCGGCGCTTTGGGATTCGACTTGATAAAGTCGCCTTTTGATCACAGGTCTCCTTACCGATTCGGAGATGGCGATTGCACTATGGTCGGACGATTCGGTGAATCGCTTATACCGAAAGGAGATCCTATGGAAGCTAGACTACAAGAAATGCTTAGGTATATTATAATACGACTCGTCAATATTATTAAATCGTTTATTCGAGTTATTTATCGGATGAATAAATTACGGAAAAATTTTTTTTTTTTTTAAACAAAAATATAATGTTTTAACTTTTTTTCGTACAGGTATAACATGGACAAATATTCCACCCAAAACTTGGACACATTGCACATAGCACGCCGTGTACGTGAACTATTATCCATCCATAACGTCGGTCAAAGGTTGTTTGCCAAGTATATTCTTGGACTCTCCCAGGGGACCGTCAGTGAATTGTTATCAAAACCGAAACCGTGGGACAAGCTGACGGAAAAGGGACGCGATAGCTATAGGAAAATGCACGCATGGGCTTGTGACGAGAACGCGGTTATGCTACTCAAGTCGCTGATACCGAAAAAAGGTACGGTGTTACGAAGCGATTACAGTTAATTTACCCTCGAGAAATTCCATTAATCAAGACCATTCAAGTAGGCAAACACGAGGGGTTAAAAGTCCGAAATCAATTAAGTTCTTGTTTCGCGCGTATAGTGGACGAAGTAATCTGGGGGCACTAATTAAAACCGCGAAACTCGCCAGAACCCCTCCAAACAATCGTGGTCAATAGGGTCACCGTGGAAAACGCTAATAAATTGAAAAACAAATAAATCTTTGTCAGCAGAACGCGTTAAACATAAAACATTTTTTATTATTATTATTATTTTTTTTTTTTGCTATCGGCGGCGTATAACCATTTTGAACTAATTTGACCGCTAGGTCGATGTATGGCGTAATGGGAAAAGGCGGGATATAGCGCGCGTAAGAATGTATATACCGCATCTGTCCGAACCCGTGGGCTATGTAGGGCATTAGGGTTTTTCAAAGAAGGACTCCTTGTACTTATTGATTGTAGGTAAAGACTCTGGCATACCGGCGGTAATGGGCAGAACTGAAAACGACGTCACCGACGAGAGGATTGTGCATATATTGAACGAAGCGAGTCAAATGATGAAACCGAATCAACAACAAGATGATACCCAAAGCAATGACGATAGCACTTCACCAAATCAATTAAACGTAAATATTGAAATTTACCATTATTATTTCGATAACTCTTATTTCTTCGTTTTTATTAATCTCCAATATTTCGTATAGAGTACGTCGCCGTCCAGACAAAGGCCCAAAGAAGATATACCACAAGAACAAGTCGCTAGGTTGTACCAAGAAGAAATTTCAAAAATCATGGGAAAACGTTTGGAGGATTCCATGCGAAGTGGTGAACAGCCGTTTGCAGGGTACGTTTTAAATTCTAAAATTTTCAAATTGCCGTGTATTTTTTAAATTCTACAACAATTTTATAACATACTTATTTAATCCAATATAGATGGCTCTTTCCTCATATCTTCGGAAACCATACGGGTAGCCATGAAGATATTCGGACGGCTTTAGATGCCTATCACCGCGAGTTATCAAAATTACAAAACTGCCCGCAAAGCCAATTGTCAGGCTTATTAGCTCTTCAACAACAAGCTGCTGTCGCAGCTATGTCTAACAATAACAACAACAATAATAATAACACCATACAAGGAACCGGTATGGCTCAAGACTTGTCTTTACCAAAAGACAGAAAGGACGTGTATTCGTTTGTACAACGAAAAGATTTCGGCGTTAAAGTGAATGGAACTGACGTTTCTGACAAAGAGTCCGAAACCGTGTCGGAAGCGATGAAACAAGCCGGAAGCGCTTTTTCACTTGTTCGACCTAAAACTGAACAAAGTGAGTTGCTCAAATGTAAAGTATTTTCATTATCCAAATTATTAATAAAAATTGTAATTTGCGCGCAATATACTAATAATAATTCTCGTTTAAATCAGGTGCTACATCGTCTGTAGGAAGTTCGGCAAGTTCACCATTAGGTAACACTATTCTACCTCCCGAAGATTTCGGTCAATCGGCTGCAGTCAGTCCGTTACAAAGGATGGCTTCAATTACAAATGCATTGATATCTCAACCGTCAACTCCACATCACCATTCTCCTTCGCAGAGACCGTTGAAAGCCGTATTGCCACCCATCACTCAACAGCAGTTTGACCAGTTCAATAATTTGAACACTGAAGAAATCGTGAGAAAAGTCAAAGAGCAACTCAGTCAGTTCTCAATCAGCCAGAGGTTATTTGGCGAATCTGTGTTGGGTCTTTCTCAAGGAAGCGTATCCGACCTCTTGGCCAGACCAAAACCCTGGCATATGTTAACTCAAAAAGGCAGAGAGCCCTTTATAAGAATGAAAATGTTTTTGGAGGATGACAAAGCCGTGCATAAGTTAGTTGCTTCGCAGTATAAAATTGCACCGGAGAAACTTATGCGAACTGGAGGATATGGCGGAGCGAGTCGTACGTATAACACCACTACTGTACTCATTCAAATTCGTTTCTGTATCAACTGTTAATTTTAATATTTAATTTTTGTTTATAGCGATGAATCAAAATTTAACAAAATCAACACACAATTTCGGCGGTAAAATGACCCCTTCGTCTCTCGATCTCTTAAAAGTTAGCGCAGATACGGATCGTCAAACACCGCATCACCATATACTCACCTCAATGTGTAACACTTCTACAACAATGTCAGAAGACTCTGACATGGCGTCTTCGCTGCAATCGCCCAATAACCATCATATTCAGCTTCAGTCTCCGGTAAGCCATCATCACGCAACATCATCTGCTGCTTCTTCGTTATTGTCCACGAGTAGTCAACTGGCATCTATAATTGTCAATGAAAATAAACTTAAAGCAACTCCAATACCGATCAACGGTATTCCGCAAAATTTAATGTTACAACACGTAGCAGCTGCTTTCCAAAACTCTGGAACACGTCATCCGCCACCTGTTGTACCTTCAGTATATGAGATGGCTGCTTTGACGCAGGATCTCGACACACAGACTATAACTACTAAAATCAAAGAGGCTTTGCTTGCAAATAATATTGGACAAAAAGTAAATGATTTTTAAAAGACTCGATTAATATTGCATGTTCTCTAATTGACTTTTTTATTTTGTTTCTTAAGATTTTTGGTGAAGCCGTATTGGGACTCTCTCAAGGATCGGTCAGTGAATTGTTATCGAAACCTAAACCATGGCATATGCTGAGCATTAAGGGCCGTGAACCATTCATTCGAATGCAACTTTGGCTTTCTGATCAACACAATGTGGAGAAATTGCAAGCAATTAAAAGTGAACGTAGAGAAATGAACAAGAGAAGAAGAGGATCTGGCCAACAAGACAATGGAAGTGACACGTCCTCAAACGACACATCTGATTTTTACCACAGCGGCACTAGTAGTCCTCCTTCTGCTGCTAAAAAACAACGAGTAAGAACTATATATATATATATATAGATATCATTGTGGCTATCATAATAAATTATTATAGTTTTAAAATGTAAACCCGTCGTTAAAACACGATTAAATTTGATTTCCAGGTTCTATTTTCCGATGATCAAAAAGAAGCATTGAAATTAGCGTTCGCCCTCGATCAATATCCCAGTGTTGGCACTATTGAGTTTCTTGCGTCCGAGTTAAATTTAGCAACTAGGACAATAACGAACTGGTTCCATAACCATAGAATGAGGATTAAGCAACAATCGCCGCATTCTGAATCTCAGCAACAGCAACCACAAAACGGTCCTGGATTCGACCCGATTCAGTTCAGAATTCTCTTGAGCCATCGACTTGGTTTCGGTGGCCTTCCGATTCCCTTTAATGCTGGAAACCCTTACTTGCAACACGGCGCAGATCTCTCTTCCTTCATGCCAATGTTGACATCGTCGTCTTCAGCTACGGTGGACGAACAAATGTCTGGATTAGATTTGAGCGTAAAACATGAAGTGGACACTGACTTTGACGATGATGACAGCCGATCGGACGAGTCCGAGACACGAGAAGAAACTCCTGCCGTACCCGTAGTAGGAAGTTCTCGCAGAAAACCAGCTGCTCCGCAATGGGTCAATCCGGATTGGTTGCAATCTGAACAGAAACAACAACAACAACAACAACAATCCGAAGTAATCATAAACGGAGTTTGCGTAATGCAAGCGGCCGATGGCTGTAACGAAAGAAGAAGGTCGGAGACCGTTCGGGTAGAGCCTTTGGACATGAACGACGAAGACAAGTCCGGCAGATCTACACCTTCAGAAAGTAGTTCCGTGAAACAAGAATCGGATGGTGAACACGAACAAGAAGCAATCAGTGTTAAGGAAGAGAAGTCGTGGAACAACGAATTTTAGAGATTAGGCCAACGAAATGTTACCACGACCTGCGTGAGTAACATATTACGACATAGTTAATTTTTTTATAACGTTTTGTATACACCGTTTGTAAATATTTATTATACATATATATATATATATATATATATATATATAATATAATTTATATATATATATATATATATATATATATATAAATATAAAGAATGTGCAATTTTTTTTAGACTTTAATATGCATCCCAAAAATTGTTTGATTTGTATCACTCGAGTGGTCCTATTCTTTTGTGATCGTATAGTTTCTTTATTATAACTAATTGATATTTTGTTTAATGTTAGTGTGAAAAAACCAACTTGAACTAAAACAATATAAACCTACTGGAAAGACTGTCACATCTTTAATTGCAGCGTCGTCAACAATATGTCTTAGTTCCATAATGCGATAATATTTTTTTTCTAGTCTGTCACGGTCTCTAGTCTTGGGAAAGTTTTTTCACTTATAAAAAAAATTTTAAAAATTCATTAACATTTTTATAAAATATTATAAATGCATATTCGAACCGAAAACCACTGGAAACCATTTTGAGACCTGTTAAAATAAGACTTATAGTATTATTCGAGAAGGGTTGGGAAACGAAACGGATCAACCCGATTTATTTCATTTAACTAATAGGTTATCTAGATAATAAGAGACTAATATCTATAGTAAAAAATTTTAAAAAAAATAAAAAAAATCGGGAAAACGTATGTTTCGGAGGTGTATTTTATGTACGTCAAATAATTTTGATAACAGTAATACACGTATTCTTCGACACGGCATGGCGATACGCGGTCCGTTTAGTTTCTAAACCTTTTATTTATTGTAATAATAATTATATTATTATATTAGTGTAAATAATTACCTATTCTACTATAATTTTTGTAATTTTTAAATATATTTATTTACATAATATCGTGTAGTTTTAACGAAATCGTACACTATTATAGATAAAAGTAGGTTTGAAAAAGTTCTATGACCATTAGTGAATCATCATCGTAGACGCAACTGCGCAGGTATTGTGTCACCGGCATTCCGCATGTTATGTGCACTGCATAATTGTAATATGTATAAACGCGCTCTGTTAAGATTTTTCTGATCACACGAGTTTTTTTTTTGGAATGTACGCGACGACAATATTTTAAAGTCGGTTGAATAATGATGGCTCAATAACGGACGGAGAACCGTAAACGAGTGTACTAAAATAAGCCTACCTAATTGCACCAAAAATAATATGTATAAAAAAAAAAACAAATTGTTTAGTGTAAATATTCTACATTTTTTTTTTTTTTTAACTATTCTATTAAGTTTCACTCGCTTATTATTGTTATACTTTAGGCAGTTGATTTTTAATTTGTGGAATCAAATCAAAACTTTTTCAAAAATAATAAATATTGTTATTTTTTTTTTTCGTTCTGATATTTGTTTGTTCGATATTTTATTATTATTATTATTATTATTTTTTTTTTTTAATTACCTATTCTACTTATAATTAATTTTTATAAGTAAAACTATTTGGTGTTGACTACAATATTATATATAAATACTAATAATTGTTAATTTATTTTCATTGGTTTAGTTAAGAAAATTTTCACGTGACATCTCACCGTCTGTCCTTTTTTTTTATGAAAACAATAAATAAATACAATTATTATAATCAATATATCTCGTTAGTATTAATCGATAATTACCTAGTAAAATATATTATTTATTGATATATATATATATATATATATATATATATATAAAACATATTTATTTTGTATATAGACACGAATTGCTCTTACGATTTAAGGATTCATATCATTCGATTGTTCTCGTAAATAGTAATGTGTAAAAACGATTTAAAAAAAAAAAAATTGATTTTATTAAAGATAACAATAAAACAAAATTAATTTAAATCGTTTTTTTTATTATTATTATTATTATTATTATAACATAAATAAATATATATAAATACTCGCGAACATGACGTTATGTATATTATATAACAATCATTATACGCGCACGTTTATTTTCCTATATTTGAGCAAGTCAAAATGCCGAGGAATGCATTGAAACGCCCATGCCCATTTCCATCCACGAAAATAAAATACAATTCGGCTGTTGATAATACACTGGTTGTGTCGGTTGTTTGTAGAAAAACCTGCACCAACCCTGACACCTGAAACAATATAAATACACCCGGATATTATGTAGACGTCGCAAAACACGGCACGATTGATGGGCCGCGCAACAGTACAAGTGGCCAAGGGCGCATTAAGGTTCAATATTTAGGGATGGGAGGGGGGGGGGCAAATATAATTTGCCGCCCATAAATTTACAGTACAGATTAAAATTCCAACAGACAAAAACATAATTCCAAATGTCCATGACCGGTGTGCCGCCCCCCTAAAAATTGCCGCCCGGGGCAAATGCACCCTTTGCCCCCCTTAATGCGCCCCTGCAAGTGGCGCAACTATTTGTCAGTGGCAGAACTACGAGAAAGGGGGCACAGTGTTGACTTTTGTAAAGTAGTCCCAAATAACAATATCTCCAAAGTATTCGTTAAAATATTATTAACTATTTATTAACAACTGAATGTACCAAACACAATAAAAAAAAAAAAATCATATACTTTTCACGTTGTTATCGACTGTATTAATGCTGATTTAACGAAATACTTCAAAATAATGTTTCAAAACGCTTCAAACTTTTGCTTTAGGGAACAAGATTTTTTTTGGGGCTCCCAAATAGTTGCGTGGCCTGGGGGAAGGCGACCCCTTGCCTCCGGTAATTGCGCCACTGAAAAGGGGGAATGTTATAACCCCACCAGAATTTCTTTTTTTTTCAAATCCTACGTAGTCGCATAATTTGTATTGCAGTTTTAGACACCTTGTAGCCTTGTAACAAGTTGTGGATTACCTTGTAACGTCAATTTAATATTAACATTTGCGTCCCCAGGCAAACTGCAATCAACGAGCAGCAATATATTATAGTCCACAGCTGCAATATATATTATCGTAATTCCCACCCGGTATTCATTCCATTTCATTAACCCGCACTTCTTGGACCAAATGAACAATCGATTTTCCGGAACGCCAAACCGTGTATGACTAAAGAGTTTCATTTTTCTACTGTACACCAAAGCCGGGAGTAAAAATAAAGACTTGCAAAGAGATTCGACTAGAATTTAAAAAGACTTTTTAATTCTCGTATGCCGGACATGATAAAATATGATTCACTTTTAAGTAAACATATATGAGTTTTAGAGAGTTTTGGCGACTTATATACGCGCGTGTAGGCATATTTGGTACCAAAATTGTGTGATTATCAAAAATCACTCATACACATCAAAATAGATTTGTAACGGATAAAAGTACGCCCGATGCGCGTGATTCTCATGTATTATAATATGGATCTCGTATAATATCAAAATTATTATATACAAACCGCGTGTAATATAATACGTTGCAGCGATAACAACTGCTATACTATACGGGAGAAAGATCATTTTCTACGCTAAGGAGGCCAAAAACGGGACGACTTAATGAAATTACTGTATTTTAATAACACGCGTAATATATTAAAATATAACCAGTGTTCGATGAAGCGACAAAACTTGGTACGCGGAGAATTGATCTTGGACTGTAAATCACAACGATCGTTTGACTTATATGAAAGTATAAATAGCGACTAAATCAAAATATTTGTAATTGAGCGTCGATTGTTTTCCAATACGCCTCACCGTGCAAAGAAAATGTGTTGAATTCGTTATCTGAAGATTTTATTATACTCATAAATTCCGGAACACTCGTGGCCGAAAATATTTTTTCCGAAACTCGTAACACCGTCCCCGAAAACGAAACCCCCCGCAGGTTGTGCCACTCAACAGTACGCGTAATAATAACGTCATCACGAAACGAAATGTTCGAGAACACGTGTAAAACAATATTGTAACAAACAAAGCGAAGAATCTCGTACTCACCAATTCGGATACATCACGTACATCTGTGAGGTGTACGTTGTTTGCGGTGTCGTCGGTTTCGGTGACGGTGCTTGAGTCGTCGGCGGATGAGTGGCTGAAACGATTGACTGGTGTAAACATCAAGCGTGCAGAAAATTAATTGTGTAGACGATCGGGAATGATTCTCCTAACGTATATATTTATGTATATCATACAAATAATTGATTGAATACATATTTAATATTTAATTAAATAGGTACCTATTTCGACGAAAAAATGTATACGTTGATCGTTTATTCTGATTATTTCACAAAACGGTTTAGGAAATCGAAAGCGAATAATGTATTTTTGACGGAACATTATATTTATATGTTTCATATTTGATTTCATCCTTGTAAGTATAGTAATATATAATAAATATAAATACATATATATTTACATAACGCAATATTTGTTTATTCGAAGGAATGTATTATAACAAAGAAAATAATCACTTATTATATATCCTATATACGAAATCGAGTGTATTTTTTAGATTTTTTTTTTTTTTTTTGATTTCTTATTGGTGTCTTATTGCGCCTAGTGCCTAAGTAATCGTATTTTTTAAGCAACTTTTGCCCGTACACGTATAATTAAATATTCATTATTTTTCAAAATCTTTTTGAAAATTATTTTAATATTTATTTCGATAAATACGTAATTTTACAATGAAATTTCAGTGTAAACTTAATATGATGCGTATTCGACCGCATTATACATTTTTCTTTTTTTTTTTTTGTTTTTTTAATGTTGTAACAACGCGTCTATTTTTTTATTTGTTTATCATAAAATTCATCTAAGTGATTATTATAGGTGACATTTTGATAAAAATGCAAGGTAAATACATTTTCACCCGTTTTATACCGATAATAATTCGTGATCGGTATGATAATTTTATTTTGAGAGCAAAAAAAAAAAACCGGATTTATAAAAAAGGACGATGGTCGCGATAGACGATCGAGACCCACATATATAATCAGCTGTTCTTGCTGAAGACCAACCGTACATTGACTTTAAATTAAATAACGAGTTTTAAATGGAAAAAGTCCTTATTACTTGGTGGCGGGGCCATCGGTGTCGTCGCAACAGGCTGCTGCATTTGTGGCTTTTGTTGAACGACTTGAATTTGTATCGGTAGGCATTCGATATCGCAAACGAATGGCGGGAAAAAAGGGAACGGTAGCTGCATACTGTTCATCATGTTCATTCCGTTCATGGAAAATGTCGCACCACCACCACCACCTGCACCACCAGCACCACCGCTGCTACCGCCATGTCCGCCACCTTGTCCGCCGCCACTACCGCCGCCTTGTCCGCCACCACCGCCTTGACCGCCACCTTGTCCGCCACTGCCGCCTTGTCCGCCACTACCGCCTTGTCCGCCACCCTGTCCACCGCCTGCACCGCCACTGCCGCCTCCACCATGTCCGTCACTTTCCGGTTTAACCTGACACATCTGTATAAGGATAATGATTGTACCAGTATAATAATATGCGAGTACATTACACGAGTATATATTATTAAATTATATAATATAAGCATAAACCGCGTTTTGCTTTGCCATCGCGTATATATATATGATTGTATACATATATGTAGACGAATTAATAAAATTTCACTAAAAAAAAATATATATATATATTAAATTTCAAACGATTAATCAAATCAACACGAGATCGAATAAAATAATAATTTCTTACTTTTTCTTTGCAAAGGTTTCGTATACGTTAAAATATTGTTATCGATAAAATAATAAATTCGAAAGAAAAACAAATTACATGACCGACCCACGTAAAAATGAGTATTACCCAACTACATATGTATTATATAAAAATTAAAAAATGTAATACTCATATAAATAATATATATATATATATATAATTACAAACTCATTAAAATGGAATAACAATGTAGGTATATAAATAAAAAATATGCCGCGTGATTATTTTAAAAACTAGTAAGGAATTCGAAATTTGATCAAATAATGAACATATTAATTCAGAGATAAAATTTTTAAAAAAAAAATCTTTTCCTAAATCAAATTTCGCCACGCACGTCTTAGAATATATATATATATAATCATTAATCATAGAGTTTATAATTATTATATGTTTTGTTTTTCTAGTATATATTATTGTACATATTATACTAATTTTGATATGAAAATAAAACGCGACTTCGAGAAACACGAACGATTGAAAATCGTACGAGTAATGAATAAATGAAACATCGTATAAATGTAATATAGCGTGTACTTACAGACCGATTCACGAATATGGCTAAAAGCCACACGTAGTAGGTAACTTTTAAATGCATAATGTTATATGATTACACGAACGCATGATGTTGTTCGGTTTTATACCTGGAAAATACACAGTGACATTGAGCTAAAAGAAGGTTAAAATTTACCATAGGTTTTCCAGTGATTCAGATATATCCTGTATGCTGTACCATTTATAATACAATTATTCGGTTTTATTGGCTCGTATTAATTGTAGAATTCATATAGGACAAATAGATTTGCGGTCATTATTTTTAATTAATTTTAATAGGTATACGCGGCGTACAATAAACAATGCGAAAACTGGTACACGCATTGTTTCAACATGATTGAAATTCATTTTTTACAATCTATTATGCTCTATAACCTAACAATATAATATATAATATATATATATATATATAATAATACGTGCACTTAAAAAACTCTTAATTCGGTAACCCGCACACATATTCGAAAACCAAAATATTATCTTCAGTGCGCGTATTGAAAAAAATATATGTATTTTTGACGTAAGAAAAGTATTGATAATAAATAGGGTTAGGATGTTTATGACTTCAAAAACACTAAAAAATGCACGCAAATATGTCCAATAAATATCAAAATATGCCCTTAAAAATAAAAATAAAAATCAAATATGATGACATTTTAAAATTTTATTATTAATTAAAATATACAATTTTTTTTTTACACAAAAATACAAATATGCAAAAAAAATGACATTTAAAAATTTTAATGAATCGTTCAAAATACACTGTAAATAAATAGATAATTTTTTTTTTTTTTTATTCCAAAAATACAAATACATTATTTACAAAATATATTTTTGATTTCTTCAAGTTTTATTGAAAACTTTTTTATTTTATTTTTTTCAAAATATGCATTTATTCGTGAAAATCCCTAACGTGCCAAAAAAAAAAAAATGCAAAATAAAATTTAATATATATGATCCTACGTCATAGGAAACGAATTTATAACTTGGTCTGCAACGTCCACCACTAAATAGGAAAAAAAAATATGAAAAAGTCATAAACACCCTATAACCCTAATCATAAATAATATTCATAACACTTGCTGTCAGTGCCGTAGATAGGATTTTTATATTGGGGGGGGGAGGGTTCAGTGCTATTTTGATTCGTGCATTATAATCGTGTATCGTAATGATTTATCAGCACAAAAATCTATAATAAATTGTTATTAGGTACTTATTTTTCCGATGTTCAAGGTGTTTGAACTTCCTAAACTCCCCCCCCCC
Source organism: Slavum lentiscoides (assembly GCA_032441835.1). NCBI lineage: Eukaryota > Metazoa > Arthropoda > Insecta > Hemiptera > Aphididae > Slavum > Slavum lentiscoides. The sequence continues at coordinate 22,445,440 of CM063707.1, forward strand.
CCGTGTCTACGGCCCTGCTTGCTGTATATTCTATTAAATTCGGATTATGTGCAAATTTAATAAGACCATATTTACGACGGCGAGGAAGAGACGAGAATATTAAGTCGCAAACGAAATTCTGGCGTTTTCTCCAGCCTCCTCTACCCCTCCCGCGTGGGATATGTATAATTAGTATATTGTTATATCTTTGACAAAAACCAGCTGCTAGTGGCATCATACACTGCAATTTCGCTATACAGAGTTTTCCAACCTCCATGGAGATGAAATTGATAATAATAATAATGATAATATTCTTATCAACAAAAAAAATATCAAAATTCAAAGTTACTGTTAATTATCAAAAACGTGCTATATATTTTTCAAACAATTTTCTTACGTTAGTTGTTCTTATTGGTTTTAAATATTTGTAAGTATAATTTTTCTAAATATATTTTTTTAAGTTTCTGTGACGCATTTAACACATTTTATCGTTTTAGGGGTGAATAGAAACAGTAATGGGTCGCGAATATAAATCCGATCCTCATGGTAAACGATATCGTAAACTGAATTCAACAGATTTACTAGCTGCTGTCAACTGTATTAAAACTCATAAAGTCTCGTATAGAGAAGCAGTAGAGAAGTCTATGCCCTATGGTATTCATTATTCGGTGATTTATCGCCATGTTAAAAATCCTAATATAAAAACTCGGCGTGGACAAACTGCATTAACTACATTAGAAGAAAATTCAGTTGTGTCGTCTGTTTTACTTCGTGCTCAACGGGGATATCCATTAGATAAATTTGATATTAGATACTTAGTAAAAGGATATCTTGATGGGCGTGGAAATATTTTGAAGAAATTTAGGAAAAATATGCCTGCAGGCAGTGATTGGATAGATGACTTTCTAACCAGACATAACAATTAATTAGCTCTTAGGTTGTGTCAAAATATTAGGCACTCAAGAGCAGGAATATCAAGAAATGATCATGAAATAACATCCATGAAAATAAAGAAGTTTATTTTGTTGTTACATGTTATTACATCATAGGTATTAAAATTATTTATAATTTCAGTTAAATATTGTATAAAAAGTTATGTACTTTTTTTTAAAAAAAACATCAAAATCTGTTTCTATTCACTCTTTAGTTCGTGGAATAGAAAAAAATATATAAAAAACCAATATATTTTCTATTGACACCATCCTGTGGGTAAATAGAAACATGATACAAAAAAAAAATATTTAAAAATAAAGTATTTCAATAAAAATTATTTTGAAATATTAAAAAAGACCAGTATTCTGATGTATAACTTCACTATTTAGTCGTAACAGAGAATTTTTTACAAAGCTGTGAAGTTCAAAAGTATTTCTATTCACCCCGTTTTAATAAAGTTATTATTATATTATAGATAATATTTTCTTTGATTACCTTTGATTACGAGGGGCGTAATTAAGGGGGGGATGAGGGGGATAGATCCCCCCAGAGCCTTTTTTTTAATCATGTATAAAAAAAAGTAACTGAAAACTGTCATCATCTTGTAGAGTCAAAATTTTTCTTATTTTTTCCTATTTTTATACTTTACTTAAAAATCGCTTTTTTATTATAATGTTTAAATTATAGGCCTCGGAAATTGGATTTAATTTTATAATTTACCAGTTAAAAATAATAGTAAATATACGAGTAGTAATCAAATATTTCTATAGTGTATTTTGATTTAAATACTTGAACAATATTAACTTAGTTAGATTACAAGTAAATTTTTTTTTCTTTTTTTTACTGATTTGTAGTACGTACATAACAAGAAAATTTATAGTATGAAGGGTGTGTGTGAAGTTTCCCATTGCACTGTAATGAAAAACGAGGGAAAAAAGTCATCCCCCCCAGAACAAATTTCTAATTACGCCACTGTTATCAAACGTGTGTTAACATCTGCAGTGTTGCCGTACGACCATTACAAATAATTAATTTAATTTAAACAGACCGAAATAGTTATTATAATGTGTATGGACATTATATTACTTTTTGTTACGGTTTTAAATGTTTAACGCTGTCCGTATACAAACACTGAAACACATGGGGACTTACTCCGTTTCAAAACTCAAGGACATACCACCTTTTGTTACAGAACTGATGATGGACATACCTCCTTTATTTGAAAGTAAACTGCATTTTTCCATGATTAATTAAATATAGGATATATTTAATTTTGAAACCTAAAATTTTTACACGAGAAAGAAGAGCCGATTGTAAATCATGATAACGCAAAACCTTGGTTTTTTTATTTTTTTTTGGACGTACGTCTTTTGCAACTGGACGACTCGCATTATATTATAACGTGTTCTTCGCTGTCCATCATTGCAGTTTATATTGTACCTACAGGCGAGATGCGGTATATTCTACTCCAGTCACTATACCAAAATGTCAATATTGTCTACGGGCGCAAACCGTAGGATCCGCCGATTTTCCTACCGGGATCGTTATCGTCGGAAACAGGATGACCATTGTTTTTTCACTATTTTGAAATTGATTATGACAATTTAAGATAGAAAATTGACGATGACACCATATTTTTCTTCGCTTATTTAGGTATATAGGTATTTATGAGCGGTGTTTTTGCGTGATAAGAAGAGTAGAAGGCATAGAATTATACATTATTATATAATTGGGCTTGGGGCCTTGGGCATCGCGGTTTATAAAAAGTTAATAATTACAAATATAACGAACAGGTAGGTATATAATAACACTACAATAAATTATGAATACACATTTTTTTTTTTTTGATAATAAAATAGATACAGAATATTATCACAGAGTCAATGTAACTTTCGGCTGGTACGATTAATATAGTATTCAATATTGTTTTATTTTTATTACGCGTTTACTTGTTTTGTGATTTATATAATTGATCGTTGATAATCACAAGCAAATCTATTTGAAATCGCACGTTATTACAAATTAGTACAATATTTTAAGGAGGAATACGACCCGCGTAATTCGTTTTATTTTCTTTCCCACGGGTACGCATTTTTAGAATTTCATCGTTATGAGCAGTGGCGTGGCGAATTTTCTATAGGCAAGCGACACATTTCCCAAGGACCTACCCACCCATTATACACGTTAAACACAACAATCGTCTTTTTATTATAATCTTTTCGATTAATTAGGTGGTAAAATAGTAAGTAATGACCTATATAATAGACGACAATCCTTGGTTTATTATTTTATCACCCTGCAAGTCTAAACTTAATAATAAAAAAAGAATTTTTTTTTAATTTCTATATTACACACAATCGAATGATTTGAGCAATAAAATTTTGAAAAAAATTGGGCGCACTAGCGCTTTCTGCAGTTCCATACATAAGCGTGCGCACGGGGTAGTCAGGGTAGGCACTTGACTACTCTGCGAACAACTCCCCCGCCCTCAACATAATATTATGTTTGACCATTTCAACATGTCCGTAAACGGTAAAATGTAAGAAATAAGAATATTGGAAAAATTAAAAAATATATATCGTCGTTAGTAAGTGCTATGATAAAATAAATTTATTATAATTTTATTTTATTAATTTATTTTATCATAGTAACCGCTGTCCAAGCACTGAACCCTATCGCAAACCATGTTTATTATATATAAAATAGTGTTGTTAAATTTTTACTTATTAACTAATTTAGGTATATTACATTATATTATTACTTATAAAATAATTTTTTACTATGGTAAATGCAGTTAAATAAAGTTACCCTATCTAAAATTTTTTGTTCATGTTATACGTTATGTTTATGTTGTCAATGTGTAATGTATCATTTATGACTACCCTGCCAGTAATGTCTGCGCACGCTTATGGTTCCATATATTATATAGGGTTAATACTTAATACGGGTTAATAAAATAAAATCTATGGCGAAGTCAGAATTTGGCGGTCAGATTTAGTTTTTAAACAAAAACAATAAAGCACAATAAATAAAATTTCCAATACACCTATTACAATATTCTAAACATTCATAAAAATGTTGTAATTAGATTATTAATAATAATTTAATATCGCTTGGTTCGTTAGTTGCATACCTCCATGGCTATACGAAGATGTGGCAATAAAATAAAATCATAACGTTTGCAGTACACATTTTAACGTAGTACGAAATTTTAAATATTTAATAATTTCATGACCAAGTTATTCAAAACCCTATCAACACGTACAAAAAAAACTTTTAACGATTTAAAAATACAAATATAACGGTTCAAAGGGGGGAGGCAACCATTGCCCACTGTTAATAACATTAATATTTTACAACAAAATTAGGCACACCAGCCTCGTAACGTGTAGTTGCGGCACTGTCATTACACCGAAACACAGAATCATTGTAACGGATCCAGTCGATTTCAAATTTAAACACTACAATATACGTTCATCGTGTTTTCAATACGTTAGGATGGAGAAGAAGCGTCTTGGTTTCGTTCATTTTGGATTCGGTAAGGAAAACTACGAAACGAACGAGCCATCAGTCAGGTGTTAAAAAAAAGTATCGACTGGATCGAAGTAGGATTACTCGGGCAACGTGTACCGACTCGACTGTTAAACGGATCGGTCGTTACAAACCTCTGGTACGCACACATACGCTATATACATTATAATCGGCTGTCGTTTATAGGCCGACACATTCAGATATCATACAAGAAACGCTGTAGGCATTTTACATTTTGGAAACAACATTCCGCAACGGTCATGAAAAACATAAAATTATTTTCAAACTAGTTTTTATTATAATCATCATAATACGTTAAATCGAAATTAAATCACAACCTTAAATACGTTTGAAGTATAGAAAAAAAAATGTACTTAATAAAAACAGCAACTTTTAAATTTAAAAAAAAAAAAAAAACTGAGTGTTTGGAGTTTTTCCTGTACAAATTATTAGTATTTTATGGCACAACACAGCGTAAAAAAAAAAGAAAAAACAAAAATGAATTACAAAAAAAAAAAAAAAATATGTATATATGTATGTACAAATTTTTGTTAAGTAAATGCATTACAATAAAATGTTAAACATCAAGCAAACACGTAAACAACACTAAACGCTAAAAAAAAAAAAAGAATTGCACAAGGCGCCTGTGATTCATTCAAAGTTAGTAGTAGTAATATTGTTAAGTGCTTTATCATTTAAAACATTTTTTTTTTTTGAGCAATGGAAAGACAGAAAAAAAATTGATTTTAAGAATATGGTAACGACGTTTTTTCTTTTCTTTTTCTTCGAGTGCTGTTTATTCAATTATTATATTTAACGTATAATATACAAATATATAATAACGTATATATTCATATATAAATCTATATATATAATATTGTAAAATGAAATTAGTTTGATATTCTTTTGAAAAATGTAAATTTAAGTATATATATATATATATATATATATATATATATATATATATACCTAAATACAAATTAACAAACAGAAATTTTCTCAATTATGTTAAACTCTATTTACAAAATTACTTTTGATGTCGAGTTGCAAATATATCTAAAATTAAACATAAACACAGCAATGACTGTTCATAATAATATTCCCGATACAATTAAAGCTTAAATGTTACGTGGAAATAATTGTTTTTATACACAAAACGTCCTTAACTAATACATATGATAATTGCCTAGAATGATGGAGAAAAAAAAATTTATATTTATATATATAAAAAAAATAATAATAATAATAATAAATATATTGCACATTAATAAAAAGAAAAAAAAAGTACACACGCTAATATCAATTACACATAATAAATTAAACAGAGATAGTATGTATACACAAAATAATACATTTTATATAATATTTAGTTTATTTTACACTGAAAATTAAAATTAAATCCTAATTTTGTTAATTTATTAACAGACTTGATAGATTAATACCATAATTTAATTTAAAGCCTAATGGTAGGTAATTTCTCAGGTAATCTGATTACAGTAAATATTGTGAATGTACACGTATAGTAATAAAATAAAATATTACGTAAAAAAAAAACAAACAAATTACCTATCAAAAATGAGGTCATCCGAATCAATAATTTATTTCAATTTGGAATGGCTTCCAATTAATGACACGACAAAACCAATAAATCACATTGTTTTATAGTCGATAAAACATTACATCCAAAATAATACACAGTAATTCTGCGATGATAATGTGAACGAAAATTAGATTATACAAATTTTTGAAATGAAAAGTTTGTTTGTTAAGTAGTAGAAGAACGAAAGGAATGAAGACATATTTTATGTGTAAGGTAAACTAATACATATCTTATACCATAAACCATAGTCTCGTCGTTTTGGTAGTATTACTTACTGTCGAGTATTATTTACTAGCGATTAAATTAAAAAAAAAAATTCTAATGTACACATTTACACTTTGTTTTACTTAAAAATATAAAAAGTATTTCGATTTTTTTTTCTTTACATTTTAATTCACCATTAATGTGTGCGATTCAATAGGTGCTGCTGAGTCATACAGTGTATCCGTATCCTGTGTTGGCTCACCTTGTAACTGACATTGGTTGTTTAATGTGCCAGCTCCACAATCGCAAAAGAATCTAAAACATTAAACGTCCACGATAATTATTTAGATGTGGTCTGTTGATACGTTTTATTTTATATACAAGTGTAAATATTATTAACATTCGCATCTAACAACATAATTGAATACATATCTCATGTATCGAACATTTAATTAAGAAATATAATATTTTTCTATTAAATTACCATTAAAAAAAAATAATATATTTATCCTTTTTTTTATATTATTATTATTTATTATACTTGAAAATAAAATAAGATTTACAATTATAATTGTCATTTTAACAGGTGTCTCAAAGAGTTACATTTTAAAATATTCCAAAATATATTTTGGACACCCAACATGGTGTTATGTAGAAAAAAAACATAGTTCTGTTTAATCGTCCGTATTTTCGAACTACTGAAATTTTACTGCACCAAATATAGCAATATCGAACTGGTAATTTGGACGAACAGTGTGGTGTAATAGAGAAATTACAATTTTCCACTCAGTCATTATTAAAATTTTTTTTTTTTATTATTATTATTATTAAAAGAAGGAACTAACATGAAATATTTATTACTGTGTTAAAACTCAATTTTCTTCATACTAAATTCAAATATGCTAAGAATAAAAAAAGGAAATTATTTTAAATGTTTATGTAAAACAGTCTTTAATAATAATAACTACATTCTAAATGTATATACGTACAAAATACAACTTTCATCACGTATTTCTGGCGGGACATGAAAAATATTGCGAGACACGAATATATTTAAACGCTTTATGTAGCTACGTTATTAGAATGTGTATTAAATTACGTCACAGGCTAAAGATAATAACACTTAGACAAGAAAATTATTAATTATGTTAATATTAATGATCAAATTAAGAAAATGTTCGTATGAAAAATTAACCATTAACATTGATGTATGTCAAAATGTAAATATTTTTAATGTTTTCAAAAATACTTATCTAATAACATGTAATGATTATTATTGTTCTGTATCTTTCAGCAATACATAGATCATAACATTTAAGTAATAGTCCTAGTAAAATCTGTTCCTAAAAAGTAAAAATATTAATGTATATTTAACGTACCTGTCATGCCGAATGAATTCAACATCATGTCCAGCATGGCACGTTTTTATACAATTTACACAAATTGCATTTCGATCAGTCGTGTTGCAAGTCTGACATCGGTAAAAATCATGCATTGGGAATGACGTATATGAAGATATTTTGTACAAACACTGACCGTTACATACTGCCTTTTCAACAGCATCTTGGTTACTATAGATTTTATTATCTAAAAATTACACTCGATTATTATCGTTATTCAAAAATAAAAATAAATTATTCGTCAATAAAAACAACAACTTACTCCTAACAATTGGTTGTACACCACTTGCTAAACAGAGACCACCAAATCGGTTATTAAATATCTGATTACTATCTAACGTGGCTGTTGCGTTATTAGTAATTTCAACACCGGCAGCTAAACCATCAAATATCCTATTACGTCTCAACGTAGGATGACTTTGAGTTGATATCAAGACACCAGCTTGAGCATTTCTGAAGATTTCGTTTTCTTCCAAATTACCTAAAATTATACAATTGTTTTTATAAATTACAATTTATACATAAATGTTAAGTAATGATACCATTTATAAAAAATAATAATACTGAAATCATACAATTTAATCTAAACTGTACCTATTTTCTTATTTATTAAATATATTACATATATCGATTGTTTGGTGCTTGCTGAAATTTACTAGAATATTACGCCAATGATTCCATAAATCCCAGTTTACATTAAATTTGTACTTAGGACAGGAATAAATAATACAGACATTTGCTAATGACCAAATGAAGCCTTCCCGACTGATAATAACACAATGTTGTAATTAACGATTAGTGTTCCTTAATTACCTGACACAAACCAAATAATGTCTGGAACCACTAACAATTTGTATAGACCTAGTCCACAATAGCTAAAACCGACAACCACTCAGGCACAAAGTAACCCAAATATATAATAATAATAACAAACATCTTACCTTTGCCACCATTGAATATGCAAATTCCACCATCTCTACCGTCATAAATCTTGTTTCGTTTAAGTGTAGGATTAGAATCTGTTTTAATCCAAACGCCAGCCATTGCATTATCAAATATTTCATTTTGTTCTAATACTCCTAATCCACCATTGTACACCAAAACACCGCCATTCTGTCCTCCCCATATTTTATTACCTTTAATTATTGGATTACTACCAGTTCTAAAAAAAAAAAAATTAAATTAACAAAATATTTAGATCTAACATCTAATATTTTTGATATAAAAGTTATAAGTAAGTAGTTTTAATCTATGACCATAAATATTTGCAAAAACATAGAAAATGGATAATTTTTATCAACGCGATATTAAAATTTACTTTATTTAAAAAAAAACTCATAGTTATTCATTAGAAGACATAAACAAATATTTACCTTATTTGCACACCAGAATATAAGTGATTAAATATATCATTGTCCTCAAGTTTCCCGTGTCCATTATCATAGAAATATACGCCCACTTGTTTGCCAGAATGTATTCGATTACGACGCAGGACTGGCGTACTACCCGTAGTAATCCAAACACCAGCTAATGTGTTTGCATACACCTCGTTTTCTTCAACAAGTCCAGCACCTTTTTCATGCACATATATTCCACCATGTTGACCATGATGAATTTTGTTATGTCTAACAATTGGATCGCTGTTGGTACGAATTTGAATACCAGCTAATGCATTACCTGAAAAAATTAACAAATATATACACATATATATATTAAAATTTGGAATCTTTTCTTTTTTAATTTTCATACTAACCATAAATATTATTATGTTCAATAAGTCCTCTTCCTTCGCCAAATATATATACTCCACCTTGGTGTCCATTGTAAATGTCATTACGTCTTATTGTCGGATTGCTGTTGGAAGTGATCCAAACGCCAGCGAAATTGTTACTATGAATTCGATTATCAATAAATTGACCAAGACCATTCTCATGAACATAGATGCCACCCGTTTGACCATGGTGAATTTCACACTGTACAACAGACGGATTTGCTCCAGCTTTCACTTCAAAACCAGCAATGCGATTGTTGTGAATATCATTAGCTTCAAAAAATCCCTAAACAAATAAAAATAATAATAAATAAATGTTATACAAATGATTTGTAACAACTAATTTATTCGTAAAAATTATAATTACCAATCCATTATCGAATGTAAAAATGCCAACATCTCTTCCATGGTGTATATGGTTGCGACGCATCACAGGATTAGCATGATTTTTAACCCAAACACCAGCTAAGGCATTTCGACAAATTTCATTGTCTTCAAATGTTCCCTGAGCATGGTCGGTAACATATATACCGACATTTTCACAGTCACTAACATCACAATGATGTATCCTAGGATTTGCACCAGCCCCGCTTACACATACAGCAGCACCCACAACTGAAGAGCTTCTGATAATACAATGATCTATTGTAGGTGAACAATTTTCACCGACTTCCAAACAAAAATGTTTATGGTGTGGTACAGTGGAAGTAACGTTTGGAGTAAATTTCAATGTAATATGTCCTAAGTAGGTATTTTTGGCGCCCTCAACGAACATAACAGTCGATTCAGTTTCCCTTTCAAGAATTACTGCATCAGCAACCACACCGGGAGCAGCTCCAATTATTGTAACATCTGAATCTATCACCAAAAATTCTCCTCGATAAGTACCCGAATGTAAAAATATCTTTGCACCGCCACTTAAATGTTCATCAGCATAATCCAAAGCCGTTTGAATTGTGTCAAAATGAGGCATCCGCCTAACTGGATCTTTAGCAGTACCATTATAATGAGGTCGTACATGTACACACCGTTTTTTAAGCTGCCTAAAACTTTCTTTCCATGGATTATGATGTTCACTTTCTTCAAATGGAATAAAATCGAAACGACTATTTTCTGTATGGAATAGTGGCGTGTCATACTCGAATACACTTTGATATAATCTTTTCCACAAATTATTATCATTAGCTATTGCTTGAAATCGTTTACAAACTTGAGCTATTCTACATAGATCTTGTTCATATAAGTAACTGAATATGGTTAACATAACCTCATCTGGCAGTTCACATTGCAAATAATGAGCAGCTGAATTTGAATCTGAAATGAAAATAAATATTTGATTAAGTAGGTACATAATACACAAATTATTAATTAAACTAAATTGACTAAACATTTAATCATTGATAAATTTAAAGTAAATTGAAACAAAATGACTAATCTTAACAATGTGCACATATCATGTAGTTATTTTAGTGGTTTAAATTTCTATTCAAGAATACAGATTAAAGTAGAACATTATAGGTTACTTTAATTTAATTAATCTATGTTTAATATAATTACACATATTTTTAAAGAAATAAATAATTAAATAAACGTAATTGTTCAAGTAATAACACTAACAAGTTGTATGAAACAAATAAGATTAAACATTAATATTTTATAAAATATTAATAAAGAATACTCAAAAATTGTACAAAAAAAAAGTATAAAAATATTAAAATAAAATACATTGATTTTAAACAATATTTAAATACATTATATATATACCTACGAATATAATCATATAATGTGAGTAAGAAGTATACTAATGATGGGTCGAACTGTTAAAATTTCGATTCAAACTGAATTCTAGGGGTTCAGGTTCGGTTTGAAATTGGAATATACATCTTTATTTCTTTTATTAAACAATATCAAAACTTAGAGGTTTGAAACTAGAATTTAGAATTTATATGTGTACATATATAAAACCTCTTCAAACCTCTCTCTCTCTCTCTCTCTCTATATATATATATAATGCCAATATTTTATGGATTTATTCAGTTTAATCTGTAATCAATGAATTGAGGTTATGAATTGTTATCGAACTGTTATTGAGAGCTGATACCACAATTTAAATTAAACTGAAAGTAAAAGTTAGGAACCTTGAAAAAAACTACACCTGATACAGCTGAAATAACAGAGCATAATCCTCTGGTGGAAGGTACATTGTGAGACATTCTTAATAAACAATACACGCACATTAAAATTCTTTTTAAAAAATTCGACTAATTATGGTTTAAAAGACGTAAGAAATCATATATATAATATAATAGGTATATCATAATATATATATATATTGATATTACGTAATTCTATTAAACTGAATTGTACTTTTTTTGTATTATTTCTATAGAGGAATATTTTAAATTACCTAGTGTTTTCCTCCAACGTCAAACCCACTAATTCAGTCGATCTCAAATCAAACAACTTTTCCCAACTGAATGTCAATGGCAATGAAATACCTATAGGAATTCCTACCACTTTCATATATTCATAGCGTATGTTTTTAAAAACGGGGCAGATTGTATCAAAAACGAGACAAAGACCCCAGAGACAGTGGATAAATAACTTTTTCTACATGATAATACGTAATAATTAATTTTATTTATTTATTTAACATTTAATATTACAAAAAATAAATAACGACCACTGTCATATAATAAATGTCCTTTAACTAATATGAATTAATTTTTAATTTGTAATTATTAATTAATAAAAAAAAATTAATAATTTTTTTTAAATTAAACATGTGCACAAAAAAAAATTGTAAAATTCGAGTTCATAAATATCGGAAAGTTTGGTTCAACCCATCACTATTACTTACTAATATACAATAACAATATACGCCGGTTTCAAAAATGGGAATATCTCAAGTTAATTTATTTTATAGAAACACACAATTAAAATACACTTGCATTGGAACTTTTCCAATATTCAGACCAATCAAAATAAATAATATGGATAGTTTATATTTGTTTGTTGGCAACTATGTGCCAGGGTAGACTCCTTCATACATGATGTATAATTATGAAACAAAATAACAAATTTCAATAAACAAAAGAGAAAAACAATTAAATTTTAATTACATTGTTGTGATTCAAGGAAGTATTGTATGCATATAAAATTAAGAAAAATACATATTTTACAAATTTAATGAAAACAATTAATCAAAGAAAACTATATATATATATATAAATATATGAATGATACCAATAAATATTATTCTATCATTCATATATTTATATTAGATATAGATTCTATAAAAAATGTATGTATTGAATATGCAGAATACCCATTGACTGTAAATCAATAACCCTAGGTACAATAATGCCTATACGTGGTAATTTAATATATTATAAATAAAATATTGGTAATACTTATAAATTAGGATATGGTTTATTATAAAATAACTGACTAAATTAATTTTAAACATAACTGAATTATATAATTTAATAGTATATAATAATATATAATTGAATTATAGATTCTAATTTAGATTCCCTTGAGTTGTTCAATTAATTTTAATAGATAGGTATTAGCTGACCTACTAATCAAAACGAATTGATCACTTACTGTCAGAGCTGGTAATTGTACACGAAGTGTTTCGTCTAAGCCGTTTACGAGCAGGCTGAGACAAAGGTGGCGTAGCCGCTGACTGCAATACCGATGCAGTAGCCGATGCTGTAGGCGATGTAGGACGTGTGGCAGTTGGGTGAACTGGCGCTGTAGCGTTAAACCCAGCTGTACTAGCATCATGTAAGTGTAAAGGTGATTTTCGGCCACGTAAATCGTAAGGCGGCACATGTTGGAAGTTAGTGCTAGTACTAGCTCCTCCTGGAGTTGCGTAACTGCCGCTTGCAGCCACTAATGGTTCGCATGTTACCCCAGCCTCTACAACTCCACCTAAAGAGAAGAAAAAAAACATCAATATTAACAATTTAATTTTGAATTATACATAAAATTATTTCGGTTTAAAACTTGAAATTATTGATTTGTCATCAATCATTAAGCATAACTCAAGGTTTTGTAATTTTGTGACATATTTGGGTACGTATTTAGGACTTTCGATGGGAGTGATATACCTATAGAAAATTCATTAATACAGATCGCATTCATTTACAAGCGGCAAATAAAACAACAACTGCATTTGTAAGAAATAACTACTGCATATTCATTACAGACCTTATTAACTTAAAACCTACATTTAATATAATTTACATGGGTTGATTTAGTATTAGACATTTTCGAAAATATATCAAAATGTAGTAAATGAGATTGGAAAATTTATGAAGGTTAAGAAAAGTCTTTAAAATAAAACCGGAACTTGGCATATGAGTACCAATGTACTACATAATAATATTATGTAGGTATTTTAAACATTTTGTGAATAATCAAGTACACTGACAATAAAATGTTCCAATTTTATCTGCTTGTCAATTATACCAGTTATAATGAAATTTGCTAATAAGTAAGTAGATTAGTACTACTTATTTTTAACAAATATTTTGTAACACATTAAAACCCATTAGAAGTTTTATTAGGTCAATATAATATTATGTAGTATATATTATCACCCGCATCAGCACTATAAATAGGCCACTGTAACATTATTATAAACTTAAAATAATACTTTTTCTCTGTTTCCATACTTATATTTATAGGTATACATATTTTTAAATCTTCCCTGTGCGCAACATAAATATTACTATAGTTTAAAACAAGACTTAAGGAAGAGTTACTGGCTATTTTAATTAGCTCCAATAAGGAAAATTGTAAGACTGAGTTCCAAAAATCAAGGCTTTTGATCCGTTTCTAATAATAATAATGTATATATTCAATGAAAGTCGAATAAGACAAAACTTTAAAATTCTAATAAATAAATGTAATTTCTGTACAGACTTACATTTTATACGCAAGAAATTTGTTGAAAATTTTCAAAACTTTCCGTTTTACAGATAAGCATTTTTTTCTGATCTCACATTAATAATATCGTTCGTAACAGGTAGATGCCTGAAATTAAAATAGATTTTTTTTTTTTTTAAACGATTTGACTTATTTGTTTTTGTTTTTAAACGATGATGAATATGTTCATAAAAATTTAAGAAATTCAATTGTATAAAACATTAATATCTCATGCATACTTCGAGATAAATCACTAATGTAACATTAAAAGACTTTTAAAGATAATTTAATGTACAGCACACAAGGTAGTAAAAACGGTTAAATCCTCTCAAATACAAAACCTAATGGCTTATTTAATAATAATAATAAAATTAAACGTTTGTAGGTATTTAATGCGTTCAAAATTTAGGCATACAATTACCTAAATTTTATTGTAAATTATAATTGTTGTAGAGTAGAGGTGCTTAGTGGCGTCGAGCGATATAACTTTAAGTGAAGCGAAATCGAATTATTTAAACACCCACCCACCCGATCATTGTTAACTGAACTTTTATTAATTATAATATAAGACTTATTAAATATTTAGTGTATTATATAATGTAAAAACAAAAACACGTGTACCAATAAGACCACCCACCCCCTTAATTATATGAAGCGATCGCTTCAGTTCACGTATAAGTTCGGCACCACTGGAGGTACTAATTAATGAATTATGCGGCTAAGTAAAATGATCATCGAACATTTTAAACGGAACAGCAGAAAAGAGAATATTGTAATTATACCATTCTCTTTTTCGCATATACATATTTATAAATAGATACTTGATGGTACAAAATGTAAATATTAAGACCGCACCTGACTGGGGGAGTACCTTACCTTTTAAAATAAAATATGTTACATGTGCGCAATTACCTCGGGCTGCCTAGTTCCGATTAAATACAAGCATTTAATTCAACGCTTCAACGCATCGTATTAAATTAATGTTTCAAGGCCCCTATCTCGTGAAAAAATAATTTTTTTTTTTATAACTTTGCCGATTTCTTTTTTTTATTAATGTGAAGAATCCTCCTTGAAATAAATAGTTGAAAAAAATTTCTTTTTATGTTCACCACAGCTGAATAATAAAATTCAAATGAATTTGTTTTAAGCGAAACGCCTATTATTTGGAGCAACAAGATGCGTACGACCGTTTGACAACGCCTACCTAATACTTCCTAACAACTGTTTTAATGTTTCAAATTAAAATTATTTGTATATCGATTCGTACGATAATGACACAATACACAATACGCCTGATTAAAGACCTAGCGGGCAATTTTTATGCGTTTTTGATATTTTCAAATAGACAGCCGAGGTATAATCGCTTCTAAATACAAGACCGTAAATTCCAATAGGTATTGTGCGTGAAATGAAGAAAAGTGAAAACACTAAACGACTCGCAGGCGAATAATGACATCGTCGAGAATGCGCCGTGTTACAAAATAATCACACGTTATTATTACCTATATCGTAATAACAGAGGTAATAAGTATCAATCTATTGAAATCCGTTTGAAAAAAAAAAACACATCATACCTATAGGCTTTTAAAATACCAATTTTTTTCCGATTTCAAAAAAAAAAAAAACGTTATAGTCATCATCGTCGAACTATGAAGGTATTTCTCTGCACAAGGTCTACAAGGTTATGACGGCTGGTATGCAAAAAAAAAAAAACAATAAGGTCAAAACAATATTCGCAAATCTTTCGAGATAAAGACCGTTTAACGTGTCGTGTACGCTGTATTGTAGGTATCGTCGGTGAAGCGTACGATCGATCAACTGCTCGGGACAACGATTTCATCCCGTGCGTGGCCGTACAGTAACCGACGGAGAAACCGAACGCGTAAGGGCTGGGGGCCGGCAGATAAGCGAGACACCCCGGGCGAATTGGGCTGCCCAAAAGTCGACCGCTGGTCGAGTTACCGAAACCGGCGGGACCGAGAAGGAAGGCTCGGCATGCACATTATATCGATTCGGAAAGTCCGCGCACGACTTTTACCTTGAAACCGATTTCCTCTCACGGTCCCCCTGCTCATTGCCGGGGGGCACGCGCGGGGGCCGCGGAGGGTTGCAGCAATTCGACAACTCACCGGAATTGGACGTCCTGGACGGTATCGGTAGACGGTTGGTGCCTTTTCTCCTCGTCCTCCGCGTGTACGAACGGGTCGAGCTGAACGATGCGCTCGGCATTCTCTTCGAGGAGGTTTTTCGTACAATTTTTAAAACTCTTCGCGTACGACCCGGGCGGCGACGAAATATTAAAAACAAAACGGATTTTAACGCACTAGGTACCGACGAATTATACGATTTTCGGATTGTATAAATTTAAAAAAAAAAAAAAACTTACGACTCTACCTATTTTATAACAACAATATTACTATTTATTCGATTAATTTATTTTAATTATTATTATACGAACCGAAACGGATACCTAAAACGACGGACACATACGGACAACGCGCACACGTATACAATATTTATATATTATACACACACACACACACACTATAATAATTGCAGACTCTCGATGATGATGATGATAATAATAATAATAATAATATTTATTATTATTATTTATAAATTAAAAAAATGTCTTTTATACAACACATCACGTACGAGTGTATGTGTATGTGTGTATAATATTGTATACGCTTATACGGCAACACGACGACGACGACGACGACTACACGGCGGCGGCGGTCGAGCGCTCACAGACGCATACACACACACACACACACACACACGTCACACTCACACTCACTCGTTCGCTACACACACGCACGTACTCGTGCAACTCACACACATACACGGGCGCCGTTTACGAACGATCGCACACACACACACACACACACACTCACACGGTCTAGTCGTCAGCGGCGGCGGCGGCAACGAGACAAAAGAAAGGAGGCAGCTGCTGCTGCTGCTGCTGGTCATGAACGACGACGACGTCGCACGGACATTTTTTCCTCTCTCGGCTCTCACGCACGCACGTACACGCACAAAGCATACACACACACACACACACACAGTCTCGTCGTCGCACTCGTTACTATATACACGCTACCACCCCGTTCCCCTAAACTGTTACCCACACAACGGTCGGTTGCGTGCGCGCGCGCACACACACACACACACACACACACACACACAGGCGCACGACCCTCAGACGAGGAGTCTGACACGGCGACGGCGAACGACGACGGCGGACGACGAATAACGACGACCATTAATGAAGAAAAATTAATAATAATACACACGCGAGCGTAGATCGTCGGCCGTCGGGTCAGTTATGCGCCGGCGGCGGCGATGACGAGGAGGGTGGGGCGTCCTCGAACCAATGCCGCGTCCCGGAACCGGTCACGTGATGCCCCGGACAATAGACTGCGTTCGCCGCCGCGTAGTCGGCGGGCGTGCGGGTCGTGAAGCATGGTCGCGTGCACCGCACAATGCCTTGACGACGGCGTGCAGCGGGGACGGGGCTCGGGCGAACGACTCCGCTACCGCCGAGTGAAACGTTTCGCCGCCGCGTTCGTTTTTACACGCGAACGTTTTACATAATTTTTCCGTTCGCGGACCGTGTAATAATAATAATATTCCGCTCTCCCTTTGTGGCCCCCTAGAAACGTTATTACTTTTACTCGGACACACTGACGACGACGACGTTATTTCTGTACAATAACGTCGAGTTCTCACGGAAATCCGTTTATGTATATATATATATATATATATATATATTATATACATTATTGTAGGCGAAAAAAAGATCAAAACGTTTCCAATTTTAATGCCCGAAAATTGTATATTGACCCGGTCGTAGAAATTTCGTTTCTTATCACAAATTGATAAGAGAGATAAGACCCGTCGTTTCTGTTTTCTTATATAAACAACTTATTTTTTTGTTATTATTTTTTGTTTTTGTTGTTTTCTATTATGTTATTTAGTAGGACGAGGTCGTTTTTCAATCGATATAAATTCGTAATTTACCAGTATTATTTATACTAGGGCATAGTTTTTCTCCCTCATTGAATTCATAGGCGCTCGTAGAGGACTGCAATTGAGCCGGTACCCACTAAAATCCCATTCTTACGCGCCTCCTATATATGAATTCAAATAGAAGGTAAATTATACGATAATCGCATGTCAGATTGTGTAAATTAAACCTGTACGTTATAGTTTAGAAATCGATTTGTTTGTTTTTTGTTATTTTTTACAATTAACCGAGTTCAAACGATAAACGCAAATAAAAAAATAAAAAAAAGGGATTTTTAAAATACCTTCTTAAAACTAATATGTATATATATATATATATTGAATTCTCCCCCGTGTGCACGATTAGTATGTGTATCGATTAAAATTGCACGTACAGTATTGTAAAAACGCTGGTATATTCGATTTGCCGTTTGAACGACAGAATACTCTCTCTTGGAAAGGAATACGTTTATAAATTATATTATAGTCGTATACAATATTCAACAAGAGATTTAATTCAATACGTTTAAAGTGAAACGCAAGAAAACGGAAAGAAAAATAAACGTTTCGATAATACTCTACAATTTATTGTTCCTGGTGTAGATGAAACGAATTTTAAATTATATATGTAGTTGGATCGCGTAATTTACTGCGTTTTATATTTTCACCGATTTAAATATTTAGTACTCGGTAGGCTATTAATCTGTGAATATTAATTGCTTTTTAACAATATAAATACATCGATTTAAATGTCATTATTATGTTATTAGATAATGATCTTAAAACTCACTTGGTCTTTTAAAAAAGATAAGAATTCACGTTTTATTATTACCTACCTACCTATTTATTATTTACACTACACTTTTATAATATTAACGAAATGATTTAATAATTTTAACTTATCTTTATTAGTATAAAGTTATTTAAGTTTATTTGAGTATACAGATTTGGAGAATTATTGTCATTATTTTGTAAAAATAATGTTGAGTCTATTTAAGACTGCTATAATATGTCAAAAGTCAACGCTCGACGGTCCACTAAACAAAAATAAGTTTCTTTGCTCAAAACAAATCTAATACACTTGTACATAACTCAAATGTCGACAATAATATAAATTGTAAGTAGAAAAAATTAAAACGTATTTCCATTTATACTTAATATTATAAATTATATAAATATAAATATTATATTATAAATTAATATTATTTCACTGTCAAGTTTTCACCAAGTCTTTATATACTCCAGTAATATAATTTTATCATATACTTGCCACAAATATTTAATGTAATACTAAATATATTTTCTTCTATTTTTTAACTTAAAATAGTAAAATAAACTTACCTTTTGAAAAATGTTATCCGGTTAACAATTTGTGTGTTTTTATATTATATTTAATCTATTCAAAACATACGTATAATCATAAATATTAATACTGCAAGCGTTGACAACTACAAAGACAATTGTAATTTTATTAACCGAATGCGCATTATTAAATACTTTTGTGTGTATATTTTATAATTGTTATTTTTAAAATATACATAACTATGTATATATATATATATTGGATTAAAAATGATATATTTTTCGATTAATAGCCAGCAACCAAATTATTCAATATAAAGTTATATAGAATAAACATGATGAGACTATAATAATTGTGTTCTTAACATGAACACAGACGAATTAAATTATCAATGTTCTTATACAAAATGTGTTCTGGAAAGTCTTTTACTATCTGTAATATATGTATCCAGTTTATATGTATGGGATTCTCAGCATTCAAGGTAATTTTATATTCAGTATATTGTGTTCATGAAGATTATAATAATTTGTATATTACTTTTTATACATTTGACTTCTGTTTGGTGTTTTTTTTTTTCACTACACTTTTTAGAGATCATCCGTCAACAATAAAGAAAAGATTTCTTAGCGTTTCGTTTATGTTAATGTTTTCACCGTTTTATACATGGTATTTCATTCACGACAAAACTAAAGTAAGACTCGCCTATTATTAGTTTTTTTTTTCTTTAAATCGAAATTTAATATTTTTAGGTACCTATTTGGTATTGGTTGGGTTTGAAATGGGACGGGATATTTATATCTGCTGCGTCCTCACTTTCCTTAACATGCATTTTGTTTTTGGGTTCAATTTGTTTAATTTTTTTTAAAAATGTTCAACTAAGAAACGTCATTAGTAAGTTTTAACAATATTTGTACAATACACTACTACAGTGCTTTATGCAATATTTTTTTTAAAAAATTTTTTTTCGTTTTCAGGTATAGAAAATATAAAATCTAACTTTACAGACTTGATTTGGCTCAGAAACTACGTAGTAGCGCCAATATCTGAAGAATTTACTTTTAGAGCCTGTATTATACCTCTTTTACTTCAGTGTTTCCAGCCAATGACCACCATATTCATTTGTCCTGTATTTTTCGGAGCAGGTAATAGTCACAATAGTTACAAATGCATTATAATCTTCATTATTTAATATATTGTTTAGCTCATTTTAATCAATGGATAGAAAGAATGCGAACTGGTGTAACGTGCTCAGATGCATTTTTACTGTCAGGTAAATCATTTGACTTTTAATCCTTAAAAAAATATTTAATTACTCGATTACTTGTTGTAACTTGCGTAATATGAACACCATCACTGTTACAGTATTATCTGACTATTATAACTCGTATGTCAATTCAGTCCTCCTGAATACAAATATTTTATTTCTGCAAGGATAAGATTGTATAAACTATAAATATATAAAAATTAATGTTAATAATATGTTTATTGAAAAAAGACCCATCTGCTGGATAATATTACAGATATTTGATACACTAGTGTTTCAGTTTATGTATACAACTATATTCGGAGCATATTCGGCACTCTTATTCATCTCCACTGGCAACATTATAGCACCAATCGTGGCTCATAAATTTTGCAATCATATGGGTTTCCCTGACTTTCAAGAAATGTTCCAATTTCAAGAACCTAAACGTAGCTGTTTATTCGTACTATCATTGGTGGGACTAATGATCTGGTGTTTACTAATTAAATACGCTACAGAGCCATCAATATATTCTAATCAAATGGTATGGACTGAAATGAACCAATGTAATGCAACAAACTCGAGTAATAGTAATACTGAGCGAAACAATTTTTTTTAAATTGTAAATACAAAAATCTTTATTTACATACACACAAAAGAAAAAATGTACAACATAACATTTCGATACATTTTAACTGAAGCTTTCTATAAGAAAAATGTTATATTTAATAAATAAGACTGGAAAATAGTAGAGTTGTTAAGATTTGTTTAAAAGAAAAACAGAATATATGTAAAGATTTAATGCAAATGAGAAAAACACTATTATAAAATAGATGTATAACTATAAATTATATCACAAAAAGTAATTAAGCGATTGGGTATACTTATAAATATATTTACACTTCACTAAATAGTAAATATACAGTGTTGTGAAAATATTTTCAGTATTCTTTTACTCCAATCACATGCAATATATTTATATATAGTTATAAACGATTAAACAAATAATAATGTAAAATATTATGTATTACTGTATATTCAAATTCATATGTATATAATGAATTTGAATTGTAAAACATAATGGTAACAAAATATTTGAACTAATAACAATTACGTTGCTCTTTAAACTTCAACGTCTGTTGTGATTGTGACATTTACAAAGTCAAATTTAAAAAAAACATTATTCTTATTTATAGGTATATATTATTTATAAATATATAAACATTTGAGAAAAAAAAACTTAGTATTTTTTTTTTTTTTTTACATATTTCTACCTGCAGTTTACATGATTTGAGCCACTTGTTTAAACCCCGAAAATAATTATTTCAATTATAATGAGGAAGCACTTACTTTAGTCGACTAAATCGTAGATTAAAAATAACAATCTCATTACTGAGTCAACTCCAGTATACAGACCACCTTAGGAGTAACATAAATTCTTATACACAAGATTGATACAGAGTTTCAAGAGTCCATTTTTACCAACTGATGAGATATTATTGATATTTTCAGGACTGTGGAACATGCATACTATTTAAGTTGCCTGGAAAACATAAATGTAACATTAAAATAATAAAATATAATGGCAACTTATAAACAACAAACATTTTTGTAACAACAGATTTTAGACTGACTTGTATCACGAAATCTTCTTCCCGCTTCTTCTTTCTCATTGCCATCAAAATACCAAAGAGTAATCGCGTACCTAAAACAAATGCCATACATTGATTAAATAATGAAAAAAAAAAAAGAAAATTATTATATTTCCAAATTTAACCTAGTTTTAAATGCTGGTTGAACTTCGTGAGGATTTCTTCGATCAGACCAAAAAAATAATATACGATCAAATAATGGTTCTATATCAGCTACTTGATCACTCCATCCTTCTGGAAATATTCGTAATAAACCACCATTTTCCTAAAATAACATCACAGATTATAAAACGCGAATAATTCTGAAAATTATAATATTAATAATAAAATAAAAATATGAGACAAAATAAATACAAGTAATATTATGTTATCTACTTCTATTTAGAAACAATATGATTGTTAATTTAAATATTTTATAATATATAAATGGTATAATTTATTTTTTGGTCGTTGGATACAATTCGAAACATTCAAGTAATAATATATACATATACATTAAAATATCAAAAGTACATAAAAAATGAGCAGTCTTAAAACTTTAATGCAAAAACACGTGATAGATACATTGATTGTGGCCACATGATACAGTATATTAAAATCTGGAAGTATATTTAATTACACACGTTTTGTGAATGTATTTTGAAAGAAATTTATAAAGGGAGGAGATCAAGCGTACCCAATTACCCATTTAGTAGTGTCTTAATGAAGTTTTGGCCAGCTGTATTCTACTCGAAATCAATGTCGTGTCAATGCATCCGTTACCACCACCATACATATCTCACCAAACTCTTTGTCAGCCAGAGCAGCACAGTCGACACGTGCGAACTGGCATATTTGAACTGAACAGAGTATACAATGTGACGAGAAATGAATGGTAAAATATTTAAAATCGTACACACATGAATATGCAATTAATTTAATTATAACTAAGGAATAATAATTTTTTTTTTTATGTTTACAATCAAAATAAAACTACGAAAAACATAAATAACTGGCACATAACGGACTAAATTTAACTTTTGGATGTTTACCAATATTTTACTCGAGTACTTACTTTTATATCCCAGTCTTTATTTAAATAATATATTGCAGTTATACATCGGCCATCTTTGTTTGGATTATCTACATGCTTGACATAATGAGATCCATGTCCTGGATAACAAGCGACCATTGCCTAAAAAATAATTTGTTACTTTACCGTTATAAAATATGATCGTACACTACGAACTACAATAAAAAAAACCAAATATAATACGATAATAAAATTGAAATCGCATGATTAAAATAATAACTTTTACATATCAAAGAAATCTACTTGAATTTAATACAATGATGTAATTATTAATAGCGTTTAATACACAATATAGTTTAAAATAATATATATATATATATATACAAAACCATAATCTTGATGGTATTTATTATACACAATTATTGAATTGTTCAAATAATATTTTAATAATTAAGAAAAAAAAAAAATTATCGTAACATTAATATAATAGGTATTAGGTTCAGGTTATTAATATTGTACATTGATATGATGATAACATCAACCCTTAACGATTAGGTATATTACCAACATTTCATTATGATACATCATTGTACATTTGCAAATCTCGAATATTTTTCATTTATATATGAACAGTCAACAAATAATTAAAAAATGCGCGAGTCATTTATACAAACCTACAAAATTTAATACGTAATCAATTATAGTTTAGATACATAAGCAATAGTTTATTTAGTGTACATTACGATACTCTTTAATTTAAAAAATATTGTCCTTAAAATCTAAAATTAAATATAATGAAACTCGTCCAAGAGAAAAATCTTCGGAATTAAAAGAAATTAATAATAATTCCGTTTACATTTAAATACATATGAAAATTGATTTTGAGATAAAAAAAAATGTTCCGTTAGTTCTCCACATAAAATATACTTCTAGAATGTTTTAATTTTAATTTAAAATAAATAAATTTGAATAAAAATTTTAGTAGATTTCCGTTTTATTTGTAGGTCGCGCGTAACAAGAATAATTTTTAACTTAAATTGTTATCAACGTCTAGATCGAATAATTCTACAATGAACTGTGGTCAATTAATAAAATGTCAATAACCACGACAAAACGTTTTTTCTATTATTTATATCTGTGCCCTAGACGCGAAAAAAAGAAATTGTTCATTAACTCACTTTGGTTCGACCGTTAATAGTATAGTTTCCAAGTTTTCCGTTATCGTTCATTTTATTCGATCCCATGACTACAGCGTCGACATCACTGATGAGTTGTCCAATATATTTACAACAATCCTCACGACCGTCTACCCAAATGATCTGATCGCCTCGTATGGTTTTGAGATTATTACTGGCTTTATTCCGAACTAATTGGCCATCCTTGAACACTCCCATGTTGTAAAGATTCAGCACTTCGTCCAGCACGGTCATACCGCGTTCGTAACCCAAGAAATTATCCAACACGCACACTCCGTAAAGATCCATGTCGCGGATGATGTTACGACACAGGTCGACATAGTCACTGCGCTGCGACATTGGAGCATTGATACTTTGAACACTGTGGTTTGCTCTTTTGCTTCGATTACGTCCCATTATAATGTCATTTTCTAAAACGTAAAAAAAAAAAAATTAGTAAAATTACAAACGTCGTAACATTCTACAACAGCACTACGTAGTAATACGTAAACGTGGACGGTCGTACTAAAACACTTTGGCTATTCTACCGAGCGTTTCGCGGCGCCGTCGTTGTCCGGCACGTCAAATTCAGGTCGCGTCGAACGGGCGGCCGAGCGTATTCGGCCAACGGTGTGAATAAAATGAACAACCGAAATCCGGCCGCGGTCGCGACGGACTCGGCGGGACTTACCAAAAACACTGGCGGCGAATTTGCGACGAATCTTCGGTTCTCGTCGATTAACCCGTCGGGACAGAATACATCGATCCTACGAAGACATATGCGAGAGCACGCATACACGTACAACAGAACGAGCGAACTGGTGAAACGCGCGGAACTGCGCGAACAAACGCGGACGAACAACCTGCACGTACGCACTTATAACGAAATACGGCGCCTATACATAATGAAATATAATTGTGTGTACGAGTGTATTGTAATAGCGCACTATCTATGCAGAGATAACAGCAGCAGCAGCAGCAGCAACGGCGAATAGGGAGCGGCCGAATCTTGGTGACACTGGTATACGCGGTTATTAATCACAAGTTATCGCGATAAGACGTTATCATCTAGTTTCCTATAAAATAATCCTCCGATTTTGAATCTCAGAGTAATAATAATAATATCATTACTGTTATTTTGAATATTAAATCTTTACGGGTGTGAAGTTAACAAGAGCACAGAGTAATAATCACGATTTAAGATAATTATCTATTATCTTAAATCGTGGCAATAATTATAAAAGAAGAACGAGACGCTCCCGGCAAGTGATAATAAACGTATATGAATTGCCTATACACTGCCCCTACTAATTCAGGACTTTGTACCAAAATAGTTATACGATAGATAGCACCGCAAATATTTTATATACGTATATACATTTAACAAAAAAAACAGAAATAATTCGATAATTAAACGCGGCAGTTTTTGCCACTTGCTGGTATGTTTCGGGAGGTGCGCTATACCTTATAAAATTTACCTATATATTCGGAAAGCTTAGATCTCCTATTCGAAACAGCTCAAGCCACTGAAGATTTGAGTATTTGTGGTAATGATTTACTCGAATTTAAGTCCTTGTATTACAAGAATGTAGTAAATATTGCTGTAAGAGATGTAGAGGCCAAAGAATCAATTGCATCATCTTTAAAACAGCTAATTTATAGTTGATCTGTATATTAGGTATACATTAAGTGTTATGTATACTTTTTCAGTGTAATATACTTACGATTGTTCAGTTAAATATATTTTTACTTATTTCTGTATTCTACATCACATTATCATATATATATAGGTACATATAAAAATGTAATTGTAAATACCCGTGGTTCAAAACTTTAACTAAAATAAATGCGTGTAATATTTTGTTGTATCCTATGACCGGCTGCTAAAGTCAGTTCTCGTATCATTTTCATTCCCTACTTCCCTTCATTACCATACGTTCCAAAATCAATATTGTCTTCACGAGTCTCAGTCTCATCATCAATTGGCACTTCTATATTATTTTCTATACACATGTTGTGTAGAACTATACATGCATTGATAATTTTTGAAGCTTTGATGGGGTGACAGTGTAAAACTTTGTGTTTTAGAAGACATTGTACCGATATATGAGGACGTAATAATTCTATAACATCAATATTGTTAGGGCTTTAGTTAAATAAAAAGTTTTAACAAATTCATCATCGGTTAATTTTGAAAAATCAAGAATACCTAATATAAATAAATTAAAAATATAATTCAATAATTTCTGGATACCTATTTTTTGAATATTAAGTAGAATTAATTCACAAACCTTCGAAAACGTTTTGAGCCGTGTACATACGTCTGATGGATACTATACGCATTACCATTAAGAAATTCGACATCTTCTAAAACACGAATTGCTTGTAACTGCATAATATCAATATTTATGTTCTCCATAATTATTGTGGGAGTTATAGATGTAGGTATAATTACTAATTACTAGCTATAAACAGATATATTGTCTATTATACAAAGAAATATAATAGGTTTATATTATTACATTCAACTTTGAAATTAAAGGTTATATATTTAAAAAAATAATAATTTGATATTTCAATAACGTTCAGTTGACTGAAGTAAGTTTAATGTGGCAAATACCTTGCACTCTAAAGATTTCATCCTAATAAAAGTTTAGTACCTACCTACACCAACACGTTTTTTTTTCTCCACGCTCTTCCATATAGGTACGCGTTTTTTGTATTGTTTTTCAGCTGCAGTTTTGTCGGAGACTGTTCTCAAAAATATTATTATGTTCGTACCTATACTCAGTGGCGCACACGTTAAGGGTCGATGGGGTCGACCGACCCTCCTATTCAAAAGGGTGGGTGGGGTGATGCTGGTGTTATGGAGCTAAAAATGTAAATAATATATTTTTAATCATAATTAATACTATAGTGCATGCAAAGTTGTCATTGGGTGCCTACTGCTTGTCTATTGGTTGGTGGCCCAGGTGTGCAAAATATTGTTAGACCCATCAATGTGCGGTTCAGTGTGCGCCATTGCCTATATACTATGTTTCGCCACCGTACACTCGCGGTCTTCCCAGTCAAATATACAAAATATAGTTATATATTATGATTTTTGGATAATACGTATTAAAATAGTTTGAAAAAAATCTCCACGAGACTCGTTTAAAATAACGAATACGGCCATATATTGTCATCGGTAATATCATTGATTAAATATACAATAATAAAATTATGTATATTTAATCAATGGTAGTAATATTCAGTCGTTTAAATAATATACTACTAATAAATGTTATAATTTATAAGTGTACGAAATTCTGTTCGGTCGATTAATAAATTCCAGACAAAACAAACCGCGCGCTTGCCAGTCCCTTCTCGCCCTGCGAAGTACCTAATGTGTTATGTGCCCACACGGTATATCCTGCACATAGACGTATTTATATGTCGCAATTTGTGAAACTTCCGCCGCCGTTCGCTCGAAACTAGGTCACGCGCACCGTCCCATCGTATTTTTCAATAATCTCCCCGTCCACGCTTTTACCTTCATCTGCACGTCCTGCGTGGAACCGGTGACGCGTTTCTCGTCAACCGCTGTAGATACGCGGTATATACGACCGATACCCGGTTCAGTGGCGTATTTAATGGATGTGGGGGGTGGTGGTGGTGGACCGGGTTTAAACCCTCCCACCGCCATGACTTAAGAGAAAAAATTGTAAAACGTCCGTTTCTGACGTTTGTAGTAAAATTATATCTGACGTTGATGAACTACAACACAGGGAGCTAACATTATTATTATTTCGGGCTCAATTTTTTTTTTTAAAAAAAGCGTTTTGTGATCATTTTGAATAAATTAATTTTATGATAATAAAAAACAGACTAATCGGGGGAGGGGGTAAAGCTTCCCCGTGACTTAAATATTGAAAAACTGTCTTAATCCCCCCTCGTCCCCGGTTTGAAAATGCCTAAATACGCCTCTGACTCTGAAAATGTCAAAACCCGATTATCGTGAGTAGGTACCTACAATTTTTATTATTATTATTATTATTATATGTATCTATTACACGACGACAGATGTTTAATTATATATTTTTGATTTTAAATTGCAAAAAAATTAAAATGGACATCGGCTAATAACTATTACAATATTGTCTGACGATTTTTATAATATTAAACACGCATAAAATGAATAATAAAAGCCGAGCGCTTTTACCGACGGTTGTTCAGTACCTATAACAAATAATAATTGATCGTAATATTATACGCGCTCACTTATAATAATGGTTGTGGATACATATTTTCTCATTTTTCCATTTAAACGTACAATAATATTGACTAAATAATAATGTAAAAAAAAAGAAACGCGTAAAAAAATAAGCGTATACAGTTATATTCTTAATATGATTTATACTTTCTAATATTACACCGCGTACCGGTGGAATATGTATTTTATTTTATTTTTATTTTTTTAATTACAGTGGCGTAGCCAGGACTTTTATTTGGGGGGAGGACTGAGGCTGATAATTAATTCATTTATATGTTAATAATTAATATTTATAGACGGCACCTACTAAAAAATTGATTACCTATTTATTAATTTCGGGGGGCTGCAGCCCCATCAGCCCCCCTGGCTACGCCACTGCGTTATAATATTGTAAAAATACCCACTTATAATTAAAAATAAAATTTGGCAGCATTTTATTCTTAAACTGTTCAAATTATTTACATTGGGTAAATTTAAAAAAATTATACTCTCCGAGCTTCAATTTATTACGTCTACTTACATAGGTAATATTTTACAAAAAAAAAAAAATAATAATAATAATAATAATAATAAAAGTAGTAATAATCTGTTGGTATACATAAAAATGTACTTATTAAAATATTTTGTTAAACTGATTTGGTAATAATTTACTGCAACATGGTTTTATGTTGGTTTTCGGCAATTTTAGTTCCCATGTTCATAAAATATTGTGTGAAGCGCATGTTTAATGTTATACGACCTATGTTTTTTCACATTTATTTTTCCAATAGGTACAATACGAGTAGTATTGTATTCATTTAGGTAGGTATATAATTATATAAATATCTTAAATTCAAATATTTCACAACAAATGCGTTGATTTTTAATAAGTATATAGTATATAATTTATTCATTTCATATTTGATAATTACAACATTTAAGTATTAGCTCTTTAAAATTTTTAATTCCTAGTTATTAATTGTAATAATTATAAAACTAAGTATAATAATAATTATTTATTATATCAAGCATTAATATTATAAAAGATTTTGTATAAACAACACCAAATATTTACACATGAATATTTTAATTAATTATATTTTTAATGACGTAATGAAATTATTATTTAAAAATAAAAAATTAATAATAATCACATTAAATATATTACACTTTTAACTATTTCATAAATATTTATAATTTCAATAGCAATAAATATCTTACAATGGACAAATACGTAAACATTTTAAATTGACAGAAATAGAGACTATTAGTCTCTAAATAAAAAAAATTAAGACTTAAGAGGTGTATTGAATATAAACAACTATTCAAAGATGTCGTTTTAGTTTATAACAAATTGTCATCAGTATTTTGACCCTGGAAATTACTTTTTTTTTAAATTTTAAGAATTATTTTATTTTAACTAATTTGAATAAGTACGGTTTAGCTGGTATATTCTCAGTCATTTAGTTATATACTCCGCACTACCCATTAATCTTAAAAGAAACAAAAAAAATAAATAAAACACAGCCTAATATTTATATACAATATTAAAAAAAAAAATATTTGGATTATTTACTCTCACAATAAATTTCATTATAAAATTTAAATTATAAATAATACAACCAGTAAAAAAAAAAAAACGTATACAACAAATAGTAAAAACAAAATTCAAATAGGTACTTAATGTACATTTTTTAAAATCAAGAAAGTAAAAAAATTAATAAAGTAGGTATTTAATATTAAATAGGGTAACACAAAGTACATTTTTCAAACTAGATAATTTTGAACAATAAAAATTCAACAGATAGTTTTAATCAAATAAAACATTATACACATACTCATATAAACTTCATAACTAAAGGAGTTGTTACGAAGTTAGAACTGTTGCATGGCACAAAATTATTGTGAACTTTTTGTGTCAATAGTTTTTTTTAAAATTAAGTTTAATACATTTTGGTCAGTTTGTATTTACATAATTTAATAATTGTACTTATAAATTATAATATTGTATTGTTTTTACTAAATTGCACATATCCTATATAACCTGGTCATTATTTAATACACTTGATGGAACAAACTTAAACAAACATTTTACTAAGAATCACTTTTTCACTTATTTTATGATAATACCCTTTGAGATGCAGTTCACACATAACCCTGAAACTTTATCGACTTATAGTACCTACCTATGTCTTTAGGTCTTGTTTAACTTGTGGTAGATATAAAATATTAGTTTATCTACAAGACTTATTTTTGACATGCCTAGTTTATAACAAACACAATTACATTGTATTATAAAATAAAATCAGTTATAACGTTCCGTCATTGGATGACGTGGAAAGTTCACGTTCAGTCACTCCAATTCTTATCAATTCTCTCAGCATAGGAAGAGGTCTTCTAGGCCACGTTTTTTTAGCCTTCAAGTCATGCGCTTCTTTTTGTATTTTTTCAAGTTCTCTAATCATCGGATAAATTCTTTGTTCTATCCATTCAGATATGGTGTACTTATCAAATATTCCAGTCAACGATTCTTGTAACGGTCTAATCATAGATAAAAGCGATCGATAAATGCGAGCATGGTCAGCCATTAGTTCATCAACACGAAGTGGCGATGAGAATTCATGTTCTACGTTATAGCTGGTCATCCAACCACGATTCTTTTTAGTTTCCATAATAAAATCATCGTATTCTAATTCAATAGTGTGTAATCTATACAGCAACCTGATAAATAGCAAATATGAATACATTAAATTATAATATATAGGTATGTATATGCATCAGGCACGTATACAGGGGGATTTTTGGGGTTCAAACCCCCCCCCCCCCGAAATAATTTCTTGTCACATTAAAAAATAATGAGTAAGGAGGAAGAAATTGTTTTATTATGTTGCTGTACAATTTGTATTGCTATATTTTGTAAACCCCCCTCCCCGAAATTTTATTTTGTGTACGTGCCTGATATGCACTATGGTGACAAACCATAATGTTAGCAATGTGTACAATTAAAGATATTATTTATATTATCTTTTAAATCAGTACAATATACAAAATATAATAGGTATATATATCAGCTATTTATTTAAATTTAATACATAGATAATAATGATTTTTACCTAAAAAACTGGTTTCCAGGAAATGTGCACCTTGAAAATTGATCCCAGAGATGAGGATCGTTATTCAAGTTCAGAAAATCTCCATCATATTCATTGTTGTGGCCAAAAATACCACAGTTAAGTCCTTCATTCAAATTTGTTTGCAGAGACTGATTCATGTAGCCATTAGTGGTTGCCAAAAGATTCACAACCATGGACGGAATAGATGAAGGTAAAACTTCGCATAAAACAGCAAAGTGATCATACCTGGTTGTTGAAATTATCGATTAGAAATATATTATTGTAATTTACACTGTCTATTACAGTGGCGATTCTTGACAAGTTTCATAGGGGAGGGGGGACGAACAATTTTTTTTTCAAATCAATACTGCTATAGGAGGAAATTATTTCTATAGGTTGTACTCCCATTCATAATAATCATCAATATCATATTCCTATATAATAATATTAAGATTATAGGGAGGCTATGTTGGTTCTGGCGTATAAGGTCCCCTTGTACTCCGCCCTCTACTTGCGCAGTTGCACTTGCACCTACCCTTCCTTTTACACAATAGACACTGTCCTCTATTTCCCCTTCGAAGTCTTAACCATGTTTTTACTCTATATAAACAAAGCAAAGTGTTTAGCCTTAAAGTTTAGTCAAAGTTATAATAATATTAGAACAGTATTCTGTAAGAACGTTTTTAATTTTGAGTTATTAATAGTCAAATGTAGAGACGTTTTTTAGGCATACCAAGCCTTTAAGTTTATTTTAAAACTTTATTCACAACTAAAATAGGCTTTAAATTTTTTTAATACAAATGAGTGTGTAAAAGAATAAAATCTCATTCTAATATTTAAGAATTACACACTTTGCTGCAGTGACTACAATAGTGTACGCAGACTAACAAAAAAAAAAAAAAAGCCCAAGGGGGACAGAGACGGTACAACTATTGCCTCCATAAAACCGTCGCCAATGGTCTATTGTATATAGGTACCGAGCTATAGTTATTAAATAAAATTAATGTATTAAATGTAATAAAACCTATTTCGTTCAAACATATTTAATACTTTTGAAATTTTAATTTGTATACAGAACCAATACAAATATATATTTAATTGGGGGGTTTTTAACTGCGTATTAAAATAGATCGATTTAAATTTTTTCAATAAGACGTATACATTAAACTCGTTGAAAGTTTTAAACAATGCATTCTGAATTCCGTATTTACGTATATGTATCTACACGATTTTACGTCATTAAGTAATATATACGACTCTTATAAACTTAATATTTGTATACATAACTTTTTTCATCTTTTGTCGGTCAAAAGTATATAGTTTGTTTATGAAACTAGATACACATAACACATGTATCATTAATTTTACTTTAATGTAAATTATTTAATTATACAAATTTTACAAGAGATTAATCTAATTCGTAGACGTACAGTCAAACTCGGATTGTTAATAATCTGTACACAAAAAAGGTATTTTGCAGTATCAACAAAATTCGGTTTTTAGTTACAATCTCTACACTTATCACATCGAATTATCACTACAGCAGTAATTAGGGTTCTGATTTATAATAGGCAATTAATAATTTGCGACTTTTATGAATGGTTATCTATATTCTATACCCTATTCATTTTAAAAAGTGACACGGGCGGTGACCAGTTTTCAACAGCAGTCAGACGTTTCCTCCACCGCGCTAACTTAGGTTGTTCAAAGCATGAAGCGATTCCACGCCCTTGCGCACAAGTCGGCCACACAGGTCGTTTCTTTTAACTGAATGGGGTATAATGTTATATAGATGTATCGCATGTCTATCTTTTAAAACCATCTGTACGAAAATATGGAAGACGGACGGTGTTTCAGATGACTGAGAAAAACAATTTTGTATTTCGTATTTATATGATACGTACAAGATTATACAAATCAAACCGTGAATATATGTATGTATTATATACCTCTGCCATCCAGTTATAACGATTCCTTTGAAACCACCCGTGAACCGACTGTTTTCATTGGACATCAACTGCAACCAGTTTAAATTATTTTCCAAATGTCTTTTAACGTTAGGAACATAAAGAGTTTCTCCAAACGCTCCTTTGAAGGCGCTAGCTGTCCACGCGTGCGGAAAAATTATTTGATACTTTTCCCACACGCTCTGCATAACAAATCTATAAACATCCTCGGCGTACACCCATACCTGAAGAGATCCAAGTAAATATTAGACACTGCACGATAAAGATGTCCTATAGATAAATACTTAAAAACGCGGTTTACCATTGGTTCGACTAATTTTCCGATGTCATACAATTGCATTGTGGCCACGGACAAATGTCTAAGCATGTCGTCCCAAATAATAGGAACCGTGTTTGGAGATTTCGTGCGTACATATGTGGCTACTTGCTTGACGTGCGATAAGAACAAATCTTCTCTGGCCTTGGCTCTACACCTAAAACATTCTCCCATGTGAAACACTTCGTCACAGCCGACATGTAAATAATTCACATTTCCATGAATTTCGAGAATCTAGAAAATTAAATAAACGTTTGTTTTATTTAGTTTTTTTTTTTTATTACAATTATATGTTATGATTCCGAGTTATTGGATACGTATTTACTTGATCGATCATTTTTTCGACAAACTTCATAGAAGCGTTGTACGACGGGCACAGCGCTTGTGGAGACTCTTGCACTTCTCTTAAGTGAGCAAAATCTGGCAGTTTCAACGCAAACTCTACGTGACCGAACGTTTGTATTAACGGGATCACTTCCAATCCGTTGATCGCAGCCATTTTTATTATCTCTCTTATGTCCGCCTTAGAATACGCGTTCCCGGCGGCTAGAGGAGCCAAGGTTCCACTCCAAGGAAACATGTCTTCCCATTCGAGCAAAAGACCAGTACCGCCGAATTTCTTTATTAACGGGAATATTTTTTGAAGATAAGTCAATTTTGGCGGGGCTCCTTTGAAATCTATGTGCACTAGACGATGTGGAGGCACGTACGGTGGTGGTTGTTGAGGTTCGGTGTTAATTTGAATCCGCCGACTTATACGGGCCGGTTGCAGTTCTTCCATCAAATTAACGTCTTCATCTTTTTTCACCTTTTTAACTGTGCCCGCAATCGACGCGGATGGCTGCTGTTTGTTCAATAGCTGTTCGTCGGATTCAAATTCGGACATTGTCAAGGTATTTTGAATATTTTGGATACCAGCTATATCATTGGACGCACTGTATTGCACACAAATCACAAAAAGTAGTATGCTAAGTAACAGTCCAAATAACACAGATCTTCGTCGACGCAATGAATTAGTAAACCATCCAGCGTATGAAATTATTTTATTCTTCCATAAATTCCTGAAATCAAACAATTAAACGACGAAATGATAAATCTTTATAATATCATATAAAACGTTTATGTCTTTTATTATATAACAAATCACTGTTCGTTTACGTGGTTTTGAAAATGATTAATTAAAGCTATAATATTATCTATAATAGTAATTAATAAAACAATAAATGTTATAGTAGTAAACCAGACGAGGTCGGTAGTCGGTACATTTTTAGACTTAAATTAATTAACGTAAAAATAGCGTTATATATATTATGTTTGAATATGATTGAGACACTTGTGACTGTTTACACTAATATTATGAAACCCAAAATCACAAAATAATATACACTTTTTACCACATATACGTATTTCGACAACAACTTTGTCATCATCAGCGCGAACCACATACTAAAACCGTTATACGATATACACCCCTATTTATACAGTTAATATCCAACGACTTCATCAAAAACATCGCGGCAGTTGTTCGTGAATCATCGACCACGTCCTACCGCAATTCTATGCCGACGCCATCTGGATCACATTAATTTTAGTAAAGAATTTTGTAAGGGACTTAAGTCCCAGTTTAACAAATTATTTTTATTTTTTGACATTTCTATTGTACACATATTTTTTTAATTATCCAATATAAATAAACTGAAATCATGACGTAGTAGTCAAAACTTAAAAGGAAGTTTATCTAACCTACATTTATGCCCTTTTCAATTTACACGCACTATACTTACTGTACACCTGCGTCCTGCACGTCACTGTTACGGTATTATACAGTTGTTATTGTCATGAATTGGTGACACTTTTCGATTCTATCATGCTCTAAAAACTACTGTTATAATAACTTCTGAGTATTGAAAGACATTCTACTACACTACGTCATTGGTCAGGTTATAGAAGAATAGATACGTATTCTACGTTTAGGTTTTATATTTATAGTGTTTATTGGACCACGTTAATGATATTAGTAAGTATTATCGTACTAGAAGTCGCTATTATTATTCTATAGTACTCGTACTATGCATACACATATATATATATATATATATATATATATATATATATAATACAGTGTTATCTTCCACGAATCAGTGTTAACTACGTTTAATATAAAAAAACGAAATATTGCAAAAAAAAATCGCAGTTTATATATTATTATAGGTGGTACACGAACCAGTTGATAAAAAAAATTAAACAAACTGAATTGTCTAAAAAAGTCATGTTTCGATATTTAAAACTTGCAATAATTTGTAAATTAAAAAAAATTGTTTTAAAAAACAACAGGAATATTGTTCTATCACAGCGTAATATTAATCTTAGAATTCAATATAGTGGTGAAATACCTATAAACGTATGCTGAAACTACTTGAACCGTCGTTTATTGGATAGATCTTGAAACGGTCTATGATCATATAATATACTCGTATATATATATATATATATATATATATAGTAAATTGTAATCGTCTGTAATAAGTATCGATCATTATATGAGTTTAAATTATTCATCAACACGAATAACAAAGAAACTGAAATTATATTAATGATGTATCTATAAATACTTATGTAGTTAGAAATAATATTTTCAAAAGTGAAAATAAAGCGTGTTATATTTTTATTTCGAAAAGTAATCTAGTGCGCAACGATATAATATATTATTATCTCGTGTAACATTTAATCGAGTATACCTAACACTGACTAGACATCGTTCGAATAAGTGGTTTTTTTATTATGCACATTAATCTTTTTAAGATGACTGTGCTAAACACCGAAATCTATTGTTGTTGGTATTTGTTGTACGAACAAGTCACGGTTGTAATAATAATAATAATAATAATAATAATAATAATAATAATAATAATAATAATAATAATAATAATAATAATAATAATAATAATAATAATAATAATAATAATAATAATAATAATAATAATAATAATAATAATAATAATAATGGGTAAAAATGATGGACAAATTTCGATCCCCAGTGCAGGTTGTTACACGGATTTGCATCGTATCACGATGAGAGAAACTTATTGTGGACTGTGGTCCATGTACAACGTATTTGTTTTTTATATTATAATATTAAGTTATTTATTTAACATTTAATATTAGTTTAAATATGTTGATATAAAATGTACGCAATAGCGTACTGCAGTGGGTACTATATATGGTACGATGGTTATTTTCATAGAACCGCAGTGTAGTCACCATTGTTATATTATTATAACAGTATACCTACTATTTTTGTAAATTACTTATGGTTTAATTTATACCATATTATGTTTCGCACAAATAAACACATTATTAACATAACCGTTATCGTAAATAGGATTCACCGCAAATGACAACGCGTGTATATATTATTATATACTGACTGACAACTACTATATTTATATAAATCATGTTGATGTTTCACCTGCGAATTTAACAGTTACAAATAAATATAATACACACACACATTCATATATATATATATATATATATATATATAGGAGTATATATATATATAGTAAATACTTTTTTGTATGACTAATTACAATAACGGCTAATGATGCGATAACACAATCAAAGCGGTCATGACCTGGAAACCAACAGGGAATAGAGACCTAGAGGGAAAATGCGACTGGGCACGTGGGTTGAGAAGGACTTGGATAGAATATAATGAGGAACTGCAGGAGGAATTTAATTCGGGACCGGAAGAAGTGGTGGCGGGAGGTTGTAGAATATATATAGTTGAAGCCAGAAGAAGAAAAAAAACAAACGAATTACAACATGCGTGTATCATCATATACACATGTATTACGTATGTAAATTAAATATTGTTGCAGGATACTCTATATATGGTAAATGTGCGCATATAGAAATAATATACTGCGGTATAAATTAACTATTCGTATGGCAGAATTATAAATTTATGTAAAAAAACAATTTTCATTTTAACGCGGTCCTTTAATTTTATATTTTTAATTATACATTTATACATAATATATTATTTTATTGCGTTTCGAACAATTAAATATCCCTATATAAATATTATCGATCACTATCTGAAAACATACATTACCAAAAGTTCCATTTGTTATTGCAATATTCTGGAATAATACGCGCGGTCAACACTAATAATTGTTTCCACAATAAATTACCGTACTTATCGTATACGTTGAGTAAAACACTCAAAAGTTATCGGCTATTATTGTCCAATTATACGCGCTAAGTTTGAACGGTTACACAAACTATTACTGAAAGCTTATACGACGGCCAATGAGTAGGTATATTATATATATATATATAATGACTGAGTGTTTTAGATTAAATTTTCTATGGGTACGCACACGGTTAAGAAGTCGTGTCAAAAGTAGTTAATTCAATACACGTTTCGAATGCGGAATGATAAAAGATGAATTCGATTAAAAAAACTAGAAGCGTTAGTGTTAATATGTAGGGGGAAGGGGGGATCCACGGGAATCACTGGAACACAGCTTCTTTGTCGAAATAGTTCATAAAGAGATTCAACGAATAACGAATATATCAGCTAGAATATCGTTTAAATACACAAAAAATTAATATATATGTACAGAATTATACTTAAACCGTTTTCACTGGCTGGGGTTTCTATATATATATATATAAGAATATACTGCAAGTACGAATGAAAAACATTACAATTACCCTGTCTAAAATCAATAGGTACATATTATATAGATATACCGTTGATAATTTTACTGTTTTTGTCACATATATATTGTTGCTTTTTATTTTTATTTAATAAGAAAACTAAACGATTGATAATATTATTTTAATCGACATTTTTTCGAATTGAAAATTCATCTCTCTATATACAAACGCATACACACACACACACACACACACATACATTTAAAAGCACTTATATGTGGTGGCGAACTAACATTCTTTATACTACGCGTATGTCGTCACTGTATAATATTTAAAGTTGTGATTGTTATTTCTTATGCGTCTACAATAATAATTCAATGGTTTTTGCGACTCGAATTCGATCAAAAACCAAGATATTTTGAAATTCCCTACAGCAATATAAACTTATGTCGTGTATACCGCAGTGTTGCTGCAGCGTATAGTTATTAACGTTGTTGGGTCAAAAATAATAATGTAAGATCGCGTATGACTTAAAATTATTGTTATTAAAACGAGTCAAACAGCCTTGAGACAATGCGCGTGTGTGTGCGCGCGCGTTATATTAAATGCGGTAATACAATAAAATATAAGAAAAATAACGACTGGTGGTCACGAATGAATTTTAACTGGAAAAACGATCTCCGCAAAGAAATCGTTTACACAATAAACGCTGCGATATATAATTTAGGAAAAAAAAAACATTTTAAAACGGGCAGTAACTGTTTTTTTCGCGTTTAATTGATCAATAATATGGGAGGGAAAAAAAGATATGTATATATATCTTTTTTTTTTCAATATATATTAAATTAAATTTGCGACGATACGAAAATTAAAATAAGAAACGTTTGAATAATGTATTTACTTAGTTTTTGAAGCATTTTCACTGCAGAAACGCGTCGAATTTATAACGTTATTCGGTAGGTATATACGAAATAGGAAACTGCAGGAACACGCTGATGTACATTATAATATATAGCAGAGAACATCAAAGTGTATATATACTTATCGTATAAACACGTCATAATTAATATATTTGATAAAGTGGCAAAAGTTGAATTCGATGAGAGCGGAATTTTAAAATGTCACGTTTCTTTCTTTTTACGATAAAAAAAAAAAATAATAATAAAAAATTGCACCGTCTGGATTTATTATTATTTTTTTTTATATGAGTACACTCTCGACGACGGTTACTAGAAAGAATATGACACGCATATAACACACGCTCGACGAGGCTCTGTGCCTCAATTAACTAGCAGAGAGCCGGTTTCAATGTCAACGCTACACTGGCTGCAACTATATAATATAATACGCGCATATAACGGCGACGATTGTTTTCGAATAAAAAAAAAGAAAAATTGAAAAATATCATTCTCGGTAAACCATCGCGTCGGTCGGTTATATTATTACACTTGGACAGCAAGGCGTTTTTTTTTTTTTATCCGAAAACGCGGTCGACGTGTTATCTATTAGATACACCAGTGTTTTTAACCAAAAAAAAATTTTTATTCCGCCCCCCCCTTGTAGATTTTCAAAATCTCATCCCTCCCCTCCCCTCGTCATCAATTTAAAAAAATTGATTTTTTTTCTTTATTATACTGGGAATGATCAGTAGATATATATAAATTGTATACTAATTGTATATAATATAATATTATTTTGTACGTGTGCAGTGTTTGTCATTGAACTCCTTCTAAACGGCATGACCGATTTTGATGAAATTTTTTTGTGCGCGTCCGAGCGGGTCGTCCCTGGATGTTTCGGATTCACAATTATTGGATCCGGTAGTTCCAACGAAGGTGCGGTAGCTAACACGGGAAATTTTGGGATTTTAGGCGTTAAACAGTTACCATGGTGACCATTTAAATCGTTATTGAGTTTAAAACATAATCTATATATATATATAAAACTTTGGTGAGTTGTTGTGCATACCAGTTTATATTTTTTCAATTAGTTTTTGTGCAATCGTGCCTCCCAAACGAAAAGCGATTGGACGATTTACACTTTTAAAACGAAAAACAAAAGAGCATCTCGAGCTTCCGAAACAAACGAACGAATGCGGAAGCAAGACTGGAAAATAACGGAATTTTTAATTTTTTGTCTGAGGAGGGGAGGGGATATATTGTATTTAAGTGTTACGGTTTTTCGGCGATGCATTTCAATTATTTTATATATATTTTTTCTAAATATTAAAAAAAAATTTTTTTTGAAGTTTTTTCGTGAACGAGCGAAGCCGGGTAATTAGCTCATCGTTTTGATTGTTTTCTTGAACATCGAAATAGAAATGTAAATAAAACATATTGAGATTCATTGTGATTTAAAATTTAAATCACATTTCCAATAGTTTTCACAAATTCACAAAACGATAAAAAAAAAAAAAAATTACTGAAATTTGGACAGGACAACGTCTGTCGGGACAGTTAGTAAATAAATAAATAAATATATATATATATATATATACATAATTACTATTTTTATTTCGTTAATAAGTTTTATAAACACTTTAAAAACAAAAAAACAATTTATTATTTATATAATATATAATATAGTGCAGTTTGTTAGTAATAAACAGACTCTTTATTCAAGTATACATATTATATACTCGTAATATTCAAATACGCGCTCGATACAATTAAAAAAGCAATTTTATTTCGAACTCTTACGTAGGGAAAATATGTATTTTTTTTTGATACGTATATCGCGCAGAGAAATAAACCAGAAAGAAATCAATGCGAAGCTGGCTGACAATATTATAATTTTTCCTTTGAAAACTTTTTTCGTGTTTGGCTCGATGCACGCGCGTCTAGTCCGTCGATACCTATAGTATAAAACATGGCGATATCCGCGGCGTTCTGTTTTTTCTTATATAATCGCCTGCTCAAACCGGAGAAATAATCAATTTTTTTTTTTATACAATAAGAAATTGAAAAATAATTGTTTCGTGCGATAATGATCGGCTCGCACCCTCCACCCAATAGCAGGTTGGGAATCACCGTTTTCTTTTTTTTTTAATATAAAATACAATTTCGTTTAATTTCGATTGACCGCGCGTTTCGTATATATAGTTTAAGGATAAAAATAACTATTATAATATAAACGATAAACATTTAAATATGTGCGTTTAGTTAGAACGAGAACCCCCCACACCGACGCCCAGCAGGATACATATATATATATATATATATATATTGGAGAGTGTATATAACAGTCGAATTCATATAAGACGTATATTATTATTATTATAACAACGTCCAGTGGCGCGCCTAAACACCAATATGCAGCAGCTGCAGGGCGTCTCGTCCATATACATTATACACGCGGACGCGTCGGATTTTTTTCATATTATACTTTACTTTCTTTCTTTTTTTTCACCGCTTCGGTTATTTATTATATTGTGTACCGTTATGTACGATCCTGAATCCCGTGTAAAACACACAACGCTCAGTAATATTAACAATATTTACGATACTGTTTATCGTGCGCGCATATAGGTACGCTGCCGCC
Source organism: Slavum lentiscoides (assembly GCA_032441835.1). Taxonomy (NCBI): domain Eukaryota; kingdom Metazoa; phylum Arthropoda; class Insecta; order Hemiptera; family Aphididae; genus Slavum; species Slavum lentiscoides. The sequence goes on from CM063707.1 coordinate 22,488,024, forward strand.
GCCGGCCCGAGGCTGCAGGTTATGCAGGGGACAGTAATCACGCGAGTGTAATGAGATTCGTGGTACCTACCTATATATCAGTTCGAGAATAATAACAATAATTATTATTACCGTACGTTTAAACGGGAGAAAACTGTACGACACCACAACTGGAGTCTCTGCGCAGTATTGTTATCAGGCGGACGGCTCGAGGTATTAGGGCGAGCTATAGGCACCTTTCCGAAACGTTGGCGTTTTCAGAATGCTCGGGGCAAAATTATTATGTATTAAGTTCTATTTACGCGAGTGAAAAATTTTGTATCAGTAGACATGTATAGAATAAAATATAATACTACTACATCTATATTATATATATTTTATGTTATATTTACGCCGTCCACGTTAATAACTAACTAAAAATTATATTGAACTTAAAAAAAAAAACTATAAGACTTTTTGAAAACAATACGATAAGGCTTGATTTTCCTTTTTTTTAACACGTTCACTGTACTCGTATCAAAATAAATCAAAAGTTATTAGTCTCATAACGTAACTCGTATGTAATATGGGTCACGTTACCCTTATTTCAATAATCCGTGAACCATATTCGGTTCATTTTAACCATTTATTTCATAGTAGGTACATTTATTTTTACGGACTATATGGTATGAGTATTTTGATAGCACAGCTGGACTGAGAGATCATACGCTTTCTAATGACAAATAATTTGCCTTAAGTATAAATATAAACCAGTACTAGTTGAAATCAGTTTCAAAAACAATTTATTCTTAGAAAAAAGATGACATTATTAAAATTAATTACAATAGATTATTGGTATATTTTATTAATTATTATATATTTAATATTATTAAAATGTTATAAGTTAATGGTTCTTGTTATAACAACTTATACAGTAAGCACGACCACATAGTTTGCAGTGTGTTTTAACTTTTAATTGTATTAACAATTTAAACACAAAACGTTAAAAAAAAAAAAATCACGTTGACTGGCGTTTCAAAAATTCGTAATCAATAATAATGTTTTTCGTAAAAAACAAAAATTTATATATGCAAAAGGACATTGCAGGCGCCTAAAAGACAAAAAGCGTAAAGCCTCTGCAGCTGCAGCTCGCTCCCCCTTAAGGACGGCCCGGCAAATAAGTACGAGGGAACGCCGCGGCCTAACGACGGAGGAGCGACCATTTACAAAGTCGGAACACACATTTTTTTTTTATAATGCAAAAAAAAAATTGTAAAAAAAGAAAACGGATTTGTATCGTTCTCGTTTGCAGTATACAATATTGTATAACGAAATAAATGTTTTTCTCGTACTCTTCTGTGTTTATTCGAAACAAAAATGTTACGAACCTCATCGTCTTCCGTGTCCTCGGTGCATTCGTTCTGCCATTATAACACACACACACACACACACACCGCGTGTACTATAACGATAGAATTAATATTAAATTTATCTTATTTTACGTTTATCGCTGCAGTTCTTGTACAGTATTTTCGTACATTATATATTATGTATACGGTCGTATTCATCGTATTTATTATATTATGCACATATTTAACTCGGGAGTTTTATAAAGTAATTTTTTTCGTTTCATATGAAAAGTGGTGAACACCCGCGATTATCGCACATATCCGGTACTACTCTACTACGCGAGAAACGATCAAAAGACGTTTTTATTTTTTCCGCGACACGCACAAACACTCGGTCACACTGAAACTGCGACGAAAAGTTATTCGGTCGCACGACACGTGCGAGTGTGTTTTTTTTTCTTTTCACTCGACGCGCATTGCACGAAAACGGTGCGTAATCCGTGTTTTATGGCCTCCGGATGATCGGTCCGAGGCTAGCTAGGGACCGTATGCGACGAGGAGAAAGAACCGTGCAACGGTAACAGACAGCAGCGAACTTCAGTACCTACCTAAAATAACGTCGATTTTCGTCGTTCACGAGAGCATCCGCGATTTTCAAACGCTATAAATTGCGTTAAGCCAGTGGCTTATCGCACTGAACAGCGTTCGACCGAGTTTTATTAATTATTACGTATAACGCATCATTGTCGCATACGTCGCGGTGCCGCAACTAACGATGCAGAAGAACGAGCAGAAATTCAAATGCCCCCTTCCCACTCTATTTAGAGCAAATTTTACGGGCATTTCTTTAAATATATTTTTTTCTGTTCTATTTAATCTTTCTTTTTTTTCATCATATAAATGCAAATCTGTTTTATTTATACAAAATGACGACAAACACATATTGTGACTTAAATACATTAAAATATTTTAACGAAACGTAACAAAATAATTTATTTCGGATTATTTTATCGTACAATCTAACAACTAAACGCAAGACCATAAAATATAAGCTACGATAATAATAATATAGTGACATCATTTTTAATTTTCGTGGAGTTAATTTCATTTTATTGAAATACGTACATTAATACTAATGAAAAAAATAAATAATAAAGATTGCACACGCGCTTACGATCGGTCGCTCGGTCAGCGTCAAACTACACACCCGCACATATCGACGTGGCGCGTGTCAGCCGACCACAATAAAACGGGAAAAGAAAGTAGTCGTCACCAGATAGCGCTACGACACAACATAGAGGGCGTGTCGAAAAGGCGCTTATAAATAGCGGTCCGAAACCATCGGACCGCTCAGTGTAGTCACGGCGGTCAGACGCGAATAACGTCGTTTGACTGCGGGGTATGTGTGTGTGTGTATTGTTTGAAACTGACCACTATTTATATGCGCCTTTCTGCCACGCCCTCTATGTTGTGTCACAGCGCTATCTGGTGACTACTTTCTTTTCCCGTTTTATTGTTATTTCGTTTACGTTCCACGCACGTTGTTCTTCCTTTTTCTAAATTCGCATATTTTCGTCTCGGTAGATCTTTCTTTTTGGTTATTACTCGTCGATGTGGACATTTCGTTGGCAGAAGGTGCGACAGAGCATATTTTAAGGAATCTGTGCTGGGTGGCACTATGATTAAGGACTAAGCCAAGTGCCTATCCTCAGGCACCTTTTTAGTTTATGATTTACTTAAATATAAAGGCATTCGTATAAAATAATATAATACTCGTAATATACACATATGTGGCACATCCACCAACCACTGGGTGGCATTAATTCTTCACTAGGTGGCACTATATGTTAAAATATGCTCTGGAGTGCGACCAAACAAGGGTTAATATTATATTACACTATACTTTTGCGGGTCCTACCGTTTTCAATCTCGTACACAATATACGCGGTAGACTACAATAATAATATTAAATGTTTATACGATATGCGTATTACGTGAAAAAGTAATAAACAAACTGCAGTATAACAGTATTTGCTGCAGCGTTATCAACGTTGAATAGGAATACAACGCAAATGCGACTTATTATTATTATTAATATTTCGTTATATTTTATATCCTTACGCGCAGTGAAATTTTATTATTTTTTTTTGAAACTCTTTTCCAATCTATATTTACAGATTTTGTATAACTTATATAACTGCATCAAAGGTGAAATTGACCTTTTTCATTTATCATAATAACCCCATATTATTTATATTTTTTATTTTTTTATTTATTGATTTTTAAAAAATTGAGTTGTTGTTTTTGTTATTATGTGACTATGGTGTGTTTTGTTTAGTTGTTGTGTCTAGGTTGTATTTTGGAACTTGATAGTTTTTTGCCATACGAATATATATATATATATAAATAAAGGTGAAATATATCGCGTATAAATATAAAAAAAATTTAAAATTCTCAAACTATGTATAATATGGATAGTGAACGTATAAATATATATAAATGTTAAAAACAGCGAATTAAATTCACACGATAAAATATAACGGCGGAATTTTTTTTCATTTTTTAACGTTTACATAGGTCCGCGCACCAACAATACCGCGCCGCGACGATGAAGAGCTGCTGCACTGCACGCGTGCACCGAAGGCCACAACGAGAGACTATTTGCGTATATGCTGATTTGTGTTTTATAATATATGTAATCGAAATATTTTTTTTTTTTTGTATTTTATTCGGCTCTCGGAATAATAACATTTTTATTATATGAATATAATTACGCGTTGTAATACATAATATATAGTGCAGGTCGAACGAGAAACGCAAACGGTCGCGCGAACGGACTGCACGTTTTATTTAGGCGGAAAAAAAAATCACACGTTCCGCGCTGCACTGTTGTTATTGAACTGAAGTCATTGAACAGTCATGGTATAAAAACCTCATTTAAAAATCACAGCTACATCGAAAATCTTCGGAGAAAGCTGAATTATCGCATCAAACAGGTTATTACACGTTAGTTCAAAGGAAAATTGTTGTTGATGTATCGACGATAAAATTTAATAATAATAATAAAATATCTATATATATATATATATGTCGCCATAGATAATAATATAAGTATTATTACTGTAACCCGAAAATTCTTTAGAATGTAACAAATAATTATTATTACATACATAGTATTACAAAATTAATTAATTTATCAATAATTTTATACGAATCAAACTATAAATTGTAATGACAATGAAATGTTGTCGATTCGACAAAAATGTTGTTAACAAATAATAATAACACGAGAATTAATTGCGTCGAACCAACACATATACGCGTATATTTAACGATAATGTTTTTAAATACAAAATATTATTACATTAAAAATATTGCAATACGTTGGTTTAAAAAAAAAAATCTCATTAGCTGAATATGGGGAAACAATAGACGATAGCGGTTATAAGCCAATAACGTATAATAGTTTTATATCATTAAATTATATAAAATAAATTAAAATTTTCATCGGGATTTGTCATTCAGTGATTGATGTATCGACGATAAAATTTAATAATAATAATAAAAAATATCTATATATATATATATGTCGCCATAGATAATAATATAAGTATTATTACTGTAACCCGAAAATTCTTTAGAATGTAACAAATAATTATTATACACGTAGTATTACAAAATTAATTAATTTATCAATAATTTTATACGAATCAAACTATAAATTGTAATGACAATGAAATGTTGTCGATTCGACAAAAATATTGTTAACAAATAATAATAACACGAGAATTAATTGCGTCGAACCAACACATATACGCGTATATTTAACGATAATGTTTTTAAATACAAAATATTATTACCTACATTAAAAATATTGCAATACGTTGGTTTAAAAAAAAAAATCTCATTAGCTGAATATGGGGAAACAATAGACGATAGCGGTTATAAGCCAATAACGTATAATAGTTTTATATCATTAAATTATATAAAAATAAATTAAAATTTTCATCGGGATTTGTCATTCAGTGATGCGCACGGTATACGCGCAGTTACCGAGCGCGGCGCTCCTGCAGGAAGTATGCATTTAGATTAAAAAAAAAAAAAGGAAGCGCGGTAAAAATGAGCGAGTCGTTTCCGCAGTGGAGTACCAAAACACATTCTTGGCGCGCGCGTTGTTGTGGCACTGCGCGCGATCGGCGATCCGAAACGTCCGCGCGCAAAGATCGAAACGTAACGCGCATCGGTCACGGGCTATTCGGTGTTCCGAACCACCCCTTTGTTTGGCGTCGAGATTTGACCGAGCGCGCGCGCGCGCGTCATTTCGTTCCGGTGTATATACCGCACCGCGTGCGACACGTAGGTACCTACCGCGCGCGCGGTCAGTGTCAATCGGTCAAACCGCAGCTACAGTGCGCGCGCCACTTGAAAACCGTCGGTGCTCATTGCAATATATATTTTTTTAAGCGTAATAACGAGAAAATAAAAACGCTGCAGCGAGCCGCGGGGCGTTTTGAATGTCGGTTATCAGTGAATTACTGCACTTGGATATAGTAAAGATTTTCGAATTTTGTTATTACTACACATTTTCGAAAGCGATAAATCATTGCGCGTCCGATTGCAAACGATTCTGAGATCCGCGCTGTGTTAATATTATTACAATAATACAGCGTGCGTATAAAACACGTGATTTACGATTAATATTGAAATAATATAAAATAACCTTACTGCAGTACGTCCAGTGGCGTATTCAGGGAGGGCCATAGGCGGAAATAAGAGGGGCTTAGGGGGGCTGCGCCCTCCAAATATCTTATAATTTGTATGTATTTTGGATATTTGACTGATTATGACTGATGTTAAAAATGTTAGTCCCCCCAGAAAATTTAATAGATTTCCGCCTATGGGGAGGGCTAGGGGGACAATTGCCCCGGGCATCGAGTTTTTTAGGGGGGGAGGGGTCGGCAAATTTTTAAGGGATTTAATCACATTACTGCGTATTGAAATATCTGATATTCGATGTTAACTTTCAAAATTTGGAAAAAAAATATAATTAGACAATTTTCAGTAGCCAATTTTGGCGTAATATGAAGATTTTTATTCACACATCGTGTGACGACGACTGATTGATGCAAATTATTGTAACCAGCTGCTCTCCGCGACCGCTTTATTCTATTAATATACTTGTATGTAGAACAATAAAAATTGTATGGTTACTGTAACAACCATATTCCGGAATTGTCTACTTACGTTGCACCAAAACGTCAGAATCAGAAAATTCCATTGTTATTAATATCTTAGCAACAAATTATGGGAGAAATATTATAATGGTTGAGCTTACGTGTACATGACTTTTCTTTTTATCTTATTATTGGATAAACCTGTTTTGACAAAAAAACGTAATTGCCTGACAGTTGACCTAATAAACACTTAAACTGTTGTCCACCTAACAGCACTAATTATTTATTGTTATTTCTTGGTTTATTACTAAACGAAAAATGACACTGTGCTGAAAATTTGCGTAAGTATATACCTACTTTATACGTAATTTTTTTTTTTTTTTTACATGCAGTAGAGAGGTCAGAGGGAGGCAGCATTTGAATGTATGCTAAGGGCAACGAAATTCTAAATATATTACTGAGTACATCGTTTTAATATAATTTCTTACAATAAACCTACCGGGGGTAAAATTTTTCGAAAATTGTTTTCGTTAACACAGTGCCGGATTAAGAGATTTAGCGCCCCTAGGCCCTGTATAAAATAGCGCCTTTAAAGTTTAAGATTTTTTCCAAACATTTTTTTCTTTCTAAATCGTGCCGAATTGGCCGAAAAAAAATTTATTATTTTAGAAATTATTGCAAGGGAACGCCAATTTCGTATTTTTGCCACTAGTGCTGGACATCGTGGCCAGCGCCCTTTATACGATTTAAAATTAAGGCGCCTCTAGACCCGGGCCTGCTTGGCCTATACGTTAATCCGCAACTGCGTTAACACAGTGGAAAGTTATATATATTCGGTAAAAATTTCAAGACTCTAGGACCATATTAGTTTTGTTACAAACGTAATTGTTGTTAAATTGTCTTCCGTATAATAGTTTATTTAAAAAAAAATAATAATAATAATATGCGGTGTAATATGTATCACTTAATCGGAAAATTTAAAGTGGTAATAAAAAAAAAAAATTGTGACTTATAGGATTGTCAAAGATTTTTTTGAATATAGTCGAAGTATTACTCGTAGGACCTATGTTATTGTATACAATTTTCAGTCCCTTAAAAATCAAAAATTACTACCCCCTTCATGACTATTGAATGGCTCGACATCTAATAATTGCTATAAACAGCCCAAAATTGGAAGAAATTCGTAGACATTTTTTTTTACGTACCTGTATATTATATATAATGCGAAGTTACATACGTATATTCGGCGTAAATTTCAAGAAACTAGGACCGTTATTTTGTTACAGTATATATTTTTGTGCCGCGTTCAAAAACTATTCAGGAGGAAAATAGTTTTTCATCCAATTTTTCGGTTGTTTCGAATTACTTTTAAAGGAATAACTACTGAGAAAATCGAAATAAACGTTTTGAATAAAGTACCAACTATATAGAGAATATACAATTTTCTGTTACCGGAACGTATGTATAATAACGCATGACGAGATCATCATCCGAGCATTATTGTTTCTAGTCGAAAATTTGTACACGGAAATAGAAAAAATAAAAAATAAACATCATCATCGTAAAACCAATAGCTTTCCGTTTCTCTTGTTCGCTCAGAATCTAAAACCGAACGAGAACTCTGAGCCAGCCATTCGATAGAATAGTTTGTTACGACACAGTAACGAACGAAATTCGCGCACTAAGTATACATTATAGCTGATAATAAAAATCATAATAATATTAAATACACGGAATCAGACTGTAAGGATCTCTCTCTCTCTATATATATATATATATATATATATATATATATATTAATAGAGAATTTAAAATGCCTGCAATATAGCAACAAAAATGACGGAAATGTCGCGGCAAAAACGTTTTGGTCCGCGGGAAATGCTGCAGCGGAATCGCGGTGGTATAAAAGAAATCGAAAGTTCCGGCGGATGTCGTCGATAACGTTTTCTCGACGTGATTCTCTCGCGGGTAAATATATAAAATTAATTCGTAAGTCAGTGTCTCCCATATTATTGCTTTTTGCCGGTTTACAGCGAAATAACGTTTTTACGAATAATTATTACGGTACGGCCGAAGGAAAACCGCGCGCAGCGCAGTTCTCTTGTGTTCAGTGCAGAAACCGATTTACAATTATTCGCAAAGAAACATTTGTAAGGGTCGGCAAAGTGCCAGCTGAAACTTAAATTTCATTGCGAGAAACGGTTCGAGCATTTTCTAACGTACTGTAAGAGCAGGACAAATAGCTGCGTATATAATACGAGCGTGTTCAATATCGTAAAACTAAAATGTGGAAACACAGCCGGTGGTGGGTAGACTTTGCAATTCAAAATGCTACCACACTTTTGTAATCATTGTTCAAAAAACGAATGATTAAATTATGCGTTATTGTACAGTGTATAATAACAGTGTTACACGTGTTATTAATACAAGGACGTGTATTATTTTCAACCTAAAATTAATTTGGCTCTTGTATAATTTTATCATAATATAATATACGTATATACCAGTAAATAATAATTATACATAATAATATTTTGTATCGAATATAATATAATATTTTACTTTTTTTTTTCTATTAGGCTCGCATCACATATATTTATTTACTTTGGATCGAAAATTCCTTTTTTTTTTTTAGAGAGACCAACAAAACTGAAATAACAAAAAAACAAACCCTCACCCCCATCAGTTAAGTCTTGTAAATTCGCAATATATCATCAGTCGCACGTAATACACGTTGTGTGTATGTGGACCGAAAGAATTCGGATTTTTTTTTCCTCAAAGTAAACACCGGACGTTTGAAAAGACAAACTGAACTCTAAATCGGCTGTTCTTGCGTTTATCGTGCGATCAAATAAAAATCCCCTACACGTATTCTTTTTTTTTTTTTAACGTGATTGCCGTGGCACGGTTCCACGTGCCTTATTATTTATATACTAATAACTGCAGCATTAACTTGCCTATACCGGCTATACTGACTATATATAGAAAATCGTTTTTCTTCCTCCCCCCTCCCAATATTATAATATATAATCACTATTAACACTCTTGTTAGTTATACTTGCCAGATATTTAAAATATTAAAATAATAACGTAACAACGATTGCAGTAATATATTATGACAAGTCGAAAAAAAATTGGCACCGGTCTGTTTTGATTGACATTTTGTTGATAGTCGATTATTCTCTAATCGTTATTTTCGGAATCGTTTATTTTGAGTCTATAAATTTAAAACAAAATATATACCATATACCGTATTCTGCAGTCCCGAATATAAGATATTTCTAATTTATCGATAAAATTATTAACACGCGCAGTTTTAAGCCAGTTTATATTATAACCATATGTACTTGATAATTTTTAAGTTAACTGTATATTATAACAGTTGTATACGTTAATTTTATATTAACGAGTTCATATCGGACGCGATCGTTATATACTGTTTATTATTTTAGATAGAAAAAAAAATTAAATTTCAAAGAACAGATCATATGTACCCACACAGATATGTATTATATATAGTTGTCGAATTGTCGTAGTCGCCATATTATAGGCTCTTATATTCTAATAATTTATTATACTATTTAAATAATCGTTTCGCGTTATACATATAATATATATATTACAGTCTATTTGTATATCGCGTACAGGGTTATGCAAAATGATTCGTCTGATTTCCAAATGTTTATATATTTTTAATTTTTAGGTTTAGAACAATTATATATACATAATACATTAAATAAAAGAAAAACATTTAGTTAATTGTATCTATAAATTTTCTATGTGGGCTACACAAACAATACGTAGTCGGTAGTCAAATTCACTCCATACATGTTGTAGCACATGTCTCTTGTAATTGCGACTCCACCGCTGTTTTAATTCGATTTTTCAGCTCACCTAGGCCATTGATGGCAATGGTGGTACGTACACGGTATCGTTGATTGTGCATATCCCCAAAAGAAATAATCACGTGACGGGAGATCCGGAGGAGGCCATAGCTACAAAGCGTCAAGTCATTGTGACCAATTCAACGGTTAGTGAGTGTTGCTGAAATCGAGTCGTTTCGATTTATCGTTAGCTTTTAAAGCCTCTATTGCAACAGTTGCGACCTTTGTGGTTTCATAATTAAACGCCGTTTAAAACAGTTGTTTGAGAGCTTTCCTGTTCTCGACTTGCCCGGTTGGTTGACTTACACCACGGACTGCGTTGAAAACTCTCTCTGGTCCTTTCCGCATTATCACAGGATACGCGAGATCAGCCTGCAGTGATTTATCCTTTGCACAAAAAAATCTGCATCTTCAAAAGGCTGACACCACCGACGTGTATGCTCTAGTCAAATCGGTGCGTCGATCCCGTGACGGCGACGAAAATCGCGTTGCACGCAGTTATTACCGATTCACATTTTGAAAATGTTGTCCGTATTTGCGGAGACTTAAGTTATCGTCGCATAAGCAATAATTTCAAAAAATAACGAATTACTGACATTGTAAAACTCGAGATTATAATATACCCTCTATTATAATCGGCATATAATTTGATATAAGATAAAGTTATATACTTGATCATTATACAACTATTTAAAATCGGATGAATCAATTTGAATAACCCTGCAGTACACTAAACTTTTTTTTTTGATTAAAATAAAAATATTACGTAAAATAGATCGGCATTGAACAACGCTGAGAATAGATTATAGTCGTTCTGCAGATTCGTTAAAAATTTTGTTCGGTCATCGTAGAGCATTTATTTCGCGTGCGCAGTATACGAGTATATACTGCAGTACTCGTATATGTAAAAAAAAAAAAAAAAAATAACGCTAAAGGGCTTGACATAATATTTTGACGTCGTTCGAGCTGGGCGTATCTTGTTACTAATCTATGGTTTATAAATCTAATTAGGAACGTCAGGCGTTTCAGAAGACAGCTATAGAAATAGAATTAATTTTTAAACACAAAAAATATAATATTATACGCGCGTATATAAGCTATTTTTTTACGCTTTCAATTTTCTGTTCTTTTGTAACCGCGTTTTATACACACTAATTTCTAATTGTTTTTCGTCGAAATATTATATGTGCACCAGGCGCCTGTCACCTTGACAGCCGGCCGTATACCACCGTGGTGCAATATAAGTATTATTTATAATTTTCCAACACGCGGTATTTCTCATCCAGAACTTCGGACATTCTATTTAATTAAACTGTTTGCAGTTTTTTTTTCTACGCGTTTAAAAAGCGTTTTAAATGGTCGACGTAATAGCAAACATATTATATACGTTTACAATTAAAGGTAAAAAAATTATATTTTCGGAAAATAATATATATATAAAAAAAAATCTCTAACGAGTTTTGTTCTTCCGTGCAGACGTTTCAGTATTAAAAATTCGAAAATAATATAATAGCTTTACGTCCAATCGACGATGGACTCATTACTCTAAATTTATATACGCGCGTTGTATTTCGTTCATCGATACAGTATATGCAGTATACATATATATATATATATATATATATATATATTACGGGATGCCGTTTCAACATTGCCAACGATTTTCATTTCATTTCGTGAATTGTATTTTAACTCGGCATTCCGATAGTATAATAATTGTATATTCCGTCATTTATAATTCCGAGATAATTTAAAAATTACAATGCGCGCGTGTTATTCGCATTTCGAACGTTAAAATTATTTATATATATATATATTTTATTTTTACAACTATATATTTGTTTAAAACACGAATTAAAAATTTTAAAAATAGCGTAGAACGGTTTTTTTTTTTGTAATCGTATAATAAACCATATTATGGTCTCACACGACGACATACATATATTTTACGGCACACATCATACGCACTTTATTCCCGAGTCCTCGCAGTAAATCATGAAATGACTATCTCTCGTCGTTCGCGTCTATTATTATTGTTTTATTTATTTATTTTTTTTTTTTAGAAATAATTTACTCGCTGTTTTAATATATTATTTTATTGAACTTTTAAGCCGACGGGTTTTCAATCGAAATTGTTTGGCCCGAATCGCGTTATAAACGCGTATTATTTTTACGAGACCTGCATACGAATACGCGTGTAAAACTGAAATCTAAACAGACACGAGAGCGTTATATTTGAAATATAGATATACATATATGACGATCGTAAAAGAGAAAGTATACAGTAGACGCGACCACGTCTGTTGTGTGCGCGATCATCATTGTTTTCTTATTTCCCGGCAAAAATAGTAATATAATATTATATATTATATAGATTCACGTTTCTATATATATATATATGGGGCCGAAGGAAATAAAGAAAAATTAAAACGACGTTCCTGTTTTAAATAGACGCTTATTATACACAACTCTTCACAGAAATCTGGAGGAGGAAGAAAAGTAGATCAGTTCTATAAAATAAAAATATAGGTCAATCACGCTATATATATACTCGGTGAAAAGTCTTTGCCCGCGCCTATACGCTATTATATAATATGTACGTATACACGGGAATCTGACGGGGGCAAACATAACCTATTGCTGAGAATGACAATATAAGTAATCGAAAAACACCCTAAATATTATTTATTGGAGTAATATTTGGATTTATATTCATGGCGTAGGAAACGCGCGCGCAATATATATATATATATATTAAATATATATTTCACACCGGGTTTTCGATATATACACGCATTTGAAAGCCATTAAATCTCCGTATATACATTCCGTTTGCCGGGCTTAAAATCCAAATAAATTATATTACTATTAATGATAATTTTACCGTATATAATGTGTTCAGATATTATACGAGTATGTAGACCGTTTTAAAATGCACTTAACGTAGTACGCGTTACATATTATATGGTATAAAGTACAGAAAAAAAAATTGTTTTTTTTTTTTAAAGTTTATTCGTTAACCGTACAGTCGATATTATTATTATTATGTACGTTTTTTTTTTTATGGAAAAAAAAAAGAGAAATGCGAGGAACGCGTTGGCTGGCGATTGCTGGCGCGGATGGAACAAAACGGCGCGAAGGACACATAAATATTTTAATCCCTGGGGAAAATTGCGCGTATACATTATTGTAAATAACGCGTAGAGAGTTTTTTGTTTATCCCTTTTTTTATTATTATTATTATTCAGAATTTGTTGTAAACCTTTTGTGCCCGCTCCGAATAGAGTTGCGTGTCGCGCGGTTTACGCGGTTAATTACCAATTTATTCTGCAGGATAGCGTAACATTTTCCCGGCAAATGCTCGCGTATAAAATCTAAAAGGCCGCGCTGCTGTGTGTGTGTGTATATAGCTGCAGGTTAAGCGCGCGTTTCAGACGCGTTCGTTGGAAAATAATAAAACTGCGTGTTTTTCATTTTACATTTCGGCCAATTATACGCGGAGTATTCGTTTTTTTTTTTTCTAAATAATTAGTATTTCCGATTAGAAAATAAAACCTTTTATTACGCGCCTAACCCGAGGGGAATGTAATTGAAATTTTTAATCGTGTAAATGTATATACGATAACGCTACGCGAGCGACGGCGTTTCGCGTATATTGCTGCTGCGCAGGATGCTCGTGTACTCCCGCACCCGTAAGGTCGACCTGCTGCAGTGCAATGCCCCGGGAAAAAGGGCCTCGAGCTATATTTTGGGGACCCATAAACAACACCGAGTACGTTTGTATAATAAATACTAAATACCACGGAAGAAAAAAATATTTGACGGGAAAAAAGAACCGCCACCAAAAATGATTATATTTTCGAAAATCGAAACTTTAATAATATAATATACGCGTTATTACGTATTAAAATATACGTGTAGATTGATTAAATTGCAGAAATAACCTCAGTAAAGGTTTAGGAATCGTGGCAAATGATTTTTTTTTATTATTTTACTACATATAGGACATACCGCGATAAATAATACCGTCGGTTTTTACGTACAACGTTTAAAAATATTTTTTATATTATATAATATTAAATATATATTTTTTATTATTATACTTATAAAACAAAAAATTATATAGAAAACATCAATAATTTATAATTATATGCATTATTGATTTTTTTTTTTTTTTTACTCTTGTACTATAACGATATCGCTCTGAAACTATATTGAAATATAATCAAAGGATCAAGGGTGGCTTAATTTTTTTTTTTTTGTCCTATAGATCTCAAAAACTCTGGTCGAGGCATTGCAATCGTATACAACGGTTTTCATCGTGCACTAATTGCGTGTCTACGTACAAAAATTACAATCATTATAAAATATAAATATAATATAATATTTTATAATCTATATATACATACGCGATTTTCGCATTCTTTCACATCGGTAACGATCATTTCATTTATTTATTTCGAAATCGCGCGCAAAATTAATAACGCGTTACTACATATCAGATACGTTCATCCGTATACAAGTCCTATAATTTACTCGTACATATATAATGCGTTTATTTGTACAGCAACAATACAACGTATAGAATAGCGTCCGCGTGCTTAAAAAATAATAATAATTTAGTGCGATTTTAATGCGATAATAATATATCAAATAATTTGTTACCGACGTCATCGTAAAATGTCATTTCCGTTGATCGTCGGATTTCCTTTTTTTTTTTTTTTTACAGTTATCATTATAAAATCGACTATTATGTATATACTTAAAAAAATAATCGATATAATTTTTTTTTCCAAATTATATTAATTGAACTCTTTTATAGAAAAAAAAAAGATTACGATTTTTAATTTATAATTATTATTATATTTAAGAAAAATTAATTCGTTTGTCGGAATAAAATATAGTATTAAACACATATTTCTGCAGTGTTTATACTGCGACCATTTTACAATTTTTACAATTTTTTTAGTATTTCTAATAGCCAATAGGTGTACATTTACAACGATGTTATTATATTATTAGATTCTGAGCGAAACGAGGAATGTATTGGTTTTACAATGATGAGTTTTTTTTTTTTTTTTAATATCCAAAAATCTAAAAATTCTACCAGAAGAAGTGCTCCGATCGTTACAATCACAGTTTGTTTCAGGTAGCAAACTGCATTTAGTTGGTGCTTTAGACAGACTATTTTTCTATTTTCTTAATACTTTTTTTTTAAGCGTACGAACAAATTACCGAAAAATTACATAAAAACGCGATTTCGTCGAAATCGATTATCGTTATTTTTTCGTAATTTCGAAACTAATACGGGAATAAAAACTTGAAATATTCATCAAAATACGTAACTTTATATTATATCGAGGAAAAAAATTTTTCTTTTAATTTTTGACTATTTACAGCAAAGGGTTTTGAAGTGTTTTAATTCATAAAAAAGGGTCAGTTTTTGTTAGATACCCAAAATATTACACCGAAGCTCCGCTCGGAATCGTTTTATCGAATGCAATGATTTTTGCATTGTTTTCAAATTTATAGCGTGATAACAGTACACTCCAACATCTTTATCCAAGTAATTCACTTATGCGACATTCACGCAACATCCCGCGGCTCGCTACCTTTTATATTATTATATTATTTGTAATAACAATATACAATCTATTTTCAATTCCCACGACTATATTGAATTTAATAAGGCACGATACACACATACGCCAAGATACAATATATATATATATATATATATATGGTGTGAACACACCCGAAATATAAAAGTGAATAAATATAATTGAGGTACTTATCTTGTACCGCATCTAAATGATCTCATCACAGATATAATATAATCAATAATAATTTTTATTTTAATCCATTTACAATTCGATTCTGTATATAGTGTACCACCTACTTCGCATATACATTAATTTTAAGGAATAATAATTTTTGTATTTAATAATTTATATATCAACAACGATAATGCATTCCATGTTTATCGATCGATTTCCACAGTGAAAACTAAGACATTAAACGCATACGTATAGAGAAAAAAAATAAAAATAAATGATAATATTTAGAGCAATTAATTTTAAAGCGAAAATTAATTCAAATACGCGAACGATTTTCATTTCAAGACACGTAAAAAAAAAAAAAAATCGTTTATAAAGCAAGAATATTATATGAAAACTGGTTTAACGGTGTAATTTTCTAAAACGCGAGAACGCAATCCGCAACATATTCCGCCGAATGTTTGCTAACGTAAAAAAAAAAAATGGTCTATAAAACGAAAACAAGAGTCGAGACTATATTTCATAAACGTAATTTTTGCGATCCTGCTCTGCGACTCATTATAAATCCCAGAATACTCTGCAGACTCGACGTTGCGCAATAATCGAATTTTTCAAATTTATTTTTCAATATACACCGAATAAACCTGTAACACTTTCGTTACGAAATTGTATATTATACTATATATTGTTTATTATATATCGGACGTATGTGTGTGTGTGTGTGTGTGTGAACTTTCTTCACACACATCACATTTCTGACACGCAAATTACACGAGATTTTTCTCCAAAATCTTTGCGCAATTTGTAATTTGCGAGCTGCTCGGTGGAAAAAAAAAATACAAACGTACCGGTGAAATTGTATAAATCGTAAAACTCTATATATCATATCGAATTAGTCGGTGTTGAACATCGCGACATGGCTGTATAAATTATTCGAAAAAAAAAAATCGATTTCGTATACGAATCGCGTGAAATATAATATCCGCGTGCTGGCGTTTACAATTGCGGTATTGACTTTAGAGGAGCGTTTTTTTTCTTTCTAAACTTATGACAAACCGTCAGAAATCCAATCGAAAATAATAAAAAATAATAACACCACACCAGTACTACTTATATATATATATATATATAAACGTCAATTCCGGCTCAAAGGCGGGCTTTTTTTTGTTCTTTGCCAAACTTCTATTATATATATATATAGGTCGGTTGTTTTTTTTACACCGTTCCATATATACGAATAATGTCTGTTTGCGCAATATAGCGTATATATAGGTTCAGCCGGCACTTTGCCGATTGGCAAGCGTATACATTAAAACCTACTATAATAATAATTACTACACAATGTGTAACTCACCTGACGATGATGACTTTTAGTCGAATATCTAAATAAACAATATAACTCAACAATTACACGTTTTTTGTTTCTCGTAACACTCGTAGACTTTAATATTATAAATATTATTATTATTATTATTATTTTATTAGTTATATATAAATATATTTAAAATTCTCGTGCGGTGGTACAGCGGTTGGCTGCACGTATACCGTACATATTATTATAAGGATAAAAAAGTTTTTCAAGTTTCAAACGCGTTAGGATCACTGCAGTTTATGCGACGCTGCGCGAAGGACGACGATAAGTCATCGGCGCTTCGTTATTTTAAAGGAACCGTGTGCTGTACATAATTTAATGCGCAGGGTTTTATATAGCGTTAAAAATTACTGTGAGATACGCGTTGTACGTATGCGAGCGAAAAGATCTTAAAATACGCCCTAAAAACAGTAAAAAAATAGCCGGAGGGGGAGGAAAGTGTTTTATTTATGAATATTATACGGTGATGGACACTGCACATCAGCCATGACGATATGTCGATAATTTTAGTATCTAAAAATAATATTTTCTAACGAAATTGCAAACGCGTGGGTGTTTTTTCTTTTTACCTTTTTTTTTCTTTCGAGGTTACCGCAAAGTTTTACTATACTAAAAAAAAAATTGTACCAAAAACCCCGGCGGGGAAATAGCGCTAAAAATCGAAAACGTTTAAAATGAGCAATATAAAATTTTTTATACACTTGCGGAGTGGGACGCATTAAACAAATTTATAGCTTACTCTGTGTATAACTATTATTATCTTTTTTTGTGTATTAAATAACATTAATAAACGCTACGGAATCCGAGCCGTGACAATAATGTGTGTGTGTGTGTGTGGGTATTCGATAAATCTGTACTTGTGGACGTGATACTCTAATTCTGTTGTCGTTTCTGTAGGTCGAGTTTTTGTGTAGCCGGCAAGGCTGGCTCGTATTTTGTGTGATTTCGTTCGAGAACCTTTCGTAATGAGGTTCTTATTATAATATTCGCATTCTGGTCGGACGACACGAAACCGAAACGGAATGAACAAGTAGGACTACTCGCGTATAAAAATGTGGCGTCTGCTCGCAATAATACACACTGTCCGCGTGCTACTTTCACGGCGGCGGCGGTACGTTTATTATTTATTTATTTTTCAAACTGTGACCAAACAATAAAGTGATAACACGACCATAATATAAATGCGGTTTTTATTTGTTTTAGTTCTTTTTTTTTGGGGGGGGTCTAGGACAGAGAAAAATCGAGAAGGGTCCTTAATTCTCATTTTTTTAAAAAAATTTTTTATTATATTTCAGTACATTATATGAGCCAAACTTATGAGTGGTTATTATTTTTTTTTATAAGACAAAAGTAAAAAAAAAAAAAATGCAATAATACCTAATTTAAAAAATATCGACGTTTTCTCTATAATTTTAAAGTAGGCGGATTCAATATTTATGCCCTATAGTTTTTTCACAATGATTTTCAAGGCTTTTTATTGTACAGATCAGAGATTAATTAAATCGACCGAAGATGAAATTTTGGAACAACAAATTTACAGCCCTGAGCCGTCGCTCAGCTCGCCTCTGCCTATATACCGTCGGGCTTGTGTGCAATCTGTATTGTTCTATAAGAGGTACATATATATAATATCTTAAAGGTACTCATCTCAAAAAGCGTGTGTAGCTTGAACGCCGCAATGATTCGGGCGGATAATAACGCTGGATCAGGAGCGTGTTTTAGAGATTTTTTTTTCGGGTGAGTGGGCACTGAGTACAATATCATCGTCGAGTTATTTCTAAATTCTAAATCCAAGACTGAATCTTGAAATTAGACGAAAAAATGACCGAATTCTCAACCCATCGAAAACAACTTACGCGTTTAGCGTATAAATTTCGGCGGTATTTCCCTTACGTCGCCGTGTAAACGATAAAAACGTTGTTGTAACAATTTTTATAAGAACAATTTTTGCATCCTATGGGGCAATATAGGAATACATAAACATTTTTTTTCGAAATTTTGTGGTGGGAGGCTGGAGCCCAATAATTCATCTCGTAAATACGCCCCTGCCGTGGTCGATCATGAGTGTGCATTAGTATAAACGGATTGCGTCTCCGAAGTGACATTATATCACCATCCGAAATCGTTAACGCCCGATTTAAGCGAACGTTTTGGTTAAGTCGTCATCACTTGCAGGCCCCGAAACGTCCCTTTCGGTATTTTGTGATTATTCTCCGACGTATTTATTTTTATAATGTGCGCACATTATAGTGATTCGTGTTCTCGGTTTAGGACGGTGTGTATAAAAGTGGATGTAATTTTTAAATTTTTTTGGATTTCATAAGCGAAACGCGAAATTTCGCAGATCAACGCCGAAAAACTGAATGTTTGTAAAAAGTATATGTGCATACAATAGTAATTGAAAAACGCGGACATAACAAAGCGCGATGTAGTCTCTCGTGTCTGGCTCGGATATTTTTCATTTTGTATTCTATATACACAATACACAGTTTAATACATTCATTTCGTTACCATATATATTGTTATCGAGTTTTTCAAGAACATTTTTTTTTTTAAATTTCACTATGATTTTTGAACAACTCGCGATCGCCATGTTTTTACAATAAATATATATTTATAATCAAGGCTGGGTATTAACGAGTTGTGTTAGAAGTTATTCAATACGTTTCATAAGTCAACGAGTTATTATGTTTAAAAGGAAAAAACAAATGTTACGTAGTCACTCGTAGAAAAGTTAAATTCAATTTATCCGTATACAATCAAATTTTTCGTACGTTTTCCTCGTCATTCCGTCGCGATAAAAACCGCATACGTACAACAATTACCTATTATTATGTTTAGGTACACATATACAGACAACAATACTATTAGGTAACCATATTATTTATATACCAATAGCGCATTTTTGTGCAACTTTTTATTAACCGATACTTTATTTTTTTTTCAGTAAACTCGTAGCTCGACGAAACGATACGTTTTTTTTCTCAACTTCCATAATTAACTCGGCCGCGCAATATAGTCGATTTTTCAATCAACTATAGAATTCGGAATAAAATTATCGATTTGAACTGTGACGATAAATCGCCGCGGTTAAATAATCGAATAGTTTTTTCTTCACTCAATTTTGGCGTTTATGCGTGTGTGTGGAGTATTCTTAGGCTCTGCGTTTATCAACCGGCATCGTAACGATCATTATAGAAATATTATGGCCCCGCCGCGACAGGATACCGCGTCGTCGTCGCGACGGGGTTGACACCCGCACGCGTGTACCGAACGACGGCGAGGGTGCAATTGGGGAGGGTGGGGGCACCTGTCCGCTGTTGTTATACAACAAAGACTCGGCGATTAAATTCTTTCGGACATTACAATTGCCGCCGGTATATTATTAACAGTGCGTATAACTACTACATAGTACGTGTAACTACACCGTCGTATATATATTTATATAACTATAAACAATAATGATATAACATTACCTGTCCATGTCGAACCTCGGGTTGTACGATTCGGACGTGGCGGCGCGTCAGTCCATCCGTACCGCCGCGCCGGTAGGTATGATAATAAGAGCGGATGACCGCCGTTAAAATCCGCGTGGGTCGACGGCGGCGCCGGGTGACGTTTTCCGCGACGGCCGGTGGTCACGCGACGCGGGTCATGTGTGCGTGTGTGGTTTCGGGAACCGGGTTTTCTCGCGTGTAGAGTGAGATGCGCACCGCGAATGGGTACCCGCGTATCGATGCGGCGGCGGTCGGACAAACACCGAGAAAAACAAACAACAAAAAAAAATGTGAGAAAAACGGGCGCGCGCTAGCACACACACACACACACACAGGGAACGGCGGCTACAAAAAAAAAATATATAACGAACTCGGACGAGATAGGACGGACCGCGACGACGTCCGACTGCGCAGTGTGTAGGACGGCGACTGTCGGTGACTCGGTGTGTCGGCGGCAAACCCGGTAGAGTACGAACCGCCCCGCACTCCGTTCTTCGTCCGCCCGCCCGACGACGACGACGACGACGAATATTCCCGTCTCCGCTCACGGACTACTACGCGCGGCGGATATCTACACGCGCGCGCGCGCGCACGGCCACCGTCCACCCGTCGAACAACACACTGTGGCAGTGTGGCGGCCGCTGGCGCGCGCGTACCCGTATATTCCTCTCGATCGCCGGCCACGGCCGTCGAGATCGGGTTCGTATTTATTATTATCGCGTGCAGTGCGCGATTCGGCGGCGGCGGCGGCGGCGGCTGTGCTCTTGGCGTCCGCGCGCGCGCGCACACACACACACACACACACGCACGCGGTCGTGTTTGTTATTCTTCTATCGATTTACGGACGGACGCGTATCGGCGAGGCCATCTGGTAGTGCGAGCCCTAAACTAAAACGTGCAGGCCGAGACGCGCGGCGGTACAAGCGAGCTGCACTGCACGATGCGCACTCTTTCTGTGCAGTGCGCGGCGCGCCACCACCACCTGCACTATATCGGTCGGTCTTCGAGTTACCGCGGACGACGAAAAAGAAAAAAAAAAAATCTCTTAAACGCCTCCAGTTATTCACAGTATACACACGAATGGACTTTAGAAATTTTAGGCGGGGCAAAAAAACCCCGTTTCTGTACGCGATCTATGCCTGTCGTCTTTATTGTTAAAGACTTACTAATATAAATAATCTTTATATAAATATAATACACAGACGTTTATACACTGTGCGATTTACGATTAAGGGTTAAAGTCGTATTGTCTATTAGGTTATATATCTGATAATTTATACCTCATCGCTAAATCTAACGATTTAAATATACGCAATTTTCTACTATACCGACCACTAAATTCGAATGTATAATACATATAGTCCTCCTAACCCCACGTTACAACCAATAACAGTACGTCTGATCAGTATACTATACTGTGTCACTATAGGCGACCTGTTAGACAGACAGTCCGATGATTTGTATTTTTTTTTTTTTTAAATAAAAGTCTTTCTGTCTCAAGTCGAATAAAGCTGTTAATAAGTAGCCGTACGGATTCACTGCATTTCATGTGGCCGAGGGTGCAGGAAAGCTACACGCCGGATTACGCGCGCGTATAAAAGCAGTGCCTAAAAATTGTATTGATCCAAATGCTCCGCGGAGCAAGTACCGAAAATATTGGCTCTGCAGGCGTATCGCGAACAAAAAAAATTGCTCGAAAGGCTGCGGTTGCGAGAAGAACGGCGGCGTACAATATCTGTCATAATACAATCTCGGATAACTGCGGATAGGTATATATTATAAAATATGAGAACGTAATTTTTAATGTATTGAAAAATTATTTTATTCGATAGGTTTTTTTTTTTGTAATTATCATACTTAATACATCGGTTTTATTGTATTATCATTATTATTCGCGCGGAATGTTCTGCTGAAAACTACGTTTGTTCAAAACTATAAATGCTTCTAGAGTCTTGAAATTTTTACCAAACCAGTATGTGATCACACTATATTGAAGAAAATAATTTTTGAAAATTTGTTAAACTATACCCAGGTTTATTGTTAGAAATTATATTAAAAATGCTGTGAGGTATTAATCGTAAATCATGTACGCCGTATACCTATATACTAAATAAATTAATAATATTACACCGCCGCGAAGCTCCGCTCAGAATCTTTGGCAATCGCGAATGCAATGATGTAACGCATTGCTTTCAAATATTTTTCAGTAAACAATAAATAAATCTTTGTCCGAGTGATTCACTTGAGCGACATCCACAACATTCCGGCGGCTGGCTACCTTTCAGATTCTGAGCGGAACGAGAGGATTGTACTGGTTTTACAATTATGTTTTTTTTTTTTGTATCTGTACCCGAAAATTCTACCAGAAGGAGTGCTCCGACAGTCATATACCTTGTTTCCAAATCGCATCTAGTCGGTACTGCTGCACGGAGACGGTTTTTCGATTTTCTCAAAAGCGCCAAAAAAATTGTAACCCTGCAAAAACTATATAGGTACCGAAAAATTACATAAAAACGTGCATAAAGTCTGCTTTGCACCTACCGGATGATTTTCTGAAATATTAACTGAAAAACAGACTATTAATTATTTGAGTTTTTACAAATTTTTCAACCGCTATAAAATCGAGTAAAATCGATACGTATACAGTATACGTATACGTTCTATAGGTACTCTTTAATTTTTGTTCAGAAGTATTTTTCACCGAAATTGTTCCGAGCAGCATACCGAAGGAAGTACGGATATATGTAATGCGTGTTCTTTCACAAAATTGAAAAACATTGGCTATATTATATGCTGTTGTCCATCAGTAAAAATAATAATTAAAGTAATAACACACGTCCCGCCAGTCGCAACTGTATTATAGGACTATATATATGATTATAAACTGCTTCTCTGCAGGTTTTACCGCGTCGAATACGTTTTACTTTTGGTACGGCGCGCGTGGCGGCCCGTTAAGGGGAAAGAAATTTTCAAAAAAAAATAAAAAAATTTCTTTCTATTTTGGACTATTTTTATATAGTGTAATGTGTTTTTTTAGGTAATGTGGGAAATCGTTTGAATTCGGTAAAAAAAAAAACATCACGCGAAGTAAACGTTTAGATTCGAGTTGTGTACGACGACGGACGGTGTATATTGTGTGCCGAATCTTATACATATATATGTTTCACATAATAATATTGTATATTATTGTTTCGCTTAGAAATGTGCAAACGCGTTGAAATTCCGAGCTCTGTCATGCGTTATAACGCGACCAATATAGCGCGCGTGTGCGCAGCTCTCTCACAAGAAATCGAATTCCTGCGACGGCCGGCCATTTTACGTCGGCAATTTGATTTTATTACTCGCCGTCCCGCGGCGGCGGTTTCGCTCCATTGTGTCCGACGTCCGACCGGCAAGAGCCCTTCCACCCGCGGCGTTTTTTTTTTTGGTCGCTTTTTCTCTTTTATCGTCGCACAAAATCTTTACCATACCCCACCGCCCATCCACCCACCACTACCCATCTCTTCGACGCCCGCACACTTATGTATTGTCACGATTCGTTTTGTCAAACCCGGCAACCCCTGCCGAAACGCGACGCGGGAAGGGGAGGAAGGATACGTCAAACTATACGCGATGCACTTATTTAACGCTGTGATACGACCTGCGGCGGCAGCGCAGAGTGAAGGAAGGATGAAAATCCTGCGGAGTAAACTGTATTTTTCGGGCTCGAATGTAAATTTAAAACGCCCCGTCCCTAAGAAAAAATAATGAAACACGAAAAGTGAAAACTCCGTATAGATATTAGAAAAAAAATTAATTTCTTTTCTTTTCCGCGTTTTACCGTAGCGAATTCGTTAATAACAGGTAACGATACGAGAGTCTCATCGTCGTACCTGCAGATGTGGTGTTATACACTCGAAAAGATTGACTGCAGGACGGATTGAGTATATGATGCGACAAATGATCAATTAGTATGTACTACGTCGAACAAATGGACAAAGGACAGTGATTGATACTATAAAACCGAGAAAATCGCAAAGACCATATTATAGGCCACACTCTGAGGCGTGAGATAGTCCCGTGTCGAGGTGGTCCTTGAAGGAATTGTGTCAGGAAAAAAACCAAAGACCTAGAACGGACTTTATAACGCGGACGTGTGGTGAACTGGGTCTGAAATATACATATATATAATATAAAGACATTAAAAGGAAATATAGAAGACATAAAAAAGGAACGGAGAAGAGCCGCGTAGGAAATACTGGCATATACTTAAAATGAGTGAATTAATATCCGACATTGATTTCTCTACATACGAGATATCGTCAACAATCCGGAGAGCGCTTTTTGACAGATTTTCGTTTCGAAGACAATATTTAATTTTTTCTATGATCTTATATTTGGAAAAACTTCTCTCTTCGGTGGTGATCGTTAGCTGCTGCAGCACACGAAGAGCAGCAATAATATTTAGAAAAAAACCGTATATATATATATAATATATATTTTGTCGAGAAATAAAATAAAGCGTTGACCAAGGGGCATTATTATAGTACATTGTTGAATATATAATTTGAATTTCGATGGCCCGCGAGAATTTTCCGAATTCTTAATGTGGCCCTTGGCCAATTCATGACCCCGGGTATATAATATAATATATTCAATAACGTTTTTACGTGATACGCGTTACTGCTCTGCTGGTGTACATACGCTCCCATCCACCATCGCAGCACTACGTATTTACTCGAAATGTTGTATATCAGTTACTTTCCGTGGAATAACGAGTACTGAGTAGGTACAAATAATATACAGGAATGTAGTCGTTTCGACGATCATTCGATGAAAATAACAAAAAACACGTTCGTAATTATAATTTATACGCAATACGCACTGCAGTAGGAATATAATGTTGCGGCTGTCTTCTCGAGCGAGAGGACGTTACACACACACACACACACCGTTTTTTTTAAAGTGTTTACCGAATAGGAAATTTTTATGGAATTCTAAGAAAAATAAAACGAAATCTAACCGTTTGAATACATATTTTAAATTTCGTTAAAAAAATATAGTCCTGTTTTGGTATCATTTTTTTTATCGCTATGTAATCACGAAGATATTTATAAAAAATAAAAATAAAATCGTATTACGAGAGATAAGGTCTCTCGAATCCTATTTATTAATGTAGGATTTCTAAAGTTTTACAATACGTATATATTGAGGAGAATTTCATTTGTGTCGTATAGTGTTCTTATTTTTTTTTTTTTGTTCTTCGTAACACTGCTCAATAATGTTTAATGAAAAACTAAAAAGAAAAAAAATCGTACATTTACAAAAGAAAAAAAAACCGAGTCTGCTAGTACTCGAGACATTATTGATGTGTAAACGTCGCGTGAGCGGTAAAAATGGAACGGAATTGTAATTGGGATTTGTGAATATTGATATCTTTATTCAAAGTAATTTCGACAGTAAATATTATTATTAGTGTTGTCATGACAACAGCTTACACATTACACGCAATTACGCAATTTATAATTGCGTGTAAATTAATTAATATTATTAATATTGCGTGTAAATGAATAAATATTATTATTAGTCGTCATGACAACTGCAGCTTACACATATCCGTCCCATTACCCGAGATTTACCCTCATACCGCCGTAACAGATGTTTACACATCAATAACATAAATTGTATTTGCGTTAGATAGAAATTATAAACTCTACGGCAATGATAAAACACTCCTATGCGTATATTGTAAAAATTTGGAAATCTTATATTGTAAATACCATTCGAGTGACTTTGTCCGTCGCACAACGAGTGTATTTATGCAAGAATTACACCGGCGATGTGGCATCAATTCCCAACGTAAACCTATATAAAATATAAATAATATATTCAAAATTAGTGTTTGTACAATAACGTATAAATTGTAAATATAGAATCTGTAGATAATAAATATTTTGTACGATACTGAAAAATCTGTCTGTGTGTGTGTGTGTGTGTGTGTGTGTGTACCGTGTACTTGCCAATAATTAATGGTCGCGTTAAATTTATAATTTACGATATTGATAAGTGATTATTGACGACAAACGGCTGTAATAATCAATAACGTCTGGCGCAGTTGACAATTAAATTATACTCATTTGTATGCGAACGGGAGTTTATTCAAATTTCCGGGTGCTTTACACGCCATTTAACGCGAAAAGAAAGTATTCGAGTGTAACATTTCTTTTTTCCGTACATTTTCCAAAGACTGTATACATTATTATATATCTAGAGCTCGGATGTTAATGACCGAAAATTCATTAAAATACGCGTTCGGAAGTGGCGAAATATGTTCACAAATATTTTTAACACTATCGCTTTTTTTTTTTTAAATAAAAAATTTTTTTAAAAATAAATACATAAAAGCGTAGTTGAATTAATATGCTGAAAATCATTATTGTTCGACTGTGTGTACGCGAGTCACCGCAAACCACCCGGTGTAATATTAAACGTATATTTATACGAGAATTTATCGATATTTAAAAATAACCAAAATTGATTACGATATCGACATGAATTGTGTTTATTTTAATTTTTTTTTTTATACCGTTTTACTGTGTAAATGCGCGCAAGAATACTGAACAGTGGAGAAGGACACAGGAAACAGATAAAACTACAATGTATTAGAAAAGCGCGTTTTACGCGTATAATTGAAAATAATAAATAAATACAATTTAAAAATTAAAAAACAAAAATAAATTAAAATAATAATAATAATAAATTTAATAATTTTAAATTTAAAAAATGTAATACTCTTATAAAAATAAAATATATATATTAAAAAAACAATATATATATATGTATATAATAAAATTAATATATATTATAAAAAAATAATATATATATATATATAAAGGAAAAATGCCAAGAGTATTTGGTAAATTTTAAGATAGTATAACAACTGAATCGATGATTGCAAACACGTCATGAGTCAATTATTCAAGACTTTTGGATAGGAACTTTTGGAACGACACAATTCGTTGACTAAAGACGTTTTCGCTCTCAACCAGATTTTTCGGTAGTAATTTTATAGAAAAAGAAAGTATAACTAAAGACGTTTTTACACTCAACGCATAGAAACCCATGACTAGTATACATTTTTACTAATATCTCAGTTTCATAAAATATTTGACTCGTGACGTTTCTGCAATCATCGATTCAACTAGTTTTAAGTTTTTACGTTTTTAGTTGTTACTATCTTAAATTTTACCAAATACTCTTGGCGTTTTTTCTTTATATATATATATATATATTTTTTTAAATATATATATTAATTTTATTATATATATTGTTTTTTTTATATATATATATTTTATTTTTAAAATAATAAATATATAGTCGGTTTGATTTTCGCGTAAAACGTATATAAAATAATCGAATGTCCGCTACATCGGAATGAGAAACGTTGAATACGCGCAAAAACACTCACAAAATTATCGAACGAGCTAGTATGTGCGGGATTACAATTTCGTGAATCGAATTCGTGTCATATACTCAACAATAATTATAGGGTTGCGCGAATAAATAGTGCTCCACACTCATTATAATATTATATACATTAACGATTATTATTCGTGTAACATCTGCTTTTGCACGCAGTTATAAAATATTGTACGCGACCAGAATTTATTCGAATTTGTTAGGTACGCGCCATTTAACGCGAACATTTAAAACGAAAAAAATTCCGAGTGTAACCATTTTTTTTTTTGTGTTTCTCGGTACGTTTTCGAAAGACTGCGCATAAGATCTCTACCAATATTATCCTATCCGTCTGGATTCTCGAGTTTTTTTTTTTTGTCCTATTTATATTTATAACGACTGGATAAATATTTGAATTTCATACGTACGCGTCGCGTGTTTATATTACACTGTTTACTCGGGACATAAGTCATTCGTCTAACCTCCGGTATATTAGCTTAATTCGTCCATATATGAAATACATATTATATATAGCTTAAGGGTTATTAGACTATCGATTAAATTACACACACTACGCGAAGGTCGTATAGCAGCGATACAGTTGTGTGTCCGTATGGTTTCTATTGGCAACATACAACTTGAACAACAGAACCCTAGAAATATTTTCAGCATTTCCATAAAACAGTTTCGATACGCACTATGATGATTATTATTATATTGTTACGTTTCCGTATGTATTATCGCGTAAAACTAAATGGGACAGAATTGCAGCGATTCTAGGTGAGTGTCTATTATACTTAATTTTTTTTCAATTCTTTCGGTACACATGCATACGTCTCTTAACGATTTATTAATTTATACACTTATTTTCCGTATAAAAATAAATTTTTTAATCGTAACGATTAGTAATATGATACTTCTTACGAGCACATATTATAATATAGTTGATAAACTATAATATTCGTTCGACGAATCGTCGAATTGCTAACGTACGCGCAAAAAATTAAAAATCAATAATAACCAAACGAAACAAAATGTTAACATTTTCTCAGTTTTTTTTTTTCAATTTTTCAATTTTTAAATATTTAAATCTTCGACCGCGTTATATATATTTCTAAAATAATGTTTCGTTTATTTTATTTTACGTTTTTCAGCAGCCATAGACTATTCGAATCTTCGCAGCTCATATAGCATTTATATTATATATTTTAATCATATGAATACGACTTGCGAATACGATCATTATAATCAATACGAATATTTCTATAAAATAGCGCAGTAAAGTACAAATGACATCACTACATTCTGAACGCAGATCAATATATTTTCTTGCGATCACATTAATATTTTATATATTTCACTATTGAAGTTGTGTATACCTACGTATGACCCGAATACACGCGTAGAATAATTGTTTTTAGGATTGATATTTCTATAATTTTTTTTTTCTGAGTGACACTATTTGATTCCTCGAAAGAGTATACGAAAGACGTATTCCGGAAATTAGTTCTGGGACTAAGGGAATCACTTGAGATTTAGCCTTATACCAACCCAACGTCCTAAAAATATTTTTCGGTCAGTTTTTAAAACAAATTCAGAAATGTATTAAATATTTTGCTCTACCGTGGTATATCTGTTTTATATATATATATTAATATATATATAACGACTAAGAAATATACACGACAATGAAAATAAATGCAAAAAATATTGTTTCATTGTTATTATTTGTTTTAAAATCATTCTTACAAATAATATAAAAAAATAATGAATTATACTTATTTTTGTGTATACAGTTTAGACCATATGATTGTCTATAAAAGAAGAACGTGTTATTTAGAATTTTATTTATAAAATAAAAATAAAACGTGTTTAATGTTATATATATATATATATATATATATATATATATATATATATATAGTTATTTTATTTTCGATAATAAAAATACATTTATAGTTTAATTATTTTTAAATATCCTATTAAATATACCCACGTGATATTAGTGTCAATACTCATTAGGTATAAAATATAATAACTATAACAAACAACTTACAAAGATTTATCGAAATTAAATCAGCAACATGCCTTATTATAGTAATGTCTATTAATATTTATATATGTATATACTTACACTATATAATCTGGAAATGCTGTTAAAATTTAATACTTTTGTTAAATTTAAAATATAAACTATATACGTGTCTTAACGTAGATACACAAAAATACAATATAACATTTTTCATTTTATCCCTCGTTATAATCGTGGCATTTCGACGGAATATCTTGACGTTTTCGTTAAGGTAAAAATATTCTACACAAAAATCAAAAGTATTCTTGTCTTGCTCGGCATGGGTACGGATTACATTTGGTAGGTTATTATATATGTGTATATACAATATATATTATACGTAGGTAACCAACTGTGTCAGATAAATGTTGCAAGGGTTTCCTTTTATGTGCTTCTACGTGGAGAATAATTCCGAGTAAAATATATTACGAGAGAGAGTGAAAAAAAAGGTGGGCTGGTTGAGAATTCAATGAATACGAAAAATTTTATTTCACGCCATCCCGTTGTGCCATACACTTGTTATATAATATATAAAAAAAAAAAATAATAAATCGATTAAACGAACTGGTAAAAATTTCGTTGTACAAGTAAATGTCTCCTATTTATTGCATTTTTATTCATTCAGACAATTAAGAATTTGAGAAATGAAATTCCGAAACGTGGAAAAATCCACGACAGTGTTACAGAATTAAACTAAAATAACATACTATTAATAAGTTTGTATGTATAAAATATATGTTTATGTAAATATAAAACAAGCCAAAGAGAATTATAAAAATTAAAGAAATATATAAGAATTGTTGTAGACAATAAATTTCTTTATTTGCTATCGCGCGGTTGTTGATTAAAAGTCATCAACATGTTTAAAAATAATACAACAATAAAATAAAAATAAACAAGACTACTTAGAAAATTATGAATATTAGTTATTACAATAAGAAGAAATAGAGTTAAAAATAATAATAATAAAAGCAGCGAAAAATTGTTTACATAATATAGTGAATTAAATAGTACAAAAGACAACTATGGCGTGTTATTAATATTATTTAATATATATCGACATAAATATTAATTTTAAAATCTGTTTGTGTATTTAAAATATTTTTAAATTTAATATGTTTAATTTCTTTATATATATATATATATATATATATATATACCTATATAATTCTTTCAAAACTGAATTTATGTAAATATTATGTTGTATTTTTAAAAATTATAAGCTGTTATCTATATTAAAAGTAATAGTATGATTTTTTTCCTAAAACTGCGTTTCGCAAAATTTGAATTCGGACGGTTTTTAAAATTTTTATTTCAGAGACGTACATATTCTGTATATTATCTTGTTCTAAAATTCCTATTCGTTCTACCAACATAAAATGTATTAATTTGTTTTTTAAGAGTACATTAATTTATAGTTTTTACTTTTTTATCTCTGTCACTCGTCTTTTTTATTCTTTTATTTATTTAGTTTTTTGTTTTTATTATTTTGATATTATATATTATTATAGTTTTATCGAAAAAATTTATTAATACAAATTATTACAAGACTATATGTATATTAACATTATATCCGTTTTAACACAAATATTACCGATATAGAAATTACAATAGTGAGGGCTGAGGATTCTATTTTACAATTATTATTATTTTTTTATTTAAAAACAAATCGAGGCATATTTTATACGTTTTATTTTTATAATTATTTAACGTTACGCTGACATAATATTTTTGTATTTGTTATATTTACGCGTTTTTTGTATACATTAATTACATTTTTAAATAGCTTTCGTCGCCATTAAATACGTATATATGTATAATATATAATTTAATGACACATTAATTTTACTAAATATATACAGTTTAAAGTTTTACTTTTTTACATTCGCGTTTTATATTCTTATTTTTTCGCATAAATCCTTTTTTTCGGGCACAAGTACGTACTCCAAAAGTTTAATATATATAGTTTTCGTTAGGAATTGGACAGACGGTACTTTAGAGAGGTCGTTTACGGTATTATCCAAGCGGTTACCCCTCAAAAGAACTACCGATAAGTTGTGAAAAAGGACAAATTTACGGCACACTAGTTTTTATCGAAAACGATTCTCGTTAAATAATTGTAATTCAGAGAATAATAATAATTTGTCCTAGACACTTGACGTTTTTACTGATGATTATATCATAGAATTAATATATGGACACTGATAATTTACAGTTCTTTCCGGGCTAAACGCGGAAGCGTTAGGATCCCGAACGTTCATAATTTACAATATTTTCATTTCAAAGAACGGAAAAACTAATTCGTATAAGCTTATATAACTTTCCAAAAAAAAAAAAATTATAGACATTCAAATATTATAATACACACACACACACATATTTTGTGGTTTCAAATTTTAAATTACAGTGATAATTTTAAATTGTGCGACAATATAACAGTATAGAAAATGGTTTATCGCAATAAATAAATTTGTAATTATTATGATATAATATAGTATATCTATTAAAAGACTTAAAATTTTAGTTCGAGGTTACTCCTATCGTATCCGTTATATATATTCCACAATTAAAAAAATAATAATATAATTTACTGTTTTGCCAAGGTGACCAAAGCGATTCGTTTTTTTTTTTTTTCATTGTTCTTACGTACACAAAAAACCACACTATGATGGTGCAGTGTACGTAGTGTATTCGTTCAAATATATGCGCTCGTACACGTAAATAATGAAGTATTTGGTCAGGTGTACGTTTTCGAACGAAATAATTTACGAGACGTTTTATTATATGCGTAGGCGTCGCAAAAGGAGAAGAAAAAAAATTGGCATTAGTGTGTAATATTTATACGTAAGTTTGAAAAACGAAAAAAAAAAAAACCAGAGAATCGCGCGTATACCCGAGTCCATTACCATGTAATCTGTTGATTATTATATTTTTGTTACATATTATATAGTTACACGTGTCCGTTTGACTTGTACGCGCGGTGTACACAATGCCGGAAGTTATACAAGAATAAAATATACTAGTTTTCTCTAATAACACGGTATAATAATAAGCAAATATATATAAATAACGCAGAAAAAAAAAATAATTGAAAAAAATACTCCACGCGAAATTTTCATCATCATTATTATTATTATTATTATTATTATTATTATTATTATTATTATTATTATTATTATTTCGAGAATTCATGTTTATGTATACAACACGAGTAAATATTGACGCGATATGGCATATGTAATATACGCAGTGTCATATGATTTATTTAAATATATTTATGTATTTGTATACGTTAAATGTGACGAAACGCAGTGTATTCATATAGCTGGTGTACATTTAATATGAACCGTTTGTAATGACAAACAGTATCGCGTTCGTATAATCTGCAGCGGATCGTTTTTGAAAAAAAAAAAAACATTAAGAAATAATATGACAACTGCCGGTGTATGTAACCGATTTAGAAATTTAAACTTAAACGCAAATATTTTTTTAAAATAATTTAAAAACTTAAAAAAAAAATAGAGCTGCAGTAATACGACGTATAGTACACTGTGTCAGTAGGCCGCGGTGTAATGATGTTGTATGTAGCGGAATCTGACGATTACGATTATAATATTATAATATAGCCGAAGTGTACGTGCATAAAAAAAAAAAAACGTTTAAGATTTATATTTTAAATGACATTTTATTTTCCTCGTATATAAATTTAACGCAAATACAATATCTCATTTATAATATTATACCTAATCGCGAGTATTTAAATATTTACGTTATTACGAATAGTTACTATATATATATATATATATTTAATATAATATTGTAATATATGCGCCCGTAAACTGGACGATATACATGTTTATAATTTAATACAACTGAAAATAGACGACGAGATATTAAGAGCAATTTTTTGTTTTTTTTTTACTCTCTATTATTATTTTAGTCGGTCGGTTTGAGAGAAAACGAAGTTTTTAATATTTGAAATATAAAAATAAAACGTGGCAAACGTCACGTTCAGTTTCGTCGTAATAATAGTGGTGTTAAATAAATGAAAAAAAAAAAAAAAATTATTGTAAGCCACATAATATGTAAGCAACGGATTGGAATATTAGAGGCACCTGCGTATTTTCGTATTTAGGGTTGAGGCAGGATGTACATTCGAGACATTCTGCAATTGAAGGGTTCAGAGCAAGAACCAGGTATCTCCGTTTTTTTTTTAAAAATTGTTCAGGAGGCACAAAAAACTAAATAATTAAATTTCTAATAGAAGTATAAAATATTGCAAAAATAGATTTAAATTTCCCATACGAAGAACTATCTATACATTATATTATATAGATTTACATTTTGTATAATCTAAAGTACATTTTTTTAATAAAAACAAAGAAAAAAAACTGGAGATGTCTGGTTATTGCACTGAAACGAACAAATTTTGTTTTTCGTGATAATTAGCCTTCCTAACGGACGGATTTATCTGGTTGTTGCACCAAACTGTAGACAAAGATTTTCATTATCAGATAATGTACGAAAATGAATTTCGAAAAAAAAGTGGAGATAATACCCGGTTCTTGCTCTGGACCCTTCAATTGCTTATCGAACTTAATAAATGCAAGTTTCCCGTTAGGCGAGTGTAAAAACGTTATTTTTCGAAATCACGGATTTTTCGTGTTAAATTTTGAATATTTAATAATACGCCGTTTCGAAAACGTTTGATGATAGTTTTTTTTCTCTCTCTCTCTCTCTCTTCTAAACGCGAATTTATGGCGCAACTATTTTGATGGGAATATTTTTCAAAAAACAAAAAAAATTGTTTTTCCATTTCGAAATTGAATACGTTTACTTTCGGAAATCATTCGTCGCAATACTCATACGCACGTGAGCGAGTCGTCGTATCATGTTTTCTTTTCAGACACACACGAGTTCGCTAGAAGTTTGTAGAATTTCTCTCGTGACGTTCCGAAATATTTCAAAAACTTTTCCTCTCTCTCTCTCTCTCTCTCTCAAAAGATCGACGATGTTCGCACCGAATGTAAATCTCGTGTTACGTATAAATTTTAATACGCTTTCGTTTGGATCTCTCTGGTTCGCATAAACTTATGAACTGAAGACTGCACTAAATATAATATACCGAAATGTATTTATAAGTACATGCGTAAAAAAAAAAACATAATATAAGCAGACACTTTTGCGTTCCAAGCTCGAGCCGATATCATAGTGAATCCCCTCCGTATTATATTATACATTTTTTTTTTCAATTACTACTCGCTCATCGCGCGATTAAAAATACTGCGTATACATAGTGAAACCTCCCTTAACGGATACCTACAAATAGCTGACACCTCCGAATAGCGGACGGTTTTTTCCTCGGGAACGGCGGGGACGTTTTCCATTACTTATATTGTATATATATATATATATAGTTGGTGAACACGGGACACTCTAAATAACGGGCAATTTTGTGGCTAGATTTTTTTTTTTATAATTTTTATCGTAATAATATTGTCTGAGTAGAACACGTACGCATATTATTATTATTATTAAACTAGTTTAATGAGTATACACGCGTCAATTGGTCTTAAACGAGCTAAAAGTAATCACGTTTTTTGCCCTCCAATTAATGTTAGTTTTTGCCTTGAAATTATTTTTATTTACCTTTTCATGAAATAATCCGCGTGTTATATAAATAATTACACTGGCAAAAGAAAATATTTATATTATTGTACGCATTAAATATATATTATACGTAGAATATTAATATTCGTGTACAAAATACACTTCATTCGCCCACAACAAATCGATCCCCTCCCCCCCCCCTCACCTCTAAATAGCGGACAAAATTTCTGTGACCGACGCTGTTGCGGTATTTAGACGTTTCACTGTAATAATTCGGTGTTTTGGTTTTGTGCCCCCCTCCCCACCCTGTAGAGACGGCCGATATCTGCTGTCGAGGAGACACCTGCGGCGGCGACGACGTCGTTGGCGGTGGTGAGCACACCGCACCACCATGGACGTAAAAGTGGCGTACGCCGGCCCTAACGGCACGATGTCCATACTGCCCGACACGGCCGGGGCGGCCGGAGCGGCCGCGTCCCCGTGGCGCCCGTCGTCCGTGCCGTTCGCCACCGCGTACCTGACGCTGTCGTCCGCGGCCATCGCGTCCAACGTGATGGTGTTGACGGGCATCGTGACCACGGACAGGCTGAGGTCGCCGTACGCGGTGCTCGTGTCGGCGCTGTGCTTGCAGTGCGCCATGGACGCCGCGGCCGGCCACTACGCGACCACCAGAGAGCTGTTGGCCGGTAGCGGCGGCGGGGCCGCCCTGTGTCGCGGTATGGCCACCGTTACCGCGGCACTGTCCACCGTCGAGCTCGTCACGTTCGCCACGCTCGCGTGCCTCAACGCGTTCGTCCGGCCCGACTACGACGAGCTGCCCTTGGCCGCCGCCGCCGCCATGTGGGCCGCGCCTTCCATGTACACGTACGTCATACTCACGCCCACGTTGCTGTTTTCCACGCGATATTTCCCGTCCAGGTACGTATGGACGACACGCGCGCATAACCATACCGCGTATACGGTACATAAATACGTTTGTACTAATTGAATTAGTACATTAGTGCTATTAGTATTATGTATACATATATAATATAGTACGTGTTTAATAATTTAATTTAATTTAATAAAACTCTGTACGACGAACAGGATACGTCCGCGTCAATAAATAACGAAAGCAAACTATAGGAATAGCAGTGTAGAAAACGAATGAATATTTTTTAAAATTAAAATGTAAATACTTGTAAAATCCACGTGTAAATCATTAAAAACGAATGTATAATAATAATTCCTATAATCACGCGTAATAATTGATTACGAATATACCTGTTGCGCGTAAATTTAATACGTTTGTTTCATGTATTAGTTTGTTTTTGTTTCGTTTCGATTGTTTGACATTTTAAAATTTATTATTCAATGTTTAATATATAGTATTTGATTGATTAACAGTATATTATAATCAACGTATAAAAAAAAAAAACATAAAACATAAAACACTTGTTACAGTGGCGCACACTGAACTGCACATTGATGGGTCTAACAATATTTTGCACACCTTGCCACCACCCAATAGACAACCAGTAGACGCCCAATGACAACCTTGCATGCACTATAGTATTAATTATGATTAAAAATATATTATTTAAATTTTTAGCTCCATAACACCTGCATCACCCCTCTCACCCTTTTGAATACAGGGTTGACCGGCCACATTGACCCTTAACGTGTGCGCCACTGACTTGTCATAAAAAACAGTACGCATATACGCATATATATATATATATATATATTATACGCATATACGCCGTATATTATTGGAATCATATCGTATTGGTCGTTGATCACAGTTTTTTGTTAAATATATATATATATATATAAGTTGAAGCAAAAACTTAAATTAATAAACTTTAATTAAGTAATAAACTTTACGAGCACCGTTTTAAATGATTTTTAATTATATACGAAATAAAAAAAAAATTCGAATTAAATTCTAAAAAAATATCGATAAAATATGGCACTGCACTCACGTTTATTGTACAATAAATAACCGTATAGTTATAACTACATATAAGAATCCGCGTGAAAATCGTTTCGCCCATATGATATTTTTATTCGGGTAATAGTCCAAAACAAATCTTATATTTATATCGCGAGCAAAACCAATATCGCGAATTTTATAGCACTCTCTATCGTGTAATAATATAATATGGGTCCATAATTTATATGGCGTACAACCTTTATTTTCGCTCATATTGCTATTCGTTTTTTTTTTGACTCGAATCCATATTCCATACAGAGTATAATCTACGTGACGTGCGTTACATTTTTTTGTAAAAAAAAAAATTCACGTTTGAAAAATAAAATATTTATGATTTTTATTATTCATATTTTGGTTGGTAGACACTTATTGCCGAAATAAAAATATTTTCAACAGAAACGCGTGTTCTATAAAATATTTACAAAGCGCAAATTCGAATTCGGCATTTGTTTTGTAGTTCAGGAAAATAATAATTTTCGTGTCGTGTTTAAATTTCATCTTTGACATATTCGATGAACGTATCTGTCGTACAGTCTTTATATTTCATTTTTTTTTCCTAGTCGGCAATATTCTGATGTAGAATAAAAATTGTTATCGATCGAAATACATAATATAGTAGTTAAATTGATTTCTAATCGAGAAGCTTACCGTTTAGAAAAACAAAATAGTGCGTATGATTGACGAAATTGTAGGCATGACATTTGTAATGTTTATTGTAAACTTGTTGTTTGAAATTTGACGTTTTAACGTAAAAATATCAAGAAAATTATTCGATGTAGAGATTGAAAATTAAAAAATATTACACATTTCTCTGCATTTTAAATAATAAAAAAAACTTTAGGTGTTTTTTTTTTTGTTGTTATTATTGAAACTTTTATTACGTTTCGATAAAACAATAATATCACGATAATAGTTTATTGAAGTACGATGAAAAACAAAAACCTATTATTATTATTATTATTATTATTATTATTATTATTATTATTATTATTATTATTATTATTATTATTATTATTATTATTATTATTATTATTATTATTATTATTATTATTATTATTATTATTATTATTATTGGTCGTCACGTAATCCGGTTACTACCAGGTCACCTGCACCTCCTGTATACGTTCTAAGAAATTGTATTTTTGCAGGACATGTCGTCAAAGTATTATGGTGTACAGCAAAAGAAATGAACAGTACATTTATTTGTGTAACTCGTAACGTATTTTATTCAGTTTTGGTCGTGTGTTTCACGTTGTTTCGTTCGAATTACGATCGAGAACAGTCCAATTAAAAAATATTTTTATCTTCGTTTTTCATTTTAAAAGATTTACTTACGTTTTGTTAAAAAAAAAACATCCCCGAATAAATTCAATCGAGATGTTTTTGGTGACGAAGGAAAAAAAACAATAATTGCTTTTAATATACGAGAATCTTTAAAAGATAATAACACTTTATTTGATAACTTTATACACCTACTTTAATTTAATTTTCGAAAACGTTATTTCTGAGATAATGCGACCGTTAATGTTTTTTTTCGTTCCTCCCCCCCTCCCCCTCCTCTAAAAAAATGTCGACCTTAGATAATATAATATATATCGAAACAAAACGATAATTGAATACCTCGCGCGATCACAATGCTCGAATAAAAAGCGTAATTAATGAATTCGATTTTAATTGAATCATAAAATCAAATACACTTAAAATAATACGAGTTGTTTTATATTTAATTTGCAGGGGCCGGTGCGGATTCATTGCAAACACGACTGGATGGTTTTATCCTACTCTATTGATTATCTTCAGTTTTATGATACCGTGGTCCATATCGTTTTATTTCGTATTTGTGTCCCGGCCGTCGACCGCTCCTAAATCCGCCGATATTTTACTGACATCCGTGCAGACAAAAAAACAAATCCATCTCGTTCCGTCCAAGTTAATTTTAACATCGTACACGATTCTCGTAACGCCGAGTTTTATTTCGTCCTGTGTTTATTACTATACGAACCCGAATCACAGTCCTTGGGCCGAGAACGAAGTGGCAGAAGACATCCTAGACGGTTACTTATCGAAATTGCCAGTCGTTTTCGATGTATTTGTGCCGTTAATCCTAATATACTACCACAAAGTGTTTCGGAAAAAATGTAGGGAATTGTATTTGCACGGGTTTAGAAATTCCGTGTCGGACGGTCGACAAATTTCTATCGAAAGACTGAAACGAACTAAGAAAAAGAACGAACGTTTGGCAGACGATTCGCCCGTGCTGTTCCTCGAACAGTCCGGTACGATAAACGTCAGGTTCCCGAGCGAAGACGGGTTCTTGATAAAAGTATGCGATTTGAATCAAGACGAGATCAATTTGAACGGAGGAAAAGTGGTTCGATTCTCCAGGAAACTGAACAGAGCCCCCAACGAAAGCGGTGTTTATAGCTGTACGAAAGAACCAAAAGAAGATGAATCGAGTGTTTGAATCAGAAACTGAAATGTATGTTAAAAGTATTATAACGTTTATTTTTGTAAATCGGTAGGTAGTGGACGTTTCTCTAGAACGTTACAATGTTTACAGTTACTATATTGTCGAATAATGTCATATGCATTTAAAATTACTGGAATACGAAATCAAAATTTTATCACTACGTATTTTACGGATAACAATCATTGTAAATGTAATATTATTATCGTGTAAATAACAGTAAACGTGTAATTCGTTTTTTTTCTATTTACATTACTAATATTGTAATACTAGTGTCGCATGTTCATAACAGTCCTTAAAAATTAAAACAATTGTATTTTTTACGAAAATCGCGTTAGAGTTTAATATTTACATCCTGCGCAGTCTTTGATTACCAGCGAAATTGACTGGTTGCGGAACACCAAACAATTGACCGCCGTCTCCGAATCC
This sequence comes from Slavum lentiscoides, assembly GCA_032441835.1. NCBI lineage: Eukaryota > Metazoa > Arthropoda > Insecta > Hemiptera > Aphididae > Slavum > Slavum lentiscoides. Next base: position 22,529,024 of record CM063707.1, read on the forward strand.
AAAGACCCCGTTGAATCCTTCGTTTTGGTGTCCTGCGTACCCGATTTTCTGATACGGATTGAAAACTTTCCCTCCTTGGTATCCTTGGTTCCATCCCAAACTGTATCCTTGACCGTTGTTTTGTGAATATGGGCTGATAAAACCCGTGTACCTTCCTTGATCGAATGCGTCTTGTCCGAATTCTTGAGCGAAACCCCTGTGAATGTATCTGTTCCCGTTCTGGCCGAACGATCGGATCGCCGTGATTAAAACGTAAACGGTGGTAAGTAGAATCTAATTTTGTATTTTAAAAACGAATTAATAAAATGAAAATAAAACGATCCCAAAAAAATTAATTAATGCAATATTAATGCAATACCTTAATAGTGTTCATCGTCTTTTCGTCGTTGTTCACTGTTTTCTTACTCGTGACCGACTGAATTTGAAAACGACCGATACCTAAATGATCCGAACTGAAAATAAAAACCCATTTATATACAATAAAAAACTATTTGTTAGATAATAATAACCAACGAACTTTCCAATTCAAGTCAATTATAGTGATTCAAAGAAAAAAATATATATATATTACGATTCGTAAGATTGTGTAAAATTAAAATTAGTTACGATACGCTTTAATTCGTACACATTTCAGTGGCTATATTTAATCGATTAGATCTTCGTTGAATAATATAAAAATACGTATGTATTAATATTTTAATAAAGATAATAAATTAGGACATACAAGCCATACGGATTGTTCTGTTTCGTTCAAAAAGTAAAAAAAAAAAATCTATTAGTGAAAATAACCAAATGTAAATATATATATATATATATATATATTTTATGATTAAATACATAAATCGGTAAGTGCAATAGCGTGGTGAAAGGGTTTTTATGACGCCTGGGCGTCATAAACAAAATTTCTTTGGGTGGGTGGTTGGGTTGGTCAAAGTATGGTAACATTAATGGAATAAAAAATAATATTTGGTCATAATAATTATAAAGTCTAGATCACACTATGCGTTTTGTTGGCAACCGAAAAAACCGCATCCGATACAACCTTTACGTGTTGCGGTGTTGTCTATGGACGGTTTTGGAGAATCGGTCTAGTCTATAGTCGCAATAATGCTTATTCCATTAAAACCCATTTATGTTGGGAGATTGCGGTCTAATTACCGGGTAATCTGGGTGATTCATAATCCTACAAGTCATTTTATTTTATGTATAATTAATTTCGATTTTATTTTTGTGTCGTTCTTTGAGAATAAATAAGTGTTGAGATTGTGCTAAGATTTTCTACACAGATCAACTTACATCGATATGGACTTTCAATACTTTTCAAAGATAATTAGTCCATCAATATTAGGCTATTTAATTAATGTCGCCATAAATATGTAATGCAACCTAAAATGCAAAATCAGTGAATCAGCAATTATTCACCAAATTAAGCTTAGTTTGAACACTTTCTAAAACTGATAATCCTTTTTTTAGTTGATCTGACAAATTATACTGATGAAAAAATTTAACTTTTTTCTTTTAACATCTCCCCTCACATTAATATTTTTTCGAGGCGTTCTTGGGGCGGGTGGGTATAGAAATAAATGTTAGGCATCACGGTTTATTAAAGTTCACCGCGCCACTGGATAAGTGTATAATTATACAAAAATCGAAATATTGAAAATATTATGACGTCTTAGGAGTGTGGAACCTATATAAATTATAAATAAGTGTATAAAGCGTTTTCTACCAGACAAATATGACGTATCCTTCTTTTGGAGAAAAGGACAACTTACGAGCGTATTGCTGTATGCTACCACTAGATTACGCTGTATTAATGTACCATCGTTTAATAACGTTTCGCAACAGTTTGTAAAATTATTGCAATACGATCGATCGACAACACGTTTATAAAATGTATAACATTGTAACGATTATAGAATTCCATTGAATACTATAATAACTGTAGTTTTTTTTTTTGAGGAAATATTAATTTCGCCCGTTTTAAACTTTAATGTTTTAAATGATTTTACTTTCAACAAACACGAATTAAAAAAAATAAAATTTTGTCGAAACGGTTTACTTCGTGAGTTTCTATCATTTGAAATATGTTCATTATACGTATACATTTCTTTAAAGAAATCAACAATTTTTCCAAAATAATTCTGATTGCGTGACTTACGAGTTATTGTTTGGCAACCCCCTCTCTTATAGCGCAATGAATTACTTATTTACACGGTTGCAATAGTATGAAATCTATAAATGTACAAGAGAAATTATTACATTATATATTTTTACACGAAAAATCAGGAAGTATTTATTATATTTATCTAATTACGTTTAACGAATTGATGAGTGAGCGTGCGTTTTGCACCAGTTACCGTGTTAATTTGGCAATACAAAGTGATTTGATCGTTCATCAACGACAGAACCGAAATTTTAGAGATTTAAACAATAAACGAGAAAAACTGAATACTACATTTTCAAGAGAAGTGTGAAGTCGTGTTTTCAGACTGAGATCTATTATTATATTTAGATAACAGATATGATATAATAATTACAATGTATTATATCGTAATAAAATGAATAAAAACTACGGCATTTGTGCGTATAGAAAAAAAAAAATGTAATAAGTGAAACTTATAATGTGATGTGAATAACACTTTTAGATGCTGAGCGGAAAGAGGAACGTATTGGTTTTACAATGATATGTTTTTTTTTTAATGTCTGTACCCAAAAATTCTACCAGAAGGAGTGCTCCGATCTTTTCGCGTAGCACCTTTTCTGATTGCAAATTGCATCTAGTTGGTACTTTTAAAGACATCATTTTTCGATTTCCTCAGTACTTTTTTCAAAAGTCAGGAGAATCTACCAAAAATTACATAAAAACGCTAAAAATGCGATTTCGTCTTAATCGGTTGTCGTTTGTTTATTACACCGAAGATCCGCTCAGAATCGTTTTATCGAATGCAATGATATTGCTTTCAAATGTACAATAAAAACAAAACTCTAAAAACTTTATCCGAGTAATTCATTATCCACAACACCCCGCGTCTCGCTATACCTTTTTAAATTTAATTTTCGAAAAACTTTATAAGTTTAACAATTAAAAATTATACATTTAAGCACAGAATCGATGTAATATTTTGTATAAGTACGAAAACGTGTCGATTTCAGATAGTGAAAACGTTTAATTTCATCACTTTAATATGGAGTGTAAATTTTTGTAAATTACCATCTACTAAAGAAAAAAAAAAATATTGAAAAACATTTGCCGAGACAGCGATCACCGCGTACCGTTAACACAATACACCCGCAGAAAAACAGACATTTATTCAAAACGTTACTTGGCGATATCTACAATACTTTTATTTAATACCGCTATCGTGACTTATTCTATGATAATTTAAACATGCTGTTTTGTATAGATACTTTTTTGTATAGTAATCCTTCTTTGAGCTTTGTACGTTATTATAATTTACAAAGTCACGCAGGGAGTGCGTATAGGTATTATTCCGTGTAACGTGCGAGCGTGTCATTCATATTGCACAACAATTATTGTACGATTTGTCGTTTATAAACGTGTTTCACTTTGCGTTTTAGAGCTCGGTATAATAATCTGTAACGATATACAGTTGTCGGATGTATTTTAAACTGCACAAGTATATTATTGTAGTATACGTTGTTTCCTAGTGTGAAAAATTCACTGTACAAACGGCGTCTTTGTAATATTCACATTTTTTTTTTGTAACTTAACTAATAAATATTATATGAGTACACAAATTCAAGTGTAAATGGTATGTACTTAAATGTAAATGGGGTATAACTGTTTTACATAAGTCGGTTCGGTTTCACGAATGTTTAAATATAACAAAGCGTAAATCACACGCGGTTAAAAGACAAGAGTAGATAAATAAATCGATACTAAAGAACGTAAAAAAAAAAAAAAAATGTCATAAATATTTAAATGTTTATTAATATTATTGTTATTACTCGAAGTTTCGCGCGATAAACCGCACGAACTGATTTAAATGTCGCGTTTAAATATCTATATAATTCGATAAAAAGTAATATATATATATAAGTATGTATAATTTCGTATTATCCTTGTTAGTATATTGTCTTGTTGTTCAGTAAGATATTATAATATTACGGGTAGAGCCTTAGGATAGATCAGAATGTGAATATATTATATAGGATCAGTTTGCCGGTATTATAATAATAGTCATAACCCTTCGGTCGAATCTCGCAAGTCCAGTCCCGTATATGCAAATAGTTGATTATGAACCATGACGGCAAATATACAGTTTTTAAATACAATCGAGTGATCACATGACATACTAAATCGATCGAAGATCATATTATATATACAGTTACTTGTTATTAAATTCATTCTTTGTTCAACGGAAAAGGATTTTTTTTACCTACTATTATAAGCCATCGTTACGGTGATGGAAAACATATATTCTTTCAACTTTGAACGTCCATAGAAGCAGTGTACGTTTTGAAATTCAGACATAGTTATTAAGTATATACTTTCTATTGCGAAATTAAAACGTATTACAATATTGTATAGAGTAAACAAATTTTTTTTTATTCTATTCTATATATATATATATATATACAGTGATGTTCCCATCAAATTTGTCGAGGGTATACGTAGCGCGATTTTAACAATTTCAATGAAAAAGTTTAGGGTGCTAGAAAAAAAAAAAGGTTTTCCATATGCCAGTTTTAGATTGTGCTATGCATATTATAATGACCTTGGTATAATGAGGTAGGTGTGTTAATAATAACAAATTTTTATTTTTTCATTTTCATTATTTTCATTTATTTAAAAAATTTAATGTATTAAATATGTTTACTCAAATTTTATTTAAATATATCTATAAAAAATTGATTATTATCACTTCCTTCTTGGTCATAATATTATGTCATATCGTGTTATCGTCGGTTCTATTCGATGATAATGACAATGAACGTCGTCGTAGTGCACAATCATCGCCGGCGGAAAATAATTTCCATACCAAAAATATAATATATTATTCGGTTTTCAATAAAACACGAATTGCCCGCTACAAAAACAATAACAATTTTTTTTTCGCAAATTCATTATGCCTTGAGAGTATACGCAGTACGCCCATGATTTGTAAAAAAAATCTTGATAGTATACGGCGTATATGGAGTATAATATGGACTATACCAGTGCTCGAAATGGACCGGAACGCACTGGAACAGCGTTCCGGTTCGTAATATTAGCCTTTGCGTCCGTTCCGGTTGGTTAAAATTAGGATTTAAAAGTTCCGGATTGACATTTAATTATGTACTATATTTTAGGCTTACTAATTTTATATGCGTTCCTCCTGTTCGTAAAATTTTCTATTTCGTGCACTGGACTATACCCTATGGGAACACCACTGTATATATGTATAATATAGGAGTGGGCCTACTAAAGATCCTGAAAGCATAGGTACGAAATAAGATAATAAAAAATAAATAATTGTTATAAAATATCAATTTTTCTAGCAGCTATATATCGGGCGTATTCGATTTTCGTTAATTTTAACGAAGCAGTTACAGATCATATAACACAGATATTATGATGTAGTCGCATTATATAAAATAAAACGAGCGGTACATCGTCGAAATATATTTACCGACCGCCGTTCTTTGATCCTTTCCCGGGAGTTTGTACAGATGTGTGAGCGAATTTAATTCACCTTTACTTATATGTATACCGAGGCAAAAGCAAATTTGCTTACACACACACACACCGTACAAACTTGGGAATAAGTTTAATAGTGCGTAAGTGGACCAATAAGACCGATACGTGTTTATTGAGTAAACTCTGCGGTTACTATATGTATGTAGTCAATGTATAGGCAAATTTAAGTACACAATGATGACGTATCGTCTGTATAAGGTGATTTTCTACTATTCCATATAAATAAATCGGTAGCAATCGAACAAATATTATAAGTCGTACGCGAAAAGAAAATAACGTAAAGCCCAAAGAATTGTCGAGTAAAAGGTAAAGAGCCGCGGGATGTTGTGGACGACGTTTAAGTGAATTACACTTAGACAAAGATTTTAGAGTTTTTTTTACTACTTCTATAAATTTGAAAGCAATGCGATAAATCATTGCGTTCGATAAACTTTGTAGAAAAATTTAAAATGGTTATAAAAAGAAATTGTGATTCAACGATTTTCAAGATTTTTTATTTTTTTTTTTTGGATATAGTTGAAGTAACAAACGTCTGACATTGTCTTAAATTTTCAAGCCTTAAAACCAAAAATTACCACTTTTACGAATTAAAACCTACAATTGCTATAAATAGCCCAAAATTAAAAAAATTTTTTTGAAAATTTCGTCTTGCTAATACAGTTGGTGTAAATTTCAGGTTTCTATGACCATTAGTTTCAAAATTACGAAGACATAACCGTAATCGATTTTGACGAAATTTAACGTTTTTATGTAATTTCTCGGTATAGTTTATTCTGGCACTTAAAAAAGTATTGAGAAAAATCGAAAAATGACTTCTTTAAAGTACCAACTAAATGCATCTTCCTACCGGAAAATAGTGTTACGCGTAAAAGTCGGAGCACTACTTTTGGTAGAATTTTTGGTTACAGACATAAAAAAAATCCCCATCATTGTAAAACCGATACGTTCCTCGGTCCGCTCAGAATCTAAAAATCATGTACAATTTGTATATTGTACTATATTGTTTCGAGTAATAACTTATTGTCGTGGCGGTGTAATTGCACAAGAATAACGAAGCGTTTTACCAATACTTAGTCTATAATATACCGCGATGGAAGGAAAAGTGTATATAATTTAATAAAAAATTATTTATAATTTGACAAAATATTTTAAATGGACCGAATTACCGACGTATTAGTTTTTATTTCTAATTGTTGTACAATCTCATGAAGTAGAATTTTTTTTTTACGGCGCCAACTAGCTGCAGAGTATATAGGAATTCGCTGTAAATCGCTTATTATTGAAATATACGCATTACTTTCGGATGCTGCGCTTTTGAACTGTATGTCATCTATAGTATACGATTTTAAACTCGTATATTTTTATGAAACATTTAATATAGGAAACTTGAAACGCGTCCAATCGTAATAATATTTTAACGATTTTCCACCGCGTTTCTTTGCCGAGTGAAAAAAAAACAAATATAGCGATGCGTCGATAAGATTTAAAATTGCATTATTTATTTCAAATGAGGTCATTCCATTCGAGTGAAATGTATATTTGCTATATTGTGCGCATAAAAATAATCGTATGTTCAAAAGGCGCGAACGGATTGGCACATCTTATATATATATACAAGCCCACCTCTCAGCAGTGGCGTGGCAAACTTATAATTTTCTATAATATGGGTGTATACACATTGTTGAGGAGGCGCAAGCAGTTATTACGAAATACAATTTTTATTGATTAATAATAATAAAAAGTAGTCATTCCGAATATTGTCCGGAAAGTAATGCAATTAATTTCGTAAAAAAAAATATATTAAAGATATCGTTACAAACGTTTAATATTCTTCAAAGTATTCCCCTTGGGCAACCACACACTTTTTCCAGCGATTTTTCCAAGCACGGTATGCATCCTGGAAAGCGTCAACGGGGACCTCGTTTAGAGCCTTTGTCACGGCGGTTTGGATGGCTTCAATACTTTCAAAATGGGCTCTTTTTAGGGTGGCCTTGATCCTCGGGAACAAAAAGAAGTCTGCCGGAGACAGGTCAGGACTGTAGGGAGGCTGGGGCAACGTTGCTATGCTGTGCTTCGCCAAGAACTCTCGAACGCGAAGAGCAGTGTGGCTGGGAGCGTTGTCGTGATGCAGTTGCCAGGTAGTGACGATCTCCTTGCGACAGCGGACGACTCTTTTCCGCAATCTATCGAGAACCTCCACGTAGTAGGTAGCGTTGATTGTTTGCTCTTGTGGTACGAATTCTTTATGCACCACACCCTTAGCATCGAAGAAGACAATGAGCATGGTTTTCACTTTCGATTTTCTCATTCTTGCTTTTTTGGGACGTGGAGACTCGAAGTGTGCCATTCGGAACTTTGGCGCTTTGTCTCTGGATCGTATTCAAATGCCCACGTCTCGTCGCCAGTGATAACATTGCTCAAAAAACCAGATTCGTTTTGCACGCGTTCCAAAAGTTCAGTCGCAATTGTCACTCGGTTGTTTTTGTGGTCATTAGATAACAACTTGGAAACTAAATAACGGTTCACAAAAATATCGATACTGACGTTTCCAGAGAGCGAAACAAATTGAGCTTAGGTGCGTTGTAAAGATAAGAGTCCCCTCCACCTAACACAATTGGTCCGAACACGCTGTGACTAAAATAAACAGCGGGAAAAACCAAATTGCATTACTTTCCGGACAAACCCTGTATATAGTTTATTTGTAAAGTACACAAAAAAAGGTGATCGATTTTTTCAATTTATAGTAGGGGGGTGCGCGAGATTTTTGAAAATCTATAAAGCGTCGTAGAATAGAAGAGGTTGGGAACCACTGCTCTAGGACCATTATTTCGATAGTTTTTTTTTTGATATTATCTATCCGTGGTCATTTTTCGATTTTTTTTTTCCTAACGCTTTTTAACGCGGTCCAAATAAAGTACGACAATTTTTGTTTTTTTTTTGTTTAAAACGCGGTTTTGTCAAAATTCATTATTGTACGCATATGTATAAATAATATTATACCGAAGATCCGCTCAGAATCGAATGCAAATGATTCATCATTGATAATGTCAAAACTCTAAAATCTTTATCTAATATAGCGAATCATTTTTAGGCGACGTCCCGCGCGGCTCGCTACCGTTTATTTTTTGGTCATTTCAGAAAAACATAAGATTGCCCGATTCACGTCGCATATAATTTGATACGCGATACGTCGAATAATGTACATTATGTTTGTTAGTTTATTCGAAATTATTAATTATTAGTAAATAAACGCGTTTGAAGTCGATTATATATATATATATATTTGCATTCCGTGAACACGCGGACGTTTTATTTTTCATTTCTAACGAGAAGTTTATGCGCTCATCACTACTGTGCATAATATACTTACCAACACTGCGATCAGTGTATGTTTTATAGTTATTTAATTTATTCTACTCCAGCGTGTTCATAAAATAAACGTTTTGTAGGTCGCAACAGCTATGCGTATGAATATTGAATATATATGTATAAAAAAAAAAAAAATGTAGGCGTTATATGGAAAAACGGGAATTAAACGCAATAAACCGTGAAAATGATAATATGAACGGCGGTGAAAATTACGGCGGAACGAATCTGCCTGTTGTTGTAAAAAAAAAAAAAAAAAAAAATATGTGCCGTGACCAGGATTCGAACCTGGGTTATTGCGGCCACAACGCAAGGTCCTAACCACTAGACGATCACGGCTGGCGTGGAAAAACTTCGTTTTTTACCGTATATAACCGGAGTATGCGAATTTTCCCGGAAAATTCGCTGGCCATACGAGTATCGTAGTTCGCACTTTATTGCCGGTCGCGGATCCTCCGATGGTACGGTCAGTGATCAAAGTAATAAGAAAGAAATAAGAAGGAAGAGTGGGATGGAAATAGTGTCTTTACTTCAAATTCTGAAGGGGGTGGGGGCAAAGTTGTGAACGGTCCGTACATTTGACAAAAAAAAAAGCCTTTTGTGTAACAAAAGGCTTTGACACCGGCCCACTGTCAACCAAGTTAAATACATCCACCCTGTTATCGTCAAATAACGTCACTGTAGATGGAAGTAATCAAGTTAATTCCCAATTTTTATATATAAAATGTATGCATTTTTTTTACTCGTACTGAGCCGTACAATGTATAGAATACCAGTATAAAGATACATTATTTTGAAATTTCGGATTAAAATGTTTGTTCTTTGCTAAAAATAACATTTCAGACCGAGTAAATATTGAATGCGTGAAGGAGTAAGAAAATAAGCAACATACAACGACTACAAATTATAAAAAAAGATAGATTTTTTAAAATCCAAGAGGGATGAATAATTTTAAACAAAATAAATGGAGGAATGGAAATATGCTGACTAGAAGAAGTGTGAGGGAGGATGGTAACCCCCATTTCCCCACCCCGCTTCGACCACTGCAGGGTATAGCAAAAAGAAACGGGAGAGAAAAGAGTTTAACAAAATATATACCTACATAGGGTTGTTCTTAAATATATTCCATGTATTGCAGTTCGGAATTTTCACATTTATCATCCAATAGGTATAATAATTGTGATGTATTATTTTAAATTCTGAGCGGAGCGAGGAATTTATTGGTTTTACAATGGAGGGAAATTTGTTTATGTCTGTACCCAAAAATTCTACTAGAAGGAGTAGTCCGATCTTTACAGCCATATACGAGTAGTTTGTTTCCGGTAGCAAATTGCACCTAGCCGGTATTTTAAACAGGTCATTTTTTGATTTTCTCAAAAGCGCCTAAAAAAAAAAAAAACTACAGAAAAATGACAAAAAAACGCGATTTCAGCGAAATCGATTATCTTTATTTCTTCGTAATTCTAAGACCAATATGGTTTAAAGGAAACTTGAAATATTCACCGTATATATAACTTTATATTATATTAAGGAAAAAAAAATGTACAAATAATTTCTTTCAATTACGAACTGTTTTATAGCAATGTTATACATTTTGAATTTATTGTTTATTCATAAAAAAAAGGTGATTTTTGGTTTTAAGGCTCAAAAATTTAATACGGTGTCGGACGTACGTTACTTAAACTGTATTCAAAAAAATCTTGAAAATCGCTCGCCACAATTTCAACAATTTTTTCGACCAAGCGTATTTTATTTTTCGTGGAAAATTACGTTTATTCAAAACCAATGGTCCTAAAGTCTTGAAATGTTTACCAAAATATACGTTACTGTCTACTATATTAAAGATTTTTTGAAAGTTTTTACTTACCTATAGGATAATTGTAAGAAATTATATTGAAACGATATACTGTAAGGCGTTAATCGTAAATAATATATTCTATACACCCACTAAATTATTAATAATAAATATTATTACACCGCGGAGTTCCGCGTTCAGAATCGTTTACAATCGAATGCAATGCTATTTATCACATTGCTTTTAAATTTATACTGTAATAACAAAACTCTAAAAACTTTATCCAAGTAATTCACTAACGTATATAATATATATATATTAATATATTTTAATCTCAAGACGCGGTGAAAATTGGATTTCTCGATTTCGATGTAGGCAGTTGCAATATTGTTATTTTAGCGACACGGCGACTATATATAACATAGAGTTGTGACCGAAATCTCGAGTCCGGAAAATGTGTTATTCGTGCAGTACCTATAAACACCCGCGAGGTGAACCGTGTACAATTCTATAGTAAATTTCAGTAAATGCGAAATTTTCCTCGGCTTAAGACGGCATCAGAAATTCTCCTTTTCAAAAGGACAGCTGGTGTAAGTTCGTACCTATAACCTACACATGGACCATACTCTTCGTTATACTGAGCGTGCGACGTAGAAACACAGCTGAAAAACACGACAGACGAGATTATAATAATTCGGATACGCGGTAAAGATAACACGGAGACAATGTCATAATACATCTTCGTATTGGTGAGATGTATAGCGGCTATTGGAAATCAGACCTTTTAACCAAAAAAAAAAAAACATAACGAGAGAGTGGCTGTTCGTAAACGGTTTAACTTGTACGCGCCTTGAGCTATCCTTATATTTTGGTACTATATAAAGACGCTTTAAAATTGCATGTTCGCCGCTTTTGTTCTGCCCATAATCTGGCCCCGGATTCATTTACATATATAATATGCGTTTATACCCTGTATTTACAGACTGTTGCAATAGTATAGAGACAGTATTTTTACGCTTTTAATTATTTTTATTGACAGCATGCAGCTCCAATTTGACGAGCTTTCTCAATAACTATTCATTTACCAGCTACGAACTGATTTACACAAATTTTTAGCGCATAAAAAGCGTATTTTTCAAGGACAGAGAACATTTTGTGTAAAACGATATGTTTTTTTGGAATATATTGAGTGTTTTAATTTGAACATTTCACAAAAACGTAATGGTTTATGGAGAAAAAAAAGGCAAAAGAAATATTGTGACCTCAGTCAGTTTCAATCAGCCCCTCTGATCGGGTGAAGTTTACCGTTCAACTCGAACGCGATATAATATTAATGTTATTTAGTAAATTAATTTTTTGTTTTTCCGCGAACATATTGTTATTTTCAGCTTATAATAATGAATTTTACTTTCATTGCATAATATATATCATGTACATAATTTATTATTTGTTTTTTTGTTTTTAGTAGGTACAATTAATAAAGTGAAAAACACCTGAATAATATTATACATTATTAAGACGTATGGCTGTTTGAGTAATTTTTTAAAGATTAAAATTAATTCAATTATCTTACGATTTTTATAAATCATTATTTTTATTTTTCTTTTCAGTATTTAATACATTTTTATGAAACATTATATATTTCCGAAGAAAAATATTTATGCATATAAAAATATGGGTAGTAGGTACTTTCGAGTTGTAGTATACAATTTTTGATTGAAAAATATAAAATATTTATGATTGACTTTAACGTCGTACGACGCGATAATAATGAGTTATAACTTTATAACAAAACTTGTTTTGTAACTGATAAATTGAATTGCGCTAAAAAAAAACCGGTATCAAAATATCAATGTTCATATAATGCGTATTTATTAATCGTATACCTAGTGCAGCCTTTCTCAAAGCGGGCGATAACGCCTCCTTGTGGGCATTGACGGTAGAAGGCCCAAAGAAATTTAAGACATTTTGGGAACGTTGAGACTGTCTATAGCTGATTAAAAAAAAAAGCGACAAATTTTGTACTCTTGATATTTCAAACTAAAATGAAATACTTACTACAACGATTCGACATACTCAATGATTTCTGATAGCTGCATTCGTATTTGTCTGGACGTGGATTTAGTAGTGACTGTATAACAACACTGCTGATTATAAAGATAAATCGGCTGTTCGTTAACTGAACGGCTTACGACTAACGGGTGTTTTTAAGTAAATTCGAATCCGATATAAACAAACTCGTTAAAGTGCATCATCCCTCGTCTTGGTTAAGTTTTAAAAATTTCAATTCAAAGCTTTAATTTTAGTAAAAATTCTTTTAAATATTACGATTAACTACTCGTTGTAATTGTTCTCGTTAAAAAAAAACTTGTTTGAAATTTAAATTCAGAAATAGGATATGGTATGTTTGAATATATTAATTTCAATAACTGTTTTCAACATGCGCACTGCACAACAGATGGTATAAGTTTAAAATTTTTGGAAGGCGCTAGAAAATGTTTGATTCTCAAAGTGGGGCGGTGGACGAAATGAGCATTTAGAACCTGTGATATAGTGCGGCACGATGAATTACATAGAAATAAAACAAAGGTTGGTGATGTATATACTTACCGCGGTCGTTAAGTTTTGTATGTGATAACGCAAAAAATGTTTTTTATTTAACGTTATATTGAAATATAATAACGTTTTGTGTCTCGTGCAGTAAACAGCAGCTGTTCATTAAACTATATTATTTACTGTAGAGAGCACCTTATTTTAGAATTAAGTAGTAATCGCGTATTATATTTTTGATGATTTTAATTTAATTTAAATACTTTAATTTTTAACTGATAAATTGTCGTCGAACTGCGAGCAAGCAAAATCCGTTATAAATATCCGGGTAAGTGAAGTTCTAGGATTTTTTTCTTTTTTTGGGGGGTTGGGGCCTAAAGTTTTTCATAATAATTTTGTAAGCACAATATTTAGGATATTTTTCTTCATATAAAGTATTATTGAAATTTTTCTAACACGAAAAATTGAAACGTATATTTAATTTTCGACGACTTATAATCGTTATTAACTCATATTATTACAACTACGAATATATAACTACCAAGAGGGGGGTCAGGTATCTCGGGCTCCTCCTTGAATCCGCCACTGCCTGCAAGTGTGCACGCCCAAAACTATACGTATCAATAAAAAATAAAATCGCAATATTTCTTGTACAACTTTGTTGGACTATTGTTGAAATTTGTTGAAAAAAATTTCACGAGTTCATATCGACTTTAAAGTTCCAGGTGTCAACCTCACAACCAACAGATCTTAAAAAAAAAACAGGAACAATTCAAAAAAGATTAATACGCGTGAAAACTTACACTTACATATATAGGCAAAAGAAAAATGTTCACCGATTTATTACAGAGTTACTGCATTCTAGGCACCGTAATTTATGTCGGCGTAAGTGTTCCGATGAGAGACATTCACCGTTGAATTAAAATTAAAAATTATTTTTTTCAATAATATATCGATAAAACGTGTTAAATTCTATCGCAATCGGTATATGAATCGTAATGTTCGTGCGATCACGAACATTTACCTAAACCGATTAAAAGCAATACGTATAATATATACCTCTATTCTGTAACTCGATAAGACCTGTTAACGACAACTTTCGGTTCGTTAAGCTATCGAAACGATTTATAAATTCCCAGAAAATTGTCGTTAGCTATCGATTTCTTATCATTTTGGTGGACATACACTTTGTAAGCGCAAGGTATCGAGATAGAGTCATTTAAAGAATCACGATGTCGATAGCAAAATTCGATACATTTTTAAAATTTCAATAAGAAGCTCTTATCGAATTAATTCGTTAACACGTTATCGAGTTACAGAATAGCCCCACAGGTTATTTCTGCCGATATTTTATGTCCACGGACTGTTTGGATAGAAAATATTAACATCGATCGCCACATTAATCTCTGTCACTGCAATGCGATATGTGTGTTTGTGATGTGCACGTACATGTACCAATATATTATGTCAAGTCGAATATTGAATTCGAATAACGTCTGTGCGTTGGTATCTCGATATATATATATGTATATATAAAATCGTAAACCAACGCGGTTTCAATCACGTCAAATATATGCGAAACCTGCAAACCGTAGGCCAAAAACATTGTGTTTTAATTTCAATAAAACGCATAATGATAGTACACAAAAAACGCGATGTGTTTAATAGAGAAAGCAATGCATTATTATTATTTTATATTGTAAACAAGAAAACTAAATGAATCGTCTAGAACGGATCGACTGCGGTTACATAATATGTCCGTATGAATATTATTGTTCGGTGTACGTAATAAATATAATATATGGTATATAATTGTATAATATTATAATGTGACTAAAATTAAAAATTCAACACTGATATCGTATTAGAGTTCCGTCGTTAATGATGATCAATGGCTTTGCGTGGTGGTGGTGCTGGTGGTGGTGAATGGTCGTCGTCTTCATCTCATTCCGCCGGTCGTTCAAGACGTGGACATCCGTTCGCACATTGCGATCCGCTGAGCTTCATTCTACAACAATAGCAATAACACAAAAAATAAAAAAAATAAAAATAAATACTTAAACGGTTCCGTTTTTTTTTTTGAGAAAATAAATGATTTTTGCCAGAGGCCAGTGTTATCGTTTAATTAGGAAACTCGGAGACTTGAATTCTCTCTCTCTCTCTTGCGCATCACGGCCATATTAAAGAAATCACGTTTGTATCCGAAATATATAAACGAAAGAAAAATTCGCGTGGACTTTTTATTGTTATCTCAACGATAATATAAAAATGCAAATCCGCGTTAAAAAGACTAAAAAAAACCATATTCGTAATATTATATTTCTTTGTATTTTTATATACTACAATATTATATTGTAAAAAGCTAAAAAAAAAAAACACTATATTTAAACAAAATATGGTCTCTGATTAAGTATATATAAATATAGGTAAATAAAAATTAATATATATATTTTTTTTAAATAAGTAAAAAATAGTTTTTATTAATTTATACGTCCGGCGTCGATTATCCGAAGTTTAAAATAACGATTTCACCATAAACCTGTAATGATTTAGTAAAATTACTACTAATTTTAATCGCAACTGGAAAAGTTGGATCTAAGTCGTTCTACAAAAACACAGGATACACGTACTCATACTATATTCTATAAACGCGGACACTGTCATATAATGTATGTGTATATAGTTCTGAAGAAATATAATTTGTGGATACACTGCAGCTGCACGTATACGAGTATATTGACGCTTCTGAAAATTGTGGTCTGGTTTATGTCGAATAAAACAAAACTGGACAATAAAATATAATCGATTAAAATATTTTATTCTACTACCGGAAACGGTCATTTCAATGAAAAATGTCGATATTTTGTTGTGAGCACTTTCAACACCGCACGAACAAACATTACACTCGAATTGTTCGCATATTCAATAGCGGCGCGTAATTAATATTATGATCATATTTATACGTTTATAAATATTTATATGAATTTAATAATTTCAATTATTACAATCAATAATTATATTAATTACAAATTACGCCGATAATTGGCTTTTAATAATGAACCGAGGAAGGTCCAGAAAGCGGGGATTAAGATTTTAACGTAGATATACGTGTGTTTAGTATTAGGTATATAGCGTTTTAATAACGCGTATACATTTATGAAGGATTTTTTTTTTTTGGAAATTCGTCAATCACGCAGCAACAGCAGGCTATAATATACTGGGACAGCGGTAAATAAATAATTATATTTAAATATAAATTCTGTTACTATAATGTAATGTATAGTAAATTATAAATGATATATACTACACGGTATAAATTCTAACCCGGGCCGGCTTACATATTATAAGCGAGGGAGAATAACCGAATTTCCAATAAAATTTCACGGTATATTTTAGTATATTGAAAAAAAAAAATTTTAAATCGATTTAAAAAGTTTTCGCAAGTATAGAGTTTTGCGTGTTCAGTAACTGTTGCGCGTGTTCACCGAATTCGTAAAAAAAAAAAAAATATATATACATTTCCTTATACGTTCAATATATGTATACAGGCACCTATATAATTATGTCAAATGTGTAATTAAAATTCGAATTAATATATTTTAAAACGAAACGTTTACGCCACAGCGCAGTATAGTCTCGTGGTCGATATAATATAGTGTTTTATAGATTTATTATTTTTTCATTTCCAAATCAAGCACTTATGTTCTAACCGAAACCGTAATGATCATATATCAAACGAATAACGAATACATTAGAAGAAAAAAAAAATTTATATAAAATCTATTATTTAAACGAACGTTTGTAAATAATAAATCAATTTCATTAAAAATATCTCCTCTGTCCCCGTCGACGCTTGGACGATGAAACCGCGCGAAGCTCATCACGACCATCGCGGAGGATATTGAGGATATTATTAATTGTTTTTACAATATGTACGTTTTTTTCTTCTGTCACGCGTTTTCCGTACTTTTAAGTGTAACACCAATCATATGATTCGTGTTCTTTTCTTTGCCCTTTTTGTTAATTATGAAGTCATAATAAAGCACACTGCGTGAACTGTCCGCTTAAATCATTTGTTCGTTCAACCAAGGCGGTTGGGACGTAACGGAAATATCACGCGGTTTCGACAATCGTTTGAAAAATACTACACACATATATTTGTGATTTTATTACACGTATCGTTTGTACCAGTGGCGTCATTTGGTGGGGGGCAGGGTGGGCATTTGCCCCCCACTTGTTAACAGTGGGCCGACATGATTCATGCTGATACCTACCTATGATGTAAATATAAATTATTCTAAACAAATCTATAGTAATGAATAATAACAAATAGCGTGGCAAACAGTTGATTAAAATTAAATTAATAATAAAATAAAAAAGTATGCCGGTTAGGTTAGGTTAGCTGTTGTTTAACCCTTCAAACGTATGTTTTATGAATATATTATACATTTGTGAGTGGCAAGTGTAAAAAATAAAAATGAAAAAAAGCTAAGACGGCGAGAAAGAGAGAAAAAATATTGAACAAGCTGCTCAGAGCTGATCGCAAAACGTCATTTCTAACGCGTTTAATATTTTGGACAAGAGAAACTTCAAAACTTGAATCACAGATAATATTTGCGTACTATATAGTCATTTATGATACGTTTATTATAGCTTACAAGGTAATGAATTTTCTCGCACAAAAAAAAATATGTATCGGGCAATTCGTGCCTGCGATAACAAAAATATCAAAATTATATAAAATAGAAATTGTATTGAGCTAAATGTAAATGGGAAATAGTTAAACGGGGCCGGTTAAATCTTTTGCCTCCCCCTTTCGAAAACTGAAATGACGCCGCTGGTTTGTACGTGTAACGATTTTCGCCAAATAAACCGCGTTTTTTCGACGAGAATTCACAGTTGGAAAAAAAAAAAACGATTTCGTACACGCAATATACATATACATACGTTTCGCGCGCTGCGAACGGTTTTAAAAATATTAAATTTTTTTCCGTAAAAGTATACACACACGTTTTCGCGTGTAATCCCGCTCGATTATTATTATTATTATTATTATATATTGTCGTTACCCCGTCGTATAACTTTCGACGTTAGCTTCTGGCTAAGAACTCTTAATAAAAAAAAAAAACTTTCGACGAGACGTCTTTTTTGGCGCCCCGCCCCCACCCCCCTTGCACACCGTACAGCATCGTCGTATACACGAATAATAACGTATAGTGCCGCGCGGTATAACTGCAAGCGGCGTGTCAAGCCGCGTATGATTTATTGTCGTGTAATACGCGACAGTGTATTACACAATAATAATAATAATAATAATATGTCGTAAAAAGTTTAAGGTTAAAATAAACGTTTGTAAAGTGGCGAAGGCAATAATAATAATAATAATATATTAAATAACGCGCGCCCTCTCGGTACATATATATATATATATATATTATTTGTTCTATATAAAATTTTTGTCGAATTTTATTTCTGAAACGCGCGCGCACGCATTTTTCCATGATACCTATATATGCATAACTACGTTTATACCGCGGTATAAAATAAATAATAATGGATTTTCGTCGTACGCCGCGCGGCGGCCGAAGGATTCGCGCACCGCGTCGGACGGACCGAATACGATATACCTGCACCAGTTTGTAGATGTAGACGAGCGTGTCCATCGATTTGCATTCGTCGGTGGCCACGGAACCGGGCGGCGCCGCGCCGTTCCTCTTGCCCTGGCCCCACGTCGGCGTGAAGTTCACCTGAGCGGTGACGACGGTGCAGCAGCACGCGCACAACAGGAACACGGCCAGCAGCGAGAACATGGTGCGACGCATGACGGCGGTGTGCAGACGACGGTTTTCGACGGACCGCGCGGACGGGTAACGGGAAAAAGTATGTATATACCGGATACGTTCGGCGGACTGGACAGTGCGGTATAGCAGTAAGTATAGTGAATCGTGGGCGCGTCACGCGTTTGTGAGAAAATGACGCGGAAAAGAAATTTTATTTTCTCGCTTCTCGGTTACGATTTACTCGCACGGCGTCTTCGTGTGGTGTGGTTTTTTTGAAAATACGCGTGAAACGACTTGCGCGACGTCAGAAGAACGTAACGGTGCACCACTCGGCGGTATACAGCTAACCGCGGAAAGTCGAGTGCGAAAGTGATGGACGACTGTGGCACGGACCCGAGCTTTTATACAGCCCGTGTGCACCGACGCGCACCTATACACGCACGCCCCCACACCTACGGGAGAGACCTTACGACTGACGGACCACACGGCCCCTGCACTGCGCTGCTGCAGGCAGTTGTAGCGCCCGCGGTTACTGGCACGTTTAAAACTGCAGCGGCCGCGGCCGCGGGACACGTCGTTTTCAGACGAATTTCCCACCGATTTCGTCGTCTGAACACCGCACGAATTGAGCAAATTTTTTTTTTTTTAGATTCTGAACGGATCGGTTTTACAAAGCCGTGTTTTCATTTTTCTACGGTCTGTACCCAGTGGCGTCATTTCAGTTTTCGAAAGGGGGAGGCAAAATATTTAACCGGCCCATTTAACTATTTTCCACTTACATTTAGCTCAATACGATTTCCGTTTTACATAATTTTGATATTTTCGTTATCATTGGCACGCGCGAATCGCCTAATATTTTTTATTTTTATTTTTTTTTTTTTTTTGGGGGGGAGGAGAAAATTCATTATTTTGTCAACTATAATAAATGTATTATAAATGACTATATAGTACTTATGAGATTCAAATTTTGAAGTTTCCTTGTCGTATAACACTAAACATGTTAGAAATTACGTTTTGTGACATATTCTGAACATCTTGTTCAGTTATTTTCCTCTCTTTCTCGCCGTCTTGGTCACACAACCTTTAGCTTTTTTCATTTTTATTTTTTCACGCTTGCCACTCACAAATTATGTATACATAAAATATACGTTCGAAACGTTAAAGAGCGGCTAAACAAATTCGTTTATGCCGTACGCGATACAGCCATACAGATTACAGGTACGCATCGTTAACCGTCAAACGTACATCGTATATTCTTTATAATTTACGCACTGCCTTTAGGTAACGATAACCGTGTTTATCGAAAAAAAATCCAGAACTGTGGTAAGCTGTAACCACGAATTAATCGCCTTTAATCGTGGTTATACGACCTGCATACTTTTAAATTTTATTGGTAATTTAATTTTAATCCACTGTTTGCCACGCGATTTGTTATTACTACTCATAACTCGATAGTCATTACTTCAGATTTGGTTAGAATAACTATTGTTCAACATCATCTCGGCACAAATCATGTCGGCCCACAATTAACAAGGGGGGGGGGGCAAATGCCCACCCTGCCCCCCACCAAATGACGCCACTGTCTGTACCCAAAAAATTCTATACCTGCAGAAGTAGTGCTCCGATCTTTATATATATATGTATACGGTCACGCAGTTTGTTATTGCGCGCGGAAGCAAATAGTCGGGGTATACTATATATATATATAGACAGGTCTTTTGATTTTCTCAAAAGCGCCTAAAAATAGAACTCAAAAACTATCGAAAAATTACATAAAAACGGTATAAATTCGTCAAAAGCGATTATCGTTATTTCTTCGTCATTTCCAAACTATAATAGGTACGGGTATAGAAATTCGAAATATTCCATCGAATGTGTTTAACCGTTTATTATATCGAGGAAAAAAAACTTTCTTTTAATTTTGGACTATTTATAGTATAATTATATAGGTTTTGAGGTATTTAATTCATAAAAAGAGTTATAGGTTTTGTCGCGCGTATATATACCTAAAATATTACACCGAAGCTCCGCTCGGAATCGTTTTATCGAATGCAACGATTTATCGTCGCTTTCAAATCTATATAATGATAACTGCAATATATAAGACTCTAAAATCTTTAGCCAAGTAATTCATTTGAGCGACGTTCACAACAGCCCACGGCTCGTTACTATTTTCGTGTGTTTTAAACGCGCAATACGTTTTTTCCCCGCGAGTACAAAAAGTATATATATACCTAGAGGAGGTTTTCAATTGGAAATCAATTTTTTTTTTAATTTTTTCACACAATATAATACTATTTTAGATTCTAAGCGAACGAGCCAGCAAAAAAAAATTTTTTTTTTGGGGGGGGGTAAACTGGTAAAGAGCGCCAAAACGTCTGTTTAAAATTTTTTTAAATCGGTATTGATTTATTTTAAGTATAGTGTATCTTTTCGTAAGTTGGGCCCTGGGGGGGGAGAAGGAGAGGGAGGATTGAGAGTATAAACGTGATTTTGAATAATAGATTTTTAAAAACGCGAATAAGCTCGATAAAATATGAAACTATTATTTAAATGAAGTACTTGTAATTTTTTTTTTTTCATTTAGATAACTACATTATTTTACATTTCTACTCTATAATTATAATTTATTATACAAGTTAAATATATATATATAAGGATAATTTTTTTTTTGTTAAATTTTAAGGAGTAACACGCGAAAATTTATTAGGTACAATAATATACACTTAAAAATAAGGCTAGTCAAATTTGAAGTCGATCGGATATAATTAACAGGTGGTGCACTTTAATAGCTATAGTTTTATGAAATATTTGTTTTTTTTTTTTTGCGTTTACTCGCTTTAGCTTTATTATTACGAAAAAGTTATATAGAATCATTATATTTTTAGTACTAATTATTTCCTAAAAAAAAATGTATATATTTTTCCAAAATAATTAAGATCAGGTAGGTATTACCGTACTGCAGCGTGAGCTACAAATATGTTATTACGAAAGCACATTAAAGCTATCTAATATACAATAATAATAATAATGCGAATAATAAGTAAACATTATAAAAAAAAAAAAACTGTATAAAAACATGATTTTGTCAAAATCGATCATCGTTATTTTTTCTCGTAATTTTGAAACTTTATGTACGACGAGTATAATGGTCGTAGACACTCGAAATATTCACCAAACATGTGATTTTTTTCGTTTATTTTGACAAAAGCGTATTGTATTTAATATTGCAATGCCTCGTCAAATGTGTGAAACCTAATATCGGGATATGATAATACTTATAACAGTAAAAGTAATCTATTATATTTATATACAGAATATGCAGCTATACACAGTGCTTGAATTGGAAAAAAATTAGAAGGGGGATGCAAAAGTACAAAAATAATGTGCGTTCCAGCAGATTGTAATGTCTCATAAATTCGTGGGGGGCTTCGCCCCCCATACCCCCCACTATATTTTTCATTATACAATAATAAATAAGCATCATTTTTTTTGAACTGTAAACATTCGCGCCACATAGTAAAGGAGCATTTATTATTATTATTATTATTATTTTGTTTTTATTAATTTACGATTACTTTTATATACTTGTTTAATTAAGCGAATTTTATGATTATTATTATTGGTATTGATATTTAAATTTGTTGTTGTGTCATTGCCAAAATTATAATATTTCGTCATTATTTCTACAAAAACAATTATTTGTGTTTTGCGCATGAAAACATTATCGTTCGAGTATCCCTTGTTTTTTGTGGATGAAACTCAATGAAAAGCTCGTTGAGTTTCATCCATTCGAGGATCAGGTTTTTTTACTTTCTTTTTGGTGTATTTATCGTTTTATAATAATTAATAATTATATTATCCGGTAACTTTGTATGGAATTTATGTAAACATTATATTTAATATTCCCTTTATTTTTAAGATCAATCATTGTTTGTTACTCGTATATTGAATTTTATTAATAATTTGTTAAATACAGTCTGCTTTTTTCTTTTACTGAACTTTGAAGTGTTATATTTTTTTTTGTCAACTTTAGTTTCGCACTGGTTAATTTTTCATAAATCGTTTGTATTTAATTTTGACGAGAAAACTGTGTGTTGAACAGTAATGTTCTTATGAAAATAAAACAAAACATATTTTATAAAAATAACAACATATATAATAAAGTAGATTACATTTTGTGTTGATAATAACAAAATACTACCGAGAAAAATTGGCAATCGACGATTGTCATTTCAAGAAATATATTGTTTGTATATTGTGACAACTACCGACCACTCCTTATAAATAAAATTTTTAATTTTCATTAGTTCAATAAAATTTTAGGGTGTTGACTGTCCCGTTCTCTGCGTCCCGGTATATGAAAAATTAGAAGGGGTACGCTATAATATTTTGAAAAAAGAAAGGGGACTCCGTCCCCCCCCCGTCCCCCCCAATTCAAGCACTGGCTATACATAATATAAATAACATGATATAAAAAAAAAAAAAATACGTACTATAATTTGAAATCGTATTCGGTCAAAAATTAGTTTTACCGAAAGAATACGCTTACGATTTTTACAATTTTCAAATAATATATACATATTTATTTAATATATATGACATATAATATATTATATATAATATGGACACTTTTATTACGCCCACGGTTTTGCGCGTTACACCGCTGTAGTTATGCGCGCCTATTTTATAAATAATAATTCGTATATAGTTTAGAAAAGCGTTTATATACTTAATAATAACATAATGGCTGACATTTATCAAAAGTATACCCAGGTCACAGGTGCACCTATACCAATTTCTATTATAACTACGAATATGTCATACATTTATTAATATTAAATATAATATTTATGTATATATTGTATACTGTACGACATAATAATCGTTTAATTTCGATTGCGTTTCAAATAATATAATATATAGTCAGATATCTTGCGTTTTAAATCTTTACTAAATTATTTATATTTATATGTTCGACGTGCATAATATTATATATATATGTATATTTATCTTTTTTTACTTTTAATAAGACAACAGTATATCGCTGTTCATAACGTAAAGTATAGAAAATATTAAACTTTAAGGTTTTTCGTTTAAATGCCAGTCGTCGAAATAAATAATTCGAAATACTATATATACGTAATTTATGATAATTCATTCAGACGATAAGTCGCACAACAGTTATAAATATATCCATATACCCTATAACAACTATATACATTTATATATGTATATATATTATATTATATATAAAGACAGATTAAAACAACATCATCAACTAACTGTAATTATCGGCTTTGATCGCGGTAAAGTTTAAATTGAAATCCGAATACGACCAATACAAATATTACATATATGTGCGCCTCGTCCGACGTCATTCGTCTCCTTAAATATTAGCTAAATAATTGATAACCAATATTATTCTTGGTCAATAGTCTAAAATTAAAACAAATATTGTACGTTATAGTTTCTAAACTCGTGTTTTAGACCGGTTTTCGTATAAAACGATTTCTGCTAAGCGTACCTACGTATATATACGTACGTATATGTGCACGCATACACGCCGTACTATTTATTTTACCAATATTATAGTAATTTGTGTTTTTGGAGAAAATCGTATTATTATTGAGATGTATTGATTATATTTATCTTGACAATAAGTATTAAAATGTCGAGAACGCATATCACATTTATCAATAATTATTATACGTAAAAATGGAATGAGAATGTTGAGAAACCGATCACGGGAGAATAAGACGGCAAAATATTTCATTTTGACTATTCGATTTTCGGATATTCGAGTTTTATATTATATATTAATCATTATCGTCAATTTAAAATTCGATTTATTGTTCAACGACATAATTTTTTATTTAAAATTATTATTATTATTATTATTCAAATATATTACGTATATAGTGTGAAAAAAATGCCCGATTTTTGATTTTTAGAATTTGTACATTGTACACATTTTTATCTAAGTATTGGTACCTATTGTGTAAAGAACACAACTATATTTGACAATATTAATAAGACAGTTTTATTCATTTGGAACGTATTGAAAAAACTTTGGTAATAACGTAATAAATTACTGAAACGAAGAAAACTTAAAAAAAAAAAAAAAATAGTATCGCCCACAGAAATTAATTAATTTCGCAATTACGATTTCTCTGATAAATTGACAGTACGGATGTGGTCACATACGTAAATAGCGTTTTTATATGGTTTCACCGAGTGGAATCAAATATTTTCTCATAACGAGAATTATACGAGTATTTTTAAATAAACTAATTTTAAAAATATACACATTATTGTACATGCAACATTTAACAATCGTGGACTGATCGTAATATCGTTGACAGATTATAACTAGTAAAGTACAGCAATAATTTTAAATATAATATTTAATGTGCACCTATATGTATACGTATAAGTTTATATAATTTTTCAAATCAAATATTTCGTATACATTTTTTGTAATAATTGATGTATACGAAATCCGTTATTGGTATATAAAAGAAAAAAAACGTTTAAACATATATTTATAATATAATATACATTATAAATATGTACCACGATTTGAAAATCACTTTTAATCATATATATATAGGTTATAATATGTGGATAGAGAGCGGTTATCCGAAAAATGTTACGAGAACGCAAACCGAAAAATGACGTCGTCGAATTTGTTACCACTTTCCAAATTACATTTTCGGAAATTATATTAGAAAAGTCTTTTTTTTTCGTCTTTTGAGTGTAATACGACTATATTACAGTACAGTTGTCATATTATTTTTTCATACGTGACAATACAATTACACATATAGATAGTTGTTATATTGTATCATGTCTATATATTTGTGACCTGTGCACCGTGACCGTTTAATCAATTGTAATTTGTCATGTAAATACGAATATTTGTCCGAGTTGAAAATATAAAAATACGAAGTACCTACATAGCGCTAGTATAGTAAATAACTCGTCCAATTCACTCATAAATTCTCAATTTATATATTGTTTTCAATATTTCTTCAACGGGATAAGTGACAGTTAACATTCAATATACACATAAAATGAGACACGCATCTACAGGTGGCAATATGGTCGTCCTTATAGAGGGAAGGCCTTATATCATTTTTTTTTTTTTTATCACGTAATAAAATATATAACGTACGACATAATACATATAATAATTACATTTTTAACATCGGATTAATATCTCGATATTATCAATCCCATATTCAATCGTATATACATAGGCGCAACTAGCACTAAATTTTAGGGGAGGGGCTAAAAACCAATAAACAAAAAAAAAGTGTTCACTTTCAGAAATTTTGCCGATTGATGCCAAAATTACCCAAATAAGCAAAAAAAAAAAAATAAGTTCATCAACTTTCAATTACCCAATAACTAAGAATATTAGAAAAATATATAGAAAATATTGTACATTTTTAATGTAATTTAATTTGTTAAATAGTATCGTAATCATCGTTACTGCTCTGAATTTTTGATAAAATAAAATATTTACATTATTTCGATGGGGATGAGCAAAAATAGAAATGAAAAATATTTCATATACCATAATGTAGTGC
Source organism: Slavum lentiscoides (assembly GCA_032441835.1). Lineage (NCBI taxonomy): Eukaryota > Metazoa > Arthropoda > Insecta > Hemiptera > Aphididae > Slavum > Slavum lentiscoides. The sequence goes on from CM063707.1 coordinate 22,555,814, forward strand.
ATATATGTCATTAGTTTTGGGGAGGCTATACAACATTTAGGGGGGCTTAGTCCCCAGCCCCCCTATTTGCGCTATGCGTATATAATATGATATTCTCAATATTATTTTCAACACTAAAATCATTTTAACGGAAAAATCGATATTCTATATATATTATTATTCTTTAGTTTAATTTATGTATTATAATGATCCTGCACTGCAGCATGTATAACGGAGACAAGTACTACGCGTACTTAAAATTTAATGGCAATAATATTGCATAAATTTCATGACTCTGATACGAGGTAATTTAGTTGGCGACGGACGGTAATTTGTATATTTTTTTTTTCGATTTTGCAGGAACTTTATTACTTTTTAACACGTTTATTATTTTTCGGACAACTGCCAGTGGCCCGTCTTAAACGTCCAGTGAACGAATAAACAATATTGATAACGTATTTTTTTTAAATAAATTGTATAACCAACAATTGAATAAAAACATTAAAACCTTTGCCGTACACTGCAGACTTGTAGTCGAAGTCGACGACTAGCGAAAGATTTTTTTATTTGGCTTTCGCGAAAAAACCTATTTTAAGAAATAAAATAATACTAGTGCACGAGGTAACCGATTCCAAGTGCCAAGTCTGGGATCAATGAAATCGTTTACGTTTATCATAATATATGTACAAAATTATTTAAGAAATATTTTTATGCAGAGTGTATATTATCGTTGTGTTTGTAATATTAAATATAATTATATTAATTATATTAGTATATAATATCGTGTGTCTATATTTATGACAAATAATAATAATATTCCTTCTACCCAATGAAATATTTCTAAACACACAATAGTTTTTGACGCGTATATCGTTTTTTTTACAATACTAGTTGGTACAAAAAAAAAAAAAGTCTTATTTATGTAGAGAAATAATTTAGTAATTTCGGTATTGCACATAATACATACACACGCGATATTATCCCGATAAATTTTTTTTATATTATTTTTGAGTATTTTTTTTTTTATTAAGTATACCTAGTAGGTAAAATATAAACGTATACCTACTGCGTGAATTATTTTGAACATGTATTGATATATATCATATATACCTAGATAAATTCAGTCGTCGAAGTGGGGGAATGCCATCCTTCCACTTTTTTTTAAGTTAGCACATTCCATCCCCCACTTATTTCGTTTAAAATTATTAACTTGGATTAAAAAAAACATTTTTTTTTAAATTTGCATTTGCTTTACGTTGGCCAATTTTTTTTAGAAAAATATCTTTGAATCATTTCTTTTTTTCTGTATTTGTAAGAACTATATTTCGTTTTCTATAAAACGTTAACATTCAATAGATCTAAACGTCACTTAATCGCAATTATAAAAAAATATAGTTCACCATCGAGTTTAACAGGGGCCGGTGGTGTTGGAGCCTTTTGTTAAAAAAAGACTTTTTTTTTTTGCTTATATTTTTCAACAATATATGGACCGTTCAAACCTTTGCCCCCTTCCCCTTTCAAAACTTGAAATGGCGACAATATTATTTTATTTCGATCCATTTCGACCACCGGATAAATTAACACAATAAATTAAAAATCATCATCTAATATATTATATACATAATTTTTTACATCAAGTCGAATAATTGATAAAATATATGTATATGGATTTGGATATACGTATATTATATAAGATCACAACAAATGATATAGTTTTATTAATGTACACGATGTTCTACTACGCACGTTGGCGTGCGTCATCGTCTCTTTCTCTCTTTATACAATATTATGTACATATACGTGCATATAAATATATATATATATATAGTTTACAACGATAATAACAATTCATTTCGGTATAAGGAAACTTTTGTGGATTCATTGAGGGAAAAAAAAAATAATAAGAAAACAATATGTGAAATAAATCTGTTCGACTGACTGATTAATTTTCCTTCGCGGCAAACGCGTTTTTTGATTAACGCGCACCGCGCGTGAGTGGACGACCAATTCGCCCACAAAAATGACTTGAGTACAAATATAAATTTGCGCGTTAAAACACTCCGCTATACAGCGGCTACACTGAAAATTATTATAACACTCGACATTTTGAATATAAAAATAGACACGTCATATACGACGTCCGAGCTTGCAAATTAATTTGTAATACTCGCATGTCCGCTCAGTGGCGTATTTCAATCGTCCCCTCCGAGAGATTTAAAAAAAATTATATTATTTTATATTATATTGGCTGAGATCAAAAATGGGGCAAGATCGCCTAACGGGTTTGGCATTGCTTAATATTCACCATACTATAACATTAAATGTAGATGATGTAGGTAATTGATACATTTGCTAATAGTAAAAAAAGAAATATAGACTTAGTTTTGTAAATTAAATAAATAAAATGATAATAAATAAAATGTGTTTTTTCAATAATTATATATTCCTACATATAATTTTTTTTATTGGTGGGAATGGGGGAGTTCTTTTACCATCGCCCCCCCCCCTGAGGTGAAGTCTCAAATACGCCACTGTGTCCGCTATAATATAACATACTACACTAGGTACTATTATACAAGGCTGGGCAAGTCAACGATTTCTTTTAACTCGTTAAGGGGCCGCAGTATCTCTACTTATACGTCATGCACTTTAGACCCTCCGCACTTCCTGCATGTTTTGAAGGTGATAATTATGGTTAGATTTGGATGCTTGAAACATAAATGAATTCGTTGATAAGTCTACTTTGCACCCGCCGGATGATTTTCTGAAATATTAACTGAAAAATAAACGGTATTAATTATTTGAGTTGTTGTTTTTACAAATTTTTCAACCGTTATAAAATCGAGTAAAATCATCCGACTAACGCGTATAGTTATAACTCCTACTCTTTAATTTTTGTTCCGAAGTATTTTTCATCAAAATTATTCTGAGCAGCATACTGAAGGAAGCGAAGGGCTGGGTATTAAACATCAATATTACATCAAGAAAATAAAATTTTAAATAATTTTTCAGTAGTTTTAAGTTTTCTTTCTTCGCATATGAGAAAATCAAAAATGACCTCTAAAGTACCAGTAGATGCAATTTTCTGTCGATAACAAACTGTAACTGTAAATCGAAGAACTCTTTATGGTAGAATTTTCTTTACAGACATAATGAAAAATTGCATTTGTTAAGTTTTATTTTCTAGTAAAAAAAAATGACCTTCCAAAGTATCAACTAGATGCAATTTGGGACCGAAAATAAACCAAGACCGTAGAGATCTACACTCCGCCGAAATTTTGTTTACAGACATCATTGTAAGACTAATACATTCCTCGCTTCGCTCAGAATCTGCAATTATTTCATAAAATGTTGTGTAATTAGTGCTTTGAAGTTTAAATTGTACAAGAAAAAATTCAAATTTACATAAAAGACTTTACCATTATTATAAAGTACTTAAATAGGAACATAAATTGTATTTTCTTAGTTATATTATGTTTTAAATTACAGAAATGCATACGAATATACCGAATGTCTATTAATCACAGAGTAGTTAGCACTATTTACTACAATAAAAATAAAATAATATTTGATACAAAAGTGACTAAAATTATTTAAGATTTATTTTCAACGAGTTTTAATTATATTGTTATTTGATATAATTTCGGCGTACTTTACGCCGAAATTGTTAAAACGCTTTTAACCACTTATCAGAGGTAAGGGACTGAGTCCCCTACGTCCCCCTCACTTTAGCATATATATATAAATATATAATATATTATATATATATATATATATATATATATTACGTATATTTACGTATTTGGTAACAATTTCAAGACTTTAGGACTATTATTTACTATAATTTAATAATTATTATTATATTTATAAATTATACATATATCAATAGGAATTATACTTACGAAAATAAAATACTGCCGTTTGCTTTTCAAGAGCGAAATTAAACGTAATCCATAGAAAGAATATTAGTATTATCACAATTTGAACGAATGCGCAATGCGGAATGTTTGGAACAGAAATAAACTCGGTTTCCGTGTTATTTTCATCACGATAACACACGATAAATTGATTTTATTGTTTAGTACAAATTTAGTTCAAAATCAAATAATTTGTAACGATAAATTATCTATGGATTACTGCTTCATCGGAAAACTATTAAACCGATTATTTTGTTGATTCATATCAGCCTCTTGTAGTTAGAAATATCAAAATTAAATTTTTTCATTATTTGATATTTCTTACTATTATTCAAATTTTCTGGGGGCCTTTGATATTCTGGCTTTGAAAGAAACACTGAAGGAAGTATACTGAAGGATATTTATGTTCTTTCAGAAATCTGAAAAACATTGGTTATGTTATACTATTCTAGTAAAAATAATGATTAAAGTAATAACATAGACCCCCACCACTGTCTACGATCCGCCGCCAGTCGCAATTATATTAGTACTATATTTATAAACTGCTTCTCTGGTTTTACCTCGTTGAGTACGTTTTACCATTGATTATAGAATATACAGAATATATATATAGAATATATAGTATTGAATATTCTATAATCAATGGTTTTACTTTTGGTGTGGCGGCCCCAAATCGAAAATAATGAAGTTAAGGGGACTGAAAGCGGGTATTTTCTCTCTTTGTCTTACACACATGAAACATAGCAAAATAGACGTTTCGTACTTCCAACGTACCGATCGATCTATTGGTGCGATAAGAAATTCGAAAACAGATTTGAATTCCTCGTGAATTTTACTACAAAACGACTTTCCCACTTTTTTCCATAAACCCTTAAAAAAATTAACCGCACAAATTAAAAAAAAAAATTTTAATAATTCATTTTTGAAGATCTTAAAAAAAAGAAATGTTAACTTCAAATAAGTTACGTTGTTATTAATAAAAAATAAATAAATCGTTGTTCGTTTTCGCATTAAATATTTTGCTTTAAAATTATTGGATTTCGTCGTTTTCGAAGTTTTTTTTTGTTGAAAATACAAATGTTGAGTTTGTTTGGGCAAAGTTTTCAACGAAGTATAGGCTGTTTATTTCGTAAAAGTTACTGTCGAATATTTGTGAAGTCGCGTATTACACGCGTAAATAGAAATTATATTTTCGTTTTTATAATAAATGTGCCTACGGAATAATACGTAATATTCTAAAGAAGATACTGTTCATTTTATAGGTATAGTTTGCTCCACAATAGACATATTGGTTTTGCCACAATATTGCACGGATTCTTGAAAGCAAGCGTGATTAACCCTCAAAATGTATTTCTAATAAATAATTTATTTTTAAATTAATTTATTAATTTATTTTATAAGTTTGTTGTAATACGTTTGATTTACCAGCTGAATATCACAAGGCTGGTCAATATAATATTATGTTATTGATTCAGGGCTAGGATTTTATAGCACAGTAAAGTACTGAAATATGCGCTATAATATTATAATAAAAAAAAAACTTAGAATACGCCCTACAAACATATAAAACAGCAAAATAAAAAATTGTAAACGAAATTCTTTTTTACTTATTATCTACTACTACGACTAGGTATCAAGTGATACAAAGAACTGACTGGCTGGTTTAGGATATCAAAAGAAAAATTCCAGGCAAACACATATCAATATACTCAATGCGAGATGATCTCATCGAGGGTATATAACTGATAAGAAGTCTTACATTTAATGTTGATCGGGCCACTATGCCAAAATATCTAAAAATGACCATATTATGAAATATTTAATAAGCTCTAGCTGGTAACTCCTTATGTTAAAAGTGACATATTTGTTTATTTGTTAACTTCAAAAAAAAAAAATAATAATAATAATTTGACTATTAGTTAAAAGTTAACATTTTCCTGGAAAAAAAAACGAGGTAAGACCTCCTCTGCAACATCTTATTCTGATACAGACTATTTTGACTTTTCATCAACCTGTTGATTCGACAAAAATTCCGAAAACAGATTTAGTTGCAGTACCTATATAAAGTTTACTCGAAGATCGATTTTTTAAATTCTGAGTAAAGCGATAATGTAGCTACTGGATAATGATGCGATATATTTTTCTTTTTGTTAACTTTTTGCCGAGTAAATGGAATGACCTCGTGGATAATCTCGACATGCGTTAAGTTCTTATAGCAAATTGTACCTTACAATATTACAGAGTAGGTACTTATTTATTTTTACACATATTTCCTTTAGTTTCCTGAAACGTAATTCGAAACAAACCAGAAAATTACTGCGACAAAAAAATACAAAGATTAAAAATTGCTGACATATTTCGGACATGGATAGTTTTTGTATTTTTGAATTTTGTCTTAAGGAATTAGGTAAACATGTTTCGTATAAAATAAAAAATACCATCAATATTAAAATGCATAGTCCTTGTTCAATTTAATTTATACATGTATAGTAAATAAAGAATACATGTCAATAGGTACAAATAAAAAGTGATTAAATAATGTGAAATTAATTTATTTACCCTACATATACATCTTATTTAATATAACTTAATAAATATAATATGTATAACTTATATTATAACTTAAATCTGAATACAAAATCATTAACTTAAAATTAACTATACCTTAAAGTTTTCAGTCGTTTATCTGCACAGATATGCGCATCGACATTATTATTTTCAAATGGAATGTATTTTTTCTTTCTTTTCTTTATATAAATATACTATTCATTTATATTTTACAGATTTATAAATATAAATGAACTAATAAAAGTACATATCACAAATGGCAACAATATAAAATAATAATACATAGAACTAACAAATGTTTATGGGATAAAATTAAGTATGCACAAATTGCTACATAATTATTCGAATTATAAAAAAAAAAATTAAATTATTACATCAACTTAACTTTATAAATATAAAATAATAATAGTTCTTTGTCGAGGATATAAAATTAAATTAAAAAAAAAAAAAAAAAAAAAAAGAATTAACAAATCCTTTAATTTAACAAAGTATTAATAATAATAATAATAATAATAATAATAATAATAATAATAATAATGAAATTCTATATAAAATTAACACATGGTATCTCCCAAGTTGTGTATACTAGTCGTTGTTGTAACAAAATATAAGTATTACAGTATTGAAGCAAAAAAAAAAAAAAAAATACAATGTAGAAAAATATAAACTATTATTAAAATATGGAAGGGAAGTAAAAATATTTTGATTTTTAAACACAACTTTATTTGTTACATCTAGTCAATGGAAATTTGTATGTCGATCTGTGCACAATAATAATTAACCCTGATTGGTTTTCATATATTTACAAAATATGAATATAATGCGTGTATAAAGACATAGTACAAAATGATCTAATGGCAGTTTATAAATATTATTGAAACATTTAAGTACCTAAAAAAATAAACATCAATCGCCAACGACATTGTGTAACGAAATATGTTTTAATTAATGTTTTATTTTTAAATCAATCGTATGATGGAATAAATTGTTTCCAGCACAAATTGGAAATATGAGAATTTCGTAAAATTCTGTATAAAAATATGAGTAATTACACATTATTACTGGGAAGCAATGGAAATATTTACTTAAAGTTTTCAATATTGTATAAGTGAAACAAATACAATATAATTTATTCTTACAAACCACTGTGAATTTGTTATAAAAAAAAAAAAAAAGGAAAAATAATATAATTAGACTACACAGTCTGATGTTGAGATCACGAATCAATTTTTTGAATTTATATACAAAAATTTGTCTTCGTTACTGTCAATAATACACAAAACAAATAATAATTAATTGAAAATAATAATATTTATAATACATATTATTATTTGATAATTGTCAGAGCACCGTCAGCTCTCTGTACATATGATTTGTTTAAATGTTTCACATAGTCGGTACAACTTAAACTCTAGGTATGTAGTCGCTATAACCTATAATCTTACAGATAACATATGCACCGGTAACTGATTATTCAGAGCGACTATTTATTGACTGTTAGCACCACGACTCTGGATGAGTATTACGGTACGTTTCACTTTCTTCGTCGCTTGGATCTTCACCATACATATCAGCTAGTTTACGGAATCGTGGTCCAAAGTTAGAAAGATAGTCAAAGTTTAAGTCACCATCATCCGTGCCTGTAAATAATAATAATAATAATGAAAAAAAATAATTTGATTTAAAAGGAAAAGACAAAAACAAAAATAATTTGTCGATGTTTGGGTTTAATCACAACAAAAACTAACCCGAAGCTAATGATGACAAAGATCCAACTGAATTTCCTTCGCCTTCATACATATAATTGCGTACATCATCATATGGGCCTAAATCGGGATCGTTATCCACAGAGTTCAATTTATCACCGAGGAAACCACATATATCAGGGACTTCATCTTGCGCTGTAAAATAAGTGATAATAAATATTATACAGTGGAAACTGAAAAGAAAATACTACCTAAAGATATCTATAAGAAGCAAAAACTTATAAATAAAATTTGTTTCAATGTGAAAACTGAAGCCCAAATAACTAGTAAATTAGGTTCTCAACACAATTGAATTTTAAAATTAATTTTATCAACAGAAAAGTATACATTTGATTTTTCATATTATAATATCTGATGTTTGTATTAATCAGCTTTTTGTGCCGTTTACATACAAAATCTCTTAATTTAAAAGACCATTTACAATAAGAAATTATTGAAAAAAAAGAACTTCAATCATTTTGTTTTTGGAATCGAGTTTATCATTTATAAATTTCATTGTACTTTAAATGTATTATTCAACAAATACATACGTCGTTTTCCAGTCTCATCAAATCCTTGTACAGGTTCTGTGCCGTCATACATAAGCCTTAAAACATTCAAGTCATAACCAGTCATGTCTCCTTCGCCGCCACCTTCATCTTCATAGTTAATTATGTTTTCTCTTATATCATCCTGGTCTTTGTATAAATCGTCAGACTTTCTTCTATGTACCACGACCGCTAGCAGCAATACTTAAAAGACATATTAATTGTAAGTGTTTGTGCTTGAGAAGTAATAGCATTAATATTCAATAACTCACTTAATAGAACAGCTAGGCATACGAATATGGCTATCAAGAAACTAGCGTCGATACCGAACGATACAGCAACAGCCGTACCACGTGTACACGAAAAGTCAACATTGTGGGATAAACTAGGAGCGCCCAAATTGTACAAACGCCCGTTAAATGTTAAATTGCGTATGCAACCATTGAATCCATTGCCCAGTGGTTTGTGAGTCCAATTTCGAGCCGATGCCACCGTGCCGAGGTTGACGAATGAACCGCCAAGTTGCAAAGGTCCATTAACATTTAAGTACTCATTGGGCCCAATTGGAGGACTGAGGCTTAAGCATGATGGAAGATTGCAACTGTCAACTTTCATTTCAATGCTCTGAAACAAGCAAATTTTTAAAATATTTTATATATTACGCTTAATTATCGTGTTTAACTATACATACAGTATTGGTCCATATGATTTCAATGCGATGCGATTCTCCATCAGATATTTTAATTTGTTTCTGTTCAATTTTGAGTGTTCCCGAACCGTAATCCACCAAAAGTACAGGATAGCCATTTCTGAGCTCCAGCGACATGAAATCTAGAGAGAGAAAAAAACACACGTTTAGTAGTGATGTTTACTGTTAAATCTGACTTGTACGAATTACCTTGTACAGACAAAGGAGAAGGTTTAATACTACTGGGTCCTGCGTAGAACAACAGACCATTGTCATAAGTGGTGCGTACTTCTAAAGACATATGAGATTCCATGCAGGATTGTATGGACGGATACAAAGCAAAGCCTTCACCATAAAATCCGATGCTGAGAATTTCACACCGCGGTCCTTCAAATCCAGATGGACATACACATCCAGTACTAAAAATACAATGGCAGTTAAATACTGTTAAGTAACATTTTAATGTGTGCGCGTAATAAATAACTCACCCATCTGATGTTGGAATGCCACCATTATGACACGTGACTTTCATTGCTGTTGTCTGTTCACACTGGCAAAACGGATCCACCACAGCTCGAATACCCACAAAAGACGTAGTATTTGTATAAACAGCAGCTGGTTCATTGCTCTTGTTCAGGAAATTTGTACAGGAAGATTCGCAATAAAGTTTTTCTACAAGACATTCATCGATATTGACCATAAGAAAAACAACACCCAGTTCTTTTTCAAGCTGCAAAATATATTGTAAAAAAAACCAATTAGAACCATTATTAAGAACAAAAGTATATATATATATATATATATATATATATATATATATATATATAGTTCTCACTTCAGCTTGATGTTTATCAATAGCAGCGTTAATCTTTTCTGGTTGATAATATGGTGACCCATGGGCAGAGAACCGTACGTCCAGTTGGGTATTATTGGGATTGTGAGGAGAATGCAGAATGGTAAATACATCGACGTTTTCAATACTAGCATTCAAAATAGAAGCCAACCGTTGTTTTAAAATAGTAGCTTTACTTATATTATCCTGCAAAGAAATCGAGAATGTTATTATGGATTACGAAAATGTTATTATTTCAATAATACGTACTGGGCCGGGAGTAATGAATTCTTCGGCAGAAATTCCTGCTAATCGAACTGACCCCGACTTATCGACAGCTTCTTCTGGTATTTCTTTTACAGTAACAACAACGGTGGAATTTACCGTGTGTTTATTAATTTTCGGCGCTTGTTCGGTGATCTCAAATTCCAAAACAAATGTCTGTTCTTTGGTGTTCTGTAGCATGGTGATCATGCCAGTTTCAGATTTAAGGTCAAAGCGTTCATGCGGTCCATGTAACCACTTGAACTTTTTATCAGGCAAATCCCAGTCGTCTAAATCATCAACATACACACGTCCGATTTCCATGTCAGGAGATTCGCCTTTGTACGTGTATACAAATATGGAGCTTCTGCCTGGTTTCATCGGGTTATCATTCTCATCACCAATCACTACTTGTAATGTACTTGTTCCAGTCATAGTGGGTACGCCGCTATCGGATATTGTTATAGGTATATTGTAGATTTTTTTCTCTTCACGGTCAAATGTGGTTAATGCCACTAGTTCAACACCTACAAATGATATTGAAGAAACATAAGTTGAATTCAAGAAAACCATTTTTTATATATTTTGTTTATAATTTTACAAACCAGAAATAGAGAATTTAGTTTGAATTTCGTAAGGGGCGTCAGCCGATATTGAAAAACCAAATGGTGCACCGTTTTCAGGTCCATCATTGTCTTTAGCGGTCAATCGCGTTATTGTTCCGGGTGATTGATTCTCACGCCAAACTACAGGCATAGGCTGAAATGAAATCAAATGTATTACAAAAAATGGTTATTATTCATAACTGAACTGTCATTCATGAGTTTTTTTTTTTAACTATAATTTAATAATAAGAAAAAGTACTTATTGTTATATTATTTATAGGTCATTCAAATTAATGTTGTTTAAAAAAAAATTCATTATCATTATCATTGATAATCTTTTGTAAAATGTAATCTAATAACAATAGCAATTATAATCTAATAACAATTAACACGTTCACCTTCACTGAAAACCACAGACTGGCGGCCGTGGTCGGGCGCTGATGGCCGCCTTCAGCTCATATATACCTTTTCATCACTTATATATATATTTTAAACATTTTTTTTTTAATTTGCCCATTTAGTAACTAATTATTAAAATATACGAGGATCCGTGATCAGCGATGGCCACCTGCTTTGATTATAGGTAGTGGCCGACACCGATCACATATCTTTGTGCGTATAACAGTCAGCTAATAATAATCAATTTTATGCGGCTAAATTAGGTTATATTTTTATTATACTGAAAATTTGCGCACGAATCGAATCTATCAAATAACGTGACTACTTACCATTTCTAAATATGGCGCATTGTCATTAATATCTGTGAGGGCAATTATAACTTCTGTTGATGCTTGTAAACTCTTTGGAGGTGCACCACCTTCATCACTGGCTTGTATGATTACTTGCCATGTAGCATAACCATGAGGTGGATCGCGGTCAAGAGGTTTGATAAGAGACAGACATCCATTTTTATCGATGGTCATTAAGCTCTGCTGGTCTTCTTTTACCACAGAGTAAACAATGTTTTGATCAAGATAGCGGTTTTGGATATCTGGATCATACGCTTCCAACTATAAATTTTTGTTTTAAAGTTATAATATATATGACAAAACCGAAAGAAATTTTTCGAATATAAATTTAAAATCACATACCCTAGTAATACAACCCTGTACAAGTTGTTCTTCGGTGATTGTTATGTTTCTATCGTATGGATGGAACACTGGCGGATTGTCATTGACATTTGATATTTTTATCTCGACTTTACAATAATCCTCATAAGCTCCATCGAATGCTCTTACTTTCAACTCGTACTGTTGGAAATTTACCAAGAGTTAATTATTATTCACACACTAGTACGTCATTGTATAAGAAAAGGATAAAATAAAATATACTTACATTGGTGATGTTTTCATAATCTAATTTGCTGTTGACTTTGATTTTACCAGTGGTGTTTTCAATCAGAAATGCGTTTTGGACATTGCCCTCTACAATACTGTATGTGACAGGAGAAGCCGTGTCGTCATCCAATGCTTTCACTTCGGTGACCAAAGCGTTCAAATTGGCATCTTCGGGTATTTCTTCCGCTTCATAGACAGCTTGTGTGAAATGAGGCGGATGGTCATTTTTATCGGCGATTTCAATGTGAAAAATTTGTTCACCTATACATAAAACACATAATTATAGACAACCATACTTGGATTGGTGATTTGGATATAAAGACTGCGTTAGTAATAGAATTAACAATCAATAATCCGTTTCCCGAGTGTACAGAATTTAACCCACCTTTGTTGTGTTCTCCCGTCGTGTACGAAGAGGAAGGCGCATTATCCGATGCTATCACTTTGACGTTATAAAAGTCTTGTTTTTCACGATCAAAAGTAACTAGAGTCGTGATATTACCGGTGTAAGGATCGATGGTAAAGTATTCGCGATTGTCGGCCAGCTCGTACGTAACACGATTGTTGGCCTCGGTTGAATCGGCGTCGATTGCTCGTACTTGCATCACAGGTGTACCGGGAGGTTCGTTTTCCAACACAGACCCGGATACGACTTCGGTAAACACTGGTATATTATCGTTGACATCTTGCAGCTGGATATTCAGCTGGTGTTCGGCTGCTAAATTGTGTTTGTTCTGAAAGCGGAAATGCATACATTGATACGCGCACCAAGAGAACATTTATGCTATATAAATTATCGAATATCTTTAATTCTTTGACACCGGGTATATATTATTTATAATATTCATTTTTTAATATTACATTTTGCTGTTTTACTCTTGTTTTTACACTAAGGCACTAGAAAAAATATATATATATATTTTACCCAAGTACAATCAATTTTTGGATCGTTGAAATATTTATAAATACTTATCACCCTCTATATGTATTAATTGGCTAACACTATGTGGTATACATTATACGTATTTAGGGTTAACGAAAATTAGTTTGCGCCAAAAAGTCAAATAAATTACAATTTAAATTTAGTAGTCAGCAAAAATAATTCGATAAGAGAGGCTGTGTTGTACAAATACCTAATGATTACAAATTTCATAAACAATGAACGTATTTTACCTGTATTCGTATGTTAAGGATATATTCGGGTGTCACTTCGTAGTCCAATTGCTTCGAAACTCTAATGTGAACAGTGTTCCCTTCAGATATCAATCGGAAAGTGTTCAATTTATTCGACTGTTCCGTTCGACCAGGTACCAATTCGAAAACTGGGGATTTTTCATCCGTGTTCGGTCTAACAGGCGAAACGATGATAAAATTAACAACAACATTCCGATATTGGTTTAAAATTATATAGTACACAAGAGACGGAAACAAGACTTACGACGCAACAATGGTGGCTATGTCGTAACTAATATTGAAAAAATTTTCTGGCAGATAAATGATTCCCTCGGGTTGTACGGATATGAATTTTGGTGCTTTTTTATGCGATTCGACAACCATGATCTCGAGATCCATTGACGCCGATTTCGGTACTATGCCTTGATCGGTGGCAGTAGCTCGCATCTTAAATTTGTAGCCAGGTTCTTTCTATAGTGATAAAAAAAAAAAAAATAGAATGAAACGTCGTTTTTTTTAAAAATATTTTTATGGTCGCGCATGCGTGTACCACACACTGGGGATTCACTTACATCGATTGCGCGATCCAAGTATATGACACCGGTGTTTTGTTCAACGTGGAAATAAAAAGAGTCCTCTTGTACTCTGGGAGACAGTTCGTATTGTATGACACTGTTTACACCGTCATCGATGTCAGTTGCCGATATCCTCATCACTTCGCTTCCCACCAACAAGTCTTGTGGTACGGATTCGACGTAGTTCTTTAAAAAAAAAAAAAATGTAATTGAAAATTAAAACAATAATAAATAATTTACAGTTTTAATTTTTTAAATGTCCAACCGTCGATAATAAAACTAATAAACACGGTAAAAAGTATACGCGTCATGCATTGAATATTCCAAACGCGTAATAATAATAATAATAATAATGATGATATACGACTCGTGAACGAGTGTTGCAAAAGTTTTATAACGTTTTGATTTTATATAACGATCGAGACTATACGATAAAAAAAAAAAAAATCAAATATATACATAAAAGTATACATACACACACACACACACGAGTAGTTCGAACTTAAAAACTAAAAATCCATGCAGAAGAAAAAAAAAACGAAAAGAAAATAATAAGAGAATTCGACGACGATACACCATCGGCGCCTTCATCATGCACAAACGTCGTACTACCTTGTAGTTGAATCCTCGGTAGACCTGATTCCGTACGTAAAAGATTCGTACAATAAATACAGTCATTAGGTTTATAATATATTATAATATAATATGGTGTAAAACATATTTCAAGAACCGCATAAACCCGCACTGGTCTCGGTAAGTGTCAACGAACGACTGTTTTTATTTATAGTATACTTACCACTTTGTCGAAAACCGGCGAATTGTCGTTCTCGTCCTGGATGGTCACTTTGATGGTGCACACGTCGTCAAGGTGAGGGTTCCCGTTGTCCGTCGCTCTTACCGTCAAGTACACTTCTTTGTCCCGGGTCGGCTCGTCTCGGTCGAACGTCTGCGGCGAGCCGGGGGAGGACAACAAAAAACGAATTTTGTGCGGCGTTAACGAATTTGAAAACGAAACAAAATTTGGCTATTTCGCGTTAGCAGACACTTACGAGTCGGGTCGTGATATCTCCAGTCTGCGCGTCTATGGAGAACTTGGAACGTTCGCTGGGTCCGCTGACAAACGTGTACGTGATAGTGCCGCCATTGTCCGGTGGGTCTTTGTCGAACGCTTTGACCTACAACAACGAGAAAACTGCGTTAAGGTATCATCTCAACAGTGTTGTCTTCCGGATACAATAAAATAATAATAATACACCGAAGACAAGTCATTTTCGTTTAAATATTTTATAGGTTTCTCTAGAGGAAAAAAGTTACATTCGATTTATCATCATCCCGGGCACACATTTTAAAATTATAAAAATTCACGCGTTTCGCCGAGAATTATTAAAGTAAGAAGAATTCGTATTCAATTTTAATGCAAAATAAACATTTTCTTTTTTCCTATCGAGTTTCCTCCCGGATTCACAGTTCGGACACGTTATAATGAAAAATATATTTTATTTTTAAATTTCCATATATTATGAATAAGCGAATGGATAGCTAAAAAAAAAAAAACGATACGATGAAAAATGACATGACGTGTCGCCTTCGGCACGCGTGTTATATATAATATAATCAACACGCTGTAGAGAATATACATATTTTTTTTTTGTTTTCTTGATGCGATGACTTTGCCATTTAAGAAGAACACGCGCGAAAATGGAAGGTCATAAAAAAAAAACCGTTTTAAATCGTTTTATTAACAATTATATAACAGTTCTCGGGACGAGTCCATTTCGTATTGTTATTATTGTACTGCACTCGCGGCAAACGAAACCGTTTATTATAATTTTTAAACGCCGCTGTATTGTAATTAAAATAGATTGACAAATAAACGATAGTCGGTATTGTAATAATTATGTATAACCACAAAACGAAAACGTTTTCAATGCGTATTCTCGACAATATCAATCACACAATTTCGTAAAACGAACAATTCTGTTTGTAAACGTTATCTATTTTGGTATCGCATAGAGTGTAGAATACAGACGATACTCCTCCTGTTCGCTGTACGTTTTTACTATTATTTTTTCCCACATAATAATCTATTGCCACCCTCCCAAAAATGTGCCGCCCGGGGCAATTTCCCTTTCGCAGTACTTCCCCATAAATACGGCCATGCCAATTTAAAAAATAAACACGTATACTGCACGAGGAAACCGAACGGAATGAACGCGCGCGAGGCAGGAGGGCGTTTAGAGTCCGGTAAACGGTAAAATACGATATCGCGCGTTATCCTCGTTGGTTTTTAACTGCAGCTGGTTGACCACTGCCGTGCGAGATTATTTTTGGCGACCTCGCGGATACATAATCTTTCCCTCGACACCGTGACATTTTTAATAGGTTTACTCTCAGAATTCCGCGTTCGGAACACACGAAGAATTATCTAAAACGTTTTTTTGAACTTATATATATATACGCTATAAATACCCGAGATCCTTAACGGAATCTCGTGGCAGTGTACTACATAGAAAAAAAAAAAATTGATGAAAAATCCTAATGAAACGAGAGATCTTAATAAATTGGGTCGCAGAATAAAAATTAAATTTTTATTCGATTAAGGATACTACCTATATACGTATATACAACAACAGTATTTTACATCCAAAAAAATCATGTATTCTACTTTTAATATGTATACGATATTGTTAAGAAACGTCGACATATAAAAGGTAAAAAAAAAAAATTTTATCATATAATACATATAATAGGTACAATAAAAATCATACCTCGAGATGAGTTTATAATATGTAAATCAAATTTCCTTTTCTTAGAAAAAAAAAATAATGAAAAATATTTTTTTTAATTAAACGTCTATTTGTTTGGTGCAATAAAATATTTGCACTGAAATCCGCTCGCTTCATTTTCGTCTACATAATTAAGAATTGGTCGATGTAGGGGAGGTGAAATCATTAATGAATTGTACATTTTGCAGTATTACAGACATTGGAGAGAAGAAGAAACACGAAAATCGTTGTGGGCTTCTTCTCAATTAGCAATCATTTCCTACTCTACTTCGTCTTCAAAGACGGAATATTTCATTTATTTCGTTTTGATCAAGCGACTTCATTCTATACGCCAGCGACCGGCAACACAAAAAACATTCTTGTTTTTATCACATTATTTTTATAGATTTAATTTTATAAGTTGTTATCGTACAAAACCATTAACATACGAAAATTTAGGCGACCGCGTTGTTGAATTCGCAAAATATGAATTGAAAATGATCAAATAACGATAATCCTATTATTGCTACAAGTAAAAAACTTAAAAAGAGGCCACACACACAGTAAAATTCGATTCCATTCAAGATCTCTGCCCGGTGTAAATGCAGCAAATCTCAAATTGAATTCCAAAAGGGATTTTAAGTAAAAACAGCCGAGATCCCGAATTGGATTTAAAAGCAAATTTAAGTATATATTATATACTTTGTTTAAGAACACGTGGCCGTCAACCGGTTGAATAAATGTAATTTTCGATTACATCGCCTGCTATATTTAACAACGATTATAATACGCTTTAATTAATGAAGAACCGATTTAACAACAGCAACACGCGATCGCAATAATCGATGTGTACGTACAAGTCAAAAATAATCTAACAACAACTATTAAGTATTTACTACTACTACTATTTAGTATAATACGGTACACCCCAGTACGTCTGAACCATTATGCGAGTACGTTTTATTTTCGCGTGCAGAATATAATACGCGCAGCATTATGTACCGCATCACCGACGTAGTGAATTATTTTATACCCGTTTGTTTACCGTACAAACAGTAGATACACGCACACACAACATCTGTTTAACTATTAACATCGGATTGTTTCTCTATTATTGACACGGCCAGTCAATTTTTAATCCGATAATTTATTATTATTGTGCAGTGTATCCTCCCGCAGTGCAAATTACAACCAAGTTCGGTTTTAATAATAAATCGATTAACGTAAAAAAAAAAAAAACATTAAAAAATATAGCACATTTTCAAAATACAGTTTTTAAACTCATCATTATTATTATATAAATAAGAGAAAAAATAATGTTTTATCAATGATAATTAATTGAATTTCTCTTCAATCACGTATTGTATACATACGAGTTTTGATGCTTTTTTAATATTCAACTTGCACGGGACCATCGGTAAATTATAAATTAATTAACGATTGTTTTGTGTCGTTAAATTTGCGCCTTTCAAATAATTCTGATTCGATATAATAAATACGGAAACGACGTCTGCCGGGTATAAAATCGACACCTCAGACTTCTGTATATTATTTAATAACGTGTCGCACGTATAGAGAGGCTGGAGTGAATTACTACTATAACGGTGCGAAAAAATGTCTACATTTAAGCGAATAATTAAATAAGATTCGAAATATTAAAAAAAAATTCGAGGCGTAAAACGCACCACGGCTGTTTAGTTTTTGATATAAATGAAAAAAAAAAAAAGAATAGTCGTTAAAACGAAATATTTTGTAGCTGAAAAATATTGTCATGTTTTTGTCCACCAAATATATAGTTTCGAACGTAATAATTAAATTATTTCCAAACACAAATGTTACAAGAATATAAAATCAGAAGTATATTATTATTTTAATCGGTTCTCTTTATACATATATATAGGTACACGCGATATTTCATATATAATATCATACGAATCGCTGTGGAAAGCTGTGGTTTTTCTCAACGGGTTATTATTATTATTATTATATTGAATAGTGGCAATTCGTACTTATACAATGGAAAAACTGTCCGACGGCACGAAATTCTACTACCGCAACTCCTACAACAACGATTTAATAACACACCGCGAGGGGAGGGGAAATATTGAAAATCGTCGGACAATATACACTCGCGTGCGAATCGTATACGTTCACCTATACCCATACCGAGTCGATTAGTAGGTCCGAATGTATACAGAAAAAAAAAACTATACGTTTGTAAAATATATATCGACGACCATAAGAAATGTATGGTTTATTACACGAGGACGTCTCAGGCAAACGTGTTGGACAACAGAGACGGAGGAAATTTAATAAACCGCCACACTGCCCACGACTGCAGATGATAACCACCAATTTCACGGGAGTGGCGGAGACGCGTCATTCGTACAACGGCGAAAATTATTAATCGGATTGAAAGCGGGTATTTTCTCTCTTTGTCTTACACACATGAAACAGACGTTTTTTTTTCATAAACCATTAAAAAATTAACCGAACTAATTAAAAAAAAAATTGTTAATAATTCATTTTTGAAGGTCTTAAAAAAAAGAAATAAAAAAAGTGGGAAAGTCGTTTTGTAGTAAAATTCACGAGGAATTCAAATCTGTTTTCAAATTTCTTATCGCACCAATACATCGATCGGTACGTTGGAAGTACGAAACGTCTATTTTGCTATGTTTCATGTGTGTAAGACAAAGAGAGAAAATACCCGCTTTCAATCCCCTTAACGCTATATAATTACCACAATCTATTTTGTTTTCCTAGTTCTCCGATATTTGTAAACGTGAAACGTACAGAAAACAGAGAACAGTTTTCGATATTTCGATTAGTGCGATAGTTATTGAAATCAGCAGCAAAACAGTCGTCGTTTTATTAAAATCGAATAAGATCTTTTTCTGCAGTACTAAAAAAAAAAAATCTACATTCACCGGAACGTTTGTAGAACTTTTCATCTTTTTATACCAGTAGCGGTCGTATCAAAGTCTTGAGGGGAGGAGGGGCGAACTCGAACTCGACGACCTCTACCCCGATCGCGGAGTTCAACCTCCGCCACCTCTCCATATTATCGGTACCTATTAGAAGTTTACGACTCGAATCAATTACGGAAAATACGGATATTTTAGATATTTTAATTGAAAAAAAAAATCCACATCCTCTTCTATTAACACTTTTTGAGCAAGTCTGTACACAAATTACGCCCGGAATACACCCAACACTTTTTTTTAGATCGGAAAAAAAAATTATTTTATTGAAATGAATATGAATGTGCTTATTATTTTCTATAATATGTTGCCAGTAGGTAATAAAAACGAATATAAAATGACGAAAACTCCAAGGAGGGTGGGGGGGGGGCGATCACGTCACTGTTTTATACACGTCTTTAAATCGTGTTTCCGAGTCGAGTATAGCAGGAGGCGCAGTAGTATAATATAATATGTTTGAACTACGGAGGCACTTTTTTTTTATCTAATATTTTTCGCGTTCTCTTAACGGTCGACAATTATTATATTACTACATATTACACGCAGGAGGAATACACAATTTTATCATTTTGTTCGGCGCCATTACGTGATATTATATCTCCGTTATTTTTTTTTACAATAATTTGTGTTATCACCAGTGGCGTCATTTCAGTTTTCGAAAGGGGAGGCAAAAGATATAACAGGCCAATTTAATTATTTTCCACTTACATTTAGCTCAATACGATTTCTGTTTTACATAATTTTAAAAATTTTCGTTATCACGGGCACGAATCGTCCGATATATATATTTTTTTTTTGGGGGAGAGAGAAATTTATTACTTTGTCAGCTATAATAATAATGTATGATAAATGACTATATAGTACATTAAATTTACAGTGGATTAAAGTTTTAAAGTTTCCCTTGTCGCGACGTTAAAAACGTTAGAAATGACGTTTTGTGACCGGTTCTGAGCATTTTGTTCGGTTTTCTCTCTCTTTCTCGCCGTCTTGGTCACACGATCTTTAGCTTTTTTCATTTTTACTTTTTTACACTTGCCGCTCACAAATTATATATATTATACATATAACATACGTTAGAAACGTTAAAGAACGGCCAAAAAAAAAAAATTCGTTTATGCCGTACGCGATACAGGTACGTCAACCGTTAAACGTAGGTACATCGTATACACTTCGAATTAACGTTAATAATTTTCGCACTGTAATTCAGATAACGATAACCGTGTTTATCGAAAAAAATCCAGAATCGCGGTAAGTTGTAACCACGAATTAATCACCTTTAAATCGTGGTTATAACCTGCATATTTTTTAATTTTATTAAGTAGTAATTTAATTTTAATCCACTGTTTGCCACGCGATTTATTATTATACTCATAACTCGTCAGTCCATTACTACAGATTTGGTTAGAATAACTGTTATATTTCCATCATATCGGCCCACTGTCAATAAGAGGGGGGGGGAGGGCAAATGCCCACCCTGCCCCCCACTAAACGACGCCACTGGTTCACACGCAGAGCGTGAATATTTCACGAAGAACTACAAATATCGAGTGTAATTTTTGAGATCACGCTAATAATAATAATAATAATACGTAAAGAATTATTATTATTTATTGTTTTCGCGCACAGTTCTGCGGAATTCAACGTTTACATTTACGTCGTGTTTTAAGTTGCTCGAAAATGTTAATTTCCACACGTCTTAACAACACCGCGGCGGTCGTATCATATATTTTTAAGTCAAACTGCATAATAACGTCTAGTCTAACAACGATTTATTTATATAATTACGTTGGTGCGAGTATACAGTAACGGCGTTTACGTCAATATTTTCTGTTCATTGCGTACACGTGACACACGGCTCTCGAGGTGAATAATTTATTCCGACAATCATTTTAATTTTATATACTCGGCGTTTTCGAAAGTATCGCCGAGGGATACTCGCGGTGACGCTGTGCGTCATATTTTTAACGGTTTTAATAAAAAACTGCAGTACACATCGTATATAGGTACGCGTCGTCGTTTGTTATTATCCTAATATAATATTCGCCGTCGTAGTACGCACCGCGGTAAAAAAATTAACGCGATTTTAATAATAATAATAATAATAATAAAAAATATCGAATAACATTATAATAATATTTATAGTAAAAATGTATGTACGTACGGTGAACACGTAAGTGTTGGCCGGCTGTTCCTCCTTGACGACGGGTTGATAATTCAAACAGTTCGTAAACACCGGCTTGTGATTATCCTGTACCGTCAATCCGGTTTTCATCAGCCCCGATCCTTTGACCTGGAACTACACACAAAATCAGAAATATTATTATTATTGTTGTCGTCCACAATTCGTGTGTCCACTCTATACAGTTTCGTTAAAACGACTAAAAAAAAAAAAAAATTATTACATTCTGTTTTATTTTAAGTGATTTTGACGTAGTTATATACATAATAGCGATTACTGTAGTAGATCAGGGAAGAAAGAACCCAGACTGTTTTATTTCGCATCGCGATGGACGTACCGTAATCGATAAAACAAGAATTAAAAAAAAAAAATTTTCGTTTTATTATTATTATTAAGACATCAACGCGAACGAAGAGAAAAGACATATATTTATATATATGCCATGCAACCCCAGTCGGTGTAGGAGAGTGGGAAGCAGTCGGGCTATGGTTCGGCGCACGTGGAACCGCATCGGAATTCTTACTGGACTTCTTCAAAAATCACGGTCTACTGCGTTGCAGGACACACTACGTATAATAAACCATCATTTTATACTCGTAATTAACAATCATTAATATTGTAATAATATCGTTTGATTCTGCCACCCATTTACTTACTATTTTATTATCTTTAGATTCATCTATATTTGACTTTACTTTTTATTATAAGCCAGGGATGGCAAATCCATGGCACGCGTGCCCGAGGTGGCACGCGAAAAGATTTTGAGGGCACACGAAAAATTAAAATATTTTTACTATATATAATAGGTAAAAATATTTTGAGCATACGGTTTTTATCGGTCAATAACGATTATTCAATTTTATCTGTAGATAAAATAATAATGTATATAATATTGCGTTTAGTATGTTATCTATGTTTATTGAGAGTAAGCTGCCAAAATATATATATTTATATTATTATTATTTAATCTACAGATTTTTTTTACAATATTGAATATAAAATATATAATATTTTTCATGGCACGCTCGAAAAAAAAAAAAAAAAAAAAGGTAATTTTTGGCACGTAGTGTTCAAAAGGTTTGCCACCCCGGTTATAAGCTATGTACGAACGTATTGCCCACGGTAAACTGCAGTGTCGTGAGTGTCGTACAGTGTGAGAGCGCAACTCACAAAGTGAGCAGTCCGCTATATTTATATTCATATTAATAAAGATGTTTATATATATATATGATCTCGTTGAATAATTTTATAACAAATACGCGCGGCTATTATCATCAAATATTTGCCGATATTAAATTACGCGGAAGAGCTATTAGACGGGCAAGATAATGATGATCGCGATACAGTCGATGCGAACAGGAGGAGGCTCTCATGATCCGGCACAGCTGTTAGTGTGGCAAAAGGATTAATGGCACACAACGAGGAGAATTGAACGAGCCGAGCGTACAGGAGGCATCGGCGGTTTAAAAATCCATTAAACGCAGTAGTAAACGAGATTTTCAGAATTTCAGAAACATTTTTTTTTTCAAAAAAAAAAAAAATTCGCGCCGTAAGACAAAAATAATTAAATAATGCTATGGAAAAGTTACGCGCACGTAAAGATTTCAAATAATAATAATAATTAATAACGATCGCGTCTCGAGGTGTGAACTGCGCGTATATATATATATATATATATAATATATTGGTATATATAGAAAAAGAAAAACGGGTCTCTTAAAGCAATTAGTCATCTGGCGGGAAAGTTGTTGGAGTAAAGAATATTATTACTGATTTTAAACGATTTTTAATGAGTGTTTTAAAAATACTCGGGGGCTAAAAAAAGGGATTTTTAAGACCTAAATGGAATTTTAATGGTTGACCGGTTTCCGTAAGAGTCAATACACTACACGGCTCACACAATAGACGAAACAAAAAAAATTATATAATCGTCTTTGTTAAAATTCTAAATCGTGATACCGAAAAGTTCGATACGCGTCACGCGACGCGTTTCAACGCGTATATTATGTAAAATAAATCGTTTGTCGGCTAATATTTTGTTGGGATGTCGTCGTCGTCGGAGGAGGAGGAGGTGGGGGGGGGAAAGTGCCTTATTTATGTTTCGACGACGATTCCTCGCAGCAACAACAATCCTCTATATTGTCGTTAAACTCACCGGGGGAGGAATTTGTTTCACGATTCCAATATAGATCGATTTATTTCCTATTATATTGAAAAAAAAAAATATTATACTCGATAAAAATAGAAAGGGGGAAAAAAATACAGTCGTCTCGACACGACAATGTGTTTACGCGCGCACGCGGAGAGGAGACGTTTTGACAGACTGAAGCAGATTAAACGAACACACACACACACACACACACACACACACACACACACACACACGCATAGTAATCCTTGAACCCGTGCGCCCGATAGTCGTATACGTTCGTATGTGCCGAACATAACGAACTGGAACGATCGTCCGTAGCTATAGCTGCTGTATACGCTCAACTGCAGTGTTACACTGGCTGTTACGCACAACAACACCCGATTGATTCCGAACACTTCTCGTTACACACACACACACAAACACAGTACGTACATACGACAAAAGAAGAAGAATAATAAAAAGCGTAAAAAATATTTTATCGATATATATATATATATATATAGTATAGTATAGTGTAAGTATATATATATATATATAGTTTCGGTGTCTTCGACGCGCGCCTTGTAAATAAATATATAAATAAGTAATAATAATAATAATAATAAAAATATTCCTCCGGACAAAAAGCGCACTTCGAGCGTCGCGGATCCGGACGCGTAACGAATTGAACACACATTTCTACACTACACTACCTACTGCACACACCCCCGTGGGCTCGTTCTCTCTCTCCACCTCCTCCTAGCCGTTTCCTATTATTATTTATTTATAATATTTTTTTCGTCTATTGTTATAATAACACGCCGACTGTTCTATTCAGACGTATAAGATAATAATAATAATAATAATAATAATAATATATACAATACAATGGCGTATTTATTATTGTACACTCGATAATTATACACAGCGGGGCGATACCGTCGATATTGTCGTATCTGGTTTTTTTTTTTTAAACCCGTCTCGAAAGTTCTGAAACCGGAAAAACGTTCACACGTCGAACGGACGGAATAAGAGCCGAAGGAAGAATCGATCCGTTTTCGAAGACGATTCGTTTTGACCGTACAGATATTTAATGGAGTTCCGGCATCTGTTGTTTACAGTACACGAGATTATACACTTTCTACTATACTAAAAAGCCACGTTCAAATACTTTGTCGAAACGGATTTTCGACTGTCGAACTCAAACTGACCACCACCCAAGAGACCGTAGCCAGTAAATTTTGATTTTTTTTTTTTTTTTGGGGGTGGGGGGGGGCTGAGAGTATAAATTTGAAATAAAATAAAAATAATAAACTAACAATAGAATATAAATCATAAGATTTTATTTAAAAAAAAAAATTTCGGAGGGGAACGGGTCTAAACCCTACTCCTCCTGGCTACGGCCTTGCCACCACCACCAACAACAACGCGAGACGAGGAAATTAATGCACTTATCAAAAATAATCGAAAACAATAAGCGACATTTATTCACATTTATGACTACTATAACGAACACGGTAATTATATTCGTCTTTTTTTTTCTATTATATTGTTAATGTCTCCATAACATACCGCCGCGTACTATCCCCCCGACTCTTAACGAGGGAAAATGAATTGATGATTTGATCGGGTCGCGAAAATGTTCAAAAAATTGCTCGTACCTATTATATATAAACGTGGTTTGGGAACGAATTTATTTTTAACGACGGCGGTCTCGTTGGTGCGGCTGCTAATCGCGCGAGCGAGGAATATTATAAAACGCCTATAAGAACGACCACGTCCGGCCGACGGATGAATTTTGCGCGGGGTGACGCGTGAAAACGAACGAACATAATTCAGCACACGTTTTGACCGGCACACACATATATATATACAAAGTGTTCCTGTAGCTGTTATAGCGGGGTAGCTGGTATATGAACACAGACGCACGCACGTTACGGCGTGGGACCACGTATAATAAGCGGCGTGTTGTTTACTTTGATTTGGCGCCACACACATACCGTATACGCTAATAACAACCGGAATTACAACACCGTTATGACGACAGCGGTGACGGGAGCGATGACACGCTGCTCTGGCTGTAAATCCTCTGCAGGTTGTACGTGTAATTTTCGTAATTAATGCGGTCGCTTCGCGAGAATTTACTATAGGGATTAAAAAAGCAAAATGTAAAAAAAAATGTGCGAGTACGGCTTAAAGTCGGTCACGCGCGAAAACAGACACACGCGCAGCAGCAGCACATCCTCGATTCATTCGCAGAGAACACCACTACGAGAGGCGGGGCGGGGCGGGGCGGGGGATTATGAAATTTTATTTTATTTTTCAATTTTATACACGTAATTATCATAATAAGCGTTATACTCTCTTTCTCTCTCTCTCTCTCTCTGCTCAGTCAACGATGTTTCCTCCATCGTAAATCCTATTTACGGACTTAAAACGCGTTATTTTCATAAAAATAAATCGAACCATCTATTATCATAGGGAGACGTTAGAAAAAAAAAAAATTTCTTTTTGAAATCGTACCACGGTACCGAGAGATCATTGCACACACATTATTACCGACCAACACTGCTGTTGCACCAATATCTGTATTATAGTCATATCATATATATATATACATACACACACACCTAACGCTATATAACTGATGCTCGTATAATAAATATTTATAATATATATATATATATATATATATACGTTCGCGTCTGCTGGGAGTAAAGAAAAAAAAAAATGATATACGCTCGCAACGGGAACGCGCGCCTCTACACACACACCGCGGTATGTCTGCACACTCAAAACGCGTTCTCACACGTCATAAAATACACAATTTTTCCCAATGAAAACGCCGTGTTGAATCGGCGGGGAAAGCTCGTCGATGTTGCTTTTTTTTCAAATAGAGAAAACCGTCGTAATATATACATATAAACAGTGCAGGCATTTTATTCTTATATTTATAATAATAAAATAAGATATTTTATCGAAACGAATATGAATGTAGTTTATCGATTTTTTTTTATTTTGTTTTTTACTCGAACGTACTGAATTTTTTTATTTTTGTAAGGCCGCTTGCACGCGATAATATACAATCGATGTACAACAGCAGCAGTCGAACTGGCCTGCAGGAGTCGCGACAACCGATTCCGGACGTTGCAATAATAATAATAATAATAATAATAATAATAATAATAATAATAATAATAATAATAATAATAATAATAATAATAATAATAATAATCGGACGATAAATATTGTATCATCGTCGTATGTGCAAGAGGCCTTATTATACTGGGACGCAGAGGCGTACTCAGGAATTTTCAATGGGGAGGGGTGGGGGCGGGGTTGAAAATTTTGTTGACATAAAATTGAAAATAGATTGTAAAAAAAATGTTTATAAAAAATTTTTTTTTTAGAAAATTGCTCCTGCGCGAATTATATTATTTATAAGCACGAACGCACAAAACTACATCGGTTAGTGAGGTCATGGGGGGGGGAGGGTTCAAACTCCACGAACCTGGAGGACGTAAAAAAAGGGGCGTTCTATAATACATTATTTTCGACGACTAAATTTTTATTTTTATTTTTTTTTTTTGCGACCCGAATGAATGAATTAAATAGAGAATCGGTGATGAAACTTTTCACATTTCACGGAATTTTTTTTATTAAATAAATGTTTAAATTTTTATGTTCACGATTCAACACGCATTTACTCGTCGTATACGCGTATACCGTGAAAGCTTTTCGTAAAAAAAAAATAACGAATTTTCGAATAAGGGATAGTAGAATTTGTTATATATTTGAAATATGCGTACGTGTATTTATATATACAACCTTAAGGAGAAACGTGTCGGTCGCGACACGTTAGGTATATTTTTTTTTTTTAAAAAAACAAGATATTATTTCAATTTTTAAACGAGAATTTCTTCTGTGACTGTTCACGAAACGTACGAGTATTACAGAAATATTTATTTAAAAAAAAAAAAAAAAAAATTCAATACTTTAAAATACGTTGTGAAAACAATATATCGATTACACCATCATAATATACATATAAGCGTGTCGTAGAAATAACAGTGTTTTTTTCCCTCCCCCCGGAATAATCGAACTCGACAGTAGTAGCTTGGAAATAATCCAAAACGTTCCGGCGGACGATAGAAAAAAAACCGCTTTGTTAATTTTTTTTTTTTTTGAAAGAAAGTACAGTATATATCACGGGGGTATAGAATGATGAAAACAGACGGTCGATAGTACACGTATAAAATAAACCGCATATCAACGAGCGCGCGTATACTGCCAAATTTCATTTCAACCAAGCAGCAACAAACACATTAAGAAGCTATACACACACACACCGACCAGCACATTTTTGTACTCGCGTATAAATCGGCAATCGTGGAGCGAAAAAGAGCCATCTTTTATTCCCTCGTTTTATTGTCAGAAACGATTACGAGTAAAACGTTCCTATTGTACCGACGATACACGTTTACAGGAACGGGCTCGACAATTATTATTTATATAATATATTATATTATACTCGTATACGTTAGAGCCCCGTTGCTAAGAACTGTGCCGCCGAACGAATAATAAATTTAAAAACGAACAACGCGTAACGCCGCGTACGCGCACTTTTCAAAATGTAAATTTATAAGCGGAATATTGCGTACAACAAATAGCTAGTCGATGTAGTCAACACCGTATAATTTTATTAAGAAGAGCGGTCGTCGCTGTAGAAAATTTAAAAAAATTCCGTACTACGCGTAGAACTTTTCACCTACAGTCTGTAAGACACCGAAAACTCCCGTCATCCACCCTTTATTATTAAAAAAAAAAAAAACCACTGACCGGATTCATGGTGTATTCGTCGGATATGTACGGTTCTGCGTGCGGCGTCTTGTCCAACAGATGTCTTTGGTGTCTTAGTCTTGCAATCCATAAGTTATTATTTGACGAAACTATAGATAAACAGAAAAAAAAAATCGTAACACACACATTAATACAATGAACTAAAACATTACAAAACATATTATTAATAACCGGAATGAGTTTATTTAAAACACAATCGGCACAGAGCATTTCGCCATTCCGGTTATATATCGAGGAAAACGCTGTAACATGACACGTTTGTCATTGCAGTATTAGAGTAATCGGTACACTCATAAGAGCGGAAAAGAGTTTTAAACACAAAACTCCATAGTGAATTTTTTTTTTTACACGTCATTAGTGTCCTGCCATATGCGCCTTCTCATCGCGTCGGGGTTCGACGTTTTGATCCGTTATCAAAACCGAGCACCAAGCATTTAATGTCAAAAGCGTTGTGCATAGTAGAACCTTCTGGAGGGACTTCCTAGAAAGAATATCCGCCTACATTCTCTCCGAGTATTATAAAAAAAAAAAATTAAACAACGTAACAGACAGCTTTTAACAGCGTATTTCGCGACAGACGACTCGCGAATTACAACGGTCGGAAACCGAATAACCGAATCTACGAGAATAATAAATAAATAAAACGCGCGTTATTTACAGCAAAGGCCGTCGCTTACGTGTCGTTATCATATGATTATACGTAATAAGGAAAAACAACTCGTTTTCGGGCGCGTGTCAGTCATAGTGGAGGACAGTGGAGTTTTGTGTTTTTTTTTTTTGTACCACCACCGGCGGCCGTCAACGACGAGGATTAGTCGGGAAATCAAAAACGCCTGTCGCATCATCACGTGGAAAAAAAAAAGCGACGACGCAGGAGAGGGCAAAAAAATATTAAAAATATTATGCGCAGTAACGCGTGTGCGCCCGGGAGAATAACGGATATATGCACGCGGACGACGTGGCTTTTATATTTTTTTCCCTCTCTTATTATTTTCGCG
The DNA here is from genome assembly GCA_032441835.1 of Slavum lentiscoides. Lineage (NCBI taxonomy): Eukaryota > Metazoa > Arthropoda > Insecta > Hemiptera > Aphididae > Slavum > Slavum lentiscoides. Next base: position 22,585,959 of record CM063707.1, read on the forward strand.
CGAATAATTTCGAGACGTGCAACGGATGAGATTATTTAAATTTACGAGCACTACTCGTACGTACACACACACACACACACACACATTATATGTATAGGTTAAGTTACTGTAATAATAATACTGTACGACATCGCGACACACTTACTTACTGTACATACTCGTACTGTAATAATATACGGAGCTACTTAAAACTTTACTATTACCGCCTCCGTGGTTCGAAAACGAAATAATTAACGAAATACCACCATTCGCGGGTCCTCCTTACAGGAACAGTGTCACTATACACTGTCGCGGCCGGAGTTGACAAATCAAAACGTTCCTGCGCCGCCGAGCACACACGCTTTTTGACGATATAATTATTAATTTTATTTTATTATTATTATTTTTTTTAAACTATAGTGTACGCATAACAAGACTGTTTTGCGATTTTATACGCACGAGTCTGTCGGCGTTATACACCTACTATATATATATATAGCCGCCACCGTCCTTGCGAGTCTTCCGCCGCTGATATCAACGACAATTGCTTTTTGTTTCAACCAAAACGGCAACTATTATATATTATTATACGACGATATTCATCGGTCGTCATCGGTTTCCACCAACGCATATATATATATATATAATACATTACATAATAATATATAAATTATACATTTAATACGGCGATCGCGGGATTTCAATCGAACTGGCCGCCGTTACCTTTGCGTAGCGCGACGAACAGAGTTTTCGGTATATACGCGCGAAGCTCTGACGCGCGTTGTGTACAACTGCACGCAGCGAAACGTTACTTCCAAAAACTTTCTAGAACCGTTCTAACACACGCGAATCGTATGCCCGCGGACTCGGGGCGAAGTTTATTTATTATTACATTATACGTTTAGCCAAATCGACGACCACAACCCTGCTGAAATCGTTTAAAAAAAAAAAAATATCCAAATAATAAAAACGTACGAAAAACACTGCGTTTGGATAATTACCGTAAACGGGTCCGAAAAACCTACCGCGATCCGGCAACGCGCTCAAAAACGTCTAAACGTCTTTTGAAATAGAATAAAAGTTTACGTTCGGACTTACGACCGAGCGCGCAACGATGAACTTGTTGCTGCTACTTCGAGAACCTATAGATTTTGTTTTCTCCTCCGCGAGTGTATACCGAAGTTTGTCGGACTCGTTGCAATGCATTATTCACAGTTGCCGGAGGTCAAAAACACGCTTTTTGGTCAAACATTCAGTGTTTTACTACCGGTTTCCAGTGCAGACTCTATATTACGTACAAGTCGATATAAACTATACTAACGCGAAAATTTTTCCAACAAAAATATACGGGGGGATATTGTGGGACGAGTTTTACGCAGCCACGGATGCAGTGTACTATTCTTGGCTGCACTACAAACTTTAAAGTCGAAAATAAACTTTTTTTTTCGACAACACGAATACGATTTGTCGGAATCGTTTTCAAAAGTCGTGCTAACGTTGTACAGCGCTTCACACGTAACCGAATCTAAGTCGCTATATACGACGTTTATTGTATAAACGTCGTTCGTTTCAAGAATAAATAAAATAAAATTCCTCGGTAGAATAATTATACATTTATTTTAAATATAGAAACGCGTTGAACGTCTCTCGAGGGCGAAGTGGGAGAATAGATTTGATTAAAACTATAATTACTTGTTTGCGAATTCCGAGGTTTTTATTAGTTTTTTGAATTTCAAATTAGACAGAAAAAAAAAATGTCAACTCATTTCTCGAAGTACTGCGCGCTTACGTATATATTTATCCTAGGCATATTTAAACGAAGTCACTGGCGTCCGCTGTATTTTTTTTTTATTATTATTTATATACGTTAGTAAATTTTTTTTTCGTGCAATCTATATATTAACAACAATATTCTCGTCAATACGCGTTTTGACCGAAATGTAAATATTATAATATTCAAAGTTATATGAGAAGATAATACGCGTATATGCACGTTTAAAATAAAACTATATTAGATAAGAACGTACATTGTAATGGCTTTTTACATTTTATTTATACACACACACACATATATATGTATATAATTATATATATTAACGTTCAATTTAAGTCCATAATTTTTATGATCGTACATAAAAAAATCGTTTGACAACTACGACATTATTAATGATTAATTATACGTACAATTTTATTATTCCGTTCGTGTTCGATGTGGAACAATCGTCAAGGGTAAACCTTGGAAATACAATTCATCGATCCTGCTCAGTTAACGGAGACTGTGCACGTCAGTGGAAAAATCTTTTTTTCCCTCGTATACAGGAATATTTTTTATTTAAATCATACGCAATACATACATATATATATATATATATATATAGCTGTTTGACCGTGTAAACTCTGTAAAATCGTCCAAGAAAACGCAATGCTTATCTTTAAATTTGCAACATATTTATTATTCGATAGTGACTGTTTTCTTAGTGAAGTATGACTTTCGATTCTGGTTAAAATTATACATGAACAAACGAAAAAATATATGTATATAAAATAGTTACGTATAATACGCATTTAAAAAGACTCTTATTAATCGTGAACACAAAGTTGTATATTATAAAAGTTTTAAGATACGAAGAAATAACGCAAACGATATTACCATCAAGTGTTTTCTTTCGGTGGTTATTAATGACGTAATAATAATAATAAGTTTTAAATCAGAAATTATAAAGTAAAACATTAATTTAATTCGTATTAAATTGCACTCTTAATATAGGTTTAAAGAGGTATCAATTAAAATTTCGAATACGGATTACAGTACTTTATATATATATATACTTATAAGTAATAAAATTATACGGAAGGATGCGATATTTGTAAGAGGCGAATGCGTCTTCCTTATAAATAATTCAAGTGTCTCCCTTTAAGACGCAACACGACGATAATAATATTAATTTGGATTTTTTACTTCACTACATTTTAAATAATTTAATTGTTAATTTTCTTTTTAATGGAAGTAATTTTTTCTAGGTTGTTATTTTCTAGTATATATATATATATATATATATATATATATATATATATAATGAAACGATTTACATACCATTATTGTAGTTTTTGTTTTCAGTATTAAATATAGTAAATAATTATTAAATTCCGTTTGATAGTTTAACATTTTATCCAAATAATACTTACTCAATATGTACGAAAAAAAAAAACACAAAACACCAATATTTACAAGTAAAGTAATATGCGTGGGTGAAGTCTGACAAACGATTTGTAAGTACAAAAAAAAAAAAAAACAATATAGGCCAGTCATACAAAATATATACATTCAATCAAATTGTTAAAGTGCATATTACATGTTGGGAACATTATACACATAAGGGTTTTCTGTTCAAAAATATCAAACACACTACAGACAGAATTGTTTATGAAATCAATACGAAGTTGTCATCGACCGCGCTACATACAAATATTATAGTAAGTAATTATTTTTAAAACGAGTACGCCATGTAGTCAGTATTCGCGTTTATATATGCGCACAAAGCCGAAAAGTACTGAAACACATCAATGATGTCATGCCGCGTAGTGCATATTTATAATAATAATAATAATAATAATAATAACAATAACAATAACAATAATAATAATAATAATAATAATAATAATAATAATAATAATAATAATAATAATAATAATAATAATAATTGGGGCTCGGGACTTTATGCACAAAAAAAACATAAAAATAAGCGTTCGTAAAAGTTGAAATACGCAATTATAAAATTTATATTGCCAAAATATGCAGCTGGATATGGACTTATTAAAATTTAACCATATTATAAAATGTAGTGAAAAAATAATAAAAAATTAATTTCTATTGAAATTAAAATGTCATTTTATATGTACATATTAATATAACGAAAAAAAAAAAAAGGAAACTAACATATTATGTCTATAATATACTATACATGATAGATTTTTGACAACCATTGCACACCTGCGCGGCTCAGCTGGCGATATCATCACGCTATCGATTTTTCGTTGCAAACCGTGTTCGCGAAATAGATAGACATAATCTATAATAGTGTTCGCGAAGAACATTCGTTGCCATTCAAGCTGTCGCGTGCACGCATGAGCAGCAAATGAAGTGTACAATATTTATAATAAAAATAACATTTATTATTTTATATAGACTTAATAATGAATTATTACGATTAATCGTTTAATTATAATATTTAAGTTTTTCCCGTAAATTATTGAAAATATATTTTTTTTTTTTAAATGTGAAATATACAATAAAAACCCCCCTCTTATAGAAAATGCGTTTATAGAAAAAGAACGTAAAATATGCGCTAAACAATTTAAAAAAAGTTCAAAACCAGACATCACAAAACAGATTTATATCGAATCGCAATTTTTACGGTTGCTTTTTTGAACAAATATACAATGCGTATGTGCTTTAAAAGTCATATGCCTATATAAGTCACATAATATTTAATAATATTGGATGTTGGAAAAAAATGTAATAGTTATTTAGACGTAAGTTGTTATAAAAAAAAAAAAAAATGAAAAATGCGGAGAGGTGTCTCGTAAGAACTTAAAAAAAAAAATCAACTCGAAAAATGCAAACGTTGACGCGTAGTTTGTCGATTAACATATTTTATTATATACATACATATGTATGTTGTCACATTCAGTTGACTATACTAATGGCGAGAAATTTGCCAAACCTTCAGAATTTCAAATATACTTATTATTATTATAATTTATTCAATATTATTTGTTTTCGTTTAGAAATATATATATTTGCACACACAATAAGACGTGCAAGCGTGTAATGAGTTTAACGGGTGTCAAAGAGTAAGGAATACGCATAACGTTAAATACGATTTAACGATTAATGTTTCTGTTTCAAATGTTAGGACGAGGGGGTTTAAACAAATAAAAATAGAATAGTTATATATATATATATATATCGATTTTTGCGTTTGGAATTTTCAATTGTATAGTTTTCTTTCTATTAAATAGAGAATAATCCATATTAAACGTATTAATTATTTAAATAATTAATATTATTAAATATCGTCTACTACACGACAATACTTTCTTTTCGAAACAAAAGTTCCGAATTGTAATTTAAATTGTTTAAACGAAGGCTTAAAAAACACGATTCACGTGCACGTATATTAAAATATATTAATTCATTTTCTCCAAATATTATTCTTGTTCATTTTTATTTTTCACTGCAGCATACGACTTTTAGTCGAAACCGGCACCTAGTAATAGTAAAAAAATTTAAAATTCAACAACCCTTATATTCATTTGACGTTTTTTTTTTATATATATAACATTTTATTGATTTTTATTAATATAGCGCGTATGACGCATGAATTAATAATAATTTTATATCATATAATAACGTATAAAACGCTGTATTTTATTATATTTATTTTGTTTTATTACCGTATTACGCAAGTTACAAACAACACTGAGAAAAACGAAGGGAAGCTTTCGAGTTTTTTTTTTTTTGTCTCCCTGTCCGTCTAAAATCGACGCGTCCCCAACCGAGCGCGTCTGTTCGTTTGTTCTTCCACCGGCAATAGCAGTTCGTTGCGCGTACACAGCTTCACAATCGGCATGAACAATTTGTTCGCATCATGGGCCGTAGTACGTTATTATTTACGGTACGGCTAATCCGGACGGGTGCGTGTAGTGTGCGCGTGACATGATTAGGTAAATTGGCGGAAAAACACTCTTATATTTTATATAACAATAACAATAATAATAATAATAATAATAATAATAATAATAATAATAATAATAATAATAATTAATACATATACACGATGTAAAAAGAAAAAAAAACAAATCATGTCCTTATATTGTCTAATGCAGTGCTTCTCAAACTTTTTTGTCATGGGGCCTTCTAAATTTAATGTAAAGGCCCCCTTAATCAAAATTATTTCATAAACGCTTAAGACCTAAATAAAATAGTTTAAATAAAATTAATATTTCACGCTCCCCCCGGGGGCCGCGGCACCCAGTTTGCGAAACACTGGTCTAATGTACATCGAGAATACAAGACGCGCGAATTATTATCTTGCAGCAAGTTAGGTTTAGATTTTTAAAATTTAATCTAAAAGAAAAACTAAGTATCGGTGTAAATATTTAGCAAATTAATCGCCCGTATAACGTACAAGTGCAGCGTGTATAGTGGAATGGTGTGGTTAGGTATTATTTGGATGATGTGTTTTACTCTTGCCGTCACACGCCGCGGACTCATAAATCTCCTGTGCAGTGACGCGCCGAAACACCGGCAAATTGAATCACTATACTAGATTCCCCCAGTATCGCAGTCAACGAAAATTATATATAAAAGTAATAAAAGAGTAATTAATTTATATATATATATTTTTTTTTCTGTTGAAAAGGCATGTAGAAAAATTAGTGGAACGGATGAAAAATTATACGAAATAATATTCTCTTTTGTGTATAAAAAGGATTTTATTTATTACTTTCACTTGTTGCAGCAGCAGAAGGACACTGCAGGTAATAATAGGCGTGAAAAATAAAACCTAAGCTTTCCCATCTGCCGCACGCACCTACTACACATAAAATATAATAGATATTGAACGAGTGACGACCGCAGCAGCAGCTGAATGTACCACCCCATCGCGGGCAAGTTCATTTCTGCAAAACACTCTATTATTATACACTAAAATCTGTCGATTTCGAAAAAAACAAAAACATGATTTCGTGTACGCAACGCTTATAATGTTTAATTTGTATACAAATACGGATACACGACCCGTAGTAAAAAAAGTTAATACGCGTTATATATTTAAAACATTAATAGATTTATGATGACGACGACGACGGGTGCGTCTTCTCAAGCGGTTAAAAATTTTCGAGTATATCGGCTATATCGACCGAGGCTGCGATTCTGTTGTCGGGATCGACGTACACGTTGGACGGCAACAGTGCTTTTTGTAGTGCGAAGAGAGCTCCCAAATCCTTGAGCAGCACTTCCTGGGCTTTGATGAACGCGTCAAACATCGCCTCGTATTTTTCGAAGAGATCGTTCTTCTGCGCCGGGTCTTCGCACAGCACGTACATACGCCAGGCCGGATACAGGTCTAAGTAAAAGTCGTAGATGTTGTCGTAATCGTCAGCAACTTTCCTCTGAATGTTGTCCATCATCCGGAGCGCATTGTCCAGCTTCTTCGTCATTTCGTCCGTGGACAACGACTCGGCCGCCACCAACATCTCCGCAACGTCCCTGGTCATGGAATCCTCATTGGCCATCATCTCCGAAACCGACTTTTCAAACACCCCCTTAGGACCGACCTTGTCCGGTTGCTCTACTGCCGACGAGACCGTCGTCCACCACCACAAGCAGACCACCACAACTACAGCAGCTCGCGCCGTCTATACAAAATACAAAAACATCACAAAACGAACGAACGATTTTCTGCTAAATCTCACCTCGATATTTTACACGACAATAAACAAAATTATAATTACGCGTTTGAACCGAATTTGAAAGGAGTTAAAAAAAAAAACGCGTAAAGCTGGTGTTACTATTTTTTTTTTTATTTGTGCCGTGGACGGAATATTTATTTGTCCATATTATCGGTTTATTTGATTTGTTCGCTTTCGTGTAGATGTCATTTAAAGTTTAAATTTCCATAAGGTTTATTAACAGCGCAACAACGTTTAAACTACACGTTTTATATATACATTACGGCGGCACTCTGAATATATAACCGGAAAATTTCGAGCAAGGGCAATACATCTGCAGTTTACGTTAATTACAACAGTATAATCGTAAATATTATTCACGTTTAGTGAGCGAGTGAGTGAGGGAAGGGATACGTGCAATTTAAGTCTTGAAAAGTTTATTATACGACAATAAAAAAGCCATAAAAAGAAAGAAAAGCCGAGATATAGCGCGTATAATATATATATATATATTCCAATAATCAAAGACAAGGAATGCGAAAACACCGCGGTTACGTTATTTATTCAGTGTGGCAAAACACGAGGCTATAAAAATGGGGAGCAATGAAAACTTTTATTAAAAAACCGAATTATTCGCTATACGGTTGGAAACATTAACGAATTACACACCACGAATTTGTTCGCGATCAATATTGATATATTTTATATGATATGTCTGCAAACAATATTACTGAGATTTTAACAACATTACCTGCAAGAGATTATCAATATATGTAATTTTAAATAGGCACGCGCGTCAAGCGTAGCGGTCAAAGAATTTATCGACTTTTTTTTTACTCGCTTCAAAAAGTTTCTCTTTATTTATTTTTTAATCAATTATTTACACACATACGCCTACAGTGTTTTATATTCATAAAAATGACGTTTAAATTCCCGTTGGAAAATTCATAATATAAGCATTTTTTAATCTTATACGTAAATACGTTATACAAGGAAATTAATATAATATTTAGACACTTAAGAGATCCCGACGACTACGCCCAAAGTATGTATTATAACCGATTAATTAAATTAAGAATATCGCCGCGTACAAAAGTTACCGGAACTAAGTTACTTATAATTTTATTTACGAATAAAACACTTACCGATGCAGTCATTTTAACCTGCACTTGGGCGAGTGTGTATATAGGATAGTAGCTGATATTGGATAACTGTCATTTTTAATTTTTAGTTTAAATTAAAAATATCATTTTATATTTAATTTCGCAATATATCAAAGCCCAAACGTTTGTTTCAGTAAATCATTTTGCATTTTAGTAGAAATCACATTTTATAATTTGAAGACGTAGTTGGTGAAATTAGTGAGTTGTTTGGCGCACCTAATGACTCCATAGATATTCTTAATCTGAATTTCAATAGTAATTTATTATACGGTTAACGAATTAAAAATTAATAAGCTAATATCCGTTAAAACAATTAGTTTTTTAAACTGGTTATGTATTTCAATTGTGCACGAAATGTATTTACTATTTGGTAATTTAGTTAATTTATGTTTGCATATTAAATATTATTTAAAACATTTTGTTTTCGATCGACATTCCGTATTTTGACACGTATAAAAAAAATAATATAATTCCTTAGTTACCTTATAAATTTTAATGCGTACAAATTTCAAATTTTTTAACAAAATGTAAAGATAATAGTAATTAAAACTAAATTGTCAATATTGTATAAGCTTACTGTAAAAACGACATAACCCGTGTGCGATAACATTCCTTGATAATTGATTCCGTTTTAGGACCGCGTTCGCCAACGAAATGACGTCGGACATACACAAATTATAATATTATACACGTCGTATATGATTATACGCAGTTATCATACGTTATTCAAACAAGCGACATATATTATTATGTATACAGACGTCTAAATTGTAAATATCTATAGCTGTGGCACATTATTTGATAGTGATTGACAACGCTGTTCAAATCTAGTCAAATATTCATTCATGTATGGATTTTTATTTTTTCCATTTACATTATACAACACAAATCAAAATTTCGAAAGCATCGTTTATTAGACTTAATAAGGTAGTTTTTATGCGCTAATATATTGCGATTCTATATTTTTTAAGCGCATTAAGGCGATTTTAATTGAATTACTAAAATTTAAACTACTCATAATGATTACGAATCGATTATTTGTACTTGAGATCTGGAATGGAGTATTTTAGCCTTAAACACAGTATAAAATATATTGATTTTTATGTCACTATCGATAACAATATATATATATATATATATATATATATATATATATATATATATATATTATATACATACATTACAGCGTTTTCATTTTTTTGTTTGTTTTTTTTTTAGTACCATGAAAAAAAACGTTTATCGACTGTTCATAATATTCATTTTGGATTAAATTAAAATTGAATAATAAAAAATAAAAAAACAGAGAAAAAAAAATTCAATATAATTTTTTTTTTTTTAGTTTTTGAAATAATACACAGCTGTCAGTTGACAGCTATCCAAACAGAGTCTTTCAAACGATTAACGATTCGTTGATTTGTATAGATTTTAGAATATTGTATTAAATCGTATAATGAGGATCACATTTACGTAATATTCAATTAAAATTTCTCAAAATACCGAGTATTTTGTACAAAGCGTGATGATGTTTTAGCTCTGATGAATAATCTATACCTATAAGAGCAGATTTCCGTCACAGCTTGGATTGAGTTTTAAACTTATTATAAACCCAACGTTTTTAATTAAGAAAGCGCAAACACAGACAGAGAATCGGAGAGAGAAACATTTTAACTTTGGTCCTTTATTAAGTTATTCATTGGGATAACGAGAAATGGAACTATTTTCGTAAAATTCTAAAATCTTCTCATGTATATAATAAGAACAACGTGCAGATATACGGCCAGCTTTCTTACTCTCTGGAGAATGGTTATACGTTTGGGTTTATTTACGCTTTCAGATCACATACAGAGTTTGTCGGTGATATTTAAACCGATCAAGACTGTTTGTGCATACGCGATAAAACGGGAACAATATTTTTTGTGTATTTGAATCAGTTTATTGATTAAGAATATCAAAGGTTGTTGTAATTAATAAAGAGAGAACAAAATTATATTATTATTATTTACGTTATTTGAACATTCAAGCATATATTATAATATTATGTAATAATTGTTTTTAATATTATAATTAATTTATTTGAGAATTTCGAACAATGATTTAATACGGCATTTATATTTTATGAATTTAATTAACAAACAAAACTTAAACACGGTGAAAATAATATGAAATTTTGATCCAATTAAAATTTATATTTACTTCTGAAATATAAATAAGCGTTATTTATTATTTAGCGCAAAAACAAATCGCTTGAATTGTTTATTATTTATTTTTGTTATCTGGCAAAATATAAACCGCACAACAGCAGTCAACCGAGTACGCGGCGTGTGCTCGAACCGAGAAAATAACGATTTAAACATTCATCGATATTGATGGTTAATTTAAAACATCAAACACAACCACTATCAGGTATTATAATATTAAAAGTTTTTTTTTTTTTTAGTAAATTATTGTCAAGTCAAACTGTGGAAAAAAATATGTACCGACCTACCAATGTGTTTTTATATGGTAAAAACTTTGTGCGTGTTAAAAGCAAAATGATATTACGTAAATAATAGATAAAAGGAAAAATTATGGTGAATTGTGATACTATACTTAAAGCAACACAATACGATTGTACTTTATGGTAGACGACTGCGCATTGTACGTATACGCGGCAAAAGTTTTTAACAGAAAAACAAAACAAATCCTTGGCATTTGTATTATATGAAACGTGGTTAAGACAAATCATAAATCCAACGTTTTTACACAATTCGGTTACAAAAATATATTTTTCAATACTTAATGTATTATTTACCTTATAAAGTTATAATATCCCGATTTATATGAAGTTTTTAATCGATTTTTTTATCGATTAATTAAATATTTAATTCCATTTCTGACGAGTTTCTCTCACAAAAAAAGCAAAAAAAAAAATTCGTTTGGTTAAACGCCTAGCGTATATAGACGTTTTGTACGAGCGATATAAAAACGTGAGTCTTACGAAAGCGTTTTATTTTCGTAATTTTCACACGCATATTATAAGATATTGTTATTTTAAAACTTTAAACGACACTAAAATTATTTTACCTAAAAACGTAAAAACCTAGCTGAAAATATCGGAGGAGGTACAATCGTTTCTGTGTAGTGTATTATTTTTTAAAACGTTAATGAAAATACGAATCGGAGACCTCGCATAATATAATCAGGCCACGGACACTTCCTCCCTCCCATCATAGATAATAAATATATGGATAGGCCACTCCTATTATTGAATGTGCACGGGGTAGCGGTCCATTTCAAAGGAGAGAGTAGTCACTATTAGAATGGTTCTCTTTCTCGCATGGGGGTTTATTTGAATGAAATTATTATATTTATTATCTTTGGAAATTATACGTGGTGATAACAGTTATTTTCAAATTTTGATATTACATATATATAAAAATATATGTAACGTTGCCGAAGTTTTCCCTGACGACTGGAATACCCGACTTGACTACTTATATACTTATTTAATTAGAAGATCAATCCCGTCCATACAAAAGGGCTTATTTGCTATTTTTATGTTTATTATCATAGGTTATTATCACATTGTGGCATTTTAGGCATGGGAGAAAGAGTAACTTGTTAATGGAAGAAAGAATAAGCTACCCCATATAATTCTTATAAAATAACCGCATGACGTAATGACCCATCCATATATTTATTATCTATGCTCCTCCAACTACTTCGATTTTTTTTCATTTCAGAGCGGAATGATTGATGTTATCGACACGGCGGAAGAACACGATGTTAGGAACATAATCTTTCTATGTAAATCAGGAGTCTAGGAGTTACTAATATTATTTTACACACGACATAAATAAAAATATAATATTATTATATCTATATGAGATACAAGTATAATAAAAAACGCACTAAATCTTTATTCTATGATTATAATGATAAAACAATGTATAGATAAAAACCGTATTATTGTTATATTATATGTAATCCATCTCGGATGGTGAGAAATGTAGTGATAAGTACTAACACAGACGATTTCAAGGACATCGAAACCACAATCTCTGGAATAATGGAAAATCGTTTAGTGTCCTATCTATACCGATCTATGATATAATGTATTCCAATTATTTTAATACCAACATCGGTTGAAACAAAAGTAAACCTTCCCCTCCCCATCTCAACGGTTTCGATAGTCTGCCGCCTTTATTTCGCCAGACATTTTCTCTCTCGTTTGTTTCCATTAAACCTGCCACGTATCAATGAAACTGTATTTTTTCAACTCGAGTATAATAAATATATATATATATATATCAATCTTTGAATCCTACGGCAGATAAATACAACAGCATCGTATATAATAATAATAATAATAATATAACGCGAATATCTTACTTCGACGTTTCTTTTTATATTAGACCGCCGCCGTCACGCCATAATATGTGTGTGTCTCTTTTTATATCTCGTTTTATTATATACGTATAAAGGAGTTAGAGGCACATGTAATATATATATATACGAGATTTCTAACCAATGCCATATGTATCTTCTTATAATATATATACGCTCGTCGTCTTCTCCGTTTGCTTCACTCGCGTGATTAACTACGAAAAATGTCGCTAAACTGGTCGACGACAACAATGCCGTGTTATGCCGAGTGCTTCGCGTGTAATGAAACGTATACCACCGCCAAAGACGACGTACGTCGGATTGTATTACGGCGGCGGCGGCACATATCTTCTGCAGGGAGGCGACATCCGAGCGAACAGATACTCGGGAAAAATTATAATGCAGTGCATGGAACAGTGTAGACATTTTTTTTTTTTTGTACATCCGACGGTGTTAATTTAACAACGAGAGATTATATAATGGAAAATAATAATAATCGTGAAAAAACCTACGGTCCCGCCGAAGAGAAAGAGAGGCGGCGGCAACGGGTTTTCCGTTCCTTTACACGTTTCTAAATAATTAGTTTTATCGGTACTTTATTTAAAACGCGATAGTATTGCCATTTTTTTTAATTTTTTATTAAGGACCAAATATATTGCAACAAATATAGACGATTTTTAGGAACCAGCAACTGCGCCGTATACGATGATTTTTGCGACTATCGAGAGAGCATTTATATTTTTAGGTATTACACGACCGCAGATAAATGGTACAAGATGACGATGATCAACGTTCACGGCGAATTCGGCGGTAAATTTTGAATTATTTTTTTAACACCCACTGACCATACCAGAGCGATCTCGCGGTGTAATTTCCGGCGACTTCGTAAAAATCACTCTCCCAGTTACCTGACGGACTCGAACAATAATTTTTCGACTAGAAAATAGAAAACGCTGTACAACAAGCAGTGGCGTAGCCAGCGGAGGGGCTGATGGGACTGTAGCCCCCCCTCCTAAACGAATAAATAAATAGTTTTTAGTACTAAACATATTAATTAATAATTAATTAGCAGCCTCAATATTAATATAATTATTAAAACATTAATAATAATATATACGATTAGGCTAACCAAACGAAATCGCGTATACAATAAACGTTCGTTTGTACACTACACAATGCTCCGGGTAATTTAACGAGAACTAATACAAATTACACGGTATAAAAATACGTTTCCTGTAAAAGAAACGCATCTGACCAATATATAAAAAAAGACACGTAAATATGACTTTCAAAAGACTTATTTATTATTATTATTATTGTATATAAGACGGTGCGCACAGCAGGTTTTTCGTCGATTCGCTGAATATCATTCATACGACAGAGTAGTAGTAGTAGTAGCTAGTACAACAAGGTCATTAGGAAAGAAACACACAGCTATACAGTATATTATATTGCTGTGAGTGGTGGTGTTCGCGAACCACCCGTCAAAAGCTCGACGACGACGACGGTGGTGGTGGTGGTGGTGGTGGTGGTCTCAATAAAAACGTCCGATACGCCAAATTGAAATGCTCCGGCGGCAAGCAACTCATCGATATTCACGGCGCACGGTTTTTTGAACGACAAACGTGACCGGCTTGTCCACACACACACACACACAGTAAAAGCTGTGCGAGACGAGGCGGCGAGTGTATAAAATATGTAAATACTGGGTGTACAAACGTGTACTTACGGAAAAATATCTATTATTATAATTATTTTTATTATTATTATCGGAGGTTAAAATTCGAAATTTCGACTCCTTTTCAACAGTTCTAACGTTATATATATATATTATATACAGTTTTATAAAAATTAATTGAATTCCGAACAATAAACGATTATGCCTGACGGTCATATTAGAAATTTAGTCGCAAAAAAAAGGGGGAGTATAACGTGTTATTAATAATTACGATTAAAACAGGATTTTTCACGCAATTTCAAAAAAAAAAAAAAAAAAGGTCTATATTGAAAAATATTATAATATTTATTATATAAACGGTTCTGAACAATTATAAAACGCGTACATTTCAAATAACGCGATGAAATCCTTATTTACGTATGAAATAGCGTAAATCCGAACCGATCGAGAAGACATTATTGATTAGAAACTCTAAAATATTGCATACATATATAATCGAAAAGAATTACAACACATCAGCGAAGAAGAAAATAAAATTTTTTTATTACTATCTGCCATTACACACAATAATACGGGGTTAAAAAAACGTTAAAGGATACACAGTACTGCAACAGTAACAAAACAACGAAAAGAATTCGATTAAATTTTTAGACAATTTCGTTACAACTGGCATAATAAGCAGTATGTCGTGTTTTGAAAATAGGTTATTGAATTCAATAGAAAGTATATATATATAGTTACAGTTATCGTTAAAAACCTGTTAATAACAGTGATTTGTGCAAAAAAAAAACAAATAAACAATAGATTTCAAAAATAATAGAGTGGGTTAAAAAGAAAAAAAAATCGCTACATAATTAAAAGCCCCTGAATCTGTACGCTATATACCTTCGAGTGATTAACGAAAGAAAAAGAAAACAATATTTATTTATATAAACACGCAGAAACTTGTTTTTTTAACCGAAAACAAATGATAATTTAAATACGCTTACGGCGCGTACCGAACTAATAATAATAATAATAAAAAAAATAATAATAAAATATACGCGCTAATAATGCGTATAGACGTATTCTCTATATTGTTTGCGCGCCTGGAGTACACTACACCGCGGTGGTACTACTACACTAGTGTATTATAGATATAAAAAAAAAAAATCCTTTTCCACACACACGGTGGTGATGGTAGTACAAAATATTAAATAATTATTTTTCAAGCAGATCGGAATAAAGTATACAGCGCGTTGAATCGAATCGTCGAATGACGATGGACCGGCGGCAAAATCAAAATTACAATAACACATAATAATAATAATAATAATAATAATAATATGTACTAAAGTTTCGGATATAAGAATCTGTATCGAGGCATTATTCACGCGAGATAATAGAATAATAATGGACACGGTTTGCGCGAAGAAAACACACGAGTAAGTCACATATGTCATAATATATTATATTATACACTCTTTTATATAAAATAGTATTTGTCCCCGCGCACATACGATTATTATTATTATTATTATCGCGGTGAAGAATATGCAGTATGGTCGCCGATATGGTTATTATATACTTAGGTGAAAAAAATTTTTTTTTTTTAAATATCTCGGGCCGTGTTCAATAGACTTTTTTTTTTTCCAAGTGGTAACGGCGGCGGCGGTATACAATATGCGAAATATTTTATCGACTAGCTATTATAATACAATATAAACTGTTCCGAATAAAATTCTAAACCGGGACGATTGCAGCCAGTGGATGTGCGTGTCGAATTCAACGCGTGTGCGTGTGTCCTGGCCAACGCGTCCTTTTTTTTTTTTTTGTTTCCCCTCCTACTCCTCCTCGGACAGAAATCTAAATTAACTCGTTCTAAACGCTCGGTGTACCTATATATATATATATAACCTTCTGTCATTTTCCATATTCGTTTCACGTTTAAAGGAAGAAAAAAAATCGTGAGTATTATTTTTTTTTATTTTCATCGTCGACAAAAAAAAAATATATCCTTAACTAAACGTAAGCGTACAACAACACATATATCCAAACACGACACCGGTGTACAACAACACACGCACGGAGCAAATATATTTAATATATTTACTTATATATATATATAGGTAAGTCGAAATTGTTTCGAATGTGTACACACACACACACACACTGGGCGAATGTCTCCTCTACACAACACTAGCGCTTCGAGCTTACAATGGCCGATTGACACACACACACACACACACACACACACACACACGTCGTTGTAGAATTTCAATTACCAAAAGTTAAATAACATAAATATTTATATTCGCTGATATTCCTTCTCCTCCTCCTGCGGTGTACACCCAAAGAGTTTTTGGTAAGTTTCAACAAGCAAAAATATAGGCTTGTATAAAGAAGGCGTTGTCTTTTCCCCTCGTCCGCTGTTGTTTTACTCACACTCTATATATATATATATATATATATATATATCCGGTACAAAATCAACATAATAATGCAGCGAAAACCATAGTTGATCGGCAGTAGTACTCTATAATACCGCAGCGTCTCGTCTCGTATACATTAAATAATTAATAATTTAATGAAAAAAAAAAATTAATTATCGTCATAAATTATTGGAAATAAACAAAATATAATGAACAAACTCGCGATCTTAATAACGAGAAAAACGAGTGTTCTTCTCCTTTTTTATTTTATTTTTTATTTGGCGTACAACGTATAAATTATTTTCACTATATAGAAACAAGACTATATATATATAAGACTGCAGCAGCTTTGAACGGGCACGAGAAAATTCGTATCGAATTGTTTACATATGTATTGTATAGAGCTTAAAAAGTAATAGTACGCGAGGAGGATATTCTTCTTGTACGGCCGAGACTTCTTTTTCAGAAATTCCTTTTACACAAATGTTTAAAGAGTTCACGGAAATTATAAACAACGCTCGAGTATCGTTGAAAAATAAATGACAATTCCAAAAACGAGTAGTAATACGAATAATAGTATATAGTATTAAATAAAAGTTTCGATTACACATAATGTGTATACAGAACGCGAATTTTTATTTACGCATTTATATCAGACGTACAAAATTATATAATCGACATTCTATAAACGGAAAGATATACAATTTTGTCCGAAAATTTTAAGTGAATCGTTCGTGCGTGATTGTTTGTTGAAACGGTATAAATTATATACTATGAATATTGAAGTGTATTTAAAACAAAATTACGCAATGAGTATAAACTTTTGAAAACGTTTTTAGTTAGGCATTTATTATAGTTTGATATAATTACAAATACTAAGTACAAAATTAATTAAAATTCAATTCAATTACACGCGGAAATTGTCGTAATAAAAGAATTAACTTAGTTATAAAATTAATTAGGCGTACGCGTTTAAGTCACAAATTAAAAATTGTAAGTATTATAAGTAAAAACATAATATAAACGAATGTAAATACGTATATACAATAATGAAATAACATGGGAATTTTCTTATAAATTATGGTGTCTATAATTATAGTGGTTAAGAAGTATTAAAATATAGAGAGCAAAAACCGTTATATTAACATATATAATAATCAATGAACCAGGAGAAAAAAACGTTTAAGACAACTCGGAGACATTCTAAATAGCATATATGATATTATATATATTTATAGTATCTTAAAAATACTAAATCAGTCGAATGGTCACAATAAATGGAAATTAACCCAGTATAAAAAAAATGTATAAAAATAACTAAACGAAGGAAGCGACTTACATACGCGGCCAATAGGTACTTTGCAAAAAAACAAAATAATAAATAAATAAAACGTTAAGATAATATTTAAAAGATTTAATTTATATCATTCTGACGCACCGGCATAAGAAAATTTTTGGATAAGGTAAAAAAGATTCGTTTATTGTATATTTTATTAAAATCTCGACGTTTATCGGAAAACAAATTGTATACTTTTGGAAAAGACAATGAACACTTTATTGACTCAAAAACGGGGCAAAGAAACACCGATTGAACGTTTAATACGATCATGTTCTGGCGAATTTCCGAACACAGCCGAGTAGGCCTCATATATAATATACAATGGACTCCGTGATGACATTTGATGAGATATTAGCATAATATATACGTATACAGTAGAGAATGTGGATGACATCACCGAACACGCATTCGAGTTCATCATCGTGTTTATTATTGTATATAATAAAGCATACATACGTAGGTGTGTATAGGCGTGATTATTCATAATATACACATATATATATATATATATATATAAGCGATTTCCGCAGAATCTAAAAATATCCTTGACCAAGTACAATAAGTTTAAAAAATAGCGTTAAAATTATGTAAAATCGGCCGAATTCCATATTGGAAACCACGAAAGAAAAATACACGTGGTATTTTTTATTAGTAAACACATTTTTTGAGTCGCTCAATCCTCAGCTAATCGTAGAGAGAAAAAATGAAAATTACCGAATCTCGTCTTGAGAAAACGTAAATGTCGATGATATTTTATAATTTTCAAGTGTTTCTCTAATAATAGTAAATTGGTTAAGAATTGCGTAGCAAGATTAAGTTTTCACAGGAATTGCGAATTGGAGTCAGGATACGATTAATTCGTTGATGAACAAGAAAAATCAGCGCAGCTTTGAAAAAAAAAATTGTTATTATCGATTATTACTATATACTAATAGAATGTTTTGGCAATGAATACGAGTTAATAATAAAAGAAATGCTAAAACATTTTTAGCAACGGCGAGAGGAATTATTGACGAGAATGGTGCTGACAGAACTGAAATACGAAACTACTTGTGCTTGGCTAGTCAAAATGATCGTATTGTCTGCAGGGTCTGTCTGATGACGACCTAGATTGTGTTTCCAAAATACTCTTGTATTATACTTCTATAAGAGGTAACCTGCAGGGTTTGTGTTTGCCACCGCCAACACATATAATATATATATATATAAATATAATAGTCTGATGGCTTATAGAGGGAAGTTACTGATACCATACAATAACCTGTTTCCTCTCACTCGCCACCTTCGTATCTTTTGTGAACGCGAAAAACGGATTAATTACATTATTATATACCGTGCAACAGCAGCAGCATTGATTGATTTCTTCCTGCACACGTTTTCCCGTATACCGAAAGTAAATGTTCCTCTAACTGTGTGATTATGAAATTTCGGTGCATTTGAAAAACAACCTTTTTTTATGGGCTTTTCGTCGTATATATAATCACCGATGCGAACACTGAACATGCGATTTAGATACCCCAGATATTTAATGGAACTCTATATCGCTATACTACTACTATATACCTCTAAATTTGCAGACATCTATTTATATGGCCTCGCATAGGTAATAAATACACAGCTAGCTATTGTATATTTCTCAAACGATGATAATAATATTATGCAAACATGACTGGCGATAACCTACACAAAAGCTCCACCAGAATAATGATACATAAGTCAGGAGTAGAGAGCTATCCTCATATATTATAATATATGGACGTATAATATATGTTATATATTGCGTAAATGAATATAATTGCAAATGAATAATTATTTATCAGTAGTAATTAATATATATAGTGGTTTTCTGCACTTAACTACCGAAAATGTGATAATTCCGAGATAAACAGTTGTTTCATTAACCGGCGCGTGTTGATATTTGTCCAATACAAATTCTATTAACGGATTCGATCGTCTCTCCTAATCACCGACGTCGATGGTTTATATATTATTTCGTACAGTTTCCCCCTACATATTATTGTCTCTGCCTTTTGTATTTTTAATGAAATAATTGCCCACCATTTAAATTAGCCGTCATAAAAGAAAAAAAAAACTAATGTTTCTTTGAACTCTAGATTACGTTGCCAGGAGGGGCGTGTAATGATTCCAGAAACTACTCATTAGACCAGTTTTAAACAATTAACCTCGCAACCCATCTGGTAATTTTTTTTTTTTTTTTTAAGTACGGTTTCTAGTTATTTGTCATATATATATATATATATATACTATAGAAGAAGGGAACAACCACGAATACTATAATTTAAGAAAATGGATCACGAACGGAAATTTAACTGTACGAATTAGTGGTTTCTGATAAATTATACTGTGTAGCCGCGTACTCATTACACAATTTGTTGAACACAAAAGAAAAGAAAATTTCTACGTAGTATGAAAAAATCATTTGCTGAAAACAATGGATTAATTAATAATACTGATGGCTTATTATTTATTGTTTTACTCCTTTAACAATATCTTTTATGTGTTGCAGTTCATTCGAAGACTAATAAATTATTACTATATTATATACATTACTGTTTAATCATAATAATAAGAGTTATCAATTGTTTTTCTTTAAATTTAAATAAAATAGGATTTCATTTTGATAAGTTGATCAGTTTAATGAAGAAGAACGACGGAAGCATAAAATTATATAGTTCGATTATTTTTTATTTTTGATATTTAGACAGATTCTGTGTACTGACTTATACAACTGAAATGCATAAACAATATTGTACAGTGTAATAAATAAAATAAAACGCGCATATGTATATATATATATATATATTTCTTGGTAAAAGTCCGAAAAAACAACGAGAATTCCAATCCGATCGGTAATCGGGCTTTGAACCGTAACATATTTAAGTATTGTATAAAACGGGTATATTGTATTCGGCGTATTTTTCAATTATGTAAACATTAATATACAAGTACACGGCAAAAGATATTACGAACATCTCGTAAAATATATTCTCGGAGTTTAAAATTTGATTTTGTCGTTTTAATCAAAATGTTTTTACAATCATTTTCTAATTAAATTCTTGCGTTTCTTTAATATTTTACATAAATTGCTCGCGTCAAGAATATATACGTACAATGTTTACTACATTTTTGATAAGAATATATACATAATATATTTTTTTTTAACAGCGACGCGTCTAAATTTGAGTAAAGTCTAGTACGAAATATTTTTCAGAACAATTTACTATTTCATAAATATAGGCGCGTAGAATTAAGAAGAAAAAACCTAAAATGGCATGCAATATTTTTAACACATAAAAGAAGTACATGAATACTTGCGGTTTTTTTTTTTTTAGACGAGGCAACGTGGTATATACACGATAAATAAATATGTACGTTATGTTTATAAATTCCACCTAATCGCTGCAGGTGTCGTTTGCGCCACTTGTATTTCAAGCAAGACAATTTTTAATGCAATAGCTGCCCCGGTGTACGGTTACGATTTATGAACTCGCTGGAATAACGGCCATCGACCATCACAATACAGTATAAAGAAGTGTATATCAAACCGCGAATAGTGACAATATCATACCTGGAACAAATAAAAAAATAAAAATCACCATTAATAATTAATTATTACGTGAGTAGGGAGAGTATTAATTATAACAATCCTTCTTTTAAGAAGGAGTGGAGGGGGAGAGGAAGACTGTTGCTATTGTAGACCGTTATAATTAATTTAGCGTTTTGTGTGAGACTACAAACGCACAGCTCGTAGTGTGTACATATAGGTACTCGCGAAATTTCGTTCTCGGATATACTTATTTATTTATATATTTTATATAATTCATCTATAAATATTCGCATTATATATATATCGAATAAAATTCATAGGTACATTTCGTGAACACACAAATTTATAACGCGTGTGTGGATACAGACAGAAACGAAAGGTATCCTTTTACAAAACGACGAGATGAGATCGGGTCCGATAAGCTGCGGGTACCACCATGTGTGTGCAGCACAACACGGGATGTTGCATTTGAAATTCGACAAATTAATTCACATTATACGCATCGACGTCCTGCGGGCTGCGCTGGACCACTGGCTGCTGCGATGCGACTTTATACACAGGATACACGTCGGTCGTCGTGTGACCAATCAAAATCCCAGGAGTCTGGACGAACAACGCGTACACATCAGAGTTTTACATTTTTTTTTTTTGATAAACGAAAATATATTACGCGCGACCGAAACGTAACGAAAATAAGAAGAAGCGGCGAACATTCAACACGAAATTATGTAAAACGCTATACGAATAAGCGTTTATTATTTGAATTCTAAACGACGACGGATTGTCAACAAACGGCCGTGATGAATAGAAATTTATAATTTATTAACATAAACTCTGAAAATATACACTCTATACGTTTTTGCCTCCCATATGTACCCGCAGTAAGTTGGAATATGCATTTTACGTTGAACATTTCAATTAAGAAGTTTTAATTAGGTATACTTTTCTACTTTTCTTAATTAATAATAATAGGGCTTATTAATAATATATACGTTAATAGGTCACCGCGGATTTGCGAAATGACGTTTAAATTAACATTTATATATATGTTCCAAAATAATCAATTTATTTGTTTGTGTAACTTGTAGTATGACTTATATATACTATATAGGCATACAAACTGTGAGAAGAAATTCTACCGGGTTATCCACAATGGCTGTTGTGATAAAACAAAATCTAGTGTCGAACATTTTCTCGTATTATTATTATTATTATTAATAATAATAATAATAATATATTTTTTTCTACCACAATTTTCAACAAACCGTAAACAATACGCGGTAGTAGTACGACGACGACGACGGAGAAGGCGATAAACTCTTTTAATGAAATGAACAAACTCTGTATATATACTGTGTATAAGTGTGTCCCGCAGACCGTAAAATTACAAATAAAACATGAAAAAATGTATTTATTATTTCTTTTGTCTCCGCGCGCGTATTACACATACATATGGGGGAGGAAAAATGGTTTTAAGCGTAAAACGTTCCCACGACCATCGTTTCGGGTTTCTGAATAGCTGAACCGCGTTAAACACCTTTAAAAACATTTTATAGTTGAAGAAAATATAGAGATAAAGTATCCGCTAAAATAATAATACGATAATATTAAATAATGTGTACCAATAATCGTTAAAATACACACGAATCTATGCCTGTAAAAAAAAAAAAAATTGCGCCGAATTAATTTACAATGAAACTTTTCTGTTTCCACGACTAACCTAACCTGTATATCATTGAAATGCGACAATACCGCATCTGTTCTAAATTATTAATATTATCAGTCTAAACGTTAATTTAATCGTTGCACATTTTATTTGGGAAGCGATAAACCGACGGAAAAAACTATATGTACCTACACAACAGTCCGAGTCGACTGAATTACTGGGAAATATAAGCGAATATTAATATAATTATGTTAATTGGCCTTTGTGTTTCTGGAATTTAATTTACAAGAAAAAACGTATATTATTATCTCATAGAATCGAAGGGTGGTAAATCGTACCTACCCGTAAATGTTTATTCCGTATGTACGTAACACAATCTAGGAATGACGACCACAAATATATTAGTTTTTTTTTTTTTTTTAGTTAAACAACACTTGGAACACCTGCAGATCCTCATTAATATGAATATTATTAAATAAATGAATGCTCGAAACTATGAGAAAAAAAATATACTTTTTTATGTACATATAAATAAATTAAAAATAATTATTTACGTATATTAAGTAATTTAAATTGTGTTGATATGAATATTAGATATACGTCGCAAACAGCACACACACAAACCGAATATACGATTCATAATTGATTAATAATTAAAATATTATAAATAAAAATATTTTGGTGTATAATATGTGATAATATTCGTTCTAGGTACCACAAATTTAAGTATATAGTTATAACTTATAGATATACATACCTATAATTCCTTTTTTTTTTTAAATTTTGTTGTCAAAGAAAACGTACGAAAAAATATTTAGTTCTCAGGCTTGCCCTCGTACAAGGAAATCGTTTTTACAGATCGCTATAATAATTTACAGGACTTCAAAAATGTCTCTTAAACGTTGTTATTTATTTATCTATTTTCGTACAACTTTCTAATAACTTTTAAACGGTGACACTTGTACAAAAGATTTTTTGACTGAAATTTATAGTACTTTTCTGATACAAGAAAAACCGCAGGGAAGAAATACTGTACGAGTATTATCGATCTTTTTAATCGTTTCATTATAAAGGGTAATTTCTCTTCGGCTGCTCGCTATATATAATATATATATAATGGCGAATCGCGGGAAATCGTATATTACAAAAAGTCCAATTAATACGATTGACCATATCTGATACGCATTTATTATATAGAATTGGCTAAAAATGTACCAGTTTCGTCGTCAAACACCGATAAAACAATGTTGGTCGGCCAATTTATTTAAAATATAGCTTCGTGTCGTTTTGTTTCTTGTACAAACTGCACATTTTTTTTTTCTAATATTCGGAATAAATATATCTTTGTAAATTATGATAATACATTGGTATTTTTGTTTTATACGATAAAAACGTTTGGGGAAAAATATGTATGTTTCTTTAGGATTAACCGGGCAATACAGACGTACGATATATTCTCTCACATAAACAAATGCCAATACCTATATTATAAAATAATGTGCTCATATATCACGGCTTAACTTTTTAAATGTGCATCATTCGTTTCGAGGTCCGTTTGATAAACAACGTGCACTGAAACGTGAAAAGTAATAGTTTTTATTTGAATTCAAGAATAAAAAAAAATACGCGCATTTAAGTGTTTTCGGCTAATATGTGAATGTTGTTCTCAAAAGCACGAGTAATAACGTATGTTGTTAAAAAAATACGGTATCAAAACGGAATATTTCAATCGCGTACATGTAGCCAGATTTTCTACTCGAACACACTGGGACCTGGTCACGCGTGATTCTGTAAGCTTAATACGATTATTATTGGAATTTGAATGACGAATAGAAGAAATATGTGTGTGTGTGTGTGTGTGTAAAACGTAATACGACGTATCTTACACGTAAGCGAACGGATCAGAGTAGTGACAGAGTTTCACTTACAAGAAAAAAAAAATAATACACTGGCATTACGTTAACAATTTTAACTTTTAATCGCATTTAAACGGGGGTCCTGCAATTTGATTGACGCACAGAAGGCGTTTACTCGTGTCTTATCTAATATGACAAAGGGAACACGTCAAAAACTAATTTACTCGCCTCTCACTTCACCCCTTTCGCACAGCAAGTAATGCTAATGCGATCGACGTCCATACAAATTAGCCGCAATAAGAAACAATTTCCCCCCGTCCACAAACGACGGACGTTCTATTTACAAGTTACATTAGGATTAACCGAGCTTATACTTCACACATGAAATTATTAATTTAAAAGCCTCTTTGCGCGTTCCGTAAACGTTAGTTTGATCGACAGGACGGTTCCTGAAAAGTCTTACACGCCCCCGGTATATTACCACGAATGTTCTAAATAATACAATAAACGTCTATGTTCTTGTCGATATAAAGGGTTAAATAATACGGGTTTGATGTGTGGGGGAACGGGGAAAGAAAGGAGAGACGTATAAATCCTACTTTAGCCTTTTGTGTATAAGAAATAACACAAAAACGAGGGAAGGATATTTTATATGAAATAAAAGGAGTGCTAACAGGAAAAAAAAAAAATCTCTTGCCCAACGAGCCAAACCTCGTGACGTAATTGAATACATAGCCATAGAAATTCCGAGACAAGATCCACGAAACAATAGTGCAATTTACCGTACATGCGTGGAATTTATAGAACACAACAAGACTACGATATGTGTGTATATATATATATATATAAAAAAAAGAGAAACAATTACATACGATACGAAGCATTTTTTGCCGACTAAAAAAGTACGGTTATTCTCGTTAGACGGGAATGAAACTAAATATTAAATTGTCAGTTTACTACAAATTCTACGACGAGTTAATCGTTTTATTTAGTCGAGTTTTTTTTTATTTTCGATAATTTTGTACACGGAATATAATTATATAAGTACAGGTATACATTTATAAAAATATTTATATATATATCGGTTAGATTAATCAAAACGAAAACAAAATAATTGTTGGCTTTATTCCCCAAATGTATATCAAATTGTTAGATCTACAAATACTCATTACTTATTATACATTATAATATTTGAACGAAGTTACGTTATTCATTTTATTTTAGAAATTTAAAAAATAACAAAATACTGTATGTCGTAATAGTCAATACACACATATATACTTATCTCATTAGTGGCTTATCAAATATATACCTACTTAAAAGTTATTATTAGGAAAACATTCCATTTCAATGACGAAAGTGTATTATCAGTGTACATTAATCGCTCGTAATTATAAAAGCATTAAAGTATATGGCGGACTCGAGAAATGTCGATAGAAAAAAAAAATAATAATAATAAGAACAATAACTCGTCGTTATAATTGTTTATATATTGCGAGTGTAACTTTTGTGTCAATCCATTTTTATAATGTACCGATTTACTTCGGGTCGTTCAGTTTTTAGTCACGACTCACGAATATCGTGTGTCGATTCAACTCTCTTAAACGCACTTAGTGAACGCATTTTATTTTTATGCGCACAGATAGAAAAGCAATATTTTACTTATTTTTTTTTTTTCCTAATGTATTATTCTTCACAATACACCTTTCAGTATGGCGTCTCCGAGACGTTTTATTTTATTTTTTTTTATTACCATTCACATATACTAAATACGAAATTCGCATATTTTATAAAATCGTAAAAATATAAAATAAAAAAAACATATAATAAATGGCTAAAATTAATATTTTACGAGATTCGGTTGAAAAGGACAGTACATATATATATGTGTTTAAAATGTTTTCGTCTTCAGAATTCTAAAAAAATAATGTTGTTATATATATATATAAAAGTTTTTATATTCTATACTTTTTCCTTTATCAAGAAAAAAAAACACATAAATAAGAAGACAAATGTAGCAATATTACATTATAATAGTTCGTTAGTATTGAATACGTTTGAAATGTTTTCACTTCGTTTTTATAAGGACTGCGAAAAAAAAACCATATTAAAGTGTTTGCGCCGCACTAAAATGAAAAATAAATATTATATATACCGCTAATTGTACTGAATGTATTTATATATACACTTGTAAATTGTAGTAATTTACAATTTTCAAATGACAATATGTGAACAACGAACGGACAATATAACGAAACTAACGTGCAAAGTGGTATACGAAAAACGGGCGAAAAAAAATACGTTTTAAAGTTCAAGGAAATGTTATAACGTTTTGCGATTTTCGGCCGTTATCATTTTGAACAACGAAAACGGTTATAGTTTCTTCCGAGCGGCTGATGATATCATAATGAAATTCACAACAATCTGAAATCAAGTAAATTCGTTTAGATCGGACGATTAAGATACGTTAGGTATGATAAAACCGGATTGGACCGGACCACCGTAATAACAGTAATTTCCGGTGTGCGCTTTTTTACACATCGACGTGAATTATAAACTTAATTTGAAACCGTTTTAGTCATCGAGTGATAACGTCTTCATATGTGTCTACGTCCATTAGTTCACGTTTAACTGGACCTTTTTAATTTGTATGTATATTTTACTTCATCGAATTGGTTTGGTTTTAGACAACACCAATAAAAAAAAACAAACATACACAAACAGTTTCTATATAAATGTATCGTATAGGTATAGATTTGTTTTTTTTCAATTTAAAAGCTATAACCAAATCGTCTGGAGAAGTTTATTTGCGAAGGAAAATGAAAAAAAAAATCTTTTATCGTACTAACATCTGTTTTTCCTCTGTATATCGCTGCCATCGTCATCCTGTAGTTTCTTTTTACACATCCTAACGAACATGACGTTTACTGCTTGCAGTCTTTACTACGACCCAGTGTCAATTATTTAGTTTTCATAGATTTGACACGGAATCGATTACAAACACAAAGTAAAAAAAAGCAAGTAAAATTTTGTTAAGAATACTGTAAATAATCTTACCTAATATTCTTATATTTTGTTTCATATTCAAAAGAAAAACGACACAGATAATGACAATAAAATCATTATGGGATTTTTAACGTTTATGCGTCCCAACAGGAAAACCTTTTATCATCACTCAAAATTCGAACTATAGTGTTAGTCTTTAGTGTTTTGTTATCAAGCACGCGAAACGAGTTTCATAGCTTAAAAAAAGTGAAAGGATAATAATACGTATGGAAAATAAACCCTTTGTTTTTAAAAAGAACTAATTAGTATCGTTTAATTGGAGGACCCTACAGAGTGGCTCCTAAACGGTTTCGATAAATCACCCGGAGGTGTTAAATCCGGAAGGAAACCTCTGCATTATATATGCTCACAATGAGTAATTTACAGTATTCTGGCTTTTTAAGAGATTTTTTTTTTCTTCTGTTCACGCGTATAATTATTGCATTAAGGTCAGGCATTTTTGAGAAAAACTCAAAATGTCCTGCTATTTAGAGGTCCATACAGTAATACACTTACTTTTAGGTGGTGTTAATCCACATAACTGAAACGTACGACGAGTAATAAATGCGATTTATTGACGTGTTCAACGGGGATTTTATTTTTCCAATTATACAGGCAAATCGATCGCTTCTATCATCGAAACAGTATTATTGAAGTATTCCTGTTATTGGATTCAATATTTTTTATTTTTGCGTTAACGCGTAGCACGTTCTGTACATTAAAAATAACAAAGGATAAAAAAATCGAGAAACACTTTATTATTTTTTTCTTTACAGTAAAAGCTCGTTAAATGGCAAATATTACTAAGACGTTTGATGATTTCGTCGGATATATTTATGGGGTATGTTTCTTTGCGGGTCAACTTGTCAACATTAAGACATTTCATAATATTATACATTCTTTAAACAGCACATCACGATTTTTGTTTTTGTTGAGAATATATTATCATATTTGTATTACTAACGATGAACATTCAATTTTAACGAGTTATTCCGTAAAAAAAAAAAAAGATCCACAATTAAAATACAAATAACGTACACATATATTTCACCGTGTCCTATTTTTAAACCATCCATTTAAAAAGAACCCTCGGTTTTCTTTTTTTAGTGGTTTACATATTCAAAGTCTAATATTTTATTCATCATCGGTCCCCTCTTCATTTTCACACGCCCCGGGTGATATGAAAATTTTCGCGTTGAGAAACTCGATTATTATATATGTCGAGATTTAAATTGTAATTACCTGCACTATTATTTGTACAATACATGCGTTCTTTATTGTGCGCTGTACAGTGTCAATGTGGCAGCTATTTAAATGATTAAAAATCCTTATTTATGTAACGGATAGTGTTAATTACTTATCTATATATATATATAGTTAACCAAAAATGGTATTTTTGGCTTTCAAACTCACTGGACTGTTCCCAAAAACGTCTATGATAACTTCCTCTCTCCCCCCCCGGTTATCGAGTTCTAACGGCACGTAAGTTATATTACTATATAATACGTATAACCATCGGCGGAATGATAATATCATTACGATTATCACACGATATATCTGCGCGCGCACTGTTCATTTAATCGTCATGGGGGGAGACCTAAGTGTGCATGTTTGCCGACAGTTTGAAATGTAAATGAGTCGGTGAGAGGGAGAGTTCCGATGTATATATATATATTGCGGTTACGTGGCTCTCACTAATTTATTCAATCCTCGATATACTGTTAGAAATTTTGCATTTTCTCTCGTTATAATAGACACTTATAGCCCAAGAGAATAATACACACACACACACACACACACACGTAACAATAAAAACACACGTCGACTTTTAATTACAACGTGTCCAGAACTCCAGAGATTCGAGTGCCTCGAACGCGTTATATAATGTATACACACACGTTTAATAATAAATATAAACTGACAACGATTTAAAAAGTTGTATATTTAATTTAAATACATTCGAGCGTAATTTTTATGGGCAATATATTAAAAAAAAAAAAAATTTATTTCATTTTAATATCGTTTAGATACCGGTTTTAAGTGCGTTATAGTACAGAACTCGTAGAAGACCAAAACGGTTAATCAAATATTAAGTGACATCGAAACAACAACAACAAGAAACAGTGGTTCATAATAAAGCAGTGACACATCGATGCGCGGTTCAACCACCACCGATATAATACGCGACGATGCGCTTTATTTACTACCTATATCTCTCTCACTACTCCTCCTTTTAGTTCAACTAAAAAAAATTTTAAAAACCGTCCATCTTTATCGTTTCAACGTTTTTTTTTTTCTGGCTACCGTTTTGAACAATATCGCAGTTGCCCTTGAACCGTGCAACAGCCGGTGAACAGCCAATGCGCCACCTCCTCTACTATATAATATGCACGTCGAGTTCAACGGACTCGATGGCGACGACGACGAAACCGGTTACGCCCCGGAGGAGTATTGTCACGCGCAATCGTCGTCGTACAGTCGATGACAATATTTCGTATACGTCGTCGCAGGTGTATCATCAACGCGTTCCCCCTTCAAATATTGTATGTATATATCCATGATGAAATTAAAAAAAAAAAATGAAATAAATCGTTATTTTTACGAGGAGTCGGATGATAAGACACACTCGAACGGTGTCACAAACAGCTTCTTCTATTCGTCGGAACAACTAATAAAGAATATTAATCGGTCACATTGATCGACCATTAATAGTGGCGAAAATTTCTGGCACAGAAATTTTCATAAAAAAAATTATCGTTCAACGCGCGTATCATAATAAAATGCGTTTTCAAAAACATAACTAAATTATTTGGACAGAAACTGAGTATGAACTGCGCCGCTGGAACACGTTTACGTTACAGAACGATAAATATAATTTCTCCAAAACGGTGACGGACGTCGGATTTCGTTTAGAAAATGTCTTCAAACGCCTTCGGAATGGTGCGGAAAAACGTTTTATTATTATTTCGTGTTGTATATAATAGACAATGATTCGACCCGACGAAAATCATAAAATATACGTAAACCATTTATGTCGACATGCGATATATTATATGGTGGTATGTATATCAACACAACACCGCATCAAGTATATTATACAAAACACAATATTTCTTTATCTGCACGCGCGCACAGTGACAGGAACTCGACTATCATAGGAAGATCAAAAAGGCATTTTATATATGACCTGAAAACACGCAAAGTCCATTAACTTGATTATTATGTCCAAATGAATGGGTCAAGACGTTTTCTTTAATTTGTTTTGACTAGACAATGAAGAGAATCAACGTGAAGATATTATAACTGTCAGTGTTGATACTAAATACTAGTATACATTATACATAATAAAAATACACGTACAATTCTAAGCAGTGTGTACAAATGTTTGACAAAATGAAAATTCCTGAATTATAATAAATCAGATCGTTTAAAGTGCAAAAAAAAAAAATTTCTATAAAGTTCCGTTTTCGATCAATTTTCAA
This sequence comes from Slavum lentiscoides, assembly GCA_032441835.1. NCBI lineage: Eukaryota > Metazoa > Arthropoda > Insecta > Hemiptera > Aphididae > Slavum > Slavum lentiscoides. Next base: position 22,617,966 of record CM063707.1, read on the forward strand.
ACAGTTTAAAAGCACATTCATATTGCGTAGCATTAATAATACTTAAAATATAAAGTATAAAAATAGATTCAGGGTACGTTTATTTATGAATTTCCTGTTCGAATTATGTATTTCGTTTTCACATAAAAAAAAAAAAATGTTTCTCATCAATTATGCAAGTATATGTTTTTCGTTTCTTCGATAAATTACGATAATCGTACATCTTATTTATATAAGAAGGAATCTCATTTATCCTCTCATCCGATATATAAGCCATAAATACATACAATTATAATAACAATATAAACGTATAAATCTGTTTTATATTCAATCAAAGTTCAATCAACAAAATCACTAGGCTCAGCGTGTCGAAACCAAATGCGTATAACACAACACGTGTCCATCATTTACACACACTTCTTCTATGGTATTTAAATTTTACCCAGAAATCCCCAGAGGACAAAAACACGCAGTACGTGCCAATCAAATTCAAAGATATATGATACACACGGTATTGTTTCCAACCCTTGCGCGCGCTTGTTGGCAGCACCCTAACTATGTCTACAATATGTATTAGGTGGTCACGTGTCTTTTCGAATCGCACGCTAATCGACGTCGTGCATCGATCCGTATATGTTTCTCACAGATGTCAGCAGGACATTTCGTGCGGACGGGTCGAACACACACACACACACACACACACACACACACACACACATATAGAATGATTGATAGATACTCAAAGGGTTGGGGGTTTAGACAAACATAGAAGAAAAAAAAAGGGGCGGTATCTTGTTGCCAGGTGATTAATTGCGATCCGTCGTCGTGTCCAAAGATTATGACCTCTAAGAACTCAAATCTAAAGTACCGTAATGGAAAAATTAAATTCATGCGGAACGAAAAAGACAGACCAGCTGCTGTCAGTATAGATATTTCTCTAGTAAAGAACATTTCTAATCGCTGGAGATCAGCATACTGCACGTGTACAATAAAATTCGTGTATTATTATACAAACGAAATCTTAGAAAACTAACAGATTTGTATTATTATTATTATGTTTATGCGTTTATTTGATAAGAATATATGAAACGTTTATATATCGAATTAACTTTATTGTAGAAATAAAATCGAATACGAATTTAGCGAATGGCAGATATCAAGGATAAAAAAAAGATATGTTCAATTTGATTCAATTTGTTAATGTGTTAGATACAAAAAATATCGTGTATATATAAAACCATACAGTTCTTTTGAATGGCTGCTGAACAAAGTTTATCTGGACAACGCGTAGTTGTAACAAAAATATAATTAATCGCGGATACCAGCAGTTAAATGCAACACACTGTTATTGAATCTGTCGGCCAGCAGCAAGCAGCAGGGTATAAAGAAGGATGACTGATGACCGCTTAATCGGATGGTTTTAATGTCGAATTAATATCGTCAGTGACGGAGAAAAAGGGAAAGTGCCGATTTATCTCCTTTTACCACCCCTCTTTGTGACAATAACCCGGCGTTGAAAAAAATAAATAAAGGCCCTGCTGCTATGAAATATCGTTATGACGATTCGGTTTTTGAGTGTATAATCGTGTTCGGGTCGACGCATATTTTTGCCGACCCTATATTATACACACTTGGCCTCGTTTTAGACATATTTATGTATTAATTTTTTTTTTTTTTTAGGCTAGTTGACAATATTATTCGTAGTATATTATGTAATAATGGTGGTGTATACACATTTAAGCAAATACGATTCGGTTCCCATCAATTGTTTTATGAGCTGTATATACTGAAAGGATTTTTGGAAAGCAAGTATATATATATATATATAACAACAAATATTACTTAAACTAAATATTAGAAGACTAGAAGCACGTTTCGAAAACATAGGGACGAAAACTGAGTAGACGTTTACCTTTCATCGAACATCGATTCTAGTTAAAAAAACTTGTTATTTCATGATTGGATGTAACACTCATATATCTGATTATATTATAATATGGCAAAGGTACTATAATTAATGATAGACGGAGGGGATTCAAACAGATTTCGTAGTTGAGAAGTACGTTTATATTTCTCACATATAATGCAGTTGAATATATTATTGAATTTAAATCTCATAACGGTATTTTTCTTTTAATTACGCAATAATTTATAAACATTTTTGCATTTCGTAACACACGCGTATATACGATATAATAATAATAGGCACAACGTTAAAGTCACATTACTATTTGAACAACAATAATCGTCAAATCATTAAATTCTATTTTAGCCGAAGAAGGATTTTTCAAGCATGCAAAACACATTTTCATAATGCCGACTTAATATTATTTGTTGTCCATAGCAGTAGTAAGAAAGTCTTCATCGAGTCCCGAGGCGATTGCCGAATTAATTGCGCGTTATCAATTCTGTCACAACGGTTTTCTGAAGAGAAAGGGGCTTTATTCCAGACTATATATATATAGTATCTTATATAAAAGACCCCGTATATTCCTTGGCAGTGATTTATTAATTCCCTAGGTTTGAACAACAGAACACAAAACTACCACCGAATACACATTGATTGTCAGCAAAACTATCTGCAAAATATCTTTCACCACGCTGTAAACACATCCCAGCGGGAGTGGTCGCAAAACTTTAAGGAGAATATCCAGTGAGATTTACGTCCAACAGAAATCGATAGGATAACAGTGGAAAAAAAACAATCCGTGTCCTCCAAATTTCAAAATAGGTATGCGTGTATACCATAACTAAATACTATAATTTTAATCGTTCAACAAAGGTTACATTTGTTTGTTTGTTAATTTTTTTTTCTAACGATTTATAGTTATTAATTTTCATGTTAAATTTAAAATGTGTATATCGGAACAGGATGTACTAGTTAAATTCGCAAACAGGAAATGCGATAATGGTACGACTGATAAACCTATACATTCATGAACCAAATAATAATATAGCAAATATTTGTTTGTGCATGTGTATATATTTTTTTATCTATATAAAAACGATTTCCTAGTAAAAAAATTTTCTAATATTTTACTATTTATTTCCTATTTTTACGTATTTATTTTAACGATCAAAAACTATAATTAAAGCGTTTGTTTGCAAAAATACATGTCAAGGATAATCGCGGAAAATTAAGAACATTTGACATTTTTATCATACGAGTACAATTTGTTTTATGCGGCAAAACCCCGCTAAATGCTACAGTCTAAGGATTAAAGCGCCAAATTTTTACAAATAGATAACAACAACTCGACTGTTATAAAATAGCAGTTTATTTTTAACACAAAATACTTCTTACAGTACATCATCTTAAAAAAAAATAATATCAGATTAAACAAGTTAATCATTATATAAAACACGAAGGATATAAATAAAAAATGTTATATTTGTAAAATAATTGCAAAATAAAAAAAGGTTAAATTTCACTGAAATACAAGACTTCCTACATTTTCATAAGAGAATTATTGTTTACCATTTTATGTTTCTAGTTTCTACGTCGATAAAATAGAATAATAATAACAATAATAAAATTATTATTATTATTATTATTGTTTTACAATGAATTATGTCTTATTAATAATATCAATTAGATTCGGGATAGATAATATTTTAAAATGTCCATCATGAATAAACAGTCAATTCGATTTCTTAAGAATGCGTGTTTTAGTACAACATCATAACGGAATTTAATTAATTTGTGTTCCATCTAGGCGTTTTCTATACATCTATATTAAATATAAATTATCTTAAATGTATTTCGAATATATTTCAGTTGGATCAAAACACGAATTAATTTAATATAAAGTAAATAAAATTCTTCTTTTGGTGTTTTAATGTATATCCACCAACTACATACCTACATATTTTAATTAATAAGGTGAATTTCAAACACAAATATAGACGTTCTATACACTTTTAATTATTAATTTTTAATTTTTGTCTTTAGTACAAAATCTACTTTAAAAAAATCAATACAAAGCACCAATAAACAACGCATTCTTATTAAAATTAGTCGATGGCATAAATTGAAGAAACCGTGTCATGTCAAAACGTAGGTAATTTTGAAATTTTACATCAATAATACAATTCAGATTTCGGTTCAAAAAATTAAAACGAAAACGAATTATTATTTTTCTTTAGAATACTTTAAAAACAAACAACAATATATGCATATTATATATATATATATACTGAAAGTATAATATAAAGAAATTCAACGCGTTTCTAGGTTTTATATTCAATTTTAATACCCCTCTATCTATTAAAATTGTATTAAAATTCTATATATATTTTTTTAACTTCTAAATGTTATTGAAATATAAAATTTAAAAAAAAAATACTATAATTATACAAGGATAATTCAATCGAATACGCAATTGACATTTGATTAAATTATAAGAAAATATGTTTAAATTGTCAATACCCAATCCGCGTATTTAGTTTACACTAAAAGAAGATTAAAAAAAAAACAACCTACCTACGTAATACGTATATACCTATTGCCTTTTGGCCGGTACGTGACCATGAATGAAATACGTTATTTTAAAAATCAAATATAGTCGTCACTTTAGGTGGTCGGTCACGCGTAGATATTAAGAGAGGAAAAAATTCGTCACCTCGTGTACACTATCCTTTACCGTCAAAATGTGACTTAACATTGGGACCAAGGGATTAAACGAATTTCCTGTACGTGTCGATGGTTTTTATACTACACAATATAAAAAAAAAAAAATCCACAGTATACGCATTATCCGCGTAATGTGCTTATGAATTATGATAGACCTTGTCAACCGGTTAGAAAACAATCCATTCCATAATTGTCACGCGACGACCTTTCGCACGAGCTACACACAATAGCTAAACCGCAACTTTCGCTTGCAGCGTACGACGTTACACTTTTTTAGATTAAAAAACATGATAGCTGTCCTCCGACAACAATATTGTATAATAGAAGTAGATATAAATTCGATTTTTATTTTAATCCACATCCAGAAAACATAATATTGCATTTGTGTGATGATTGACGACCAGCGCACAACTGCAATTATATACAAGTGATTATTTATGAATGGACATTTGATGAACACAATTCTTGAAATTACATAACTCTTAATATACGTATACGGAGAGTCAGGAAAAAAAGGTAAATTTTTTTCCCATTATATTATCTTTTAATATATATGTCAAATTTCAATGCTACCCGAAATTAATACTATTATTGAACGATACTTTGTGAAAAACTAAAAATACAAATTTACATCGATAAATATGATTTTAAATACTACTGTAAGTCGAAGAATTATTTTTACAGCGTAACTTTATAAGATTCTAAATATTAAGTAATTATTATCATTGGCTACTGCATTACATATATTTTTTTTCATTTAATTTTATTTCAATAAAGTGTTAAACTTATAACGAAAACAAAAATATAATACAAAATAAATAAGACAGATTTATATATAAATACATAATATAATTAACGTCAACCCCATTCGAAAATACTTCATCGCGAACGCATTAATTGGAATTAAGTAAAAGAGTAGTTTATCATTCGTATGGCTTCTATGAAGGTTAATAGAACGTATAATATTTCAGTGGCGAGGGTTTCTTCGCCATTTTATTCTATCAATATTAATATGCACACTGTCCGCATATTATGTACATTAAATCGCGAATGAACAATATGATAAAAACGTTTAGAAAATATAAATAACTTGGGTACAAGGTAAAGTCTGAATATAAAGAAATAAGCGTAGGTACAACTAAAACCCAATATTTAATAATACTTTAAATTCAAGTAAATCTTTCAAGACTTATAACGAAAAGTCATACAAACAATAATTTACATAAAAAATAACAATGCAATAAAGTTCATTTTATACGCACATATCTACAGTGATTATTCGCATTTAACTCATTATAATTAATAGGTATTCATAAAATAGTTATGTGAAAATCCTAATATGTAAACTAATAGTTTTTGACTTTAACATAACCGGTAAGATTATTTTGTTTTATATGTTTCAATAATATAAAATAGCCGGGGAAAAATACGAATTTCTTCTACTTTAAATTTACAGATATTTAATTATTACGATTTAAAATGTTAGAAGATATGAATATGTTCCTGTCAGTCAGCTTACATTTTCTAATAATATTAGTTTTATTTTGTTTATTATAGATATGTGAAAACCAAATCACCCTTAATGTAATTATTGAAACACAGGAATTTCAGTACCAGTTATTATACTCTGCGAGTATTGGTGTACTACGAGACTAGATATTTCTATTGAAGCGAAAAAACAGAAGAAAAGAAATGTATAAATTATTAACAGAACAGAAATCACACGATAAATCACGTTATCTACTCGATAAACGTATATAATATACGATATACGTATACGTGAATAAACAAGAAAGTAATATATTTTAGGAGAATAATAAAACAAATTAGCGTGTAGGTGGAATTGATACGAATTTTTTAAATTAAAATTAAAAAAAAAAAAATATAAACATTGATGAAATAAATACATATACCTACATGTTCTATATTTAATAGGTGTAAAATAATTGTATACTCAAACACACACATTTTCGTACATAAAAATCGTTTCAAAATTTATATTATTGTTTCACATTTATGTAATTTACATTAAAAAAAGAAACTCATTACCTACAATATACTATATACACATAAAATGGGTATAATTAACTCCAAGACGAAAATTATTTTTACTTGAATCCTTGTTCTAATTGAATAGGCTCAAAACTCCGGAAGTTGACTTTTGTTAAAGTCTACTTAATTATATGCATATATATATATATATATATATATATATATATATATATATATATTGAAACGCATTAACATAATGTTCTTAGAGAAACTCTAGAGTTTTAATAAACAATTAATTTTTTGCACGCGTGGAAATATTTCCAAAAATCAAATGTGAAATATTTTATGGTAATTAGCATATATTAATGTTATATTAATTTTCAAATGTATTTAAATATTAATAGCTGCAAGTTTGTTTCACTATAATATAAAAATGTTTCTATATTAGAGCATGGATATCATTCAATGACTAGATACAATATATTATATACTTACAACAAGTCAGTAATTGAATATAACTTCACAATTAATGTTATCACTCACCTGAAACAAAATAAATATTCGTCAATAATACATTTAAAAAAATAAAAGAATAAATAATTTTTACTAAAAAAACAAAAACAAAGTGAAAAATATTTATTTCTTGATGACGACTTTTTTGGTTAGGTATATACATTTAAATGACGACTCTGTTTTAGTTTTATATCATTAACATTTTTATAAGCAAATATTGAATACTGAACCAAGTAGTTTATTGTCTGTAGCGTTTAAGTTTTGGTACAAGGAATGGAGAGGGCACAATAATAACTGTACACTTCCTACACAATAATTCTACTCCATTTTGTTCAAACCTCTTTACCGTGGCCTATCTATTATATCATTATAAAAAGAAATGTATTGTATGAATAAAGTACATTATATATTCGGTAATTTGTTATTATTACAAATACATATGTATAATAATTGACTTCTAAAATACCCAACACAAAACTCAAATAAATTTGGCGTTGAAAATATGAAATGTGTAAAACTAAGTTGCACAGGTTTCAACTAAGAAAACAAATAAATAACCAGGCCACCACGACGGTTCAATTTCGCGCATTTGTTTATTTGACGTTTATACTCGCTATATTGACCGCGCGGTTACGTACACAAATGAACGTTCATAAATGTTTTGAATACATAATACAACACTATATAGTGTAGTGAAGTGAAATATGGAATACGATTAGGGCAGCTTAGATAACAAAATAAATAAAAAAAAAAAAAAGGAAAAAATTGCTCCTATTAAGGACGCGAGGACACGCTGGAGCGGGTGATCCAAAAAGAGAGAACACATGTTACAGACAAATTGCTAAGGGGTCGTATACAGTTATGGTAAAAGGAAGAGGGACGGGACTAAGCCATTGTTGTGCAGTGAAAACATTGACGGTCTACAGCCTCATACATAAATCAGCAGCATCGTACCAATAAATCGTCGTAGCCGAATTACCCAGTCGTTATTTAGGTTAGCTTCAAAGTCTACAGTATACGTTTAATTTGTTGTCTGATAAACTGATAAGGAAGAACCGAAATACGTAGTTTTTACTCGCATTGCACCGTGCAGGATGAGAAGAATACTATCAGTAATATCATAAAGACGTAATATACACAACGCTAATTATTGTAAAGCGCCATTTATTTAATATAACGACGTATCTATAGTTTTCAGAAACATACGGTAAGGTTAATAAATAATAGGCAGGTACGTACCTTTTTTTGTTTCAAAGCTTTCGTAATACAAAACACATTTAAGCTTAATAATAACATTAACAATACGATCCAAACCAAGTTACATATTTATATTAGTAATATAATTATAAATTTTGAAACCAACCAAGTAATATATTTAAAGTTGTAATGTACACTTAAAAACGAAACTTTTGCACTGTGTAGGAAACACACAAGTCTAAAGGAAGAAATAATATAAAAACCTAGAGGGTTGAAATTAAAGAACTACGGAAATACCAGTACATCTTGTTACGTCTTACGCGACTGTATAAATTACGATCCCTTTTTTCTATATACTTAATCGATCAAAACAAATAATACGACGAAAATAAAAATAAACGCAGACAAATTTTGTTATAAAGAAACATGGATAAATTGGCTTATATTTCGCTCCTTTGAAAACTAAAAAGATTGATTACCATATTATCTCCCTTTTCGTTTTTCTCTCCCGCACCCTTAATTTTTATAATAAACAAACGCCGTTGTTGTCGTTATTCATTATTATTGTACAATGGTTGTTAGGTTAAAGTTTTTTTTTATTAAGTTGTTAAAACTTCATTAATATTGGTGATAAATACTGTGTACAAAACGGTCAGACCGCATTTGTTCCTTACTACTGAAAACAAATAACTTCATTGTAATAATTAGATAAAAAGTAATTATCAAATTTCGATTCATTAAGGACAAAAAAATGAAGAAATAAAGAAATAATAATAAACAATGTATGTATATGTGCGCTCAATGATCAAGTTAAAAGAATTATAAACCGGAATAATTTTTTAACATCAGATACACTGCAGCGATTTAAGTCCTTTCAATGACGTGTTCTTTACCACCTACACTTTGTCCAACTCCATCCCAACCATTGAATCCAGTACAATATCCTTAAGATTGACTCAACTGATCTAAATTATACAAGATTATCCAGGGCAGGTAATTATATATATATGTATGTACAAACAAACTATAATAGACAGATAAATAAAATTATCTAACTAGCTATTATTATCATCTTTAATGCATTTCGTTACTGCGTCATTGTAAATGAATTCAAATTTCTATGCAAACATCAATATTTATATCGTAATTATTCCATTTGTCATTGAAATATAGATACGTTAAATTGATGATGCCTACGCATAAAATAAATTATTCGTAAAAATGTCATTTTATATATAGAATTTAAAAAAAATTTACGTAGAATTATGCATGAAATTGTTGTTTACTCTACCTTTACTTCTTTTTAAAGTAGAACAATTCGTTCTATATTCAAAAATGAACAAACAATTACAACACGAATAAGATAAAAGTTGTGAAGAGTTTCTTGACAAAATAATTTTTTTACAAACCGAAAGGTCGTGTTAAAAACATTAGTTTAAACACTGCAGTTAAAAAACTCGATACACGCAGCTACTTAAAAGAATCGTTTTTAGTTTTTACACAATAATGTATTTTATGATCATAAATTTGAAAAAAAAAATACAAAAAATTGTAAATGTAAAACATTTTGTTTTATGAAAACGTAACTAGACAAAACGTTTAAACGCGAGTATATATTAGTTCTTTTAATAAATGTGAAATATATTCACAATGAAAACCTTTAAGTAGTATTACAGTATCATTTAAACAATTATAATACATTATAAAATGATTATATTACCGATAATAATCAATGAAAAAAAGTGTATAAAATAATAAAATTGGTATATACCTATTTGTCGTCTGTATAATACGATGACGAAACAACTAGAATGAAATTAACTATATATGTATATATATAAACCGATTTGTTTCATCAAGACATCAACGAAGTTAACACGTTCATTCATTTCACGTCTTATACACGCGCACTATAAAGTCCAATTTAAAATTATTAACCTCCAAAGTGATTTATCACGGGTCGCCTCGTTTATTAAAATCTCACTTGGAGGCGGCGAAAAAGAGCAGAATAGGAGTTTAATAAGGGAGTGTCGCTATATTCTATAGGCGGGAGTAATTAATACTGGAATCCGACCGATCCGAAGAATGGTCCCAGGTGTAACACATAAATAGCTCATATTCCACCGCTGAATTTAAAAAGGCTGCAAACGATAGGATGCAATAATTATCAATCAGTTGAACTACAAAACTGACTTTCATCCATATTTCAAGAATATGCAGTTGATGGGTAATAAATAATAATAACCACCGAGTACCTACCTATAATGTTAAACTATAAACGTAATGAATTACATTATTAGAACAAAACTGTAGTACTTAATAAAAAAAAAAAAAAAAAAAAAGGTAAATTTTGACATAATATCACGAACTACCTACAGGTTTACTTAATACTGAAGTTTTAAGGTAGATATATTTATCTGAATAATATATAGCAGCTGGTATACTTCACTGTTATAAAAATACTTACCTATCTATCACACTTTTTGTTATAAGTATACATAGTTATATATTATTTAACGATATACAACCACCCATCTATTTAACCCTGACCGCGGAGAATGGTTCATTACTTATGCATAGGATTCGGACACGGTTTATTATTGCTGTCAGTCTGAGAAAATCGAAAACGTCTAAGGGTGCAACAAACATGGATTTAACGTCCCTCAATCTAACCCTTTATTGCAATTTGTAGCCAAATACCGTCTGTTAGACGAATAGTAGGACGCAGATGCTTAACGACGAGTTATATCATCGTTTCAAGAACACTTGGCGTAAATGATGAAATATTTAACGTACAGCATTATTGCAATTCATAATATGTAGTTTTAAGACACAATATCGCTAGCAAGTTAACCAATAATCGTTAATATAGCAACTAAACGAGCGATGACGTGCATAATATATTCATAGTAAACCTACTTATAGCAGAGCCGATATCAAAGTATGAGCAGGAACTCTAGACCGAATTTACGCCGAATGACCAATTCCGGTCAACACATACAATCCGCTGGACACGGATTTCAAGTTTATTTGGAATTTAAAACGAAGTTTTACACAAATGTATGACGAGAGGAAGAAGAGCATGAAACTATTAAATCTTACTTAAATATTCTATAATACAAGTGTCGCGAGCTATAATTAATGACGATTATAATAATGCATTTATAAAAATAATAAAATTAGTTGAATTTTTTTTTTTTAAATTTAGATAATGACTATATAATTAGTAATAAAATTTAAGACTTATTTAAACAAAACGTTTTGTTATTATTCCACCTATTTCCCGAACGATTGATGACATTGCAATAATAATCGGAAACATCGTATTATCGGTCTATTTATTAATAGAGAAAGGCCTCGATAGATTTTTGCATGAAAAATAATAACATGCACTCATCGAACGGCATATTTTTAAAATAAGAAATGATAAAAAAAGTTAATCGTTCTCCTTAGAATTATTATAAGGGAGGAATTTTATATAATATTATAAGATTTATAGACATAATAAATGTTATCATCACACAGAAATTTGTAAAAGATTTAGCGATTATTATATACACATAGGTAGGTACAACGTAATTATTTTGTTTTAAAAATACCTATCAGTCAACTAAATTTTTTTTAAATTTATTTAAAAAAAAAAAAACGTCTCTATACATTCTTTAACAAGTACATGTACACACATAAATTCGGTAATATTTTGAAGTTTAAATGATTTTTTTTTTCACTGTAAAAAATTCACAATAGAATAACTATCATATAAAACGCGCGGAGCAGTTTGAATAATATCCCCTGGGAAAAAACACCTCATGTACACTTTACCTAACGTGGACACCTGTTGAGTTTCCAACGAAATAAACAACCGTGCGATTCTTCAACAATGATCGCGTCCGTACGTGATAATGGCTCGCGGTCATCCCAACGCGTTTCTATTCTTTACCTTCTAACAAAATAAATGCTCTCTCGCATTTTTGAAATTCTACGAGATTTTATTTTAATATACCAATTCGAGTCCGTAAATCTATAGGACCTCGGACGAAACACGTTTTAAAATTATTTGTCAAGTCCGCACCACAATAATAGGTGCTACGATGTCAGAATATAAATACAAAAATATGCGTTACACACATATATACGTAATTATATATTATATATATATATGTATAAAATGAAATACATTTTCAGTTTTAACGATATAAAATATTACACGTCGTTAGATTATTTTGTGGGGAGGAGCTGGTGCGATGGAAATTTAAGAATGTGTCTCGAACGCATTATATATATATATATATATATAATATATTGGACGACCACTGTAGTTTAGAAAAAATAAAATATAGTATAAAAATGCGCAGACTCCAGTGTTTTACCGTAGTACGAGATGACAAATGACGAGTGCATCATAATGACTCAACGTCAAAAAGCCGTTAAACGTAGGCGATGTGATTTTTTTGTTTCTCTTAACAAATTAACGTGACTCGGACTTACCGCGCAGGCGGTAAGTATTCGAATTTTTTTATTTTTTTTTTTATGGGCGGCCCTTGAAATATTGTTTTGTTTCGTTTTGAAAGTCGAAATATAATCGGCTCCGGTTTAATTCGGAATCGACTACACACACACACATATATATAAAAGGATTGAATAAAATATTTAAATAAAAGAAGAAAAAAAATGTAATATATTAAACGCACGCATTCAATATCCTCTTCACTGCGGGCATTATTCTATTTACGGGTGGTTTTGTGTGTGTGTGTGTGTGTGATGGGTATTTTTGGGTAGGCGGAGAACACGGCAAAAGGGGAGAAGAGAGAAACCCCATCTGTTGCAGTATAGGTTAATGAATGATATAAGACCCCCGCTAATCGAAACGCGTAACGCCCGAATTGGTTAGACCGTAAAGGATGAGTTACTCTATAAAGGGTCGCGGACCATTTTATTCATTTACAAATTTAAACGAAAAAAAAAAAAAACAAAATTGAATAAGCATTATATAGCAGCGGCATTAACCGATTATTTCCATATCCAGATTTAGTCATTAAAAAATTAATCCAAACGCATTTATTCTCGTGGTCACCCCCCAACGACTATACGCCAAATTATATACATTTTAAATAGCTTCTGCTGTGGGTACTTTTAAAAATGTAATCAAATTTATCCAAAAAAAAAAAAACTTTTCATTACTAGCACAGCACCAGCAGCAACAACAAATCGCGTTCGAATAATATAATACCGTCGTCATTTACATTTTTTATATTATATTTTGTTCCGAAATTTTACGAATTAAGTTTTCCGAACGCCGGCACGATAGCGTTTCTGTATACGCATATAAATACAACAAATCTAATATCCTTTTTGTGTAACAGGCGGGGTTACAACGACGATCGAGTTGTAAGACAAATCTTGAGATGCTTATTATTATTAAGGACAACAACAATGAGACGGACTATCCTAGGGAAATTACACGCGCATTTCTATTAATATATTTATCGAGGAGCGTCCGTGCTTTATCACAATATCGAGTAAGTAAGTATTGTGTAGAAACTGTTAAATTATAATAATGGAGAGGAGAGAGTATTATTACTTCCAGACCTTCCACCGCATTATTTGTTTAACTTAAACGACGGAGACAATCCGCGCGGCGTTTAATACAGAGAGACTATATTATTGTGAATGGAACGCGCACGGTAAAAAAGTTATTAATTTCCGGTTCGTTTGAAAAATCGAGCGACGAAAATAGTTCCGAGTTAAAATAACTCGGTATACACAATACGCGCACAATCGACCGTTTATATATACAATAATTATATATATATACACAGTTTTTTTTTAATTGAAAATTTAAAAAATACTCACATCCGTAATATTATGTGTGTGTGTGTGTATATATATATATATATATATATATATATATATGTCTTGATCAAACTTTACATAAACTATTATAATTAAAAAAAACAGTTCTATAAACGTAACATACATGATTTATACAGAAACGCGTATGTAATACATACTTCAATGGAAATATAATACGCGTGTTTAGAAATTCGATTTTGAATATTCGAAATAAAAATGAATTGTTCTCGGTAACGCTTGAAAGCCAGTTAAAATATAATAATACGAAACGTACTCTTGAAAAACAATAACTGTCTGCAATTTTCGGATGATATTAAATAAGGAAAATTTTTTTAAAAAAAAAATACACATATTTTATTATGCGTTAGAACATGACATTATTGTGGTTAAATACAAGGTCAATACGATAGATATAGAGGAAATAGGGACAATTTTCAACATTTTTCCTTGGTGAACAAAACCAGTTAAATATAAATGATTAAATAAAACAAGAAAATCAATCGTGTATTCACATACATAACTCGACTACGTTCCGTTGTAAATTTCCATCGATTAATTATTATACAATCAAACCGATCACTAAAAACTATTACTATATATGATAAATGTAAGATGTTATTATTTTCTACCACATACACATTATGAATCGTTTAGATATTTATAAAAACACGAAAAAATGCGAGATTTTTTTTCTGAGGCGAGGCGTGAGGTCGATTAAATTTTACACAGGTATTTACTGTAGTATTTTTTTTATACGTAAGAGAACTTTAAGATATTCATGCAACGCGCCTTGCACGGTTGCGCCATGCCTATTTTGTATTATTGAAAATCGTGACTTATTCCACATTACCTACCTACAACAATAATTGCGTCACACCTAACATTTGATCAATGTTATTATTATACAGACTTGGCACGGTTAGAAACACGAAACGACTAGGTATAATTTTAAAATAGGTTTAAAAGATTATATACGAGAATAAAAATAACATTAGTAATACGCTGGCGGAATCATTAGCATTAAAATCATTCGTTGAAACGTATATAAAAGCATATCGGATATTTAAAACGAACTTAATTTTCGAATTAAAACGTCATCAATTACCTATTAAACATTACTGTATTATATATACATTTGTTGCACGTAATTTTTAAAACGGTATGAAAAAAAAAAATCGAATGAAAAGTATACACTCGAGGAAAACATAAATAATGCTGCACAACGAATGTCTGAAAGTGATGTATTATTTTAATTAGTAATTTTTTTTTTTTTATTATTATTATTATTATTAATATAATTGGCGGTTGGTAACGAAATGTAGAACTGTTTTGAGTTGTGGTGACAAGTCGTGTTACAACAGACTGCGGAGTATGAATTCATGTTTATGACACAAGCGTTCACATCATCTGCGATTTCAAATTAAACCACAGAATAGCGCCGTACACGTAATATATAGAGGAAAACCTCAAATATTTATTCGAATGTTTGCTACGTTTTCACGTGGTGCGGCTTTTGCCGAGTCCCCACACAACAGAGATATGTTTTAAAAGTTTAAACGTTGCTTTTGCACTGCCCTTACCCCTTCCGGTTTAATCTCGTAATCGTAGGATTTACAATCACTTAGCTTTATGCATCATTATCCTCTGCGGTCCACCTTCTTCATCGTATTTAACCCAAACACCTGCAATTCCTCTTAATAGATAGGCGGTATATATATTATTATGTATATTATTTTTACGCTGATCTGTTATATATACGTTTACAACTCAAAATAACTTATTTGTATACAGCTGTAACCGGAATTGAATTTAAAATATAGCTACGGAAATAACTGTGTTATAGTGATGACTTTGTGACGATTACATACTCCGTAGATATTATTTTTAATTGGTAAAAAATAAAAATCAAGTAAAATGTTGTTAAAAATGTTTTAGAAAGATAATAGCGCGTTAAATGTAAAAATAATTGTCTTTATTTGTAAAAAAATATGTTTCGTTTTCAACGACACACACGTATGCGTACGTAAATCAATCAACAATAATTGATAATATTACTAACTAAATTCACGCTACTATATACTTTAATAATTCAATTATCAAAAAAGACCACTCGCCTGTTCCTATACTTCCATTTACCACTACACGAAAGTTAAATAAACTTACAATAAACGAGAGGAATTAATCGGATTAGTTGATTAACTGTCTTTCATGCGTGTATCTATAATCCAATTTTAGTGTTCGTTTTTGCTAATTTTCACCTACGTGCATACACATTACAACATAACAATATTTTGGATATCGATCAATAATATACGTTTTATTTTTATTTCAAGCTTCGCAAATCTGCAAATAATATATGTAATGTGGATAAATACATTTTTAGATATGTTTATTATAATGATATTCGGCACCAACAAATTACATATTTTCTTAATTTATAAATTTTATATAAACTGACTTCGACAAAAAAAAGTAAAAATTTTTGGAGACGTATTTATACACACTTATAGACAAATAATAATCATTTAAAAAAAAAAACTAATAAAATAGTTTTTTATAGATAACATAAAACGTTTTATGTGCATATAATGGTTAGAAATACTATAACCTATTATCACGATCTATATTTTAATATATTGTATTCCCAGTAAAAAAAAAAAAAAAGAATGGACGTATTATATCTACGAGCGTATATTATATAGGCGTACTAATATGATATAATAATACAATTCTCCACTTAAATATTTCAATAGAACAAATCAATAATTTAATTAAGTACTGTTGTTATTATTATTACTTATTATTATTATTATTATTACTACTTATTACAACAATGGATACTACACAATACGTATATACAGACCCAATGAAATCTTGATAGTATAAATAACTCGTTTGAAATCATAGTATTTAAATATCACACAAAACAGTTATGCACGTTACCCGTTTAAAATAATTTAAAATTTTAATAAATATTAAAATACACATTTCATCAATTATTTATTTATTTATGACTTTATTCGATGTATATATATTTATGAGTATATACTTTATTTATTACATCATACTATATAATATATTATAACTTCATCAAATATAATATATTATTACTTGTATTCTACGTTTTCATTTTAAGTTCTTTTTTATGTTTGTATCTTCGAATTATTATTATTACACTGGCTACAGGTTACTACAAGTTATAAAACTTTTAACGAATTAGACGGTACATGTAATATATATATATATATATATATGTCATTTTTATTTGACGCGTTATTCGACTGTATATATAATACAGTCGCCGAAGACATTTAATTTTTTTTTTTTTTATTAAATTTGGAATATATTAAAAATTATAAAAAACGAATTACAACAGCCACCATATTACTTGTTAACATAATATATACGCGCATTCGGTATAACCATCGGATTATCTCGAATAAAACGAATATTCCGCGCGTTAACTATATAATATACACAACAATAACGACGTTTGAATAGTCATAGTATTCGTTGGGAATTCAAAACCGTTTTTTTTTTTTAAAAAGAAAAAAAAATCTCGATAAAAAAGACGATGAGAAGAGAAAATTGAAGTTTTTTTTTTTTCATACAAGTTTTCGTCATATAATATAGTTTCAACGGTAAAACCTATAACCGTATCCGGTGTACGTATATACCCCACCACCGCGACGCAATGACGACGTCCCGATATTCGCTCGCGAAACCTTACCGCGCGCGCATTATTCATAAATGACTCATCCGGTAGGAGGTGGACCGGACGATATATTTCTCTCTCGGTCACACAAACACACGCGCCACGGAGGACATTATTTCAAATAACGAGCCTGCTGTAAATACACGAGAGATTCGTCGACGTTGACGCATATAATACATATTTTTTTTCTATAAAAAACAATATGAATTTATTTACTTTCAGCTGACACTACGGTATCAGTTAATTATTAATGCATTCGTCTTAACGTTTTAGATTCTGAGCGGAGCGAGTGATCTAGTGGTTTTACAACGACGTTTATTTATTTTTTTCTATCCTGTGTACAGATTTTTGACCAGAAGGAGTGCTCCGATCTCTTCGGTCACAGTTTGTTTCCGTCAGCGATTCGCATCTAGTTGGTACTTTAGAGAGATCATTTTTTCGATTTTCTCAACAGTATTTTTAACGCGACGCGATAAATCAATATCACGTATAGTTTTTTCGCTATAATTTCAAAAATAATCATTCTATTGTCTTGAAACTTTCAACAAAATTGTGTCTTTGTACTACAGAACTTTGAAAAAATTTTCAAAAAGTTTCATTCAATTTTAGACTATTTATATAGCTATTTTTAAATTTTTAGGTTTTTCATTCATAAATATTCACACATTCACACATATAACTTTAATTTTGTACAAAAAAATAGACAAAGTGTATTACACGACCGAAGCTCCGCTCAGAATCGTTTTATCGAATGCAATGATTTATCATTGCTTTCAAATTTATAATAAAAACAAAACTCTAAAATCTTTATCCAAGTGATTCACTTAAGCGATATCCACAACACCCCGTGGCTCCCTAACTTTTTTTTTTCTACGCGTTTATAATACGATCATTGACACCTTGTAGAAACCCTTAGGTACGACGCCGTACCATTGATTTAGAACGCGGGTTTGTGTTTGCGACCGCGACTCGATCATCATCATCATCATCATCATCACACGAGAGATACGAGCCTCAGATCCCAAACCGGAATTCTTCGTCACTGCCAGTCGTTCACCAGCAGCATCCCCTCCGGATGTATTGACCGGCTCGTGTGTGTGTGTCATAGTCGAGTGCACGCGACTGTTGCAGGGAAGAACCGACCGCGCAACGTTAATTTATATTATTATAATGAGACGACGGTGGCGAAATATATTATAAAAACAGAACCGTTGCAGGTGCGTGCGAGTAAAACGAAAAAAACGAACGATCTCCCCCCCCCTCTCCGAGAGAAATTCGCTCGAAAAAAATAATCGGACAATGACACACACACATATATATATACTCGTATATATATAAGAAATCGTGTTAATTGTATAAGAGTTGAGAGGGAAAAACGAGACGATGAATATCCAACGAAATCGTGTGCGCTGCAATTAACGCGACAATACAACACGAGAAAATTTCAAAAAATTCGTACCTAAAACATATAAAAAAAATTCGAAATATAGGTCATCTTCGCTACAGCCGCGGTCGAACAACGCGAAAAACTGATTTGTTATTTATATATATATATTTTGTAAAACGTATATAATTAGGTCGATTATAGACTTTTTCCCACGTTATAAAACACGCGTTTTTAATATTAACGAATTCAAAACAACGTAGGCGAAATTACAAGAAAAAAAATGCAGTTATTGTGTACCGAAGCAATCGGTTTTTAAGGACGATTCGGTTTAGGTCATCGCGCTGTGCAGACGGCAATTATTTGCCTGCGAGGCCGGCCGACACACGATATCAATTTAGAAATTACACGTACGAGCGCGATCTCTTTATTATTTAGGGAGAGAACAGAGACATACTATACGCTGTACATAATATATATATATTATATGCAACCTACTCAAAATCTTGCAGGATATTATACGGCAGACGATTATTTTATACTTTGCAATAAAACGTTATATAACACTCGGGTACAGTTGTAATTAATACCGTAAATAATTTCGAAATCGGTTAATTTTCATTTAAACCTAAAATATAAACGTTTCTAATAGCGAATAATTAATTTTATTATTAAAAAAAAAAAAAAACTATTCAAAATAAAATCCTCGAGTTCTGCTGAACGACACGTACCTTCTTAAAAAAAAAAAAAGTATTAATTACTACTACGACGAAGAAATTAATTTTATAAGTATTCTTCACTATTTTCTCTATAATACGCGTTTATTATTTTTACATCAGATAAACACGATAGTGGTTTTAATGAAAAGATTCCGTGGCAAAGAGAGAGAGAGAGAGAAATTAAAATTCCAACCACGAATTCTTATCCCATAAAACATAATATATAATCAATTCATAAATCTTAAAATATCGCATACATATATCCGGTTTTGTATTAAACTGCACATATACGTATATATTCGAATAATAAAAATGTAAAATACAATGTCGACTCTACAAATATTTTTTTAACTTCTGTACAACTATCCGAACCCAAGAAATAATATATATATATATATGTGTGTTTTTATACATACAGAAAAATAAAAACGAATCCTTGTCTTACACATACATGTTTATTTTTTGATTTTTTTTTTTGTGAGCATATTTTCTTAGTGTATATACGAACTGTTGACGAAGGCAAATCATTATGTTGTTATCTTATCGCGTTTGTTTATGAAACAAATAAAATAAAATGATAGCTGTTTTTAAACTTCCAATGAAAACGTGACATAAAATCTTTTATTTACCGACCGTATTCCATTTGTTTAAATTTAACGTTTAACGTTTCTTTAGAAATTTGTTAAAAAAAAAAATTATAACGTTACATTATGATAATCAATACATAAAAACAGTAAAACGTATACGCTGCTGCACAGTTAGTAATATTTCTTATCCGATATATCTGAGACAATGTTTTCTCTCGACCGAAAAAAAAATATAAATATTTATTTTTCAATATTAAAAAAAAAGCGAGAAAATTTAATTTAGAGAAAATAAATATTTAAATTAAAGTACGCGAATAATCGTAAACATTTATAGTTATAAACATCGACAAATAACGTTCTTTCTTTTTATTTTAACGTATATTTTTCGTATTTTACGAACCTATAACAAAAAAAAAACTTAATTTAAGGAAAAAATATAAAAGAATTTAATTTGAAATTTAAATTTTATACATATCTAATTGACCTAATTGAAATTTGTGATAAATATCTTCTCAGGGCTAAACACAGAGATACGTCTAAATACATAAAAAAAAAAATACAAGACCCATTATTCTAGTTTTTGTTCCTACAAAAATATTTTTAGATTCAGAACTCTGAACCAAGTGAGGAAGCTATATATTGGTTGTTACAATGATGTTTATTTTTTTTTTTCTGTGTACAAAATGTCTACTAGAAACAATCCTCGGATGATCTTGTGTCATGCGCGTTTACGTTTCGCGGTAGCAAATTGTATTTAGTTGGCACTATATTTATTAGAAACGTTTTTCGATTTCCTCGATAGTTATTCCTCGTGCGAAATTCGAAAGAACCTTAAAAAATTCGACGAAAAACTATTTTCTCAATAATTTTCAAAAGTGGCACGAAAAAACAACCGAAAATAACGGCCCTAAAGTCTTGAAATTTGCACCGAATAATATATATAACTACACTGTACAATACGCGTGAAAAAATTGTCAAAATAATTTTCAATCTTCCAATTTTCGGTTATATTTATTAGCAATAACTAGATGTTTAAATCGTAAAAGAGGTAATTTTTGATTTTAAGAGAAGAAAATTTTATACAACATATCGGTCCCATACGCGTTGCTTTAACTACATATATACATATATATATATATATATATATTTAAAAAAAAATCTCGACAATCTTAAGTCACAATTTTTTCCCTCTTATTACCTATCACTAAATTTTCCGACAAAGTGGCATATATTACACAACACCGAAGCTCCGCTCAGAATCGTTTTGACCTCATCGCTTTCGAACGTATACAGTAACAATACAAAATTCTAAAACATTATTGAAATATGTTATTTCATTTAAGCGACATCCGCACAACACCCGCGGCTCGCTGTAACCTTTTTACTACAATATCGATTTTATACACTACAATAATATAATGGAAAACGTTATTGTTTGGCGATTAGACCTAAACTTTATCCAATTGAAATTTGTATACTTAAAATATTTGTTATATATTACGGTTCTACGTTATACCCCGATAGTATACGATGTGTAGAGGATATCAATAATCACTCAATAGTTTTGCTAAAAAAAAAAAAAAAACAAAAATATTAATAATAATAATGAAACGAGAATTTAGCACATTAAAAAATACACAGAGTAAATCGAAGTAAGTACGACGATTTAAAATTACATTTTTAATAACGAGAAAAGATTTTAAGCAGAACACACACGGTATAGAATAAAATTTAGAAAGAAAAAAAGTACGTTTTTTTTTTTTTTTGGTCGCGATTCTGCGCGTGTACGTGACACAATGTACAAAATAATAATAAATAAAGAGACCGTATAACGGTTTCCTTTCCTTCCGCCGCCTTCCCGGTATACAACGGGCCACCAGTAGGTACCACCACCGCGGTTACCGGCGAATCGGACCCGTCGTGCTCGTGCATATATAAACCGCGTTTCGGCCGCCGTGTAGTATACCTACCGTATTAACCATCGCGTCATACCGGAAATTCCGGTATTGTGGAATACTCATATACTATTGCTTATGGGAAGCCTCGCGGCGAATTATAATATTTATCATCAAGACAATCCGCGTCGTATTCTTCAAATTTGATTTTAATTCATCATCATCATCATCATTTCCCCGGGACGTGGTGGAGGCGCCGTGTCTTTTGCAAAACATTCATCGGAAAATATCACTATAAACGATTATTAGTTGCCGAGAATATTGGGACTACTACAGCTTAGACATAAATAAATTCGAATATACGGTGGACATGTTGTTGCCGTAAGGTTGTTTGATACCGAAACATTTATAGACCGCGTTGAATAATAATGGAATTTGATCGCAACATTATTCCTGTGTTATCAAAAACGATACGTACCTAGGTACATACTATCACCATCATTGATTATGTAATCAATGCTATCACGTATACCTAATTCAAATAGGTATTTGAAAAATATTTACGTTTTTACATTTTGTACTTTATACACTTATATATATTTTAAATACGAGTATCAGTGACACAATTATTTTTGACCAAGCACACAATGCGTTATGGATTTAAAAAACGTCGAGTGTGATTTACTAAAAAAAAAAGTCTATGACACTACTTATTTTAAGCGAGTCTCTCAAAGTTTCATAAAACTAGAGCACTCGCAGTGATGTAAAAGAGAGGCAAAAAATTAAAAATTACGCGTGAAATATACATAATAATAAAAACTGACTCGGCATAGAAATATAGAAAATTCGCATAAATTCTCTAAGAAATATCAATCAGAAAAATCGGTAAAATAAACGTTGGGGAAATTCAATTGGTATCGTTGAATTTTAGAACCAACAATAAAATATTAACTGACCGTTGAGTTTCGGTATGTATATTACCTACAATTTTGATTGCACATCGCTGAATTTCGAAAGAAATTAATAATAATAATAATAATACAAGAATATAGTGGGGTTCCCATCAATTTTCTTCGAGGGTATTATAGCCTCGAAATCGCCCAGCGCTTCGCCTCATCACGTCGGGTATTTCATATTTTTCTTACGGTTATTATAAAAATAGCAATTAAAAATAATAATTATAAAAATATTCTTTTTAATACGGTTGTATTTCAGTGCAATGTAAATCGAAACGCGTAGTGGCGTACCTATACAGTACGCACGCACGCGAAACGACAATAATTAAGATTTTTATATGCAAGAAAAATAAAGAGGTAAAATACGCGGTTTACTTATTGAAAAATTCACGTATTATAATCAAAGATTAAACATAGTTTTTACATTGAAAAAAAAAAAATCTCAACTTAATTTACGTAACAAAGTGTATGTGTATTAGGTTTAAATTTTAAAATATCATCTTTTTTTTTTGAAACTCCGTTATATTATCAATGTTGCTTCAAATTTTCAAAACGAACGACCTGCTATATTGAAACGTGATGAATCGTAGAGCATACATAATTATTCGAATACGGTTATTTAACTGCAGATCGCACGCGTCTCGGGACACATAAAACAATATATAATAATTACACGTTTATTAAATAAATTCGATTTTACGTTCGGTATTCTTTTTATTTCTAAACACATTTTATTCGGAAATTCGTAAAAGTACGCGAAAAAAATGGTTTTATTTAATTGGAGATGAACCAGCTGATATGACTAATAAAATAATTCGGATTTACCGAGCAAATAATATTAATAATATATCGTAACGATTTTTTTTTTGTTTCCTGTGAACCAACTGTTCGAGAATTGCGTACAAAAACAGTATATAATATTATATTAGTATAATATTATGATAATGTTTTTTTTTTTTTTTTGTAATATACTCTTTATACGCAATTTACAAGTATTTATCGTGATAATAAAACCAATAAAAAACTATCGCGATGTTGGTACGATTTTTCCACGACCCATTTCAATTCCCAAACAAAACCGTATATAACTAATAAATCGATTAACATATATTATAGAATATAATGTATAAATATATATATATACTTGTTGAAAATTCTAAATTAATTCACGCGAGAACGTGTGAATTATTTTTTTTTTTTAAACGTTCTCATATAACTTTCGTTCTCAATTCAATTATGTACAGACGCGATAATCACGCGGGACCCCGTTCGTTATTTTGTAGACCACGCGCAGAGAAAGCAAATCGCCGAGACGAAAAACTTTTGTACCAATCGTCTCGCACGTACGAATTCAGATATAATACACACCAGTTGGCGAAGTAATTTTGTTTGCTTTTTTTTTTTTTTTTTTGCTTTTACCAAATACTGCGTGTATAAACGACGGCACAACATTGTGTAGTAATAAAACAGTAAAATATATTATACAAGCGGGTGGATAAGTCCGAGATAAAATAGACGCGTTATGTAGGCGATAGCGCGCGCCCGGTTATTATTTTTAATACTCGTTTGTGAAAAAAATTCACGTTCATAAAAAAATAATACAGAATTTTATTAATAATTAGCCGGTATACGTATATACCGCGGTATACGTACGTGCTACAACAACAACAACAACATGATATCTTGTAGTAATATTTTGAAAACTCGGGGACCTTAAGCAATGATAAAAAAAAAAATTGTATTAAAGCTTATAGAAATGTGATCGGACGACGGAGTTTTTAATAAAAATGCGCGGATAATACAATTTTTTTTTACCGTAATTTATAATAATAATAAAAAAAAATTAATTAAAATACATTCGATCGTCGTACGAAATTAGGACAAAAAATTTTTCAAAAAAAAAACGCAAAATATATTACGAAATTCATCGTCGTATCGTATTATACTATGGGCCGATTTCACCAACTTACTGTTAAATACACTCTAACACCGTGTGTTAGTTAACAATTTGTTACCATTATATTATTATTGTTAAATTCTATTTGTCAAGTAACAAAATATCAGTTGGGTTACCAAAACGGTTACCTTGATTCTAACGTTCTCATTGGTTAACATGAAATGTGATAAGTGATAATCATATACATATAATATTATATAGACCGCGAACGACTAGTGTATCACATGTAATGCACTAGAGCCAAGATATGTGCGTCTACAATAGACCTGTTAACTATAGTTAATAGGTCTATGAGAGAGACAGACTTAGAAGAGGTTTTTTCATGGATGATAAAGCAAAATTGTGGCAGCAAGATATCCGAATCCGCAGCGAATGGTGATACATGATTATTTATTCATCCATGAAAAAACCTCAAATGGCTCTTTCTCTCTCGCACATATCTTTGCACCGTACTTCTTTCTCTAATCGCGGTCTATATATTACATGTCTATGGTGATAATACACCTAATTGTATTAAAAACAGGCGATTATAACCTAATGTACTATAGTGGATCTATATGGCATTTTAAAATGCCTGTTAAATTTTAACAAGCTGATTTCGAGTGATTAACAACGTAACAACGTGTTAAGGTTAACGAATCTCGGTGAAACCCAATTTTCACTAATTGTTAAATACAATTATTAACAAAACGTTAAATCGTTAACAAATGTTGGTGAAATCCGCATTATGTCTCATAATATATATGTATTGAATAATAACTATAGGAAACAGGCAATTAAATGAGCAATATCCTCGACAAATAACGAGGAAAAATATTAAAATCTTATACAGTCATCGGCATTTTTGCATTTAGTGAAACATTCAAATAGGCACTTCCTTCATCACTTGTGGCATCATTCTTGAAATGACTCAGTTGCTCGCACCGGCAAACTGCATATTATATGTACCATGCAATAGAATTTCACTCGTAACTTTTGTCAGAGGTACAACTTGTTTATTCTTTAACATTTAAAAAAAAATTGGATTTAAATTTTTAAAAAAAACTCCACGGACCATCAGTTGGAAAACACTTGGTTAAAAAAAAAAGCGGCCGTTAATATTATTACGGTAAATATTTTTATAAACGCGAGAAATTTGTATTTTATGATCATAATATAGTATGATCCGCGGGAACAATAATAATTTATCAATAATAACATTGCTGCTGCTGGTTATAGTGTTATATACTTGCACGTAACGTAGTAATCCGGAGCACCTCTTCCGTTTTATACCGACCGCGGGTTTCGTCCAAAAGCAGATTAACAACAAACGCAGTGCCCGATAAATTATCTTTTAATGGTATTTATCGGTTCAAGTGACCGGTGGTACATTAAAAGATTATTATTTCGGATGCGTCCGAATAATAATATACATCGCCTTCGTTACGTTTTATTTTCTTCTTTCAAATTCTCGTCGCGCCGTACATATTTCGTTTTGACGTTTAAAACCGTACATTTTACTATTTTACAATAACGATGTCGACTAAGCGTTGTTAGAAGAAAAAAAACCATAAAATATTTCGCGTATAAAACACGTTTGACGCCTTTAAAATCTCGGAACAATGCAATATTTTAATCTATCCGATGTGGTTATTCATAAAAAAGAAAAAAAAAATCGTTAGATATTTTAAAATATCCCGACGACACAAGCGCGCTCGTCTGAGTGAGAGCGTAGCGGCGATCACCACTATCGTCACGAGCTGGTCGATATGCGTGCATAAAAATGTGCTAAAAACCGAACGGATCGTTGTAAAAATTACCACGCAATAATAGTAATTGACGGTTAAAACTTTTATTGTTCAAGACGTACAAACTTATGCCGTTCCGAGTTTTTGAAGGGCATTCGAACGTATTATTTTCCAAACACGAAAATATCCAATACCATCATCGCCGAGTTCGGTTCTGTGAAGCAACTCATCGATGTTTGATGTTCAAACAATATTTCTATAATACAACACATGAGTCACGCGCAGCACAATTCTCCTTATAATCTAATTCTTTTATTTATTTATTATTATTTTTTTTTTTATCAACGGTGGTGATGCAATGATATAAGCGCAGCAACGACGACAATCGTTATCGACTCACAAGACACTTGTTGTTGACAACACAAAAACCGACCAACAGTTTGCTGACTCATGTATACCGAGTCGAATATAAAAACGCATTTCTAATACGATACGCGACAATTTCAGAAATACTTTTACACACACACTCCTACCCACTCCTCACAACCACGCGGCATATTTAACTTCTTATCTGAAAAAAAAAACTTAGTACACATATTTTTTTTTTTAACGCGTGCAAGGATTTAAATAAAACTTGCGTACTGTACTACTACTACAATAACCGCCATATTTTAAAGAATAATTATCGATTTTATTTTGGTAATACACGCGTATTACAAGCGGTTATACGAGGTGTGGCTATATTAAATAACGAGGCTTACCACAATTTAAAAACTTTTTATTAACAATTTAACATTTTTCTCCGTCTATATATCTCATACTCCCGTCCACTGTCCATCGCTCCATTCGTATTTTCCACCGGTCGAAACAATGTTGGAAATCATTTTCTTGTAATGGCTCTAAATATACTTCTGTCGATTTCACTCGAAAACGTGTACTCCTTCCTTTAACGCGCGTTTTAATTTTGGAAACGGCCAAAAGTCACACGGAACGAGATCAGGCGAATATGGTGGTGGTCGGTGCTGTAGCAGCGGAGTTCGATTTTTGGCCAGTATTACAGATAGGCGCAGTGTTTTAATGCAAGATCCAAGAGTTTCTCTTTTCGCAATTCTTCTTAATCGCGTTTTCCGAGCGTTGTCAACGCTCGTAAATAATAACGTTGATTAACAGTTTGCCTCTGGGGGGTACCTACCTATCACTCGATCATTTATTTTCGAAATGTTATCGTCCGTTTTTGAAGAGCACGGTTGACTCTGCAGCGCACGTTGTTCAACTCCTTCACGAACCTCACAAAATCGTTTATGCCACTCAAAACTGCACGTGGTCTCATCTCGTCATACACTTGTCCATTAACGAAAATTTTCGGTCGTAGATTTCCCGGTAGTTTCACACTATAGACATTTTGTTCCATTTTTTCGTCCACATACAGCGCATAATAATATGAGGTCACTTTAAGCGACGTTCACGCGTAAACTACAAAACGGACACTGACTAAATCGGTATCGATCGATGCAGTCGTGTTCATAGATCATCAACATACAAACATTATTCCCTTATCTGTACGCGCTCTATCGCTAGTCTGACAAACTCTTTACTTAATAGCCACACGCCTAGTACTTATCGTACGGGACGCCGCGGATATTACGAATATCCGCCGCCGCCGCGTGTAAAGGCTACACCGTGTGCCGAACACAGGAACCGATGTTGGACTCGCGGCTGCAGCTACACGATGTAGCCAGTGTTGAACGCATACTTCCCTACGAATATAGGGAATAAGTAACACAGTTATAATAAACTGAACTCTGGACTACACACATCGCGTATACCAAATGCTGGTAGCGACTTGTTTCCAACGTTGGACATTCCTTTGACGCGGGTCAAAAACACTCGACTTTCGACGGGAATCGTTTCAAAGCCGCGCCGACGCTGGACACGAACGTATTTTGCAGTCGATCGACGTATGACGGTACACGATGTGTCAGACTTATTCTAACGGACAGTAGGACCCGAACTGGGTAATAGGAAAATATAGTCAAATGGGCCAGTTGGCTTCAAGAATTCTGGGCATCCTACAAGAGTACACGTGTAATGAGTTTAAAAATGTAAAAGTAGTTGTAAAATATAGTTCTACATACTATAATAGTAATATTTTTATTTCGGTTTTTGAACAAAAAGAGCCCGTTATATCTTACGCAGTGGGTTTTCAAAATTATTAGAACAACAAGTAGTGAAATAAACAGTGAAATTAAAAGATAAAAAAAAAAAAAAACAAGTGATTTTTTTTTATGCGACATCATTTTATGGTGGTATTAGAACGTTATTGCGATCCGAATGAATATCAACAAAATTTATCCGGCTTTTGGGCAGTAGCAGAAAAAAAAATCCTTAGAATAACTCCTGCAAACTATCGGTGCGGCCACCGTATGTGGTAAATTGTGGCAAACCTTCAAATGTTTGAAGGCGTCGTGTTAACGCGCCGCTTTAACACACACACGTTTCACGGGGTTCACAGACTTTCACAGATTTTTTTACGACAGAATTTTCACAAATTCACCGATTTTTCCTAAACAACGCATTAAATAAACATTAAAAAAAAACCGGCACGTCAGGATAACGACGACCGGCTACCACCGAAATAATCTACCGGATAAAAATCGTTAAATTACAATAATAACAATTATTGTTATTATTGTAATTTATAATAATATCGTCGGTATTTTTTTTTAACGACGTCGGTAGTGTGATAGAATGTGTGTCGTTACCGATGTTTTGAATGTGACGTATCCGTGTATAATTATCGAAACATTTGTGAGGGAATAATTCGAATAAATACAGGAAAGGAAAAAAACCGCCGGGTATTCGAAAACGTTCATGTACAGTGTATTGTGTGTAGTTATTACTGGAAAAAAAAAACCGAGAGTCGTTGAAAATAACGTGAAAACGAACCGCGTAATAATCATGAATCGCGTCTGTGGAGTTTTGTCCCGCGTTAAACCCCGGGGTTACGAGTGAAAACCTTAGTTTTACAAAAACGTTATTCCAAAAATACGTCGAAGATAACGCGAAAAATTCTTAAATCATCCTCGTTCGTGAAAAATCGAGATTTCCGGCGTTAATAAACGACTTCCCCTTCCCCGTTCTAAACCGTTTTGAACTTCGTACGGTGGCACCCGATCGGCCGAGCGCGCGACAAGCGAAATTCGCGCGGTCGACTCGTAGGCGGAAATCTATTAAATTTTCTGGGGGGCTAACATTTTTAACATCAGTCATAATCAGTCAAATATCCAAAATACATACAAATTATAAAATATTTGGGTGAGGGGGCTTAGCCCCCCCATTTCCGCCTATGGGTCGACTATTGACAAAAAAAAAAAAAAATCGCACGCGACGAAATCGAATACGTCTTATTATAGGTGCCCAC
The DNA here is from genome assembly GCA_032441835.1 of Slavum lentiscoides. NCBI lineage: Eukaryota > Metazoa > Arthropoda > Insecta > Hemiptera > Aphididae > Slavum > Slavum lentiscoides. The sequence goes on from CM063707.1 coordinate 22,648,494, forward strand.
AAATATTATTTTATAGCCGGTAAACTGGAGGACAGGCGTGGCTCTTTAAATTTTTCAACAATTTGCACGTTTTCGTATCGCGAAAACCACTCGGCCGCGTTTATAAACCCGTGCACGAGAATATTATTATATTTAATCGCGTCTGAATAACTAAACGTTCCCATTTCCGAACACTTATTACAATACGTTTTTGATTTGAAGTTTTTTTTAAAAAAAATAATTACTTTTAAAGTAAAAAAAAAAAACTAAGGTTTTTTCGTATTTTTACGTGCCTAAATTATTTTTTCTAGCGCTCTCCAAAAAAACCGTTTTTCAATATTATTTCGTAGGTCGTCGTTGAGAGATTTCAACGTTTTTTTCAACGCGTACGAGGGATGTAAAAAAAAAATAATAATAAACGAATATTATAAAACGGGCGGTACGCGGGTGGAAAATAATATTATAAGAAAACGACGAGACGGCGGCGGTTTTGTTGCTGCTACCTCTCTCCTTTGTCGTCGTCGTCGTCGTCTACCTATCTCCGACCACAGAATAACCAGCAACGGCTGTTGGCAGCAACAGCAGCAGCAACAGCAACAGGACCGGTGGTTTCTCGCGGCCGAAGAACACCTGCTGCCGCTGCACACGGGGAATAATAATAACAATTATTACACGCCGCGGTACGCAGTCGGCGGGCGAAGGGGACGGACGGACGGGTGGTGGGGAAAAAAAGAAATTCCCCTCCGCCGACGCGTACGAACGTGGCACGAACAAAGAGCCGTCCGTGCAGGTAGACGGTCGCGCGACGCACGTAAAAACCGGTTGTCGTCGCGTACGCGTGTAAACGCGACGCACACACACACACACACACACGCACAAGACAGTGTTGCAGGTTACGGGACGTTAAACATCTCCGCGACGAGTTATACTCTTACCTGCTTGTTGTCCGTCCGTTTCGACGGCCGTCGTCGTCGTCGTCGTCGTAACCACTAGCAGCAACAGCAACAGCGACGAAATCGGTCGAACGGAGCCGCCGCGTTCTGGAGCCGCGGCGGCGGCGATAAAGGCCGGCGGCCGGCGTCGCATCGTGTCGCTGCTGCACGGATGTCGTTCACTAAAACGCCGCGCACGGGTGACACGGGTGTCCGCTTCGGCGGCGATTGTTGTTGTTCCGGAATTTCTCGAGTACGGCGAGAACTACGGAAATCCGGGCGACATTACGGCGGGGAATCGCGCGCGCGCACCTCGACAATGAAACAAAAAAAAACACCGTACGAAAAAGAACGAATATTCGTGCGATTTTTACGTTGTTCCGACGTCCGCGCGATATATTTATATACAAATAAACGTTATTTACAGATGATAAAAAACAAAAAAAAAAAGGGGAGAGAAAAAAAACGGGCGCGGGCACGCGATCGCACGCACACGAGACGACGGAACGACGCGCTGACAACGCACGCGTCCAACGAACGGTGCTGAAATGCCGACTGGAGTGTGTGGTGGCAATGGTGACGCCGTCACAACCGGACCGCCGCGCGCCGAAGACCGTTAAAACCGACCGTGACCGACGGACCGTCGGCGACCGCCGCCGCGACGTGCGCCGCCGCCGCCGCGATTCCGTGTTTTTCCACTGTATTATTATTGCTCGGTGTCGTTCACGGCGGTTCTCCACAAGTCTTGCCGCCGCGTCACCGTCACCACCACACTGCTCCCTCACACCCCCACCCCCACCGCGACAAAATAATCGGCCGTGGCGACACCAGAAAAAAAAAACTCTGCGTAATAGATGTAAAAAAAAAAAAATTGGCGCCCAAACATCGTCGAATTACCGTTTCGGTCAAATACTATACAACGTCACGTCGAAATGTTGTGGATTTTGCGATTTTTTTTTCAAATATTATTTTATACTTTTTATTACATTATTTTCGCTGTATTTTCGAAATAATAACCGTTTTATTGTAATATACACTATACAGTGCTGGAATCGGGAAAATCGGGGGCGGATCTACGGTGGAACGGGGGAAATTTCCGTCACCAAAACAATAATTAACGAGACAAAAAAATGGTCATCGACTTTTACTATTTATTTTGCCGACAAGCCTATACATAAAAAGTCTATCGACTAAACGGCCGATTGACGTTGATTATAACCTGGCGATTTCCTTCCTCGAAAAAAATTTAAAAAAAAATAGATCAGCCCCTTATTATTATTATTATAGTCGAAGGAATTTCGTATATTTTTATCAATTTTTTTCGCTCTTTGTCGATACCAATAATAAAAACTCCGAGGAAATGTGTTCGATTATTGTGTAATTTTTATATAATATGTATCCTATACGCACGTGCAAGGGCGTATTTGAGGGAGGGGCGATCACCCCCCACATCAAAAAATGTTATTATATTATGGCATAGAATATTATGAGTAAATTACAAAAATATTGATTAGTAAAAAGAAAAAAAAGAAAAGATTGGTGTTAAAAAAAAAAACCGTTCATTTCGCCTCCGCCCCCCCCACCCCATAAATTGAAGTCAAATACGCCCCTGTACGTGTGAGATTTTGTAATTCATAAAAAATAAGTAAGAACATAAATAAGGTAACTAAAAATATGATTTTTAAATTCATAATTTGTGGAAAAAATTTTGAAAATAATTCCCCCACCCCCCACACACCACAAAATCGACTCTTTGATCCGCCACTGGGAAAACGCTGTGATGTTAAATTAAAAAAATGAGCGTTCTACAAAGAAATTTACTTCAATATACTGTAACGTAACACTTCCTATACGGGACAGTGTCCGTACTGCGACAACCCGCACGGTCGTCAACCATAAAAACCGAGACCGAAATGAACAGTCCGAGTATATGGATTTTTTTTCTTTTATTAATCTTATTATAATTTTTTTTTTTATATATAAACGAAAATAGACGAAGAAAAATAGAAAATTTAATATATACATATATATCCGATTTAATTCGAATTTATGATCATTAGAAAACAGGGGCGTATTTATAAATTTTTTTTTTGGGGGGGGAGCTGAGGCATTGAGTAAATATCATTGTTGAATTATTTCTAAATTCTAATCCAAGACTAAATCTTAAAAATAGGACAAATTACTGAATTCTCAATATTTTAAAAACAACTACATATTAGGAATTTATTAAAAATATTACATCCTAGATTCATAGGGCATAGGAATTAGTAAAAAAAGTTCCTGAAATTTCGGGGGGCTGGAGCCCCATCAGCCCCCCCCATAAATACTCCCCTGTTAGAAAAAAAAATATAATTTTGATCAAACACATTATCTATGAAACATATTAACCTTTTTTTTTTTGTTTTACAATTTGACAAACATATATGACGGTGAATGATGAGGATGTTGTTGATGCTGTTGTTGGTGTTGTTGCTGTCCTTGTTATCGCTGCCGACTTCTCCTCCCCGTCCACTGACGGTCTGGAGCCGTGATCGTCTTGGCAAATTAACCCATTGTATTGCGTTTTTGAACGAAAGGAAAAAAAGATCGTCAAGATCGTCGTCTTAACGCGTACACGACACACGAGAGAATAAAACTGTAGTGACCAAATCGGCGGTCGGCATCGGGCTTAGCCAACGGTTATCGGTTTACTCATTAAAATTGTATTTATATACCGGCGTGTTTTTGGTTACCTTTTATTACATATATATATATATATATTTAAATTATCTTATATAATAAATCATTGAATAAAATTTTGCATGCTACAATACAACGGCGACTACGGCCCTTCTGCACATAATATAGTAAAAATCCCTTACTCAAATCTCTGTACCTCCACGTTTTAATAAAATATAGTTGGGCGAGCAATAGATTCGAGCAGTGATTTCATATATATATATATATATATACAGTGCAGAGACACACCGCGAGCAGAGATTTATACTTATCGTCGTATATCCGCGGACCGATCCCGGGAAAAATCATGAAATATAATTTTATTTTATATTATATGTGCGCGGTTTCCGGACAGAATACTAATGATACGTTTTTTTTTTTTTATAATTCCAGACTATAAGTCGAAATGTCCCAATTCGAAAAACTACGAAATATTATATACGTAGTGCTATGAATATTTCTCAATTAGGGTTAAAATAAAACGTAGGAACTTCGTCTGCGTTATGTAAACGATTTTATATAATATAATAAGATATTTGAATTTAATTTTTGGTAATAAATTAAACGTACACGATTACGCAGTATATATAATATACAGAGGTTCCCAAAGTGTGCTGCAGGGTCGCGAAAAATTTTCACACGAAAAACTGCACGAGCTTAAAAAGAATTATTACATTAATCTATATGTAGTTGAGACAATATTCAATAGAAATGAGTTTTAACCGTAAACACTTAATACGGAGTTCTGGTTTTCTATAATATTCGCCCGACTATATATGCACTTTCTGCTAAAGCTATATACATAAACGCGGCTATATTCCCATCCTGCAATAATTCTTCATATCATACCGCGAAGTCGGATTTTCGGTCAATTTTTTTTTTTTAACATTTCTTGTTTACCAAATAAATCATACTTTATACAGCATTATGTATAATACACAAATTATTTTTATTAAAATATATATTGTTAATATTCTAATCGTCCGTATATATTTTCACACCAAAAATAAAAAAAAAATTTGGTTTGGTCGGGCCACTTGAATACGAAAATCGTCAGAAGAAGCACCCGCGAAAAGTCTGGGAACCTCTGATGGTATAATATTATATAAATCAAATAGTAATGATAATATTATTTGTGTATAGTCGCGTGTAACATAATATAGAACTATCTATTAGGTTTGACATTATTAGAGTTTATATAGAGAACGAAATATTATAACGAAAAGTCTATTTTTTTTTTATCGGAGAATTCAGCGAGAAATTGTTTAGGTTCTGAATCTTTCCACCAATTCAAGAGCATTATACGTATATAATGTAACAAAACAGTTTCCACGCAATTAAAAGTAATAACCAATTTTAAATTGACGTTTTTTCATTCGATAAAAATGAATATTATTTACTACATCTGAATTCCGTTAAGTCTTACTGTACACGCACGTTCATCTATACCACAGATTAGATGAATACAGATGGATCACTCGGCCCGAGAACAAAAGAATTGCAAATACGCTCTTCTGATTGGTCCCCGGCCCCATATCAATGTAGGCGCACACGACGATACAAATTATTGTGCTGATATTATACAATATTATTGTACGACTTCTTTATTATCTCAAATAATAACGGTAAAACTTTAACGGAGATTAGGCACCGATCGTTTTTCAACTGTGTGTTTATGAAACGAGTATATTTGAATTTGACAAAAGACATTATATGACACGATCGCCAAACCAGAATTCACTATGTGTATAAACAACACAAATAGATTACCTCACGGGAGTAATGTTTAAATTTTAGGTAAATATATTGTGCCATCATGCGGTTACACTGATTTGGTGAGAGGGGGGTTCGAATGACGTCATTATTTTTGTTTATATCGCGAGTGATCCATCTGTCTTCATCTAATCCGTGCTTATACTATATAATTTTGTGTGATCGATAAAAATCTTCATCGTCGTAATATATATATATATTATATATCCATTTTCTTTAAATAAATACAGAATCAAACGTGTCAATGCAAATTGACCAAATACGCAATAATATTTTTAATTTACTTTTTTGTCCCGGTGTGGAGGGTTTCCGGTTCCCTCCGGACGCTGTATATAATACAGTTATTAGCTATATACGAATGTTTTTATGTAAATATAAAACCGAAAGCCATCCGAAATGAACGTTTTTCCAGCTCAGACTTTATAATATTATATTTATTCAATGTTATATAACGCACACGCGTAATTAAACGACGTTCGCGCAACGATTTTAAAAACGGAGTGTGGGATAGGAAAACTGGTTTAGAAAAGCCGTATTCAACGTCCAAAAAAACAACCGTATACGTTTAAGTCAAACAGACAGGAGAAGGCCAATGAGATACTGCGGTATAGGAAATGTGTGAATGATAGCCGGACGGGTTGACCAACTTGTATATATTGCAGTATTACATAATATATTGAATGTTATAACGCATTAAAATATAATATAATAACTATTAATCGTGGAAACGACTGAAATTCGACAAATACTAAATATATTATTTTATTTAAGGCCGTCGCGTAATATTATAATAAATTACGTTCGTTTTTATTTTTTTATTTTTTTAATAAAAATATATTTAAATAATTATGCGTGATTTTATTTAGGTTCGTGTTATCCAGATACTTTTTAGGATTTGTATACATATATATATTTTTTTCCAGTTTTTTTTTATCGTATATATGAGAACTCGTCGGATCAAATTTTAAATGGTATTTTCGTTTTTAAAATTTTTTCTAAATTACTGTTAGCGTCATTACTACTATTATAACAAACTGGGCAGCTAAGTCTATATATGTGAGGAAAAAAATGTCCGCCCTACTCCTTTGAAAATCCTTCGAGTAGCGTGCGCAATAGTGTTCCGACGCATCCTGCACCTTCACTTCCACTTCCTATAACCGCGCTAACCACCGGTACCTCCACTTCCGCTCGGGTTACACGCATATCGTAGACATATAATATATAGACCGCGATTAGAGAAAGAAGTATGGAGCAAATATATGTGCGAGAGAGAGAGAGAGAAAGAGCCATTCGAGGTTTTTTCATGGATGAATAAATAATCATGTATCACCATTCGCTGTGGATCCGGATATCTTGCTGCCACAATTTTGTTTTATCATCCATGAAAAAAACCTCTCCTAAGTCTGTCTCTCTCATAGACCTATTAACTATAGTTAACAGGTCTATATGGTCTCTCTCGCACATATCTTGGCTCTAGTGCATTACATGTGATACACTGGTCGTTCGCGGTCTACTCGTATATATTATGACGCATATCAACGCGTGATTTTTATTTTTAAAAGCGCATTAAAAATTATTTTAATAACACCTTCATTTCGTTTTTTGGATTCATTTCGTATATTAATTTCCATCGGGATATAAAACGGCTCGTATGGTGGCAGCCTGCAGAAATAGCGGTATTTTGACTGGGCCGGTGAGCGATTCGCCAGTGTCCAATATTCTGCGCGTCTGAGCTCCTGCGAGTCCGCATCATGAGCATTTATTATTCCTCGGCATTTGCGCCCGCATTTACACCGGTCTGATCATCATTTACTACACGAGACGTGCAACCCGCATTACGCGGCAAAATTGCCTCCTAAAACGTATAACTTAAAAACAGATGAACCATTCTTACACGGGCTTTTAAATCAAACCATATATTATGATGCCTGTAATGACAGAACGAGATTTTGCTATACACCTATATCGTTCTCCTCCTACCGTTAACATTTTTTTTAAATATTCTACATCTAATCTTATAAATGCATGATGTTAAATGTGTATATTATTTCTACGATTGTCCGTAAAATTTGCACATTGATTCGGCTGTTGGTTTGCGTGTCGAATTCTCCAGAAAAATCGTTAGTGTATACTACTGCTGCACGTTAATCTCTGCACCATAGCATTTATACGCGAATATATTATTATATACAATCGAAAGTTTGAGCACGGTCTGGCAAGTCGAGACGGTTTTGTGGTTTTTCGGCAACACCTATACATAATAAATATAATATAGTCTTCACGAATCGCCGTCATAAAAAAAATACACACATATTTTTATTTCGCTCGTAAAGTCTCGTAATAACTTCATTATTTTCGTATTTATATATTATAATCAAATACCAAACTGTTCGATAATCGGATAATTGAGAAAATTAATTTTTTTTTTTTTTTGTACTTATTTAGGTACCTATAGCCACCAGATTTCCAAAGATATTCCACGCGTTATTACATTACAATAAGCGTCTATACTGATAAATCGTACTGTACTCGTTGCTGCACGAAAAGATTTCGTCTTCTGACGGGGGCGGCGGAAAAAAACTAATTTCGAAGCCAAGACTTCGACACACTACGTTGTATTTGTATGTGTCGTCGTCATATTCTGCAGATGTGTCTCAGGCCGATCAATGTACCTGTATAATTTAAGACGAATTCAACCGCGAATTGTCATAGAAAAAAAACACGTGGAAAATTTCCAATAAATTTCAATTTTATTATATACAAAAAATATATTGCGTCGAATTTTTTGTTTTTTTTTAACATATTATTGCAAACCGCGATTAAAATATACAACGATATAATATAAATCGCGGTGAATATATATATTAAAAAAAATAAAATTTGCCAAACTGTATATACCTATAGTAAATAATATTGCAATATACGTACATATAGGAGAACATCGATCGTTTCTATTATAGGTTTATGCGCATGTTGAGTGTTTGCAAATTTTTATCGAATATCGTCATATATACACGTTAAACGTGATAATATAATCGCGTATAATATTTATATAATTATACTAGCTGAATTACCCGGCGTTGCCCGGGAAAATAATTGTGTGTTCAACTCATTTTGGGTGTAACTCGCTGTATGGAAGCAATGCCTTTTTAAGACTAATCAACCGAAATAACGGTTAAAATATTTTGATAATTTGTATTGTATTGTAAAATAATTAAAAAATAGTCTCTAGACCTAGCGATATGGGCTGTACGTTGATCGATATATCAGACTTTTAACCCCCTTTTTGCCTCTTTTGGGATGGAATTTTGAAAAATCCTTTTTGAGTGCTCGCCTGCGTTGTATTAAGAACCTCTGTGCAAAATTTAAAGACTCTAGACCCAGTGGTTTATGTTGTGCGTTGATAGATACATCAAAATTTCAACCCTTTTTCGCCTCTTCAGGGGTGGAATTTTGAAAAATCCTTTCTTAATGTTCGCCTACGATGTAGAAGGAAATTGTGTGCAAAATTTCAAGTGTCTAGACCCAGCGGTTTATAGGCTGTGCGTTGATGAATCAATCAGTCAGGACAAGTTATTTTATATATATGTATAGATAAAATTAATACAGTTGTAGTATATCGTACAGTTTCTAAAAAAAAAAACAATCAAGATCTATTTTCGTAAAGTTTGCTGTCCAATATATTTGTCGTCCACTTCGGCCACGAGTTTTACCGAGACCGGCCATCACGCGTCTCGTTATATATAGTTTTAACGAAAGTATCTATAAACGCGGTAAAACGCGTATATAATGTCAATTACTCAACCCATTTACCTCCGGGACCTGTACGCCATATATACGCCGTTATATATATATAGTTTTATTGAATTGATCGAAAACGAGACAACGGGTATACTCGTATAATATATATTTACGAGAAATAAGATGAAAAATTAATTTTTAATATAAATATCGAAACCATCGCGTATATATATAACATTTTACACAATATAAAAAAAAATATAAATGGAGACGCGTATGCGTATTGAAATAAAAATTCGAGCGATCCGTTATATTTCGAACGAATCTCGCGCAATTATATAGGACGTAAAAAAAAAAAAAATGTGTTTTTATATAAATAAGCGCCGTATATACGTGGTTTCGTCCGCGATATATCGTTTAAATTAGAAATTTTCGTAGATAATTACATTTTTTTTCTCTCTCGTGCTGATAAATAATTGTGTTAGGAGATTTTTTTTTTTCGTTAGTCATCGCACAGTTAATCATCGGGACGGATTTAAACATACACGCGTCCTATATAATATAAAAATAATACCAATACCTATAAATAGTGCGTATATTTATATTGAGTTCAATACGCGTTTTTTCGCATAATATATTCGTCGGGAAAATCACGGAAGACATCAATTAAATTTTTAGGCGAAAACCTCAGTTTTCTACCGACACACTCTCAATAATGTCCGCGTGAGTAAACCTCCGCGGAGACGCGCGCGGATATCGTTTATTTTATTCGAACTGTTTCACAAAATCGGGATTTATATATGGAACGCATATAATAATACGTAATTGGGAAAATGAAGACCGTAGGCGCAATTTGGATTCAATTTATGGGGGTGCTAGATTTCAAAAGAAGTGAAAATTCGATTGTGCAGTTGAAAATTTGGGGTCGTTAATATGAAAGTCGGGAGCGCTAAGCATCCCCCAAATTGCGCCTATGATTAAGACGAATTAAACGAAATGATAACTTATTTATATATTTACGATATTTTTAATCGATGAAAAACGCGCATAAGACACAATACGTTCACTAAACATCGCAGAATTAATAGCGAACGAACAAGAAATTATAACGACGAGAGGATGAAGATAACGAGATGTATAGAAGACAAACATCTGTACCTATTTATATATTATGTGTTCATTAAGAAGCGTACGGAAGAGTATTGGAAAATCTCAAGGCCTATATTGTCGGGACAAATAGGATACTGCACTGGCGGTTAGTGCGGATAGAGGTGAATATTTCCAAATGCATTTAGTGAAACAAAAAGTAATTTGCTATGTGATAATTCGCAATCAAATATCACGGACACTGGTTTAAAATAAACAATAATCCGTAATGTAAAAAAATAATGAAAACAATTTTTCTTTTCTGTTAAAAAATATACCGTACCATTATGTTTATTTAATTCGCCATCTGCAGATGTGTAAAAATAAAATACTTAAATATATAGATACGCGCGTATAGCTATACTTTTATTGTTGAAAAAAAATAACCTTTCTGCTATAACGGCGGACACATTTTAATTCCCCCGTGGCCTACGCGGTCTATATAGAGAGGTCTGTACGTATAACGTAATATTTTCGCGACCAGATATTAATTTTCTCATATAATATTGCGTCAATCGATTGTAATAATTTTAGTATGAGATTGTCTTGCGTTGCACGATTTATACATAAAAAAATATATTCGCTAATGACATAATAAATTGTTGACATAGCGCCGTGTGTGGTCGGCCAGCGTTGAAAATATTCTCACACCGGAAATTTTTTTATTTAACAGTCGTCAAGTGTCTTTATAATAGTTATAGTTCCCGTCGAGTCACCTGCATAATCGCGCTCGACGACGCGTATTTCCGAAACCTAACCGATACTTTAAAAAATAGCCGAATGATATTTTTAATTAATACATTTGATTCGTTTAAAACAGCGGTAATGGACAATTTTTGAAAAAAGGTAACGAGCCGTGGGGTGTTGTGAATGTCGCTTAAGCGAATTACTTGGATAAAGATTTTTTTTAGAGTGTATTGCAGGTAGCACTATAATTTGAAAGCAATGATAAATCATTGCGTTCGATAAAACGATACTGGAGCGCAGCTTCGGTGTAATATTTTACGTATATATATGTATAACAAAAACTAAATCTTTTTATGAATTAAATACCTTAAAAACTATAATTGCTATAAATAATCCAAAATTAAAAGAAAGTTTTTTGAGAATTCGTTTTCCTTAATATAATAAACAGTTATACATATTTGATGAATACTTAAATCAAATTTCTATACCAATTAGTTTTAAAATTACGAAGAAATAACGATAATCGATTTTGACGAGATCGCGTTTTTATGTAATTTTTGAGTTCTATTTTTAGGCGCTTTTGAGAAATTCAAAAAACGACCTCTCTAATGTACCATAATCTAGATGTAATTTGATACCGGAAAGACTGTAAAGTTCGGAGCACTCCTTGTGGTAGAAATTTCGGGTACAGACATAAAAAAAAACACGGCTTTATAAAATCTTGCTCCGCTCAGAACCTAAAAAATAGTTGATATTAATAGAAATAGTGTAATAATGTATTATAACTATATAATAAATAGATATAAGATATTAATCGACAGAGTCGCGATAACAATATTTTTAATTATGCCCCAAATCAGTTAGTGAACGGAAATACGCGCCGACGACACGCGTGCAGACGACTCGGACTCGGGGACTCGTCGCCGCTGCAGGCCACCGCGTGCGGTTCGCTGCGCGGATTTCGGATTCCGCGAGACCACCGCGGGCGTGGGCCGGAAAGCGGCCGATTAATTGTTATTATATTATTATATAGACAAGTGATCATTACACGAATTCAATTTTAATTCCGTCAGTTTGCGTAGCCTCCGACGACGGGCCAGCGCCTAAAATCGCTGTGCGCACCACTGCACGGCTTTATAAATATAGTAAAACGCGTAGCGTAAGGATAATTCGAAAGTTTGTCGCGAGAAACATATTATTAGTTGTATTAAATATTATAAAAAAATAAAGTCTCTTAATAAATGCGGAATTCTTCAGATTTCTAGTTTTCAACAACGATAATAATAATAATAATAATAATAATAATAATAATAATAATAATAATAATAATAATAAACACTGTCGTGTGGGTCAGGGTGAATTCCCTATTCGCGACGACTGAACCTAACCCATAGCAAAGAAAAGAACAACAGGGTAGGTGAATGATTACCAGCACTATTGCTGAGTAAGTGAGAATAATAATAATAATAATTTATAAAAGTTTTTTTTTTTTTGTAAAGGGTGCTTATATATACGAGTATTATACATAAAAAAGAATTGTAATTCGATGATTTCTGTTATTTTACACGCGGTTTCTTGAATTTCGAAAAAATGATTATTATCGTTATTTTTAATATTTTTCCTATTATTATTAGATTCCGGTAGTGAAACGAATGATATATTTTTTTAAATTTAATTTTTATGTCTACGAATAGACATTTTTTCGTGAAAAAATGAGTGCTCGTGGATGACCTTGATATCGACGTCGATTCGAAAGCAAACCATATCTATTATTAGTACATTATTTGACACGTTTTTCAGTTTTCCCAGTAGTCCCTTCTCAAGCGCCATTAAAAAACAATTTAAAAATTGCGAAAAAAAATCCTTAAATATTTCGATGTTTTCGTTTTGAACATGAAAAGGTTTTGTATTTTTTAAAAGCTTAAAATAACATCAATTTTAATAAACTAAATATATATATAAGCGTTGCTCAGAATCGGTTTTCGAATACAATACGTTCTATCATTACATAAAAAAAAAAAAAAATTAATAAAATTCTAAAACCTCCGAGCCGACGCTTATATATACTGAAGCTAGAGGCCATAGTATCTTTAAAACAATTTTTTTTGTTTTTATTAAATTTTATTTTGTGAACACTTTTCGTGTTGAAAATGTGCTCGGATAATCTTGACGTTACTTTATTTGACACGGTTTTTTAATAAAAATTTTCAATAGTTGTGCTAGGAAGAATTACGGAAAAAAATAAAAAAAAAAAAAGAAGAATTGCAGAACAAATATTGATAAAATGGACAACATACCGCTTTTGAACACATTTAAAGACTCGAATATTTATATAACGAGTTTATAGATAATATTTTAATAAAGGATTTCGTATTGTACAAAAATTAAACAATCGCTGGTGAAACGACTGTAGAATAGAATTGGTATCCGAATCGCGTAATAGCGTTATCGTCTTCGAAATTATTGTCGAAGACTAAAACATTTTAAATAGTGTTCGTGTAAATATTTTATTTCAACGTATTATTTATATTACTTTTTAATATACTGTTTTTTTGGTCAATATTATTTCTGCAGTACAGGTTCCGCAGGAATTTATATACGAGCTGATAACCCGCTGCAGTTCAGGCCTCGGTTGACTGGTAATTTTAAACGATCACAATATTATAAGTAGGACATCTATGAAAAATCCTTTGTTTCCCTGCAGTAAACGTTTCGCCGCGGTATGACGACGACAATAAATTACACCTATTTGTTCGTGCTATATAGAATCGCGTGCGTCAGAAACGCGAATAACTCACCCGTGATCGTTCGACTTCGAATACAAAACATGCATAGAACGTTAATTATAAAACTTTTGTCGACATATAGAATTCTTTGATGTGTGTATATATATATATAGTACAATTTCACTAGTTATACGCGTACATTTTTAGCGTATAGAATACTGTAAAACGGTCTTTCGGATTATTCAATTGAATATACGAATATATATATCTATATAAGTAAATATATGTATATATATATATATATATATATATATATATATATATATATAATAAAATATAATAATTCGGCGAGAATAATATTTCGAAGGAGAAAAATATTGTATACTCGATCGTATGTAAAATGTCATACGCTTTATAATAAACTATACATAATATTATGATCAACAATAATCGATTAATTTATTTTCATAAAAGGGTGGAAATCATAACGCTATAATTCTACAGTAATTACCTGTATATACTCGCTATAGTTATTTAGTTTTTAAATTTATTCATTACATTATAAAAGCAATAAATATTATTATAGCTGAACGGTATACGTATTATAATACGTTGTGTATAAATTATTTCAACACGGTTAAATATTAATTTTTAGTCAAGTACAATAGGTAAAACAATACATAATTATTTTATATTATTTTTTATAATTACTGAGCTTTATAAATACGCGTTAAAAACAAAGTTATTCCGTTTTCAATAAATGATATTGTATTCTGTGATTATACCATTTGTAAATATAATATACGTTTTGCATAAAAAAAAAAAAAATGCTGCTATCAATGTCTACCCGTTTTTATTTTTTATTTAAAGAGACAATCGGTACAGTTAGAAAAAAATAATAGTAAATTTAATAACTATAATTATACATTTAGTAGGATTATTAACACATACCTACGTGTAACGAGAGGAAATAGCCGTTTTCCCATTTAACGTATGTACATTGTTGCCAAAAGAACAATGAATACGATTTATTTATATTTTAATTCTGTCGTATGATAAATGTACAAATATTGTTATTAGTTATACAAGTATTTAAGATATATATCTTTTGCTGTACTATTAAACTGGCGAAAACTTTTAAATAGTATATTTTACGACACTGCAGATAGTATCTAAAACCGTCTCATAATAATATAATATAGTTATTAAAATAACCCGTTTGTAAATATACTTCGTTAGTTTGTCAGCAATATTACTACTTTTAATAACTATAATAATATGCGACTTTAACGTTTAACTTTTAATTGTGCACCTCGTCTTGTGCAGGTGAGTAATTCAACTTGCGTTACTTGACGTGCGGCAATTTCAATTTCAGAATATTATACTCTTTCGACTGTTCACAATGGAACACATGTATAGCAGTATAGTAGGGACTTATTTGTACCGTTTTGTATAAAAATAAATTAATTAGGTAAAAAAGTTTGACGAGTAATATATAAAGAAAAAAAAATGTATTCATAGATCACATAACACGTCACTATTTCGAGGGTGATAATACAGCGCAATACCAGCTAAACCGATTTTGTAAAACAACGCATCGTCATTTTTTGAGTCATTCATTCGGTATCTTGTTCAACAAAAGTGAAATATTTTATAATTTTTATTTTAGATGTGAATATTATACAAAGAACTGCAGCAACCTCTCATGTGAGACTAATTTTAAGCGTACAACTATTGAATATTTTTTCAAATAAAAATTTGATTATAAACTTTCCTATAAAATGTTATCATCAGTAAAAATGTTTTTAAAAACTTCGAGCAAGTTAAAAAAAAAAAAACAATAATAATAACAATAATAATAATAATAATAATAATAATAATAATAATAATAATAATAATAATAATAATAATAATAATAATAATAATAATAATAATAATAATAATAATAATAATAATAATAATAATAATAATAATAATAATAATAATAATAATTATTATTATTATTATTATTATTTCATTATTATGAAAATACGAAATGTCATTCAACACAAAAAGCAAGTGTTCTTTATTATATAAGAGTTAGGTTTTCCCTAATTATATATTATGATATTGTTTTCCTTAAAACAAATGTTTGTCTCAGATTTTTTAATAATATTCGATTTAGTTTATACATGTTCTCGTATATATGGTACCTATAATTACTATAGTATAATTTTTGAAAATACGCGAACGCATCCGTAGTATTTATTTAAAAAATAAAATAATTTAAAACGCTTTTTCCCCCATAATTTCTTTAGAAATATCGTTAATAAAAAACGAAGAAATTATATATGTTTAATATTAATGTCGCTGGGACGAACCGTGTAAAACAAATGAAATCAAACTTTAATAAAGTCAATATTTTTCACATTTATAAAAACAAATGGATTTTATATATAATAACAGTTTAGTTAAACGAGTACACACACACACACACACACACACACACATATTGTACATAAGTTTTTGTGGCTTATACGCGAGTAGTAAGCACGTTATTGTAAAGAATGAATATTGTAAATTACAATATTCGTAAAATTGCGTGTAATAAACTTTAAAAATATATCGAATGGCGTAAAAGAAAATAACTATTAACCTAAAGTATACGCAGTGTTTTTATATTTATTATTATTATTTTTGTTTTTTGCATTTAATAATTTAAACGACAAAACGTAGTTAGAGGTACTGAAATTAGGGCGTAACCAGTTTATAAACAACTTGTTAAAAGGTAATAACTTTTTTTTTTTCAAATAAATTACAGCGTTGCGTACCATTAAAATGGATGTAAGCTTTTAATCTAAATTTAGTCATAACATGCGAACTTTTAAATATAATTTAGTTATATTACAGTCTCAAAGAAAATAAAAATAAAAAAATTAATGAACAGTATTTTCGTCGTTTATTACCTATTAAATGTATAAATAACCGTCTTATAAATATATATATATATAGGTGATCATAAAGAAAAATCTATACTAAAAGATTTCAATCGGTTAATACGTGAATTCTTCAAAACTTATACGCAATTAGACTATAAATTTATACGCGTATGTATAGACGTTGTTGCGTTGTAATTTGTTTAAACCGTTCCGACAAAAAGTCGTCGTCAACTGTATTAAAGCGATGATAAAGAAAACTATAATAAATTTAACAAAAAAAAAAACACTTCTGTATATAATATTATATTATACGCTTTGGCTTGATTTTATATTCACACGTACACACATATTATAAATACAAATATTTATTATTTACCACTTTACTAACATTAATTCATAATTTTTCATTTCTATTTCTTTCACGAATCCTTTTCATTCTCTAATTCATTTGTTTTTACTATTCTATTATTATTATATATTGATATACTTTTATAGAACGTTTTCGACGATTTATACCGTACAATGAGCTATTATGTTATTATTATTATGTACCTAATGCACGATCAACAAATAATTGTATCCATTCGTGAAGTATACTGATTACACGATATATGTAGGTCTTGTTCAGTGCATACACTCGAACAACGTTATAGGTAATATAATATGTATATAATAAAAAAATAATGCGCGTGCGAGTCTCGCGCACAACGACACGCCGTGGGTGGGCCAAATTATATTTATGCCAAACGATAAGTCGGTTTTTTTTTTTTGTCGACGAGAATCGCATTCAAATATTATTTCCCGAATCCGTGGGCAGTACATAAATATAACGTACAGATATCTGTGTACATACACGTATGTAGAAAGTACGGAAAGCGTATGACCTAATACCGATATAGTATAATATTATATGATAAATCCTAAATTGCGAAATTCGAACGTACTGCAAAACATATTAACGAATTCCATTGAAACGTGTGTAGTAATACATTTGACTCATCGGATATCGAATGCCTGTGTAATATTATGTGTGTGTGTATAGTCTGCTGCTGCACTATTAGTCATCGTACTTATTAGATTACTGTTGCTGTATATCAATATATATATATATAGAGGACTTGGCGGAAACTCACACACATATTATATTGATGTCACCTCGAAAACTTTATGTCCGTATAAAATACTTTTTAAAACACTTGGTATAAACAGGTAAGTATATTATAATAAGTACAGATAAGTGAACAGGTATATTACTAATTTTCGGCACGGTTCTCAAGCCGAATTATAGATTTTTCTATATACCTATACGTATTGACACGGATTATTAAACGGAATATTAAACGGATAATTAATTAAATAAAATCGACATATGAAAATTATTAGTTTTACTATATTATATGATTAAAAATTATATTCCTTATTCAATAAATAAACGAGTAAATTAATGTTTAATAAGTGTCAAATTATTATTAATAACTATTAAATTGTTTTTGTATCCTTTTTATTTCTCAATCGATGTCAAAACGCAAATATGTTTAATATTAAAATAATTAGAATATATATATTTTTTCAATTATCTGGGAGTCGATTTTAATTATGGAAAAGTTTTATTTTCAAATAAATATAATATATACTAAGTATGTGTATACATATATATATATATATATATTTAACTTAAATTAATTATGTAAATCAATTCTAATTTTGTGATATAATTTATAAACTATATATATATTGTATCTGTGAAAATTATTCGTAAATCCGTAAAATAATAAAGGAATATTTTTACAAAAAAAAAACATAATAATAATATTAATAAATAACTTTTTTTTTACAATTGAATAAGAAAATACAAACGCCGCTACCGTTAAATATATAGTTAAGGAATTAAAATTTTCCTCGAATTCTTTATCTGTAAGATAGCTTCAGATTTTTAATAACTTTAATTATAAAAAGAAATCTATAAATATTTTACTTTTCATTAAACGATATACTGCAAGACGTTCTACTTTTTATAAATAATTATATAATTATATATATATACACATAATTCGCAGGAAATACGAAGTTTACAGGAGTATAATATATTTAATATATAAATCTTTATAGTCTCGCTGATTATAAATAATAATAAACGAATATTAAACCATAAGAATAATATTTGAAAATCAAAATCAAAAGTTTGATTTTACAAATGTTCGACGAGCAGCGATATTTTAACTATAGGGATGTATATCTTAAACAATTATACGTTAAATTCTAAAATACTATTATATCTCGTTTTGTAATAAGTAGAATATTATACGAATTACTTTAATTTTGTCTTTTACTATTTATATATATATATATATATATTGTTAGATAATGTGATAGTTATTGTATAGTTACGTACATTCAATATTATTTTGTTTGAAATCAAACTTAAATGAAAATCACAGGATATGGATACATCCAATTTAGTTCCCCCTATAACATGTATTCATACATATGTATATATAGTGCACATAATCGTATAAATGTATATTATAATAATACGCGTACATAAATAAGTATAATATGTAACGAATTATTTATTAAAATGAATCATTGAGCACGTGAAACTGTACCGTTCAGAAATATGCGTATATAATAGCTGGTGCACTTCAAAAACGAACCGCCACCGTTGCCGAGCCGAGAGCCATGTGTTTTCGAAACGTTTACCGACACTTGAATACACAACCCTTCAGACCGTTACAAACTTCAAAAGGGACATTAATTACGATTAATTTTTGGATACTTCAACGCAGACGCCAATCCGTTTTCTAATTTTTTTTTTTTTATATTTATACCTTCTTTTCGATTTTATATACAACGGAACGCAAAAAAAAAACCGCGGTTTAATGTTATCACGTACAGCAAAATTTATTTTTAATAATTAACGTTTGATGTATAGCGAATATGCACATTTGTGTACAACAATGTTTGGTACAAACATATTATTATTGTTAGTCCTTCCATCATAATAATCGGAAAAGTCGAATGATCGAATCCGAACGGATATGTTTAAAAGAAAAATAAGTATTAAAAGTACTTAAAAAAAAATATATATATATCAGACGATTAAATATGATTCGCAAGTTTAGGAAAATACTATAATTATTTTTTATTATTAATATTAATTAAAATATTTGTTGATGTAATAATAATAATAATAATAATAATAATAATAATAATAATAATAATAATAATAATAATAATAATAATAATAATATGTGTCTACTTGAAATGTCGACATATTTATGGTTCTGAGTAAGATTTATTTAGATTTTTTAAAACGATCGCACGTCATGCACGTTTGTTTGTTTTGTAATTAAAAAAAATAATTAAAAATGACGGAAGTCGTAACATTATAATATAAATGAAAGATTTTACGTGTGCAAGGGCGTGCATAAAATTAAGTTGCGATAAACACATATTTATGAATCATTAAAAATTACGTTGATATAATAACGGTAATTTTAAAACATAATTAATACGTTCAATAATTTATGCAGAAAATTTGACTTTGAATATTTATTCAACAATTAAGAACCAAATCTATAATGATTATAGCAAAAAAAAAAATTGCATAATTTTTTTCCCAAACAAATCGAATAAATTTCTTACTATATTATGCTTTATATAATAATAAATAAGTGTACAAAATTATACGACTAAATATACAATATTTTTAATAATAATAGTAAATTAAAAAGTATATTTAGACGTTTAAACTGTTCCTATTTAATTATAATATTACAGTCCGATTTGTTTATGAACTGCGACTTTTATACACGGTTACAAATTAAGAAATGGTAAGTAAATATTTTTTAAAGATCGTGTTCGGCATGAATAAAAATTTTAATTAAAAAAGAACTTGCTTAATAAAATATATACGCATCATATTTATTTTGCAAGTATTCATACTTGGAGCTCAGTGGCGCCCATCTCTTTTGAAATATGTGGTTCAAATTGTTAAAAAACACCACTCACCCACCCACCCATCCACCCACTCGTTTTCAACATTCAATCCTTATTTATTTTGAATAAATTAATTACTATTTATTATAATTTGATAATATTCAAATTATATGACGTATAAAAATCATAATTTAGGACACGCAAATCACGAGGAAGGCACCATCCCCTAATTTACCTGGTTCAATTGAACCACCTTGACCTCCTTTTGTGCGCCACTGTTGGAGCTGTTTTTTTTTTTATCATTTTTAATAATATATTTTATGTAAAGTATTTGTTCTGAATAAAAAAAAAATGAATCGTATATGGGTGTTTCGATGCTTAAAATTGTAACGTTCTCGAATACGTTTATTTCACAATATATTATACATATTATAATTATTAACGTATTATAGAATATTGTATATTACTGCGATAATAATCAAATACAATTACAATATCGTACCATAAAAGTAACAGTATAATGATACGACCTATAACATTTTATCAGTTTATTCGTTTCCTTATAGAATGTATTATATATATATATATATATATGTGTGTGTGTATATATATATATTATTATTATTATAAAAAGAAACAAATCTGTTATTTGAAAACACAAGTAAATATAATAAAAATAAGTACGATATCTAGTTATATGGTAATATACATATATAAATGTATATAAACGTTGTGTTTGGACCTTAAAGTGGATTTTAGTACTTTATTTACTCCATAGAGATTTTTAGTCCCTTCAAAATAGGAAACGAAAGGGATAAAAACACAGGGCATGCAGTGCCGTTGTAAAACAAATGGAGAGAACAAGTCTAAAACGTACGGTCCGCAGTGTAATATAGTCCGTACTAAACGGTTATTTTCGTAAATTCTGCCCTCTTATCGTGCCACACATTTATTTTTCACCTTTCGCGGGCTTGAAAAAATAAAATACCAACATTTTCATTATTAATTATAATAACAGTAATTCGTTTGTTAACGTTTCACGTACGTTTAGTCAACACACAACGATTTTCTCTAAACTGTCGCGCGCCGTAATTGCAAAAAAAAAAAAAAAAAAAGGCGAAAGAAAAAAAAAATCTTTATTATAATCACAAACGAAGCAACTACAGGTAGGTACGTAAAAGCACGCTCTTTGATCGCCTTTGTAGTACGCAAACGATGTTTGTACACGTATATACAAAATAAAAATAAAATTTTCTCTATTTTAAATTTCTACAAACATATTGTGCACGCAGTTCGTACGTGGAATACGAAAATCAAGAAAACATTTTGTAAATAAAACATATTAAAATACCTTCGGGCTTTGACGTGAAATGTGGTCGTTAATGATTAAATATAGACAAAAAAAAAAAAAACAAATAAATAAACGTCTTCCTAATATGACGTCCGTACATTTCGGTCTGTGCGCAGATTTCGGGTTCTGAGTTTTCGAAAATATGACGTTTTCGTGAAAAGTGAAAGAGTAGTGTGTTTACTAAAGAATATGTCAGCACATAAACGTACGTAGCTGCAGCTATTCGTTTTTACGAATAAAACGTTTTTTTTCTTCTTTTTTTTTTACGTTTGAAAGAGAAAATTTTAAAACGTGATTTCGCGACATCAGACGACCAAATTATTGACTTAATAAAAAAAAAACAAAAATAAACACAAAATATTCGAGTATAAAAATGTGTAAACACTCATTATATTGTAGTCGAATAACGTAATTGCCGTGTTGATATATCAAATAAAAGTGTCTAGTGTTATTTTTAGAGAGAAAAATCAATAATCTAATATATGAAAATCTCGTGTCACAGTGTATGTCGCCACTCTCCTCCGAAACACGGCTCGACCGATTTTAATGAAATTTTTTTTTGTATATTTGGTAGCAGTGGCGTATTTGAGGGGGGCGATAGGGGCAATCGCCCCCCAAGAGATTTAAAAAATTATATTATTTTATATTGTTCTGTGTTATAAGTTACAAGTATTTTTTATGAAAATGTTGGTAACACTATAGTTATCAAAAATTATCTGAATAAATAAAATGTGTTTTGTTCAATAATTATATTCCTACATATAATTTTTTTTATTGGTGGGAAGGGGGGAGTTCTTTTACCATCGCCCCCCCTGAGGTGAAGTCTCAAATACGCCACTGTTTGGTAGAATAGGTTTCAAAGAATTTTTCACTCTCCTATACCCCTCCCTAGAGTGGTAGCTAATACGGGAAATTTTAGGATTTTAAAAAGTTACCATGGTGACCATTTAAATTGTTATTCAAAAATAATTTATAATTTATTATACTAAAAAAACATGCACGGTGTTCGTCCTCGACAAACTCCGTAACTACTTAAACAATTTTTATTTTAAATTATAAATTATTTTTTAATAACAATTTAAATGGTCACCGTGGTAACTGTTTAACGCCTAGAATAGGTACTAAAATTTCCCGTATTATATATATATGAACAAGTTTTCGTTCAAAACTGCGCACGGGCGAAGCCGGGTGATTCAGCTAGTAATGTTCGTAATATATAGGCAAGAGTGACTATAATATATATTATATAGATAATAATTGTTGTGGATATAGAGATTTAGAATAGTGACTATAACCGTATGACAAAAAAATAACTGATATTTTGTTTGAATTCTTTTCGGGATTTGTGATTAATTTTTGTAAAATAAATATTCAAGACTTACGATTTATATCCAGAGATTATATTCAAGATAAAAAATGTCGGGAGACGTATACAAGTGAAAGCAATGGCGCATAATTAATGTGTAAAACGAACAAACTAATTCAACGAAATATATACAATTGAACGAGTTCCTAAACTTAATTATTATTATTTATTACAATTAACGTTTTTTTTTTTTTTATATACAAAAACGTCCTTTTCTGTTTATTTATGTTAATAATACGAGTATACACTATCGTTTTAATAAAGTTTTCTTTTTGTACTAATTTTTTTCTTATTTACAAATTATAGAACTTTTACAATTTAATTATATATATATATATAAATAATAGCGATTAATTTAAAAACCACAAATAACAAAACATTTTTTAAAATTTTTCCAAGATGTTAAATTTGGCCTTAAAATATTTCGTAAAATCGAAAACAACAATGACTTACTGTTCCCGTCGAGTCGTAATAATTGTCGAAAATTTGTTTTAACACGTCATCGAATATCACGGATTCGAATAATTAATATTAAACGCCGTTACGTTTATATATACTAGTTGTACGGTTTATATTTCTGAAAATTGTTGGCGATTTCATAACGGAATAAATGCCAACTATAATATAGTATGCACGTTCGACATTTTAACTGCAGAGTTTTTGAAATACTCTGTAATAATTAATATTTGACGGTCAGCGAGCGCGCCAGGTGTTCGTCGTTTCCGTGACCGAATCAAGTCCAACGAACAGTTTAATTTTACGCGGATTTTTATGGAAATTTCGAAAAAATTCCGTTTTACGTATTTTTCGTTTCGTTTTAATAGAATCGATATTGTATCGGTTTATTTTGTACGGAATTTTACGTTTGTTTTCTCAATGTAAATTTATATAACGTGAAAAACTTTTTTTTTACACCTTAATATCGCCGTATCGGTTAACAATACGTGTTAAAAACAGCAACGACTATCGTTGTTCACAAATGTTATAATGAGTGAAAAAAAAAATTATACGAATGTAATAAATACTATTTACGGATTATGGAAATGCGTTAAAAAAAAATATAAATATATTATTTCGATTTTAGATTTCTGTTGCGGTTTACACAGTTCGAAAATATAGCGCGGTGGCACAGCGTTTTACAAAAATCGTTTGTATTTAAACAGCGAATTATTAGTATTTATACGCATATAATAATAACAACGGTGTTGCTACCAACCATTGAATTATCATAACGAAAACGATATTATAAACATCACGTAACCCCACTGTTTTATACGTTTTATTCGTTGAAATCAAGTCTGCTCTTCGGTAACGTTTACGCGGCAGCTAAATTCTAGACAATATTATATCGTCCGCACGATGTTTCCAGCTTATTTTTCGAATTACGAATTTTCTCGAGCGGCCGATCGGATTTAATAGAAAACAAAAAATGCGGTTCTCGTAAGAAAATTCGACATAAAAATTCGCATAAATTTATTAAAAAAAGCGTATTTTAATTATTCAAATTTTTTTTCAGTACGTCTGGGGGAAAAAAAACCCAGTGCGTTACGTTACGAGATATTTCAAGACGAAAATTCCACGTTTATTATTTTTAATGTTAATAATAGCGTATATATAGTTGGTGTATTTTCTCGTTTTTTTTTTTAACCTCCCCGCGTATAAATATTAAAACCTATTCTATTCCGTCGCGTTACGACGATCCGTATAATATAGCTGGTGCAATATATATAATATATACACACCGTTTTATTCGGACGTTAATTTCATAGTTAAAACACGTGTTTGTTACTTTATTTTGATAATGAATTACGCGACTGGAGCAGAGGTGTTTTACGTAATTATTATAACGCTCGAATAATAATAATAATATTCGAACGGTTAAATATAATATCCCGGTTGATATTTGACTTAAATAATAGTAATCGCAATACGCGTCAGTCGTTCGTATATATTGTTTTACGAATAAATATTTATATATAAAGTGTGTTATATACGCGCAGTTGTGAGCGTAACAATTTTAATTAATACTGCGTTGTATAGGCTCGCCAGACGTACAAGAAAAAAAAAAAAACGGAATAAAACGCGCGTGAGTTTTAATATAATATACTATTATCTCGTTCGATAAAAAAAAAAAAAAAAATTTTCTTTGATCACTGCGCCGTTGCTGAATCATATATATATATATATATATATCGTAACGACGAGATAACGTTTCAAGAAAAACAATTCATCGCGTTCTATGTGTACACGAGCTCTGCAAATCCGTTGTGTTTTATATACGTTCTAAAATACTAATATAATTTTTTTTTTTTCAACGTTATACCGACGCACCGCGTTGTTATTTGAATTTTTAACTGGAATTTTCTTCTGCACGTGAATCGTAGTAACATTTGACGTTTAAAACCGTGTTACGCGTATCGAAACTTGTAAAAATATTGTAATAATAATAATTTATAGACGGAAAAAAAGCGATTTTCGTGTACGTTTAATTTATTTATATACTATCTACACGTTCAAACTGTATTGTATCTCTCTGTTTATACAATTTCGTGTACTCTACTGTTGTTGGACAACCGCGGAATAATTGCGGCAGATTTAATGTGATAACGTCAAAATTGACGAAAATAAAATACATATATGTATATATTAAACGGCGGCGTAAGACACCGTTTGACCCGTTAAATCGTTATTGCTGTCTGAGTTTTATATCGGACGACTTTTGAAGTTTTCACCACTTGAAAACAACGCCGGTTGTACACACGTCTCGCGTGATATTTATATTTTAAGTGGAACTTGTATATTTACAATATTTACGTTGTTCGAATGTTTTATTTTATGTATATATATACGTTTGTTGAATTTTTGAAATATTAATTTGCGCAGTCATTTCCCGTACGATAAAAATTCTACTTTTTATAGTAATATTATATACGCAAATTAATTACGGGCGAACCGCGTATATTTATTCGAATAATATGTCCTAATAATCGAGTTATACGTTCGATTTAATAATACGTATACGTTTGGAGTACGGGGTTTTTTTTTTTTGCAAAATAATAGAAACTTTTACCGGGTAACGCGTTATTAATAAAATATAATACGAGGGTAATATTTCTCTGAGCGATCAAACAACAATTAAAATCCAACAGTTTTTTTTTTTATTCTATCTGTTCGCTTCAGTCACCTGTCACGCGTAAATAATATATTGCATTCGGCCAACACAATTATTATTTTTTAACAGTCGAGTAAAAATATTCTCTTTCGAATAAAAAAAAAAAAAAAAATGTATTTTTCTATATAAAATAACTTTTTTTCTTTTTTCTAGGCGGATGATACCGTTGAACAACCTGTACACTGTAAACAATAGTAAAACGACATTATATTTATAACACGATTTATTATAGTAACGAACACGTTGAATACAAACGCGGTTGATAAAAAAAAAAAATTAGTGTAGACACGTACAAAAGCGGGTAAATTTATTAATTACACACTATACAATATTTACCTGTACGATTTAATAATATAGTGAACCAATTTTTTTTCCAGATTAAAATATTTATGACAAAGTACTAGAGAATACCGTGCGACCGATTTGACACAGAATTATTCGATATTATATTGTTATTTTTTATTTAAAACTACGTATAAATATATGGGTTTGCGCTTTCCCTTGTAAATGCTTATTAAAATAATCACAGGGTACCACATATATATCATTAAAATGTATAACGTGCTGCAAAGGCAGTATAGATATTTATGTTGTGACATTATTGTCACAGTGTATAATTATTGTAATATTCAACACTACATATTCAGAGTGCAATTATTGTGTATACATACGTATACACAAGCAGAGATTTGGGAGGTCGCGCTTGGAGGACTTATGCCCTTCGAAAACATTCAAAGGCACAGAATATTATTGAATACTTTCGAAAGTATAAAATATATATTTTACATAATCAGCCGTAAAAGTCTTAGAACGACACGAAATAATTAATTATAAGATTTTGTTCATAAAATAATTTTTTAATTTTTTTTTTTATATACCAAATTCCGGACAATACACACGATTCATTGTGGTTTTCATTCAATGAGTGTAATTGAATTTGATTTCGTTTACCGTATTAGGCGTGTCATATGGCGAAATTAATAGCGCGAGTCCTATGGGAATATGTATGTACAAATTATTTGTACTATATAACAGTGTATTCAATACTATTTCTGTTTTTCAGGTGATATGCCATCATGGTTATTTACGTTGTGTTCGTGTTAAAAGAAACTTACTTTCAGTTCTATTCCGAAGTATTTTGATATTTTTAATTAACTAAAATCTAAAAATATACTGTGAACAGTAATTTTTCAAAAAACTAAACATTTTAATTCTCAGCTTTGGATATGTGACAATAATGGGGTTTTCAACTTGTATAAACTGTTACAAGTATGTTGTTTTTGGTAATTATTACATCAGCGATTTGTAAAAGGAGCTCTTCAGATATTATGCGCAATGTAAAAACATTGCTACATTTCGGCAGTATGTTAACTATACAATAAAAATCATTAATAACCATCTATGTTGTTTATATATATATTATATAATATTATTATTATATGTTATTACATAAATAACAAAATTGTTATGTTTTTAAATTTATGATGTCTGTATAGGTAATATAATTGGTGTGTTATTTTGTAAAAGAAAATGTTTGCTCTATAGCCCGAAAATTCAATCGAGTCTCCATCTATGTGTAAATAGGAATATCATTTTTATTGTGTCGATTCTCTAAAGTTCATTGTTGTGTTAACACATGAAAAAATGTATATTTTAAACTAAACTTGGACCTCGATTTCCCGGTACTACCAATAGCAGTAATTATAAAAGTATTAAAATAGCGTTTTCATCACACTACCCGACACCCGTCGTCATTCTGTATACAAATATTTTAAATATATAGACTTAAAGCGGTTGCGGATAATTTTAATGCAGTTTTATGAAACATAATAAACTTTTTCCGGACCATTGTTTATTGTGTTTTCGCATAATATTTCATTTTATTCAGCCAAAACGATCCTAAACAATTTTGTTCGAGTGTTTTATTTAATTTGAAAAAATTGCGTTATTTTACTTGACACTTTTAATTAACTCATCATCACTGATAATCGTTCAAAGGAAAAAACCAATTATTATTACATTGTACCATTTATAGGTAATCATTAAAAAATATTATTTATTTTCTCAATATCAGAACGGGGAAAAATTTTAATGATTTGTGTAAATCGATTACTCATATGACGCATAATATATATATATATACTTCAATTTTACATAAACGTGTAAACTTTTGTTATACAACTATAAGACTAAATATATTACATAATGTATATATATTTTATTCGAAAAACAATTGTATAGATATGTTTAATAAAAAAAAAAAAAAAAAATTCATAAATAATTAATTATATAATTGTGTGATGATGATTCCTGTCACGTAAATATATTTGTAATATTTAACTGACTAATGCGCGTTTTATTTATTTAAAAACATTTTTTAATATTCGTTTAAGGCGATTGAATTCCTTATACTTTCGTGAATATCTCTTTGAATATGTCTCAAAAGACATAAAAAAATAAAATGTACGAATTACTTGTTTATTTCAGTTTAAAAAGCGAATCATATATTTTTAACATATTTTCTAGATTGATAAGTGTTTATGCTACACTAGATATATATTATATCTTATTAAAATGAATAGTCGTAACAAAAAAAAATAAAAAATGTTGAATGTCATAATTTTGTTTTAAAAACGAATAAGAAACGTGCGCATAAACATTTTATTAGTAAGTAAATATATAAATATATTTTTATTATAAAGCTGTATACGAAATCATATATAGTTTCAAAGTTGTTTTTAAAATGTAAAATATCACACTGAAAGTTAGTTTCACTTATCTTATTTGCTTGGAATTGTTCTCTTTATAACACTGTATCTGGACCGCGTATTTTATTACTTAATGTTTGCTGTTTTGTTATATACGATAATAACTAAGTATGATATTAAAAACAAAAATTACTTTTATTTTTTACGACAAAGAATTATTTTTACTCAGTAGATAAAATAATAAATTACACGAAACGCGTAACAGTATATATATATATATATATATATGTGTGTGCGTGTCTCAAAAACACAAGCTACGAAAGAAACCGTATTTTACTGTGTTATTAAAAAATATACTATTCCTACAAATCTGCAGTTGTCTAAAAAATAGTTAGGTTACGACTTCACATGAGAATAATGGTATGTTCGATGTACCGAAATAATATCAAATGGCAATGATAAATCACACGACATGAAGAATATTGAACGGAAACATAAAAAACACTACACGAGATATTACAATTTATTATATATAAGAATCGATAAAAAAGAAAACGATTGATATATTATAACGTACTTGTAATATTGCAAATTTGTACAGAAAAAATATAAATAAAATATTTACTTATACGTGCGTATAAATAATATATAATACGTTTTAACATATTTAATTTTCAACTGATTACACTACCTATTAATAAATTGTACATAAATATTCAAAATAGTATTGTCATATTATATTAATTAATAAAGTATTTAGTATATTTTAAACGCGTATTGAATATCTCGGTATGTGTTCAATAACGTTTTATATCGTTACGTCGAAAAAAAAAACATGTAGTATTTATTATATATTTTTTGAATTGTTCGTTAAATATAATATTTTTTTTTTACGAAATTCATCAATGGTACAAGTTATATAAAAAAAAAAAATTAGGTTGATATCGCATAAAATATTCGTACGCTCGTAAGATAATAAATACGATTACGGTAATTCCTATAGTGATAAACATTGTAAATTTTACTGAAGCATATTCATGTATATTTATGCGGATGCTGTATAACAATTTATATATATAAAAAAAAAAATTACTCGTAGAAATATTATATACACGTTCGCGCACAAAATAGGCGTATTCGATTTTTTTAATCACGAGTACATCAAATCGAATCGTATTATTTCACTTGTAAAGTCAAACGTCATTTTATTATTGCGTGCTATGTATGAAAAGCATTTTTATCGATCTCTTTTCGAAAGTATTTTACGTTATACCGACAAAAAAAAAAACCCCAGCGACAAATCACTCCTGACCATCTGCTAAAATCAATCGGTTCCCCTTTCATTATTATTATTATTATTATTATTATTATTATTATTATTATTTTATTGTTATCACTATCATTATCGTAATAACATAAACACGACGACTATACGGCCGTTAGGACAAATCCACAATGCGCCCATAAAAGTCGTCTGGACTGTTGTTGTTCGCGCTTTCCCCTCAATATACGCGTGCGAAAAAACCAGCCTTTTGCATTCAATTAATCCTAAAAAAAACATATACAAGAAACGAGCACTGTTTGAATAATGTCCAACACAAAGCCACGTGTTATTTTTTATTCGCCCGAGTTACACGCAAAACGATCACAGATCATTTATACAATATATCGAATAATATGTACGCAGGCAGTGATAATGGATCGCAGGAGAAAAGACACCCGCGGGCATACTGTTCTACGCTTATAAGTAAAGCTCAGAAGTTTATGACCTTATAACAATAATAAAAAAAGACATAAAACGATAAAAATGTTCATAAAAATTTACAAATAATGGTTTAAAATTAATACGAATTTAATATATTTCTTTTTTTTTTTTAATTTATAAAATACGAATTATAAAACCTTATAAATTACTCAAAATTATTGCATTATTGTATTAGCTATTGGAACGTGTTTGATGTTGTCAAAATTAAATTAACGAAGATTATTATCGGATGGCAAATATTTATATGTAGAAAAACTTCTCTCCTCGTCCACTGAAGTGATTGGAGAAAATTTGAAACGAGTTCAATTTCCAGCACTTAAGTCATTAGGAAAACACTCGCATAAAGCTTTTTCGCCATTTAGGATTTTTAAAATTGTAGGGTAATGAGTGAAAATGTCGGAAATGACCTAAAAATGTCAAAAAACTAACTATAAAGTAAAAAAAAAGCCGGAAGATGCAAAATAAAAATTAGATATTTAGATTCACATGCTATTGAAACACATTTTCAGCGAAGAAAACATCGTCTACGAAGTTAAAAAAAAAAAAATGCATCAAAAATCACGAGCCCTACTTGGAAGTATTCTATCCTTTCGACGTTTTATGCTGCTGTTATTTTTTGATTCGTATTTTATATTATTACGTTTATCATCAACGTGACTTCTTCGTGAGTTCGAAATATTCTTTACATCCAAAATGGATTTTTATTGAAGTACAGGCAGTGACAACGCTGTACTGATTTGGCGCAATTTAATAATTCTTTTTTATTCAATCAACTTTTATTATTTTTTGAAAATACTAATTATTAATGTCATACAACAGTTTTGTGTTAGTATAGAAATAAATGCATTTTTTACGGTAACAATATATATTATATATATATATGTATATATACGTAAAAATGTTCTGGATCTTTCAATACTCTAAGTTTCAAGTTCATTAAAAACTTTTAGTCAATTTGGTTTGCTATTTACAGAAACTTCCGAAACTTTGTAAGCGTCGAATTCTATAAAAACTTGTTTTTTCATAGAATTTTTCAAAAGAAAAAACTTTCTCCCCGTCCTTCCCCCGCGCTTTTTGGTAAACTTTAATATCACCAATTTTTTTCAGTCTTTCTAATCGAAAATAATATAGCGAATAACGAGTATACCATAATTGTATTTCTCTAATTTGTCACTTGATGAGTTGTATTCGTAGAATTTAAAAAAACTTCTCAAGCTGATTTTTGTTTCCACATTAAATATATGATATTGTTCATAAAGGAATAATTGATTTTAATCGTGTAAAGTATTACTCATAAAAACGACTAAAACCTCTAGAACAACGTTAACACTTCACCAGACTCGGCGCAATTATCGTTAATAACACCGCGAGACGTTTTAAACAAGAATATTAGATTTTTTTATAAAAAATATTAGCCAAAAAAAAAAAAAAAAAACAAGGCATATTCTAAAGATATTACGCTCAATTGAAAATGTTATCATTTTTTCAAGGTTTCTTTATTATTATTACTTCTCTATAATGTACCGTACAAGATTTATAGATAAAGTTGCGCGAAACTTCTAGAATAGGTATGTACTTCGTTTACGCGAAAAAGTGATCTTGTATACAAATAGTTTATACACATAAAAAACACATAATTGTAGACCGATTCATAACAAAATTTTATTAACATATTATTGTTGTTATCGTAAACCTAATACGAGGTTTTTTCTTACCCTTGGGACTATACAAATATATGCTTTCTCCGCGAGTGTCTGCGTAGTAATAATAAATGTAAAAATAAACATGACTATTTACAACATATTTTTTATAGTGGTGTATTGTATTGGGATATGATTTATAAATTCGCTTTTTGTACATAGGAAAAAAAAAACGAGTAGAGTTTATTGTTTTATTTCGAAGTAATAAGCGATATCGTATAATCAGCGAGTTCATTATAATTTTATTTGAAATAATGCGTATTATAAGATAATAACGAAATAATTTATTATTACTTCAAAATATTATAATAACCTCATAAATTACAAGAATACGTATTTATTTGATAGGCCAATTTTTGCGGCGAATTTAAAATAAATTAGTAAAATAATTATAATAACAAGTAATATACAATAAAAAATATAGGTGAATTTATAGGTGTTTCATATTTTCTCTACAAATAATTATTTTTTGTTTTTATGCAATTATATCAAAATTTCTTTGATCGTAAAACCATTTGTTTTAACTGATATAAATTAATGGCATTTGGTCATTACAACAAACGAATTGTATTGTGTATATATATGGTTTTATGCAAATGTTATATATATCTCTTACCGTTTTGAGTAATATCTTATATCTATACGAGAATAATGTAATAATTTAATGACCCGTTTGTTCATCGATTTCACTCGAGTACATTGCATTTAGTATAGTAATAAAACACGTCGAAAATATAATATAAAACGTCTTAGAGATAAGTTACCAATGCCGTAGTAACGATATATCGGGACGGACAAAGGGATGATATAGCCGTGTAAGAATTTATTTTATTCGTTGTGTAGAAAATTCTAAAACATTATTTATTTTTACTGTGCGAGTAAGTGGTAATAATATCACGTTTATTGTCCAGTGTCTATACGTGGTGGTTACAAAGATTTTCAAAGTACTACACCATAAACGTACATCGCATATCGCATATATATATATATATATATATATATATATATTTGTTTTCGTTGAACAATTTATTACGCGAATTAATAAAATGTAATTTCTTCATTATCGTCACTGTTAGCCAAACCAAATAAAAACCGTTCCAGACGGTTGTTCTTGTACGAGTGTTTTCTCAACGCCTCCTATCGCCCGTCATGTCATATTGCTGCTGAGTGGATTGCGAATCGAGACGTTGGGGTACACACAGTTTATTCCGGCGTACACAGAACTCTGCAGCTTTTATTTGAGACTGCAGCAGTGTACAAATAAAATGCCTCACAGTAGGTTATTTAGGTACACACACACACACACACACACACACACACACACACACACTCGGTGAAAGAGCCTTGAAGTAATGAGAAAATACTGAGTTATTTGTACATCAGTTTTCCATATATGTCTCTTTCCCCGGGCTTCTTATCGTTCATCTTAAACAAATAAATTAATGGCACGTCCGTCTCCTCCGCCTGCACCACCACTATGCAGTAAATCCCTTTGGAACTCGTCGAGGGAAAACTTTATCTTTTCCAGTATTTTTATAACATTTCAAAAGCAAGAAACTATCATCCCAAAGCTGATATTATACAATGATTTATTGACTTCCGTACCGCGACATATTTTAACTCTCAATGAAATGGTGACAAAAAAAACTATACACACACATATATATATATATATGTTTTATTGTATTTATTTTCTTCTGAATTGATTATATATACTATTTAATAGAGAAATCGTCAACGAATCCAATTTTTATCGAGAAAATATCAATTTACTTTAAAAAATTGTATTTTATATTTTGCGTACAGGATATTTAAAAATTCAACTTTATTGATTATTATTGTTATAATTATTATTGTTATTATTGTTATTATTATTATTATTATTATTATTATTATTATTATTATTATTATTATTAATGAATTATATAATGTCAACTAGATATATTAGATTCAATTGAACTTTGAAGTTTGACATGTACGGTGATGTTCGTTCGTTCAAAGCGCGGTCGGTATAGGTAATAACATTTACTATGGATATCATATACCGCGGTACAGATCAGAAGACGTCAATTTACAGCAAATATTGTTTACACAGTTTAAATTAAATTACTCGGCGGATTTGAAAATTATTAAACGCAGTATTTATTTGTTAGGGCGAATGTTAAAGTTTGAACGCCACCGTGAACTAAAACATTCCGAATATAATATATTATACTGTAATTACATTGGCTATAGATACGTCTTATAGTTGCGAATTGGGTACGAACATTTTAGGCCGGAGTGGTCAAAGTTCTTAGTCGATTTTCAAGTGTTAAATTAAGACGAGAATTGAGAAAATAACGCTCGTTTGTTTCCTTCAAAGTTTAATTATATACTAATACTGATATTATACGATTAAATGTTGAAAATACGTTGGCGTAAATTAGTATCTAAAATTAAACCTAAGAAATTAGTGTCAGGGAGAAATTTGTTGAATATATAACAGAATTGCTAATAGACTGATTATTGTAAAATTTCATTCGCAGAGAAAAAGAATGTTATCTCATTAGTTATTAATTACGATGTGTGATCAAATATTTATAAATTCCATATAACATATTATGTAGGTACACGTGTAACAAATACGTACAATAAAATTCAATAATACTTTAAAAAATAATAAATATCGTTCAATTTTATCATAATAATAGTTATCGGAAACGAAATGGAAAAAGGGGAAAAAAAGATTGCTACACGGGAACCAGGATAATTCTCGTATAAAATATATAAAATATTATCTGCGAAGGATTTGGTTTTTCTCTTTAAGTCCCACACACGTATTTCCTCATGGGACGGGTTAAAATAATTGTATTGCGTAGTATATGGAATTTTTCTGAATATATATATATATATATATATCTGAATGACGGTAATTCGGAGAGTTTATACCAATGGTCGTCCTAAAAAAGCAAAAGAAAACGTGTTCGGGTCTTTTAAAACTTAATAATTACTGCGAAAATTTTTCGAAAAATTGTTTGATAAGAAAAAAAAACTTATCGATTTATTATCACCTTTAACTAGAATATTCTACAAAGTCTTAATTTTAAAGATGCTCACTGGGAGAAATTGTTTTTGTTTCCAAAAACAAAATCTTTTCCAAATAATCCATTTTACGGAAAAACGTTCAACTCCTTCGCTTCTTTTATATTTCAAGTCGTTTTTTTTCGTAACTTATAAAAATGTTTTCTTAACGTACATACCTATATATAGGAGTGAAATTAATTTATTAAAGTAAAAAGGTCGATTTTGTTTAACACTAATTTATGTAAAATAGTTAAAATATACAATGCCAAAAAAAAAAAATGCACTTTTAGTTAAATAGTTAACACAGCTGTATTGAATAATAATTAGAACATGAAATTTAAATTATAAACTTATATAATCATATATAAATAAAATTTCATTAATAATTAATAATAATAATAATAAAAGTTTAAAATTGGCAGTGAATAATTTTTCGTAGAAATATAAATATATTTTATGTAGAGTAAATTGGTATAAACATAAGAATTAAAATAATATCAGAAAGTTATTAAAAATATGTGCTGTTGATCATAGATAATTTAATATGAATAATGAATGTAAATTACATCAATATTTTTGGTAACCGAATGAAAAAATCATATAGAAAAATAATAGATTTTCTAGAATTCTTGTCAATAATTTAATAGAATGTAGTTGAGTACACGAATATATTATATATAGTAATGATGATAATAAATGCAATCTAAATAAATACATTTTAACATAAATTTATTTACAGAAATTTGTTTAAATTAATATAAAATAAATTGTATTTATTCATCAATAAGGTGCTAAATCCTAATAGAAGGAAATGCAATATTGTATATACAGTTTTTGAATTCTACTTGCGTGCGAAGATTAAATCAAAAAGAAATTTGAAGTACAATTTCAATTTGATTAGTTTAAATTTAACAAGATTTATCGTCCACAAAATACAAATGAAATTGAACACGTTTAATTATTATTAATATTAAATTATTTATTTATTACATCGTAAATAAATAGTTTTTCATACTTGACATAGAATAAAAATGTAATTATATATATTATTTTATTTAACGTTTTGTTTAAAATTAAATGTAAAAGATAATGGTAAATAAAAATTATTTATTAAATGCTCTTGATTACTTGATACTAAAATATACATCAATCTTAAAATATTGTAAATAATATTTACGAATCTTAAAAAAATATTATTATAAAATTCATATTTTCCGTCGAACCGTTAAATATCTTACTAAAAAAATTCCGTTCAATTTATTCCATACAAACACTTTAGTAGCTAAACACTAGAATCTAATTTTAAAACAAGTGGTTCGCAAACTATAGTCATTTAAAGTTTCTAGTGAATGAAAAGTCAGGTTTAAATAAATAAATGACGTGATATGCGAATGTTTTAGATTTTCCGCCCCATCTTTGATACCGGCTTTTTCGGAATTCAAGTACTTAACAAACAAAAACTTTTACATTGAAAAAACATAAAAAGTCCGAGAAACATACGCTACGCGCACATAAATTAAATACAACTTAAGTGTACGGCAAAAGTTAAGGTACAAATTGTTATTCCTGCGTTATACATCAATCTGTAAATAATTGTGAATCTCAAGTAGAAATTCGTTTATCAGTCAACGAAATTAATTAATTATTTATATTGAATTAATTTGGATTTATTATATTAAAAACAAAAAAGCGTTTAATTTATTATTTTAGATAAGTGAAACATTTTATTAAATTCCCTTGTGCGTTTTCATATAAAATCGGTATTAAAACACTTTTTTAAATGATAAGTATGAGATATTATAAATTATTATTTTTTATTAAAATAACTATTTTACGTGCAAAATATTAGTCGATTTGTTTCGTCAGACCGCTAATACGTTTTTGTTCATTTCGAGACGTACACTGCGAAAAAAAAAACGAAAACAATAATAATGACTAATGAGCTTGTTGAAGAAACAATATATTACTCAGTAATTATGAGTGTTATTTATAGCAGGCTTTTTCTCAAGCATATTAGTGCTTAATACACATAGGAATCGCTCGATTCTTACTATTGAATTATTTATTAAATTTTTATCTGAATGCTATGTATTTATTAAATATATTGTTTTATTAATATTATTAGTTGTAGTAGTGTATACAGTTTACACTGTAAATATATGTATAAATTATTAAGTTTACTTATTGTAATGTAATTAAAATATATAATCACATATTAAACAAAAAAGAAAAAATTGAGATGTGACTGCAAACCACGTGATTCGTACAATGTACAATAGTTGTGAACTATGAAAATTGTACATATCGCGTGAAATGTATAATTCCGTACTTTTTTAGTATTATTTCAATATTAATTTACAAATTATTTTATTATATGACTCTATGTATGTATTTTTTTTTTTATTTAGTATTTTTCAATTTATTGTTTTTGTAATAATTTCAAAATAGTTTTCAAAAATATTATTGGGATTTCTACTCCGAAACTTAAAGAATAAAGTATTTAGGTATAGAACAATGTTTTCTTTTGTGTGCAACCAGAACCAGCAGAATAGTTTTATTTCCATTTCCAGAGCTATCCACAATAGAGATGGAACAAAATAAATTATAGCTGACATAAAACCCCTCGGTTTAAGGTCGAACGATTCGATTGAAAAATCAAAATGGACACTAAAAAGCTATCAAATTTATTGCTTGACTTTTCTGCCTTTTCTATTAGGATTGTGACGAAATAAGAAAAACAGATATTGAGAATTTTTTTTTTTTTTCTGAAAGTGAACACGTCATGATTATACCGCACTTACATGATTTTTCATTGCATTATATATGTTAACGAAAATATGCAGTAGATATATTACACGATATTCAGTACTTTACGGTTTATTCAATTTAAATTATTACATTTTTATATAATAATTAAAATTAAAAATAATACAATTTTATATCGACATAGATTCGTTTTCGGAGATTTGCCGTCACTGATGTAGTGTTTTTCAAAAATGTTTACCAGCAAAACTCACATATAATTAAATTATAATTAAAATTGTTAAAAGTAAGATAATAGGTCAACCAAAGAATATTAATACATTTGTTTAACTGAGCATTTGGTTTATTTGAAATATTATAAAATATTAATACATTTTGAAATATCAGTATTATTTATTAAATTTAATACGAAATTCAAAAATTTAATTATTTGTAAATATTTTAATTTTATATATGCATAGTGCATACATGTGTGTGTGTTTGTGTGTGTGTACATATATATATATATATATATATATATATATATATTTGTTTAATGTCAATTTTATGTTATCAATACTAAAAGAGAAAATTTGGATTAAATTTTATAATACGTCATTTTTAAAAAAAATTATCTGTAAAATGTAATATATGCCTATTATATTATTTTTGTAATATCATTGATTATACTTATATAATATGTATTAGCTTTGACATTATATATATATATGAATAATTAGTGCTACTATATATGATGAATTTTACTGTCCGTATATTAATCATTATTTACTATCTAATATAGGTAGATATACACTTATATATTGTTGGAAATATTTATACGTAATATAGATTGGAATTTTATGTATGGTTATAGCCATGGTAAGATTTTCAAAAGAGAGAAGGTAAAAATTCATAAGAGTAAGTGTAAAAATTGGAGGAGGTGATCAAAATAGTTTTATGAAAAAAATAGATCCGTTTTAGATGAACTGTGAATTTTTAGGGAGTTATGTGCGGTATGGTCTTCCGCAATTGCGCCAATTATGTTATAAAAAAAAAAAAAAGAGCCAGTTAATCGTATACTAAGGGCGTCAAAATCCTAAATACGCCACTGAATATTTTATTCTGTATCGGTATATCCTGATATATACATATCACACAGAAGTATAATAATACAACATAAATTATTGGATATTATCCTGCAGGATACAATAACGGTGTAATGTACGTACCTATATTCTATATATATATATATTATTAAAACAAATAGAGAAACAGACACGAACCAATGATTCCAAATTTATGGCAACAGTATTTGCTAGACCGCTATATATATATATATACACATGAGTTCGCATATACGTCGTATATATAGTATATAAAGGGCGGAATACGTACTCTAATGATTTTTCCAAGCGTGTAAATTTTTCGTTTGTTCGTGGTGTTTAATAATGTATGACATCGTAATTGAGCCGCACACGTCCGACACTGAGCAAAGAGTTTGCTTCTCATTAGCATTGCTAATCTCTCGGTTCTCACACACACACACGTATAGTTTTACTTATTTAATATAATATTCGTAAATATAATTATATACAACCCGGTAAACACATACGCGCCAATTGAATCGGAGGAATTCACCGAGTATTTTCGATTTAAACTACTTCGCCCCGCGTGTTGTGCTCGTTTATTATCCTACGAATATATATTAACCCGTTTTGTAAATAAATGAATAAAAAAAAAAACAATAATTTATAAATATTATTTGTACTAAACAGGTGTATTTTATACGACGTTAACCAATTAGTTTTCCTATTATAATTGTTGAATATTTTAAACCGCGTTTGAAAAACGGCGCCTATCGATAGGCGACAACACGATACAAACATAACGGTTATTATGCAAATTTAATATCGAGATTCCGTCGAAAAGAAAAACAAAAAAAAAAAACTAGTATCGTCCGTCTTTACTAATGTACTTCAACGTTATACGTTGTTAATTTTTCAAAGATTCAGTTATTATTATTCGAGTGAAACGACGAAAAATGTAACAACTTTAATACCTACATAATATTTATATTATTATTATTTTTTTGTTTCGGTAATGACCGAGTTCATTAAAACACATATTTATTTGTTTTTTCGTTTTAAATTCATTTAAATGTAAAAAAAAAATATATATACTGTTTTTTTTTAAATAATACTCAAACATTATTATGCAAAAATATTAATGGCTGAAACATTTTTAAATTGAATTTTGAAATTATACGAAGTCATTTAATACGTTTACAACACACACGACTCGTATTTGTTATTATAATATTCTTCTCCTTCTTTTCCCTCGCCTCTATCCGAACTATTTGGGGTCGGCCACCTTTGTCCTAAACTTCCACTTGACGCGGTCTCCCACGTCTTCCACGCGCACACACAATTATTATAATATTCATATAACGAAATAATATTAATAGTATATTATTAAAACGCAATATTATTTTTATTGATACGCTTGAAGAAATTTTTCTGAAAATAATTTCCGCGCGAATTACGCAGTTTTATAATATTTATCAGCTGTTATCCGAAAGTTTGAATCAATCGATAATTATTTTGGGGAAAAAAACAAAGAATATCTACGATAAATTGCGTTTTTTTTTTCAGGGCAAGCGTTGTTTCGGAGAATAAAAGTTCACAAAAACGTTCTATTTGAACACAAATATAGTACTCTTTAGAAATTGTATTTCCAAGAGTTATAAAAAAAAACCACGTTATTTTGAGTGATGCGTGAAAAGTGAACTGAGCCTTTGCTCAGAGTGGTTTTTTTTTAATGCGATGATTTGTTTTTCGAACGTTTTTACTCGTAATGGAACTATCAGCACGCCGGTCTACGTACCGCTGTATTCGAATATCAATCCAATAATTACCCGAATAATATTCGAATAATCCTACCCGAAACGATTGATCTTTCGTACGTACGTTTGAAATCGGTATTTGTGTAAACATAAAACGCACAGTTGAATTCTACGAAAAGCTGTACTGTACGAGTATAAGTGTATTAATCGCGCACAATCCTGAAAATAAAAATTCATTTTTACAATAACGCGTGTCTATAATATTGTAAAAACGACCATGAGCTGTCCGAGAACACGCGAATAATTCTCTTGAATATTTCGATACATTATAGTATAATACGGATTCTGCTCTATGGCCAATGGTGCGCAACACTGAGGGGTCGTCAACAATTTAACACCAACAATTATTTTGTACCGACGGCGACAAATGTATGATACAATTACGATTCTATTGGAATTATTGATGAAATTCCGCGGACAATGTGCGTGGCGACGTGTGCGTAGACGGCGTGTCTTTACTGCACGGTTCAAAGAAAGGTTTTGACGTTAAATTTGTCAGAAACGTCTTCACGTTTGACCGTTGAACGAATGCAGGCAGAGAAGCCGTAGCTTTCAAAAAACTTCAACCAGATTGCAATAAAGTCGCGTAAGTATTTCGTTAAACGTAATAAATTCTACATGAAATTTGTATGAAATCAAAGGCGTTAAATCCCAGGCTTTTCACAAACGTCCTGCAGCGAGTTCCTTCGTACCGGATAATAAACCGGTCGTTTCGCGCGGTAAAATTTTTTGATCTCGGAGATGAAGCGCGGATCGCTTTTAAAATCGACGATTTCACTAATACGCTCGTGAACTGTTATTGTTACAGTGATTGTCGTCTCGTCGAAATAAACGGATTCGAGGTGAAAGGTCGTATAAATACGGATTAAAAAGAAAACGTTGCGCGCACCACCGGCTCCGAGTCTTTGCGCTTTTCAATGCTCCCGACGTCCCGGTCACGCTCATCGCGTAAAAATATTCCTCAAAACAGTTTACAATATTTTTTTATACGCATTGTAACAGCGAGTTACGATGAATAATAACTTATTATTATTATTATTGAACGAACAGTTACTGAACTGCACTGCACAGTGCTATAAACGTCGTGTCTCGCGCTCGAGGTTAACGCACTCGACTTAACACGTTTAATAACGAAACGTTTTTCGTCGTGCACATCATATAATAATTATACGTGTCTCTTTATGTGTACAATTTTCTGGTGATGTACGAACGACTGCGTTGATGGATCGAATGTCGTCGTCGTGGAAATGCTTATGGCGAATTCTTCGCGTTCCGAACAAGACTCCGTTCGCGACCGGATTAAAGAGAATAGTGGAATAAAACGCGACGACAAACACAAACGTTATTTACGCAATTAAAAAAAACTAAATAAAAAAAAAAAAAAACGTTTCTGTTGTCCTGTTAACTCTTACGGTTTTACGCGTGACACTTGTGAAAAAATAAAAACGTATATATAGCGAGCCGCGTGTTCTGTTGTATGGACGTCGCTCAAGTGCGAATGACTTGGATATCAGAGTTTTGTTATTATTACTATACATAATTTTAAAGCAATGCCATAATTAATAGCGTCGCGTTAGATTGCAAACGATTTTGAGCGGTGCTCCGCGGCGTAATATTATTTGTTATTAAT
This sequence comes from Slavum lentiscoides, assembly GCA_032441835.1. Lineage (NCBI taxonomy): Eukaryota > Metazoa > Arthropoda > Insecta > Hemiptera > Aphididae > Slavum > Slavum lentiscoides. The sequence continues at coordinate 22,691,452 of CM063707.1, forward strand.
AATAATATAACGCTTATAATTTACTATTAACTTCACAGCAAAAAAATATTTTTTTTTTTTTTACATTTTTTAAAAGTTACGTATTTAGTAAACATTTCAAGACTCTAGGACCGTTATAGTTTCGAACAAACGTAACTTTCCACAAAACAAAAAAAATTAATTTTGTCGAAAAACTCGAAACGTTTATGAAAGAAAATTGTGACAAACGGTTTTTCAAGATTTTTCGAGTATATTATATATTATAGTTGTAGTAACGCACGTCCGACATTGTTTAAGCGTTAAAACCGAAAATTATCATTTTTTTTTTTTTATTATTTAAACGAATCGTTGAACCGGACGAAAACGTTTCTTAAAAACAACCGTATTTTCCTGTAATTTTTTTTCAATAAGACATTTATACTGATTTTTATTGAGTTTTTCCCATACGTTTTTGTGATAATTGAAATAAAGTATATGCTGCTTCATTTTCTTCCGAAAAAAAAAAAACGTTTTTTAAGGGATTATACTAATTAAAAATGTTTTTCAAAATAACTTTGAGCGTTATCAGCATGTAAATTTGTTCTGTGAATTTTTTTTTTTCGTGTTTCTCGGCACGGTTGTTTGAATTTCCGATTCCGTTAAACAGTTACCTTTTTTCATTTCATCCCAGAGATCATTAAACTTGGCACCTGCAGACTGTCGATCATACTCCGCGCGGAATTAGAAGTAAATTTATATACCATAAAGTATATTGCGATAGTGTTGTGCAAATATAATTGACGGAAAAATCTTATTTCTCGACCAAAATCATTATAATATTCTATGAAAAAAAAAACAGAAAACAGAAAACAAAAATTAAATCGTTACCGTAAGTACACTTTTATATTATACAACGCAGTGTTTTCCATAACTTTTTGTTATGGCGACCCACAGATTTACTCTTTGTTAGGTAAGCGACCCTCCACAAAAAAAAAAAAAAATTCAAGTATATACCGTAAAATATAACGCGTAATGAAATAAAATTAATCATTTTTTTTTTTTTTTTTATGAACAATTTCATCGTTTTATATTATAATATAATGGGCGGTGCTTAATAACTAAATTCTGGTAAATATAAAGATTTTTTTTTTTTTAGATTAAAATATCGCCGTACTCGTAAAAATTTAATGCGAACAAACACAAATTGACTATACGTAGTATTATATTAATTTTATCGGTAATTTTCGACTTGGATATTATGAAATATAATAAAAACGTGTATTTTTTAGAAATGTTTTTATCGATATACTAATAAAGAAATTTTTTTCAAATATGTTTATTTATTTCGATTTTTGACGGTCGAGATAATATTTTCCTTGTCACGAGTTCGACGACCCATCAAAAATATTTTGCGACCCGCAATATTGCGAGCCAATGTATTCCGTAGTCGTCAACTATATAGAACGTTGGTCACCGAATCAGAACGGTTGATTTCTCAACGATGCACAGGCGGTGGACACTTTCCGAAACTCCGATCGACCGAGTCCGGGCGTTAGAGATGTGCATGATATACCGCCGGTAGAATCCTAAAAATTAGTCGGGTCGATAGCGTATAACAAACGGCAACGTAACGGTTAAAAGGACCTCGAAATAGTAAAAAAAAAACCACGAAAGCGAGAAAACTCCGTAACTCCGGGCCATAGGCGGAAATAAGGGGGGCTTAGGGGGGCTAAGCCCCCCAAATATCTTATAATTTGTATGTAATTTGGATATTTGACTGATTATGACTGATGTTAAAAATGTACGCCCCCCCCCCCAGAAAATTTAATAGATTTCCGCCTATATGCTCCGGGCACGCAGAAAAAACGTAATCTGTTACGGATAATAATCCGGTCGGAAAAAGGAACCGCGTGGAAGACCTCTGCAGCATACGTCCCGGACGGACGATCTCAAAATGTCGTTCATCACACCTACGGCAGTGTTCGCCATTTAGAGCGGCCATTGATATGAGTATCGAATCGCCAATGTTTCGATGACGGCAATTGGAAGAAGAAGAAGAATATCGAGTCCCGTATGTATAGTACTATAGTAGGTCCCCTTTGCTTTTGATTTGCATTGTTCTGGTACTCTGTTTCAAGCGGAATTGCTTCTTCCAGAGAGATGGAGTTGTTCTTGATTTTTGAGTTTCGTTTGTGTTTAAATGCTCACTTAATGTTTAATGGTCGGTTTTATCGGAATCTTTCTTTATGGTATGGTCTGGTGGTTATGTCTGTAATATGGTTGAAGTTTGATGTTTTTATTCTTGCTGTTAGGTTTATGGAGTCTTTTTGAACTTCTGATTTAATGGTCTGTACGTTAGTGGAATTTCTTATTGTTTCGTTTGAGACGTACCATTGGCTGCCAGTTATAAGTCTAAGAGTGGTGGATTGAATTCTTTCTAGCTGTTTCCAACTGTTTTTTGATAGGTTCGGCGGGACCCAAGGGGGACCCGCGTATGTTATTATGGGTCTGATGTATGTTTTGTATACGTATAGCTTTGTTTTGAGTAGAAGTGGGCTTTGCTGGTTTATTAGTGGATAAAGTGTAAATTTTGCGCCAATTCGGGTCCCCGGAAACACCGCGAATTATAACGGAACGAAAAATAAACAAAATTTTTTTTTTTTTACAAATTCAGAACCGAATTTCCGACGACTCATATTGTCACCGGGTCTTCAATATCCCGCGGCGACGTTCGACGACACGTATACGTTGTTCGTACAACTGCAATATTGTTGCGTATTACCGCGTCGACGCTTTTCATCGCGATAACGCTTGACGCAGTCGCTCATCATCATTATTATTATCTTTACGCAGTATATAAATGGCGAATTCGTATTACTATTAATATTTCGTTGACTTTTGTGCTTTGGCTTTTTCCACTGTGTTATGTACACAGCGTACGAAAAGATCGGCGGCGGCGGCGGCGGCGGCGGCGGCGGCGGCGGCGGATATTGATGACGGCCGAAGAAAACAGCGTCGTGACGGGCGAGTATTATTATAATATAATGGTATCCGACGCGCCGTTTTGCCTTCACGACCGCGGTTCGCCCGTTATTATTGTGTACATTTCGTCGCTTTCGAATACGTTTTTTTTTTTTCTGTATTCCGTTTCCTCCGTTTTTTACGCCGTGAAATTCTCTTAAAACTTGCACACGGAGTCGTTTGAAAACGATAAGTTAACGAGATACATTACTCGCAATACGCAGTGGCTGCAACACCGATAAACAGGGCAGTACGCTTCAATTTTATGCTAAAATTACACTTAATATTTTATTTTGTATATTATGTCTATAAAATTTACCGCCCTTAATAATTAAAAATTTGCAACACCGATAAAACGGGCCGGGCGGTTAATCGCAATGATTACGAAAAAAAAAGAACAACCGTTATTGCAATTATTATCAGTGTGAAATTCGTGCGAGACGCGAAGACGTTTAAAAAAAAAAAACTTCATCAGAACAGAGTACAGTGTTTGGCCTGCAAATATTATATTTTTTCATAAATGACGGTAGAAGATATTTAAATCTGTCGGCTGTGACGATCACACACGCGATTCTGCAGCTATACTACGTTCGCACGGCTAGCGGGTCCAACGTAAGTTGGTATAAGCATGGCTAAATATCTAGGTATGACAACAGATTGTCCAAATAGCGACTCGGTCTGCGCATCCATGGAAAAAACAATAATATCGTATTTTTTTTCATGGAACTGGCAACCGGAATATTATTTTGTCATTTATGTAGATATTTAGCCGTGCGCAACATTAACAAGTAATATGATAAAGATTTTTTCTTCTATGGAAGTGGTTGCACTTTCATAGAAGAAAAAATCATACCTGCGTATCACAAATCTGTTGGCATACCTAGATATTTAGCCATGGGTATAAGTATATCCGCGGTCGCGGTATCATAACGGTAACTGGCCCGATATAAATTGTTACGTCCGATTTTCTCTCGAAAACTGTGGAGAAATAGTGTTTGCTTTCGGCACTGTATTTCGTTTAAAACGCGTAAAAAACCGATCTCTAAAATTCGCATAGCCGTATATTTTCCCTAGTTTTAGCCTGCAATCGCGTGAAACGTTTGTCGACATTTCAAAGTCGCGTTCAGTGCGAGGTTTATCGTTTTATTTATGTAACGCGCCAGTGTCTTATTACGTTCAAATGACTTAAATTTTTATTTGAAAAAAAAAATTTTATTTTTTTTCCCCATAACGTAAAACAGAAATAATTTGTAGATTTGTTATAATCGAATATTAATAATATTATAATAACGTGTCTGAATGCCGTTTATCCGTAGATCGAAAAGTCCGCATATAAATAATTCACAGTATTCTGGTACAATTGGCAGGTGAGTATAGTACACTATATTATTATTTGATTGTTTATATTTATTAAACAAAAAAGAGTGCTTATCGTTTTAGTGTAGAAATATATATAAAAAACGAGTCTGCTAATACTCGAGACATTGATGTGTAAACGTCGCGTGAGCGATAAAAATGGAACGGAATTGTGATTGGGATTTGTGAATATTGGTATCTTTGTTCAAGGTAATTTCGATAATAAATATTATTATTAGTTGCAATGACAACAGCTTACACATTATACGCAATTTATAATTGCGTGTAAATCAATTAATATTAATAAATATTATTATTATTTGTCATGACAACAGGTTACACAATTCCGTACCGTTTCCCGAAATTTACCTTCATACCGCCGTAATAGATGTTTGAACATCATCAATACCAAATAATATTATATAATTTATTTCCAAACAAAACGTGTGTTATAGTTATGGTCGGGCGACGCCACGCGCCATATAGCAGTTTACTGTTTAACCGTTTCGTTTCTTTTACTAAAACACTGCAGGAAGACTGTCATTCCCCCTCCGTTTTAAATATGCGTAAAATTATTATCTTTAAAAAAATACTTAATTTTTAATTGTATTTATATATATATATATATATATATATATATATATACAGTGGCGTGCCCAGGAATTTTCATGGGGGAGGATATTATAAGTAAATAGTAATAATACATTTTAATGAATTGCCATGGTAATACCAAAAACTCAAATGTTTATGTTTCAAGCTCTCCAAAATTGTTTCTAGCTTATAATTGTGTACGTTTATAAATTGTTCTATAATTAAAAGGAATTTAAATTATAACACACTAATACCAAGTTGTTCAATTAACATAACACCATCAAACTGAAAAAATTTATTGCATTTTTAAAAATAAACAAAAAAAATAGAATACTTAGAAACTAGATTACTTATTCCAAACGGAAATTCAACCGCCTAGCTTTTGTACTCATTTTATCTATGACGTCATCTAAAACAAGTAATGACTCTAAAACAGCTCTTATAACTAAAAAGTTGTTTTCTGTAGGTCGGCAAAAAAGACAATGGGGGGGGGATATAACACCTAACCTCCCCCCTGAGCACGCCAATGTATATATATATAGTTATTATACGAAAATATAAAGCCATACAATTAAATTCCACAGATTTTTATTTGGAATTTCAAAAAAAAAAAAAAAAAAATTGAAGACATATCGTTTCAAATTATATTCATCCGCATTTTTTTTTTTTTTATAACAGAGCACAATTTTAAAATAAAATATTTTATTAAATGCGCGGTAATTTTACGATTCCATCGACGGCAATATTTAATATACTACTGATCAACGTATTTTTGTTTTGCCGAATCGCGTTTTCGACGCGTGCGCAATATAATGTTACGATACACATACACCATATTTACATTGTACACAAGTATTATAATTGTTTTGGAATATTATCATAATATTGTTATATTGTTGTGAACAGAAACTTTACGTTTATTGGTGTTGTTGTTATTACTCGCTCTTAGCACATATGTTAATACGTGTTACGACATGTGCCGTTAGAATGTATGTCAAACGTGATGGACATAAAATGCACGTAGTATACGTAGTATAACAGTATCACTTACAATTATTAATAATAAAAAAACATTCCGTTTATTACTTCAAATTTACTACAAAATTTCTAGTTCACCTAAAATGTTTGATTTTTAACGTTTCCATAGGGTTTTACTTAAAATCTTGAATATATGGCGTAACGCGTGCGTACCGAATAGATCGAATGGGTTATAAAATGGTTTAGGTACGGTATTCGAGTTTAACCGTTAACCGCCTATTATTGTTTTTACGTCTACGAGATATTTTATTTATTTTTTTCTTTACTTTCTGATCGTAAAAATGTCGTCAAAAGTCCCACGTAGTTTTCTATAATTATTTGATTAAGAATCGCTAGTCGTATACAGTATTGAAAACTTTTTATAGTACACGTAGCCTATAAAATATTCGTTTATTTTTTTGTAATTTATTAAGTATATTCCGTTAGCCCGCAGTAAGATATTCTGTTATGAATTATCAATTTACGTAATTTTTACATTTTACAAATATATATTATTAAAAATATTGTTATCATTTTTTTCTGTCGCAGTAAAATACCGTTTATATGATAATATTCCACGAGACCAGCGAATTTTTCCATACTTAAAACAGTTTTCGTCGTTATAATTGAACGCTTAATTATTATACTGGAACAATTCAAATCATTTTCGCCTTTAAGACGTATCGTTTGTTTTTTAGAGACGTCACATCATTTTATCGACTTTCGACGGATCGGTTTCTAGTACTTTTCGTGTTTCAAGTTAGGTTTTTAATTTTATACTCATTCAGAACAAAAATAATATCAATTCAATAGAAGAGAAAAAAAAACGACAAAAATTATAATACGATTACGAAAAAAAAATTGTTTACTGTTAAAATACATATAATTTAAATCGGTATTAAAAATAAATCAATTACTTTAAGTGATGTGCAGGGGGATTGATGAAAAAAAAAGAGAAAAGAACAGAATTAGATTGAAGTAGTTTTCACGTTGAAAAGTATATATATATATACGCAGGATTCATTTAGGAAGAGTAATCGTATGTGACGTGTGACTAGGAGATTTGAGCTGGGGTGACAAAGGTGTGTAATTTGTAAGATGAAATCAAGTAACTAAATAAAATACAGTAAACACTTTATTAACATTTTTCGATAGCAAAATGTGCTAATACTAATTAATTTTATTATTTTATTTCAAATAAATTGAATTTGAATTAAAAATGGAAATTTTTTTTCCTCTCTGGTAATTATTGTCTATATTTAAATATTATTCGAATGTTTATTCGTTTTTTTTTCTGAAATTTCACAAGTCCAAAAAAAAAAAAGCAATTGTAAATAATTGTATATCATACATTATTTTATAACGACTCGGACTGTACGATATTTATACAATATAAAATATTGTTGATATATATCCGATGTCAAAAATAATTTTTTTTTTCCAGGGGTTGCCGGTCGGTGACATTTTGTAAAATACTGACAATTTATTTGAAAGGAAAAACAAAATCCAAGTGTCTCCTCGACTGCAGAGCGTTTATTTATTTGAATTTTTCGGTTGTACGCCAAGTACATACAGAATTTTTACGTAATGGCCTTGATTTTATTTGGTTCTTAACCTTTTTATCAACGAGTACAAGTATAGACATTTTTTATGATCAATACGCGTACCACTTTAATTCTAAAACTGAATTAGAAGAATCAAATATTTTTTGTAAACAATATGTCTATTATTATTAATTCATTTAACGACATTTTTGATTGTATGACACTCATAAGTCATAAAAGTTGAAAAAAATCTTAATTTTCAGGTAAATCTTAATTGTTGTTTATTTTATACGAGGACATTAATAACAGGCTGAATGGGACTTATTTTCCACTCGTAAATCACTTTGAATATCGAGCCTATTTCTGTTACTTATTGTTTTTCAAATACAGCAGTTCAGAAAATCCACTGGCGCAAAAATAAGTCGTGACAAATGGAATTAAACATTGTAATGCTTGCTTGGAAAGAGATGGGTATTTTTGTTGATATCCGAAACGAAACCGATATTTCATCTTTCATTGAGCTGTCGATGAACGATTCTTTATTTTATTATATGTTAATAGTAATAATACGAAGAAAATTATATCAGAAAATGTCTTCGCGTGCCACCTACAAGCTTTCTGCGTGCCGCAGGTTTTGGAACCGCTGATCTAGTGTCAATTTAATACCATATTGTGTCTATGGGAGTTTGACTGAAATAACTACAATAATAATATGTAGATCGTTTTGAACGTCAACGGTTTTCACGTCGAATGATTAACATTGTGTGGATAATATAAAATCGACAGGACGCCGATAAAGACAGAATATTATATAGAACGATTATTGGTTACTCGGTACTACCGCGGTTATCTATGAAATAATTCATCCACGAACAACCCCACGGACAATGATAATATTACACATTATATACCGCAACAGCGTATATTATAATATTAATCGATCGACAACAGACATATACTTGATTAATAAAAAATATATTTGCCCATTAATGAAACGATTGACTTTGCGTTGATAAAAATATGTTTTGAGTTCACCGACTGTATTGATATTTTATTTAGTTTTTAATTATAAGAAAATTCGACATCGATATCGAAATTTATTTGAAAAAAAAAATAGAATTTAATTTTTATCAATCAATACTACAAGCGGTGAAAAAACAGTGAAGACGTTCGATAGTGGTGTTTTTTTTTTATAAATTAGGCAAATATTATTTGCATTAAATTGAAATAATCGATTCATATTTAAATAATAGATAAAGGCGTAAATATTATTGCATATTATAATTTTACTACTAAATCCGTTTTAACGAACAAGTGCAATAATTTATTTATTGAATATTTTATAAATAACGTGCGCGTTGACATTGAAGTTCCTCAATTTCTTTTTTTTTTTTTTAGAAATCACTATAGGTATATATTTTATAACGGATCCAACAAAATATATATGATACAAGGTGGTTTTTTTTCTCCTGTGGACATTTTTTTTATGACGTTTTGTTTTACTTCACTGTCCTGTACCCATCAATAATATTTATTAATTAATTAAATTTATTTATTAATTGCAAATTATTCAATAAATTAATTCGTAATACATGTATATAAAATTATGAATCATAACTAGGTGATCCATTCGAATACACTTAGTTTTTATTTCGTATTTAATTAATGTATACACGTAGAATTTGTAGTTTTTTTTTGTCAAAATTAACATTACTTTTTTTTATTACGTTGAAATTGTATATATATATATATATATTGTATCGTTTAGTGTCGGCCAAAGAACGGAACTATAAAATGCGTTTTACGTTGTCAATAATCTCAGGTGTTCGACCTGAAAAACGGGACTCGGGCGAGCTTAGTTTTGCGCGTAAAACTATGATTTGTAGTTTTTACCCGCGTGAAATTCGGTTTTAAACTTATACGGTCTCGGTCTTCACAAAATAAAGTTTTTGGGACACCGCTCATTTTCCTTTTAATACGTTTATAAACTATTTATATATATACATATTTTTTTTATCGTCGCGCGTGTATTAATATCGACATTACGAGTTATTTATATTCGTATCGACGGAAATAATAATCCGTTCGCTCACAGACTCCTCTCGAGTTATTCAACGCATTCATGACGAACACATACTGCAAGGGCAGCTGCTAATGGATTTCATGAATATTTATTATTTTCGTTGTTTGGCCAAAAACGACGATGATGTTGTCCGGTAAAGCATGCGTTTTCCCATACAAATACGCGGCTTCGTGAATCAATAATTTCGAGAACTATGCGGCAACAACGGAACATAAAATACAAAAAGCCAGACTCCTATTTGCCGTAATATACACACTCGTGTACATATTACGATAGAGTAACGCGGATGTTTTTAGACATTCGTGTGTTCAAAATTCTGCACCGCCTTCCGGCCCGGAGTAAATTGCATTAGAAATTTCAATATTAACTCGTTTGACGATTGCAGTTGACAATAATCGCGTTTCTTGCCAGTAACTCGTGAAATATAAAGTATAATATAATAATTAATAACTCGGAATTCTGTTTGTAGTCAAACGCGTACGGCAATTATTTTCTATAGCTGCGTGACTGCCAGTTATGATATCGAATTTTATTATAATATATAGATAGAAATTACGCGTTATAATCTCTGCAGTGTCGTCCCGTTTCGCCGAAACCATTAATTCAGTAATTTGATTTTCACGAAGTTTATTTCGGTAAACGCTAGTACAAACGCGTACGAAAAGAGCGGGAGGGAACAAAATCTCGTCTTTAATAATTCGTTTTGGAATCCACGTTTGTGTCGACTGCCAACTCTTCGCGTTTTAGTGAAAATCCTTCATAAAATAAATATTTAACCCTCCACAGTCGTCAATACGTTTAAAACATTCGTTGTTTCCATTTATCAATCCTATACGCATATAATATTACTATCGATTGCCGCAGTGACAATTGATTATTACGTTTCGAATTTATTCTCGTACCACGGACACTGGATACGTTAAACGTTTCGACGTCCATTAAAAGTACATTTTCAAAGTTTCGAACTCATAAATAACACAGGAAATACGAATATAAGTATATGTATGAAAGTTTTTAATACGATGACTCGTTTTTATTAAAATTACCTACTGGTATAGATTATAATTACATCGTTATAATTAATTTTCACATCGATATTGTGATGAGATTGGACAATCGTGTATTTGTCATTTTATATGCCCTATTCAGGCAGTGGCGGTTATACCGAAGTCTCGAGGGGATGAGGCGAACTCAAACTCAATGGTGAGCCAACGACTTCCGGTTCCCGATCATTGAGCTCAACCTCCGCTCCCCCGCCGCATTATCGGTATGAGAAGTTTATGACTCAAATCAATTGCGGATGTTTTAATAATTGAAAAACAAAAAAGATCCACATCGTCTTCCGTTGACACTTTTTGAGCAGGCCTGTATTCGAATCCTGCTCTTTTTCAAAAGTTTACTGTAGGTATTTCACCATTTAAAATATGTATTTAGATATCAAAATATACTAAAATATACTTCAAGGGAGAGGAGGCGATCCGCCTATCGCCCCTCCCCCCCCCAGATATCCGCCACTGTTATTAGGACGTCTTAACGCGATTCTTCGGTTTCGTTTCATTCGAATACACACGATTTCCTAAGAAGAAACCCCTGAAAATCAAACGAAATCAAAGGAACGAGTTGCTTCCTGCAAGACTATAATATGTGTCTACGCTATAAACCCTATAGGCGTGCGCAGACTTCGTCTGCAGGGGGACTCCACATAAAAATTGTCTGAACCAAAGTTTCTTTGTACTAAATAATAATAATAGTAATATAATATAACCCAAACAGTTTATATTTAAAGAATGCAACATAATTAAAACGTATAAGCGTAACTATTTACAACTCCATCCTTCTGTCCGCGGGAGTGAGGCCTTCAAAAGTATCAATTACATCGTCAATTTTTATGTTATAATAAGCAAGTTCTCGCTCAACGAATATTGTGAGCAGGCCGTCCAAACCATCCCGTGTCCAATGGTACCGCGTAACTTGGTTTTCACAGTACCGGGCTTGGAAAATGTTCGTTCGCGAGAACAGCTCGTATAACCGTAAACGTTTTCAATGCTTTGACAACGTTACAAAAGACAGGTAGTTTCCCTTATCCGTATAGTTGGAACCGAATATAAAACAATTTCAGCTTGATTGCAAAATATGTATAATGTAAACCTACGGACGCAATATTAAAATCAAATTTACACTTACGTACACGGCGGTATACAAAACATTTTATTACAGTCGATTCCGCTTTATTGGGACACATCGGTTGCGTGTTATTTTGTCCCAATAAAGCGGTTGTCCCGATAATCCGAAATATAAAAACGAACGTATAAATTTGTTGAAAAACTGATTTTTTTTTTTTTGACATATTTTTATTATTACAAATTACAAACTATTATACGACGAGTAGTACTACACAGCCAGCTGGTGGCTATAATTTAATTTTGTCCAGAATTTCAAATTTTTGCGCAAGCGAGACATCGTTACTACACGCGACAAACACGACTGATGCACCAAATAACATTTAACATACATCACATTTGAACATGAGATGAAATTTAATCTAATAATCGATTATGCGAGTTGGTCACGATTGTCGAACTATCGATCTATTAATGTACACGATAAAAACGTCCCAATTATCCGGATTCGTGGCCCAGATAAGCGGTGAACGTTTACCCTACAAGTATACATAATTTGTTTTCGTAATTGAAGAATTGTCCTTATTAAGCGGTTGTCCTTATTAACCGGTGTTCTCTATATTGAGCGGAATCGACTGTATAAACAAAAAAGCCACGAGCCGCAGGGGTTCGGTCCCCGTTCCCCAGTACGCACCAAACGTAAAGCCTTAAGGAAAATCGGTGGGAGGGGGAGGGGAAGGTAAGTGACTCTCGCGGAAATTTTCGCTCGCGGCGTAAGACACAATTTCAAAAAAAAAAAAAAAAAAATCGTAAGGACGCGGTCCTTACGGTATTTTACATAATAATAATTTATCACATATTTTTATCCGTGACGTCCACAATATCGCGCGTAGTGCAGTGTCTTCGACGACGAGCATAACGTTATTATTAATGTAGTATTATGACTAAGGCTGGGAATATAATGCCTTATAAAATCATAAAAAATGCTTTAATGTCCTAAAAATTCTAAATAATGCGCTAAAAAAATGCAGGTAAATTGTTTTTATTTTTAATAAATTTAGTATGAATTTTAAATAATATTTGATTAAATTAATTAAATTGAAATAAAAAGTGATTAAAATAATTTTTCTATAGGCCAAACTTCAACTTGGATTTCTTTTAATTCGAAAAAACAATTATTTCCTTATATTTTTTAAACTGTATTTTGATAGGTTTGGATTATATATCAATTTACCTGTACACTCTGAACTGTTACGCTGAATCACATTCATTATACCTAAGTTTTTCTACGACACGAGATACGAGTAGGTATAGTCGTTGCCAGATAAAATTATTATTAATAAAATTTCAAATTTCATATTTTGTACCCAAAAACTCCAATAATGCCCTAGAAACCCAATAATGCCCTAAAAAATGAAAAAAACGACGTTAAAATCAAAAAAATGCAAAAAAAAAAATGCAAAAAAAATTCTCTTATTCTCATTCAAAAGTACATGTTATGGATTTGTGACCAGGCGAGCATCGTACAGCAACCTCTGGAAAAAAATGAAAAGTGCATCGAAATCCCAGCCCTAATTATGACCGTACGTGTTCGTCGTCGTCGTCGTCGTCGTCGTATACACTGCGCGCAGGAAAGCCGCCGGGTTCGACTATAACAAGATTGATGCGCGGCGGCGGCGGCGGCGGCGGCGTTGTGATCGCGTGGCCGGCGGGGGTGGGGGGGAGAACGACAACGACGAAAACGCATACAAATCGTGCGCGTGCCGAACACGAGGGGTGGTGAGAAAACGTAACCGGAAGGGCTTTTCTCGTAGCGCGCGCTGCACACAGCCGCCACCCACGGCCGTCGACGCGTTCCCACGGGACTCGGGTGGGCAAAACGCGTTTATACTCGTTTTTAAACAAAAATATATATTGCGCGAACGGTGCCGGTGCGAGTGTATAGTCGGACCCCGAAGAAGAAGTGTGACCGGCCGTGTCGAAGAATCGGGGGAAAAGCGCACGGGAAACACTGCGTATGCGTGTGCGGAAAGGGAAAAGCGACTGGCGCGCCAACTCCCGCGAGTGAATGAGTTGGAAACAGTGTTGTATAAAGATAAATATTAATTTATCTAGATAAAGATAAAAGATGTTAGACAATAAAATTATCTAGATTAAGATAAAAGATAATTAAAATTGTAATTATCTAGATAAAGATAAATAATTAATTACAATTTATTTAGTTAAAAAAAAAAGATAATTTTTTTTTTTACTACATAAGTATTATAAAATTTTTAATTGATTATTTATTTATCGTATGGCTATTAGCTTTTACAAACATTAAACACACAACATCAATGCAACAAATATAAAAATAAGTGTTGATTTAAGGGGAGGATGATGGTAGCCTGCTCGCAGCCCTCCCTGCATATGCTATTTTAAACGAAGGTCTAACAGAAACAACCAAAAGAGCATAACGCAATAAAATTAAAAATAGGTTTTATTAATGGAAAGTCCTATTTGAACGGTAATCAGACGAGCGGGCGATAATAAAATTGTCGCCGCGTAGGAACAAATTCGTTTGTTTCTGACGCGGGCGACGATTATTACGTAGAACTATTTTCTGTATAGCATTGAATAAATGTACATAATATATTTAATCAATGTGTATTAGTGTAGACTGTAGAAGTGTAGACTATTATTGAAAACATTCGCGTTTCCGATCGTAGTCCACGGGTAGCTCGGACACTCGCTTGCTCCCATGGAATATTGCGTCGCCTGCCCGTTTGATAAATCCAACATTGTGACACAGAAAAAAAGATTATTTAGGATTTCTGTAGTTGAATTTAATTAGGATAGAAAATTGAAAAAAAAATGTAACCGAGAAACTCGAATTTTTGTGGGTATTGGATAAAAAATAAGCGCTTATTAAATTTATTTTATCTAGATGACTTACATATTAATCTAAGACAATGACTCAGATAGCTCATTTTGAATTCATCTATAGAAGATAAAAGATAAAAAAAAAATTATCTAGATAATTTATCTAGATAAATCTATCTAGATAATATACAACACTGGTTGGAAAGGACTGCGCCGCTATAATGCAGGCCGTCTGCAATCGTCTCGCTATGTACGCGCTACCGCGTTGTGACGGCGGCGGCGGCGGCGGCGGCGGGGAATCGTACGAAAAAACACCGAGAATTTTTATCGTCCGACTCCTCGCTTTACCACGACCACCACTTACCGCTTTACCGCCACTTACCCCACGAAAAAAAGAAAAAAACCGGGTGTCAGAGCTGCGACACCCGGCAAAAGTGAAACTTCAGTGTGGTGTTGTTGAACTGAACACGGCTTTATATATTATAGAGATCGTGTGATTTAAGTAGCATATACGCTAAATCAACGATCTTGTTATCGAAACGATATTGATTTATTACAAAAAAAAAAAGGACGCTAGAGTAAAATAAAGGACATACATGTCTCGTGTTTGTTTTTGGTAATAAAATTTGATTCTTAACCAAATACACATTAATAATTGTTTAATTGTATAAAAGATACAATAGGCTTATATGTTAACTAAAATATTTATATTATATATACACGTCGCGAAAAATGATTCCCTTTAAAGTATACCAACTATATTTTAATTATATTTGTTATCGGGAAAAAAAACTATGACTGTAACTCCTTCTGGTATAATTTTTAGAAACAAATAAATAAAAAAAATCACATAATTTGTAAAACCAATACACTCCTCACTCCGGTCAGAATATAAAATTTTTTAAAAGTTGTGTTTATTCGAAGAAAATAAAATAAAATTACGATTTTTAATTTTTTTTTTGTCTTAATGTTTATATAAAAAAATTTTTTTTTAAATAAATATTACCTTCCGATATGGGTCTTCAAGATCGATTTCGAAATCTCTCTCTCAAAACATTAAATACATTCCAAACGTTTTTGATCCGTTTCTGAACGTAAACGTATACTATTTAAAAGTATACAAATAATACACGGAAATCTTTAACGTATTATTTAATTGTACGAGTATGTGATCTCATATTTCCAAAGATAATAAAAAGGGGGAGTTTTTTAAATACTAAGGTCTCGAATAAGGAATTAAAGAAAAAAAAACAAACTCTACGAACACTGTGAAACTTCGTAAAAGCAGATGTGAAACTTTTAAGACGCGAAGTATTTAAAAGTAAATACTGTAGAGATTTCAATTTAAAGGTTGTAGACAATATATTGAGATCATATTTGATAAGCGGGAGAATCAACAAGCGAATTTATTTCGGTACCAAATGATCTTTTTTCTGTAGAACTGACTGGAATGGTTCCCGAAACTTTGTACACACATGCTATTGGCAGCACAGCCGGTTAGGTTGGGAAACGCATCTGACGAGTTATAACGTAGTTATAATATAGTCTCGACATACAATTCTCTCTTACTACTGTTTGTTCATATTTTCAATGTTATATCCGTTATCTTCTCTGTCTTCGTGGCCGTTTTACATCTATTTAGGAAATTAAAAGTAGATATAAACCATATTTTTTGATACTCGTTTTGTACGAATGAAGTGTAATATAGGAAAGGACCCCAAACACCCATAAAGATGAGGCACCTGCCTCAAATAAAAAACCCGTTTTGTCACATGCGCCGACTTCATAATATTACGGTCGCTTCGATATACGCTTATTTTTAATTGAATAATATATAACGATTTATTTTTGAAAAAAAATTTTTTTTATTTTATCGAATTACGAAAAAGTGTTTAATATTTTATACGGAGTACTGAAATAAATAATTGGCGCGATTTATTCTCGGGCCGCC
This sequence comes from Slavum lentiscoides, assembly GCA_032441835.1. NCBI lineage: Eukaryota > Metazoa > Arthropoda > Insecta > Hemiptera > Aphididae > Slavum > Slavum lentiscoides. The sequence continues at coordinate 22,707,955 of CM063707.1, forward strand.
TATTTCGTACATTTTCGAACGGTTATTAAATTTTACTTATTTTATATAAATCGCGTCATATATTTATTACATTTTTCCAATTGTTACCGATAATAATGTAGTGTTCTTCGAACACGCTTTATATTAACATCGTCGTCGTCGTCGTCGGGCCGTTCTGTACCGGGAGCGCATTGTCACTTTATATATTATAAATATAAATTAAATATTATAAAAAGCCACTTACCGGGCTTTGTGTATAATATTTGTACGTTTATAAATATTTTCGGGCACGTGGAATAAATTCGAAGGAGTGAGCTGCACTTCGTGGGCAATCCAAACAATAGTTATATATATAAATATATACGTAAAAAACCGAAATAATATATTATATCACTACGTTATTTTTATCATATAAAGCTTATAAAAGACTGCCTATACAGTCGCATTTGAAAACCTGCGCATAATGAAAAATGAGAATTCCGCGAAAACGGAATTTTTTTTCTTTCATCAACATTTTCCACGTTTCGTTTGAATTTATTTTCCTTTTATCGACAAAACGTTTTCACCGCGGTGTGCGATAAATTACTTAAAAAAAAAAAAATAAAATAAAATTATCATAATATTATATACGTAATTAGGGTTAAAACAAATAAAAAATAGAATTAAAATTTAATTACTTAGATATATTTTTGACTCGTCCTCTATATTATGTTGTCGATGATTTTATAGCTACGCGTTATTTAAATGCATTTAGAAAGTCTCCAATGCTATTCAACATTTTTTTATATTTATGTCTTGCATAAAGTTATTATTTATGTCTTCTATTGTATCTAATAGCAGTATATTAAATATATTTATTCAATATTCTGAGATATAAAACCTTAAAAAGAAAAACAACTGTTGTTAAATAAATATATCAGTATATAATATTATTAAATTTTCCACACAAAAATTATAGTTTAGTGCATATATTTAAGAAAAAAAGTTATTCTATAATTAAATAGATTCGAATTTATTATTCAGATACCTAGTTGGTTAGAGCGAAATTAATGCGGATACTTGGCTTAAAACACACAAATATATTTAAAAGTTATTGCTGGCTAACTCCTTTTAATTAACCTTCTCGTGTACCATAATTTTATATATTAATTACCTATGCTCACACATGCTTATTGTAAAGTATACAGATTGTATAAAAAAAAATTGAAATTAAAAATTATTCGTGTATTATTATTCATTTTTAGTATATGAAAATTCGAAAAAATCCTACACGTTTCGGTAGAATAAAATGTATTAAATACCCAAATTTTTCTTAACAGATTACGTGAGATTGTTTTTACATATGTACAAATCGATAATCGATTTGTTCCCAATATCTATAATGTATATATTAAATGTAAGTAAAAATAATCGTAACTATTATGTTTTAACACTGACGAACGGTGTGTATTATATCACGGTCCGTAAATACATGATAAGAACTACCCCGAAAAGTCAAATTTTTATTTTTTTGGTTTAAATATTGTAACCTCTCATTATTGTAATATTACCTACACAACTGAGATGTGATAAAATATAATTTCAATACGCCGATTAATAATTAACGGTTTAATGCAGAGTATCGTATAAAAAAAAAAATTATATAAAAGCTATATTATTGTACTATAGTGACTTGTTTAATATCCATATACATCAATTTTATAAAACATTTTGTACAATCTATATGTGATGTTAAAACAAAACGTGCATAATATGATATAATATTATATATATATTTATATATTCACTTTCGAGACTTGTGCGGTTATTATTATTATTATTATTATTATTATTATTATTATTATTATTATTATAAATAATAGAATATTATTATTTCGGTTATTTAAATGGTACATTTTTTCTGCGTTTATCACAAGTCTCGCTCCAGTATAGTAAGCCGCACATAAGTGTTACGAAGAAGTTAATATCGCGAAGCTCACGAGCATTATAATTTTATCGTTTATCGTGTATACCCGTTCCCTGTTTTCGACTATGAGTATATATACGTTTATAGTACGTGCATTTTCATCTTCGTTTTCAGATGTTATAAATTAATTATTTGCAATGACCTGCAGCTATTTTTACGTGTTTTAATTTTTAATTTTATACGCCCCGTGCGAATAAACGCAAAAAGTTAACGTTTTTTTAGTTTTGTGAATAAACTTTTATACTGGTTTATGCACGTTAATACTATCGTGTTTTGACGTTCACCTACATTCGCGCAGGGCATATAATAATATAAAGTGTACGTGTAAAGCTGACGTGTGCATTGTTTGGCGTTTTCTCTTTTCATTTAGTTTTTTTTTTTTATTTCAAGAAAATAATTTAAATTAGTTCGCGAATTATTTAGTTTATCACGTTCATTTCAACTAAAATATTTAATATACGAGTACATACTGTGGTTTCTTTTCTTTTTTTTGTGTAGTACAATTTATAATTAAATGTATACCTACGAGTTTATTGTGCGCGATTCGAATAATAGAAATAATTTTCCTTGTTTATTAATTATTGCTCAACACTTATTTGTAATTACGTATATTAACGTTTTAACACAGTGAATAAATGGGTTCGACTTAAAACTTTTAATTTTTTACTGTACTCCTGTAATAGAATCGCAGAAAGATTATTATTTATTAATATTCTAATGGGAATTATAGCAAAGCGAATATTAAATGAATACACTTTAAATAGCCGTCATATCGTGTACTACATAATATATAGAAATCGAATTTTAAATATTACAAATTTGGCAGACGTCGAATAAATGTATTTTGCAAACCTTTTGAAAATAGGTCGCTTATAACAGTAAACTTATTAGAGAAATCACATATTTTTTTTGCTTCGATTCACGCATAACGGACGTCGCGAAACCCGTCCGTAAACCACGTCATAAACATTGATTGGACATAAATGGATTATTTAATAAGGTGATAACAACGCGCGTTTCGACGGGGCTCGAGGTGATGACTTACTGCAGTTGTCGCATTGTATTGCGCCGAATAGTTCAAAGTTAGTTTCGGTTGTTACCCGTTAGGTATAAGGTGACTCGCAGTGCCAACGGAGATTTCTCGTATGACTTATGAGGGTTATTTAAAAGCTAAAGTTTTGCGAAAATTCCTGGACGGTTCGAGTGCAGATTAAATTACTTTGTTACGATGTCGGTAAATAGTTTTTGGATGCTCGCGCATCATCTAACCGCCGAAAACTTTATTGGACCAGTTATTTACAATTTTAATGACATTTTAACGGTTTCGGGGACCTTATTATTAATATTTTAAACGCCTTCAATACGCGCCGTTTAACGTGCACACGAGTCGAATAACGGTGATATTTTATCACTGTACACACCGGCCATGCTTTTGATATTTTCGTACCGAGTGTCCTTAAAGGGATTTCAAAACGCGTAGGTTTGTTTCTAAATTTCAAATTTTTCAATCACAAACCTTATTGCATTCTGCTTATAGGCGCGGGTCGGACGTATTTGGGAAGGTTATTTTATCATTTATACGTATAATAATAACACAATGCTTTTTAATAGGTAGCAGATTTTCATAAAACGCACACTAACGCGAATTTACAAAAAACCGTACAATAATAATAATAATAATAAAAAATGCCTCCGTTTCTATATAGCGCAGTACTTGTTTTAATATTATTTTCCTCTATTCGTACAGAAAAAAAAATTATTTTGAACTCTACAATAACGCTAATAACATTATTGCTGCAATAATAAGCTTAGAAACGCGTTATTCATTTTTTTAATAATTTTACTTGCAGTGAAGTATAATGATTTAAAAACATAATCTATATATATATATATTATAAAAATAAGTATAATAACACTTTTTATTTTTATCGTTAACAATTATTCTAGTTACTCGTTGTTTTTATTTAAAACGTTTTACTCGAACAGAATATAGAATTTAGAATTTTTCGTTACTAAATACAATTAAAATATCATATAGTAATTGTTTTCTCTCTATATATATATAAATAAGAATTTTCCGCTATAAAATTGGCGTAAAAATCTGCATAATGTTGAGGATTATATTTTTATGATAACCTCTTCGTCTCTTGAAAAACAAAAAAATGCTCTGTGCGCCACTGGGCGATGAAATCGCGTAAATACAATACGCGTATTCGCAATGAAACTTCACACGAGGCTCCTAAAAAAAAAAAAAAACCTGAATTTTCTAGACGGCGACGGCGAGTGAGAATAATAATAGTAGTATTACGTCAGCGTTATTCATTAAATTCGGTATTTATTTCTTTTTTTACCAAAAAAAAAAAAAGTAGATCCACCTCTTTGTCTCGTGTGTTGCGTGTGTATATCATATTATACGATATTTTATATATGATTCGCGTACAAAAGGCGCCACGCTGAGCATCGATGCCACTTATTGCGCAGTGTGCGGTCCGAATATGTTTTTTCCACCCCCAACTATTATTCCTTTCACTGTTTTTTTTCTCTATATGTTTTTACCCCTATTTCGACCACGAGTCGGCCGGGGGTTGATAGGATATTTCTCGCTTTGGACACGAACGTGTATGTGTGCGTGTATTGTACACAGTACGAGAGGGTGGATATTGTGGGAAGTGTATAATATTCTAGCGCAGCAATTCGGACGGGAGAAAGGACTTTTGACGAAGAAAATAGTCCGTCGAGTCCACTCTGTGTGTGTGTGTGTGTGTGCAGTGATCTAAGATTGCATCGTAACATCGTTATCGGTTTATTCGTGATGGGTTCGGATAAAAAATCATAATTTCCGCACTCACTAGCACTTCATACAATACGCTGCACAAGGAATAAATAATACGAATTACCAAGACTGTTATTTGAGTTAAAATAGAGAGCAGCGGCGTAGTATTTAGGATTTCGCTGCCCTGGGTACACATTTTTTTTATGTCCTCTTCCTCCCACCGGTTTTTTGTAATGGCAATTTTTCTTGCCCATAAAAAAAACTTACAATACACGTGATATGGTAATAGTAGCGTGCAGTATAAAAATCTATCGAGTGCTCTAGAATGTTGAATATCGTAGGTACTCTCAGTAGTACCCACGATAACGAAACAATCAAAGCAAATTGTAAAATTTATTGATTTATTTTCTTATCTATTTACGAAATAGTGAACAAAATGTCAACAAATGAAAAAAAAAAATAGTGAAAAAATTAATATAATATAAATATTTCAGAGAAGAAAAACGAACATCATTAAATTAACATTACGTTTCGTCGCGCTTTTGATCTTGCAAAATCTTCAATTATTTCATCATGTCAACCGAGATTCAATATTCAGTTTTATTTATTCACATTTATTTATAAATCTGTTTAAAAATAAATAACTCCCAGTTAAATTTTTTGCCCCCAAAAAAGTGCTGCCCGCGGCAATTGCACTGCTTGGTCCTCCCTAAATACGCGCCACTGATAGCGAGTTAAAATTAATTATTACTTGTAACGCGTTATTTTTTTTTTAATTAACTTTTAACTATTCATAATAGTTACTCAGAAAAAAAAAACTTAACGCGTTAACTCCGAGTCAATATCTTATACGCCCGCGATATTTAAAGTGAATTTTTTCCGAAGAGCGCGATGCAATTTTTCACTTCTCAGTGTAGACAATTTTCGTGAAGAGTCGTGAGTGTCTCTCGTTTTTCGATACCAGACGATAACTGCACGTGTTTTTAACGTCTCGATTTACGTTTACAAGTAAAAAAAAATTAAACTTTATAAAGACATTTATTACATTTCTTTTCTCGCGCTAATCAGAAACTTTTAATCGAGTCAATTTACAATTTTTATTCATTTATTTTTTTGAAGTCGACGCGGAAAAATAGTACGATCTCAATTAAAGTTATACACACTTTTTTTTTTCAATAACGTAATTAGTTAAGAAAAAAAAAGAACGATTAAACTCGCCCAGCCTTATTATGAAAATAATTTTAGAATAATTCCGAAAATTTTAATCGAAATAAAAGCGGCCGACGCTGATCGCGTGGAAGCCGCGGCTGCAGGTCAAACGGAAACTATTTGCGAAAAATTAATCTCACCACCTTCTAATTCCTCTATCCCAGTTGTCAAATCACCTAATTACAGCGAGCTGCCGCCGTATTTATGTATGCGGTTTACGTTGTATCACGGAATTCCGCTCGGTTCAATTTATGCGCGCCCCATTAGAGCCGTTTAATAATTACAGTCCAACCCGAAACGGTTTTATATCGTTATTGCCTTTAGGCCAGGGCGGATTTGACTGGGACGTTACCAGATTGTATACGTGAGTATTACCGCATACAGTGACGTCACGGACTACAAGGGCGTACGTTAAAATTAACCATTCAAGCATTAAAAAAAAAAAAATATCGAGACCAATAAAAAATAATTAAATTTTTTTTTTTTTGTGAAATTATCTATTTTTTTTCATAAACAGCCGCATTGCTTTTTAGAATCGTTATAATTATTTGACAAGTCTCTGCGCTTATATTATGTGATTCACAGTAATTCAATATAAATATACAATTCAAACTGCAGTTACTATAATAAACGATTTACGAATAACGCGTTATACGCTATAGAATAATGTTAAATACGAGTATATGAATTTATTTGCTCGTTTAAAAATTTACATTGTACAAATCATGATTTATAGAGTCTTATTTAAAAATTATTCTGTACTCACACACCTGAATTTGGAGTTTCGGATCAATTTTCTTAAAAAAAAAAAAAAATAGATTCATCGCGCTATTGGCCGCATATATACACTATTAAATGAGTATTACCATTGATTATAGAATATACTATTATATATTCTATAATCAATGGTATTACTGACATGCAAAACGACGTATTGCGAATCACGACGATGGCGACAAACGGTAATTATGTATATAAAAAAAAAAAATCATCGACCACGGCAATAATAATCGACAAAAAAATCGATATTTTCAATTCATGAATGTCAATAGTAATTTCTTCTCGTTCGTTTTCGAGAACAAGTTTTGTATACAAATGCGCAGGAACAAATAGTTACGCCCGGTTTAGCGTTTTGATATTTGGTAAATCAAATGAGTAATCGCGGTATTCCGTACAACACATACAAATATACACAGAAATATGTGTTGTAAATAGGATTTGGGTAGGTGTTTCAGTGTTTGTTATAAAACATTAGAGTAAAAATCGTTTAGGACTTAATTAATTATAGTAAAAATATTAACAAAAAAATAAAACGTTTACCAGAACCTAAATTTTTTTTTGTACGCTCCAAGTTTTTGATTATTAACGTTTCGAAATTAAAAATAATAATATTTTTTAATTATACAAAAATCGTTATTTTTCCGACGAACAAATCGTTTTGGTTCAATTGAATAATTGAAATTCGATAAACTTTGTTATGACCTTTGAATAGTATATACGTGATAATATTTTGTACGACACACTTCTCGGCGTTACGCACATTTAACTTTTCTCGTAGTGCACACAATTTTACGCCCTTTACACATGTAGTAAAGAAAATTCATATTATTACATAAGATATTAATTTTTTATTTTTTTTTAATATGTTTACTTAACATGTGTTTTTTCACTTGTAAACGCTTTAATCAAAAAGTCTAAACATTCGATACCGTCAATTTATTATAATGTTCTTTAATCAGCTACGATACAATATGTATCCGGTATATTTGATTTTTTTCTTTTCGTAAGAAATATATATATATATATATAAACCATTAAGTTTATACAAAAAACGTTTACCGAACAATTCATTTGAAATCCGAAGTATTGCGTGTCCTACTCGTTCGATTATTACTATATTCATCTCGAAAGTGTTTGGAAAAAAAAAATACGTCGACACCTTCGGCAAATGAAAATTCTAAATTCTTTATAAATTCATTCCAAATAAAACAAAAAAATTAGTTTTAAGTCGCCGTTAATTTCCGGGGGTAAATAAGTCAAATTAATCACGGAGAGAATTTTTTTGAAAAAAAAAAACAGTAATAAATATGTGGTTTCATATTTTAATATGTGCATAGACGCTATATAAACGAATATATTTTTACACTGAAATTATTTGTAAAACATTATCGTCAAATTTTTTTTTTTTTTCTTTCTTAAATGGCGTTAATAATTGTCGATTTAATAACCCGAAGCAGCAGCAGCAGCAGCAGTGTGTCGCTATAATCGATTTCCGCTGTATATTAAATAATAATAATTTTTTTTTTTTCAATTAATCCGCCCGTTTAACCGTACGTCGCATTTTGGTTTTAGCAGTGTTCGCCGGACATAATATATATATATATAATATTATGTTGCAAAGTTTACGCCCTAACGGTTCTTTTATATATTTTATTAACGTTATTAATGAACCCGACGGCAGTGAATTCTTGAATAGTTCAACCGGACCCCCAACGGGATATCCATCACGGAATTCCACCCCATGCGATGCTGTTCCGAAATCACCTGTCAAGACATAGGGGAGATGGTGATTTTTTTTTTTTTTTTTCCTTTTCGTTACAAGACATTAAGCTATTGCACCGCGGTAGGGAGAAACGCGCGAAATGAGAAAAACCAAAAGACTTTCCGTGTTTTTAATCGACACGCGGCCGCGGTATTTTCGCACAATAGCACTACACAACGGCTACTGTATACAACTTTTCCATTTAAACGTCATCCGCGCAGTGGTTTTCAGTTATGAAAAACTCAACTGACGTGTATGCAGCGTCCGGCCGCGGACGCGTGTGTATATTCCCGGAGACCCGAAGAGGAGCTGTGAAGCCTATAGGAGATGTGTTGGCGGGGACGAGATTATTTTCTCGAAATTGTTTCTCTAGAGAAATTTATTTTTATTTCTATCGAACGCGTGTATTTATTCCGTAGTGTAGTAATAACGGTCTCGTTTTAATTGCGTCAGTACATAAAACGATCCTGTGATTTATATCGATTTTTTTTAGGAACAACAAAACCATTAAATTATTTTATTTATATAATATATTTCGACATCTATTTTATTAATAATAATAGTATATGGACAACGCGATTTTTTTTTTATATTGTTTTTTGTAACGTACACAATAGCGATAGTGTAGTGATTATAGAATAAAACAAATAAATGAACGAATAGTTTTTCGTCGTCTAATGTATTCCGTTGAATATTGTACTATTATTCGAGAAGCGAATTGTATTTACAATTTATTATTAATATTTTATCTATATTGTTTGCATTTTTTTTTTTTTTAATATTTCAAATAACGTTTTTCGGATAAGAGTGTTTTTTTTTTACCTGTATAGATTGTATTAACGTGGGCGATACTTAATAATGACTAAAACGTATTTTTATTCGATGTGAAAGCATCGAAATCACGGTGAGATACGCGTTTACTGTTTACAATCGTTGTGAGTCTTCAATAATAATAAGTGTTACTAATTTATGCCGAGCTGAATGAATCCGAGACACTCGAAATCGATAATTTGTTATATATATATATATAAATACGTGTTAATTTTATCCAGCAGCCGTAAAGTATTAAAATTCGAAATGTGAAAACTGAATGGACTATCATTTTTGAATATGCGCTTACTGTTCACTGCTCGGAAATAATATAAGAAAACAGAGTGAAATTTGTTAGTAAACTGTGTGTGTGTGTGTGTGAAAACGCTTTGCTCATCTCTGGCATGCGGATGTTAAACGAAATGAATTCGTATGGAAAAAACCGATTCATTGTCCAAAAGACATGAAAATGTTTAAATGTATTATAAACACACGTAGCTATAGTATTCGGTATATAATATTTTATTATTTTTGCAATAATACTAATTTTTTCACAATATAACCGCGCATAAGTCGATATTTTAAAACAATAACGTTTGAAGGAGAAAAAAAAGAAAAAGAATTAATATCGTGTAGATTTGTGTTCTTTAAAAAGGAAAGAATAAAATAAATGAGTGACGAATTAAAATAAACGAGATTAAATACTGAATTAGGTATAATTAATGTAAGATATAACGGTAATAGGTGTCCGGGTACTTTTAATTATTTAGAATTGTAAATTTTAAGATTTTCTTTAAAAAAAAAACCCGCCAAACAGTTTTTGTCATATTTTACAAACAATATTTTATTGAAACATTTTCAAAGTCGTTTAAAACGCATTACGCATCACGCGTCTAGAGCATAACACCGAAATAAATAATCGATGAAAATTGTGTCTAGTTTCCAGTGCAGAGCGTATTATTTGATGAATTACACTAAAAAAAAAATATATATATATATAAGCACTACTTAATATTGTGTTGCAACAAAATAAATACTGGCGTGTCGTAAATTTTTCAGTTTTACTGCGATGTCATTAAATTCGATCCAATCGTCTCTTTCTCGAGTACGAGTATAAATAAGACAGTATCGCATCCTACATATTAACCGAAAAAATAATAATAATCTCATTGTAAATAATTAATACAATTCACGCTTCACTCGTCACCTAAAAGACACACAAAGTATAATAATACTTGAATGTTTTATCTATTCAAACGACCGATAATCTTATGAACATGTGTGTATAGTGTTAAAATTATATGCCGGGGAGCACTATTCCGCAATACCGGTTATAAAATTCGACGTGTAAAGTTCGAATGTGTTCAACAAAATATTATTGTGTGTCTCGTACGCGTAACAAAAAAAAAAAAATCACTAGAGCGAAAAACCAGTCAATCTTAATTTACATTATATTCAATAATAGTTATCGTATTATACAGAATATAATTAATAATCTTATGATTTTGATAGCAACGCGTCTAATTAGAGCTTGATACTTATTGTCGAGAAACTGTTTTGATTTTTGTGCAAGCCCCACCCCTTTTTTTTTGTATTCAACATAACTTATTCAAAATTAAGTGTTTATTTTATTACGTAAATAGTATTAAGTGTACGGACTGGTTTTTAAAATTTTTTTATATGAAACCGTGCATGTACCGATGTAATTAAATAGGTTAGACGAAAAAGGGAATTAACGCGATTACGTTATTTCGACAGTGGGCTGATTAACGTTTAAATTATTACACGTATAGGCTGTTTTACGTATAGTAAACATTTTAACAACGATAAATCCGTATATATATATATATATATTAAATAAAAAAAACCGGTATGTTATTTAATTCTTACGTTATTTTAACAAATTTGTAAAATTCGTGTTGTATACGAAACGAATCGGAGCAAAGAGAATTTATCACGATTCAGAAAATTTGTAGTAAAACCGGTAAAAAATATCTGTATAATAACGTTTTTCGGCGAACAATAATGTCCAAAGTATATAGATATGTAATGAAGTAATTAAATAAAAATATCACACATTATGTACCACTGCAGTCACTATTAAATACACATTTCGTCGAACTAAATTCATATAAATGAAATATACATTATTTAATGTTTACTGTACCTATGAAATTTATAATTTCTATCTTTTTTTGTCACACAGCCGAATAAACAGTTCGATTCAGTTAAATGGTAAGAGAATTATTTACGTTTTGGCAAAAAAAAAAAAAAATTATGTGTGCTCTTTTTCTGTACGTATGTACCCCCACCAAAAAAAAAAAAATTAGGCGGTATGGTGTGCTTCAAGATTTGTACGCAGTTCCGTTTTTAACGGCTAGACATTTTTCACAAATTATATTTTAGGATAGCAGTTAAAATGAAAAACAAAATCCGTTGTTATTATGGAAAAAAGACAAGTGTTACACACTAATTTTAGTTGAGTTTATTTTGTAATTTATAAAAAAATAACTGTTCCAGAACCGCGCGGAAATTTCGCACTGATTAGTTTAATAAATAAACGCCAGTTTGAATTTCGAAAAATATTTACGCAAAATATCATAAAATTATTAGAGACTTTGGAAAAATTATTGTTTTTTTTTTAGAGAAAGAATTCCCGTTCCGTTCGACGAATACGAGTACGTGTTGACACGATTTTTTTAAAAAAAAAAAATTACTCGAATAATTTAATACTTTATTATTTTTCGTTTACCGCTACAGGGATAATTTACGAATAAAACAAAATTAGTGTAAATTATTATTATTTTTCGAGTTTCATAAAAACGAAACTAAAAATTTATAAATGTTTGTAAAAATACAAATTATAATTGGGAAATATATTAAAAATATAATATCGCGTGCTTAAAAGGACGTTATACGTGAATTTGTTGTCTACGTATATACGTAATTTCTGTTGAATTTAGAGTTTCAACGTTTATTTAGAGGACGTCACACACGAAAATAAAACCAAGTAATGACCGTGAGTTAAGTATTTTCACGAACAGCGTGCACGCGACTTTTAGGCCGAGCAATAAAATAATATATTTTTTTTTGAAAATATTTTAATTCGAAATTTCTTATTTTTTTAACTTGAAAACATTGTGTCCGACCGATTTTCGACATGTACATTTTTACAAATTTTATTAGTTATTAAAAGGACATTTTTTTTTTTAAATAAATATTAATATTAAAAAATATTATCGATCAGCGGTCAGATTAGCTACCCTCCCCTCTCCCCCAATGAGTGTTCTGTTTCGTATTTCTAACTCGTTTTTAAGCCAACAATAATAATAATAATAATAATAATAATAATAATAATAATAATAATAATAATAATAATAATAATAATAATAATAATAATAATAATAATAATAATAATAATAATAATAATAATAATAATAATAATAATAATAATAATAATAATAATAATAATAATAATAATAATAATAATAATAATAATAATGAGAAATGCTAATGCACGAGTTTTTCTTTGAAAGTTTATTGGTGCGTATGGGCGTCCTCTCTTAATATTTTAACGTGGGAATATTTCGACGTTCTGTATGTAAAAATAATTATTCGATAATTTCGAATTTCGTATTCTCATAGCTGATCAGCAAACAACGTGAATACATAATATTATATTTAAGTGAGCTTTTCGTTATTTGTTTTACCCGTAGAAAACTCGTATAAAATGTGCTCCGTACGCTTTGTTGCGTTCAATTTATCGCGCTCGCGGAGGTGTTTCTCATGATGAATCATCGTTTGCACTTAACGTAATCGAGTTTTGGTTTACCAATTATTATTATTATTATTATGTGTGTCTCGGCCACCGTGATTTTCTAAATTTCCACTACCCGATCCGGCGCAAACGCTGGTTTTAAAATATCCTTTACAATCGCATACAACACGAACAAACACATAACATGCAGTTTATCTAAATATGATACCATCACACGGTCGAATCGTGGTTTTCTTACGTCATTTCCTTTGGTCTTGAATTCGTTTCGAACAAATATTACGCAATTCCACCTAATTGTGTAGACGTTATAACCGAGGTTTTAATCAGTTACACTATATGTATAGAAATAGGCAAATAATTATTTATTATATAATTAATGTTTTCGATATGACACGCGAGCTGATTGAATAGGCACGTACATAAACGTTAACGTGCAATCTAAAACGGAAGAAGGTTTTGAGAGGCTCTGGGCACACCACAAAACGGGAGGATTAAAAAAAGAGAATTGGAACACGAAAAATGTAACGAGCCGCGGGGTGTTGTGGATATCGCTTAAGTGAATTACTTATGGATAACGATTTTAGAGTTTTATTTTTATTTTAAATTTGAAAGCAATGGTAAGTCGTTGCGTTCGATAAAACGATTCTGAGCGGAGCTTACTTTTCTCGTAAATATAGTCTAAAGTTACATATATTTGGTGAAAATTTCAGGTTTCTATGACTATTAGTTTCAAAATGACGAAGAAATAAACAACATTCGATTAAGACGAAATTGCATTTTTAGCGTTTTTGAGTTATATTTTTAGATGCTTTTGAGAAAATCGAAAAATGACCTCTCCAAAGTACCAACTAGTTGTGAATTGCTGCCGGAAACAAACTGTGACCGAAGAGATCGGAGCACTCCTTCTGGTCGAAAATCTGTACACAGGATAGAAAAAAATAAAAATAAACGTCATTGTAAAAACAATAGATTCATCGCTTCGCTCAGAATCTAAAGCTGTAATATTGTAAATTTTAAAACATTTTTTTTTTCCAGTCGCAAATTTGTTAATAACAGTTAATTGTATCTGATATTGATTTCTCTCTATAGATATCATCGGCAATCCAGAGTTTTCATTCCGAATGTGGAGGTGACCCGCGGAGAATCGTTAGCTGCATTTGGAAATGAACAATTGGAGATTTTAATCATTGAAAGTCGTTCGAGAGGATTTAGTTTTTTATTGACAATAGACTCTATAGAATAATTAATTTTGAGTATAAATCCGGCGCGTCGACATCTTTTGTGTCATATATATAGGTACCTGCACCTGTTCAATGATTTCGTAGACAAACACAATGTTTTAAAATGTCCATTTCTTTATCAGTTTACCAATCCAAAATCATCTCATTGTAAGACTGCTGGCGAGTTGAACAAAATCGCGTTTATTCGTTGAATTCGTTGTTTGAATTGTGCAATGTAAAAAAAAAAAAAATGTACTCTCGTTGAAAATTCGCTTCACTGTCTCCTCATATTCTGCCTCGTTATCAAACATTAAATCTTAAATTTCTATAAAAAATGTATTTAGAAATATATAAATACGTATAAAGTCGAATTATAAATTCCAAGCCTGGTCCGCCCCTCCCTCAGCGCATGCACTTTTTGTTCAGTGACGGATTAACAATATCGTCGCTACGCTTTATACGCGCCGAAATAAATGTCCGCCCTTATTCAAATAACAAATTTACCTTGACTTTATTTCTTTAAAATAAAAATACACAAATACGATTTATGTTGTGATTTTAAATAACAGCAGCGTCAAAATACAAACATGTAATAATATTATAACATAATACTAATGATATCGATGCAATCAACTGAATTAATTGGTTTATTTCTTGCTTTTTTTATATCGTCATTGAAATCTATATTTTTGACGACAGTAGACTCCTATAGACAATACAAACAAACAATAATATTGTATAGTTGTCCTATTGGGTGGCCCACATTTACTGCATATACGTATCTATACATATACTTATGACTATATTATATTTACAAGTCTACAAGTTATTACGTACAAAATCAATAACCACTACATCCGTATTCGAAATCGCCGCTAATCTGCAAAACATAATCGATGACCTACGCGAATCGTATACAAAAAAAAAATTATTAATAATAAAAAAAATTGTTATTTATTTTTTCGAATTAATATCGTGAAATTCGCCGCTGCACGTAGTTGGCGCGTTGAGAATTACGTCACTGATACGATATTATATCAATTCTAATAACTATAATTAAAATCAATTTTTATATTATCCTTTCGAACATTAAAAATACGGCGAATATTTTCTTTAAAGTAACGGTATATAAAATATTTAAAAAAAAAGTACTTTTAATATACGCGAGTTATTTTAGAAATGTCGAAACTTTTAATCGTAGAAAAAAAAAATTGAAAAATGTATCGTACAACAATATTATGTACGTATTTTAGATTTCGATCGGACCGAAGAAGTTTATAATTATTATTATGTAGCGATGAGTTTTTATTAATTTTATTTCAATATATTCTTTATTAGCGTTATTTTTTCGGGGGTAGGAGTAAAAGTGCTCGAAAAGTTTTTCGTATACAGTCTGTCTATAAATTAAAAATCAGTTAAAAATATTAAAACGTATCGACGACGCGTGTCTGTACGTATATATTGTATCGCAGACGTTGAAAACGGTCAAAAAAATATAAATTTTTTCTGTAATCATAAATGAAATGAAATCAAACCACGCAACAATCGTATTGAGCGCGTGTATGGGTAACAACGAATTTAATATCGTAAAATTAGTACTTTTTTAATTTTTTTAAAACCAATCACTGAATATAGGCGATTTGAATTTGATTTTGTATTTTTATTTGTTTTATACGGTTGCCTGGTTACGTATTATGATAAACGATAAACGCTGTGCTCGTATTCTGCGCTGTCTTGTAAAAAATACTTTTAAAAATGTAATTAAATAGAGATACAAATACATTGATGTAAATAGTATTTAAGACGTATTTCAAATACTTTTTTTAAAAAGTATTTAATAACAAATACAGATACTTCGTATGTATTCAAATTACAAATACAAATACTTATTCGAACGGAGCTTTAAATTAATTTTTACAGCAGTCGTATTATTTAAATTATATTTTTCTATAGGTCTTAAAACCTCTCTACCACTCAACTTTAATGTTTTCAATTAAATTACAATAATCAAGTACATACAAGAAACAAGAATCAAGTACAAATACTTATGAAATAATATTTTATTACTTAATTTTAAATGTATTTAAAAAGTATTCTAAATACTATAAAATCATTTAAATATATTTACTCAAATATTTTACAAGACTAATTCTGCGGCATTTTTAAAGTATAGTGAAAAAAAAAAAAAGAAAAATTATAATTATAGAGCGATTTGTTTTTCACGTTGACTCGTCGTCCTTGTTCGACCGACTTTTTTTTTCTTTCTATTATCATTATTTTCATCGAGTTATATACATACATATTAGACGCGCGTTTAGTGTATAAGTATTATAATATAGTAATTTTTGTAGTCACATATTTCGATGTCATTACGCGCGTTTATGCTAAAAACCCTATGCGGAAATTTGAATAAAACGGTTAGGACATCAACCGCAGGCTCTGCACAAAATGAGATTCTTTTATATATATATATATAAATATAAACCCGTAATATAAAATTACCCGAAGTTTTCCGTGTAAACAAAATCTTGACAACACCAGCCACATAATCGTGGCTTTCAGAAAAAAAAAAAATATGAAAAGTGGACGAATAAAAATTTAATTTCCACTGCAGAGGAGAACACCGCGCCGCGTTATAATGTCGTATACCGACTCGAATAATTCCAACCATTACGTTACAAAACGATTACGCGTTCGATTTTAAAACATTATTTCGTTCAAATATACTTTTTATTAATAATATTTTAAAGCGGTATTTTTCACAACCATAACGCAATAACTTTATAGCCGATATATTTTTCGATCGGCTTATCTTCCGGTGTCACACGCCGACATGCGTTCATAAAATACAGTTTTATATCAGAGAACACACAAAGAACGCTCCGTATGAATTCGTCGATAAATTATACAAGTGCGTGTGTATATACGTTTGAGTGATAATAATCACATAAATACGTTTTTCTTTTTTTTTTTCATGATACGACGTTTTTACATTTGTATTTTTACAAAACGGCCCGAAACGTACAGTAAAAATTGCTGAAATATATCGTCTTCCAACCGTTAATTTAATTAAATAATTTTGGTTTTTTTTTTTTTTAACGAAAATCCGTTTTATAGTATAAATAACGTATATCGTGTGATATATACGTATAAACCTATTACGTATTTCTTATTTTTATTTATTATCCACCTATAATTTACTAAATTAGTAAGTGCAGGCGAGGGCAATTTTATTTCCGTAGGTATTTCACAAAATCGTAAAATCATAATAAATTATATTTATCGATATAGCGTTAAAAATATTTTTTTGTTTTATTTAAAGCAAAATATATAGCGATTTCGCTTTATATTGTGTACGTTCTCGTTATGTACGTATATATACATATATACAGCAGGCAAAGTATTCATTTTTATTATTTCGAAAATTATAAAGTAAAGGATACGGAGATAAGAGTGAAAATACACACACACACATAGACACACACACACACATATATATATATATATATATATATATATACACATTGTTTTGTCGGCTAATGAATATAATTTGAATTTTGGGCCTGGGGCGTATTTCATGATATCGTTAAGATAATGCAAAATAAATAACCATCGGTGCCGTGTTAACCGAACGTACACTGCCTGCAGGGTTCTGCGTTCCGACTCCCAGAGCATATCTTATACTTTTCCTGAAAAACAAGAAACGATTCGCTTTAATTCAACGGGAAAATATTTAAAAGTTTTAAATAAATGATCCGAAAAACGGATCAGAGATTGGTTATTGCGATTTTTTTGTCCGTATACAAGTAATGGAACATTCGGCATTAAAAGACATAATTGTGTTGTTTTTGGCAGAAGTTTAACTATCATAATATTTTGAGAATGTGTTTAGTTAACTTATAATCATACAGTTGTGTGTGATATTGTGCAGTCGACACGGTAAAAAATGATAATTTTTTTCCTGTTATAATTTTTAATGTAAAAATAGAACTCCTACTGTAAATAAACATTTTTGAACAGAAAAACATTTTTGCCAAAACGTAGGCATTAATAAACCGCTTTACAGTTGTAATTACAATTAAATAGTTTTTTTTTTTTTAATTAATAAATATTAATTTTTATGTAATAATGCATTGAAATAATTGTCATTGATTCGTAATCAATATTATCTGATATGGGGTCTTTAAAAAAAAAAAAATGTCGATTAAGTTTACTAATATTATTGTAGTAAACACGAAGAGTTCAGAAATAATCTTCGTTTTTTATTATGACTTTTAAATCCATCACAAATTACTTTCAAAAATCGATAAATTAATAAATATTCGAAACGATTGGTTTTGGTGCGGAATCAAAAGTGTTTTACCATATACCGGGTTTTTATAAGTTACCAATGTGGTAACTGATGTTTTATCACTCGAGATGTAATAAAATATATTATATTCTTATCACAAAATTATTGATATTCATAGATAATAAATTATTATATTTATTAATTAGGTTAATTAGTAACCTGTCATACCTGGTTAACGGTAAAACACTTTTGATTTCACGCCAAAAGTAGATCGTTTTGAAATGGTCAATTTTTAGAAAAATTATAAGTCATAAAAAAATAAACCGAAATCAAAAATATTATTATATTCTTACTCAGGCCAACCTACACAATTAGGGAAAAATACAATTGTAAATTGCTGAAAGACCCCATTGTATACGTTTATTTTCACGACTCGATAAAAAAAAAAAACTTTTTGTTTATTTTTATAAAACAATTATCACGAACACTTAAAATATGAATTTCTGCTTAACGGTAAGGTATATCATTACGCCCTCAGTGAGAAAATTGTAATTGAATGAATTTTTTTTGTAGATATAATTAAATAAAACGTTTGAGCTCGTATATACTACAATTATATCGTTTATTTGACCGACAATATACATTTTTTTTTTTTTTTTACCAAAATCCGGTTAAGTAGATCTAAGTTAATTTACGTAATCACGTTGTGTCGAGGTCTTCGGTTTGTGTTACGTATCCTTTTTTTTTATCCGTTTACAATACAAATATTCGCTGTACGTGAGTTTAAAGTAATTTTTTTTTTTACATTTATTACGTTTAAACTGTTATTCCGATGTTAAAAAAAAACACTATAGATTTTTTGACAAATTTAGTGTTAACCAACGAATTATTTTTAATTATCATTTTTTCCCCACCGATTCGCCATATCTATATTTCGAAATTCTATATCGATGTGTAATATAGTTACGCAATAACAGAAACCAATATAGGTAAAACAGTAGTCAACTATGCGAGAAAATAACTATTAAGCGCATTTATTATATAATGCATTTAAATGTATTATAATAGAAATATGTATTATCAATATAACATACCGTGTTTTTAACGAAATTCCGCTCATAATGTTTACTGCAATGTCGTGGTTCTTAATTCAAGGTCCATTTCATCAAACATTTTTTCCTGTAATATAAGTTTAACGCTAAGATTAAAAAAAAATTGAAGTACTTATATAAATATTAAATAATAAATACCTATTTGTCATCGAGCATTTTATTGATAGGTACCTAATTTAAAAGTTCCGTCGTTGTCTACAGTACTCGACTACCAAGTTTCAAATCCCGAATAAAATTTTTTCATTTTTGACGATTTAAAACTGATAATTTTTTTTTTTTTTTATATATAGCCATGTCGAGATATTTTGTGGATATCGATATTAAAACGACTTAAAAAAAATCCACGATATCGAATCGAAAAATATATGAACTTTTTACATATTGTGGACTATTATTTCTTGTTTTTAGCGTTTATCGTGAGCCTATTTCCTTAACGGTGTTATTTTTATAAACATACATAATAATGACAGTGAAATGGATTATATATATATATATATATATTGTTATCATTATTTTATTTAGTGACACCTGCAGTGTAGTTTAGTGAATGGTGTCACGTGTGAAAAGTGTGCCACGCACGTGTGTCAAAAGATTTCGGTAAAACGTTGAAATTATTTTTATTTAATTAGAGAAAATATGATATGGGCAGAGTTGTAAAGTATTTTATTAAAAGTGCTTGAATGACGGTATTCAAATACTTTTTCAAGTAATGAACACTTAATTTTATCATTGTATAAAATATATACATTAAACAATTTCAATAAAGTATATAATACAATTTATAATATTTAAGGATTTTCACCCGCAAAAAAACTTGTATTGCTTTGAAATCACTATTCCCATATTTATAAAAAAGTAAAAATAAATATTTTGAATTTTAAGATTATAACAAAAAAAAAAAATGTAATTAATTCTTTACTCCTGAACCAGCGGTTGTTTATTAAACATGACAATATACCAGTCCTCAGTAGTACCTCAGCTGAAACATTTCTTTTTTTTTTAACATATTTAACGCTATTATATAAGGAAAGACGGTAGTAACCGACAAACGTTTTGAACTAATTATGTTTTTGAAATTTAATAGCCATTTAATCCATATCATATAATTATATATTAATAATACGTTTCCGAAACATAATTTCTTCAAAACGTTTGTCCTAGTTAATTTTATATATGTATTATATAAGAGTATATTAATTTAATTTTTGAAATAAAAATTTTTTTTCAAGTTTATGAAAATCATTTGCGAATACTTTTAAAAGGTATCCGTGTGTTTACTTAAATAATTATTTTTTATTCACTTACTCGAATAAAATGGAAACTTTTATTCGAGTATTATTACTTATAGGCACGTCCAATGCGTCCGTGTGTTATTTTCGCGCGTTCTGTTATCAATTTCCAAATGGCAACATTTTTAATAGCGTTTCACGCTCCACCGCGTTGTTATACGTTCTCTATATCGATGAAACGCGCGTATGGAGTTCATTTAACCGAGGAATTAGTTACGTTCGAATGGACCAAATTCATCGGCTGCAGCATCTGAGGAAAGGTGAAAATCGTTCGTTTGTCCAGTCCCGAAGATACAGACCTCTAAAGTTTCGTTTCATTTCGGAGTACAGTTTTACAAATGGTTCACGACAATTAATCGATATTACCTTATACGCGTCTGAATACGACGACTTGCATGCAAATTACTTTCTTTTTTTTTTTTACTTATAAACGTTAACTCGTGTAATAGGGTTTCAGCGCGTCTTACAAATGAACGCGAAAATATTATAATCATTGTACTCGGATGTTTGCAGTATTTTCTGAATTTTTATCCAGTTCGTGTTATATTAATATTGATTTAACAGTTATCTTTTTTTTATTTTTTAATTCATCGTTAATTTTTTTTTTTGTAATTTGCAATAGACATCGATATTCGATCAATCACTAAACTGTTTACTTTATTTATTAAAAATTATGTTTCCAAATAGTTTTTTTTTATGATAAATAATTTAACGAATTTTAACAAACCTTAATATATAAAAATACAAATTTTTTATTTCTTAATATATCTCAGAATATCTCATTATTATTATTATTATTATATATTTTTAATAAAGCTGTTTAAAAATATATACGAGTATACGGATATTTTAATATTTCAATTTTACGAGATACAATAATAAAGTTATTTGAAAAATGTATTATTAAGATTTAAGGGTAATTATTATTATTATTATTATTATTATTATTATTATTATTATTATTATTATTGTAGTAGTTTAATAATGTCTATAACGTTAATTTTGTTAGCTACAGAGACGCGTCTCGGTTATAATACGTGTATTATAAAGACAAATTGGAATTTTCAATACATTTGTATTTGCGTTGCACATAACTTACGTTTGAAATTTATCGACGTGACATCCAAATAATATTGTTTAGAAAGTTTATTTAATAATTCGAATTTTTCTTCAAGACAATGCGTGTACGTATATGACATTATTTTTAAAGTTTTTTTTCTATAATAAATAGAAGTACTAGACAACTGAAGATATAAGCGTAGTTTGACTATTTATTCGGTAAAATTTCCGGAATATTTCTAAAACGAAATGATTTCTTATTATTTTCGGAAATATTTATTGTATTATAAATTTCGGCAAATCTAATAACACAGCACTGCACACGGAATACAAAACCGTAGTGGATGCTGTGTAGTAGCGGTGTCGCCGGAAGCCAGTCAGGGGTCGACTTTCCATTAAAAGCATTGCCGTCCCCGCAGGCTTATTTGGTTAACTTCTCGATTACATACGCACACACACACACACCCTAACAGCTGATATATTTTTTGTAAACAAAATGACTCCCCTTACCGTAGAAATTAAGAAGTGGAGAATGGGTAAATATTGTTCTCGCACGTTCCCTCGGTACCCTTCTGCAACCGTCTGCTATCCGGTGCAGCATCAATCAACAAAACCCTTGGACGGACGCAAAGTATATATGCGAACAACGAGTGTGGGGTTACGTGCTGCGTATATACGTTCTTAAGTTATTGGGTTTCTTTATTTCCATTTCTGATTTTACAAGAATAATCCGGTTAATGGATGACTCCGGTAGTGATAGCAACTGCGCAGCACTAGAACGAACAGCAAGAGAAATAGGATTACAAATTAACACAGACAAAACCAAGTTATAGTGGAAATATTAAATATCGAAACAGTGTCGGACGATACAGAAACAATGTACTCTATGAGAAATTCGAAGAGTTTCAATACCTCGGTGTGTTGCTGGGTACAAAAAAATGATTGGTCACGCGACCATAGGGGCAAGAATAGCAAACGTTCAAAGAGCTTTCTTTGCATTGATTAAGTTCTTCAAATCAAAAGTGTTTTGAAAACGAACAAAAATAATGTTGCGTACACGGCGAGATAATAAGGCTAACTCTCACATAAAATAGTCGTTAAGTATGGACAACCGTAAGTGTTACACAAAGAGAAGATTGAAAATTTTTGAAAATAAAATATGGAGAAGAATATGCGTGGGCCGGTTATGGATGTCGAGGACATGCGTTTGACGTAGGAAGTTCAACAGAGAACTCCGAGAGGAACTGAAAACGGCGACAGTCAATGCGGGTTCATTAGCCCGGGCATACAATGGCTGGAACGTGTCATGTGGCGTAGCGAAGATGTAACAATTAGATTAGTATTGGACTGGAAGATCGACCTCGGAACACGTGGATTGATGTGGTGGAAAAAGATTCGGAAGACACGGGAGTGCAGAAATGGAAAGATATAATGCAGGACCGAAAAATGCGATTTGGTGATGGCGGTGAAAACTCTTTGAGAGTAATAGTGGCCAAAGGAAGAATAATGGTCTCACGGTCATGTGTATATATAGGAAATATACGATCTCCAATGGCGTATCTACTCTATTCAGTTTAAGATTATACTGGAACGCGCACGCCGAATGAATACCGGAGCGATACTAGACCTCGTAATCGGCTAGTAGCTGTTCTGTCATTGGCTGTTGTTGTCGGCGACAGTCGACACACGACGGTTTACGACAATCAGAATACCGATGGAACCTCGCACGCGCGAACATGAACCGATTTTCGTCCGCCGCCCGGTATAATCTTAAACTGAATAGAGTATAGTCGCTTTATACGCGACCGTCGTACTTCGTTAACGGCGTTGAATTCGAGACGACGGCGTTTAAATAAAAAATAATAATCACCGCGGCGTTTGCATAAAATAATAATAAAAAAAAAATCATATCCATTATACGCTGGAAATGTGACGATTACATAAAAGACGAATAGAAAAATTACTATTATTATTGTAGTCGTCGGTTCGGTCGTTCGAATTTTAATCATTTTAATATTATTATTGTCGTACCTATATTCGTGTGAACGCATAAATAATCGCGCGGACCAATAAGACTTCGAAATTATTTAACACGTTCAATTACAGTGTTATGCGATGTTAAGACCGTATAGATAAAGAAAAAATTATCAAGACAAAGATCAATGGTAATTAATTATCTAGATAGAATGAATTTTTTAAAATTTTCAAATGTTTTTTTATTCGTTTAAACCCGTCCCGTCATATATCATTTTAAACACAACGTAATTTACGTTATTAAGCGTATTATTTAATATTTATTATGGCAAAAAAAAAAAAGTATATTGTACAAATAATATACATTTTATAATTTAATTAGCTACATAAAATTTGTAGTTGATAATAAAATTATACAAATTTTTATTAAAAAAATGTATTTAATTAAATTATATACTTACAAATGTCCAACTTATTGTTACGGTGCACAATAACGAAATGTAAGTATAATCGTTGGACGGTTTCGTCGACTGGTCGTGTAAGTATATACATTATACGAGATATAGTCAACAGACCGCGGTCGTTAATGCACGTATTGCCACCGCATGCACAAGTCACAACAATTTAAAAAAAAAACTATAGCGAAATAACTATAACGTAATATTACATTTTATGTTGTGTTGTCAGAATAATATTTTCTTAACAGCCGTTGTAGTTATTATCTTTTGTTTTTTTTTCTCTATTATTTAAAGTATTTTATTACTCATTGTTATTTGGAATTCTATATTTTCTATTTTTTGTTCTTTTTTTTTTTACAATAAACTTATGAAGACGTCTGAACGTAATAATTTTAAATATATAAAATCTTACATACACTTGATACGTAATAATATTATTAATTATTATCGATGATTTTTGTAAATAATTCACTATTATAGGTTTCCACGAGTGTATTGGTTAATTCATATAGGCGTGTGGAATAGCATTTCGAAATCAAATATTTTGTGTATAAATTTTGAAGAAAAAAAAAAGTCAATTCAAGTCGAAAACGTCGAAAATTGTGTGCTAAAACAAGAGGTTATTAACGAAACGTGTCGAGAATTACTAAATAACCGATTGCCAATGTACGAGTAAATAACAAAATCATAAAAATAATATTAATCTCAACAATAAGCAATATATATAAAAAAATTATCTAAATAAAGTATAAATGATTAAAAAATATTTATCTGGATAAGTCTCAACTTTGATTGTGTAAATATGAATGAATATTTCGTCGGCCACCTTATCACACGCGCGTAATGTAATCGCGACGGGAAAATTATTTTCGTCCGCCTTTCCACTCGATTATTTACGGGCTCGGTGGCAGATGAGGAGGAGTCGTATTCTTAGGCAGCGTCAGTCAGTCAAGTATGAGAGTATATTATTTTCTATGTTCCCAAACAGATTTGTTCGTATGTATTTAAATTTTCACTCGTTACGCCATTAATTATTATTGTAATTTTCGTATAATATAGTTATTAGTATATTTTCTCACGGCACGTTTACAAGTATTATGGTAATATAATATGAGAAACATAAAACAAATAAAATTATTATTATTATTATCTATTTTTACTATTACTATTATTATTGCTCATTAAATCAAAACTAGTCAAGTTTCCATTCTCGACTGGGGAATTTGTTTATGATTTTTAATGAATTCATTTTGTTTCGAAAGTATTTGTTCTTTTTCTTTTTTCTATAATACTTTTACGCGGTCGGTAATTTGTCATCCCATATTTATTCACAATACTGAAAAATATTAAAATATTGAATTGTGTTCATTTTGATAAAGAACGTCAAATTCACATACAATGGGTACATCATATAAATATACAGTTTTCTGTTAGGTATTAAAAATAGAAAAAATAATATCATTTAAATAGTTAGCATTTCAATTTGACCGCGAGCAGGTACTGTAAATATATATTAAATTAGTAATAAAATATTAATTGAACGCGTCAGCTCGATAATTATTTATTGTTTCACAAATTTTCGTTCTCATACAAATAAATATTACATCGAATTTACGGTAAAAAAACGTTTTTTTTTCTTTTTTTTTTTGTCCGTGAGTTATAATTGAAATTAAAACACGATGAATATTCATATTGAATCGATTTACATAGTGAATACAGATCGTCAAAAAAAGTCAATGGTTAGTGTATAAAATTCGCTGTTACGTGGTTATTTTATATATATATATATATCAATCGCTAAACCGTAAAGAAAAAAATCCGTACACTTAAAGTTTTATACTTTGTTACATATTTTTATTTTCACTTTAGAAAAACATCTACTCAACACACGAGTTACAGAACTTTTGAATTGTGACGTCCAGGCAACTTTCTTCTTCAATACTTTATAATGCATACTTTCCGTTTCTTCAATTTAAACAAAATTCATCCTAAAATAATACAAACCTTTGAGTTTATTTAGTTTTTTTTTTACCATACTTTAAGTTATTTATATGAAAAAAAAATCGTGATCTGACTGTAAACTTTTGTTTATGATTCGAACGCTTACTTTTGTGTTTCGACGATAGAAACTTTTTCAATTATGACTTTTATGTGTATATACTATTGGTTTACTTAGACTTCTATAGTGGACAAAATAAATAATTTAAATATTACCTATAAAAATATTTTTTATTTTAAAAACTTACTCGAGTTGTACAGAAAAAAAAAACATTATGTACCTACTATATACCAATTCATTACCTCAGACAATTGTAAATATTTACTTATAGACACCTATAGTATTCCAATAAATTTGTAACGAATTTTACTATTGTTTATATTCATTTATTTATGTTGTGCTCTTTACGATTTTCAAACAGAAATCTAAAACTGAAAAGATATCGTTAGAAATAATATTTCGTACCTAATATTGTAGACGTTAATATTTTGAAAACCTATTTTCTTTACATATTTTTATAATGCTGGAGAAAACGCAGTATTCGCAATATTTTTGATATCGATATTCGGAAAACTCATTTTTTAAAACGGGTATTTGTTAGATTGTATCTTTTTCTCCGTTATTTTTTTTTATTTTGTGTACATTTTATACGTATGCATTTTCATATTATTATTATTATTATTATTATTATTTTTTTTTTTTTTTGTGAACGATAACTGTTTAAGAATATTTTGAATGGTCATTTCTCAAAAATAACTGGACCGTAATCCGAGAAAACAATCGCAAAGTATGTAACGTTTCGGAATGAATAGATTTTAAGTCATTATTATTAAAGACAAATCATATTCAATATCAATAACAAAGTACTCATAATTTCCGTTATTTAACGTTTGTGCGGAACATCAAACAAATTTTCACATAAAAATTATTTAAACGTATCACTGTAGGTACATAAGATGTTAGACATTAGGTTCAGTTTTATTTATTTTGTTAACAAACAATGGTAATTTTTAAATAATAATTTTAAAACATTACTATTATTTATGTGCGTAAACCTGCAGTACTGAGAACATTTCTTTTAAATTACCATTTATCAATATTATAATAAATATAAAAGAAATATTATTTTACATTTTTGTATTTTTCACTTTTACACTTTTGAGTTTATGGTTTAAACAGTCTGGTTAACTCTGTAAATACACATACGCGCGCTCACATATTATATATATATATTCTCGTTATTTGATTTTGATAAAATCGTAAGCAATTATATTATTTCAATTAAAATTAATTTATTCCCCGATTTCATTCAGTCTCTCAAACTCTGACTATGATAAAATAACAAATATTAATTCGTTTAATCTGAAAAATAAAGCAACACGCTCTTGTGTGTTTACATTTCTAAGAGCATAATAATATTATTATGTTCATGAATAAGATGTTTTATTTTGATTTACGAAATTCTCATCATTACTTTAATTTGTATAATAAATGCTATACAGCTGGTAGAATTGATGCCATTCGTCGAAAGTCAGACAGCGCAACAAATAGTAATAATAACAACAATACAATACATTTTACTACTCATAGTTTATTAGTTCCTTCTTGTTTATTTAATAATATAATAGCTCTTTTCTTAAGTTCTTTTTTTTTTATACAATTTCTTTCTCTATAGAGACTTATCGTATAAAATATATTTATAAACACTTTATTAACTTTGAACATATTAACACATACATTTTAGAATTAAATAAATATACGCGTTTAATTAAATAATATATTAGATATTCGTTAATTAAAATGCATCGGGTATTTCTCCAATTAAAATTTAATAATTGTTTGTCGGTAAAAAAATAAAAACAATACATTTCCACTCCATTATGTGTATTATTACTCGGCGAGTTTATTTGATTGCAAAGACATTATATAATATTTCGAAATACCATTTGTGGCTTGTGCATATATGTTTTGACGTCGTCTCAATATAAACGTTTTGTCGAGTGAAATCTAAAAACATTATACCTGTCAATGCCAGCGTATATATTTACAGTGGTTAACCAAGTTTTACTGCGTCGTGATATTTCGTGTTTCAATGAGAATTTCTATTCGAAAATTATAAGTTATATTAAAAAAAAAAAAAAAAAGCTTTGTTTTCTTAAATTTAATAAAAAAATACTTAATACTCTTATTTAAAAGAAACCCCGAGTCACTCCGTAATATTATTAGGCTTTACGCTGTCCCGGACGTTACGTACAAATATGTCCGTTGAAAATATTCGTTACAAAGCCCTTAAACTTTTGATTTAACGATTAATTAATCGCACATCGCGTGAACTCAACTTCATCGCTCCTCCTAAAGGTCTACAGTGTATTTTGGTTCGATTAGCTATAGATTTTGATTCTTCGACTTCGGTCGGATCCGTTTATTATAGTTGCATGATTGAGAGGGTCCGCAGAGAAAGTTTTTAGGGCCGTGTCGCTTACGGATACAAAATTTCCCGTCTTATCCGCGAGATTATTCCCCTGTTCGAAAATCCCTATTCACCAAGAGCTTTTCCGACCGTACAGATTAATCTTAAATTTTTTGAAAATCTAAACCGTAAGATCGACCGCTGCATTGGTGTCACGCGACACCCGTTTTCCGTTATAATTCTCCTACAACATTATAATCTCCTATAACGCCAAACACCGAATCATCCTGCAAGTTCTCCCTGTAAATCAGCCGTGCTTATTCGGTCATTTTTTCTTCTGTTATCAATATAGGTTAACGCGTCAACACAATCGTACAAAAACGTAATATTATCGTCAATACGAATATTCGTATGGTATACACGATAACAGCAAGCGCAGGTTACCAGCAATGCTCGTATAACGCACTCAATGATACAACAATACGCTCTTGTACACGTCCGTTTTTCTCTTTCTCCAAACCGTTTCTTGATATTATCGTTCGGGTTGATGCGGGAAGTGTAATCAGCCTGGAGTCCAAAATCCCCATTACTCTCTATAATATAGACCCTTAAGTCTCGTTACGGGGCGTGGACGTGCTCGGCTCACACAATAATAATAATATGCGTTATTTACATTTGTTGTTTTTGAATAGAGTACACCACTTGAATGACATGACTTACGCAAAGCAGCACTCGTGTCGGAGTCATTAATCGTCGTGCGCGCGCCCTCGCCGCTACAGCCGCCTGCAGCTCGTATATACACGCGTCGAATATATACACTCCGAATGCGCGTCGGATAAGTTTTGTATTCTTTTTTTTTTCTTTACTTTCTTCCGCTTTTTTTTTTTTATCTCACCCCAACGCGCAGCACAGTAGCAATCCCTTTAAAAGCTTCCTGCAAAATGGCAATATTGTTATTATTGCCATGCCGGCAAACACATTTTCTCTCCCCGCCCTCAATTATACCCGCGTAACTCCCTCCGAGTAAATTATTTAACTCGATATATCTACCACCCCTCCCCTCTCGTATACGGGTACGGCGCAGCATCGGCAGCAGTTCTCAGCTCTTTTTATCCTCTCCTCGGGCGCTACAATTTGCGCAGCCAACCGACGCGACGCGAGACGCGCACTATACGCGCTGCTGCCGTTCCCCCTCGAACTCGCGTTTCACAATAAAACCCAAAGTATTTATAAGTTAAGACACGTTTTTGGAGGCGCTCACAATTTTGGCTTGCCACCACACAATCTCCGCCCTGCTCCCTCTGCTGCCCATCGATCTACCCTCGGCCACTGCGATCGCGATGGGAACTCGAAACATATGTGCGCGCTCGTGTATTCTTTATGGCGTGCGCCGTTGTAAGACTTTCGCGGATTTCGACGCTAAAGCGGATACCGCCCGCGACGACGAACAAACACGGATGCTGCAAAGACACCCGCCTGTATACCGTAGTCATTCCGCCGACATCGACGTTTAAACGAGCCGGTTTATAAATGACAACGACGACGCGTCGGATTCGCGTTCGGCCATTAAGGGGACACGCGGGCGACGGCCGAGAGATTCAGAAAACGTTCGACGATTGAAATGTTTAAAAACGCCGCGCGAAATAAATTGCGATATAATTGTCTGTACGATAAGCCGTTTAAATATCTTTAATTCTTAAAGAGTTATAAGCGTTAGAAAAAAAAAAACGATAAAAATATTGTATTACATATTAAAAGGCTTATATATAGTGAAGCGGTTATTTCGATGAAAATCGACAAAGGAATCGTCTCCGAAGCGTTCACTCTTATTTCTCGCAAAATTTTATTCATTTTTTTTTTTTTGATGTTCTTACGCTACAGCGCGCAAGATTTTTCCGACTGTTTACGAACAAGAAAACGCGTTACTCGCAAATGGCACATTCTTATGTATGTGTGTGTGTGTGTATTTACTTGAGACTAGTTGTGTGCAGTTAGTTTTCATTATGACGGACAAATCGCCTCGTAAACGTTTGATATTATTACGCGAGGGAAGCAAAAAAAAAAAGCACTAGAGGAATGAAGAAAAAAAAAAAAGAGAAAGTAAAAAAAAATATTTGTGTTCACGTTATTATATAGTCTCCTCGAGCGGCGCAATAACGAAAGTATTATACGATAAACTGGTCCGGTACGCGCGTTCGCTGCAATAAAAGTTTTTACGAGGAAATTCGACACCGCCGTTGATCTTTTGTCAAGCCGTTCGTGTATTATGTCTTTATCTGAAAAGTCGATTGAGCACTGTTCGCGATTCATTTTCATTTGTAAACCATGAGCAGGGACGGACTGAGTATCCCACGGTCCAGTGGACAAAATTATTGGCCGTCCAATGTCAACACAAATTTCGGAAAAATGCACTGACGCTCGTTTTTTTACTATAAAAAAAAAAAAACTATTTAAAATTTCACAAACGGCCGTTTTCTAATATCGCTTAATGATAATAATGGGGAAAAAAACGATTTTGAAATCGGTTGAATTTTAAACGAACCAAAGCAATTTCCAAATTGTTTTCTTTTTCAAAAATTTTCCAAATTATTCAAGCGAATAGTAAGACTATAATAGGTATTCGCCCTTTTCAAACAATTATTTTTAAGTTTTATTATAAAATTACAATAATTATTACAGATTTTAATTATGTCTTATATTTAATATCTTCTAGTAGTGTAATGATAATAAATAGTATATTATGTGTTTTTTTTTCCGTGGCGTAGTGTTAATTTAATATTGTACTATCCCCCCACCAAAAAAAATCAACGTTTATATAATAATTTAACGAAGACAGTATTTTATACTTTAACAATTAATCAAAAACATTATTTATTATTTAAAATATTTAAGACGGCATTATTTTTTTTTTATATATATATCAATGACGAACTGTTTTACGGTTTTATTTAACAGACTATACATAATGTTACTAAAATAACCAAACAATATTCTGTCTACACAAATAACGCCTTAGTACCGGCCCATAACTTCAATATAAGAAACGGCTCAGTGAGCACTTTTCCACCAGCCCTCTTGGACCAGTCCGCCTCTGTATACGTATTATGGTACTCGCGCGTTTCAACGCGAAATCGTTCGTAAACGCTCGACGAAATATTGCAAATTAATGCACTCTGATTATGGCCGACACGCACACAACTCTTTAATTAATTATAATATTCGCTTGTGTTTTAAATTTAATATTCTTATTAAAACACCGTGAAATGGAAATCGCGTGCGTGTCTTGTAAAATAAATCCACTTTTGAAATTCCCGAGTACTTAAAATTTGCCAAATATTATACGCGTATATTATCGTGTTTCGGTGATTTTTAATTATCAACCGGACAATTTCCTCGATTGTATGTTATTAGGCTTTTAGAATTTTTTTTAAAATTTTTATATCGCACTCAATTTAAAAGTACTATACGAGGCGGAAATCCGCGCGTTTATAATAAATTCGGTTATAATTATTCTACCGAGCTAAAATATTACCATTTTTTTTTTTACTTCTAAATTTATTGAATCGAACCGTATACCTAACAAAAATAATTTAAAAATTGTTTTCATTAAGTATATAATGTATTCACTATTATACGTATATAATAATAGTTTTTCATATTATATTTTACATAGGTACATAAATAATATCGTTATATTTTTAACGACAAAGTATTAAATTTTAAAAGCCGTGTGGGTTAGAAATAGTTAATTTACCAGTCACGAAGTGTTCGTGATTCATTTCAGTGTTGCCCCCGTTAATAAATTATATTACACTTTTATAACGTACACACAAATTCAGTTACAGTACTCAGTGGCGTACATTCAAATTTGCTCTGGGGGGTTTAAAAAATAACCAACACTAAAACCATCCCTTTAAACGGCGCATGAAGGAATTTATGAGTAGGAGCCGATAGTGCACACAATACCTGTGCACCGTTGTACAGTGTAAAAATTAAAACATGTTATAACGCGCAACAGGCCTTACAATAATATCACAATTTTTTTTTTTTTTGGTCCTGGGGGGGGGGTTTGAACCCGAAAACCCCCCCCCGTATGTACGCCACTGACAGTACTTAACGTGTGTCTCTAATAAAGGAATTTGTTTTATATAATAATAATAATAATAATGTACGGAATTAAATCGAACCGAAACAATAGACTGTGTAATAGATTGGCCCGGACAGAATAATTTTAGTAACGCGACACAAAGCGAGCGCATGATAAATTAAATTAAACACATTTATCTTAGTTGCGAAGAATGGCCGTTATCTCGGGCCACTGTCTTGTGATGTAAGTTAATTCTGAAGGTCGCGTGACATCCCAAAGTTTACGGTCATCCCGCGGGAAGAGACGATGATATACATTGCTCAAAGTCTCCATATCGCAGACACGACACGGAAATAGGTCCCAACAGTGCGATGTCCTGCGATTCTCCACCGGTTAATATATGGCGTATGATTAAGGAAGTGACTCTTTTCGGACCAAACTCCGAAAGTCCTATTAGCAGGTGGAGAGATCCGCCGCGGTTTAACTAGTTTTACCTTGGACGTTAAAAATGATAATCTAATATTGTCGTCGAAAATCAAACGATATATATATATATATATATACTACGGAGCGAGTTGTGTGTTCTTAAAAATACAATTCATCGTTTTGTTCGCGCGCGTATTACAAAAAATATTATAACAATATATATATATATATATTGAAAATAAATTCAAATTGATTACATTATATTTTATTTTTTTACCTCTTTTTCTTATATTAATATGAAAGCGAAATTATTTACGCACCGCGTTAATCTTTACATAAATGTCGCTAACCACGGTGTTACTTGTGTCGATCAATAATAATAATAACCTAACGTAGTTCCGTGCTGATAAATAAATTACTAAAAACATTTAAATTTTTTTCAGAGAACAATAGATGATTTTAAAATATTATTATTATTTAACTCAAACGCGGCCGTTATTAAGAAAAATCCTATAAACCGTACTTTTAATTTACAAATTTATTTCAAATAATTATCCTTTAGTAGAAAATTATTTTTAATTTAACAATTTTTCGTAGACGTAGTATTAAAATTTTGTTTTTTTTTTACATTTCGTTTTAACGGTATCTAAAATATTATTTTAACGTGCAAAAAAAAAAAAATTCAATGGTTATTGATCTAGAGAATCTGCGTGGTAAGGCAGTAAAGTTAATGGCATATACTTCTTGCGTTTAAATACTACATGAACTTTTTAATCCATAAAGGTGTAAATGATGTGTGTGAAATAAAGAAAATGTCTTTTAACTTTTTTTTGGGGAAAAAGTCGTTTTCTAGTGCAATTCAATGAATACTATTGAATCGGACACAGTTTACATTAAATAAATATTATTGAAGCTGAGTAAATTTTATTTGAATTGATTTATTTATAGGATGATTTGACGTTTATGTGTTTAAGAAAATTCTATACGTCAGTGCACGTGTATAAAAATATGTTTGTTCGAGTTGATTGTCAGACATTAATATTTAATTGGATGTAGAATATTGTTGTTATAAATAACATATTATAATATTCGTACAGAACGGAAATATTTAAAATCATTTGACAAAAACGCGTCTTTTTTAAAATATACAATTACGATTTTTACGATTATTATCTGGTGAGATCAGTTGACAAAAAAAAAAAAAAAAATACAATCGAGTTTCGTCATTCAGAATCAGAGTGGATAGTTGGAACGGTTTCATTGTTAAACGACAAACAAACGAACACATTTTATAATACCCCGTTTGATGTCAAACGCAATTCAGCGATTTACTTTCTTCAATAAAAATGAACTATTTTTTTTTCAATTTTTTTCTTCTTTTTTTATACGAAGTCCATAAGATTACTAACAATATTGACAAAAGAACTGCGTTGTACGTTTTCAAAGGGGTAACACATAATAAATTTATACACGTGAACCTCTAGTCTAAAAGAAATATAAAAATTCTAGTTTTTATTATTATTATGCCATTGTATCTATTAAGAAATAAACAAAAAAATTTTAATGCACGGAATTATATATTTATACTTGTCCACGTTAAAATGTTCTGGAATTTAAAAAAAAACGTATTGCATATATTATAATTTAACTCTTGATTCCCACGAAATCGTTCGTTAAATACAAAACTATACAGTAAAAAAAAAAGTAAATAAATAAAAAACTATTAAAATTTATTTCATTGACCATACAAATAGTGCGATTGTAAGCTATTTGATCGAATGTATTAAAGTTTTTTTTTAAAATTCGGAACTTCTAAGAAATCGGAGAAAATATTTTTCCAAAATCTACGCGAAAAAAAAAATAAAAAACAACGTACAATTCATTTCATAGAAACGCGAATGCGCGTGTTTGTGTGTGTGTGTGTGTGTGTGTGTGGTTCAATAAACAGTGTTGTGTTTTGAAAACAAATAAATCACTTAACACTTTGTTAATTTATACTGTAAACACTTCTAAACAATATATTTGTCGAGTAAAATAATATATGTTCTACACTTTAATCATAATACGAATCGTTTTCCCGAATTTTCTTTTCGCTGTACTCGCTTATTTTCATCGTATTTGTTGATAATATCGTGTCATCTATTATCGGACCGCTCTTGCCTAAATTCCAAAAAACCTTACATTTATCTCTTAAACTCTCTCAACTATTTTTTCTCCCCATATTTTCTAATAATAATAGCGGTCCGAAACCGCTAGAAACCGTTACTCTCGTGTCTTATTTACGATTAGGATTAATATTCCTCAAGTATAATATACACTACATATTATAGTTTTCCCAGAAAGAATTATTTTCCACCACTCGGTAAAGTTAAAAATTTCGAACACGTTTATTTATTTTTTCACATATGTATGTTGATAAATACATATATTACACACTATATACGTATAAGAACACGCGTACGATTTATCGAAGTCATCACAATAATTTTCACGACATACCTATTATTAGCGGTGTCTCCAGAAAATAGTGAAAATATTCTGTTCCTTTTTGAGAAAATAAAAATACTGAAATCATACTATATACGTTAAATAATAATAATAATAATAATAATAACAGTGCAATTTATTGTATAATACAGTAGACGAAATAAAATATACATTTTAATTCCGGTCCAATTAAAAGTTACCGCATAAACTGACTTTTAATAATAAATAACGAAATTAAATTATTTTATTTCGTGTCTCGCGCGAAAGGGTATTTATTATACGTCTCATTTATATTGTACTCGGTTCAAATTAAAAACACTAACGAAACGTTTATCGTCGTGTACGGATTATATAATAATAATAATAATAATAATTATACGACTAGCTTGCGCCAGTGATATACGGACCACTGCGTTTATAGTTCGTTTACAGTGGCGTAAATACGCGGAGGAGAGTACAAGGGTTTCCATCTCCGTTCCCTTCAGCAAAAACAAAAAACTCGTTCTTGTTACTTAAAATCTTGAAATTGTACGTAGTTCGTAGATTGTGAATGTATAATAGCGAATTTCCTGTGCATATTGCAATAATTATACTGTAATTACATGAAGTTAAGACTTTTGAGTATTGGGCGAATGCGTATACAAGAAATAAATAATAATTTATGAGAAATATTGATTTTTGTTTGTATTCGATTGTGGAAAACGCGACGAAATTCTGTACAAGAAAATTCGATAGTTTCTAAAAAACTGAGTCAATATAATATGTATCCCTTGAAATATCTAATCTTCGTAAAATCCGTAAAATAACGTTTAATGCGGAAAAAGTTTTAAATGTTCCTAGTTAACAGCCAAAAAAAAAACATAAAAAAATCAGTGAGTTGACTTTTTTTTTTGTAATTATGAGATTCATTCGTTTAAAATCAATTAATTCATATTAAATTCACGTTTTATAAATAATATATAAAATATTTTTATTTCGAAATTTCCTTTGAAACCGTAAAGAAAAAAAAAATTGTATCTACGCCACTGATCGTTTATATCAACCATTTCGTTATTATCAAAGGATGTACAGAACGCATAGGTTTTAAAAAGTTAAAAAGTATTAAACTTTATTGAATTATAGTGCCCGATATCGTTCGTCTTTTGATTTCTTGAGGGGAAAAAACCGAATATTTATTGGAACAATAAAATTTCGGATATTTTTTTTTTCTTATTTGTTTTTTTTTCGAAAGGATGTTGCTAAGTTAACAATAAAATGTATCGTGTAAGTCGAGGGGATTTAAGTAACTGTTTTCGTTATTTAGTTTGCACAATATTATTTAGGTCTATTTGTATTTTCTATATATATTTGTATTTTCTATATTTTTTTGATTTTTTTTTCTCGATTTATAATTGTTTTTCGATAAAGAAAGTCTTTAATATGTGAACATTTTTTAAAAAAAATCGAGTTACACATAAAGCTTGTCATTGGTGCTTCGGTAAATTTAAGTTTTTTGTACCTTCATCCTTAATATTTAAAATTCTAAAAGTGGAATATTACGGTACCTACTTGTTAAACGTCTGGTAACTTAATTTAAGTTGTGAGTACTTAATCGAAATATTTTTATTTTCTTTGTACAAACTTATATAAATGCTTATACGTTCGTATTTGAGCGTTTAAATTTATGCGCATACCAGCTACGCAGTAGTTTCATATGTATGGCCTTTGAATTTATGTAGATTAATTTAGATTTTGTCGTTTTAAACGATTTCAGTTGATGAAAAATGATTATTTCAAATTATGCGATAAAAACGTGTGCTTAACAGTAAAAGTAGTTGACGGTATTATATATATTAAACGTTAAATATATTTTGATATTGTGTATTTGTTTGTACAGGAAGAGACGAAATGATAAATTCGGCGGGGATGACGACACTGACGGCTCTTTTAATAATAATTAACGTTATTACAATTCACAAAATACATTTAACGCGCTTTGCTGACTCTTAATAATATCGTACACTCCGTTCACAAAATATAATGAAACCATTTATTTCGTTTCCGTATTATTTCAATACTCGTGATCGTAGCCTATGATTAAACCCGATTCCGGTTTCTTACAATTTTACACCCGGTTTTATAAGTTCGAATATTGTAGTTTTATATACTATTAACACGAATGTTTGTTGTTAAATTATTACATTTTAATATCAATAAATCATTTTAAAAATGTTAATTTTATATCCACAATATACTAACCGTTGATTATTCACACAATACATTTTATACAAACAGTTGATAAAATGCTGTATTCTGTAAAATGTTTTATTATAATAGCGTTATGAATAGTAGAATTAGAATAGTAATATTAGACATATTTAGGTATACGAATGGAAATTATTGTTTTAGTCACTTGTTTTTCCTATGGCCTAGAAGTAAAATTGTATAAAAAAAATTTGTATTTTTATGTATACATTTTAAGAATTATTTTTAATTTATCGTATCATCAAATCCTCGTTCAGTAATAAAAAAAAATCAATAAAAATAAACATATACTATTGTAAAAGTGAAATTTCAACACATTCCACGATTCGCCTGTAGTAACTATTATACATAATATACAGGTATATTTCGTATGGCAATAGTAACTAATAAATTAATGCCATAGAGCTATTTGTCTACAATTTTCGTTCGAATCGTATACACATTTTTATAGCGATGATATTACCGTTAATATATTCAATATTCATTTATTCGATTTATATTTGACATTCTATAATTAATAAATAATAATCCATTCGAACTTGCACCGAGACCGATTAGATAAAATTTATTGTTTTCAAGTAGACTGCAAGTTTGAATACATGCACGATGTTGACAGAGAAATATTTGGAAAATTTGTCGTAACTCTAATGTAATACATATTATGTATGTAAGTAAACGTACAAAGTGTGCGTTATAAAACTCGAGTAAATACGATAACATGTTTGTTGTGTTTAACAGGAGCATGATTTATTGTGATCAATACTACGGGAGTATATTCACCAGTAATTACACCACTACTGTTACGAAAGTTTAGATTTACAATTATAAAAGTTGTTGATTGGATTGTCCAAACTTTATATCAATACAATTTAATCGATATCTTCCAGGACTAGTTAAATATTAAAAACTATTTCCCTAACTTTAACACTGTAGCAGGTTTATCGGTTAAGTTTAAAGAGTGAAATCTTCAATGATTAATGAAGATGAATTAACTGATTAGTTTTGTAGTTATATATATATATATATATATATATATATATATATACCAAGTTATCTGATAAATGTGTGTCATTGTATGTGATATAGGTGATTGGTCGTGATAAGTTTTTTTAATTTTTTTTTATTTTATGTCTTTAAAGTACAAAAATCCTAATCTTAAAAACTATGGGATTTTCACCTCTAGTTATTATTATTTTTT
This sequence comes from Slavum lentiscoides, assembly GCA_032441835.1. Taxonomy (NCBI): domain Eukaryota; kingdom Metazoa; phylum Arthropoda; class Insecta; order Hemiptera; family Aphididae; genus Slavum; species Slavum lentiscoides. Next base: position 22,747,266 of record CM063707.1, read on the forward strand.
TTAATTATAAAATTGCGGAGTTTAACAATTGAAAAACACGATGGAATCAGCAACAATATTACGATAGTTCTAAGAAAATATTGTTGTTAAATGGAAATGTCTTATTGGTATAAAAAACGTTGTTTTCATTCGCGCGAGTCTTATTTCAAACGCGATAATGTTATCTAAATAATATTATAACGCGTAGAATTTTATGATTATAGCATATTTTATTTAACCTACTTTGAAAATTGGCCATTTTCAATTATAGAGAATTCCTTTATATAGTCGAGAATACATTTTTCTTTTGAAAATTTGTTGTACGCCGTTTTTCCCTTCTTCTGTTTCACGCGCATTGAATAAATAAACAGGCTATCTTGTTATTATGTTCAATGTTCATTCATTGTTAGTTAGTATTCTGTTTTTCATAGTCGATTATTGTTCCAAGTCAAAACGTTATTAACTAAATGTCCTGTTCTACATACAGCATAAATGCCACTCTGTATATCACCGACTGATGATTCACAAAATGTATGACCTTGTAATGGTCTCTATTACGAAGTCAATATTATATATTATTGCTAAAGTCTTGTGTTTTATTTAAGAATATTGTTATATCTATATATATATAGTTCATTGTCTTGAATAATTTAATGGTATAAAAGCTAATATTATACCTACCTTAGTAGCAACCAACCTTCATTAGAAATAATTCAATTAAGCATCAGGATGAACATTGTATTGCGCGTTCAATAATTAGTCTGTTTTCGTCAATATTTTAATAATCTATTTAAGCGTTATTGAAACGTTTCAGCATACCAATAAATATTTAGTATTTGAAATTTTCCTGGCGAAATGCAAACGTTTTATTGAAATTTATATATAATAACAATAGCCTCAAAAACAAGTTAGATATTTATTTAAAATATTTGAATTGTTTACAGAGATGAAATTTGATTATCTGTTTTTTTTATTTTTATTATTATTACAGAATAAAAGTATATAATTATATTTTTATATAACGTTGTTAAACTCAATCGCGCCTATCTCGAACTCCTCGAATAAATGAATGTGTAACATTTTTTTTTTTTTTTTTGTTATGTTCACCTGATTGTTGGTCTCTTTAAATTTGTGAACACCTCGAAGAAAAACTGAATCTTCGTCTCTGCTTAAGTAGCGATGGCGTAATATCACATTTTGTCCAGCGCACTTACTTTTTACGTTATTACAATGAAATATAAATTTTCGAAAATACGTAGTATTCTGCCTGAATATATTTGGGTTTAATGATTTTTCATTTATAATTCTTTTTCTTCGAATAATACGTTATTTTTATGGACAAAACTAGAATACGTTTAAAAGAAGAAAAAAATTCGCACGTTTTTTTTTTATAATTCACGAACCTTATATAGTTTGGTATATTATCTACATAACGTATTTACATTTTTATTCATACAATATATTATATATATATATATATATAGTTGTTACGCTCTTGCAGCATCTTTTATACAATATTAATCAATTATGTTTCATTCGTATAATTTATATTATCTGAGCATTTATTATAAATAATTAAAACAAATCATAACGTATTAAATAATATCAAAAAAAATTTTTTTTTAATAATTTAAAATAATTTTGCATTTACGGTATACGCGTCCGTGTATATAAGATGAGGAAAAGTGAAAAAGTTATATTCGCCTAACATTTAATGTATCTCGTGACAAATTGCAGCTGTCGATAGCTAATTATATATACATAGTATACGTTATATAGTACATACGAGTATATGATTTAAAAAATTAATTCGTTTATACAGATTTAATACATTTTAAAAATAATATTTTAGAACGAATACGACTGAAATTTATTTTGTATTTTAGTATGTGCTCTAAATGTACACGTGCAGTTTCATTTTTCGCGTAGTCGTAATATTTAATTTTTACGGACATTTTTTAAAATACTGGTTATTTTTTTGTGGTTTTATTGTCCGATATATTTCGTTATTAGTATAAAATTGCGAATATTTTAATTTGTTTTTTTTTTTGTAAAAATATGCCGTTTATTCGTACACGTAATAAATAAAATTTCGTACATTATACGAATATATATATATATATATTTTTTTTAATTACGAAATATAATTATTTAAAAATAAAAAAACGATCGCGGAGAGAATAATCGAATTCGTTGCAGTAAAATGAATAATTTTGTTTTATTTCGAATGAGCTCTAAATGAATAATACTCTCTCGCTCAAACCGAGAAAACTCGTCGTCTTTCGTATCTTTAACTTTTCTTCAATTTCGCCGGAATAATACTTTGTCGGAGTTACACCACTTTTCATATTACCAGCGGCCCGTGAACCGTACACAACGATTAGGTACACTGGAAGTTCTGGTCGTTTTAAATAAAGTGCGCTGCGCTAATACAGTTAATCAAAAAATTACTTTTTGGCTACCGAAACGGGTCTTTGTAAACAACAGAAAAGACAAGATGAGTATATATATATATATATATATATATATATATAGTCGTTAAAGGATCAATTGAACAATTTCAAGTCCCCAGTGAACCCCGGCTCTTACTGCAGCAGTGTATATTCGGGACATTGATGTTTATGATGTTTACGTATGCCTCGGATATTATAATACAGGCCATAAAGGTTAAGAGAGAGAGAGAGAGAGAGTGACGACTGAAAGCCTGCAGGAATGGCTGTTTAAATTTACTGGACGAGCTGCAGGTGTTTGGAAAACAAGGGGTTATATACGTTTTAGACGAACAGCCCTAATACGTATTAGTATACGAAATTTCTTAGATAAATACCTACTCGTGTAATTACGATACTGCTCAGGAAAATACTGCTGTAATTATTAGTTGAAATACGGCGTATTTGATGGAAAATTTCATTTCATTTTTTTTTTTTTTATTACAAGTATTAACGATTAGTTATTGCAATTATGATTATTTAACAATAACTTTTGAATTATAAAACAAAAATCAAATAATTACGAAAAGAAAAAAAATCTAATTCTCTCTCAATTGAAATGTAATTATTAAAAATTAAATAGACAGACCTGAGCCATTAATGAATTTAATTGTAGATCCACTAATAAAATTACTTAACATTAGAGTTTAATATATCGATATTTAAACTATTATAAACCAACAGAATTCACAAATTTGATTACGGCTGGACAGTACAATAAGAATTGTATGGAATCACAAACTTCGTCGCCGCAATTTTTCGATGAGCACTCGGGACAACCATACAGAGACCTAAATAAAAAGCACGATTGGAAAACTTACATTGTAATCTTATATTGTAATGTTTATTTGTATTGTAAACTTAAAATCGTCTTATATATTTTAATATTGATTAGTATGCTGTGTCTTTTGGCAACCCACTTGGTGGGCAGCTCATTTTAAATAAAAGTTGTTTCTCTCCATAATGGTTATTCATCCGTTGTTATATAATATATAAAGGTAAGTCAGGGGCGTATTTATGGGGGGGCTGATGGGGCTCCAGCCCCTCCCCCTCCCGAAATTTCAGAAACTTTATGTATTCTTATGCCCTATGAATCTAGGATGTAATATTTTTAATAAATTCCTAATATGTAGTTGTTTTTAAAATGTTGAGAATTTGGTAATTTGTCCTATTTTTAAAATTGTGTCTTGGATTAGAATTTAGAAATAATTCAACAATGATATTTACGCAATGCCTCAGCCCCCCAAAAAAAAATTTCTAAATACGCCCCTGAGGTAAGTACAGGAGAAATACGGTTTGTATAATTATGTAATTACAAAATATACGTTTTACGGTACATATTATATCCTATTTAAAATAAAATGATAATTAGTTCTAACTGTTCATAAATAGTTTAAGTTAACGGTATATACATATTTTTTAAATAAAATAATTGTAAATACCCAGTGTAATCTGCAGTTGTTATCCTTACGATTGCACTCTACTGCTGTATGCTCGCTTTGATATTAACGTACGTATGTGAAAATCACATAATATGTAATCAAACAAAATATCCGTAAACCGTGTGTTGATATTTTAAGTCAAGTATATTTTTGCTTAACACTAAGTCGGTTAATTAAAATTTTTTTACGAGTAAATTGAGTTAAAAAAAAAACAAGTTCACTGTAAAGTTGGGTAATTGTAAATCATTTATTAGTCATCGGATTTGAATCGTAGGTCTGTTTTGCTTTTGAATGTCAGTGGCATACTTCAGCTAAAGGATGTATATATTTGAAGCCTACTGGAATTTACGTTTTTTATTCCAACATATTTATTATTTCTAATAATAATGTTCACTTTTAGTTTTGTATGCGGAGCGGTATGGAACTCCTGTAGTTATAGGTCTTAAGACTATAACGATATTTTTTATTTTATTTTACCTGCAGAGGGTTTGACTTCCATCGTTTATGTGCAATGTAATTTTATTTATGTGTATAATGTTGAAAAATCTGAATAATAAAATTATTAAAAATCACCGGCTTATTCACTAAATAATTGAAATGATTGTACGTATTTTATATTTTAATAAATTAAATATTTATTATCGTTTTAAACAAATATTTCTAGTTATCTCTAAGAAATAAGTTCACTCGTATTATATTTGAGCGGTTGACGTCCATATTTTTTATACGCATACATGTCCGATGTCATTACATTTTCACGTATCTCTATATATTTTAATAATAAAATTTAATGTTTTTTTTTTTTGAAGTAAAATTCCACTTAGTGTACGTTTTCACCTATTTAATAACATAAAATTCATTCGTTAATATTTTTTTTTTTTCTAACATGTTAATCTTTAATGACTATACGATAACGCATACGTCTATAAGACACTCGTCCAAGTTCTCTGTTACTTTACGCGTATAGCTGGTATAATATCAACTTATTTACTGTTTTATTATAACTATAATATATATATATATATATATATATATATATATGCTATTAGTCGGTTTTTTTTATTTTATATTCATGTCCCGTGTTCATATTTATATCGTGATGTTATTGTAATATACTGTTTTATACGCAGTTTTTATTTTATTTCATAGTAGAAATAACGTTATGTACTTGTTAGTTTAAAAACCGCGTAGCACTACGATAATAATTAAAATCATACTATAAACAAAGGAGATAACCGCTATTAGGTATAGTAATATTTCATAACGTCCAAGTGTGACGATAATGCACACATCAAATGGTTTCTTTTCGTGTCAGTAAAACGGTACACACGTAAGTATATTTTTAACTTTTCGGTGTAAAGATACTTTTTTTATGTTATTCGTAGCGTATCGTAAAGATAAAATAATATTATGGTAAAATAATGGTGTACGCGTGTTAATAAATATACGTATAAGTATATGGCGAGTATAATTTTCTAGCTGAGTATACCGAGTAGACAGATTATTTTTTTTTATAGGTTTTTAAATTATGTTCATATATAACGCACACAAATCGTGCCAATAACGTAAATCTTATGTGCAGATAAGTTTCAGATGAATTTTTTTTCACTCTATACGGTATACCGTGATTCGTGGTCAGCCGATGCGGAACAAAATGGTTTTTTTTTTTTGTCTGATATATAATATCTATGGTTAAATAGCGTGATACGTTCTGAGTGGATGAACACTTTGTATTTTCGGTAACTTGTTGAACACATTGTATTCAACGCTTAGTGCATAAATGCATGCTTGTTGTCGGTAGTTAAATATAGGCGTGAATTAAATACCTACACTTGAAATATAATCGGAAATCGAGCACTCGCAAAAAATAAGATCTAAACATTTAAAAACACTGTTTTTAGATTTCCGTGTATTCGTGAAATCATAAAATGGACCACGTAGTTTTGAACGCCGTCGAATAAAAATATAGTTTTCATTATTTTTATTTTATATATACGAGTATATATATTTTGAAGAATTTCGTATTTTCTTTTTCGCATCATAAAAGTCATAAATCATTAAATACAATTAATGGAATAAACGAAGCATTTAAAAATAATTTACGAAATACTTGTAAAAAGTTTTCAAAGTTACGTTGTAGAAAAAATTTTACAACCAAACGTTTATAACGCCGCAGTGATTGCAAATAAAATAACCGAACGCGTGCGATTAATTAAATAATAAAAACGAATTTTAGTAATTACAATTTTCAAGTCGAAATCGTTTTATATTCTATATTTGGTTATAAAATATATTGGTTTTTACTAAATAATCGGTAATATAATCCACTAAATAAGGCATTAAAAAGTGAAATTATAATATATTATACGTATACGTTAATAAACGCGAGTCTGGGCATACGCATAAGAAATGCGCGTCGTTAAAACGTATATGAAACAATATATTATGCAACATATTACATTACACTAATATGTTTATCCCTTTCTGTATATGTTACAGTGGCGTCAACTTTTAATTTTAAAGTGCTGTTAAGGCTATTTTTTAAATTATAAAACTTTTTCGTTTGTTTGTTTAAATGATTAAGCGTTATAAATATATTATATTTGTCGAGCAATTTATGTGGTACAACAGTAAAACGTAGCGAAAGCTTCTCGTGTAAACACAAAAAAAAAAAAAAAATTCTATTTATATTTAATAATATCATTGTTGAGCGAGCATTTAGGTAGGCTAAAATATACGAAAATCGTTAAATACACAAAAAAAAAATTATTATCAATAATAAATATGAAAAATAATGTTTTATCGATTTCATTGCGACTTAAGTGACTTAAACTAAAATTCACATATAAATAAAACGTATGTTTCTGTGATAACGTTTAACAAATATTTAATTGAAATCTAGTTTATAATTTTTATTGTTCCGTTTTTTTTTTCGTATAAAAATAAAATTATACTGTATATTCGTGCACTTTGATAAATATTTAATGATAAAAAAAAATTGCCAAACCTATATTAGAAAAAAATGTATTATTATGGAAGTAATTTTTATAATTTTTATAATTTAGGTTAGAGGTAGACGAAAAAAATGTGTACAAAAAAAAAATGTTATTTAAAGAAAAAAAAATGTATACGTAGATATTATAATAAAAATAAGGATTTAAAATATCTAAAATATACGCGCAACGCGGGATTGTATAAAAAACGACACACCGCGAGATTGTGGTTTTTAAGCGGTCGAAGTATACAATATATATATTATTTAATATGTACCACCAGCCCGAAAAAACAAAAAAAAAAATCGTGTTATCTATTCAAACAGAGATTTTTCAGGGTTTAAAAATTGTGTGGTACTTACCCCTACATGAACAGTGTTGTCACGTTAACACGAAACTATTAATTGATCGATGTAACATAAATACGGCGAGAAATCCAGATTTTTGGAGAAAGAAACCAATTTTTGATTAGGTCATTGCAAAAAAAAAAAAAAAGAAATCACTCGTGTTCCTCGCGGACGTTTATTTAGTAAACCGTCGTCTATTCATAAACTCGTACTTTAAATCGAAACGAAATCCCGAAACGTTGTTGGTGATTATTTATTGTTTTCGCATTTACATATACTATTGAATATTTTTATAATTTTAATTTTAATGTTAGCGCTTTAAGTTTATATTACGGGAAAAAGTGATGAAATTCAGTTTGAATTAGGGGAATACGAATTAAGGACTACAATATACAATATAAGCACTATATAAGCGTGATTTCGTTAAAAAGAAAACATTTTTTTTTTTCATTATTTATTAAATACACCGAATTATAATTACATTTTCTCATAGTTTTATAGCTACTGTTTGATATTGTTTTTTAGGTAGGTACACTTCGATATCGATAATTGAAAATTCATATAGTCAGCCAACACTGATAATTCGCACATATATTTTTACACACGCCAATATATAATAATTATTCATAAATGTATTATATATATATATATAAATTTATTTATTTTTTGAAAGTTTTTGTTTTCGAGAAAACATCTTAAACGCGCTTGTATAAAGTACGAGACGGAGAAAATAGTTCGTTTTCGTTTGCCCGGCGGCGGTGAAAACCAAGTTTTTCGTACGCACTATAGTTTTTAACTTGACAGTCGATTTTTCAGACCCTGCGGCCTGTACCGGTGCGTGACGATTCGAGAAAGCCATTAAACGATAGGGTTACAGTGATTATTTGGATAGCGGAGTGAAAGAGAGAGAGAGAGAGAGAGAGAGAGAGACGATAATGGGACGAAAACTTTGTTTGTTCAGCCGTTTACGGTTAAACGACAGGGATTCGGACAACAGCAAAAAATACACACGCACTCACTCACACATATAAATAATAATAATAATAATTTATAATAATAATAATAATAAATAAATAAATAAATAAATAAGTAAATACAGAGATATAAAAAGCACGGATTTTCGGAAATATAAGCGCACAAAGATGGCGTTTAATGTCGTAAAAATTTCTAATTTATTTGTGTGCGTTATTTATTACGCGTTAAACGACAACTTTTCGGGTCGTTAATATCTAAGGCGGAAGACGTTTCGCACTCATATAATAGAGTCTTTATATTATTATATAGACGGAAAAATATGGTGTACGTTTATTATATAGGACGAACAATACGAAATTTCGCGGACATTTTATTATTATATATATACATATGTATATTTTATTATGTGTTATAAAAAATTCCGAGCTTTTGTGAACATTGTTCGGATAGACAATACCGGTTCCCTGCAGTTATTATCGTATAAATATATTCAGAAAATATACGCGTGTTTCAAACACTACTTATTTTTGCTTGAGCGCCGTGCACGTGTTCCAGTTGATATACCCGTTGTTTATTTCTTTTTATTCATTGTGCAGCGAACGAGTAACAAGCGCACGTGTATAATATAATATTCGATAATTTCAACGAGAACCCAATTAAATATTATACTGTTAGTGCGGTTTAAAATTTAATACGATTCGGAAAAGAAGACGAGCGGATTTCGACGCGGATGTCGACGAGAAAAACAACGAAATTAATTTATAATAAGCACTGCGTATCGCTGCGCAGTTATAACAATGATAAACCCGAATATTTTGCTCTATTATAAATGCGAATACGTTCGAAATTCGAATTTTTTTTTAATCGAAATTCGCGGGGCGAAAAAAATGTGTAACAAATTAACGCGTTCGTTCGGATCGCATAAGAAAAATAATACAGTCGAATACGATATTGTCGATTATAACGGAAAAATAAATAATCATGAAAACTGAATTTTTAGTAACTAGAAGTAAAAGAAATAATATAAATTACAATATTAAGTCGGCGTCAGTGGCGCACACTGAACTCCACACTGATGGGTCTAACGGTATTTTACACACCTGGCCACACCACTCAGTAGACAACTATAGTAGACACCCAATGACAATCTTGCACGTGCACTGTATTATTAATTATGATTAAAAATAAATTATTTACATTTTTAGCTCCATAACACCAGCATTATCCCACCCACTGTTTTGAATAGAGCGGTCGATCGACCCCATTGACCCTTAACGTGTGCGCCACTGGTCGGCGTGATAACCGATATAAGTATACCGCACTGCACAGTAGAGAGTCTCGTGTAATTATACCTTTAGTAGTGTTTGAACACTCGTCGGTCCTGGTACTCGACGGGGATAATAATAGAGGACGGAAAATTGTTCAACGATTTGGATAAGTTTCTCGAAATTCCGAAACGACGGGCGGCAAACGGCCGTGCAGTATAAACTACCTTCTTTTTAAATGGTACGTTGGCACGGTCGAAAAGCTCTTATAATTAATACCGAGGGCACCATTAGGCCGTAAGAAAATGCGTTTAATTGAGCACTTTGACAGCAATTGAGCATGTATTTCGCCGCGGCGGACAACGGAATTACAACGTCTTCGACAAACTATTCGTCCGACGAAAATAGCAAAGTGTACTTTTTTTAGTTAAAATCCGAGAGAAAATTATCGCCAACTCCCGTTCAATCCTCCGACTGATTATATTCAATTCGTTGTGTAAGAAAACAAATATCGTGTTTGTTAATACACAGTGGGTTCCACGTCGGTACGGGTCGTTTCGATTCTATTAACCGGTCGATTCTATTGAAAAAGAACAAAATAGGTATATATTTTTAAAAATAATCCTTTATTAATATGTGTACTTAAAATTAAAATAAATACATTAAAAATAAAGAAAAGAGACTATCGATTTTGAATTGGACATGAGTGTCTTGTAATTTGTTTTTCGTTCAAATTTTTTTTTTTAAATTGAAACCCGTAAAATGTATGTATAATTTTAAATTTAACGATGAAATAATACGTAATAGCCTTAATTTTTTAAACAACCGAAAAGTATATAGCGTTAATACCGTATTTTTGAACAACTCCTTTTAACGCTTCCAAGACAATTTTTTTTTTTTTTATGGAGTTCCTCGCGGGTCTTCTCTTCGTCTTCATTATTATTTTCTTATAACGGACAACGCTCCAAAAACAGGTAAGTCTTTATGAATTTTTTTTTAAAAACTTCCATGAATTAAACTACTATTGTTGATGTATTTTTCGGAAATATTCATGTTGCCAATTTTGTTCGGACGTTTTAAATTTTAAAAGTTTTAGGAAAAAAATTAACAGAGTAGATGGATGGAAAATTAGTGATACGCAGAGAAAACAATAATAATTCATCAACAAAAAAAAAAAAAACGAAAAGAAAGAAAACAGACAACGACACGACATAGAGGGCGTGGCCGGCGACCGGTATAAATACCAGTAAGAATCAAGCGGACCGCTCAGTGTAGTCACGACAGTCGGACGTGTCATACGTTCTCTGAAAATGGAACAGCTGTAACGGTTTCGAAACGTCGGAACAAAATTGACGACATGGATGATATTTCCGAAAAATACATCAACAACAGTTGATCAATTAAAAGCCGATTTTTTGAAATTCCTGTGAATTTTGATTCGCGCAATTGTACTGATTTCTGAAAATCCAGTTTTTCGGAAAAAACTCGTATGTTACATTTAGAAGTCAGTTATTATCCCCCAAGAAGTATAACCGTCGTATTATGTACGGTAGCTTCTAGTACGAGCTATATGTGATAAGTTAGAAAAAGCGATTCAATTACCCGGTATGCGCAGTGATAAGGTAAGTGTCAACAAGAAACATAAGATTTACAGGTTCTATCTTTTTTTTTTTTTTGATTCCAATAAACGACAGTGATCACATTAAGCGGAACACACTGTATACGTATTATGAAACACTGTGGTGTAAACGTTATGTAACGTATTAATTATTGTACGACGTTGCGATCATTATATAAAGGTCTTTTAAAAAATCGACTGTTTTTTTTTTCTCTTCTACGAACGATATTTCCGAGACTGCGGATGTATCATTATAACGCGTAGTGTTTACACGACGTCGATGATACGTTATTCTCTCGAAATAATCGCGTTTCCGTAAATACACGTATGCTGCAGTTGTGCAATATTTTCGCGTTATTTATAAATGTTTAAGGACATAATATTTGGATTTCTAGCGTTGTAAAACTATAGCAAGACGCTTTATGCAGTATATAATATTACGTATATCGGTGCGTCGTTGCGACTAAAACGACTGTCGCGTAAAACCCGGTCCTAATCGAGTCCAGAAATGATTACTTGCTGCAACGTCGCGCGGTTATTTAAAGTCAGATCTCCGTGTATTGATCTTTAAAAGGGTACGCACGACCTTCCAATCAATTCCGTAATACGTTTAACGTGTTCGGTATTACACTGATGATTATATGTTCGCGGTATTGAAATTTTATTAAACCGTATTAAGGCGACTCGTGTGTTCGAGCCGCGCGTACGTGTCTCTGATTTTCAATGACGTGTAATTCAATGCCGCGTACGAATTAATTGAATAGTATTCTCTGATGGACAACTTCGTTTTCGAACGTTCACGTTTTACGTTAGGTTTTCTTCGAAAACACACTCCGCAATAGCGTTCATATCGAGAGAGAGAGTTACAAGTTTTCTGTTTTATTTACGTACAAGCAGACGAAATTATTAGAAAACGTACATCGGTCGACAAAAAAAAAAAATATAATTACACTCTTGCGGAGAGATTTCAAAAAAAAAAAAAAAAACTTTTTACAATTTTTACCAACGCTATTCACGTCCAAAAGATATTTCTGAACGCACAAAATTATATTTGTATTTAACGCTTTGATTTATCGCAGTTCATTACGTTTCGAACGTTTACAGTGGACGGGGGAACGTCGATAAAATATAACGTTTAATTAAAGGTTTTTCACGTTATACACGAGAAGTTTTTCAAAAGTTACACCGTCTTAACCCCTTTATCTGTAGTTGCGTATCGAAAAGTTCAATGGAGTCTGACAACGGCACCGTGTCAAAGAGCAATATTATCCGCGCGCCGTCAATAATCGCGAAATTAACGGTAACAAAAAAAAAAAATAAAATAAAATGCAAATCGTCACCTCTATCCGTGCGGTGTGTGTGTGTGTGTGTGCGTGTGTGCCTACAAAGGACATGAAATTATTGACAACACGAATTTCACCGTCCCACGGTTTGAGATGAGTTTTTGTCAAAAACTACACACACTGCACACGTACGTACGAACACTAGAAAAAATGACGCGAAACGCGTTTTAAAAAATTGGATAAATTCGTTTTGGAACGAATCAAAAACGGAAACGTTCGACCTTATTAAGGACCTGCAATGATAGGTTTATGCGTTACTAGATATAGCGAAATTAACGACAACAGATTTTTGTCCGGTAATAATTAATCGAAGTAAAAAAACAGTTTTTTATAATTAATTCGGTTTATACTAAAAAAAAATTTTTTTTTTCCGTCATTGGTTTGTATTTATACATATTTTCGTACGTTATCCCTTTTATATTCCAAAAGGATAGTTATACTTTAGACGAGCGTATAGGACGGGTACGTATAAATCGGGATTTTAGAACAACATAATATACATATATCGTTGAATTTCCCATTTTTTGCTTTCAAAAGCAAACGCGGATTTTTATTTCTTTATATTCACTCAAGCTAAACTTTTCGTATAAAAGAAAATTATTTTAACGAGACAACTTCTCTACAACTAGTCATCCGCCATCGTATTGTTGAATCGTTGATAAAACGATAAATTTCGCGAAACGCTCTTCTCGGTTTCGTACAATTTATACGCTTCGCCGCAGTGCACGTGTACAGTTCTAGGCCTTTGCGGCTCACACGCGATAAACGGCACTTAAACCACGAGCAGCTCTGAAAAAAAATCTCATCCGAGCACGTGATATATATGTACATATAGTGCCGAGTTCGTTTGCATTGAGCTCCGCTCGACACGTCCTTCAGCTTTCCGTTCCAATCGCTCCGGGACGTCCACGCGATCCAAACGTCTAGGGATTCGTTTGTCTCAGCGAAAGCTGTCTGAATGAGAATGCGCTTTTTTTTTTGCATTGACTCTCGGCCGTAGAACGGGTAGACACAGGAAAAAAATACCCGTCGCACAAGGATGTGAAAAAAATCGAAGGTGGAAACGCTGTATACAACCGGACCGAATACGCGTTTGTCGGGCATATCAACTGAAAATTAATTAAAACGATAAATCCTCCAGGGGGATTGATCCGCGTGCGTCTGTCCGGCAACGTACGGCTCGTGTCCAATTACGAAATTTCGGATTAAATATTTATAATGGGTACGTATGGAGGAGAGAGAGAGAAAAAAATTAATTCCTATATACGCGTGTGTATTAAACGAATAAAAAAAAAATTCCAAACTGGTGTACGTAATCGATTTCGCGTTTCCAATCAATACGCGGGAAAAAACCGCAAACGCCAAAACGTTTTATTCATTTTTTTTTTTTTTAAAAAATTTAATTCCGACACTTTTTTTTGCTTTGCGTACAACGGTCCTCAACTAAGCCGACCGAAGGATAACAATACAAATAGCACACGCGTACTTTGACTTGCAGTTCACCCCTTTCTTTTCGAGTCCATCGTGGGCCTATACGATGAGCCGCTGGCGGATATTTGTGGTAATTTAATATAAGCCGCTTGATTGGGTACATACAGCGGAAAGCTCTCTTCGTATAATTCCATACCGGCACATATAATTCCGACACACGTTCAAAAAACTCGTTTCGAATACCAAATGCGACATCATTACAATAACATACACTTGCGTATAATATAATATGGTTCGAGACGTTCCGTTACGGATGCGTGCAGCTCGGTGGAGTTTTTATTTCGGGAATTTGTTTTCGATTCACAGAGAGAGACTGGAGAGGAATTCGTCTTAAAATAACTGTGTTTGTAAACGAATATTTAAAAAATATATATATGTATATTTCTGCGCTTTAGAGAACTATGCGATAATAATCGATTAATATTCATAGACATATAATATTATATAGACCGCGATTAGAGAAAGAAGTACGGAGCGAAGATATGTGTGAGAGTGAAAGAGCCTTAAGTGGTTTTTTTCACGGATGAATAAATAGTAATATTTATGCGCAGGACAAAACGATATAATAAACACGATATAAAATATATCGTGACAATAAATAAAACAAAAAATACGCATTTACAATTTATTACGTGTAATGCTGGTTTTAAAATGTTCGTTGTTTGTTAAAAATGCAAAAACAAAAAGAATATTACAGAAAAAATATACCTACAGTCGTGTACACGGACATATTAAGTTAATACGTCCATGATCGTGTATCACCATTCGCTGCAGATCCGGATATCTCAGTTTTGTTTTATCATCCATGAAAAAATCCTCTTCTAAGTCTGTCTCTCTCATAGACCTAATTAACTGTGGTTAACAGGTCTCTCTCGCGCACATCTCGGCTCCAGTGCATTATTATACATGTGATACACTGGTCGTTCGCGGTCTACGTATTATAAGTCTATGATTTTTTTGTTAGTCTAAGTATTATTTCGTTTTCGATTTGCTCTTCTAACATTAATAAATGTATTTCCATTATTTATAAGAACAACGCGATAATAAAAATTACATTTTATTTCAACGACCTTATTGGGGAGGGAGAAGTTTTTTTTACTATGTACTTGGTCTTAGTGTATACGGGAGGAGGGGGGGAAGGGTGTGTTATATCTTATAATTATAATAATATAATGATTACGGTCAGTGAAATAACGTTTATGCGAAGGTCCTCGGGACTTTGGTTTTGCACGCGGGTCACGTGTAACGGCACTGACTGATATTATTATTAATACGCGTCACTGTCAACCATATTTCAGTGATATTGTGTAAAACGTTTTGACACGAGAAATATTGTGTGCGCTGTATGGCGATTTTAATTGTTATTGTTTTTTTTCCTCCCACCACTCGAAATTCCTATGCAAAACGAAAATATAATACATTAATCACAATATTATATTCGTATATACGTTCGGTTTTGTATTCTACAGGAACTATTCGGTCGTTATAGTCGTTTTGTTATTGTTTTTTTTTTTCATGTTTTAATACTCGAAAAACTGTTTTCGAAAATAACGTATTGGCATTTTTGTGTCGCAGGTTTTTTTAAAATATTTTTTAGCAATATCATAGCTGCGCGCGTATTCATAACACATTTACACGTGTTTAAACAAGTACCTATTACCTACTAGGAAATTCAAATGGCAAACGAGAATATATTATTACTGTTTATATCCGAATAATATAGTTTATTAATATTAATTTATTGACTCGAACAACGGCCGTGTATTGTTGTCACGTAATGTGGCCTAATGGATCAAAATATTAGACCACAAACGCGCAGGACATCATTTTACGTTATAACTACTATACATGTGATGGGCCATTACTAAATACATAAATATTATAACAACCGGACGTATTACTCTATACGTCAGACGGAGGTATACTATTATCCTTAAGTAAATTATAACATTTTCACGGACTCTGTCGTAACGGTGGCGTAGCCAGGATTTCGCTTTGACGGCTGGGAGGCTGGTAATTTGTTATGTAGGGGAGGATTTTGTGTATTTTTGGTTTTGGTCTCGTACATCATTTTACTTATATTGCGTAATAAATTAATAGGCATTGGTAACCCTTATCCCCCGAATGATTTTATATTGTTATATAATATTATAAAATCGCTTAAATTTATAGCAAGGAAATAACGGAAGAAGTTACGAATTTTCTTTTGTAAATCAATATAAAATGTTAACAATATTATAAAAATTTAAACAATTCTATTAAAAAAACCGAAAAAATGATATGTATACGAGTATACACACAAGTAAATAGTTAATACGCAATAAAACTTAAAAAAAAAAAACGACCCTTCCGGAAAGATAACACCACATTCTCATAGACGTTTATATAATAAAGAGGTAGCAGGACACAACCTATATAGGTATTTGAATATTATAAAATATTGTTAAAAACCAATAAGTATACGGAAATACAATTAAAATCTGTATTATACTAACACTTTATTATCAGTAGAAATGTTTAACAAGTAAAAACACGCGATTAAATTGTTCACGCGAGTTTTTCTACAAATCAAAAATAATTTCGTTCCGAAAACCTTGAAAACGTACCTACCTATTGGTTTATTTTAAACCTTATACAACAATATATACCGAAATTCGTCCAAATGGTATTTTTTTAAACTAAAATTCCATTGTACAATGCAATATTTAATGCGTGTAAAATAAAATCCTTATGGTTATATCGACAAAAACATATTATTTTATAACCGCGGTTATATCGTTGATAAACCTATACATATTTAAAAAAAAAAACTACCAGCTTGAAAATTGTTTATATTGTTATAATTGCCTATGTATTATAAAACGTTAAAACAACAAGTTAAAAATGTGTTTTATAAAAAAAAAAAGTCACGATGTGGAATGGTTCATAAAATATTATTAAAAACGTATAGCTTTAAAACGATTATATAAAAAAAAAAAAGTGATTTAATATTATATATATATATCGTGTTAAGAGTATAAATAAATTTTCTCGGCATTTTTTAACTTTTAACTCTTACAAATGCATAGCGAACGTCGTGAATGACTGCAGTGCAGCAGACGTAACACTTTATTAAGCTATATTTTTATGTTCATCGATAATAGTCTGACAGGACGTTTTATAAAAACGTTACGTTTTATCTAGGATGAATTTTAGCCATAAAAGCGTTTTACCCGAGTAATTCGCTTTGTGTTCAAGTCAGTTTATACAGGTACTCTTAAAATTAAAATATTTATAACAGAGACTCGAGAACGTTTCGATAATGTACCGTGCCATAAATAATTCTATGACGGGTCAGCTATTATATTGTTTGACGTTAACTAACGCTCGATAATCTCGAAGTAAAATCAAATAGTTTTCTCGTTCTCGCGCTGCGTTTACGTTCCCCCCTCCCCCTCCCCTTTTAAACTACCAATTCATTTAGTCTGTTTATGTAAAAAAAAAAATGTAATCTCCATAAATTTCTTATCGTAATATTGAGAGATAAATTTTACCGCGATGCGATATTATTATCGCTGTGTATAAAAATTGCGCATAAAATTTCAAATAACGTGACGTGTTTTTGTTTTTTTTAGCGAATACGCTATTGTTATTAAAATTATTATTTCCGTTTTAACAAGCCGTTATCTGGGAACGGTTTCTTCTAATGAAACTGCTCTTTAGTGTTCATATAATCATTGTGAACGAAACGAACTCGAACGTTCAACTTTTTACCCGACCGTCTCAGCTCACATTTCGCATTAAGTTCGTGACTTTACCGAAATTTTACGAAATAACGCAACAACTTTAACACAATATATATTTTGACTCGTATTTACAGAGCAACACGCGTAAATCTCAGGTGTCGTGTATACTGCAGACTTTTGACTACGCGCGCAATGCCTTTACATAAATATAGTTGTATTGCGTACAACAAATCACTCCTATACCTAACCGTTCGCTTTTGAACTTATATTAAAAATTAACGAAATGTTTGTAAACCAAAAAAAAAAAAAAAATTGTTTCTGTTTATAAATATATTTATATATATATATATAAATAAATTATGATATAAATTTAATAGCGTCTATTCGATTTAAAAATTATTACTTATTAAGCTAACAAAAAAAAACTGCCGAATCCGATTAGATTCACTATTCACGATGATTCACAATACGGTACACTTATTATTTAATATTATAATAATCGGGATAACGCGTTATTAATGCGCTGTAAATTGCATTACGAATAATATAGTAATAAAATAATAAGTGAACGTTATCTAATTGTAACGCATACGTGTTAAAAACAAAATACAAACACAGTTCGCTATCGCGGCAATAACGCATAATATAATATTATTCCAAGGCGTTAATAAACCGTACAACAAATTCAATTGCGAATCATGCAAATACAGTCGTCGTAGTTTTGAAGACGATTGATCGGATAATTGCCAGAAACAACGCGCGTATTTAATAAACCATATTGCGGCCGGGGTATTTCTTCGGTGAACATAAAATGTGTGTTTCGTTTGTTTTAGGATCCGAGAGTCTCTATATAGTTGGTGAAAAAAGTTTTAAACGTTCGGTATAACCTTTGCGTCCGTAAGAAACGTGGACACGGGCGACGGCATTTCTACTGTTAAATTATTGACATTTTGTTGGGAACATTTTTTTTTTTTTTTTTTTCTTTCTTTTTAAAACGGTAAAAACGCTCGATAATTTCCTTTAAAACGTACACTCCTCACCGTTTATAAACGTTTTCGCTCGAAATCGATAAAATGCGTTCAGTATTCGTCATTGATATTTACAACGGTCTTTATTACGAAACGTTTGACTCACAACAATACGCGTACAATTAATTTCACGACGATATTATTATTTTTTAAATAACTTTAAAAATAAGTAAATTCGCGTAGGTGGAAAAGTCAACGATCTGAAGTTTGATAATGCAACGTTGAACTCGAAACATCTCAAATTTCATTTTATACAGCGATAGGCGTGATTGTTATCATTTTTTCTTCAACTCGTGAAATAACGTCATAACATAAGATCCGGTCAGAATCGTCTTTGAAACGTGATAATTACAGCGGCTTTGCAATTCAATACGATTACCTATGTGCTTGCGGTCCGCCTATAAATGCAGTGCTCACGTAATACTGTGTAAAGGATTTTCACTTTTATTCTTAAATACAAAATCCTTTAATTCTAATCTAGAACAATAATTTATCAAAATACTCGCCTAAAACCGACTTTAATTATACATTAAATTTATATTATTTTAGGCAGATCAATTCTTCAGGGGACAGCAACCCAAGTTGTAGGAGGATATTAGAAAAAAGAAACAATATTACGGTTATTTATTTAATTTAATTTTCACAAATCAAACGCAATATTTTTGATTTATGATTAAAAAATAATATAAAATCAATAAAAAAAACTCATAAAGTACCGCCAAAACCAACACATATTCGAATTGTCGTTTGTTGATGTACTTTTTCTCCCCAATATATCCATCAATTCGAAAATCGTTGTCTTTCATGAAAAATGCTAGGGGGCAATGATCGAGACCAGGGGAGAAATTCCCCCTATTAATCCCTTTCATGGCTATGGACGTATACGAAGGAGTTTAAAAAGGAGCGAGATGTTGTGAAACCCTGAGCGAAATCGACTTTATGTAAAACGTAAAGTCATCGGATAAATTACGCGTGTAAGAAATAATAATAATAAAATACGAGTAGTAATAATAATAATAATAATAATGCGTTTTCCGTGTATAAGACTTCATTTAATATTTTTTTTCTAACAAAAATTTTGGTGAAAAAAAAAACACAAACCGATTCGATTAAAATTCTCCGTGTCTCGCACGTGCGTTGCCCATCACATTAATGTAACGACCTCAAAAAAAAAAAACTATACGATTCGGATGGCATGGATTCACTCACGTACATATATGTGTGACACACCTTGCAGCCCATAGCCAATTCCGTTCTTAAAACAATGATGCTTATACGAAGATTCAATAAAAAAAAAATATTTCATTTTTTAATACAACGTTCCGATGTTTACATCGTGCAGTGGCAAAACGTATTTTCGCGTCGATAAAATAATATATTTGTAAAATTCGCTAAAACGTTATATCGATGACTCGTGAGAGCGTATTAAACACGTATTTATTTTTTACATATATATATTAATGAACGGATTCGATCGATTCGAGCGTAATTTAAGCGTTTAACCGATTAAACGCTTAAACGTATATATTTTAAAAAAAACAATGTTTATATTCTGTATTTTACTTTGTCATTAAAACAATTATAAATACTCACGTTGTAATATATACCCACGTATTAATTAATCGACGCAAATTAAATTTAAAACGATTTAAAGTTTTTCTTTACGATTAAATAAAAAAAAAAAACCATCCCCGATTCAATAAATTTAATTACATTTTTACCGAGTTTAAAAGTTTTACGCGTTAAAATTTCATTTTTATGAGAGAAAAAAAAATGTGTACTTATCTTTTTTTGCCATTTTAAGTTTTCGGTGTAGGGTTTTTTTTTTAATTAAAAAAGTTACATTCCATATAGAAACGTATATAATTTCGTAACGCGGTGAATTATTTTCCCGATCGGCCGTCAATCGCGAATATTCATAAACGCGTATCGGACGCGATTAAAAAAACAGCGCCCGCGCACAATAATTTCAAATCGCGCCGACAATACTGACGTTATTATGGGCGAATTTGTCAAATCTTATTACACGTTTATATAAATATATATTGTATATTATTGATTCCGTCGTCCCACGCGTGAATCGAAATTGCAATGGTGGGTGGCTCGCGTGAACATTCTCGTCGAATTATTTTCGAATAATTAATTGATTTTTAATTATTATTTTCCGTATGGGAATAGGAGCAGCATAAATCGTCGCTTATAGTTCACCACGGGTTCTTTAATCATTTCGCGGACTCCTTTAAAGATCTGAAATATATAGCCGCGGACCAGTGGCGGTCATTATATCAAATTCTTGAGGGGGGTGAACTCAACGGTGAACTAACGACCTCCCCCCCCCGATCATTGAGTTCAACCTCGGCCACCTCCCGCATGATCAGTATTAGAAGTTTATGATTCAAATCAGTTACGGATATTTTAGGTATTTTAATGGAAAAAAAAAAAAGATCCTTTTCCATTAACACTTATCGAGGAACAGACCTGTATTCAAATCCTCCTATTTTTCAATTGTTTAGTACAGGTATTTCACCATTTTAAAAGTGTATTTAGAGGTATCAAAATATTATATTGAAATATACTCCAAGGGGGGAGATCCACCTATCTCGTCCACCTCCTCAAATATCCGCCGCTGTCACGGACCCTTCCGAGCTTATAAAACCGAATTTATTCACGCGATGCGCGAAAAATTGATTCCGTCTTGTGCGTTTTTATACCAAATGCGCGTTCTCTTCTTTTAAATTCTTTTTTTAAGGTTTAATATTGTACGCGCGTTCGACTGTTTCGGCTGTCCCGTCGGGTGCCGTTCTGCGAACGACGAGAATTTGACGAAACGGAAACGTTGAAAATTTATACCGTCCGTCTCGCGAAAATATCCGATTCGCCTTGGAACGCGCGCGTTGGAAATTCGAGCTCCGCGCACGGTAGCATCGCGAGTTGTCTAAAGCTAGCGCCCGAAATTCGCTACAAAATATTTAATTTATATTATATCAATAATATATATATATATATATATATTACGTTATACCTGATGTTTTATACAGCGAAAATTATTCCTCTAAACCAGCGGTTCTCATTTCAAGTAATCCGTAGTGTCAGAAATCTTTTTTTTTTAAATTTATATCAATTTTTTTTAATTTTCGAAAAAAAATCTAAAATTCAAATATAAAGAACGTCAACAACAAAAGTTGTAGAACGAAATTCTATTCCGTGTTATATATGCGCTGGTTTTCTTTAAGTAAAAGCAAGAATAACGCCACGAATGGTGGTCACAAAATATAATAGTACGAGCTGAAACACTATTAGTCACTAAATCGGTCTGCAAATATCAATGAATATATACGTTTTTATTAGTAGATTTCCTCGATATTTACCGCGGTATTGCTCATTTAATTACCCACTACTTCCTATTGTTATTAGACAGGTTGTAATATTAATTTAATGGTTCGCGGTGGTGGTGTACAATGTGCAGCAGCAATAGTGATCCGCCCGGTGTTTCAGCATTTGCAAAATTATTAGACAATTATTAAAACTAATCGTATTGTTTTCGTAGTTCCAATACTGCGGGGTGCAAACATCGTTTAAAGACACTGAACTCAATACATGGAACGCGTGTATTAATCAAAATATGACATCAGATAGGAGGCCGCCATGTGCATTCTATAAGGTATAAAATTCATGGAGAATACGATGAAATATAGTTTTTTCTCGTCGTATTTATCATGTTTTATTATTTACTTTGAGATAATAGGACACAAAACGACGGGCTTATAGTATTAACGTTAGCACCAAAATCTATTATTTTTACGTAACGAAGTTGGTAACAAAAACAGGAAAATAGAAACGGAATGTATATGGGGTCCATTTTTCATATAGAAGAATTATACAGAACGCGCGTTCCATGTATTGAGTTCAGTGATTAAAGACCTTTAGAAAATTTAGTTAAAAAAAAAACACAAAAATAGTTGTATTGCAGCCAACAGCAAATAATGATCGTACTTTTACTAAAATTGCGGAATTGGCTGTGTATTTTTTGTTCTACAATATTTATAAAAATCTACTTTTGCCAAACACTCGTAGAACGTCTCATCTTTCTATACGTGTTTAAACATCTTGTTTGCAAGTCGAGTGTAGCAGGAGGCACAGTATTTTGACTATACGGTAAGTCACATTTTTATATCTAATATTCGTTTCCGCGCGCGACGTCCTCTCGAAGGATTGATGTAAGTGTTCCATATCCGATGAGTACATAATATGTAATTTATTTAATATGATATATTTATTTAACGTAAGAAATTCGTGTATTTGAACGCGCCTGTATTTTTTTTTAAACGACGAATTTTCGTATCTGTTAAAATGCATTTGGCCTTTGGCGTTTGTCGCATTTATAACCGTCTGAACTCGATCTCGTTTAGTAATATTTATGTATATGTCTCGGCGATAAGCGACGGAAAATCATTAAATTTTTTCAATCACATTTAAGCATCACGCTATCCACTCAAATGTGTAATTATGTACTCGTATTAAATTAGATAGAAACCGAGCGTTTTTTATTTTATCATTTATACATAATTTAAAACGTCTATAAAAAAAAAATCTTCAGCGATTCGACAATGTGCTTCGGTGAACCAACGTTTGAAATGGACAACGCAGAAAATCACAAACCAAAATCATATTCTTTATAAATATTATAAATAAATATATACAGGATACAATACCGTGTTATGAGTTTTGGAATTCAGTGCTAGGCAAAGACAAATAGTATCTACGCATTTTGCGTATTCAATCCATCGAGTGCTGCCAAGTGTCTACATATATATATATATATATATATTATTTTTATTGTTTCTGTCCGTTCTTCGTCCGTGCTTCAGACTTTAACGGTTAAATTATTCAAAATCCCATCCATTCGGCAAGTACACCGAAGCGTAGCCAGAAATAAGAATTTCCCATTACTTTTCGTGAAAATCGTAAAAAAAAACCTGTTAAATTTATGGTCAGATATTGTGTTACTCATTATTTCCCGTCGTCCATTCACGGCTATAACAAATACATATTAAAGAATTTCGATGTTTAAACAAAAGTTAAATCAACGATTTTTTTTTATGCGTTTGATTACCATATAACGTATACGAATAACGTAGGGAACATTAATATAATTGAATAATTTTTATTTTCGACTATGAAAATATCGAAAATTATTTCGTTGTCTCGTGGTCTTAAATTTATTGAAAAACACGCACGTACACGCGTATACGTAAAGACACCAATAAAGAATAAAATTAGTCGTGTTCGCGTTAGATTTGGAACGTTTGAGGACGTTAGGATTTTTAATTGGTTTTGAATCTCTGCGGGAATGTCAAACCGTCAAGTACGTTTACACAAAACATTTTTATAAATTAATTCCAAACAAAACATTTTATCATACAGACGTTTTAATCGAGCAACATTTTAAAATTCTGAATCTTCCATTCACGCTAATGGTATAAATAATTATTCTTTAATACAATACTGCCAACACCCTTTTTAACCTTTTAAAAATGTACATTTTTCTAAAAAAAATAATTAGTCTTGGTAACACGAAAAGCGAAAAATCCAAGAAAAACAATACAGTTCTAAAAGTTTACGAAATTTCCATTACCAATGGGAGATATTTAGATGAAATTTTTAATATATAATTATTTAATATTCGGAATTACAAAATGTTTGGACAAAATAAATGTACATATAATTATACAATGTATTATTTAATACAATTATTATACGTGTATATTTTGCAACTAAAAACTATTATTTAATATATGAATATTAAAATATACATCAGATATTATATTGTTCCTATACTATTATTATTATTATTATTATTATTATTATTATTATTATTATTATTATTATTATTATTATTATTATTATTATTATTATTATTATTATTATTATTATTATTATTATTATTATTATTATTATTATTATTATTATTATTATTATTATTATTATTATTATTATTATTATTATTATTATTATTATTATTATTATTATTATTATTATTATTATTATTATTATTATTATTATTGATTAACGTACGTGTTAAAGCGTATGCGTGTATACGGTACGTTCACGTCATGTCGTCACAGTAAAATTTAATATTAATCAAACTGAAAACCATACGTAATTTCATGTCAACCCAATTCTCCGTATTAATCTTTTGAAATATAAAAAGTTTGAAAATTTCCATTCGGACTGAAGTGGAGGGGTTGGGAAATAAACACTTTTGTGTTCATATTTTATTTCGTTAAATTTTACAAGTGTGAGGTTTTTTTTTTGCGTATTCGTTTTGAAACACTATTGCTGCACGGCGGGCGAGGAAAAAGCACATTTTACCGACATCGTGATATTCGTGATATTTCTTTGTCGTTTATTTCCCTCGTTCAAATCGTCGTGAACCGTACACACTGCATAATAACATATATCTTTCACCGTGACATACGCACATACCGTCTACACGTATACCGTGAATAATCTGTCAACAACAATTTAATTTAAAATCAACGCGTAGAGTTCTCCTGTCAGATTCGCTCGTTACTATAGAAATTATCACGTGGTAACTGTATTCGTTTTTTTTTTTTTAACCGTGTACATTATATTTACGTTTTGAAACAAAAATCCATACGGATGACGAGAAGCAATAATACCTATTTTTTTTTTTTTATGATGTGTACAAAGTGTTCCCGAGACTTGGAATATCTTTTAATACCGCGAAGACTTCGGGCACGAGACATTGCCCTCTGACGATTTGTTCTAGGTTTTTTTATTTCCTCGTTTACTATTTTTATTTTTGCACTTGGACAAACACACAGACTGTCGTGCGACGAGATCATTTTTTTTTCCGCGAATATTGTCGTTTAGACGTTATTATATTGTGTTGTTTTTTTTCTCTTTGCCGTTTGTTATTTTCTACTAATAATACGTACACGAATGGATGTTGCATTTTCGTGTATTATTATTGTATAGCAGACTGTTATGACGTTTTACTTCAATAATTTGCAACACGACCTGCGTTCATAATTTTAGATTTTTCGCTAATGTAAATTGTACAAGCCAAGAAACGCTACGGATCGAGCGATGAAGGGCTCGGGATTTTTTTTCACAAGGAGTCGAGCCGTGGCCAAATAGAGAATAAAAAAACCGAAGGGAGGCGAAAATTCCTGTTCATTACCTCTATACTTATTCGTAAATATAAATTATTTAGTTACGCGCTCACTGATCTATATATCGGACTGAACGTATAAAATAGACATTTTTTTTTTTTAACCAAAAAACCTTTTTTATTATAATAATTATATTTCGTTTTTTATTTATTGAAAATAGAAAAAAAATTCAGCACATTTTAATTAAAATGCGATCTACGCGATTTTCGTTTTCCTTCAACACAACTTGCACGTACTCATTAATTTTTATCATTTTAAAGTCAACCGATGCAGACAAGTGTTGTACATTTGTAAGATGGCACTCGATAGATCATTGTGTTTTTAAAATTATTTTTAACGATTCCGACGGTTTGTATACCTACCATTAAAACACCTGAGGGTATTTTAAAATATTATTATTTTGCCTTTCTAGAAAATTTTAGGGATCCAAATGACCGCCCTTCCCTTCCCCGTAATTACGCCACTACAGTCGAGAAGGTTTTTTATTTTTTGTAAATATATATATATATATATATATATATATATATATAATTATGCATATTTAAGGGTTTATAAACATATATATTTTGGTTTTAAATAGTTTTTTTTTTCAGAAACTCTGAGTTGGATATGAGTTAGACATCACGTTCGGATATGCTCTTGAATTTGAAATCTCTTCAACCAAAGTTTTGTGGAAGTACTCGCGGATTCTGGTGCGTTTGCATTGAAAATGTATTCACATCGTCGTACCTAGTACTGGTAAAAAAAAAAAAAAAATCCTTTGAATTACCTTTGAATATCCGCGCATGCTGACATATTTCTGGAATTGCCGCGTACGTCTCTGAATATAAATTTATCGTAGTTTATTTTATTTGGGCGACACAAGACGCGGCGAATAAGTGAAAACGGTTTATTCCGGATGAAAACATAATCCTTTAAATTCGATCCAAATCCGACAATATAATTTATTTGTATTTCGCCGAAAATATACACTATATAAAAATAATAATTAAACTTTTACCTCGGAATTGTATTCAACTATAATTGGGTAGGTATTAATATATATATATATATCGTACTTGCAGAGAGTACTCGAGTCGTCCGTGACTTGTCAGTCTGTATATAGTCGAATAAATATTGAATTGAATTACCACTCGGCGGCCGGAGTTAACAAAATCAGACGATACGTCAGCGGTCACATATGGATCTCGCCAATACTACTTGACGGTAAAATAGATTGTATCGGTCAACTGGAAATATTATGTACTGAAACGTATAAACATTGAACGTATCTTCCGGATCGTTCTAACCAAAATAATGATTATCCGAAACCTATATACGGTCAATAACTGTGCTATACATATAATGTAACTTACGTAACACACATTTTCAAACCATAAAATCACAGTCGCGGTTATATATTTTATAACAAGCTCGTGTAACAAACCGATTGACATTTTTTTTTTTTTTTGTAATAATTACTTCAAATTTTAAACGAATTTTTATACGCTACTGTTTAAATAACGTTTCTTATCGAAACGTTACGTAATAAATGAAGTGAAGTGTCAACACAACCAGTCGACAACAACACAAATTATCAAAGCAAGGGCGTTAACGAGTTAAATTTCAGTTACAAAATAACTTAACGAGTTACTTTTTTTCTAACACAATAATAGTTGTTTATATTAAAAATCTAATTTTTTTTTTAATTAAAAAAATACTCTTATGTTAAATTAGCGATGACGCATTAACCTAATAATTGTACAAACTACGACAGTGAAAATTTGAACTATATCGACAGGGCCGTATTTAAGGGCAAAAATTTACAAGACAATATTAAATATAAACGAAAAAAAAAATCCGGGACCCGACTAGTATACAGTTTAAAATCGGTGGACCTAAATGGGATGCAATCTCAATTTCTTATCGAAGACTATTACTATTATTACGGCTCGGATTTCGATGCATTTTAATTTTTTTTTTTCTGAAACGCTCGACACGGTACTTTTCAAGACACAATATTTAGTGTGTTTCAAGCACATACACATTTTTTTCGGGCATTTTCGCATTTTTCTAGGTCATTTTTTGTAATAAAAATAAAAACCCACTCAAAACGTATAATTCTCTATTCATATACAACATCAGGACGTATCAGCGTAGTAACGGTGCACGCGGTCATGCCAATTGTCAAAATAAAGAATTTATTCGTTTAAAGCGGGTGATTATTCACAATAATTTTTACAATACTGACTGAGTCTAATAGTGTTGTCATTAAAAAATATTTAGAAGATTGTGTTGTTTTTTTGGGGAGGGGCAGGAGGAGTCTATGGATATACTCCATACTTGAAAGAGGTCCATGACACTCAGAAAAGTTTAAGAACCTACGGTTTAGAGCGAAGTTTTTTTTTTACTTTTTTCGTTAACATTTTGTTAGGACATTGTAATCCCCTCATTAATTATTATCGTTACCTATAAAAGTTATATTTCACGCGTTCCTATTACCCATTTTATTGGCCATTCAAACGCTCCGTAATATATTACTTTACTATTAACCCGAACGAATGAGATGCGTCGCGTTTTTTTTTACTTACCTCCAATACGCGTAAAACACTCGGCCCGCCTATACGACGTGGTTTTCAAATCGTCTCCGATGGCAATATAATTGCGAACGCTCTGACGTTCGCTTCGCATAAAAGCGTCGAGGACTTAAGAAAGCCGTTGTCGGCCATAAAATCTTGATTGCCGTTCGTGTGTACTCGCGTCCCACGCGGAGTTATTAGAAGACTTTGCAATGGTCGGTCGGTGTAAAACTAGCTGTGCAATTATATTCACTGGGCACACTCGGGTAAAATGCTTTTAAAAATTATTCGGGATACTTCGCGACGGTGTTATTCGCCGAGTATTTGGGAATACTCTACCAAAAAAGTATTCCAAAAGTATTTTTAAAATATTTTTTTTTTCTCTCGATGGTTTTCATTACTTAATGCACGAATATCAAACACACAGTAATTATTATTTTAATCGAATGTAAACAGTCATGAATATGTGTATTTTTTTTGGGGGTAGGGTTTATTTCGTTTGACGTCTGGCCTCTTAACGAATAACTTTTATTTTTTAATCCCGCCCGACTGTTTAATAATCGCGCAGATATCGCGCGACGCGTCGTCACATTACTGATGGATGGATAGCGCGCAAAATCTTCTGCAGCTGTCATAATCGTAAATACCGTTTAAACCTGTTGAAACGTTAGTGTACATTACTGCGTGCATTAATTTTACAAACGAAATATATTAACCGAAAACAAATTGATAATATTTTACACGCCGTATATTTCATAAAATTACGTGGACACCGTACAAAACAAAAAATAATTGGTCGCATTTAAATGAGAGTTTGTTAATTTGTTTTTTTGAAAAATTTTATACTTTGGACATGTGTTTATAAAGATATGATTTATGAATTCAATATTATTTATCTCGAAAATGTTTATGAAAATTATTTATTTGTTTCTAATAATAATGAACTCTTATGAAAAACATTAATTTTATTATGGACCGAAAAAGATTATTACATAAGAGTAATCATTTAAAAAATTATTATATAACTCTTAGACCGAATTATATAATATTAACAAATTAAAAATTTGATTTTAACATTATATCTTTTTTTTAAGATTATATATTTTCTCTAAAATTGTCGCGTTTTTAATTACCGGAAAGTTTTTTTTCCATAATTAATTACGACAAATCACCGAATCGCTGTTAAAATCTTTCTGTATAAACGACGTCTTGTTCTAATTTAATTGTTAACCTGACGCGTACTCGAGAATGGCCGCGTTCAAATAACGTTAAAATTATTATAATTTTTACCGTTATCCGAACAGTAACTCACACATTCATTCGGATAAGTGTATTTGTAAAAAAAAAATAATAATAATAATTATACGCATATATATATTAAACGCAATAATATTATTTTAAATTAAATAAAGAGTATTCAGTTAAATTTCCGAAAACAATTGGATTAGAAGGGAGAAAAAATGTTTAATCAAAGAATGATTTATTCACTTTATTTATTAAGGTGGTTCGGCGTTATTATTATTTTTTTTATAACGTTAAAATCATGTGATTCATCCGAAATATTGTTTGTCGACTTATCGGGCAGTTTCTCTATTATTCTATATTATGCTAATCCATCGTTGCAGCAACTCAATTCCGATCTTTGGGACAAGAATTTCACATCAATAAAACAATATTGTCACGTAATATTTTGGTTGACAAGGTCATATAATATGAACTTTGTATAAAGCGTTTACAACGAAATTATTAATTTATCCGTGCTTTTTGTTCGTACTAATCGCATGCTATACGCACGCATTTGTGTTACGCGCGAACATCGGACTGTTTTTCCGAGTACAAATTTATCTCGATAAAATCAAAATTCATTTTGTACAAAATGTCCATTAATTCGGCCTACGGTTGTCGGGTACATTCTCTTATTGCGCGCGTATAATTTCCTTTCCTTAGGACCACCAAAAAAAAAAAAAAACGGAGTGGAGCGAAAAAAAAACGGAGATTTTTATTAAACGATCGTTTAACGACATTCGCAGGGGAGAAGCTAACTAGACTCGGTCGCGCTACAAGGCGTATATAATGAGCGTTATGCGTACGTTTTTCGTGTGAACTCGTTATCCGCCGTGCCAAACGCCACACGTACGAGAGGAGACGGAAATATAAATTGCATTGACGATCCTTTGCAGACTCCATATGTATACACACCGCGCGTTCCCACCACATATAACAAATACCGTTACTATGACGCGAAGATAATATTCTTTGCTCCGATAACGAGTGAAAAATGCGTGAAATACGAGTGTGCGAAAGGGGGTAGAAAAAATAACAATAATAATGAGTTTGAAAAACGGTATTCGTGTTTGCATGGCGGTGTTCAGATAGGAGTTCGGATAGGTCACTGCAGCAGTAGCACTTATTTATTCGTGATTCCGAAACAATAAGAGAAAACACGAATTCGCAGAAAATTTTATCAAAAATACGCAATAATATTTTTTTTCTTTAAAAAAATAAGAACAAAAACTCAATATCTACAATCGTACATCGAAGAAATGAGTAAGCAAATCTTTTTCCGTTTAATATGAAAATTGTACAATTACCATCATACAACACAATATGTAGTATATTTATTCGGAAGGAAAGGAAAAGTTGCAGCTGAGCAGCAGATTTCCTGAACGGATCCTCGACGATTGCAGGTATCAGTACCGAATAATAAATCACAAAGTAAAGAAATAGAACACAAGTGGGGACGTGGAGTCGTGAACGGTCGCGATGAGAAAAAGAGAAAATTCCTTAGCGTCACGCAATCTCCACGATCGTTCGACCGCGGTGAGAGAAGATAACGTTAGAAGATTAGATTGATAAGAGGCTTTCCATGTGTACAATTGTGGAAATAAAATGACTTATCACCGAAATTTTTTATTGCTGTTATGTTTTGTCGTTTAGTTTATAAACTGAATGGCTCACAATTACGTACACTACTGGGGGAAAATTAATACCGAATCTACAGAGTACCTGTAGATACCTACCTACTACCAGCTCATCCCCGCCGCTAAATAATAACATTAGCAACAGCGCGACTGAATCATAAAATGTTTTTCTTCTCGGACCACCTCGGTTATCGGCGGATCACATCGCAAACCCCACGCGACCATGTCGACATCGTTCTTTTCGTTGTCAGCTGTTATCATTTATATTTGTTGATTTTAGAGGCTTCAGTTATCAGTAATACTATTTTAAACGTTTAAAAATATTTAATACACACATTTTTCTGAAACGGATATTTTGAACGAAATAAGCGTTTTAAGATTTTTAAATATTTTATAGAACATTTACAATAAACTAAATGTATTTATCGTCTCATCTGGCCGGCCGCCACTAATCGTATCATAGACTGTAGAATGAGATTAGATATGTCAACACTGTTTGCCCGCAATCCTTCGGCCCATTTTAACGTACAATCAAATTTTTTTCCACGAAGGTTTCCTGGATTTCAATCTTTGTAGCGAGCCAGCATTTCGTTATGATTAGGCAATGCAACGTTACTGGAGCATCTTTTAACTCCTTGTAAGTGTGTTAGCGATCTTTTGAATTGACTTATTTATCAATAATATTAATAATAATAATAATGATTATACTGATACGTATCAATGTAGAAAAAGGAATAACAATTTCCTTCATTTCATAATCCATCTCACGTGTCAAATGTATTTTTGTTCTTCCTTAGAAAACAATTTTGCCATCCCTATGCCGATTAAAAATCTATAGGCCCGTGTGTGTGTGTGTGGTTTTTTATGCGAACTTATTTGTATATTCGGAAAAAGTAATATTCGCCGCGGATCTCTCCATTTATTATATTATATACGTCGTTTACTTAGAAACGATTGCAGCAGTATTACCGCGATCGTAACGAAGGTCCGTCTACGGGATAACTCCATAATATATTATATACGCGTAATTAATTTAATGACAAAACGCCAAATCTTATTTCAATAAATAA
This sequence comes from Slavum lentiscoides, assembly GCA_032441835.1. Lineage (NCBI taxonomy): Eukaryota > Metazoa > Arthropoda > Insecta > Hemiptera > Aphididae > Slavum > Slavum lentiscoides. The sequence continues at coordinate 22,779,709 of CM063707.1, forward strand.
TAGCACTGCAGTGCGTGTTGCTCGGGAGCGTGTAAACTCTGCCAAAATAACAGGCGCGTAAAGATAGTAGTGAAAACGTCTACATACAGTGAAAACTCCGCCAGTATTATTTTTGGAAATACGTTCCTATACTCGCCTATCGACGTATTTCGACGAAATACGAGCATTGCATGGTTTTTTTTTATGTTTCTCTAATTATTATCACACGTAAAACGTATTATTGCGTGTATTGTAACTAAATTATAACGCCTTGCATACGCTCGGCCTCCAACTCAGGATCCGCAGAACACCGCGTACTGGCGAAGGAGATCGAACAGGATTTTTGTAAGCGTATAAAAAAAAACAACAACGGTTTACCGGTTTACTAAATTAAATGTAGAGAAAGCCGCGTAAAACTTCAACGAAAAGCAAAATTAACAAAACGAAAAAAAGAACGGGTAAAACGTCTTGTGACTGCGTTAATTATAAAATTATTTAAAAAAAAAATACATTTAATATCGTACTATAATTTTATATTATATGATTTCATTTCGTTGCATACGATTAATAATAAAAAAAAAAAAATATTGATTTTAATAAATAGATTACGGAAAAAAAATACAAAAATACCGGTTGTGGTAAAAGCAAATAAATAGAAATACACGCTGTGCGCAAAGCAGCTCACACCCGGCCACCGCAGCCCGCCGTGGCTCGTCGACGGGCTATGGAAATCCTTGAAAGGATCTAATCCGCGTTACGAACTGACGTTTTGCGTATATAAAAAAAATAATAATGGAATTTCGGACAGGGAATACGGACAACGCGTTTGACGTGCAGGCCAGCGACAGACACGTCCCTTGCGGTGTCGGTAATAAGGCCTATGTAGCTGACACAGTGGCGTATCTGAGACTTCACCTCAGGGGGGGCGATGGTAAAAAAACTCCCCCTTCCCACCAATAAAAAAAATTATATGTAGGAATATAATTATTGAACAAAACACATTTTATTTATTATCATTTTATTTATTTAATTTACAAAACTAAGTCTATATTTCTTTTTTTACTATTAGCAAATGTATCAATTACATCATCTACATTTAATGTTGTAGTATGGTGAATATTAAGCAATGCCAATCCCGTTAGGCGATCTTGCCCCATTTTTGATCTCAGCCAATATAATATAAAATAATATAATTTTTTTAAATTTCTCAGGGGGGTGATTGCCCCTATCGCCCCCCTCAAATACGCCACTGATCTGACATTTACATATTATGCGATTCGCTGGTTTTCGGGAGCGATGATTATCGGGTTTTGCGTGCCGGACCGGTTTAGGAGAGCGACGATTAAGCCGAAACGTCGTTACGATTATTAATATTGTCAGTATTATTTTCAAACGAAGAGACCCAAATAATATAGTATACAGGTTGTCATTCAAATTGAAAAATTCAATCGATTCGGTTCAATCGATTTTCACATATCACCTCCTCAAACTTCACGAAAGAGCTCATCCTTATATCTATAGTATCATTATGTCTTCACGCAACAATATAACCCTAATTCGGATTATTTCTCGGACTCATTTAATGAGATCACATTGAGCCTTACTATAAATTTTAATGTATTATGGCTCGGTTTTTCAATTTAATTTATCCGCCAGATAACATGAGTTATCCGACGGATAAGGAAAAACGGATAATATATCTCACGTTGCATTCTAATTATTGTGTTGTCATATTTATCGCTGCTCTTAATAAGTATACGTATTAAGTTACATTTATTTATTTTTTGTATTGTTATTTAAAACAATATTTAAAATTTTCTCTAACGTGTAATTGTGTATATTAACTTGCGTTCAGTTTGGCCTTCCGCCCGTTTTATTTTTCAACGAATAAAAATATTACGCGACATTTTTTTTTTTTTGTTTTAATAATGTCTGCGCTGCACGATTATCGCCTAATGACAGCAAAATTATTTCTATAATAATACATCGATTGGCCAAGAGAACGTATTCGAATTTTAAAAATCATTTAAAAATTAACGAAAGAAATTAAAACTTTTAAACAGCGACTTTTTTTCCTAAAACGTTTATTTTGTAGCCTGCTATTTATCGATTATTATTTAAAAAGAAAAAAAAAATAGGACACAATTTAAACTTTTTAATTTCGAGTCCTTTATAATTAAAATTAAATTGACAATATGTTTCAGCGCGGAATAATAGTATTGCAATTATTTTGGGGCTGGAAAAAAAAGGAAGAAAACTTTAAAACGTCGAACGAAAGTTAGTGGCGTTTGTCAGATCTCTGGGTGGAGAGATCGGATGGGGGTACGGACACCGTGTACGCGTGAATCGTTAACAAAATATAACGGTTAACTGTGCACAGTGTATGCGTGTTCGAACGTTTTCATTTCGAATTCTTTTTCCCCCCACTGTCCACAGTAATAATAATTAAACTGCGAAATGTGTGTTCGCTGACGCCGCGCGATTTCTGCGGACAAGAGCCCCCGGCGCGGCTACGAGGTGGCTGGCAATTATTGTAATTTTTATTATTAATGTCACATTCCACTTTTACGACTCCCGACGAACGTTACACATACATATATGTATATTTTTTAATATTTATATACATATTTAATTTATTGTCCGCGCGGGTCGATTAAAAAAACTTTGTATCACTTTTTTTTTCCACGCCCTATAATAATTTACCAAATGAAAACTTAAATTTAATTTGTAATCCTTTACGGTTCCCTGCACCGGTTTACCGAGCCAGTAGCTTAATCTCGGGGCGGGAGGGAGGGATATGCCTCTCTCTTGACCATTTTTTTTTTTATCAGTCGAATTTTGTAACAAAATTTAAGTGTTTCTGATCGAATTCGCGTACAATCAGATTTGTTAAAATCACGTCTATATCACTGTTGAAAATTCGGTAAAAAAAACTGACCGAGTGTTTTTTTTTTACGTTGACAGATGGCGAATGCCGCGAGAACGAGGAAAGGTTTTTGGAGAAAACTGCGAGCCTTAATGCGTGCAACCGATACATCTGGAGGATATAACTCAACGAAATGGTACTGAAGCCAAAAGTAATAGATTAATATGAACTATAATTTTTTTTTTTTTGCTTTATCTATTAATTGCGCGTAAACGAACAAAAATTTATCGTTCAAAAACAATTTTTATATTTTTTTCTCATGATTCCCCAGGGCTAGGGACTTGTAGGAGTTGGCTGTTTTTTAATAATCATCGTTCAAAACACAGCTCAGTGATATAGAAATCTATTTCATAATTCTAAGAGCTTATAGAAAAAATGTTTTCTTGCATATTTTGCATATTTAGCTCTTTTTTTACGCGTTAGTGCGTATTTTGTTATATTCGAATTTTAAGAGCATATTTCAATAAACTAAATACTAATTTTAAAAAATTAAAGAAATTTTTATATTTAAAAATTTAGTACCTATTTAAATTATCTTTTAAAAAATTGGTAAAAAAAAAATATATTCGATGAAATGAGTAAACTGCAGTGTATTTTCCCCGTCTGCTCGACAATTCATATTTGAAATTACGAACCACCGAGATTATTTTATCTTCGCGCAGATTACATATATTTTATGAGTATAATATACGAGTCACGGCATAATAAGGTCTTATATACATCATAGCGTATTATTTATGCTTATAGTTTTATCGTATATATTCAAGTTTTATTAATATACATTTTTAACAATATAAATGAATAATTTTTTCATTATTAATTTATTAATCTATAGCACCTATAATAGATATCGTCGTTGACATTTTTTTTGTTTTTATAATGCGTATTTCGAGAACATAGTTTAGTGATTGTACATATTTTAAGCGTATATTTAGTAATTTTTTTTTTTTTTTTAGGACACAAACGCATGCATATTTTAAGGCTTTTTAGGGCATGAATTCCGTAGCTGTACTTATGACCGATCGGAAAATATAAATAATAATTTATCACGTTAATCGCGGAAAGATGGCTGCAGGGAAGTATTTTATTTTTTGTTGTTCAAAACATAATAACTACACGTCAGTGAAGAAAAACACAATAATTCGAGAAAATGACGTTTTTGAAAATTGTATCGATGACCGACGACGACGGCGTGTTCGCCGATCCACGCGACATTTCGGCGCCAAATTATTTATATCGTCGAGAAACGAAAGGCGGCCGAATGTGTGCGCGTGCATATGCGAATAATATAAGGAATTTTTATTGTTTCTGTTTCGTTTCCGTTTATATTGATTTGGCCACGCGAGATGTGTGTGTTCGATGAAATTTTCGCATTCCGTCGGCTGCGCAGGCACCGGTATAGTGTTATTTTTTCTACAAAAAAAAAAAACCTACCGTCTGATATTTCTTCTCTGTTTTTTCCCCCCTTCTTCTTCACGCCGCGTTACTTTTTCGTCTAGACTTTAACTATATTGCGAATTTAGATTTTTTTTTTCGCGTTCAATTTTCCAATTTTAAAATATAATTTATTACTGTGTGTGTGTGTTTGTAGTATGTCAACCGCGAGAATAATGTTTTGTGAAACCCCGGCCGCGGTTTCGCTCATTTCGATACATATAATTGTACAATAGACGCCGCTTATAAGACTCACGGATATAAGGTTCAGTCGCTTATTAGACTCAAAAAAAAAAAAAAAATGGTAGAAAATAAACGTTTTTGGTTAAAATTTAGAAATAAATTGATTTTGAAAAGTTCACATATTTTTGTTGGTTATTACTGGTTTCCATTCACGCTTTATATAATGTGTATAATATGTGCAACAAATTTATCGTATCGCTTACAAATTTATAGTGATAACAATACACTCTAAAATCTTTATACAAGTTAGATCCCACTTAAGCGACATTCACAACACCCCGCGGCTCGCTATACCAGTTTCTTTTTGTTGTTGTTGTTAAACAACAGTCTCGTTCGAAAAAAGATACTGAATGAAACACGCATTACCCCATCGAATAATCAAGATTCAAGGCTTTTTAAACTACAATGAAAATTTTCTCAAAAATTCACTTCACCGTAGTGTTCTGTCATCTGAGTATATATTTTTAGAGAACTCTATTATCGCTTTACAAATAAAAAAAAATATGTTTTCGTAAAAAAGAAAGGCACTCGTCTTAGCTCGAGGAATCGAAAATATTTTCATACGGGAAATGATAAATTCGCGAAAAATTAATAATATTCTTTTGGTAACACAATTACATATTCATTATAATATTTCATAATTATACACATAGTTTGGGTGCGCGTGTGTAATGCAATTTACTCTGGATAAATGAAATATATTATTCTGAAATAACACTGCAAACGATCTGGATCGATAAAAAAAAAAAAACGTGTTGCTACGTTACGCGTTGTTTTTTGTTTTTCTTTAGCGAATATAAATTTTGAAATATTATCGAGCATCAAAGGAAATTACAGAAATATTTTAATCTAGAAATAAAGCAAAAAAAAAAAACACCGTCATAATTTTCAAATACATCAACTATACGCGCGGTAACAGTCTATATACATATTATATAGTATTCCAAGTAAATTTTCAACGAGAAATTATTATTTTAGACATGCACTACGGCGGTTGTTATAAATAATTTGAGGCAAACAGTCGAACGTCATTATATAGAAACCGGATTTAATGTCAATCGCAACTTTTTTTTTTTTTTAGTCATCAGATAACTATCGAATCTGGTCAACACGAGTATTCCTGTTTGATTTTATATCGCAATTATTCTAGTGATAATATTCAACGTTTTAAAAATGACTGTACATTACGCGATAAAACGTACAAATAATTATTTCTTAAATAATTTTACAATAAAAAAAAACTATCGCGTAAATTTTGCACATATCGAAAGAGTAAAAAATCGTTGTGTACGTCGTGATATTATTAAGATATCGATAATAAAAATGTATAAGCCATCATCACAGCTTCACGCATCACACCATCCGTTCTATAGTCGGTTCGGAACAGATTTTCGCGCAGAACAAAGAAACTAAAAATCGTATGAAATAAGTGGAAATAATGGAAAATTAGCGATACAATACACAATAAATGCTATAATAACGATAAAAATAGTATAATTAAACGACTTCGTGTTAACCCCCAAGGGTTGTTTGTCTTCATTCAATTATTAAAAATCTGGATCAGAAACGGATGATATAAAAAAAAAAGCGGTTTTTATTCAAGCGACGAAAATTATTCGTTTTTAATAACGTATATTAAATATTTTATAAGTAACGAACCGTTCAAGAATAAATCAAATTTTTCTGCCATTAATATTTTTTTTTTCTTTTTGCGTATTCTCGTGTTTGAGTAAAGCTGATCTAATTTTATACGGACCAACACTTTGTACGCGTAACGTAACGTAACGTAAATAAATACCGATTTTAATATATTATTGAATATTTGTTTATAGGAAGGATATTATGACGTTTAATGGAATTAAAAACGGGTATAAAACGTGGATATATTGTTTATCCTGTAAAGGGATCGTGGGCCGTTTTTTTTTAATAACTTTTTTTTGTGTAAAAAATAATTAAGAGTAGGAGAGGTACGTGCACGAGGAGAAGACATGGCGCGTATAAATACGAAACAAACTAGATTCAACATCAAAAAGGGTCTGCGCTACGTTTCGCTAAAAATGTGTGCAGAAAATGAAAAAACATAAACCTTTGAAGAAGGGGAGAAAAATGTTTTCTTCGTCGTCGGTGTATTTAATAAAAGAATGTAAAGACAGTCCACAGCAGAACATTAAATCCGGTCGTCTATGATATATAATTTCTTTTCATCATTCACTCGCGGTAGTTAATCGGATATTCAGTGTATAATAACGTGCTTTTCTTACCATAAAATGTTTAAATATATAATCACGAACTCGTTAATCATAATTAAAAGTAGAGAAATAATTTTTAAATAAAAATATATCACTTTCCGAATAAATATAAAATGTTTCAACATTTTATAATATCAAAATAATAGCACGAAGCGCGTATAAAAAAAACGTTATTTATTTATCACGCGCGTACTGGACGATTCAAACGTGTTAAATGCGTTATTTATATATGTGTGGACACATAAAGAGTGTTTTAGTTTCAGGCGATCGATCATTTTATTTTAATATAATTTATCCAGTGAGACTTATTAAAATTCGTATAAAAAAAAAAAATTGAAGTTATAAAGTTTCTCATTGATTAGCAAATTATTTTCAATTAGCACGCGATCTCCTGGGAAACTTAAAAAAAAATAAAAAAGGTTTCGCGAGCATATTTTCAAATAATCGTCTCGCTTTAAATCGTCTAGTTATTTTCGTTATGATAAATCTTATTCGATTCGCATAGAAATTCAATTATTCTTTAATATAATATAATAGTCGCGACTCGAGTAATATTCAAATAATAGAGTCGACATGAAATATTTATAAACTTGAACGAACGAAATATTAATTTTTATTTTTATTTGTATTTCTTACGTAATTCACACTGATCATAATTAATACGCTTTTATTTTTATATTTTTATTCGCGATGAACTCGTTGAAATAAGAATTCAGTCCTTAGTTTGATTTTTAATATATAAATGATAGCAGATAGCTGGCGCACGCGAACGAGTGCCGCCAATCTCGTCCGTAAAGACAGCGCTATATAGTTTTTATTACACTCGGTAAATTACAGTTGAATCACTAATCGTTACCTGAAATCATTAATGAGAAACAGAACAACAATATCGTAGGTAAAATGTCACTGGATAACAAACTAAGCTTAATCGTCGAATCAATAATAAACAACGACAAATTTGACCGATATATCTTTTAGGGAAAAACGCGTTTGAACATGACGGAATTCATAAGATAGTAGTTCGACAACTCAATATAGTCGTGTCAATATAGTCAATATAGGTCATGTAAAAATAGTAAAACAAAAAGTTTTCGACAATTTTCGACGTTTAATATGTATGAATTCAAACACAATTCAAATAGTACTTTATCCGCTGAACGTAAGTGAATGATTGTGTTTAACACGAATATGTTTTTTGGATTCGGCGGGGTGTATTATTTTCCCGACTGCCGAATTCTTGTTTAACACAAACTCGTGAAATCGTTTTAAACCTTCTGGAAAATCTAATTGTTACATTACAGTAGAAACGTTTACGAGTAAAAACATTATTTACATTCCGTTAAAATATTCGGTTATTTAATTTTGTTAAACTTATAACCTCGATACCTGTTTACGCATATACTGTATAAGTATGTATACTTGAAATAAACCGTGTGTACCAGTTGTCCCGGAGTGATAAGAAACATAACTTTACATTCCGGAAAACGAAAATTCATGTGTGCCAACTTAGAAATATAAAAATATTTTAAAACAAAGTTTCGTAAATAAACAAACTTATTTATTTATGTATTCATTTTAAATGAGATAATTAATATCATAAAAAATAAAATAAAATGTTCGGGCCTAATAAAAAAATGTGTTATATTCTTTTGTCAACAACAAATCGTCTAGACTTTAAATAAATTATTTATTTGGTGAGTCCAGTGTAGTTAATGCTTGAAATTAAATTCGTGCAGAAGATATTTTTAATTTTTATCAGTTGGTATTTTCATTTTACAATTAATCTTTTTTCCTCTTAGGTTATGTTTTCTTATCACTCCGGGCCAACTGGTATGGTCCCGAAATAAAAAGACCTTACAGACATAGATAAGAAATATATGGATACTGGATAGGTCACTCCTATATTGAATGTGCACGGGGTAGCGGTCCATTTTAAAGAAGAGAGAAGTCACTATTAGAATGGTTCTCTCTCTCGCATAGGGTATATTTTAAGGTTATTTTAATGAAATTAATATATATTTATTATCTTTGGAAATTATACGTGGTGATAACAGTTATTTTCAAATTTTGATATTACATATATAAAAATATATGTAACATTGCCGAAGTTTTCCCTGATGCCTGGATTACCTGACTATTGTCTGCTTATATACTTACTTAATTAGATCAATCACGCCCATACAAAAGGGCTTATTTGCTATTTTTATGTTTATTATTTATTATCATAGGTTATTATCAAATTGTGGCATATTAGGCACGGGAGAAAGAGTAACTAACTGATGGGAAAAAGAATGAGCTACCCCATATAATTCTTATAAAGATGACCGTAAAATAAGGCGTAATGACCCATCCATATATTTATTATCTATGCTTACAAATCCAATTAGAATTTTTTTATTAATTAGGTACGTTCAGTAGGCACTCGAGTGGTATTATATCTTGTAAAGTGCGTAAAGTTTACAGAATATATCTATGTAACGAAGACTAATGTCGACAATACCTAACGTTGGCAGAATTATTTTTCTTACATAATAGAAAATTAACAAATTTGTTATAGAAAAATACGCGTTATTGATTACGAAATAATATTAAAATATGGGAAAAATCATTATCGACATGGGAATTAAAATGTCCTGTTCGCTAATAATGCGAATACGTATATACTGAATTCAAATTTTTAGGAATTATGACTTGCAGCGTTAAAGTAATTGCTACATTTTGGATTATCATTTATAAATTATTGTGAAAAAGAGAAAAAGAAAATTCAACCGAGTATACTTCAACGTCTGTATCGATAGTATTGATAATACGGGTTATAGTTTATAAACTTCTGCAGAAACCGTATGTTTTGGCAGATTCTCATTGTGTTTAAAAAAATTGTTTACAAAGTGCTTCTAAAGTGTTCTTGTTGCGTTTATTGAACAATGTACGTTATGTGTATATACCCGTTGGTTTAATGGCCAAAACCTCACAAATTGGACATCAAACGACATGCAATTTAAGTTTAATATTGTTTGAAACATTTCAGGACCACTGCACTAACTTAACACTCTTGACGTCTTAAATATCTTTAAAATATTAGAATAATCCGTGTAATAAGAACTTTCCACTTAAACTAAATTATTATACGCAACTCTATGACAAATCGTTATTCGCGAATGAGTTTAAAAGTATTGTTCGCTTGGTACAAATGTACAATTTATTATATGTAATAACAGTTATTTTTTGATGGATTAGATACATTTATTTTTAAACTTAAATTCCATAGAACGCAGTGGAAATTAAAATGATTATATATTTGTTGAAATCAAGGCCGTATCAAGATTCTTCGAGGGAAGGGTATCAAAAAAAAAATATATATATATACATATATACGTATTGTAATTTTAGTCAATACAGAATTTAAGTTTTGATATTCGGTTAAAAATGTGACAAAAACAAGATTATTCTTTGAATAATTAGTATAATTAAATTAACAAAATATATACATACCTCGATAATAATTAATAATAATGTTTTGAAAATCTTTCTTCGAGTTGACAAATAAAATCATCATAAAACGGAATGGTGATGAAAAGAACGAAAATAATCTTTAATTATTTTGGTATGCACGCGTTAAATTACAATTTTTTTTTTTACGACTGATTTCGATATTTTCATTTTTCACCGAAATAAAACAAGCCGTTTTAAATATAAATAGCACTGTAATAATAAAAAAATTTTATCTTTTCGATATTTTTAATTTAAATAAACGAACAAACGATCACGACGGTATATTGTATTTAAAAATATATAAAAATTGTGTTGCTAATCGACCCGGTATCTATAGTCGTGCATCTATCATAATCATTATTAATACACGATGTAATAAAACAGTCGATAATCAATTTAATTGGAATTTGAATACGGCAATTTACGATTTTGAAAATATTTGCGTCGGTGTCGAAAACCGTTAAAAAAAGAAAAAAATTTATAAAATGTTAAAGAAATTTCGAGGGGGGGGCTATTGATTTTTCTTCAGCTTTAGTTGGAATTCACTTTCGTTTTTTTTTCCTTTTCCTTTGATTTTGTATGCATGTACTCGGAATGTTTTGAAAAAATAAACGGAGCTTCGTTTTAACCATTACGTACGAAGTGCAGTGGTGAAATTACCGGTGCGTATCGATACTTAAAGAGACTCATAAAAAAAAGGTCTGCGCCGAGAAAAAAAAATTCACAACAATATTTGATATCTCTTCCAATACCGATATATCGGCTGTTATATTTTCGTCGTGTGCTAACTAAATGCAACGTTATACTGTATTAAAAATATTTTATGTTATTATATGTTATTAGGATTATTCTGAATTATTTCATTAAATCAGCATTGTGTTAGCAATGGGAGGGGGAATCATGATTTTTTTTTTGTATTCGTTTTAATAAATATTCTATATTCTTTCCTCTGAAATCGTATTTTTTTTTTTTTTTGTAACAAATACGTCGGGAATAATTTGTTCGTCGAGAGGCCCCTTAACGATAATAAGTCAACCTCGGACGGCTCCCTTCGTGAACTGTTTGATTTCGAACTGGATTAGGAATTTCGTAGGAAAACTTTTTTGAAAACGAACGGTTTGCGTATTCATTTGTTCTTTATATATGTATATATACCTCTATAATTACAAAACGAAATTAAAAATTGCAATATGGGGACGGTGTATTGTTGCACGGCTTGACAAAAGTATACTCGATCAGTGTATTATTTTCACTGCGCCTTACGTAATTCCATTGGATTACTACGTGTCCGCCATACTCGTACAACATTGTTCGTGTACAGGGCGAATTACGATAGTCATTATTGTAACACTGCACGCGGTCTATAGCGAAAAGAAAAAAAACGAGTATAAAATGTCTGTTTTATTTTTTTTATCTCCAGCGTTTCGGCTTTACGAAACAGTAAAACAGTGAAAATTACGGAATTAAAAAAAAATTACGTTTATTTCCCGTTTATTTGTCCGTACACATCGGGTTTTCAAAATTCCAAAACTGCCCATTACCCTTCGCACGCGGTTAGGTGTTATTTTAACAGCGATCGAAGTCCGCAATTCATTTCAAATTTTAAAAAAAGGTAACGAGCCCGTGGGGCGTTGTGAATGTCGTTTGAATGAATTACTTGGATAAAATTTTTACAGCGTAAACTATATAAATTTGAATGCAATCATTGCGTTCGATAAAACGATTCTGAGCGGAGCTCCGGTGTAATATTTTTAGGTATGCAAAAAAAAAAACGAACTGTTTTTATGAATTATAAATACCTCAAAACCTATAAATAGTCCAAAATTAAAAGAAAGTTTTTTGAGAATTTTGTTTCTTTAATAATATAATAAACAGTAACATATATTCGACGAATATTTCGAATTTCTATACCACCCCATTAGTTTTAAAATTACGAAGAAATAACGACAATCGATTTTGACGAAATCGCGTTTTTACCCTTTTCTATGTAATTTTTCGTTAGTTTTTTAGTTCTATTTTTAGGCGCATTTGATAAAATCAAAAAAAACGATCTCTATAAACTACCGAAATGGATGCGATTTGCTACCGGAAACGAACTGTGACTGTATAAAGATATAGGAGCTTCCTTTTGGTAGAATTTCTGGGTACAGACATGGAAAATAAAAAAAACACAGCTTTGTAAAACCAATAGATTCCTCGCTCCGCTCGGTATCTAAAATAAGAGTAATAATAAAATGTATTTATTTTGTTTCGCTATATGAACTGCGATGACGACTAAAATATTCTCTTGTTTATCACCGTGTTACTTACTTTTAAACGATTCGAATAACCGACAGTATGATACTTGCGTATCATTATAACCGTCGGGCGTAGTTTTGTTTAAAATATCGAATCGAAAAATGACTTATTGCGCGCGGCGGCGGCTTTCGATTTTTAATAGTTCGGCACGCAACAAAGTTTACGTTCCCGCGGGATGTTTATGGTTACCCGCGATGGAACGCGATCGTGTCCGAGATTTATTTCTCTTTTATCCGCCTGTCTAAACAGTAATTGCACTCGATAACGACGCGCGGTATACAGACGCGTTTAATGTATATAAAATAACGCGTTTTAAATAGCCGTAAAAACTTAAAATTTAACGATCAAACAACGAAAACCGAACGCGAAAAAAAAAAAATTAAAAATATTACATAAAGGATGGAATAAAAAAAAAAAAATCAGAATTCTAACGCTGTTGGTTGTGTTATACGCGCGTTAGGCGAAACTCGGTTTTGGTATACGTAAATACACGCGTCGGACCACACAAAAAATAAGCTTTCGCTGTTCCATTCATTTCCACCGACGACGACGCGTTCGTAAAGGTATTTTTTATTTTTTTCTGAAACATAAATGTGCGTGTACAGGGGAGTATATTCATACAACGCTGCGCGCATTGTCGTGAAAATGATAATTTTTTTTCCCCATTCAAATTCAAATAACTCATCATAATTTTTTTTTTTTTTTGTTAGAGAAAAGCAAATCGAATTTCATCGAATAACTACGTTCGTTATTCTTGCGGAAATATTTATTATTAGAAATGATTTTTTTCTCCGCAGATTTGCCAAAAAAAAATTCAATTATTTCAATATTATTATTATTATTTTTTTTTATAACTGGTACACGGTTATTTTTTGTTATGTATATATTAATGGGCTTTTTATTCCCCTTTAAATAATTTATGATTTTTTTTTTCTGCACGTTTGTCCTTTACAACAATCGACGGCTGCCGCCATTGAATTCATCAAAAGGCCGTTTTATTATTATTATTATTATTATTGTTGTTATTGTTGGGTTTTTATAAATTTGTCGAGTGTAAAATATAAATTTAAAAATTTAATGCCCGCGCGAAAGGATTTATGTGTATTGCAGTCTACGTTTGTTCATTTTACAAATATTTATAAATAAACTATTTATAAATTATTATTATTTTTTTTTTTTTGATATACCTGTGTTATTTAATAACATATAATATATGTTTTAAGTTATAGCTCATTTAATTCAGATAAATATGTTCCGACACAAGATTTTTTATCCAAATTTGACGAATTCATATGCTTTTTCGTTTTATTACAATTATGTATACGTATCAAAGTAAAATTTTATCGTGTGACATTTATTACAATAATCGTATACGTAATGTTTATATTACAACAGAATTGCGACAAAACAATTTTTGCAAAATTCACAATCGCTAAATTTAATAAATTTAGCTTTCGTTCGGATCAATCCGGATATCGAGAAATAATTTTTTAACCTACTAAAATGAAAAAAATAACGCTACAAGTGAGAGACGACATACACTCGTATTACAGTAATATTACCATATTTTGTTACTATTAGAATTGTTTACACTTCTTCTGACGTATAAAGATTTATTTTCTTTTTACTTCTCTAAAATGCGGGGATATCTATTCTATATCATTAAATATATTTATTTTACTTTAGTATAATTACTATCTTTTTTTTAATTCGCGTTCGTTTAACACGACCAACAAAATATTGTAACTTTATCGAGGACAAAAATATTAATTTTTTTTTTTCATATAATTCGAATAATATTTTCCACGTATAGATTGTAAATACGGTTAATTTCTCTTAATTCATATTTGTCCTCAAATAGACACACACACACACACACACATTGCAGTATATGGAATTCAAACTTTGGACGTCACGTAGCTATAATAATATAATATTTGTATTGGTGGTACATAAACTATTTTAAAACTACTATTCAATTATGGTTGTGTATATCATATATCGTACTTTCACGATTTATAATTTTTCTTTTATTCCAGACGGTTTTCTTTAACTTTTCATACTCGCACTACCGCGACCGCGTGTCCCCCACTTCCATTCGTTACACTATTCGCCCTCTCCCCATCATTATTTATTTGAATTTCTGTCGCGAAAAAATATTATTTTTGGAAGCACGTACAACGGATATTCAGAATACACAATCACTGACAGATCTATAAATATAATTTACCCTCGGAATATTATATTTACCCGATTTGCATTCCTCTTTAAGGGTCCTTTATATGATCAAGTGTATCTGCATTTATGCCATTGGCTGTTTTGGATTTATCTGTAAATAATTTTAATCTGAAATAAAAGTTTATATCGTCGTACGCGTCGCTTATTCCGCGTTTTTACGAATAAAGGCTAAAATATTATAAATGATTTCTTCTTGTTTTCCGATACAAACGAAAACGTGTCACATATTGTGTACACACACACACACATAACTATTAACTATATAGGAGATGAATTTGTTCCCCTTCGATTATACATGAAATACGTTTTATCTTTTCCATTTTGTTTTTTTATTATTATCAACTTAATCATACATCGACCATATTTTATAAAAATGATTAACCGATAACCCGCGCGTCGTTAAACGCTTTTTAACGATTGGTTTTGTAACGCAAAACTACATGGAGTTAGGTTATTTCTTCAACAGTCCTGAACTATTTTGAATACACCAGCTGATTAGGACAGAAGATAAACGACGACGATTGACTAAATTAAAAATTCACATTCAAAATTGTTGTTCATTTGTTTCGGATGACTTGCCCAGAACGAATAACGCAGTGCGCAAAGTAAGAGTGATATTGCGTTGTACGTCAATTGTAAATCAATGCGCTATCCGATTATATGATAATTCATAATATTAGCATTAAAAGAAGAACAAGAAAACTTCGGTATGGTCAAGAGCGATAAACGTATATAGCTAACGAATATCAATTTACTACTTAACGGCTGAAAGACAAAGCAAATAAATTTTCCACGATTTTGAAAATAGACTTATCGATTATGAGTATTTTCATTCATAATTTTCAATTACGATCACAATATTTCTAATAAATTAAAGTATTGTTTAAAATAACGTTAAGGTAGTGTTATATTTGTCTAATTTTGTAATCTAACTATTAATAAAGATCATTGTTTTAAATTTTCGAATAAAATACTATTATAATTTATTTCAATTTCCCTTATACTGTATCAATATAATTTTTACAACGAATCGACTTATTGTTATGTCCGTATGAATTATCATACGACGAGTCTGTAACACTGCGCTCCGGATATCCGGATATATACGTACCGGTAGGAGCAATATAATTATTATAATATTACAATAATACTCGGTTATTTTATACTGTTGTAGACGTATTATTTCATAATAGTTTAGATAGCGTAACGTGTCAAATGTGTACGTTTTAAACGGTGTAAATATCAATGTTATTAATAATTAATAAAAAATAATAATGACGTCAATTTTGTTGTCAACGAATTCCAAATCACGTAGAAATGTCGAAATGTTTTTTTTTTCTTTTATCGAGAATACCTTAAAGTGTTCAATTATAAATTATCAAAAATACGGGAAAATAATTTATTATACTTTGAACCCGATGATCTTATAAAAGTGAAAAGCGTCAATTGTTGTATGCGTTACAGAGTGTATTGCTGTCTTATAAGAAGTCGTCTTTGAACGGTGTATTGAATAGAAATAAAGGACAATTATTATTATATAACGTTGAACGACGCGTATTTTATACCGCAAACTCAACAATTCCAATTACATTAAAGTTGTGTTTTGTGAGGTGCTCGAAATTCGTAAGTGTCTGAATAATAACACAACAAATATGAAAATAATATGTGAGTGTCGCTCGTCAGATAAAATTAGAGTTTATATATATATATATATGTTATATATTAATGAGTATATTTTGCTTTATTTCGCCACACGTCAAGAGGAAATACAAAATCAAACGAAAAATATTACGTTATTATTTTTAACGTTCTTATTTGCGTTTTATCGTCATGAAACTATACTCGTTTCAAAACGGTTGGCGGGTTTTTTAAAATTATAATTACATCGAATGTAGAAATAAGAAACAGAGTGATACAAACGAATTCGTTCCAGTAAAACGTTGTTTACTAGAAGTCAACGCCAAAACTACTCGCGGTAAACGTAATAATATACGCACATAAAATTGTGCAGTGGCCCGATAAATTGATATATTTTATTAATAATTCAACAATCAATATTGTAATCAATCGAAACGCGTGTTTTAACACACTATTTTTTAACATTATCCTTGACGGTTAAAGATCATTCGAAACAAGAACAAACAAAAATACACGTGTATATAAAACAGTCGTATTTGACATAGCGCGTACACTATATAACGTAGTATAAAATGGTTTATAACTTTTGTATAGTGAATGCAACGAGTAATAAATAATAAGTGTATATATGCTTTTTTTCGATACGGTATATACGTCTAGACACGTCTGCGTATACAGCGGCAGAGAAACGAGTACACCTCAGACGCCGTGGCGTAGGCCAGGATTTTATAACAGAAAGGAGCTATATTTTAATTTATATAGGTCAAAAATATTATAAAAATTAATCGTTACAATATTACGTGATATAAAATATAAAACTCGATCAATTTAATTACGTATAAAGTCATCCAATACTGATGAGTATAATAAATATAATACGGTCTAACTGACAATGTCAGACTATCCAGAAATGTACTTACATATTATAATATAAAAAAAATGTATTTGAAAACACGACGTTTTGTAGGACCTATAAAAATTTAAATATTTATTTGGAAATTAGAAGAAATAAAAAATCGTTACGCTACTGCGCTTATAAACGTGTGTCAGTGTGTGTGTGTATAATGTGTAAATATAATTCGTAGATTAACGAAATAAATCTCGACTCGGGACATGACGGAAATGTGAAATAAATACGAATTTGTGTAGCGGTCTATAAATCTTATATTATGTTATCGTAAAACCACGAGTGTGTTGTAGATTCAAATATATCTATCTAGGACGGCGTACAAAAGGTTTACGACACATAAAAAAAATACCAAAAATCGGTCTTTATCTCTCGGTGGACTAACCCTTAACGGGAATCTACACGGTATCATCAATAACAACATAATAAACGCGTTGAGAGCAAAAAAAAAAAAATGTTGTTCGGAGATAATCTACCGAAATAAAAATTTGTCACTCGGCATAACATACTGCGCATATTCCCGAGTCGATTTTTTTTTTTATTTTACGCTGCAGACTCCTGCCGGGTCCACGCTATACGACAGTCTCTTCGGGAACGCTTATGAGGTTCAAATAAAAGTTACTATATTTTAATTTTTTTTAGTAATGCAGCGGCGGCGTATATTTTACTGTTATGGTAAATAATTATGATTGCCATAATGCATTCCGGATTCTCCGGGACACTACCGGGTTTTCAACCAAGCGCGCCGGTGTCCCGAGGAAAAGTCTCTGCACTGTGAAATGTACCGATTTTCAAATTTCAGTCGATAAAATACACTTATATTTAATTATGTAAAAAAAAAATAATAATTATCGTCGTACACGTTTAGTAAAATAAAAATCAATATTTATTTTCTAATGTAACGACTAAACCGAATAATCTCGTTACGTTTGACGAAGAGATTTTACAATTTTCCAACAAATCGTTTCGTATCGTCAAATCGTCCAGCAGTACAAATATACTGCTTTTATACTCGTTATCAAAACATACGCGAGAAAATATGAAAATTCAGTTTCCACGTTATTGCAGAAAGCGGTCGAATTTAGTTTTCTTTCGCCCGGTTCTCAAATACAATCGGTGGACACGCGTGTATATTTTCTCTAATGAACAATCGCGTACAAGGAAAAACTCGATGCGAAAACCAGTAAAATCATATTATTGATAAGTTCTGTTTTAATAATAATCAGTCTTGTGTAGAATTCCACGACCGAATATTAGAAAACGAATCGTCGTTGAAAATCCAGAAAATGCTAAAAAAAAAAACTTGGACTCTGAAAATTCCGATTGCCGACCAATACTGTACGAATTCAATTGTAAATCCTACACACATAATCAGTGGCGGCGACAGAACTTTTGCAGAAGGTGGGCCGGGCTGATGATGCCAACCAATTTTAGAGGGGGGCCAATATTTTTACTCGTCTATTTGTGATGCTTGAGTACTTTTCGAAACGGTTAAACTTCCGTTAACATATTATATATTACAATTGAAATACCTATACATTATGTTACAACTTTTTAATATTTCTAAAATAATTTTTAATTTTTAATAATTTACGTGTGATTATGAATCTTTACACAATTCACATAAATTTCAGGGTGGGCCATAGAGGGGGCCAAGAATTTTTGGTGTGGACACTGCACATAATTTACAATTTAATAAATAAATAATAATACAGATTTCGAATTTCGAATTACTCGTATATGATATAATATTGATAACCCACCACTAATAATTATTAAAGAAAAAAATGTAATCGTTATTTATTTCAGTATAATTAGTGGAGAAGACAACGAGGGGGTATTCCGACTAAGAAAAAAAAATAAAAATTTATGTAACCCGGATTTCGGTAAATTTAATCCGGTAAATTATAAATTTTATTTTAATCGACGATTCGACGATATATTATTATTATTAATCAAACACGCGAATATTACGAATCGTATTGCACGTGATCTCGAAGCAGAACACACATGAATTTTTTTTTTCCCCCTGACGATTCCACTGTAAAATCAACGTTTTACATAATATTATCCGTTAAACCGTTGTACGTTTGTTGAATCGTTATCATTACTGACGTTCATTAAAATACGCACAGCTCGGTAAAATAAACAAAATGCGCGTTCGAAAATTGTACCGCATCGTTTTATACCGTTTTACGTGTTTATTCGATATTTTCGCGGGTCGAACAAATATAAATCGAAAATAGAGGAGACGCGTATAACTATAATTCTTATAACTCATTTCGAATTTTCGACCATATTGATTTCGGACGTTCAAATTAACAATATTTATTTAATGCGTGCGTATAACGATTTACGCGCCGCGGGTTACACGTGTAATTAACTGAAACTGTACGTGAAAATCCATTTCCATTCTCCGTGTCTAGCCGAAAAATAGATCATAAAATACACTATATATATATATATATATATAGTAATCGTCAGGCACGTACACAAAATAAAATTTCGGGGGGGGGGGGTTTATAAAATATAGCAATACAAATTGTACAGCAACATAATAAAACAATTTCTTCCTCCTTACTCATTATTTTTTAATGTGACAAGAAATTATTTCGGGGGGGGGGGGTTTGAACCCCAAACCCCCCTGTATACGTGCCTGGTAATCGTTGAATTGTAGATAGCGCGCGGCACTTTCAGACTTCCGTTCAAAAAACGATGGGGAAAAAACTGATTTAAACGTGAAAAATAGCGTAGAAAACGTGACGTCATTGTACGCGCAGTTCTAAACCGAAATCAAAAAAAAAACTCTTACAAGATTAATTGATGCTGCAATGAAACCCACGTGTATCCAAATGAATATGTAAAACGTTGATTCGCGTACAATACAGAAAGACGACGACGTGCGTCTGAAAGTTTTCGGAACAGAAGTTTCAGAGAAACACACACACACACACACACATTGTTGAAAACAAATACGGGGGGTGATGGAGGTTTTTTTTTATTATTATTAAATTTCCCCTAACTTAAACGCGTGTTTACGAACAATAAAGTATTTAAAACATCCTGTAAACGTGCACAGACACATGAAACACGAACATGTTAATGTTACACTGCGCAGTAATTTTATTAATAAATCTCGATTGTTTAAACTCGGATTTATGAATAGCAGGTACCACACGCGTTTCAACGTATAATTATTTCTCTATCGCGAATATATATATAAATATATATTACATTAACCGCTTCCCGATGAAATTGTTTTAAAATCTCTTGTAAGATAATCATTTATTGTAAATGAACCGCTGAATAAAATCACACGCGTGTTATATCAATTATTATGATGCGACGGGGAAAAAGTATGTTTTATACCCATAGATCATACATAACGGGCAGGCCGTGTGTATACATAGTATGTGTAGCGGGCAGCGTTCCTGAATAAAGAAGAGAGATAGCAATATTAAAATCAAATCTTCTATCCTGCTCAGCAAAAAATTTTTTTTTGTTCCACGAAATAATAATTTGTTCCATGGAATAATAATTGAAAAATTGTGTATTCTGTTATCAACATATCGGTAATGTAAATATTTGCTGAGTGAAACAGAAGATTCGGGAACGCCTACCCATATAGCATATAACAGGGGTGGACAAACTGCGGCTCGCATCTTATCGTAAGATACAAAACATTTTTGCCATAGAAGTTTTTTTTAATATGAATTTATGTATTTGAGAAAGTATAATATTTCATTAAATTATAATTTATAGAAAAAATTTACAAAAAAAAAAAAATATAGTGTTCTTGACATAATATTTAAATATGTATTTTTTGATGATACACACACGACGTCGGACAGCACTATGAAGACATATCAATATGTATGTATAGTAGACAAAATTAAGATAAAATTTAATCGGACATTATTGTAAGTCATTATATCGTTTATAAGTGATAACTAAAATGTGATTATCGGTTTTTTTTTCATTTCGGCTCTTCCATATTTATTAATATATTGGGCGGCTCGAGAGTCTCTTCTCGCTGGCCACCGCACTGGCATATAATATCCATTATGTATTATCTATGGTTTTACCTTTTGAAATTTTAAACGCTCGCGTGCACGCGCGAGACCAGCTATCGCATAAAAAAAAAAACTTTTTATAAAATCACGTTGGCTCCCGAACTTATCACGGTTTTCGTTGAATTCGACGTTATTACGTACGTTATGAATATTCGTTTCTTTTAAAAATCGTTATATTTTAAAAGCGTACAAAACTAATATCATTTCGATTTATAGAATATATTTCCAATCAGTGGCGGATCTAAGATTTTTTTTTTTTGGGGAGGTGCCAAAATGTATAATTCTATAAGTACAATATTTAGGATTTGATGTAAGACCTTCAAGTAAAGTATTACTCGAATGTACTTTATATATTACTACGAATGTATAACAGCCAAGGGGGGATCCGCCACTGTTTCCAACCACTTCCGACTGTGTATTAAAGCGACAATCAAATAATTAAATATTTTATTATATTCTTACTTTTGTCCAATTTTTTTTTTTTTTTAATAAG
This sequence comes from Slavum lentiscoides, assembly GCA_032441835.1. Taxonomy (NCBI): domain Eukaryota; kingdom Metazoa; phylum Arthropoda; class Insecta; order Hemiptera; family Aphididae; genus Slavum; species Slavum lentiscoides. The sequence continues at coordinate 22,801,679 of CM063707.1, forward strand.
ATATCGTCGTACGAGAAAAAAACACGCGTAATATGAAAATAATTATTGTAAAACCTAGTTACAATATTGGATCTAGTATACGAATTCCGTATCATATTTATGAATATATTTGTATACTGAGTTGAGCCAGGAATATAAATTTACCTTTGAAAGTTTACCACCAACAAATATTTAAATCATATATATAAAAAAAATTTATGTCACATAAGCACACGGGTTTTAAATGATCAGAGAATTTTGAACGAGAATTAAATCCTTTTATTTTTGTAGTAAAGACCATTTTACTCGCTCTACTGCTGCAGCGTACTGTTGCAGGTACTATATATATATATATATACAAAAGTGATAAAATATTTTCATTTATGTCTCTAAAAACGATTTCCAAAGAATAATTTTAACAAATATAACTAACCTGAAACGTACAACCTTAAATATATAGTTCTAATAAATTTTATATCGGGAAAACGAATAAAATTTTTAAAACAGATCTTAAAAAATACATGTCTACGAAATAAAAAAAAAAAAAAACTAATCCGATTTCGAATTCGACAATATATAATTGTATTATTATTTTCAATATATAGATAATTACATGGAAATTTTAAATATAAAGTACAATACGTGTTTATATAAATTCAGTTTTCGAAGAATATTACGTGTTAGTATAAAAATACATTAAACGTAATCAATTTTAAAATGATATTTTATATCCACATAATTTAATATAATATTAATGCAACAATAGCCGTAATTGCCTTTTCCTAAAAATTAAATTCGCTATGTACACAATTTCTTCGCTGTTTTTTATTTTTTATATGTCTTATTATTGCGATATTCATTATTTTCTCTGTGTAATTTTTTCCGTTTTTATTCTGTTTACGCAAATATGTATATATTTTTTTTTGTCGAAATAGTAAATATAAACAACGCAACGAATCCTGTATATTTCTTTAATTTTTATAATAAACTTTGGCTCGATTTTTCTGTTCACGTGTACGTAAATTCGATTTTTTTCTTTTTTTTACATATACAATAGTTTCCGACGCAAATTCGTAATACAATGTTTTCAACAAGTTTTAGTGAAACGTTTTTTTTTTTAGTTTCTATTTTTAGATAATTTTTAGTGACCCCTTTCCTTCCCAACCTCGTATAAAAAATAAAATAAGATTTACTATATATAACAGGAACTATCCGATCGGGCGCGGTTCTTGCAGGTTGCGTGTTTGTTCTCGCGTTTTTTTTTCTTTTTTTTGTCCCCCCAGTGTTTGTTTTTCCGTGCCGAAAACCGTACAATTAACCTGTCTACCGAAATCCAAATAAGTCATTATAAAAGTCCCTTGGCATTTTATATAATGCGTATTACGAAAAAAAAAAGGAAAAAACTACCTTCCTGAAAAAAAAATTTATAGAACGGGAAAACGAACGAGAAGTGTATATTTCAACGACGGGGTTTTTTTTTTTACTTCGTGCACAACGTGATAAGGACAACAAAAAAAAAAAACCAAAACTCGCACGCATTTCACCTGTACAAATATATATATATATATATAGTTTATTATCCTCCGACTTCCTTAAAATATCCTTAAGATATAATTATGAATACGCGTATACAAGTTTAAGTTAATTATGTCACGGATGTTAATCTTTTCTTCTGCGCGATATATATTGTATAATTTATTTTTTCGTCCATTTTTTTTTATTTCGGTTTTACAAAACTTTTATCGAATCGTGGCTGCAGTGTACATCTCTGCAGTATACGCGGAAAAAAAAAGTTTACTCGAAATGCTCGCGTTATCGCCACTCGGATCGCGGTTGAGATAATAATATTATAATAATTGCAATATTTCAGTCGGGTATTGATTTGCGCCGCCGCCGCCGCCGCCGACTCTGCTGATAGGTATGGAAAAAGAGAATAACTTGTAATAAATTTTCTCTTTTAAAAATCTGAACATCGCATGCAGATAAATAATAGCGGTACGAATTAAGGTGCAGGACTTTTATTTATAAACGCGTGACACTAAATATACGGCGAGGCGTTACGAAATTTACTTCCTCGAACACTGTAAAAACGAAAATCCGATGATGCGTATTTCACTGAAAAAATTGTTTGACAGAGTCTCTCTCTCTCTCTCTCTATATATATATATTTATATATACAGGGGCGTCATTTGAGGGAGGGCAGGGTGTGCGGTTGCACCCTTTACTTTTTAATATAATCCGAATTGGCCTGCTTTTTGCTAATGGTACTTGATGTTGAAGAAAAAGAAGTTTATATTATATCAGTCTAGAAAAATCTGTAAATGTATTTGTTTTACTTAAAAATTGCCGGTATCTTCTTATTTAAAATATAATTTTTTGCTTGTACGAGTTTTAAATATAAAATATTTTTATATGGCCTGATGAAATTTCAAAATGGCCTGCTTGAAACTTCGCATACCCGAAAAAAAACTGAAATGGCGCTCCTATATATACATATATAAACCGATATAACGACGGTCAACGGGTTCTACTGCAGTGTAGTGATTAACGCGCCTTTCGTTATTCGCTCACGTCTTTGCGAATTATTATTACCATGTACACATTATAGAGACACAAACATTTTAGCTTTTGCGTATATTTATATTTACACGGTTTAATTGCAACGCGAAATAAAATTTATGGCGGCTGAGAAAAAAGAGCCATTTTATTTTTACGACACGTTCGGGAATATAATACTGCTATATACAGTCGCGTGAAATGCCCTATAATATTGCGTATACGCGTATAAATTGTACGCACCAGTATAATAATATGTTAATTCGTTTATACATTTTGCACTTATATGCGGCTATTTATGGAGAACCGATACAGTGGCAGCGACGTAATTGAGGGGAAAACAAATTGTGTGAAAAAAATTTTCACTTTCCTCGTAATATACCACCGCGCATCTCTTCAAAAATATAAGTTTTTCGCTTTCGCCCACACTAAAAACAAAATTAAAAAAAAAATCGTTTTTATTACTATAATATTTAAAGTCGATTTTCGTCGTTACTCCCGCGCCGCTCGCTTATATACGAATTCACCAGTATTACGCCGTTTCATCAAAGTCGCAATCGATACTGCAGACAAATGCTGCAGTGTTTTACGCACTAAGACAGCCGCCAAGCTACTCGAACGATCTTGGCCCATTTGTGTTTCTGAAATAATAATTTTGAACAAGAAAATGATTTTTCATTATATATATATATATATATATATATATATATATATTTGTGATCATAGTTTAAAAATGTTTTAAATATTTTATTTATTTATTTTTTTAATAAATTCAACTCGCGAGTCATTGCGGGATGTCAAATATTCAGTTTCGTTTAAAATATTATGTTCTTTATAGGCGGTTATACATGATGTTCAAGGGCGGCAAAAATGGAGCCAACCCCCCTGCCAATGAAATATCTACATCGACGAGTAATAACCAAAAAAAAAAAAAGATCTATTTATGTACCGAGACGAAATGCAGATGTAGAAAAAGGAAGAATAACGTGCATGGAACGTAAACGAAATAACAATAAAACGGGGAATAGAAAGTAGTCACCAGATAGCGCTACGATACAACATAGAGGGCGTGGCAGAAAGGCGCATATAAATACACACACACACACACACACACACACACACACACACACACACGCCACAACAAACGAGAACTACGTTGTTCCCGCCTGACCGCCGTGGCTACACTGAGCGGTCCGATGTTTTCGGACCGCTATTTATATGCGCCTTTCTGCCACGCCCTCTATGTTGTGTCGTAACGCTATCTGGTGACTACTTTCTTTTCCGGTTTTATTACGGTCGGCTGACGCGCTATGTCAGTATATGCGGGCGTTTAGTTTGACGCTGGCCGAGCGACCGATCGTACGCGCGTATGCAATCTGTGTTATTTATTTTTTTTGTTATTATTTCGTGTATTTCAATGAAATGAAATAAACGTAAAGATTCATCTTTCCTCGTTGTACACTCGTTTACACGTTTACTCGTTTATCTTACACTATTTCACGTTTATTTCACTATTTATTTAACATTTACTAGTTTACTCACATTTACACGTATACTCGTTTACACTGTACACGACCGACTGAGTTTGTCGTCAGCTATAAGTATTAAACGCTGGATAACGACCGACGATCAGCGCACACTGTCAGCGCGTACCATACGTGCTGATCGTCGGTCGAGCTCTAATCCTAGCCTTAATTCACTAATCCTTATACATGGTGATCAAAGGGGGTGCGAAAACGGTGCCTAACGTAATTGGACTAACTTACATGACACAAGTCAGTGCTCAGTTAGGTCAACGATATACTAAATTTAAAAATATGAAATCGCTTGGGGGGGTGGCGATCCACCTTTCGCCCCCTATAACCGCCACTACGGTTATATATACAACGACTTCTTAAACACAATATAAGATTGAATGCGGTAAACCCAATTTTTTTCCACACAACAATTATTATCACCCATATCAACCAGAATTATACCACATCAATTATTTTTGTCGAACAGAGTAGTAATATTCTAATTAATACCATCACCTATATGGTTTTAGCTCGAAGACGTATACGCGGTAAATCGTTCGGAAGAAACATTATTTGTGTAAAAATGAACATTCCTAGAGTGTATTCCTCTGGATTTCTGAATATATTTTTTTATATCGGTGATTCGGATTATTCGGCAGTATAATGTGACTACTTTTCGTCACTGTTGAGAAACGATAAATTCGCCACTCCCATCAATTACGCACAGTGGCGTAATCATGGGAGGGGATACGGGTGTCGAATCCTCCTCCCCTTGGACTTTTTTTCAAATTGTGCGATAGAATTTTGAAACGGAATACAAGTGATGTTTCTCAATAAAATTTGTACAATCAGACGATTAAAACCGTCCCGAGCACTGTAAACAATTCGGTCAATAAACGGACCGCGTGAAAGACGCGCGGCGCGTTCGCGGTACGTCAACAGACGGCGAATACCGCGAGAACGCGAGGAACGGTTTTGGAGACGACGACGAGCCTTCAACAATAAATGATATGTTCGCATTACAATCGATTGAAACTGTTGAATCTATGCCGGAGCATTTTTATAAAAAACGTGCCGCGCCCATTCATCTCGAGGATTCACTCAACGAAACGGTTCTGAAACCAAAAATACTTAACAGATCTGAAAAATATGATTTAATTATTATTATTTTTTTATATCTATTAATCGTCTCATTTAATTGAACACAAATTTACTCTTAAAAAATAAATTGCGTTATATTCGTTTTTATGAAAAAATATTGATCCCCCTCCCCTCCCGTGACCTAATCGTGATTACGCCACTGCACGCGGGGATCGCGTGAACGCGTCGAACGTATCGCGTTCGTTTTTAAAATCGAAAACATAATCCACTTTCGTTTCGTTTAAGATGTATATATACACACACACCCACACACTGCACTGCACTGCTATGAAGCTTTTGTTTGAAATGTCCTTTGCGCACCGCTCGAGCAAACAATAATAATATTTTCACTGTTTGTTTTTATTTTAAACGAATTATCATAGTTAGTCGCGATGATTGAAACGAACGTTTCGACGGTGAAATCTGTATATATAAGAAAAAAAAATAAAAAAGAGAGAATTTTCTCCCCAGCAGCAGTCACAATACGTTCGCCTCGTACACGCAGCCACACGTTCAATTCGTTTTCCCAAAACAGTGTCTTTATATGATATAACGATAAACACGACACGTAATTTATCAAATTTACTGCCACCAGAGCGTTTACAATAATGTAACACAACAAAACGCGTATACGCGCACTTCAATATATACATATATATTATATAATGTCATTTAATATGCGCGCACACGAGCCGGATTGTATCACTTTATTTTCTGTGTGTGTGTGTGTGTGCTTTATTATTTTCTGCAGTGGCAAGTTTCGGGCAAAAATATGATTCCGGTAACACGCATAATATTATTATGTCGATGGCTTATTAGTTATTCGAAACCGGCGCGCGTATGGTAATGTTTGTTTTTATATATATATATATGCGTTCAACGCGTTTTGTACACGATTTCGATACGTTTATATTATTATATAAATGGATTGTACAAACAACGCTGTTACTCCCCCTCCCCCTACTCTTCCACCACAAAAAAAAAAATTACCGTCGAAAATATTAAACGTGTTGTATACGTAATTTAAATATTTCGAAAAAAAAAAAAACTAAAAATTATTCGAGTAAATTTTATTATTTTTTTATATTCCTTTCGTAAAACGTAAAAGAAAAAAACCTCATTATTATACACGAACGCGTATTTTCCAAATTTCACCGTGTATAGAAATGATTTACAGTTGTTCAACCTTTACATCTGTTTCGTCGGACGCTTAATATGATATACGTACGCGCCTATATATATATATATATATACATCTGTTTAAATTACATATATATATATATATATATATATTTCAATGCATCCGCGAGAAACTGTTTGAGAATTCAATCGAATATACACTCGTGACTGTATACGAATTTGAATATAGTCCACGTCCTACGCGGAGATTTGACAAAATAAGGTAACTCATTTTTTTTTTCATACGATTATTTTAAAAAAAAATTTTAAACGTTTCATTTTTTTTTTTTCTATTGAAAACATTTTAATTGCGCGTATTTTAAATTATTTTTCCAAAACAGTATTTTCTAAAAAAAAAAAAATAATAATACTAGTTGATTTCTTAAAATCATTTGAACTTTAAGAAAACGTCAATTAATTTCAGCGAAATGAGTTTAATTGCAGCGTACAAGTACGTACCGTTTTAGTGGTCGCCCCGCGGGTCCTCTCCCGTGCGCTGTATACCTACTAGTGAAATAAACTGAATTTTCAAAAAAACGTTTGAAAATGATAGAAAATCGACTACTTACCATCGATAGAAATATCACAAATCAATTTTTTTTATTTAACATTCATAAAATAGCTACTTTTTCGATTTTATGATAAAATTACAATTATTGTAAGGATTAAATAAAAAAATCTAAAATACGATAATAATTGTAGTTCGGAAATCTAGTGATATTGTTACGGGCGAGGGAAAGTTATTGCATTTGACACGCCGTATATCAAAAAAAAAAAGTACGAAAATTCGAGATGATAAAATATTATTTTGACACGTACATATGCATGTACGACAGAGTATAAAGGAAAGTGCCGACGTGTCAATATATTCTTAAATAACGTGAAATTCGCGAGAAATTCAAATGTTAACGAACAGGGTACGAAAATTTATTTTCGAAAACGTTCGATATCGTTTATTCTGAACGAAACAAATTTTTCCAGTAGTAAGAATGACGCAACAGATATAAGTATCGGAATTCATTGAATACCGATCGTTTTTTTTTCCTTTTAATTTCTGGGCGAATTTATACGTTAAAACAATTATTATAGCAATTAAAAAAAAAATGTATATAATCTATCGCATTATAACTTTTACTCTATTTTAATAACAATTAATATGTGTTATACAATATTATGCGATTGTAACGATATGTACATTGCTCTTTTCAATTGTAAAATACACGTTTCGTTTCGGACTACACTGACGTTTATTGACAGTAGTATAATTAATATTCCGCAATTGAAATCTTCGTAAATACTGAACAACACAAAACGAATTCTATGAAAATCAATTTAAAGTTTTTATTTAGAAAAAAAAAAATTTTTTTTCTCAGGCATTGTTCATTTTTATTTTTAATCGTCTATCGCGTAATTCGTTATTATATCGTTATTAAAATATAAATAGAGCGTCTTTATTCGTTATAACGTCCGTGATTTGCAAATGGTTCACGTCCCTGGTCATTAGATATTCCAAACCTGCAGACGCTCCGCGCAGTCCGCAAGCCGCAACGACGTTAAATCGCCACGCAATTGTACTGCGAGTGTCCGGAAAACGTCGGAGAGAAAAAGAACAAAATCACGTGAACCGAGTATATTATTTCGACGTACTTGAGTGTAAAACGTAGCATTTAAAGGATAATTCCTAGGACGACGACGACGGCGGCGGTAGACATATTATACAAGTGCCAAAACGAGGTAAGGAGGAAATAAATTATATAAGCGCCAGATATCATTTCTCGCATTGACGTCTGCCCGTAAAAAGTTACAAATAAGTAAAACTTATTATCTATATTTTATTTACGAATACACCTTCAAACTCAAAATATTAAAAACGCCTACCTCACGAGGCGACATACGTCTACAACGGACGAAACACCTGTGGCGTGAAATAACAATCGAATCCGGAAAAAAGTTTGATGGAAAAAGAAAGTAGTCGACCGGTTTTAATATAAATTTTATATTCGTACGTATTGTTATTATTATTATTATTTTATTCGTAGGATTTTATGGAAAACAATTTAATATAGAAATTGTTTTATGAAATAATTTGTTTATTTACTGCCCCGGTTTCGGCAAAAAGCCATCATCAGGAAATATGTTTATGTACGTATATATAAGATACGCATAAAAAAATATATTATACCTGGAATTTACACACTCGAATATATAGTTGTAATAAAATTGTTTATAAACGGATTGAAATTTTAAAACAAGGTATAAAGGACACACATATATATTATGCGAAATGAAAATGAAAAATTGCAAATCCGAATTGAAATTTTGCGAAATACGTTTTAGAAAATAATCGTATTATTATATAGATAATGGCATAGAAATATCTAATATAAAATAATTATTCGAATAAATTCTGGTTTGGAAAAAATGACGTAGATATAAAGAAATTAAACGTACTAAATTCAAACATATTTTTAGTACACAAACAGATATAAAAAAATGATATTTCATATCAATATATTATATATTTTAAATAATAATAAACGCCATAATTGTCATATTTTTACATTCACTATTTACACAATTCGTTCGCTGTTTTTTTTTTTTAAATTTTATGTCTTTTTATTGTTATATTCATAATGTTCTCTATGCTATTTTGTTAGCGCTTTTTTTCCTTTTTTATTCTGTTCTCGTACTTTTATTTTTTGCCTAATATACCTGATGATGACTTTTTGTCAAAACCAGAGTGGTGAATAAACAATTTTAAAACGTAACAACTTCTCTATTACATTTCTATATTTTTCTTAAATACTTATTCGGCTCGATTTATATATATTCGCACAATATATATTTTTTTATATATACACAAATTTATTATTTATGAATATTAGAGTATTAATATTTATACAGGTTTTTTTTATTTCTATTTCTATCACACATCCTTTTTATTCTATTATTTATTTGTTTTCGATTATTTTATTATTTACAAAAACGTATTATTATTTCTAATTTTACTCGATTATTTAATTTAATTTGTCAAGTATCGATTTTTTCAGAAGCGCTTAAAAAAACAAAAAATTTCATAAAAACACATGTAATGTAATGTAATATCATTACATGTGTAAAAGCTAAACATCTATTACGGCGGTATGAGGGTAAATCTAGGGAAATGGGACGGAAATGTGTGAGCTGTTGTCATGACAACTAATAATTATATTAATTAATTTACACGCGATATTAATAATATTAAATGATTTACACGCAATTGTAATGTGTGAGCTGTTGTCACGACAACTAATAATAATATTTATTATCGAAATTACTTTGAATAAAGATACCAATATTCACAAATCCCAATCGCGATTCCGTTCCGTTTTTACCGCTCACGCGACGTTTACACATCAATGTCTCGGGTACTAGCAGACTCGTTTTTTTTTTTGTACATTAGACAATATATTATGTCATGCAGTCTTGTAAAAAATACTTTTAAAAAAGTATTTAAATACTAGTATTTGTATGTATTTCTTATGCGAATACTTTTTTAAAAAGTATTTGAATACAGTATTTTTTACAAGACTGATGTCATGTAAAAAAGAAAGCCCACGGGAGGGGATCCATTCCCCCCATATCCCCCCGTAATTACGCCCCCGTGCCATGTAATAATTTTTTTCCCCTATATAAATTTGCCAGTGTCCGCGGAGTGGTCCGAAGTCCGCGAAGTCGGTCGGTGTCCTGGACCAAAAAGGATTTGCAATTTACCACCGGCGTATTATAAACGCGGTTGAAGACTTTATTCTATTGACGGTTGTCCGCGCGACTTGCTGGTGCAGGCGGACGAGTGGGGTCGCGTGCAGCGTGACTTATGGCAAGTTTTCCGAAACGGCAGCGCTAAACGTATAATATTACACCGGCGCACACGAGCACAAGGCGGCGGGACGGCTAATGGGTTTCGTGTGTTCCAAAAGTGTGCGGCAGTGTACACGCTGCACCGGGTCCCCGGTATAATAATTTAATCAACCGAACCGCGGTGTATCACGTATCGCATTAACATTCCGTAGTCCCGTATACGACGTGGTAGTTTTATCCCCTGCCCCGTTGCAGTGGCGTATTTATGGGGCGCGGGGCGATAAGGGTTCAAACCACTCCATGACTTAAAAAAAAAATTTTTTTAAACGGTCGTTGCTGCCGTTCGGAAAATTACGTCTGACGTTGAACTTATTGTTTCGGGCTTTTTTTTAAAATATTTGCTTTGGTAATATTATTCAGAGTGATTGTAGTGACTCCGGAGTGTTATTATGTACGCCTCAAACGCAACAAAAAAAATTCCTTTTGATCGTGACCCGATTCTCAATTATAAGGTAGATATTTCATTTTTTATGTTTGTTTTTTTTTGCGGAACCTATTGGTCCTACAGGAAATTTAAAAATCTCATTACATTTTCTCGAAGAAAACGCACCGAGTTCCAATATTATTTTCATAAATACGAAAGGGGGGACGTAAAAGCCCCCACGACTTAAAACGACTCGAAAAACTATCTCATACCTTCCCGTTTGAAAATTCCAAAATACGCCTTTGTTTTTTTAACCCCCCGAAACCGAAGATATGATCCAACGAGAAAAATTGGCTCTGTCAAACGTTTTTTATTTCTTTATTCCCGCACGCGTCGCTTTCTTTTAAAGTCTTACAAAACGTTCGTCCGAACCGGTAACGCAAAAATAATAAAAAAATCCTTCGTAAATTGTAAAATTGTTTTTTTTTTTTTTAAGTAATACGCGCTTTATACTATACAGTTCGTTTTTCATTGAAATTTTTTTTTTTTATGTCTGTTTATAAAATATGTATTTGCCATATTTTTACGCGATTTACTAGGAATCGAGGAGCAGAAGAGATCTCTTGGCGCCCGAAGGCGAAAATACTTTGAAAAGCGTAAAACATTTCTGAAATAAAATTGACCGGAGAGCACTCGACGGCGCGCCCGAAGGCAATAATACAAAATTTACACCAAGATTCTGACTTTAAAACGGTTGTATTTTATTTTAAAAAATTCAAAAGTTAATTAATTATTCTCTATTATTGAAGTGTGTAATTCGTGTTGATGACGATCAAGACGTTTGAAGTGCAATAATAAATTTCGATTTTTTTGTCAACGCGCAGGCAGTAATCGAATTGTTTTTATTATAATATATTCTCGGTATTGAGTGCGATCACGTACGGATCATAAACAGTCAGGTTATAACCGACAGAATACGGCGAATGAAATAAACGTTAATAAAGGAAAAGTACTGAACGCGGGTCATGGTATGCGTCTGTTTTAAACAGAACTGTCTGACAAATGTGGGTATTAAAACTGTTGGATGAATATGAAATTTCACGTACAAATAAACCGGATTTCAGTGAAAACGATTTAAAATGCATGCGGACAAGTCTCACATTATCAATATTCAATATTCATAACAATCTGTGAATTCCACGACGTCCTCTCCGCCTCGATTTCAATAATAACGGTTTTCCAGTGCTGGTGGTCACTCATCAAAACACAACGATTCCGACTAAAATAATCGTATTCGGAAAAAAAAAATTATTCAATCACTCTTCTCTCGCGTCATGGCAAACCACAACGGAGGCATTCAGGGAAACTCACAGCGGTCTATACGGTTCGCGTGGTATTTCATACGGTACACACTATACTATACTGTGTGTTAACCGAAACGGTTCGAGTATCTCGTTTTTGTCGTCTACAAAATATATTAGCTGTAATAATTATTGTAATTGGGGGACAACGAAAGACCGCTTCCACGTATAGTGTTCCCCGGGCAACGTCAGATACCTCTGACAACTAAAGGTCTTTCAAACCTTGGTGGCAGAACTGTCTCTAACTGATCTCCCAGCCACGGATCCAGAACAGCAGCAGCCGTTTACGTCAACGATGTCGTCTTATCGAGTCGTTTAAACGATTTATTTTAAAAATGTTTTATTTGGTTGGCCGAGACACAATAATATAATAATATAACGTTTTACTGTATATCCCGACGGCGGAGGATTTACCCTTTTCATAGAGTTTAATAAAACGCATTTGTGTCGGTGTATTACGCTGCAGTCGGTCGTTAGACAATTACATTCAATACGCGTTCAACGCGATAATTACATTTAACACGGGACCGTGCAAATTAATTCGTTTCACTCGTTATATTTACAACGCCCGTGGTGTTCAGTGTTAAAATCAAAATTTAAACGTTTGATGTGCACACTACATAATCTCTGAGAATTTATAACGAGTCGTATGTACATACCGTATTATATACGTCTTGAAACGTAAAGATTTCGCGCACAGACCATGATTATCATTGTGAAGCACATTAATTGCAATCAAAGCGTTGGAGAAAATCCATTACACTTGTACATTCATTATCGTCCTAAGGTTGTTTAGTCAAGAAGATATAAACGTGAATGTTGTTTGTTGAACAAAGACTCGTACGTATATACATGTATATTATATATGAATAAAAAAGAGTGAGAAGAGACTCCCGTTTACACCATCGACGGTGACTCGTTGTGTATATATTTTATTCTTGCGAACGAAAGATGCGCGGGGAAGAGCGAGACGTCCGAAACACACAATTCGTTTTTAAAAGTATATAAATTGTTGTATTTCACTTTTATACTTCTTAAAGACGTTGCTAACCTGTCGGCTTGGTTTTTTCTCAAGACCCTGTGGAAAAATATCGAATCATACAAATTTGTCTTTACACCGAATTACAACGCGTTGCATACAGTTGTAAAAAAATGTGTCGATAGAATCGTGTCGGCATTTACTTTTCAGTAGGAAATGTCGTTCAATTTTTGTTTCAATATAAAAAAACAACAATACAAGAAAGGCGAACCGAGATCGTTAACTATACGAATATGACGTATTGAAACGTCTTTGTCATTATTTGCAATTAGAACATTGTACGCGTTATATTAGAAATTAGCAAAAATGAAATATAAAAATAATGACCGCGTAGCAACATTTATAAAACATACATTTTTTTTTTTTCTGTATATTGGCTGATAAATGAACGCTAACTTTGTTCCGAGAAGAAGAAATTCAATATTAAATACAGAAAATTGTAGTTTTTATATTAGTACCATGAATGTACACAAAATTTTAAATGACTATTTAATAGTAAAATCTTAAGGAGTTGAAAAAAAATCAAATATATTTTATATTTAGACGGTTACAATATTTTACTGGAGACCAAAGAAAAACGCGGAGCGTCTGTAAAGCATAAATACAATATTTTGAAATGGCCTTTCTCACGCACCGCCACACTGTATTTTATTCAAAAGTCATTATTTTAATAATAAAAAAAAAAATTCGATAAAAGAATTTCACCGAGTAATATTTAATAAGAATAGGAGACGATAATTATTTTCGCGTACAGACTCGTGGAAATTTTCTGAGAAATTTACTACAAAAAAATATTCCTAAGAAATGAAGAACACGTTATATTAACAAATTATTTTTTCCCCTAATACTGTAACAGTGTATATACACTGTAAATACGATTTGTTTTAGAAAACAACAGTTCAGATTATATTGTTAATAAATCGATTATATCTCATTTTTCCCCTCGCCCAATTATTATCCGTTGAAATTCATTTTAATTATTTTATAAAACTATATATATATATCGTAGTACTGTTTTTTCGTAAACAAATAACATTTGTAACAATTTTGTATATTAAACGAAACCAATTTGTTTAAATTAACGTTATATTATCTATAAGCTAACGTAGTGACGCGTATTTTGTTTTCGTTTGAATGAGCCGCGCTGTACGTATACTATTTTTTATGAATTTATTAATTTGTCGAGCGTACAATATTTATTTTGATCGTAATAACAATTTATCTGTAAAAAAAAAAAATTTATATATATTTTTTTTTTTTTTTACAATTTACATTCATTCTTCTTTGTACAATTATAATTTACCTTTTTCTTATAGATTCGTAAATTTACAATTGATTTAACCAACAAGATAATATTATAATTGATTATTATACCAATTATTTTTTTTTATAAATTTTAAAAAACTCGGAATCGAGCCTAATTTTACGAATTTTCATTTTAAAATCATTTAAATGGAATCGCGCGAGATTTATTAGAAATATCTTATATTTTGAAATTTACTCTGGGAAACCGGCGTATTACTCGTGAGCCGGATTAATCGAAAATTTAGATTACCCTATATTTTTCTTACTACTTATGTGCGCAGATTGATAAACACGCATTTACGTGAAATAAAGTTTTCCAATTTCTTAAAATAATAACAAACAATTAACAAGTATACGCATTACGCGTGTTACAATATATTGTACGTTTTTGTTTTATACAAAAATATGTACTCGGCCGCCTTCGTATACGTATTATAATATTCTCAAAAGATAATTTCTGATAATAATATGAGGCGTAATTTAATCAAAAGGGTCGGATACGGTTTTACGCACGCAAACCGTTCTATATGATTATAAGATGCTATACCTACGATATAAAGAGCTAAACCGTTTTTTTCTAACTGCATATTACTGTTATAATAATCGTAATATTAATTCGTAAATAATATTAAATCGCTTCGAATCATTATTTCATTATTGTAATTAGTTAGAAAAAAAAATAAAAACTGGAAAATTATAAGCGAACCGCGGGTGTTTTATCGGTTCAGATGTATAGTGTCACTCGGGACAGAGATTTTATTACGATTAGTAAAATCAGAACTGAATGATGCTGCTGTGGCGTTAATTGTCTATAATAATTAACGAACGTGATAAATATTTTGAGCAAAAAAAAAACAGAAAATTTGAAAAAAGCCCTCGAACAAAACGAATACGTGTCGATAATTTTAATGGGCTTTTTAAAAAAAATTTTAGCTCTAACAATGCTTGAAAAAACTACCGGGAAAATCGAAAAATGTGTCAAATAAAGTACCAATTAAATACGATTCACTACCGGAACGTAATACATGTCGAGATCAAACGAACACACACTCGTTCTACATGAAATTATGCGTTAAATATAAAACATAATTGTGAGGCCAATATGCATACTACTATATACTACATTAAAAAAAAAAAACATTTAAACACTTTTTTCCGTTATAGATTTTTGAAAAAAAAAGGTAGCGAGCCCCGGGGTGTTGTGGATATCGCTTGAGTGAATTACTTGGATACAGATTTTAAAGTCTTGATTTTATTATAAATTTGAGAGCAATGATAAATCGTTGCATTCGATAAAACGATTCTGAGCGGAGCTTCGGTGTAATACACTTTGTCGAAAAATTTGGAAGAGTTATAAAAAGAAATTGTGACTGACAATTTGCAAGATTTTTTTTAATATAGTTGAAGTACAGGTATTAAAACATTTTTATTGAAAATTTCAAGACAATAGAATGATTATATTTTCGAAATTTTAGCGAAACCACTATGCGCGATATTGTCGAAATCCCATTTTTAGCGGTTTTTTCGTAATCTTTCGGTAATTTATCGCGTCCCGTTAAAAAACCATTGAGAAAATCGAAAAATGATCTATCTAAAGTACCAACCAGATGCGAATCGCTGCCGGAAACAAACTGTGACCGATGAAGAGATCGGAGCACAACTTCTGGTCGAAAATCTATAAACAGGATAGAAAAAGAAAACATCATTGTCAAACCGCTAGATCCCTCGCTCCGCTCAGAATCTAAAATGTTATTTCTTGAATGAACTGGAGCGCGCTCGTGAAACAAGTAAATGTATTATTTTCAAATTCAATTATACATCTTACGTCGGAAAACGGTCCAGAATAATAATCGAAGGACGGAACGCGCGGAATATCACATTAAAAGAAATTACATAAAAGAGCGTGTAACGACATTATTAATTTAGTGTCCGAGTAAACTAATATTACATAATACTATTATTTGCGTCACGAAAAAAAAAATAACCTCACCCGTAGGCGGTTGTTTTCTTGGACGATTTTTATGGTGTAACGCACGTATCGTCCTCGACAAATATAAACAACACTGCGGTTAATTCACACAAACGAAATTAATATTGTAAATCCGAACATGTAAACGGAAAGTTGTACGATTTAAAGGACTCGTTATAACGATATAAATATGGTACGTTTATTAATTATAAATAATTTATGATTTTTTTTAAATATTTTTTTACGTTACATAAATGTATTTGATCTTTGATGTAACTGATTTTTCTAAACGTCAAAGAAAAAGTATTAATTCGTTGACCGAATACATTTTGCACGTGGAATCATCACGAAAACAGAGCGTCTTGAGACTCCTTGTCTCGTTTTGACTATAAACCGCGTATATGTGCATACTTAAAAAGAGATTAGGTATTCAAAGATTAAAAGATCGTTTGTAAGTATACAGAGGTTTTCCTGGCGAGATATAAACCGAAAGAATATATATTTACAATTTTTTTGCAATGTCATTAAGTATTGTATTTCTAACAAAAACACTTGTATATGTCTTTTATATAATAAAAAAATTGAAATTATATACTAAATATAGTTTATCGCGAAAAAAACAATTCGATAAAAATGAAAACCGTTCATAATTATGTGTAACGTAACTCATAACTGTTAAAGCTTTTTTTTAACGTTTTCTTTAATATAATATTGTTTAACCGAATGAAAATTAATTATGTGCTACCATAAACTATATTTTATTAATTTTTACAATATTAAAATTGCTCACTGGGCACTCTCTAGAGCAAGGGACGAGGGAGGCTATAAGAAAAGCAAAAACCATAGTAAATACAAAAATATAATTACAATAATGTATTTAATAAAGATATTTGAATAAAAATTAAATAAATAATTTTTTAAAACGAGTCGAATAGAATATAGGAATATAAATACCAATGTATATACACGAAACGTACCATAAATAATGCCAATAAATTATGAGTGTAATATATTTTTTTCTTTTTAAAAAAATTATTTTTACTGTATAGCGACGTTTTCGTTCCCAGTTAGCTTTTGGCCATTAATATTGTCCAAACTCCTAGTTATTATTATTATTTTTGTTTTTTTTTTTGATCGCGCGGTTGATATACCGAAATGGATTATAATGGATTAATTTATTAATGACACGAACTTGTTAAAATTTGTACCTAACGTTGAGAATACCCTTAAAATAAATGCACTAAAAGAAGTTTCGATAATATTTTAGATTCCAAACGAAAGGAAAATCGTATTGTTTTTTTTTTTCAACTATTAGGTATTTTCATTAAATTTTTTTAACTTTTCATTTTTAGATTTGAAGAGTCTCTTGTGTAGAAGGAATGCTCCGTTCATATTTCCATGCGTTAATTTCCAATAGCGAATTTTATCTATTTGAAATAATTCGGTTGACGCGTTTTTCCATTTTTTCAATAGGTTTCTTAAGCAAAAAGAAAAATCACGGAAAATGTTCATAAAAATGTAAAAGAAACAAAAAAAAAACTAGTAAAACTGTTGACATATCCGGCGTTTTGGATATGCGGTTTTTTCGTATTTAATGTCTGAAAATTTATTGCTAGCTTGGACGTATAATATTTTAGAAATATTTGAATACTCGTTTTTCATAACTTTTTTTTTTTAAGTGTGAATAAATTAATAAATTCCGGGAAACTACAAAGAAAAATAATAAAGTGAGTTTCGCTTTGCAATGATTTATGGTTGCTTTCAAATTTAGAATTATTATACAATTCTAACCTATCATCCGACCATGTGAACCACCAATACCCGTGGCTGCGATACATTTTTAATAATGAAAATTGTAATAAACATAACGCGACTAGCTTTAACATCTCGTGAAAACCAAATAAAATCTACAAAGGTTTTTATTATTTTATAGACTTTTTTTTTTTTTAGAGGGTAGTTCAATTAAGTGTAGACTTTTATAACGAGAAAGAAGCGAGCTGGCAAACATGATAAAACCGAAAGTTACGCGAGTGTCGTATACATTGTTACACCGAAAAGTGAGCACCGATCGTTTGACAAATCCACTTAAGGGGATTGGAAGCCGGTATTTTCTTTCTTTGTTTTTCGCCCACGAACCATAGTAAAACAGACGTTTTCTACTTCCAACGTACGGATCGATCTAGCGGTGCAATTCTCAAAACAGATTTGAATTATTTGTGAAGCCTACGTGAGGTCCGACGTTCCCGTTTTTCACATTTTTTTCGCCATAAATCCTTTTCAAATTAATTGAAAAAATTTTAACTAAAAAAAAATTGCTTATAATTAAATAATATTTAAGTGGGAAAGTCGATGTACGCAGTAAAATTCATGACGAATCCATGTCTGTTTTCAGAATCCTCATCGCACCACTAGATCGATCGGTACGTCGGAAGTAGGGAACGTCTATTTAACTATATGCGGTTCGCGTGTGCTGCAAGAGCGCAAATAGAGAAATACCCGCTTCCAATTCCCTAAACGATGTGTCGTACACATCAATGGCGCGACTGGGATACATTTTCAAAAATGGTTATTTTAGACTGTGTTTAGAGGGAAACTGTATCGTCTCCCAATGGTTGGTAATCTTCCAATATTCAAAAAGATAAAAATAAAAATCCAATCGAAATATGTGTATTATCGAATGATAATAGTATGTTGCATTTGGGTGTAAAATTCACTAAAGAAGTCTGATAAGAAAAGTTTTTGAGAAAAAACCAGCCTGTGTTCGCAAAATGAAACAATTTTAATGTTTTTTAAAAATGATTGAAGATATAATAAAAGATACGCGTATAAAGAATACATATATACTATAATAATAGAAAAAACGATAATATATAATAATAATAATAATAACGCAAAATGATAATTTTAAATTGATCCACCTTTTTCTTAATCCCATAACATTTCGTCGAGTACAGTTCGTGGCTGGACAATACGACCAAAACTATTGAGTTTACATCTAATGTAGAGATTTCATTAATAGCCTTTGCTGGCCTGTCTCGTATTCGGCTATTATGTTTTGAACCTTTTTCAATATGAAGTCACACCCGCATATGTTGTCTGCATCGTCCATCTTACGGCCACCAACACAGCAAAATCATGCCATTATTTATCTCACATAATGTGGTGTTTGTGTTGAATATAGATTTTAATCACTTATTTAAAAAAAAAATAAAAAAAATTGTAAGATTAAAATTTTTTTCGATGGGTCGGCACACATGCCTTTGTAAAATACCAGCCAACAAAGAACTTACAGCCTTTCATGTTTCTCTTTCGTTGGGTTTTGCTTTTCAATATCCAGAAGTTCTACGATATTTTACAAAAAGGATGTTCGCGAATCCCTCGAAAACGTTCTGCTCTTCTACTTTGGTGATTAGTGTTTGAACTCTGATGTTAACACAAACGTCACAATTGATGCGATCTACGTGATGTGATTTAAGATTTTGCTACACGCGTAGACGAATACGGATGCGAAAGTAGTGTAAATGATCTCTCAGCTCCTGTAACAGTTAAAATATCAAATATTTTGAACGCTTAAAAGCAAAAAAAAAAGAAAATTCTGAGAGGGGAGGGGCAAAGTTATAATCATTACAAACCCTTCCGCATGCAGGTTGTTCCTTGTTGTGTTAACAACAAGATTATTAAAACAATCGAAAATCTTCGAATACTTTAAATTGCGATAGAGTAATCGTTTTTTTTTTTAAAACGCGCGTTTTCTCCGAACGTTTCGCGTACTCGGTTTGACGCAATGCTACTACGATTAAAATAATATACTCTATATACTGAAATAGTATATCCGCCAGACCCGCGAAGCGCACGAATAGTTCTTCGGAGAATTTCGTCGCAAAAATTTTATTTATATATTCAAATAATTCAGCGTTATTAATTGACGTTTAAGCATGCGTTTAACGCGAATCGGCGTGTTCGTTTTTTTTTCCTCCTCGCATAAACTGTGCTGGTCACGGTTAATTGGATTATAGCGTGAGTTCAAAAACGATTTTCGCTGCGCTACTACAATATGTTAAACTAAATTTCCGGTGTAAATAATCTAATATTATAATTATTTCCGTTTATGATACGTGTGCGCGCGGTGAGATATAAAATTGTATTTTGAAAAAGCGCGCTAAATCCGAAAGGGGTCACCAAGACGAACTAGCATTCCGTGTGGATCACAGACTAAACGCTATCTGGTCATGACGTGCGCTCGCGGTTCGATCCGTCTACATATATCATATTAATTTACCAGCGAAATTCCACACTCGCTCAATATTCCCCACCCAAAATAAAAAAAGAAACATAAAACGCGTCGCGTTTAATTTTCCCGAATACCGTCAAATTAGAAGTTGCACGAATCCATTTTCGTTTTGTAAAATTCAAGTGTAAACGCATAAAGACCACCGCGTAATACTGCAGCAGCAGATCGCTGCAATCCGTTCGCCTGGTATACAGAACGCTTTTAGATTCCGAGAGAAGCGTGAAACGTATTGTTTTTTTTTTTTTACAATGATAAGTGTGTTTTTTAGAATTCTATTTTTTCTATGAACGCTCTTCGTGGTGTACACAAGAGCAATGCTCTGTTTATCACCATTTATGCTTAACGTTCCCCGGTAATAAATCGTACCTATATAGCCGACAATAAATGTTTGAAATAGGTTTTTCGATTTTTCCCGGTAGGTCGTTTGAAGAAGGGTAACATAAAAACGACGCGAAAATCACAACAACAAAAAAAAAAAAACCTACCCGGTAAAAATACGTTTCGGACGAATTTCGCAATTCATAAAAACTCGAAATATATCAAAAGATCACGAGTAATTTTTTTTTTTTAAATATTTATTATATTTTAATTATAATAAACTTGTAGCGACGACGTTCAGAATCGAATTTTTCGATTACAATAGGTACTAATGCGGTTTCGGATCCAAACTCATGATAATTCGTTAAAAATCTTTGTGCATATATACTCGAGCCGATATCCACAAAACTCGTGGTTCGCTATACCTTTTGTTTTTCTATAAACTCCAATAAGAAAACAGTTTTCTGTTTTATAATAAGATTTTTTTTTTTTTTTTTTAGTTTACCTATATATGAGAACGATATATAGACTACTACTATACTGCGATTGCCTAACCGGAACGCCGTTACAACGTCGTGCGCCGGCCGACGTAGTGAATAGCTTTTTCGACGTTCATATACGTTATATTATATACGAACAACAAAATTATGGATTATATTTTCATCCGTATAATGGATTAGGAGACGGCACGACGACGTAAGATTTTATTATTGAGTGGGCAGAACGTAATTGTTTGTTTACTGACCAAAAAAAAAAAAAAATAAAAAGAAAGAAACTTCATATATATATATATATATATATATATAAAAAACATTCTAGTCGCGTCTTTAATTCATATTATATTTGTCTAGAGAAAATAACAGATCGACTTATTTTATCGAGACAAATCACT
The DNA here is from genome assembly GCA_032441835.1 of Slavum lentiscoides. Classification (NCBI taxonomy): domain Eukaryota; kingdom Metazoa; phylum Arthropoda; class Insecta; order Hemiptera; family Aphididae; genus Slavum; species Slavum lentiscoides. The sequence goes on from CM063707.1 coordinate 22,823,489, forward strand.
GCGTCGCATAATACAATTGCGTTATACTTGTATACATACATGAATAAAATTATTCGTCCTGTTCGAATTATTCGACAATTTTTTTTTTTTTCTTAGGTTATAGACAAATAAATAATATAATAAATGGCGAACAAAAAATTTTTTTAATAATCGTATTTTTACTCTGCGGATTAATAATAATTATACGACACCAGCAGTAGAACGCCGATCGCTATTTTTATTCGCTATAATTTTACTACGGAACCGATCGTACTTGACACTCTAATATATCGAAAGGTACAACGATTTTGTATTTTATAAACGACTGTATTATATTCGTAGTCAGTTAAAAATGCTCGTGTAACCCGTTAAATTTATTATTATCGAACGCTGCACGTTATACACGGTATAAAGGTAATTTTTTTGAAGTTTTTTTTTTCTCGATATACTTTTGATAAATACCGGAAAACAAAAATTTTTAAAAATTCTCTCGTGGAAATTTCACCAAAGTCTTTTACAATACACCTTGACTGTTTTCGTTTTTGTTCGGCGTTTGTATATTATTTTTCAAATGTATACAATATAATATATGTATATATAATGTCGTTGAATCGCGTGTATCGCGCATATAGAGAAACTTTTTTTCTTTTACCACAATCATCGTCCGCTGTAATATTATTATTCGTATTAATGCGGTATATACTTACATAATATTCCAGCTTTCCCACACCGAAAACAATATACAAAAAAAAAAGAAACAAATCAAGGTACACAACCATTATAAATTAACCGTAAATTTCGTGAATATATAATAACGTCATAACAAATTACACTAAAAAAAAATATATATATTATATACATAGTACTATACGTGTATAAATATAATAGAATATTATATTTAATCATTTCGTATATATATACTCATACACTATATTATACAGTAAACGAACGACTACGGAGCGGTTGTTGTTGTTGTTATTATTATTTATTATCATTATTATTATTATTATTATTATTATTATTATTATTATTATTATTATTATTATTATTATTATTATTATTATTATTATTATTATTATTATTATTATTATTATTATTATTGTTATTATTATTATTATTGTTATTATTATTATTATATACTTAAGGGGTGGGTTTTGTTGTTATACATTTTGTTTAAAATAATATAAATATATATATATATATATAGCACTTGGCGCGCGAGGGGAGAATGATGCATTTCGTTAACGAATTCTCTTGTGTGTCATAAGTATCGGGTGGTTTGTTTTGCAGTACACGCACAGCGCCTAATATTGTTCGGGGTGATCGCCGCCGCCGCCACCGTTTTGATGGGGGAGAAAAAATATTTACCCTCGCCGAAACGATTGTATCGTTACCGAGTGAATATAGTGAAATTTCTCTCGACCCCTCGTCTACTGCAGCAAGTAACTACGTTTCTCTCACGGGATTCGATCATTTCTTTACTCCATTATTCTAAATGTATAAAAATTATATTAAACGCTTCTGCACGCTAATACCGTCCGCGTAATAAAAAAAACATATTGTACACATATAAACGGTAGTCAGCCGTTCCTAAACCGTATTTATTAACATTATTTTTAAAAGTATCGTCAAAAAAAAAAAAAACTCTTGTTATAATTTTAATACGTTTAATAATCGTCTAACGGAATAAAAATCGAAATAAATTATTATCGTCGTTTTGCACGTCTTCCATTAATATAATTAAATCTCTTTCTTAACGGTCTAATTTGTTTTTTTATTTTACACTACTGTTCGTATTTGAGTTTTAAACGTTTGTTGAATTTCACAGATATTCACAAAATACTATATTCGTCTTTAAGTGCCATATTCTTTAACGAACGTTGGCATTCACGTTTGCAATTTGATCTTTATTAATGGCTGTTCTGAATAAAGATATCGTAGTTGTATTGAACCGCTTTCTGAGGTTGTCCAACCAAGAAATTTAAGGTCTTCCACGGCTCCTTTTTCCACCAATTTTACCCTGGATTATTAATATTGTAATAGACTATATTTTTCTGGATGTCGCGTAACATGTTCCAGATATTGGAGTTTTCGCGATTTTATTGTTTTCACTACTTCAAGATCTTTATTCATTCTTTCTAGTACATATTATATATTCGTTATGTGATCGCACCAGCTAATTTTTAATACTCTGCGGTATATCCACATCTCAAACGCTTGAATTCGGTTGATCGAAACTTTTGATAGAGTCCAAGACTCCAAGTCTTTACTCCATAAAGAAGTACGGTGAATATGTAGCAACGAATCATTCTGATTCGGAGATCCATGCTTAACTGATGGCTACAGAATATATTTCTCATTTTCACAAACATCGCTCTTGGCTTTTCTATACGGCATCTTATTTCGTGATCAATGATCCCAGTTATCTGATTAATGATTGTCCAAGATAAATCATTTTATGTACTTTTTTTATCTACGGGGGCGTTGTTGAGTCTGAGCACATTTGTCGGATTTTGTTCTTTATCGATTACCATATATTTGGTTTTTCGGGCATTTAGATTTAGGCCTAAATTGTCACTAACTGTTACTACTTTGTTTAGTAACTTTTGTAGATCTTCTATGCTATATAGAAATAAAATATAGCATAATATATAAATTATATTATAGCATTGTAATATATAAATGCTGTAAAATACTAAAAACATACGTACACTTAATGAATTAGTTTAACTTTTATTTCATTTTTCCCTTTTCATTTTTTTTTTTTTTTGCTTCTGCTTTCAATAATTTGCTCGCGTACGATACGTGATTTGTAATCACATTAAAATATTATTTTTGAAAATATGGAAATATACGTATATAAACGTTAATGTTCGATAGTTTTTGGAAACATATACGAAAGAAATAAAAAAAAAAATCATTTAGTAGTTGTCGTTTTAAATACTATTGCACTCGTACCTATATAAAATACATAAACAGGTATAGAAATACTAAATTTCCATCATCTACGTAGAATTTACTGGAAATTTTATCATTTTTTTACAATAATATAAATATATATATTGCGACCGTAATAAGAAAAATTGAACATCGCGTGAATATAATAAAAGTTCAAAAAAAAAAAAAATGCAAAACGATATAATTTTTGTATTACACGTTTAATATTATACATATATATGTAACACGTAAAAGCTAACAAGAAATCCCGTTCGATTTCTCATTATGCATAAAATTGGCGTTTACTTTTTTTTTTTTTGAATATACAATAATATCTATGCGGCGGACAGAACAGTAAGAAAATCAAATCGAAATATATAAAACGTTTACCTTTAAAGGGATATCTGGACAACACCGCGATGAGTACGCCATTTATTTTGGTGAATTTCCATAAGTGCTACAAAACGGAGAAACACGTGTTCTCGATGTTCTCGCTATACAATATTACATAGCTTGGTTTTTGCTTCAGTATACGATTGTACCTCTAAAGGACAAAAAAAATAAAAAATTTGTTCGATTATTATTATTCGCATCGATGAATTTTAGACCTTTATCAAATCGCAGAATCGTCTTTTATTATAAAATTTCGAAATAAAAAATTACATAATTCGGCGGCGGTGCGTTTATAGTATTAAAATTTTTTTTTTTTTTGTAAACAGCCGGTTTATATACAAGTTAAATAATTATACGAATGGGAAAATAATCGTGTTGGTTGACATTAAGTGATTAACATATTGTGCGTATACACGTTGTTAAGATGATTTGAGGGTTACTTTTTCGAATAAATTATTCGTTTAATCATAATGTTTGTAATAATTGAAGGGCTTTCGGCCCAACAATACTAATTAAAACCGACATAGCGTGTTTCAGCTTATGTATAATAATATATAAAGTACGCGTCGCACGGTTCTTAAATACGCAAAATATATATTTACGTAACTAGATGTCTCCGGAGGGGACGAAAGTTACCATTATACATAATGGTAAAAAAAAAAAAACAAAATTTAGATCTAAGGCGATAGTATTTATTTACATCGGCATTGAAACATGTCGTTGGACGTGAATTCGCGGGCCTCTGCACAAACAACACCGCGGCGAACAGACTTTGAAATGACGTGCTTCAAAAATATAGTAATTAAACAAATTACGTTGTACGACTTATAAAAAAAAAAACTTTTATCTTAAAATATGATAAAAACAACAGCTGGTATACTATCATTAAATGTAAATTTAAAAAGTAACCGCACTTTAAAATATGTATACTCGTTTATTTATTTTGTATATGCCTTATTTAGTATACAATTATATAATAATATACTTGTGCGTACAGATTTAATAACTGATTTTTCAGATATGTATATATGTGTATATATATCGTATGAGTACTTACTATATTTATTTTATTATTGTATGTAAAAAATATATAAATATTAATATTAATAATAATCTTAATAAAATTTAGTAAACAAGAAACGAAATTTTGTATAATATTTTTTCTTGTTAAAAATGATGTTGAATGATTTAAAAGTAAATAAACTGAATGTATGGATTTTTTTTTTTTTTTGTTATAAAATAGTGTGATAGAATATAATTTGAAAAAAAAATGCCAACGAATGAGTCAAAAATGTAATGGTTTGGCTTAGTGTTAATTATCACATGCTTACGATTAAGATACCCTAATATTTGCAAGCCTCAATAATTGAATATGTAAATTATTTATATACCACGGGTCCACATAAACGGTCCATAATCGTCAGCTGTCATCACCCGTTCTACTAACAAGAAGAATCGTAAGATTAAGAAAACCGACACAAATACCCAAATACTCTACGTATTTCTTATAATATGACCTCTTCCAACGAGAAAAAAAAGAAAAACTTATTAAAAGAAATTTTCAGTTAAACCCGATGCGCTCTAATTTTACGCATCATTCAAATCGGATGAAAATCAAGAGTGCTGAAGACAAGTTGGAAAATGTTGATGACCCTCCGTTAGATGCCGACGAGGTTCCGTAACGAGAAACAAAGAGATCAACGACAATTACTTTCTTTTTTTTTTTAAAAAAAATTTAAATAAGAATAAATTCGAATTTCTCTCAATTAGACACGGCGATGTGTACAGTTAATGAACAATAGTACATTTTACTCGTGTTATATTATACAAACCTTATCTCTGAGTCTTTTGAGTTCTGAAACTTTTAAATTGCAATTCTTACTGAACATTTTTGGAATAATTGACAATTATCGTTTTTCCCCGCAGCACTTTACACATAGAAATTATTGACTATATTAAGAAAATGTCAGTGTTGAAATTATATAATAAGTTTGTATATACTACGCCAAATCATCGTAGGTCATACACAAAATAACCAAAAAAATGCATTAAACGAGTTATTGCGCTTGTATTTTTTTAAACTTATTTATATCGCATTAGCGTTATGAGAGACGTATTTAAAATATTGCTGCCGTAGGTAAATAATTAATGCCATTCCTAGTACTGTACATCCCTAAAAAAAAAAAATTTAATATAACAATATTAACGAAGCAATCCGTTTTATTGCGACATTATTATAATCGATTTAACTAACATTATTTATAATACGATATAATAACATTACTATTACATTTTGTATTTTACACCACGATTTGTACTCATTATAATTTCTCGAATTACGCAATTCGAATTTTTATTAATATAAAGATGAAGTACTTCATCTTTATAATACGTAGAATGGTTAAATCTGATTTTATGTGTAAAGTATAGGCGTAGTACTAGATTATTAAAACAATATTATGTGTCATCCTAGATCTTAGATATGTCTTAACTGTCTTAAAGCCACTTAAAGCAGTAGTACTTACACGGATCGCCTCCCCATGGGATTTGATATTTTTTAATTTAGTACATCTCTGACCTAACATCACCGTCTTGTGTCATGTAAGTTGGTCCAATTATGTTATGGTTATGCTTCATTTTCGCCTCTCCCCCCATTAAACATCATGTATTTGGCTGGAATTAGTGCTCGGCCGACGATCAGCGTATACGGTACACGGGCACTGACAGGGCGCACTGATTATTATCGGTCGTGATCGAGCGTTTAGTGCTTACCTGATGACAAACTCGGTCGGTCGTGTACAGCGTAAACGAGTAAACGTGTAAATGTGAGTAAACGAGTAAACGTTAAATAAATAGTAAACGTAATATTATTATAAATAATAATAAAAATAAATAAATAATAATGTTTGCATACGCACGTACGATCGGTCGCTCGGTCAGCGTCAAATTAAACACCCGCATATACCGACGTAGCGCGTCAGCGGTCCGTAATTAAACGGGAAAAGAAAGTAGTCACCGGATAGCGCTACGACAAAACATAGAGGGCGTGGCAAAAAGAGGAGTATAAATATCGGTCAGAAACCACCGGACCGCTCAGTGTAGTCACGGCGGTCAGGCGTGAACAACGTAGTTCGCGTCTGTTGCGGTGTGTGTAGTGTATTTATACGCATCTTTTTTGCCACGCCCTCTATGTTGTGTCGTAGCGCTATCTGGCGACTACTTTCTTTTCCCCGTTTTATTGTTATTTCGTTTACGTTCCATGCACGTTGTTCTTCCTTTTTCTACACCTGCATTTCGTCTCGGTACATTAATAGATCTATCTTCTATTGGTTATTACTCGTCGATGTAGACATTTCTTTGGCAGAGGGGATGGGCTCCGTTTTCGCCCCGTCCCCCTTGAACGTCGTGTATAACCGTCACTGACTTAAAGGCGTTTCCGACGAGCATTTAAAAGCTGGACAGCATACGATTTAAAAACATTCGCAGCGCTACGTGTTGACGAATGATTTACACGTAACGTACATTCGATCCTCTACAATTATTACGTATTTGTTAAATTATCAGTTTTTATAAACGTTCGTCAAAAACAACGATTACATTGCAACTATATGAACCAATCAACACCGAAATAAAATTGAATAAAATACGATTAAAGAATAATTTTATATTATATATCGTTACCGAATTATTCGAATTCGACGTGTAGAACATTTATTTGAATGAAAATTAAACGGAGCCACTAATTTGCCTGCACTTTAAAATAGTAAGTAGAAATAAACTTTTCCTCTAATACGTTCCTGAGCGACATAAATACGACAATACACAATCGCGCGTCAGCACGTGCCGCAGCGACGAACGCAAAAATACCGCGATATTGAAAATATCCGCGTGTCATTCGAATGATATTATTGAACACTATAATTTGTGTTGTACATTTTTTTCTTTTTTTCTTTTTATAGCGCGCGTGCCTTTCGGTTTGAAACCGTCGACCTTAAAAAATATATTTATAGTCTCGCGAAATTATCTCGTAAATTTTTAAACGAAATTCGATTTATTTCGCTATATAAATTTACACGGGCGTTTCGTTGAACAACAACAATAAAAAAAAATGTATATATATAACAAATCGTATCGTTTTCGATCGCGCGCAAGACGTTGTGGAACTCTGCAGTATTCGTGTACACCATTTGGATACCTTAAAAATGCAACGCCCCTGCTGTAGTATATAAAAAAAGAAAATATCGTGGCGGTTTGAGTGAGAGGAAACGCCGCGCTCGTTTACTTTATTTGACGCGTATAAGAGTATTTTTTTTATTGTTGTCGGACCATACACGTGTATCAGTGCACGTGGGCGTGTTGACAAAATCGCATTAAACGCGTTTATTTATGTAAACGGCTAACTACAAAATCTACATTTACACGTGCACATAAATTTACATTCTCCCTGCGTGACGGGGCCGTTTATACAGTGCCGCTGTTGTCTCTTACAAATAGAAAGACCTCCAACTATATTTCAGCGTATCATATTTTTTGTACACCGCAAGTACGTTTTTAATGTATTAAAATAAAAATATACGATAAAAAAACCAATACGCGTATTGCTCTCGCCAAAAATAATTGTTAACCGACTTCAAAATATGAGGTGATGGTTCTCAATTCGGTTGTATTTTTTTTTTTTTTTTTTTTATGTTTGTTACCTCATAACTCCGTCATTTATGAACCGATTTGGGATGTATTTTTTTTTTATATAAAAACACCTCACGGTGGTCCCATGCTAATTGAGTAAATTTTGGACTAGTATCTTATACCTAACCACCCGGTCAAACGTATAGGAACAGGAATGACGATATGACTAATATAACTATAATAGGACTAAAAAGGATGAACAAATTTTTTTCAAAAAATGCACTAAAAAGTATGAAATGATCAATAACCTTTGCGAAATCGGCGCCGAATTTCAAATAACATTACATAGCAGTTATGCATTCTATTATAATGTATTACAATATCTATATATTAGATTAATAAAACGCGTTTCTGCAATTGTTTGAAATTCGGCGCCGATTTCGCAAAGGTTATTGATAATTTCATACTTTTTAGTGCACTTTTTTGAAGTCTGTTTCTTTTTTTTTTTTTTCTAAAAAATATCTTTATTTTTATATCGAAAGTCGAACTATAAAACTGTGCATAGATTGATAACACACCATATATTATGATATAACGATTTTTATGTGGTACAGAAGTCAGTATAAATAGGTTTAAAGCTAAAGGTTTTTATTTATATATCTTATTATATAGGACATTTATATGCGGTAGTATATTGCCGGCTATTGTGTATAACCTACGAAAATATCGTTAAACATTAATCGAAATCCTAAAGGCATTGTAAAAAAAAAAAACTAATTATTGAAAGTGTATACCAACTCAAAATTATAAAAATTATTCAGGAAACATTAATTTTATACGGATTACGTGTTATCGGAATTTTTTTTTATTCTCGTGTTTTACTTATACAGTGTACAGGAATATAATAAAAAAATACGTATTAGTATATGAGCAGCTCATTTGCTTTGCGTCCTATAGTCACCAAAAACTCTATACAGTTGCATTTATATACGATTACTATATATATTTAAATTATTATTTCGACGACCGCAGCCGTCCCTTGGTCGTGTGTTAATATATTATACACGTGCACGACTCCGCCGCGACTACCGCTCTGTATATTCGAGTAAAATATAATAATAATAATAGTAAAAAAAAAATTTTTTTTTTTTTTTTGACACGAAACACGCGCGCTCATAATTTACGAGTACGTCAACGCGCCAGCGCCCTAAACTATTATACGACGACGTACGAAAAGCACATAACCCGTGCACAGGGTGCAACAACATCATCATATAATAATATGTCGCGTCGTAAGCAGGGGTTTCTTTTAAAAAAAAAATCATAACGGAACGATAAAATGAAATTTCGTCTGAATGAGAAAAAAAAAACAATTTTTCTTTATTTTTTTTTTTTAAATTTTAAATTTTAAAAACGTATCGAAAATTTTTTTAATATAAACCATTATTTTTACACGGACGTAATTTGAGGCTGAAGGTAAATTCCAAAAATTTTTTTTTTTTACTATTCAGAAAAATGTGCAATCTCTACGAAAATATAACAACAGATAAATGCGGCGGTCCATTATTGTTGTATATCGTTTTTTAAGACTTATAATAATCGAGTTTTTGTATAGGAGCCACTGCAGTTATTTTCAAGACGTCGTTCTGCGCTTTCTGGTGGGTGAATATAAGAAGACGATTTTTTTTCTCTCTATAAGCGACGAGTCCGTGCGTGCAATAGTAGAAAAGTAGACGACAATTTGTAACGAAGACATAGATTTAAAATAACCCCGTCATCAAATTCCATAAGAACGTTTTCGCTCGTTAATATACTGTATTTGTAATAAATAAAAAATATATAGAAAAATCGAATTGTCTCCAATAATTCAAAAAACATATATCGTTTTTTTTCTCTCTCTTTTTACAATAGTTTTTCGTACGGTGTTTATTTTTCTGATAATCATGATTGTCTAAGCATTTATAAATAACGTTTCGATACTTTAATGTAAAATAATTTGCAAACTACTTTTTTTTTTCACACTGTCCGTCTATAGGATTTATTAATTTCGAAAAATAAAAATAAAAATCGCCCGTCAAACGTAACGCGCAGGGACAAATGGTAGTTTTCTCTTTTCTCTCTCTCTCTCTCTCTCTCTCTCTCTCTCTCTCTCGAAATCCCGTTGTCTATCCTGCATATACCACCCTGTACACGCGCGTATATAATGTAATCGCATTTCACCGGCGGCCCTTCGACGACACTACCCCACTGTAATTACGCGGCGGGGGTAAAAGGCGGGCGCGTCGAGTTCGCGTGGTGCCTTACCTATTTTCCATATTTCCTATGATAACGCGCCCATGGAAATACACTATAATATTATACGTGCGTTTGACCCGAAGAGTGTAATTTTCTCGCTCACTTATTATTACAGTTTATTTTTTTTTTTCGTTTTTCGATCGTAATCGACGGGGTGTGATGCGAGACTCGCATAATATTAAATATCTCGCCGGCTAGGTATTATACAGTACACGAGTATGTAACATAACGATTTTTGGAGGGGTTGATTTTTTTTCCCTTAACGGCGAAAATCGTGTTTTAATATTTTGTTCGCTACGCGGCTCGCATTCGTGTGTCAGTGGCGTAATCACAATCGAGGCGGTCCAATCCCCCACCGTTGGCCTTTTTTTTTTTTTATTAGTAGAATGTAAGTTTTAAAAAGGTAACAACGAGCCGCTGGGTGTTGCGGATATCGCTTAAGTGAATTACTTGGATAAAGATTTTAGAGTTTTGTTTTTATTTTAAATTTGAAAGCAATGATAAGTCATTGCATTCGATAAAACGATTCTGAGCGGAGCTTACTTTTCTCGTAAATATTTAGTCTAAAGTTACATATATTTGGTGAAAATTTCAAGTTTCTATGACTATTAGTTTCAAAATGACGAAGAAATAAACAACAATCGATTAAGACGAAATTGTAGTTTTAGCGTTTTTGAATTATATTTTTAGGCGCTTTTGAGAAAATCGAAAAATGACCTCTCTAAAGTACCAACTAGATGCGAATTGCTGCCGGAAACAAACTGTGACCGAAGAGATCGGAGCATTACTTCTGGTCGAAAATCCGTACACAGGATAGAAAAAATAAAAATAAACATCATTGTAAAAACAATCGCTCCGCTCAGAATCTAAAAAAAATATATATAATTCTTTCTGTTCGAATTTGTACGACGCGCGTTTTTTTTTTATGTCCACTGCGCAGACGGCGAAAATTATACCGCGAGAACGAGAGACGGTTATCTAGACTCAGGCTTAGTATATTAATTAAATGCTTCGTTCACATTATAATCGATTAAATCTAATTAAGCCGCATGCCGGCTGCAGCTCATACAAATGTACAGTGCATCTCGAGGATTTATTCAACCAAATGGTTCTGAAGCCAAAAATAATAGAACTAAAATATAGACTACAATTTTTGTGTATCTATTTGTCTTATTTAAATGAACACAAAATTTACTTTAAAAAAAATGTATATCCCTCTCCATGAACTAGCCTTAATTACGCCACTGTCGTATATATATTATATATACTTGCTTTGTTCTTTATCAGACGGACCACCCAATTAATTTTAGAATTGTGAGCAGAAAAGGCATTTTAAAACATGATATACGCGTCTCTGAAATGAAATTTGAAAAAAAGCTAATCCGAACTCGAGTTTCGCGAAAAGTATTTTAGAAAATATTCGTACTATTACTTTTTCTTTATACATAATATATGACCGGGGCTCAGATTTTAATGACCTAAAACTATTTAAAAACGCATAAAAACTCCAAGAAAAAAAAGTATTCACTTTAAATAGGTTAATTTTTCAGTTCAACAATTAGTATGGCCACTCGTATCACCGATATACAGTGTTATCGTCATAAGGTAAAAGAACAAAAAATATCGATGAAAGACGCGGTGTGCGTATAATAGTCCGCTATAGTCGAGACAGTCGAGACTTAAAAATAAGTTTGAAAATCCTTATATTTAATAATCAATACACGTTACTATAATATTGTATTAGTGCATACAATTATACGTTGGTCTTTCAATTGTGGTTGAACTTTCAATGTTTTTTTCGTAATATTACAAGAAATAGGTGAAAAATTAAAAAAAAACGGCCGAAAACGTAAAAAAAAAACTCCAAACAAAATTCGTCGTTAGAGAGTAGTGTCTCGGAAAGCTTCGTGTCAAGAATTTCAGAAAAAAATGTGCAAACGCATCGAAATCCGAGCCCTAATAACGTTTTATAAAATTTTAAATATACGTATTATATACCCGGATAAAGGAATTAAACACAATAGATTTAAAAATATTTAAAATACATAAAAAGATTTAAAAAAAAAAAAAATCTAAATATTTTATATAATAATTATACGCCGTAATAATTGTTTTTCTTACAGATTTAATTCATCGTGTTCGCGATTCCGTCGCTGCATTCTTCGTTTCTTTAAATATATGTCTTTTTTATTATAATATTCATAATTTTCCCCGTGTAATTTTGTTCGGTTTTCTTTTTTTTATTCCGTCGTTGTATTTTTTTCTCCGCTTAGCGTATACCTGATGTCGATTTTCTTTTTATTGTCGACAACCGCGCGGTAATAAATAAACAAATTTAATACAACAACTCCCCTGTATACGTTTCCGTGTTTTTTTTTTCATTAATCTTCGGCTTGATTATAAAATGTATTCGCGTATATAGTTTTTTCTCTTTATTTATATTTACTAATCTATATAATATCGGTGGTGGCGATGATGTACATAATAAAACGTCGTCGGAATTAAAACGTGACACGTTCGCGTTGTAAAAAATAATTCGCGACAATATAAATATTATTATTACAACGAGGAATGGCAAAGGGTTGGGAGGAGGCTGTAACCGCGTGATCCTGCAGCCGTCGTTGTAATTATCGCGCCCGGGACGAGACGACGCGCACAAGGATAATAAAAAGTTTAGCGGACTGGGAGGACTCCGCGAAGAGTTGCCGTTTTTAATAACAGCAAAACTCGACGAGGAACTTAATTATATGTAACGAAAAAAATCGCCCCGTCAGCAAAGACGTGGTGTATTCAAACGACCCCGCCGAATACGCCGAACGAGTGTACCGATAATAATATTGTACCACCAGTGCAGGTTTACAACTGCTGCAGGTGGTCGGCGGTATTAAAATTCTTTATTTTTCGTTCACATCGATTTCTTTTAAATTCGGAGGGAATAGAAAAAAAATTTTAAATAGTAAAACGATATCGCGTATTGTACACCAGCTAAAAAAAAAAAAAATGTATAGGGAGTGAAATCGTATTGCTTTGCGAGGACGCGCGCCTGCACGACTGGTCGGAGAAGAGTGAGCGATTTAACAATACGCGTTCGTCGAATATATAAATACGTTTTTTACTTGAATCGTAATCTGGCTGCGGACGTTGATAATTTTTTTAGCATAAAAATAATTACATATTTCCTATACAGTGGCGGATCTAGGATTTTTGTATGGGAGGGGGGGTGTTTAGGTTAAGGTATTGTATTCTGTATACTCCATCATGATGGCATGACCTTTTTTTTTGGACATAATAATGTGCTAAATATTTAAAAGGATAAACATAAGTGACAACTTTAAAAATACATCTAAAACAAATCCCTTTATTTAAAAAAAAAAAAAGGAAAATTACTTAACAGATTTTTTTGTTGCCAATTTAGTTTATAAACGTATCAGGCCCCCTGAAAAATACGTATACACTATATTATAGTGTATAATATTTGTTTTTAACCAGATAAACCCTTTGGATGCGCGCCTGTTCCTATAGCGTTTCAATGTTCAAAGCGTAGTACAGGAGACACAGGGGTATAATAATAGTATAAAAATGTCGCAAAAAGTGGTCCGCGGATTGAGTCATACTGCATCGTACGATAAACAAACGTAAAATTTACAAAATATAGTGCATGTTTTTTTTTATCTTACCTCTTCTATTTCGAGTTAACAGTACGCAAATTAATTTGAATTAGATTACCGCAACGATATGACGTATGACGTTAAATATTTAAAGTGTTTTTTATGAGTACGTATTATATATATGTGTACGAAAGACGAGTATTGACCATATTATCTCGTTTCGTAACTTTTTCAATTGGACAATTTTTAATTAACCCGAGTCGAGTTCATTTTACGAAAATTGAAAGAAAAAAAAAAATCTCTAATCTCCAAATGTTTTACGTTAAAATTAATAACTGGACGAGTTAAACAAACCGGTTTACTTAATCGTTAAAATTATATAATATAATATTGCTTTCTTATATATAATAAATAATTAACGCGCCTCTGTGACTCGGATGAGTCGCACGCGTTGTACCTACAGAAGAAAAAAGAATTTAAAATTCAAGATACTGTTTTCACCTGCGGTGTCTGCACGCAAGCAATCATTTTATTTGCACGGTTTCCTTCGGCTACAGATATACACTCTGGCGTATAAAAAAATTAACGTCACAATGTATATGTAATAAAACAGATAATTTCCGTGTTTTCGTTCTTTAAAAGAGACAATTTTTTTTAAAGTACACTTCTTACGTTATATAATTTCCCCCCTCCCACTATATGTAATCTCTACTCGAAAATTTAAAACGTATTGCGTGCTTATTTCTATTTCGATACGTAGGTACGCGCGGTAATATTATTTTCGATATAACTATTTAAGGTGTTTCGACAGCGAGTTCCAACTAAACACGACCTTTAAATGTTTCATCGTATGCACGATAAATAAATTACTACGCGGCGCAAAACGACAATAACGAAGTCGTAAAATTTTATTTTTTTAACGCGTAGGTAACAAATAACGTTTTTTTCTTTTCTTTTATTCGCTGAGGAAAAAAGTGTTTTACGTAATAATTTTACTTTAACGCTGTCGTTAAGTTTTTCTTTAAAAATTATTTATTCCATTTCGTAAATTTCAGAGAAAGCTGCCGCCGTTGTATTCTGAATGAGAATTAGTTCTTTCGCTACCCGGTAAAATATTAAAACAAATATTTGTTAATTTTAAATTAAATTTTACGCGATATTTTATCAAAATATATTATATTGTCGACGTTATTAATCAGCTTAGAATGCTCAAGTTAAACGTCTAACTTTAATTACCTATCAAATTTATTTATTTTTCTAAAGTATAATATGACAAAATGTTTTATGTATTTATACTTATATATATATTTTTATTATTAATCATAAAATAAGACATTCCTAGCCTATTTGGGCTATCTACATTTACGGATATTTACAGAAATAGTAATATTTGGCTGTAATTAACGTGAAAACAATTATACAATAATATACGAATATAAGCAATAGTTAATATATACTCATATAGAAATGCAGGAATCTCACGTTATTCGCTGTTTAAAGCGTTCTTTTCCAATACTAGTAGTTCACATTTCGCGTTGGCGTAAACACAATAACGGAATACACTTGAAAATACACAATAAGTGCGTATTTGTTCGGCGAAAGATTTTCGTATAGGTAAAGAAAAAAAAATTATAAAGATAAAATGTATTAAAAATACACTTACTATACATGATAAATATAAAAAAAAAAAGCTTTGTCCAGAATTTAACCTACCGAAAATTCCTTTTGGATGCGCTACTGCTTTAATGTTAAACTCGATTGTGTACAATCTAATTTAAGAAAAAAACGATATACAGAATACGGAAACTAGGTGTGTAGACACTGCGATCGTTTCGCTTCATTCACTTTATCGTAAGCTGAATTTTATCACTATCATATATATATATATATATATATATATATATATATATAGAGAGAGATATATTCAAACAGTTTTGAATGAAGCACGAAATATTTCAGTAATTATAGGTCATTTTTTAAATTGTATTGTTTATATAAGAAAAAAAATAGTTAATCAAATGATTGTATATACCAGTGGTGTAGCCAGGATTTTTATTTGGGGGGTTGAAGCTGATAATTAATTTATTTATTTGTTAATTATATTAATATGTATAGACGGTACTCACTAAAAAACTGATTATTTATTCATTTCGGGGGTTGCATTCCCATCAGCCCCCCCTGGCTACGCCACTGGTACATACATATTGTAGAATAAATATATTTCATTAAACTATCGTGAAAATGTCAAATCAATCATATTACTAAAAAACTAAAAATATTCCCGACAAAATATTATTTGTCTGTGAAACGACACTGAAAACGGAATATCAGTACATTTCGGAACGTGGTAGATAGACGCATTTGGTGGTCTCGTTTGGACTCGTCGAACAAATTTCACTTTAGTGCGTCTGTATAAAATAATACTTATTATATTTTACAAAATTTGTATAGGCAACTGAGCGAAACATACCCGAGAAATTTGCATATTTTTCCTTAAAATTATTTTTAAAAAAAAACACTCGCAATTTTGATAAATATATATATAATATATTTAAATTCACAATTATTATAACATTTAAAACGCGGTAATAATGAATGTACATTAAAAACATAAAACAATAAATTTATTTTATTTTTAAAACGAAAATAATTTCTTTTAGACGTTTTTCCTATCGTTCGCCTCAGTAAACGCAATGTATTACAATATTATGTGTAATATGTCTATAGTTTTCCGTAACTATATATTTTTATAATTGTTGTTTTCCTAAAAATTGTTTATGTTTTTATTATTAGTTTAACAATCATACGTTGATTTTTTTTTCTCTATACAATCCGATATGAATCTGAAAATTATTTATTAATAATTGTACAAAAAAGGCAAACGTTATAAAAGTTCGTGAAAAAGTACACTGATAATTTATGTTAAAAGAAATATTTCACTACAATTGTTATATAAAACCGTAAAATTAGTGAGATGCGATTTAATTTATAGGTTACAAAACTGAAGAAGTTTTGTAATTTGATGATGACCTATTGAAGTTTCCTTAGTGTTTTAAATTAGTTGAAACTTTAAAGAGGACTTAAACACTTTCGGAAGTGTATCATATCGCATTATTTATAAGCTAAGAATTAATATTGTTCTACCATAAGGTTTAATAAAAAACTTATAATTGACACGGTAATTTCTTTCTTCGACTTTTAATATTTTTTTTGATGGAAGATGAAAAACAATGTGGATCATAGAAAACAAACATAACTCATAACAGTAATCTAATCTAAACAAATTTAACGTCAAATAAGTATATAAAATCGATTTATTTTCCAAGTTATTCACTAGATTTTTTTTTATCAAAACGTCACTTATATCCCGATGTTTTAATCAAATAATCAATCTGATTGATATGTAAACGTTAAAGAAATAAAATAAAAAAATGTTGTACTTAAAATTGATAATCCAACGCGCATCGGTTTAATAACATTGACTGAGAAAGCGAGGCTGCGCGATTTAATACTTTTGTTTTACATAAAATTATATTACTGTATATTTTATATTCCCTTTTAAATGTGAAAAATAAATGTGACTCGACTTTTGAACGCGTGTTGTTACAATAAAGAAAACGTAATCGTATAATATAATAAAAATCGTGGGAAATAATAATAATAATAAAAAAAAAAGAAATCGCGAAGTTTCGATTGAAAAAGATAAAACAAACGTATTAAAATTGATATTTTCATAATAAAAACGAAAATAAATGTCAACTTTCGTTTATTAATTTATATTTTTATATATACGACAGTAAAAGGGGGAAAGAAAACATTGTGATTTCTCACTGATCCGTTCGAAATATATATTGACTTACTATTAAACACGCGAAATCGTTACTGTAGGCCGCGAAATACGCGCGTATAAACTTACATTCTAAATCAGAGGTTCCCAAACTGTGCACCGCGGTGCCCCAAGGACGCTTTCCAGGGGCACCGTGACTCATAAAAAATTAATTATAATTTATTGCGATTTTTTTAAATTTCAAATTGAATCTTATAAAAAAATTATTTCGTCTATTCGCCGGTTCGGACCCCATATAATAACCAAGTAAATTCGTATAACATTACTATATTTACTCTTTGCCACCACTTACTAAGGCGAACCGGTCACACACATCTCATTAAAAATGTTGTTTTATTCACGTTTATAATAATTTTTCTTCTTCTTCTTTAATGTTTTTCGTTATTTTTTTCAACTATAAAAACGTATTGATTCGGCCGTATGCTTAGAATGCTTATAATATTGTATTATATACCAGTGAAATTATAAAAACTGATTATCAATGAGAATTATTGTTGATTTTTTTTTATGTACCTATAATATTCCTATCGTGGTGTATCGCGGCAGGGCACCGCGGCTGAATTTAGACCGAAAAAGAGCACTGCCGCAAAAAAAAAAAACTTTGGCGACCGCTGTTCTAAATCCAAATGTATGCGACCGAATTTAATAAAATAAGTATTGAAAAACCATTCTGGACCAGTTATAATACACATATATATATATAACGTTTGTTCGTTTCGTTATTGCGTTTGATTTAACACTTTTTTTTTCTTCTATTATTATTATTATATAGTGTTGTCCGCGAAATAATATTAACAATATAATATGTGATAAAACGAACGAGATAGATGCGTATTCGGCGTTCGATTCGACAATGATCTCAGAATCCGCGATACCCGCGATTTTCGTTATTAAAAACGAAGTTTATTTTATTTTATTTATTTATTTATTTTTTCTCTTCGCTGCTTCCAGAGAACACCGAGAATATATATATTTATTTTTCGTATTATATGGAAAAAAAAATATAAAAAAAATTCCGCTTACGCTTAACAATATAATATATAGTCGGATGGTCAACGTTAAATTTCCTTCTTCCTTAATATATATATATATATATAGAGAGAGAGAGATTTTTGTTCGGGAAAACGGCATTTATATTATACGACTCGCACGCGCCGCGAAAATACGATCCGTGGCCGAGTGCGCGGAGGAGTCTTAACGGTCGGTGGCTGTGTGGTCCACGCTTTTACGGTCCGGTTTTTATTTTTCATTCTTTTTTTTTTCTATTTTTAATATATAATATATATATATATATGGAAATATTAAAGTCGTTAAGAAGGGTACGAAAAACGGCCGTATCGGATTTATCACGCGGTCCGCAGACGCGCGTCACGAACAGATGACTGTGCCGGGGTCCCCAAACGGATGCTGCGCGTTAAATAAATAAAAAAAAAAGCGATTTACAATATATTATAATAGCGACGGCCGCCACCTATAGGTACCGCCGGCGTATTAGACCGTACTTAATACTTTTTTTTTCCTTCTTCATTTTTAGCCTTTCTGTCCGTCCGGCCACGCGCCGTACAATAAGCGCGCATTGTTGTCGCTGCGGTTTTTTAGCTGCGCGCGTGTAGTGCTCCGGCGATTATTATTAGACTTCGAAAGCGCCAAGAAAAATAAAAATCGAACGCGTTTTTATTTCACAATAAACCGAAGCTCCCTACGCGCCTGACCCTGACAGTTATTGGGCGAAAACCGGACTACTCGCTCTACGCTACATTATAATATATAAGTACCTACTTATTATTTTTTTAGCGGAAAAATAGAAAGCCATTCGGGAAAATCAACGTACGGAAAACGACATCGTTGAAGCGGACTATTATTAATACATTCTGTTCTACTGTTTCGTAGAAATTTCTATATAAGACCGTGTTCTTCCGCGCTTCGTTTATTCGATGAATATCAAAACGCTGGTCTAATCCGGTTTTTACTATATCTTATCTCCGAAGAACAGAAGAGCATAATTACACAGTTAAGTCTCGATAACTCGAGCATAATATACAGGTACTTTCAAATATTTTTGCCTCGAATAATATTTTGATTATCGCACTGCACGCGTGTGTCGCGCGCGTGCCCAGTGGTCGAAGTGCGGGAGGGGGTTGCCATCCCTCCACTTCTTAGCATATTCTATCCTCCCCCAATTATTTTGTTTAAAATCGTTCACTACTCGTGGATTTAAAAAAAAATTAATTTTGTTTTATAATTTATATTATTGTAACGTTGCCTAATTTTTTTTTTTTAGAAAAATATTTTTCGAATCATTTTTTTTTTTTTATTCTTTGTAAGAACTATTTGGTTTTCTAAAATTTTAACATTCAGTAGATTTAAACGTCACTTAATCACAGCCATAAAAAAATATATATATTTTTTTTTGCTTATTTTTCAACAATACGGACCGTATTGCCCTCTCCCCCGCTTTCAAAACTTGAAATGACTACACTGCTTCCGTCCCCCCAAATTATTTTGATTCACTTCGACCACTGCGTGTACCGATAGATCACTGCAGCTTAAGAACCGCCGCTCTATATCAATAATACCAATCGTACCGCGATTATTATTATTATTTCCAAACGTCTTTTAAACGGGGAGGATTTTATTTTTATAAATAGGTAAAAACACTACGCTGCACCCGGAGCATAAATCCAGGACCTGCAGGTCGTATAGCCTGCTACAGTTATACCGAGGAATCGTAAATAGTATGCGCGCGCGCGCGCGTTTCAGGAAATTGAATTTCCACCCTCGTGACACGCGATGCCACGCCGCGCGGCCCGAATACACTTACACTAATCCATCAATTATTAATTCACGGTCAAACGTCGTCGCGGCGCGGGCGACATACACGGCGGCGGCGCAATGGCAATAAACAAACGGAAACAGGAAACACAAAACTGTTTTTCGACATTACAATATTTTAAAATATACACTGTACCTGTACGTAGAAGATATTATATTATTGTGCGAGACCGCACCGTCCTGCCGCCGCCGCCGCCGCCGCCGTAGGAAACACGATATTACAGGGGATTTCGCCTCCTTCGAATAATAATAAAAAAGAACAAAGCGCGAGAAACGAAATAATAATCGTTTCTATAACATTCACCGTTATTATATACAATATTTACAGTGCCGAACGCATTCGCCGCCGCCGCCTTACTCCTAGCCCCCGTGCAGGACACCGCGTACGGCCGCGTAAAACTGCGGGATTTTATTGTCGTGGAACACGCGACATTCGTGTACGCGATTTTCGTTACATGAAACGCCGAAGAATTTCAAATCCGTATTAAATTCGTCTTTTATAAAACCGGAGAAAAAAATTCCATCAAGTATTCGACATATTATGTGCCTGAAATTTTAAAACGTTCCTCTCCCCGTGAAAATAAGTTTCTATAGAATCGAATAAATGAATATACGTAACACGACGGAAAAGGGTACTTGAAAAAATAAAATAAATAAACGATAATGGATTTTGACCGATTCAAGTCAGATATTTAAGAAAACCGTGGACGTTTCTCGGCTCGATTAAATGTTTACCGTTTTATTACGATAACATTAATTGAGATAATAAACGGGTCGTATACAATAATATTGTACTATATCAGCGCACAATAATTTTACACCGTTGCGTGTGCCTACACTGATTTGTGTCCACCAATCAGGAAAGCGTATTCGCAGTATTCTTTTGTTTGCCGGAGTGATCCGTCCGTATTCGTCTAATATGCGTGATATAATCGCGTACGATGGATTTATGTGTATCTACCCCGAAAACGAATTTACAGCGGTTTAGTGATCCGCTGTACGTTATACAGTTTTCTCGTTCCCGAATCATTACTATATATATATATATATATATGTATGTATGTATGTATACGAAAAACGAATAATTTACTCAAATTTATAGCAAACGCACTAAATTTAATGCGCGAGATTTATTTGAAATCATCAAAATTCGTTGTGAATGTATTCCTCGACGTTTTATTATCGAAACATAAACTATATAGTGTTTATTTATTTTTTATTACTACTATCAGTATCGAGTATAATACTACGCGTATACAGCGGTAATTTGTAATTTTATTCGGGTGATTTCAACGAGCCGACCCGGATTTACGAACGGTCTCGCCGAGCTTATAATCTCACAAAACAACAGTAAGGTCTCGGTAAAAATTTATTTATTTATTTTGATTATCTAAAATGCAACGAACGAGTTAGAAGCAACGTGAACTCGGAGAGGAATAACAAGGGTTAGCTGGACAGCAATGAAAAGCGTCTTAGAATTATTAAAACGAGTGGGGGGGAGGGAGGATTTTGCATTTAATACCACGAGAGAAAGGAGCGGCATAACTCGTTTATGACGAAAGTATTTGAAGGACGGGTAAACGGTGATAGGAGAAGACGGAAGATGGCATTTATTGAAGGAATGTCGAGACGAGCCGATTGCGACCTGTATGCCGCCATGAAAACAATGGCTATATGCGTAAAGAAGATTGGAGACTCGCAATGACAAGGCGTCGTGGCTTCTAGTGAAAGAAGAGAAAATTTAAAACAAAATTGAATATTTTAAAATATTTTATTCTTTGGAAATATTATTGTTATTATTGTATTTTTGTAAAACTACACGCGTGACCACGTTACATTAAAGGTAATCGTCATTAGAAAAAAAAAAACAGAATGTACTAAATAAATTATAAAAATAAATCCGATTATTATCAAAAACTTTGAAAAAAAAAAAAAACGCGAAATATTATCGTATATATATATACTATAATACAGTATTCGAGAAACGATTATATTATATGAGAGAATTTCATTTCACCAAAGCGTGTCGATTCGCATGTGCTCGCGATCGAAAAAAAACAAAACAATTTACTCGATTATTTGAAATACAATATTTAAAACGTGTTACGATATTATACGCGTATTATGTATTATTTAATAAAATTTCCACTCTCTGCAGTGGAACGAAAATGATTTTATCGGAAGAGGTGTAAAAATATATATAAATATCGCCGTGATTCGTAAAAACTTTTGTAGCACTTCTTTTTTATTGGAAAAAATACGCATTCCGAACATACGTAAAAAAAAAAAAAAATTCAAATTCACAATATCGTAAAACCAATATGAATTTTTTTTTCTTCTTTGCGCTCAAAATCTAAAAGTAGAATATTTCTCTTCTTTAGAAATCGTTTAAAGCGTCATAACTGAAAACTTTCAAAAGTCGAACGAACGAATATTACGACGTGCATACGTATACCTATTTAATATTGCGTAAAATATATAGTACGAGTTACCAGTAAGTACGCAGAAAAATTACTAGTTTTCACGTCATGTTATTTCGGAATTTCGATCATAATTTTATAATTTAATACTTTTCGGTGTCGTCGTAGCTACGAAGAAAATAAAATTATATGGTAAAAATAATCTCAATTTAATCGAATAATGCTAATTATATTATATAATCCAATATGTATAAGTGTTCGAACTTCTTCTCTGTGCGTTATTTACATCCAGGACTTTGTACAAATGAAACGTGCGCATACACTTTAAAGGATATATATATATATACATTTATATAATCGCATTGAAAATTGTTGCATAAAAAGTTATATTATGATCATTTTACGAGTAAAAACTTTATTATTTAACTTCAATTAAATTATATTTTACGGCCTTTATTTAAACTGTTGTACGCAAATATTAGCTGCTGATTTTGTTTACAAAAGTGTACAAACATTAACATAAAAAATAATTTATGAACTTTGATAGCTTTATCGCATGACTTATTATAAATATATACGCTATTAAAGTCGGAAATATCTAATAATTTATAATACGCGGTCTATACTATTCTATAATATTAACGTGTACGGTGTACCACCACGACGTCGCGGTATACTTTCGTGAAAACTGAAATAAAAAAAAAAATCTATAAAACTCGAGCGTTTTTTTTTTTGTATAAAAATTGTCTTCGTTGATTTTACGGGAAAAGAAAAAAATCAAATTTGTATATAAAACACGTTTAAACAAAATCGTAAGAGTCAAATACCGCGTAACACTTCGAGCGCGTATGACTTTGTGGGAACACGACGAAATGTTTGTCCCGGTGAGAAGTATACAAAAACCGTAAATTTTAAGGATTTTTTTTCCCGAACCGAATCGATGACACAGTGCCCCCGGTATATTACATCAAATAACCAGGAAAGCTCGAAATGGTGTGTGAAAATTATTTCACGTGTTCAAAATAGCGAATTTAATCTAGTTGGTACTTTGGAGAGGTCATTTTTCGATTTTCTCAAAAGCGCATAAAAAAAAAAAAAATAACCTAGAATCCTAAAATTTTCGAAGAATATGTGTCATTGTATTACACTACTATAGTAAAATTTTCAAGACGTTTTTTTTCAATTTTAGGCTATTATTATAGCATTCGATAGACTGAGGTTTTTCAGTCATAATAAAGGGTTGATTTTGTTTTTAGACTTGAAAATTTAATAGAAAGTCAGTCGTACGTTACTTAAACTATATTTTAAAAAAAATCTATTGAAACTCGTAATATCTAATTAATATGTATTAATAAATAATAATAATACGCCGAAGTTCCGTTCAGGATCGTTTTTATCGAACGCATAATTGCTTTCAAATTTATATAGTATAATATCAAAATTTTAAAATATTTATCCGAATAATTCCCTGTTAAAATTATGCCACTTTAACCCCCGAACACAACTGTAGTGTCGTATAATACTCGTAGCCTAAACAGCGTTTTGCGCCGCGGCCTGGCCATTTTAAACGTTATTAAACTGGCAATACAGGGTTGAAAATAAATTGAGTGCCAGAAATTCTAAAATGAATTTAATCACGATACCCTCGGAGGAGGGAGGATCGAAATTTTACACAATATATCGTTCGCGCGTTCCACAAACTATATATATTATTAAATATTATATATATATATATTAAATATTGCCCGAACGCGGTGTATATCCATTACGCGGGCGAGCCGTTCTACAAGTTTGGCGCTTATTCGAGAGAGTTTGTCGAGAACGACTACGATTATTATTGTTTGACAAAGCCTATAAGGCAAACCGCTGCAAAATTTATATACATATATAACACAGGGTGTCCCGCGCAGAAATCTGACAAATGCAAAAACGTTTGTTATATATTTAGCTTTCTAATACAATGCGCTATAGAATAGTTTTTATTATTTTTTTTTTTTTGTACAATATTAAAGAACAAAATATTTATTTTTGCGTTTTATTTGAAATTTTTTCCACAAAAATCTCCGATTTATGAATCTATTGAAAAAAACAGAAAATGTTCTTCGTCAGAAACTTGTATTAATCGTTTATATTTCACTACAATAACTGAAGTCGACGAAAGTTTCGTGTACGTTAGCGTACAGGCGAATATTATACGAAAGCCAGCTAAACGATGGGTTGTATAGATTACCGCGATTCGCTTTTATTGCCATATCATTTCGTTGCGAATTGTTGAAAAATCAACGACTGATGTTTAATGAAAGAGTTCTAAAACCGAGATTATAAAATGTGGCTATTGCATTGGTTTCGCCAAGAGATTTCGTGTAAAATTACAATATTTTCTGTTCTTTTTAATTGAAAAAAAATCAGTATCTCTAAAATGCAATAATATATTGTTGCGCGGGGTTTTAGTGATTATTTTATTTCTTTTATTTTTTTAACTTAAAAACAAAATTCATCGAATTTTTTCAAATCATGTTTTTAAAACGGTCTCGTATAATGGACTCTGGAAATCTAACCAATCACCGCGGAAAACAGCCCTTATAAATAAAATATTTTAATATATTTCACTATAAATCGTGTACGATTACGGTAGAAAATATGAAGTTAGCACGCGACTTCTGCAGAACCTGACGACGATAACTTCTATAAAAAAAAGAAAAATAATAATAGAATTCATTAGACAGCAGTTTTTTTTTTTTACTCGAATAAGGAGAACGGTTTTTTGTTTGTGTTTAATTAGCGGTTAGCATTCCGCTGAACGGAAAGTCAAAAATATATTCCGCACGTATAAGCCGCAGCGTTTATCAAAGCGGGTTTAACAACTCAACTTTAAGGCTTATAGCTAAAACGGATAAAGTATAATCGCTGCCGTTTTCCTGCGATTAAATTAATAATTCAAGGTCAAGTAAAATATATATAATTGCAAGTTATTTTCTCTCGGGTCATTAACGAATTAAATAAACTAAACGTTAAGTCAAACAATTGAAATGAACTTAACTTTTTGACTTGATGGATCGCCGTTGGTTTAATATTAATACTTATTTTCCCTCGCGACAACGCATTAAGTCTTGACGTATTTTTTATTTTTTCGCACCAATTATAGTTTAATATTGCATTTTAGTTTCCGAAAATGTGTACAGAATTAGTAGGGACAAACATGCAAAAATTATTGAAAAACGTTTTTACATTAAAAAAATTTAAAATTATTATAATTCGAAAAAAAATATTTATATATTTATTATCCGAAAATTTGTAAATACAATTAGTTATGACAGTTAAAAAATAAAAAAATAAGATAGAATAAAATGCAAACGGATAATATAATAGTAAAATGTATTCAATTAACAAACCAGTCTGATTTAAAGAAGAAAAAAAACGGTGGACGGGCTGATGAAAGGTAATCGTGGGGAATGTATGGATTGAGAATTAAAGGGTCGTTGTAAGCGTAAATTAAAGCAGATGGATTTTCGCGTTGTGCCATTAAGTTCACTGGAAGAGGATGTGGGGAATGTCGCAAATTGATTCAGAAGGATGGATAGAGTGCAAAGAGGAGAATCATTAAGAGATAATTTAAAAGAGCGAAGAAGAAGTAGAGTGGGACCTAATCTGAGACGAGAGAAAGAACAAATTATTTTCCTGCTGAATTTCATCTTGTGGAACAACGGTTGTGACGGAATCGCGGGGGAGATGTTTCTACGCAACGCGAAAAGGTTAAAAGGTAGATTAGTCCATTTGTTTAACCACATCCGGTCCAATGTGCGGGTTTTCGGTATTAAACAAAAATCGGTGCAGGGAATTAAAGAAGACAAAGGACTGAGTAGAGAGGACGTCGTGTACTTGGCCAATACAAATCGGCACCATAACAGCTGCAGTGTTAACAAAAATCACGCGGAAAAACTTGAAACACTACCTTGGAAATCATCTAGTTATTTTTCAAAAAATAAAAAAGCCAGACAGCTTCAAATACGTTGGCAGTGGCGGTTATAAGGGGGGAGGCGATAGGTGGATCACCCCCTAATGAGATTTGATACTTTTAAATTTAGTATATATCTGACCTAACAACACCGATTTGTGTCATGTAAGTTGGTCCAATTATGTTATGGTTAGGCTCCATTTGAACATCATGTATAAAGCTGGAATTAGTGCTCCACCGACGATCAACGCGTACGGTTAGGTTAGGTTAAGCGTTTAGTGCTTAGCTGACGACAAACTCGGTTAGTCGTGTACAGTGTAAACGTGTAAACGTTAAGTAAATAGTAAACGTGTAAACGAGTGTACAACGAGGAAAGTTGAATCCTTACGTTCATTTCTTTCACTGAAATACGCGATATAATAATATTATTAATAATAATTACAATAAATAAATAATAAAGATTGCACACGAGCGTGCGATCGGTCAGCGTCGAACTGAACACCCGCTACACCGACATAGCGCCTCAGCCGACCGTAATAAAACGGGAAAAGAAAGTAGTCACCAGACAGCGCTGTGACACAGCATAGAGGGCGTGGCAGAAAGGCGCTTATAAATAGCAGACCGAAACCATCGGACCGCTCAGTGTAGTCACTGCGGTCAGGCGTGAACAACGCGGTTCACGTCTGACTGCGGTGTGTGTTTGTGTACTCCATTTTCGCCCCTGCCCCCCTCTTGAACATCATGTATAACCGCCACTGCACGTCGGTATAACATCTATACGGGTAATCGGATTCGTCTTACTGTTTTATAGAATAAGTGTGATAATAAATAAATTAAAAACAAGTTAATTGTTCGAAATGTGAATTGAACAATTTTCGAGCGAAGCGCATAGTTCAGGCAAATGTACCGAAATAAAATGTAATGAAAAGTAAGAATTAGGGGCCACTCAATTTTTCCTCTGTCTGACGTAACGCGCGGACCCGTAGAAGGAGTCGGCGGCGGCTGCGGTCGAGACGGAGGTGCAGGGACGACGACGGTGAAACGACAACGTTCGATAAGCCGTTTGGCAAACGCGTATTGTTTGCGGTGGGGAAAAACGAGAACGTCGGGAGCTAATAAATCCAATAACGTGAATACGTCGCGAGCGCGCCAAATATTCCCTCCGGGAGGGGACGAAAGCTGCACGCGCAGCCAGGATAACATCTCAGCCAGGATAACATCGCGTCGGGACGGTGTCTTCTTTTTCCTCTCGCCGTTTTTTTTCCCCAGTCACGCGCAATTATATTGTAAGATCTTACCCCGTACACTGTGTGTGTGTGTGTGGACACACAGTGTTTAGGCGAAAAGCTGACTGATTTTTTCCCCTTTTTATGTACACACACACACACACACACACACACACACACACACACACACACACACACGGGGCGTGCATCGAAATAATAATAACAAAAGGACTTCGACGCGAACTCCCGGGGATGACTGCGAAGTAGTTGCAGCCGATTCCGCTTCTCCTACCGCAAGCGAAATTTCAAAAAAAAATTATTATTTTTTGTTTGTTTTAGATTCCGAACGAGGAATGAGAAACGCATTGGTTTTACAATGACGCCTGTACCTCCGAAAATTCTACCAGGAGTGCTCCGATCTCTACAGTCATACCGGGTTTCCGGTAGCGAATCGCATCGAGTATATAGTTTAAAAAGGACATTTTTTCGATTTTTTTAAAAGCGCGAAAATAAACCTCAAAAACTGCCGAAAAATTACACATAAAAACCGGTAAAAAAGCTATTATTCCGTCGAAATCGATTATGGTTATTTTTTTCTCATTTATTCGAAACTTACAATATTCACCAAATACGTGACTATTTATATTATGTTATGGGAGAAAAAAAGTTTTTAAAAAGTTTCTTTACATTTTTGGGGTATTTATAGAGCGATTATAGTTTTTGTGGTAATTAATTCATAGGTAATTTTTGATTTAAAAGCCTAAACATTTAATACGATATCAGACACGTACGTTAATTGTACTCAAAAAAACCTTAAAGATCGTTTGATAATCAAATTGTTTTCGAACAAAGTGTATTTTTTTTTTGTGGTAAATTACGTTTGTAATAATTTACCAAATACGGAACTCTCTACTATATATAAAAAAAAAAACATTTTTATTTTTTAATTTATAACTACTTAGGTTTATTGTAAGGAATCACATTAAAATGATGCGTACTGTAAGAGGTTAATCGTAAATTATGTAGTATTATATACACGCTATATTATTGATAATAAATAATATTACACCACAGAATCGTTTTATCGAATTCAATGCAATTTATCAAAATTATTCAAATTCATAGTGATAACAAAACTCTAGAATCTTTATCCGAGTAATTCACATGTAATAGCGACATCGTCATCGTGTCACAGTACTCCGCGGTCCGCTACCTTTTTCCCCTCGTTTAGTCGTTTGTAATATTATGTGCAGTGGCCTAAATTTATTTCTAGTTGTGGGCGCTAATTACTTCTTATCAGCTCCGTTTTCAAACGCGCTATTATGTAATCAATCACGACGACTCGTCGGACCAATCAATAAAATCGTATCGATACATTACACTTGTTAATAAATAATAACGTAATATTGTTAAATAAAAATAATGTTACGTAGAACGTATAAATCCATATAATTATTCATTCGTATTTATAAAAAAATTAATTGAATTATTTAATTACTAATTTCAATTTTTTTTTTTTAAATCCTTTATACAGTTTTCAATAAAATACAACGTACTATAAAATATTATTTTATTATATAAACGAAAACATATTGTCATCAGAACTCGTAATTCCGTATTATTTTCACACGACGTATGATTTACGTTTTGTCTCCATATACCCGGTTATAAGCGTTCCTTTGAAAAAATGCGGTGTAGTAGACGGACGTTAATATTTTTTTTTTTTAAAGAATTAGAGGAGCTCCGTCCCTTTGCGTACCCTCCTTCCCACACCTTCAAACACTTCGTACACGGCTGTTCTAATATTAATCATAAAATCTGTGGAAACTCGACGTCCGAACTGAAACGTACGTCCTATAAATAAATAACCACAAAAATCATCTGAACCGTTCCTGTCGAAACCCGAACCGCACTGTGTGCCCGCGAACATACCTAATTCACGACCATTATTTTTTAATAATATATACATATACATACGGTAACTCGGACGATAAAACTCGACGTTATATTTAAATCTCTAAGGCTATACCGTTACGCTCACACCACACCGTTGCGCTGTCTCTCGTGCGGTAGTCAGCGCCCGCGTGAGCCACTATTTTTTTTATCTCTTTTTTTTTCTCTGTTCCGAGAAACGTTAAATTGTTTTTTATTCCGTTTCGCGTGGACGGACACGCGCGATCGGTGGAAACGCGGGAATTTATAGGGTTCTGGTGGATTTTTTTTTTTTTATTTTCCCGATTCGGACGGCCGTGTTTAAAAAAAAAATATATATATATTATGTAGGCGTGCAACCAGAGAGCGAACGCCACAGTCTGCAGCCGTCCGCCAGTAGTTTGTTCAAGAAAAAAAATATATATATATACAATCGTCCGAAGTGAACGGGTCACGTACAAAACACAAACGGTCTGAAATATGAATCGAATTAACCGATAATAATGGGACGAAACTTGGGGTTGAATTTAACGAATTGCCCGCGGAGAAGAACGTTCCGGTGGAGAAACGGCATCGAGAACAACACGACGGCGGCGGGGGCGCAATTTCTGAATTCGTCTAAGTTCCTCCCCCCCCCTTTGCTCTCGTAACAAAACCGTTTTAATTTACATTTAACCGTTAACGGTTAAAAGAATAATCGTTGCACGATTCATAACGCAGTTCAAAGTTTTGCTGAAATTATCGTTACCGCAGTGGAAACGTTTAAATATAATATGTACCGAAATCTCAGTCTTACGATAAAATCGATAAAAAAAAAAAAAACAAATTAATCGCCGCTATATAATAGAAACGATTTCTAAAAAAAAAAAAAAAATTATATTTCCTTTAAAAAACGTTTTATCGTACACTCAAAACTCAATGAATAACGAGTATTTATATATTGTACCGATCACCGAACACGGCGGGCCGTTTTTCAGCGAATCGACTGCAGAAATCTGCAGGACATTTCCCCTAAAAATGTTCCCCTTAAGTAACGAAATGATCAATGTTATGTTTTAGAAACATATACACAACGATAATCGTGTTCTTATTTATTCAAAAATCACACTTTTCATATAGAAAATAGGTTTTGCGAGGACAGACACACCATTCGGTGTACACTATTATAACACAATGTCCAAATTTGTTTTAATTAATAAAAGAGAATTTCGTCTGCGACGTAGTGCTTCGTTATATTTTATGATGTGAAAACATGTTATTTCGATAGTCCATCTCGTTGAGTATATTACAATATACTCGCGTATAACCGAAAACAGAATTAAAGATTTCGATTAATTTTCGCAAATAAAATTTTTTTTAAAATCTACTCATATTATCGAAAAAAACACTATACATAACGTAAATAACATTCTTCTCAGTCGACTCCAAAAACGTGTATATTATAAAAATAAATATAACATACCAATAGGTGTGTGTTTAC
The DNA here is from genome assembly GCA_032441835.1 of Slavum lentiscoides. Classification (NCBI taxonomy): domain Eukaryota; kingdom Metazoa; phylum Arthropoda; class Insecta; order Hemiptera; family Aphididae; genus Slavum; species Slavum lentiscoides. Next base: position 22,855,019 of record CM063707.1, read on the forward strand.
ACGAGACGCACGTGGTTATATAATGTCCTCTTAACCGAAATCGTAACCGCTATTCCGTTACGACATTATTGTTTTCTCGTTAACGTTCAACCACAAGTCGGTGTTCCATTCGTATATATATATATATGAATAAATAACATCGTAATATTGTAAAGTTAAATATCCGGAGTGGAAAAAAAAAATCGGCTCAATTAATTGTATTTTACTGCGACGTAAGAATATTCTGACTCGTGTCGATACAAAAACGATTATAATATTAAAGTTAAAAAAAAAAATTGTAATAAGGTACATGTTTTGCACTACATTAAACTTTTAAAACCACAAATTAACACCGAAAATGTAGTATTTATAATAATGTATTAAAACGAAATGGTGACCAGCTATTTTCGCAATGAAATTTTACGCGTTAATAAAAGTAAATTGATTGAAAAGTCGTGAGTTATAATTTAATTCGTGACATATCACTACCGCTGCGTAGAAAATATTGATAAAGCGTTTCTCTTTCTTTCTATTATACACGACCCCCATTTTTGTGTAAATTTCATTCGGAATTAATTTTTCCCAATGTTATTATATCACTTATATTATAGTAACGTTAATATAGGGAAAAATCGAATTATATTTTGAAATATTTCAAAACGTAAGTATATCGCTAATATTTACAAAAAAAAAAAACTAAAATTTTTTAAATGAGCAAATAACGATATCCACGGCCACCGATGATAAGTACCGGGGTTTTTTTTTTCAAACACTTTTACCATTGATCTTTGAGATAGTTATACTCATACCGATTTATTATAAATATACATACTTACCGGTTTTCTTTCCCCCCGACACCTAACCCTCCTTATTATATTTTATTTTCTTCAATTGCGTTACCATAAATCATAAAATACCGTAACACAGGCTGGTATATTTTTTCACCAAACACACGCTTCTGCACGTCATCATCCGTTACGAACGTATTCTAAACCTCTACGGATCATTCGCATATATATTTTTTTTCCTCCGTTGTTGTTAATACAATTTTCATCGTGTCAAAATATTCCAGGACGCATCGTCGCGTTCCATTACTTCTGGCACTCGCGACATTAGAGCGATGATATTCGCAGGCACACATTTTCATGGACCATTATTGCCGCGCGTTCGACTTTTCGCCGTATACGCGCGTAACGTATGTTCGCGTTTATTTATTTTTTATATACATATTTTTTTTTTTTATCGCCCTCGTCGCCGCGTATCTCTATATCGTATCGGTTCGTTGACGTTTCTCGTTCGTTGTCTGCCGAGTCTTCTAACGATTTCAACATCCGAATTTTCTGAACGGTTCGTCGTTTTTCAAAAATTTTCAATCCGCCGACGAGGAAAACCTGTGCGCACATTTATTTACGCCGCTAAAAACAAAACTATATATTATAACGCGTAATACAATAATAAACATTTTTTTCAAAAAAAAAAAAACGTTCACTCTCATATTATATACTTGCTTATACATAAGAGAGTTTTAATGTTTTTTTTTTGCACAAGATTCTTTTATCGATAATCACGTGAATTTTTCTTTGTCTCAATTCCTCCGTCTCCCCCCCCCCACCTCCATTGGCTCTTAACGAAATTATTTCCAATAATCGACTCGCGATGAAACACTATATTTCTATGCGCGTATACGCGATAATATCTTCACGAGTATACGTCGTATATATCCTAGCTATCGTTCCGATGTAACATAATATATATATATATATATCTCTATATAATATTATATCAATTTACTCGTTTTACACAGTTTATCTGTGTCGTATCAGTATGTGTGTGTGTGTGAGCACACTGTGAATAATTTAAGCAAATGTGATATTTATTATGCCGAGTGCTGGAGTATACTCGTATATGCGTACATACACGACAGCTAAGTCGTTATAATATAAAACAAAACTAACCGAACAAAGTTATACGACGACGACTATGCGTAAAAACATATTGCGAAGCGACTGTACAGTCGCGCAGTGCACACATACGGGTTCGTATATACAGTTTTAATTTATAAAACTGTTTTGGAACTCTATTTGGCTCACCACCATCGCCGCACTATTTGCTATATGCGAATATTATCGCGATGGCGCGCACCCAACTTTACGTACGTTACAGTCATGCGATCCGAACGTTTATAATAGTCGAAAATATTTGATTCACTTATTGTGTTTAAACACGTTGTACATTTTCCGCGTTTAATTGCTGCTATAAACAAGAAAAAAAATCGTATGTGAATAAGTCAGAAAGTGTTGTGGAAAATTTCGAAATATACGCAACAGTCGTTGTATTCGATTTGTTTACATACTACGCCGGTGTCGACGACAAAAAAAAGAGTCATCGGCCGAAAGAGAACAGAATAAAAAATAAAAACAAAAACGAACAAAATCGCAGACTTATGAATATTACAATAATAAAGAGTTAAAATACAAAACAACGAAAAATCGTGTGGTGAGCAAAGCGAATTGAATTGTTAACAAAAAAAAAAACAACGGCGTGTTATTATTTCATATATAAAATATTATTTTTTAAATCTTTTTGTATAGTTAAAATTTCTAAATCATTATATACATATTCAAATTTAATAAAAATAAGAATAAAAAAAAATTGGATGATAATCCGTGTTTTGTTCGTTTAGAAAACGGACACTAGCGTTATAGAGTTGATCCCGAAACCGTATTCTTTGTGTAGACGAGAAAATGGCCACACGAGTATGACAGAGGACAATGCTCACCTTTATTAAAAAAAAAATTTTTTTGTTTCTTTATAAAACACGAACGCATTAAAATATGAGCTAGAAGACATTCAATTAAAGCCTAGTGTACGATATATATTTCATAAAATCTCTATTGAAGAAAACTCTAATAATGCGTGTTTCTCCCGTCTCCAAAACAATTCCAAGGGTTTTGATTGAAAAACGTTGAACCCAACACGTTTGAAAAGCCGAGCTAAAGCCGTTTTAGCCGGGTCACGAAATTGTCAAAAAATAATAATAATAATAAAAATTCAACGGGTTGTATACTATGCGGCTACCATATCACACATCAGAAGAAAATTGTCAGTTCTTTAGAGTTCGATTTTTGAAGCTCGCGGAAGAAAAATAAATTGTTTTACGTTTTACTTTATACAAAACGCGATGAAAGCTCAGTCTCCCCGTATTACATATATATATATATACACAAGGCCGTAGCCAGAGGGGAGGTTTTAGGCTTCAGACCCCCTCTCCCCCGAAATTTTTTCTTAAAATAAAATTTAATCATTTATATTCTATTATTAGTTTATTATTTTTATTTTATTTCATATTTATATTCTCAGCCCCCCACCAAAAAAAAAATGTTTTTGCTGTCACCACCGGTCTTGCTTATATACGAGAATGTACACGCGCATTTCTATACGTCGTTTTCCATTGCTCCGAGTATTAAACGCAAAATGGTTTATAATTACACATTCAATTAATATATTAATTTGTTCCTACATATTATATAATATTATACGCGTGACTTATTTAATATCACGAAAACGTATTAAACGCGCGTAGCGGAACGCGAAAAAGATTTTACAAAATATATTATTTTCACGTGCTCAATACAGGAATATCGGTACGTATTTTCTAATAGAGATACACGACTGAAAAGAAATCGCGCTTTTCCCAATTCAATCGATATAATAATTTTATTCCTACTGTTTTCCATTGAACAACACTTTGAACACTAAAATCGTTTCGATATAATATATTATCGTGTGTGTAATATACGTATATAATATCAGTGTTTTTAATCGACATATTGCTTTTGACGAAATTTGATTTTTCCATTCATTATACTTCGTCGAGTATTATAGGGATCGAATCGTTTGGCCGCTATACGTATTAATGAAACGTCTATATAATATTATGTTTATTAAATTTCAATTTTCATTTAAGCTTTTTCAATATTTTCTTCGTTTATAACGATTGCCATACAAATATAAAGTTTATCAATTTTATTGTACACAATATATATGTATATATTTAAGAACTCGAATTCGACCGATATCGTACAAATGTCGATACGTGCAATCACTTTTTGTTTTATTAACTTACGATACGTGGACGATATCGTATATACGAATAAAAAACTGTAATAAAAATAATACTCGCGTTTTTTTCAAAAAAAAAAAAATATATATATATATTATACAATATAATCGTTTCAGCTGTGTTTTTATGTAAATACCAATCTTATCGCATTCGGCATTGCGTATAAATTCGTATGGATGAATATATTATTACATACGACGCTATACTGTGCTATGATTTAACGTCCTAGAAAATAATGGAATAATCGTTTTTTTTTTTTTACTCGTACCATCATCTTTGCTATCAATGTTTTTTTTGTTCGCCTACGCGTAATATTGTAATTTATGGCGACTTCAAATTCACAAAGAATTCTCGTATCAGCAACTGTGTTCCGTCGTCAATGTATACAGTAAGCTGACTTATAGTACACGTACCGGCAATATATTCGATAAAATATTGTGAATAATAATACGACGTACCTACCAAAAAGGTCTCTACAGTATTTCAGAAAAGTGATTTATTATTATTATTATTATTATTATTATTATTATTATTATTATTATTATTATTATTATTATTATTATTATTATTATTATTATTATTATTATTATTATTATTATTATTATTATTATTATTATTATTATTATTATTATTATTATTATTATTATTATTATTATTATTATTATTATTATTATTATTATTATTATTATTATTATTATTATTATTATTATTATTATTATTATTATTATTATTATTATTATTATTATTATTATTATTATTATTATTATTATTATTATTATTATTATTATTATTATTATTATTATTATTATTATTATTATTATTATTATTATTATTATTATTATATCATTTATTTCTCCTTAAACATACGACAAAATATTATTTTTACCTAATGGGTGTAGTATAGTTGGCATTAGGCGTATATTGTTGGAGATTTTTTTTATTTTTATTTAATACATGTTCAGACCCTTTTTGGAAAGTTTCCAGGGATTTTATTGGAATAAATCGGCATAAACATCGAAACAACCCTTAACCGATCAATTCATCTTACGTTTACAAAATATTTTATTTTACGTTAGTCTTTACAATAATTATTTACATTTAAAGCACCGTAAAATATTAAACTATATACGCGTTCAAATGTGAATTACTCACTATATAAGCTCTAAAATTTTCTTTAAATACGAAACATAACACAATTATATAATTTTTAACATATTACGTTTAAATCGGACGTTCTAATTGAAACTGACACAATCGGTATTTCTATAATTTGTACGAATTAATTACATAAACCAATATACAATCGCATAATTATTAAATACATAAATATTAGACTGAATAATGTTTTTTTTTTTTTTTTTTTTTTAGATAAATTTCACCTGAACAATAATATTTGTGAACGCGTATGGATTCAAATAATCTGATCGGTTTGTCTTATTAAACCGAGTGAGAAAATATTCAGTCCAGAGATCAGACGAATATGACGCGTTTAGCAGTAATCCATTACGATTATGGTACGTTAAAAAAAAAATTAAATTATTTATAAGCATTTTTGAAAGAAAATCGCACGCCACATGGTACATATATATATATATATATATTTTATATAATATGTAGAATAAGCCATTATTATTACGCTCGAAAATGAATATCTGTTAAGAACATTATCAAACTCAGCACAATCTAAACTTATGCGATTGGCAAATTTTCGTCTAAAAGGCATTTTTATCTTTGAACAAAACCGAAAAAAAAAAAAGAACGTGACAGTGAAAAATTAGCAGTTGGCTTACGTATAATATTCTCTTCAAAACAAATAGATACGGACAACATAATATATTAACTAGGCGTTTTTTTGCCGGTTGGCTACGATATTACTTTTGTACTCGGTCGTTTTTAATTAAATGCCGGTGAATTTTCTATATATGTACCGACGTGTACTGTTCGTTTCTGTGAAAAAAAAAAAAATCCACGGAATTTCGGTCTCTCAGACGTCTTGACAAACAATTTTCTCGTTGATCTTTTTTTAAATGTTCTCGGGCGTAATGTAAAAACAGTGTAAGGCGGCATGCACATATCTG